>CM067378.1:84028260-85300484 GCA_034510155.1 Eucriotettix oculatus | reverse complement strand
TAATTATTAAAATCGCTTCAGATAGAATTGTAGTAGTAATATAACTAATGTATTCCGGTGGATGCCATTTTTACTACTACAACAAATAATCACCTTTTGTAATCAGACCTGAAAAATTCATCCAGCAGTCAGAAACAAATTATTTCCTCTCTGGCTTCCATCTTAATTATTTTTCTCAGATAAAGGAATATTTTAAATATAATTTCTCGGATCGTATTTAAGTGGACAGCCTCGTCTCTTCTATCTTCTTCAAGCTAAAGTAATTATATTCCAATGTTTCCGCGAAGAGCCGTACTAAATAATTAAGTGAAAATTCTTGCTCAATAGACTGTTATTAAGTAACGGAACTGATTAACTTATTTGGGAATTCTGCTTCAAAATAGAGATATAGCTATTTTCATCCAGTTATTGACATCATCAGATGGTCGAAGTCATTAAAATAAAATTTAATTCTAAGTTTATATCAAACAACTATTTAACACGATGGTGATAAAAAGCACATGTTAATGTGTAATATATCGTTAGTCTTTTATTTTTAGACTAAATTATGAACTTGATAATAAATCAATTGAATCTATTTTTTCGTAATCGAAGTTTCATATGACTTCATTATGTTTAAGTCATTTGTCGTGAGACTATTTTTTGAGGAGATTTCTCAAGGAAAAAGTATTGCTTTCCTCCGGTTGATGATGGAAGTGATGGACCATTTTTAATGCCATCGAATATGCTGACTGTTTTTGTTCTGTAAGGACTTAGTCTAGTTTATATAGGGGTTTTCAATATAGGTCGGTCAATTTTGAAATGAAATATAACAAACTGTGTGAAGTATTAACAAAATTACTTTTTTATTTAAAAAGCCCTTTCAAATAAAAAAAGAATTTTGTTTATGAGTCACAAATGACTGGTTTTATTCTTATGAAGACCCCTACACTCGTTGAGCAGGATATTGGTGGCTAATATAAATAAATAACCTGGCAGTCAGCCAGTGCTAAAGCAAATGTACGTAAATTGTGATAATATTATTTAATTATTAACGAAAGCTTACTTTTGACGTTTAATGACCCCATGTCTCCGTTTTGTTTTCAGTGCAGGGTAATAATCTCTGAGAAAAGGAAGTACCAAACACATTACAATTTCCAACAAGCATCTTCAGACAAGTCTGTTAACATAAAACGGTGGCTCAATGCCGTCAGATTTGCATAAAACAGGAAAGTTTGATTAATTATGCAATCTTTCTAATGTTATTTCGGAAAGTAACAAGTTATTCAATACGAGCATGTCTCTCCCTGTTTAGGTGCTTCCTCACTTGGGTGGCCTGTTTGATTTCGAGCTGATACAATCTACGTATGTAAATAAATGTAAATTGATACCAATTAAGTTTCCATCTTCAGTCGTCAGAAGTACAGCGGACCAGGTTTTTTCCACCCCGGTTGTTATTGTTCTGTTATGGTGGCATTCACGGGTCGCTGGAAATTCATCAAACAAAAATTTAGATCACTCTACGGTCAACGTTATGAAGGAAATTCCGACAGAGTTCTATCTGCCTTTATTAAGATTGTATTGGAATTCTTTACCTTCTATCCCCATTACTTTGCCCTCCACATAAAATTTGTAATTTGTAACAGACATTCCGGCCGTTTCGAAAGCGACCGAATTAACACGTCCTTCCAGTTCTAAATTGTATTGAGCAATTTCATTTCACGGACGGAGAATTTATACTGTGAAATAATTAAGAACTTACTTCTCTCCATGTCTTTGAATTGTCGAAACTACTCAAACCCTGTATCAAGATAATTGAATGCTCGTGCTAGAATTCAAATTATAAACCTTGATTAACTTCATCAAAACTCATGATCATCTTACGACAAGTTTACGCAGACACGGAACTAATGAAATCTCAGTATGCAGGTATGGAGGTTTTCATTATCAATTCAATCAACATCAATATTATTATACTCAATTCGTCTATTATACTTAAAAAATTAAACTATATGACACTTGTCATTATAATTTTTCAGTGAAAAAGTAAATTTGTCGAAGGCAATCTAGTGCTTAATATCCCCCCCCCCGGGAAATATTATATTTATCATTCATCTTGTTCTAGTTGCCTGCCCGGCGTTACCGCGTTATTTATTTATATTATCCCGTTGCAGCATTGAATTCAACACGTGATTGAACGTCACCTCCTGTTTGAAAATTTACCTTTCTACATCCGCTATCATCAGAATTGCAAAAATGAACGGATGGTGTACAATTTTTTTTAGGTTAACAGGCTACATGAGGGTGATCCTGAAACAGGCAACTCCCCTTTAATAGCATAGGAAGGGAATTGAAAAGGGGGGATGCGGAAGGTAGAGCATGCATCAGATAGGTCGGGATATTTAAGGCTTTTTTTACATGATCTGACTGAAATTTTTAGTTATTTTAGTAGTTTATTTAACAGGATAACATTAATACAAATTTAATTCAAATTTTTAATTGAATGAGAGGAAGTATTTCTCCCGAGGTACTATTTCTTGGGAAGATACAGGCAAAACTTCGACTGGCAAATATGCGACCAAGTTTCTGTAATCAAAAGTTTGTCTACTCAATTTCTTCCCTTTCTTCGGAGATCACTTTCACAGACACACGCAATAAACAATAAAGCACTTTTCCCTGCATTTAATTTTAATTCAACCTATATTTCCTCACTTACAAGTATTCATTTCGTCGTATAAGCCTCTATAGACGACTCTCGTACTATCTCTCTTTACATTTGTCAGCACGGTTACGATCCCACACGTACTGCTCACTCCCATTCATATTAAAATTACAATTCGTCCGTTCTCCTGGGACGATTCTTGAAATCTTAAAAACATTCCATGTAGTTTTCTGTCCGCTCTGCTACCGTCTCATTTTTACTCTCCACTCGGTAAAAGTGTCGCCCTGGCACAAAGTACATCAACCTTCCCCTTTTCGACCTTCGGACAACCATCTTTCCCATGACAGGCCCCGAAACTTTAAAAGACTCACAAATATTCTGTGCCCACTCAATTTGACCTCATTACAACGGCAGATGGAATGTCGCCGAATGAGCATGTGTATAAATGGTAATTCAATCCATTCAGCTTTTTTCGTTTGCACACTTCATTTGTTCGATGTGGAATTACTCGATAAATAATAGACTCAGTATGCACGCGAGTACAATACACAGAATATATATGAACTCAGTAACTCGAAATGTCAAAACAATGCCACGACGCGACGAACTTGTCATTGAGATGCGTAAGTCAAGTCCACACATTATTCAAACAGCCAGTCTGAAAACTTGGGATTACATTTTATCGTTTGAGAAATCAAAAAAGAAAAATATTTCAAAAAGTTGGGTCGGAAAATTAAAAACAAAATAATCTGGATCGAGACAATGGTCATATTTATCTGGCTTAAATAATTTAATCATCAAAAAAATAACTCGTTAAAATAGTTTAATGAGAAAAAATTAGCAAGTGTTAACCAAAAAGTAATTAGTACTACGTATCGTAACCAAGTTTTAGATCCTCTTCAGGGGCGCAGGTATCACAAAAATTTCGGACCGTTATTTTTCAACTCTGAATACTTAATTTCTGTAATATCAATAAATAATTACGATTTTCCCGAGATATTCCTAAATGTGTATGATTTACTTACACATTGCAGCAGAAATACAGAAGAAAATGCGGCAGTGTTCCTTATTAAAACATAATATCAAGTTGGCTCCGTTATACATTTAAAATGATATTGGCTTTTATCTTTTGATTTTTCGAACGAATAGATCTATTTTCATAGTGATTGAAGGAATGTTTTGATGATTACGAAATTGTTATTTGTCGTCATCGTAACCGGAAAAGTGAAATTGTAAGATGGCATATTTATATGAGTTGAACGTTAAGTTCCTGGACGACTATAGATCATCTCGCCATTTTAATCTCATAAATTGTGCTAAAAAAATACCTTATAAGTCGTTAACCTTTAAAATTATGAGCACTATCTCACGTCGCGGTGTCGGCAAGTGTCTGTTTTTCTTTCCAGCGGAAAGCATCCATTCCCCATTCACGGTACAGGAAAGTTATTATTCCAGGAATCGCAGGGAAGCAATATACGACTTCGCTCTCCTCCCTTTGGGGTTTGGAGAAATACGTAGAGGGATACTTCTCAGACAAGCCTAAGCCGCACAGGGAAAGGAATAAATGAAAGATGGGACGTGTCCCCAAGGATCTGCAGTGAGACAGATGAAAGGAATGGAAAAGATGCGGAATAAATTTTAGTCAGCTTCGTGGAGAATATATAACAACTACTTTGCTTCTATTGTAACTTGTTCCCACATATTTAACATACATTAAATGATGACTGTAACAGTCGTATTAAAATTTATTACTTCAGAACTTACAAATTTTAAAAAACTGTTACTTTCCGCTAATAAGACAGGTTCTCTATCAATCGAACACTGTGTGGCACTATGATAAAACATAATATCAGAAAAACCGTGTACTGCATTAACCAACCATTATCTTCCAAATGCACGAGTATAAAAAAATAAGCCGAACATTTCGTTCCCAAACAACAACAAAAAATCCCTGTATACTTTTAACCAAATAATTTTTTTATATATATTCTGTTCGTGAATGATTAAAATTTTTTAATTAACTTTCACGTATCTTATATAAACCCTAGACAATGTCAGATTATATTTCCCTTTAAAACGTACTCATGTACACTTGTGGAGAAAGCTTGAAATTCTCTGTACAGAATATATTAGAACCACCCCAATTCTTCAAAGTGAATGTATAAGGATTATCCGAATACTATATCGCATGTCCGTGCCTGTTTTTACACTAGGCACTACTACTGAATTATAACCGAAATGTTTAACATTAAATCTAATAACACACCAATTGGTATAGAAAGTCTACATACTCTGGAAATATAACCGATTTCATTTATTATCAACCTTCTAATCAAAACAGAGCTATGGTTTTTCAATATTGAAGACAGAGAAATTCCAAGTCCTATCAAGTTCCACAATATCTTTATTTATATACTCTTTGAATTGTATGAAAAATCCATTAGAATGGACGAAATCCAGTACGCGACTGTTATTCACCCTCAATCACCACAATCCGATTATTTTCACGATCTACCCTCTTCCAAATTTTTAAAGAGTATCAATTATCCATCATATGCCGATATATTTATACTCTTTCCTTTTCGATAGAAAAACAATCTCTCACTGTGATTTTAATTCCTACTACAATGGGGCAAAAAAATGGATCACTAAATACCGATATCAAAGAACATTTCTCCAATACAAAACTTACCACTGTAAATATGTATTCCAAAAATATTTCACCAATTGAAAAAAATTCTTTTCTTTGGCAAAATACTTTGGTAATATGAATTCAGTTATTTAAGACTAAACCTGAAAACCAAAAAATCCACAAAGTCTGATAATATTCCTCCTGAATTGTTTAATTATAGAAGTCGCAACCTTGAAGAGGAAACTACACAAGTTATTTCAGTAAGTTTGGGAAAAAGAAGAATTTTCAGAGGAATGAATTGTTCGCCTTATCTTCAAGAAAGGCCACCAAACTTCATTGTACCACTTACAGACCCATTACTCTGCTAAGTATATTCTACAAAATCTTTGCACCGTATAGAATATCTCCACTGGACTAAAACACCGCATCGCTTATGCTGACGACATCCTTATTGCAGCAAGAACCAACCCATCTTTGATTGGAACATTCCAACAGCTTTGCAGTGAGTCGGGGCAATATGGACTTTTAAAAAAATACTGAAGATGAACAAAAAAACAAGACATACCAGGAACAATTAAAATAAACGACAGTTACATGCAACAGTTAAATCATTTAAGTAACTAGGATCAATGGTGACAATTCAGTCGAAGAAGAGATGAAACAAAGAATTATGTTGGGCAATTAAGCATAGTTCGGCAACAAAGAACTTCTCAAAAGCAAGTTAACCTCAAAAAATGCCAAATTGAGGATGTGCCATAATTAAGACCAGTTATTACATATAGATGCATGGGAAATTGGGTGCCCAAAGAATCCTGCGAGCTGAAATCTTTAGGCGAATCTTCAGACCCATAAAAGACGTATACGGGAATTGGAGGATTAGATGGAACTTGATAAGAAATCAGAGTATTTGGCTATGTATATAGGATGCCAAGGAAATGAACTGTTAAGTGTACATATAAGTGGAAACATTTTGGAACAAGATCGTCAGTGAGACCCAATAATAGACGGGAGAACAGTGTAATAAACGATCTGGGAAAAAATTGTAGGGCAGGGCAACTATTGAAGTTGAAGCGCCTTATGACGATGATGAATATTCGACAATTACATCAGGAACGTCTCATATTTAAGAAAAAAAACCTCTGCAATTGACGTACAAACTTAAACTATGGTACTCATCAGTGGCCATAATGTCAAGCTATTTTCTTGTCTATTATCTTTGGACTTTAATTCGATTTAGCATTGGTTTTCATTTCATCACCTGGTTTGTGAGTTTTGAACAAATCAATACGGATTGCAGATACGTTCTATTAAATTTTTTATCATTCTCTGTTGTCTGTTTATTCGCTATTTCTTTATGTAATTTTGTATGCATTTAAAATGGACGTTTTCTGTTTCATATATTGAAAACCTACTGGAGAAAGGTGTTTATCCTCGTGTGGACTCTAATGTGTGCCACGATAAAATTCAACCTTTCTGCCCGATGAATATGACTCTTGTGTTTTAAATTGAAAATGTAGTCCGATTAGATCGGAGGTTTTTTTTATCTGATAATTTCATGTTTGAAATTTTCCCCACGCATTTCATATCTTATAATACTTTACTGTCGCCTTTCATATCCGGTAAATGCAATGGCGCTTATTCGTCGAGTATCACTGTAAGCTCTCACTTGATCGATCCCTGCATCAATCCGTAATGACCAACATTGACCCGTTGCATAAGCATGACTGCGGCAATGCAATCCTTTCAGTTTAAACTTTCCATTGCGTGAGCCCGACTGTCGCTTCAAGGTTGTTTGTCCCGAAAATATGAAGCTCTTAATCAAGGTGCCAAGTCCACGGGCGCCTTAATTTCGTATCTCCAGATAAGGTCTTTTCACGTAGGGCCCATCCGCAACACGAACGAAATTGCTCCACGATAACTGTCACGCAACTATAATGTAATTGCCCTGGTACTAACTAATACGAACTCTTCTATTCGGACGAAATTTCAGAGTGTTGCACATTTAAGCAACTCCTTTATAAAATATTTTATTTATGTAAAATAGTAATTGATATCATGACTTCATAACGCGAAAACATAATGAAAAAACACGAGACCAATCTCGTGTCACAGTATATTTTAATATTATGTATAATTCGCCCGTTTGTACATATGCTAACCTTAAAATAATTACTCTCATTGCAAGGGTAAATTAAATTTGATGGGTTGTCTAAGCAAAGAATTTATTATCGCGAAACAAATTAGTTACACTTCAGGTCCAACGAGTGTAGCTTTTCCCGTTGTTTTCTTTGCCATAAAGTTACCACAAATTAATAAGGAGCGTCGTTGAGAGCCAAGTGCACAACACAAACAATTATCGATATATATATAATTAATATATATAGTAATATTGGCATTTGTAGATTTAGAAAAAGCCTTTGATAATGTGAACTGGAAGACACTATTAAGGATTTTGAAGAGCACAAGAATAAAATATTGAGGAAGGAGGCTTATATATAAGCTCTACAGAAGGCAGTCAGAAGGAATCAGAATTTAATATCAAGAAAAGAAAACAGAAATCAAGAAATGAGTAAAACACGGATGCAGTCTGTCGCCCATGATGTTTAACTTATATATATATAACAGGCGATAAAGAAAGTTAAGAAGGAATATGGAAAAGGAATCATACTGCCAGGAGAAGAAATAAAAACCCTACGCCTTGCCAATGATATGTAGTCTTAGGGCAGTCAGAAGAAGACTTGGGAAACATAATAAATGGCATGAACGTGGTCCTGGAGAAAGAGTTGAATATGAGGATTAATAGAGGGAAAACCAAGGTAATGGAGCGTAGTATGGGAAACAGTGGATTAACAAAGGGTGTTAGATTGGGAACGGATATTTGGACGGAAGTAAAGGAATTTTGCTACTTGGGCATCATAATAAATAGAGTAGGATAGCACAGACAAGGAAGGTTTTCACGAAAAAAGGAATTTACTTACGGGTAATATAAGTGTGAATATTAGGAAAACAGTGCTAAAATGTTGGATGTGGTAAGTTATGAGAAAATGAAAAAGTATGGAGGTTTGCATCAGACTAGTATTAGGACTGAATAACTCAACACACAGTAATAAAAAAGTGTTACATTGTAATTATTTTCTGAAAATATTTATCACAAGTCTTTATTTTACAACACGCAGCTATATTACTAGTTTACTTATTGTATCCTTACGCCCGCTCGATGCTATTATAAGCAAAACGCCGATGACGTCATAATACGTCACGAAACCGAAATCAAATTTTTAATCTTTTTCTCGCATTAATACGTGGTTTTACTTGCAACCAAATAAACTACTGCACTACCAAATAAATAAAGTTTACGTAAATTTTTCAAAAAATATATTAACAAATTTAAGTTGTCCAGTACATTCTACAAAGTTTAGGAATCAAATATTTTCACTCGTGGTGAAGAGTTATTTACCCAGTATTCGTTGTTATATGTTTCACATTCAATTTCCATGAATATATATTATAACCTTCATCAGATATCCAGAGACGTTACGTCTCCCCGCGCCAAAGGTCACAATCCTATGTATTATTTTTTATTCTTTGTTGACATGCTACAACATGTAAAAGTAAATAAAACTCATGCCGAGACTAAGATAGATTTGCAGGGCATATGTTGGTTATGCGGCAGCCTGGTTAGTTTCAAGTGGATCGATAGCACACCGTTACGTCCTGACACCTCTACACATGTGGTAACAGCGTAACCAGTACTTGGGATGCCTGGGGTTCTGTTCCTCGAACAGGCTTTGACGTGCAATATAGCGTCTCTTAACTTCGCTTCCTTCACATCAACTCTTAGCCGTCGGCACATCAACTCCGTCTACACATCAGCCTTCCTACTCCACAAAACTGTCCGCACGTCAATTTTAACTCCTCTGGTTTTCTGCAGACCTTTTAAGACTTCCATCGTTTTATGCCACTTAAAAATTTTCTCACTTTTCAAATATCAATGTTAATTGAATTATTTTTATTTTATATGACGATTTAAATCGCCCTGTATTTCAAGATAACGCGACCAAGTGTCTGTTCCTAAGTAGTGGCGCTGATTTACTGCCTGGGAATCCCACTCATGTAGCACACTGTCACAAAGCGAACTATGCATGCTGTCAAAATCACAGTAGAATCTAAAAAAAAAACTTAATACCCAAATAATACCAGAGTTTACAATCCGTGACTGCATTTTTATTTTGGAAACTAATCTGTAGTTTCCATGAATCGATACAGACTTGCGCTGTAGGATTTTCCTCATCCACACCTACTTGAATCCAATCTATTGACTATTTTTATAAAACATAACAAATTACAGTTTATTCGTTCTAATATAGTTCCATAAGTTCTGTTGGAAGTTTAATTGTATGGAAACCTTCACTCTAAAATAATAAAGTCACTCTGAAATATCGTGATAAGCAAACACTACGCTAAAATTATAAATAGAAACTTATTACTATACATGATGATGAATTGACAGCAACAATTTCTAAGGATAATCAGTATGTAATAATTGTATTTGAAAACTAGCTATGCCCGCGATTTCGTTCGCGCGGAAATAGCTATTTTTATTTAGCCCTAAAACGAAAGTACGGTATCATTTATTTATGATCGCTTCGCGGCAAACCTTGTAACTCGCAGTTGGTTTTGAACTGGCCCTGCTTTCACACATTTGCAACAATAGATGAGCTGAGAATGACTCCCTCCCCTCTCTCTCGTGCTGCCAAAATTACACTTATAATAACACAGTAATTAGGATGAATGTTATAGGAACGCCTAATAAGACTTTTAACTCCCAGTTGGTTTTCACGCCACCTTCGTGCGGCAATTCATTGTGTTTAGAAATATTTACTTAATATCTTATGAACTCTGCAATTTATCGAAATGTAACATACTTGAAAATTTTAAGATAAAATTCATGTGTCAATCCTTGAAATTTTCATTGAAATCCGTTGAGCCGTTTCGGAGCTTAACAGATCAAGAGTATAGGCACCCCGCAGACACTTTGGGAGATTCGAACGCACGTATACCAGGAAACCTTCCCGTAGAATTAATATTCATATTATATTAATATCGAAATGAAATATGCACAAATGCTTACGTAAAATTTCCTGTTTCAAAACACTCAAATTTTCATCGAAATCCGGTGAGCCATTTTGGAGCCTATTCTAGACAAACATACAGACAGACAGGCAGACCCTTCAATGATACAGTAATTTAGAACGTTGTTCAGTGTTCCAAACATATTAACCGGTTCACAAAAAAATCTACCCGTTTCTATGCCCATTATGAGTGCTTTTCAATTTTGTTTAGGCCTTTTGCCTTTTCAGAGAATTTCTCGTTCCTGTAAGTATATTATTTCAATTAAAAGCTACTTAAAACTGTTATCACAAATTGGATTCAGGTATATTCAGGAATATAACTGTTCTGAAATTTTCTACGGACGTTGCTCAATAAATTTCGCTGTAAGTGTACGCTCGTATATGAATTTATTTTGTCGTCCTTCTTGCGTGATTAAATTAAGTCGACGTTCATTTTTTTATTATTATTATTCATATAAAAAATTATTTTTCACGAGTATCAGTTTTTACAATAATTCGACGTAGATAGTAGCCAAATCTTACACATATAACTTCTAATGCCTTTAGAGGGAAGTGTGTGATGGAGGCCAAGGGTGGAATTTGCTAAGCATATTAGGGACGATGTGTGTGGTAGTTATGTAGAAATGAAAAGGCTTGTTCCTAACATGAATTATAAATTTAATAAACGTAAAAAAATCATTAATAATACGGAATAATACATGTCAAGATTGTAATAATGATTATTGCCTAAAAATTTATTACACTGATTTATTTATTGAATTTTCTTTTATCATATTTAGTAGATTAATTAAAACACATTCTGTAATCAAAATAAGCTCTACGGAATATAAATGTTATTTCTGAATTTCGATTAAAGTGTTCAATTCTTCATCAACTTCAATAGAGGGAAAATTACGAAGTATTGGTTCTAGTACACCATAAATATTATTATTTCAACCATGTTTTTACCTTTTATGGAAATAAATTGCCTTTAGATATTTGCGTGAAACCAGATACCACTATTTGAAATAAAAATGTTTTAGGGAAATGACAACGAAGATTTATTGCATGAGAAATAATTTCGTTTGTCGAGTAAAATAAAACTTGTGTCGTCACATGTTACTTACGCCTCTGCACCAAAGGAATACGAGACATCATACCATAAACAACAGATCAAAGTCCAATATTTCAGCGAGAATATATTAAATTACTTCCTATTGACGACGAGCAGAGCCAGTTCAATTAAAATCGGGAAGTACAGTTCATTGCCAAATTAAAGGAATTGAAATGTCACGGTCAAATCTGTTAAATAAGGGAAATATCTCCAATAAAACGAACGAATTGACTCAATTCATTTGAGTTCACGTTCGGGCATGTCACAAATACTTAAATAAGATTTGGTTCGTATAACTGGTTGTGGCTTTGTATCGATCTCGGAGCGGATTGGCGCGAAACTGTGTCAGCCACACCTGGTCTTTCAGGGGAAAACATAATATTCTCGCTATGAACTAGTTTATAGTATTACAGGCACGCATTAAATCTGAGTCTCTTTCGTGCATAATTTATGCTAATGGACCTGCCGATATGAAGGAAGCTCCGCCATCACGAACTTCATCAAGTTCCGCCTCTCAAATATTGGAAATACAAATTTTCCTTGGGCAAATCGATTCACTAAAATTACATGATTAAAATATCGGGCTCATTAAGAGAGTAGTGTTTCATAAATTTAAAAAAGTCTACTATCTTAAGAACCCCACTTTAAAACTTCTGCCTATAAACGGAACTCGTGACTTTACGTGAATCTTCGTTCCATCAACGTCTTTGAACAATTAAGGAAAATCATAATCTCTGGAATGGATCTTAAAATGCCCGCGCCTTCGTTCACACGGAAATAGTTCTTTTATGTTGTCTGAAAACGAAACAACGGGCACTGAATTATGATAAGGTTGAATGCATTGAATATTTAAAGGGTTCACTATCATTTATTTATGATCGCTTCACGGAAAATTTTATAAATCGCAGTTCGTTTGGAACATGTTTCTGAGACAGTAAATATGAGCAATTACTAAATACTAAAATTTACCTGACGTGACAAATAAAAATAATTTACGTATATATCGTATCGAGGATCCAATTAATTTTATTATTTCTGCCAACAATAGGTTAATTACGGCGCGAATCCTACTGCAATAATAGATGGAGTAAAAATATTCCCCCCTTACGTCCCCCCTCTCTCTCATGCAGCCAAAATTACGCTTACAATAACACAGTAACTGGAATGAGTGGTATAGGAACGCCTAATAGGACTTTTAACTCGCAGTTGGTTTTGGCGTCGCCTTCGAGCGGCAATTCAATGGATTTATAAATATTTATATTAATATCTTCTGAACTCTGCAAGATATAGAAATGAAACATACACAAAAATTTAAGTTAAAAATCCTGTTTCAATCCTGTCAATTTGCATTTATTCACGAATATTTAAGTTAACTCAACTTTTCATTGAAATCCTTTTGAGCCGTTTCGGAGCCTATTTCAGACGGACAGAAAGACAGACAGACAATTCAATTTTATTTATTATTATAGATTACATAGTCAAGTCTTACTTTCAGCCTCCGATCAAAATGACCCAAATGCACGTTTATGTTTCTCTATTTCCTATAAGTGAACTTTTCCTCCATCAATAAAACATAACTATTAAAGCTCCTTGACCAATACTGAATAATGAGAAATAAACTTTGCAGTTTTCAATGCTCTGCATAAATTAATCACCAAAAACAATGGAATTGTACTCACATTTTCGTTTCAACTTCTGCGATTTTACTTTATTATCCGACTTTCCTCGAAAACCGGCAGAACTATAATTGATTTAACTAAGCCTTTATGGTCTGTGTGACGTATTTGGATCTCTTAATACCATGAAGGCTCTGGTACATTATAAGCCATCGATTCTAGCAACTGGAGCATCAACATCCTGTTCAGAAAAACTGAAGATAAAACTTATGCCAAAAAACAACTTCAAACTACTTTTTTCGTTCGAAATATGTTCACAACTCGTGAAAATTTAGTTCATAATTACACAGCCGTGTAATAAACACATGCGCGATCACGTCATAAAAACAACTAAATTTGATCATTTTAATTACTTTTATTCTAGGTAGTGGGAAGTGCGTTTCAAGGAATTCTGCTAAACTCATTTACAAAATATTTTCCTACGTGGGAAATACAAGACGTGTTTTATGATTATGAAAATAATACAACTTTTAGATTAAACACATTTCTGATTTCAGCTTTATATACAAGGTGATTCAAAGGAAGCAGTAAATTCAAGATGGCCGATTTCAATATGGCGTCCATACCGCAAAAGATTGAGCACCACACCCATACCTACCTGGAATATTCAGGTTACCCAATTCCTGCAGAGTTTTTGAAGTAACAGGGTGTACTGCGGCTTTTAACTCACCCTGTACATAACGTGAAACGTATCTGTATGAATTTTAATAATTATACGTAAAAATATTGTTAAATATTAGACTTAAATTATAAATAATTTCCGACAAAAAAACTGTGAATATATGTTTTATTTATAATTTTGGTAAAACTTTCAAACAGACGCCCTCGTCCTTTAGCGATATAAAAAAAACAATTTCCAATCAGTAAATTCCCAGGATGAATTTTAAAATGGAATCGGCAGGGGAGTAAACGCTCATTAAATCGTAATGATTTCTGCAGTACTTTTTCAGGAATTTGACAAAACAAATTACATGAGTTGGTTTTTAATTAAAGCTTTGTTTACCTGTCTTCGCCGCTGGCTTAAACTATCAAATAAAATACAGGGGACTGCACTTAACACCATATTCAGTTTAGTGTTCAACATGGTCATAAATATTTATGGAGGCTGTATTACTGTCTACAATAGTTTTCTCGCACTCAAGAAAAAAAATATATAAAATTTAGTCACAAAAATTATAGCCGGAAAGATTGAGAGGAGGACCCCTGGGCTACCTTGCTCTACCTTCCGCATCCCCCCTTTTTCAAATCCCTTCCTATGCTATTAAAGGGGAGTTGCCTGTTTCAGCATCACCCTCATGTAGCCTGTTACCCAAAAAAAAAGCCGGAAAGATTAATAAATGTACAATAAATAAAAGGCGGCCAATAAGTCAGCATATAAATTTATTACTATTTATTTCCATAAATACGACGTTTCGTCTCCATTTTGAGAGTTCCTCAGGCATAAAATTTAGCAATTCATCTCATTTACTTCTTGACGGCTTCAGCCGGAAAGATTAATAAATGTACAATATAAATTTGTATATAAATTTATTTCTATTTAATTAAATTAACGAATATGCCTTTTGAGACGAAAAGTCGTATTTATGTTAAATAAATGGTAATAAATTTATATGCTGACTTACTCGTCGTCTTTTTATTCATTGTAAAAAATTACTGTACATAAAGTTATTATTTTAATAGGTTTACAAGATTCATGACACTTTAAATTAACATTTAATTCAATTAACGACGGGAAAACCTTTTTTTTATTCTTCGACGTTTCGTCCACGATGAAGGACTCTTTTACATTTTTAAAGCAATGTATTAAGTTAAATTGGCAATAAAACTGACGTCAAAATATAAATTGTAAAAAATACACGCTAAAAATTTGAAATTGTTGCAAATACAATTATTTTCGTCCCAGTCTTATAGGCTGGTATTCATTCCCGGTAATGATATCAAACCTGGTTTGAAACCTGCACAACTCTTAATATCTCCTGAAGCCCACATTTTCATATCTTCCGTAAATAATTTTTACGGTAAAAGCCCATATTCTTTCTAAATAACTGCCCATCGGCCCGTATTTCAGCAAGGGGTTTACCTTGCGCCTCTGAATTGAGCTATTTAGCTGAGCCTTTCATGAGCGAGCGCATGGTGGAATCCTCGCCTGCTCCAATTAGCCGCATACATGGTTGATCTATTGAGTGTTTTCTACTTACCAAAGGATGCCTTGTAATTAATTCAGGAGAGATGTTCCGCTCCGGGTAATTAAATAGGTCAATACATGCAATTACGGAGTCTTAAGTTGTCGTCGAGAGGATTCTGGTGGCACTCACTCGTGCTCATGTCAGCCATCAGGGTTAACGTATGCCACAGTTACCTCTAATCTCTACCTTTCCCTCAAACTAATTAACAAACTGAGACTCATAATGAGGAAATTCAGGACTCGAGGTGTTAATGGCATTTCCTTTACCCCCTGGTATTTAAGTGCGGCTTTAAGAGATTTTAGTTCATAAAAATAATATTTTTAATACAACAATATGATTTAATAAATCAAATAAATTTTACGATATAGAAACAAAGTTTTTATTTAATTAAATTGAATTAATCTACCCTTATAGGCAGTCTATCAAAATTAAACGTTTGAAAAAATTACCTCGTGAAGGCCCTAATATGGTGACAAAACGCTGATTTAATTGAATGAAAACTTTGTCTGTAGTTTGGTCATAAATTTAGTTGATTTAATTATCGTCAGAAACAGTCGTTAATTGATTTAGTAAACAATTTATTTTTAAACGTTTAATTATTTAAAGAGCATTAATTTTTTAATAACGATAATTTACATTGAAATAATTAAAACAAACTGAAAATAATATTTACTCCAGGAACAGTTTCTGTTAAGGATAATTTACACATATTGAGTAATTGTAGGTTAAATGGGATAATTATACATCATCGTACATCTGTGTATAAACTCACTAGCAATCTAAGTATGGTGCGACGGCGAAATCTCGTTCATAAACACACGTTTTTTAATAAGTGATCTGAGGCTTTCCCGGTGTAGTTTATGCAGAAATAGTTGTCCGGTTTCCCCTCGGATGCAGGTGCGATGAAAACTCAGCCTGAAGATGACGACAGAGCACTTGGTTGTCGAAACGTCGCCTTTTCATCGCACCTGAACCCGAGTGGAAACCCGACAACTATTTCTGCACACATTTTATAAGATTGCAACGGAGTTTCTTTACATTTAGCCTAACAAAAATACTGCCAATTACCCTCACGCGCTTTCTAATACATAATATATCAAACGTTCTCTGTTTATGAATTATTTCTACAATTTTTATGTTAAGATGACGTTGAATCTGCAATCTCTAAATACTCAGGAAACTATTTGTTGGTTACAATTACTCACAAGGTTGCCTACCCATTTCATTGCGCTGATGAGACTTTCACAATACCAAATTTATTTTCTGCCCAAGATCCCTCACGTTGGTGGGTGGCAGTAGAAGTGCTCAGTATAGAAGGATCATGTCATCAGTTGATGTCAGGATGACCATCACCCGATGAAAGTCTCGTTCGCCGAGATATTTATGATTAGCGGATAAGTTCTATAAATAATTACAACTCCAGAGTCATTTCTTCTTCAACCTGTCAAAGTCAAACGTCAATCATCGCGCGGTGGTATCTTTCACATTTTTTAAAAAAAGGTAACTCAAAATAAACATGTAATAGCCTAATAAATTCATATTTTATTAATGCCGTCTTTGTGCTATTATCACAGGTAAAAATTAACAACTCTTCACACGCAGTTCATTTTGCTGGGGGGAAAACGATTAAGTTAACCTTTCTGAGAATCCATCACACATCATCCCGCATCGTCCTCCTCCGACCTCTTCCTCCTGTGACCAATTAAAATGGTCAAATAATAAAATAAGACAGAAGAATAACCTTGTTCTGAATCCCACTGTTGACCGAGTTGAGATTCTTGAAACCATCCAATCAATTCAAATGTCTTTCCAGCAATTTAACATTCAATCTGCCCATTCCAATATGACAGAAATTTCATCATACTTTGTAATATTTAATATTAGTCTATTCACTTCTTTTGCCTAAATAATATTTTACACTATTATTATTCTCATCGAGAAGGTTATCAACATTGACATTTCTAATCAACGTATGAGTATCACTACGATTCGAATAAATAAATATGCTTGTGGCCTCACGGTTAATAGTCTTCACTTCAAACTTGGACTTTAAGCTGGACTTCAAGGTGGCTGACTCATATAAACTCTTGTTCTCGTCATATCAAATTATACTGCTGTATCAGTTTATGGTCCAATTAGCTCCTTTCCGCTGATCCACCATACTTTTTTATATATATTCTCGAACCCTCCACTCCCCAAATCCACACAGTCATTTCTTCTTCAACCTGGTCAAATAATTGTTGACCTCTGGAATTTACTTCACATAACGTCACAGTAGATCAAGACCCATTTTCAAATATGTATCTTCTTCTTTAACGATTTTATTTTTAACTAGGTATTCAGTGGATAATGTTCGTCTACATAAAATTCTACTAAAGGCAAGCTTTCGATTCGAGTTGAGTATCAATTTCGTTGAAAGTTTATCAGCTGTTGTGGTAAGCCTTTGGACCCTTTTCGGTACTTTTGGAGATCTACGTTCGAAAAGTGGATATGTTATATTCACGCTCACCAACGATTGAGGAAATATAAACCTTGGGAAACGATCAAGGATCTATTTTACACGATATTGTCATTTATCCTCGACTAGTTATGGAACCAGCATAATACTTTTTTGTTACATGTATCATATTACACAAGTAATAGGATCGATTTGAGATGTAAATAGAACTTAGTAACTTCAATAATAGCCGGAGAACTGGAACCTTTATTGCTTACCCGTGTATTGTATTGCTTACTCAGCTCGTAAATCACGCCAGTTATGAGTCACACACACACACACTTTGCAGGGGAAGACAACCGGTTCTTAGCACAATGACTAACTCACTAGTACGCTTTCGCAGTATTATTGTGACAGTCTCCCGTCGGTCGCTGGTAACTGGCTGGAAATTACTGCACGGAGGAAACAATAGAGTCCTCGTTGGAAAGTGGGTGAAGTGAGAACAATGGCCGCATGCGATCACTAACTGCGACATACATTTACAGACAGTTTGTCTAACAAGTGGTTCACAATGTCATTTAATAGGTTTCTTCGTTATTCAGAGCGTATGAAAGACTTTGACCACACTCAACTGCCATCCGCCATCTTGAGACTAAATCGGTGTTTCTCTAAAGAAACTAATTTTGAATGATTCGAGAAAAAAAACACCAGTGCGCTTTTCAGGAAGGGGCTGTTGGCCAATAAATTTTCATTCAAACTTAATTATTCACCCACCATTTGAAAACATTAAACGTCCCCGTAACCATCGTTGAGAGGTTTAGATGTTGCGGATCAGCTGATCACCCCGTCGTCGTCCAGCACTGGAAAGCTATCCATCTATTGATAATATTATTGATAGTCAGAAAAAAGCAAAAAATAATAAATTTAAGTCACTTGATACTGAAACAAGTTATATGTTAAAAATCTAGTATATGATTCTAAGCACAATATTTTCATTTCCGTATTAATGACGAACTTATATAAAAGAAATTATTCATTTCAATCATTTAGAAAATAAATCTGTAGCAAAAGTCAGTGTTGCACGGAATGCCCTAAGGTTTTTTTACTGGATAGTGCTGGAGGTTAGTAAATAGTGGTGGAGTCATCTGGACCAAGTTCTGACTCCACCTTGTGAATAAACTCTTCTTTTGGCGTCTTACATCTGTGACTATAATTTTTGCAGCATTTCGACAGAAGGTAAAACTCCACGCTTTTAACTCTTTAATGGTATATATTCGTAAAATAGGTGTCGTTAGCTGCATAAGGTTACCTGTAAAGTTTAAATCAAGTTGTATTAAGACTCGGGGAAAACCTTTAAAGTGAAACTAGCGTGCAGGGCATAAACGGGATAATACTGTATACGGCAAAATGTTATGTTAGAAAATGGAGAACTGGAAGACTCACATTATAAAAATGAGCTTGCTGTACCAAAAAGAATAGATTAAGAAAGAAAAGGTACGGAAAATTGAAAAATGTTATCAGAGACTGCGTAGTGGCTAAAAAAAATATCTTTGCGAAAGGGAAATTTGATCAATTGTACGCAAAATACGTATAAGAAATAAAACAAACGGTATTGAGATTGTTCTTGAATTAATTTTTTTGCACTAATTGTAAATAAAAAACATCCTATTCAGTTCTGCCCCGGGGGTAGAGGAAAAACGAGAAATTTGTTTCTTTTTGAAAATTCATCAAAAATATAAATTCAGCAATTAACTATACTTAAAATAAGTGTAAGAAAGAAAACACAAAGGCTGTTAAGATTATTCGTAAGTTAAATTTCATTTAATTGTACTAATTATAAATACCGCGGGGAAATTTGTAAGTTTCTTTTAAATAATTCATTAAAAATCAAAATTTATGTTTTAAGTTATTAGATTACGTAAATAATAAAATATTTTTTATATTTTAATGAAATGATTTTACCTCTTCCATAATTTTACAACAATTGTTAAATAATATGGGTCCTGTTCCGCCCCAACTTGCTCTATATCATTGGTAAGAAATGAACTCCTTGTCTGGAACTGTTTTATTTCAGAGAAAGTAGGAAATACTACCAATTTGTCTGATTACTGTCCGAGAGTCGATTGGAGTTTAATTATATTGAGCTTAACAACGCCTCTTCCAAGACTTTAGCGACTATATTTTTTTTCTTTTCATGAATATAATTAAATTATTTGGTGTAAATGCAAACTGTTTAATATCAATTTTATGCCCGCTTTTGTGTGTCAAAGACTTATTAAACAAGCATCCCGCTTCTATTCAACATTAATCAACCAATTGGAGTTTAATTATATTAAGTTTAACAACGTCCGAGAGTACTGCACTCACATTTTTTCCGTACCTTTCTGGACGCTATAAACCTAAATCGAACTCAATACTGCCATTCATTTCCAGCATTATTTGCACTGAATTGAAATCACCAGCTGTTCAATGCAATAAAATGACGAATAATGGAATTCTGCGATGTTCCAAATACAGAAACAAATTTACGCGTAGCTGAACTGCCAACTGCAAAAAGGGAATTATTTCGGGGGCGGGGGGGGGGGGGAATTATCGAATGAAATCAGCGGGGTGCGTGGGATTTTCTCGACTGTCCGTATTTTTTGCTACAAATGCTAAGCAAGATGCCCAATTTTGCGTGAAATTTCGAAAACTTTTTATTAAATAAGGAATATGTCACCAGAGAAAAATTTTGAAATATCACTCCACAAAAAAAACATTCCGAGAAAAGCTCTGAGTGTTTCATACTAACTTTTTAACGAACCAAACTGTAAAACAAACAAAAAATGTTACATTTGATCAGATACGACTCCAAAATTAATTTTCTGACAGGAAAAGAGTGGTACAGAGAGCCAAGAAATTATTCCATCCGGAATAGCCACAGTTTACATTTGTTCTCCATAATGCGGACATTTCCAATGGGTCATAAAAAATAATTTTAACCATTTTTTTTCTGTTTTCGTAATTTTGACAGCTCAATTCGAATCAAAGCTTCCATTCACTCTTTTGTGATTCTTTATTGTTACGAAAATTGTAATAATTCTTATACCTCGCCGCTACATTACTAGATTAAGCCCGGCTAGAAGCGATTATAAACAAAACGTCGAAGACTACGTTATACGTCACTAACTGAAATAAAATTTCTAATCTTTTCCTCAGGGTTAATACGTGGTTTCACTTGCAACCAAATAAACTACTATGCTACCAAATGAATAAAGTTTACATGAAATTTCACCAAGGTTTGTGGCGATAAAGAAATAAGAAGACCGTCCAGACGTCGTTAAAGTATTTGACGTTCTCTCAGATACAGACTGCGCCCTTCTCATTTTAACAGATGTCACGCTAGGAGCGTGTTACGGTATCGTGTTACGTGACAGATTTATTCCGATATTACGCCACACCCGGGTCTCCCCAACTGTGCTCCGCAAACATTTGGAACGATTCTCTCTATTCTATGGATTATAATGCCATTTACTCAGTTCGTAAGACAAAAAATCCGTTTGCATCGAACGGGAGAAAATCGAATCACAACGTTGCGAAACAATAAACCCTATGCCTTGTTCAATAGGAAACATGAGTAACAATGAACAAGTGTGGACGTGTTCAGCAACCAGAATCCTGTACGGGTGAGATAGAGATTGCCACAGCCGAGAATTATACGGTTAATATTTTATTTAATTCGACAATGAGCAACTATAACCAAAAAATAAGCCAATATATAATTGCAGTCTTCCAGGACCATCCAGTGCAGCGGTTCTCAACCGGAGGTCCGCAGGAAAATTTTAGTGGTCACTTCAATCCAAATAATTTACAATTTTGTGCAATAGCATGGCTAGTGAACACAAAACACATTTATTACATACTGAAGTGAGATGGCTATCCAGAGGAAAAGCACTATTATGGCTTTTGTACTTCTAAATGAGTTGTTGGTCTTCTTGAAGGCACAAAATAATTCCGGAAAGCATTTTATTGACGTTTTACCAATTAATTCATGACTTATTAAACTCGCATATCTGGCTGATATTTATACAAAGTGCAAGTAACTGATCATTATAAGGAGAAAGATTTATTTATAAATATTAATACAAAAGATAAAATTGGATCTTTTGATATAAAAATACAACATTGGATTTCATGAGTTGAATCTAACAATCTTAATTGTTTTCCTCCCATACATGAATGTTTGAATGAATTAAATTTTAAAGTAGATGAATAAGTTTCCAAAATGTTATTAGAACATCTACATAACCTGAAATCAAGTCTTTTGCAATAGTAAGCACGATTCCTGGGTTCTGAATCCATTTTCTGTGACAACTAAACCTGTAGGTTTAAGTGCAAGTGACTATGAAAATATAATTGATTTAATCAATGAAAGAAAAATACAACGATCAGACTTTCTGTGATTTCTGGGCGAGTTAGTCAGAAGAGTTCTCCCAAATATATTGTTTTACTTCCGTTTCCTACAACCTATTTACGCGAAGCTGGATTTTCTTATTATGCTGCAATGAAGTCAAAGTGCAGAAAAAGGCCACATATTATAATTCAATTTACAAATGGCAATAAGACATGGAAATCAAGGACCCAAAATCATCAGTCTGTATGTACTTTATTTATTTATATATTTATATTATATTACAGGTCTATATTAAAAATAATTACTAAATTAATCTTGTTTTACTTTTAACGACCAGGAATCATTCATCTTAAAAAATAAGCCAAGTTTTCCGTTAGAATGTCCGATTTTACCAAGTGTTCCATTGAAGAAAAAGTTTCGGAAACCCTGCACTGCATCATTAACAAATTCCAAAATTTTAAAGTTAGTCTTAGTATGCAGAAACTTTACGTAGTGAATTTTTAATATATCCATATATTTTGAATAGTTTTAGAATTGAAAATAAGTGTCCCTCAATTCGTACATAAATGAAAACCTCGACTCCGTCATATTCCTACAAATACATCTTACATCAATGTATTTCTTATTACTTGGGATAAAATTCTCCTCCGACGACCACACATACTCATCCTCTAAAATGAAACAGAAAAAAATCTTAGAAGTTTTCCTCGACTTAGTCACATCAAATTTCTGGAAATAAATAGACATACTTCCGACATAAACCTCAAATGGTACACCGTAAGGTATCAAAATCTTACCATCGAAATTAGCGATTAATGTTAGTAGTTGGGTACTTACTAGTTTGTATTAGCCCGGCACATTATTTCGAAACTAATCTCTTGATCGGCATGTGATTTAACCGGCATCGATCCAGTCGCCTTTTCAGAATTTTCCTTTCGCGTCATCCTAGCCCGAAGGATAACCGGAGTGATGACTCAGTGCTGTAATCCAGTCAAGGAATCTCCATCTACATTAAATAAGCATTCCCCCTTAAAAGAGCACTCCATTGCAATGAAAGAGTAAAAATTCTCAAAAATGTAAGGTACGTCTAAGTAGAAAATAGAAAACCTCCCGGAACCTATTCCCCCAATCAATCGACTGACGTTTTCCCGATAATTTATTTAATTCCTTTTATCTTGTTATGACAAGCAAATCGTTTCTCATTCTCGTAATATCGGCCACTAATTTAAAAGACCTTTCTGAAGAACACGAAATTGAGCATCGCGTCAATTTATCTAATGCACGTGAACTTTAAAACATTACAAACCTGCGCGTGGAGCTTTAGCTATGAATTATGGTTCACTGTATAAAGCAAAATGTGGTAAAAGGAACTTAACCAACAAACTAATTTAAAAGAAAAAATGATGAACTGTAATGAAATTTTCTCATTATAAATACACACGTAACCGGAGATTTTCGACAATTATCGTTTAAATTATTCCGCCAATCTTTGCACTTAACAGTTAATCAATTAAATCATAAATATTTTAAAACCTTACCTATGGTTTTTATCAACAGTTGATAATTTATAAACTTCACATTGCAGGATACAATTGCGTCAAAGTCGCGTTTGAAATCTTCTGTGCTTCCACGAATGTATGTCATGTTAAGAGGTGGTTCTAAATAAAACGTTAACGCACAAACTTACATATTTACAACAAAAAATTGTATTGTTTACCATCATTATTTCGTGTGTTCATATTGCGAACGATATAAGTGATCCGAAAATCAGATTATTGGATAGGGTAACTAACCAGGATGTTCAGAGCAGAATAAGGGAAGGGAGAATAATTTGTAGGACTTTGACCAAGAGAAGGGGTAGATTGATAGGCCATGTCTTGAGACATTCATGATAGTCTTGTAAAATTAGCATTAGAGGGAAGTGTGCGGGGTAAGAACGGATGAGGGAGGCCAAGAATGGAATCCGCCAAGCAGTTGAGGGAGGATGTGGGATGTGGTAGCTATGTAGGCTTGCGCAGGACAGGTCAGCTCTGAGGGTTGCATCAGACCAGCCACAACAACATAATTGATCAAATGTGATAGTGGCTCACTGTAGACAAATAGACACCGTATACTAAATAATGGCTTATTTTGCAGTAATCGTTCTGTCTCAATACTCGGTGGCGTCATAGACTTTCGTCAGCTTACACATTCACCTTTTTCTAAACTGCAATTCCTTAAACATTTCTTTGTAGTGGTTTCTGAGCTACGCTCCAGTGTTTTTCCTCGGGTTTTTAATATGTGTAGCAAGTTTTGTTGCAATCAGTCTATGCGTCCAAATCTTAATAATTTATTTTTGTTTTAAGAGAGTGATAAATCACAAGTTTAACATTAAAAAAAACAATTTACCTAGGTATGTCACATCTGGGTGAATTAGACAAATACGTCGTCATCACAATGTCCTACGATTTACGCGTGCAGCCCCTATTTTGAAAAGTAAATGATAACTGCGATTCCAATATTTATGTAAGTGAGTGACGGCGACAATAAATGCAAATGGCACCGACGAGACGTAAGAAGGAAGAACCCAGCAGGAAAAAGGAGTAGACTAACCCATTACGTAATGACCGCTTCGTAAAAAAAAGCGAGAATTACGTAAAAGATCAATAAACATACTCCAATCAAAATGTTTCGGGTATACTGCTTTTATTCTCTATATTCATTTGAGATAAACAAAATTCATTTAACGTGGTCAACTTCATTAATTATTAGAACGAAGCATGACCGTGGAAGCAATGAATAAGTGAAGAACTTTTTACTGTTGTGTTGAAGAGGTGACTGACAGCCAAATAAGCAGAGAAAGAGATAGACAATTATAATTTAAGGTGTTTTAATAACCCGAGGGACTGAATATAATTGCAGAGAGCGCCATGAATAATCTTTCTATTCCACTTTACAGTTAATCTCTGAACTGCCGAGTAGCTTTAAGTGTTATGTTGGTTTCAGCAACTAAAATATTTTTTTCCACTTTTTTTTAAAAATGTGGGGTTGGTTTTGTGTTTTTTTGAGTTTCTTTTCCTTGAAACAGAAAGCTTGCGTAACGGTTACAATTCAAATTATAGAGTCTATTCCGGCAATAAATGATTCCTGGTATCAAAACTTATACTTCCCTAAAATTCTAAGAATGTTATGGTAATCCCCAACTTCCTTTCCGGCTACTATGAATTTATCCTTCTCCCACTTCCGTCTTACGGGATAAAATAGCATAACTAATTTGTTCTGTGAGAAATCTTTACCACTTCCTTGTCCTTGTCAGTTTTCAGTCCTTGTCAGGTCTTATTTTGATGGATCAGTGGAAAGCGGGAGGCCTTTGAAAGACGTAAATTATAAAATATAATAAAATCAGAATAAAATCAAATAAATAAGCGAGAATAAATGTGAAAGGATGCCACAGTGGTGGCAGTTTGTTCACTGCACTGATAATTATTAGGCATAAATTAAGTTTCATTATTTTTTTATCCCAATTTTCTCCTGAAAACGTTGAGACTGGCCGTTATCTGTTGCAGTCCGCCACAGTGGTTCATTGAGCCTAGCTTTAAATTTAATTTTCAGGTTTCATTTTCTACGTACGCCTCGTGTAACGCACAAAGGCCTGCCCCCTTTTCCCCTGCACCGTCTGCCAATCAAGTTCCACGCACGCCCTTTTCTACGTATCCACTCAGCCCTTTTGATACTCCTCTGTACGAGGTTCGTGTGTGCTCCACTCTGTGAAAAAAAAAGTACATGTAAGGACCAGAACGTAGCGCTGTAAACGAATTTTTTTAAATAATAAGAGTGCAAATGAATAGTTAATTATATCTAAAATAATTTACCAATTGATGGCTTCTAATAGTTCCTGATTACTATTTACATCAGTGTATTAAGATTAGAAATTTATACATCAGTAACCATTATTTTTAAAAAATCATTTACACAATAGAAGAAAAATAAATATTTTAATAGTAAAAATTATTATAATTTATCGTATTGTAATAATACTATTTAATCCTAAAATGTTAAATTTATTAATGGCTTTTATGCCATTGTATTAAGATAGCTACTTCACGTATTAATACGCTTCTTTTCGAAAGACTCAGTTGAAGAGTAAAAAACTTACTGTTCCCTAAAAAAATTAAATAATGAAAACTCTGTTAATTGAAGGTTATTATTCATTTATTACTAGAATATTTGTTCATTTTATGTTAATCAAATAGTTACACAAAATTATATTTCGTAGAAAGCAAAATTACGTATTCTTAATCAACTTTCATAAAATTTGAAATCAATCCCCAAAACGTTAACCAAATTTGAGACTCTCATTAAGGAATTTTTTAGAAGTATAACACATTTTTTAACCTACATGTGCTTTAAGTAATTTATGATTCAAATCAACGCAATCAGCATTGCTATTAACTAATTAAAAAATTAATTTTTATTTTCAGAGCAACTTTGAGATTCCAAAGATGGGGGTTTCCAATTGCTGTATCAATACTTTTATAATCATAGTTCGTAAATGGGTCCGGAAAATTGATTCTATAAGGCACAATTCAGCAAAACTCATGTGGAACAGTTTCAATTTTGTTGATTAATTTATTATTGAATATCACCAATCTAATTATAGTTTGAAACATGAATATTGGTTTTACCCAGTGGCGTGACCCACCATGGGCGTCACTTTTTGGGGGTTATAAAATCTCACAAAAAATTAACTTAGGATCAGAACTAAAAACTTGATCTCTGTACAGTTCACAATAACAAATTTATTTTTGCCGAGAAGTTATTTAAAATTTATGTAAATTCTGGAGCCTTTTGGATTTAAATAAGGGGGAGGCAAATATGGCTTACGCCCCGGGCGGCTGAATACCACTTTACGTCACTGGACTTTCACCTTCTATACATATTGTAGCAATTTACATTATTATATTACAATTACTTTCAAACAACAAACAAGTTTTAATGAGGATGATAACGTGGAATGTAATCGAAACGTTCCCGTGTTTTTCAAGTAACTTAGCCAGCGGGAAATCAGAGAGAATTTAATCCACTTTTTACCTTCGGTCGTCAATAAACAACTTTCACTATAAAATATTTATTTAATTAATTAATTATGAAAATAATTGTTAATGGTATTTATGTATACCGCTATTGAAATATTCACCATAATTGAAGAAATAGTTCTCGAGTTTCCAGGCGCGTAACACAGCGATTAGAACGCGACGTTTCGACGACCGTAAGGCGAAATTGACGACAGAGCTTACGTTCGTCGAAACGTTGCGTCTTAATCGCTGTGTTACCCGCACCTGGAAACTCGAGACCATTTCTTCGACAACCGGACCAGGAGAGTCTTCGATATTTACTTAACAATCGTTTTCCAAAACTCTGAGAAGCTGACTTGTGGATGCAATTTCTTAATTATTTCAAGTATCGGGAAATTTGTTAAAAACTAATATTCCATCTCTTTTCGTGCAACTGTCAATATGTCTATTATTATTTTTATTTCTCGTGTTAAATGAATTCATATCCGAGTTGGTAATAGAATAGCCGTAAAGGAAGTCGGGGCAGAACAGGACACGTATTGTTTAACAATTTTTGTAGTTATGGAAAAAAGAAAGATGACTTCATAAAAGTAAACCTATTCTTTTCTTAATACAGTATTAATATAACTTAAAACAACGAATTTAGTTTTTTTATGAATTTTTAAAAAGAAACTTGTATATTTCCCGTTCTTTCCCCGGGGTTGGGGTGTTTTGTATGCACAATTAGTGCAATAAAATTAAATTTAAGTGAAGACAAATATTAACACATTTTGTGCTTTGTTTCTTATACTTATTTAGCGTACGGTTGATCGGTTTATCAATTTTTCCTGTCGTAAAACAGTTTTTTTGCCAACCCACAATTTTTGCTAACATTTTCCCCATTTTTCCGTTCCTTTTCTTTCTTAAGCTATTCTTTTTGGATATAGCATCTTGTTACTCATTTTTTATCAGGGGAAAATGCCTTATTATCTGAGGATCACATGGCACTTTGCCTTCTACAGTAGTATCCCGTTTCGGCCCCGCACGCTAGTTTCAGTTTAAGGTTATTCACCGAACCTTAATACAAGCCTTATACGTCACTTATTTCTGCGTAAGACACTATTACTTACTTAATCTAATATCAATGTAACTTCAAAGAACGAATTTAGATTTTTGATCAATTTTTAAAAAGAAACTTCCCGTTTTTCTCCATTCCCTAATGTAGAACTGGATAGTATGTTATTTATTTACAATTAGTGCAATTAAATTAAATAAAAATCTCAACACTTTTTGTTTTATTTTTATACTTATTTTGCGTACGGTTGATCCCTTTATCCAACTATTATTGCAACTACACAGTCATTACTATCATTCTTCCCTTTTTCTCCGTTCATTTTCTTTCTTAATCTGTTCTTTTTGGTTATTGCATTCTGTAGCTCATTCTTATAAGGTGAGCCTGTCAATTTTCTACCTTTTTACATTGTGTTTTAGTGTGTAATAATCTCTCGAATAGAATGCTCTTCAGCGCCATTTCTCTTTCTTAGATGTATGACTTATATATAAAGTAAAATTTAGGCGAAAAATTACGGCCAAAATTGGTCAGAATGAAAATTATTTATTTATTAAATTTAACACGGCGTTTCGTTCCTTTGTTTGGGACCTCCTCAGGTGTGAAAACAATCTACAAAGAATATTTATAATTGAAGTAAACGTGATTAATGTTAATTTAATAAATAAATAATTTTCGCGTCTTCTTCAGAAGAAGGCCGGAACGTCGTTTAAATATAAAATAAAAAATGTCTGTAAAAATCAGTCGGAAATTATTTAATAGCTGACGTTAATCGATTTGATGATGAATAATTTTAATTCTGACCAATTTTGGCTGTAATTTTTCGCCTTCATAATTCGAAGTACAGTCTGAACAATTGTAAAATTTGTTTTGAAAGTAAAATTGTTTTTATCAATCGCCTATTTATTATTGACTTTATGAAGTCTCTATAAAGCTCTCTAGAAATATGCTTGTAGGTATTTTTCTAATTGAATGAGTATGTGAGACGCTGTTTATTATGATTATCCACAAGAAGGGAATTAATTGTCATGAATAAAAACTGTCTGTAAAAATCAGTCGGAAATTATTTAATAGCAGACGTTAATCGATTTGATGATGAATAATTTTAATTCTGACCAATTTTGGCTGTAATTTTTCGCCTTCATAATTCGAGGTACAGTCGGAACAATTGTAAAATTTGTTTTGATCAATCGCCTATTTATTATTGACTTTATGAAGTCTTTAGAAAGCTCTCTAGAAATATACTTGTATGTATTTTTTTTAATTGAATGAATACGTGAGACGCTGTTAATCATGATTATCCATAACAAGGAAATTAATTGTCATGAGAGAAGATGTATGTCTTTTTTTAAAAAAAAATGAATACCTGAGAAATGTAAACTATAAACCCCGCGTATAAAAGTTGTGTACGTCCCAAGTTCCGTGCTTGGCGCCTATAACCTTCCTAGCAGTCTGAATTAAGCGAAGTTTATTTCGGGCGGAAGGCTGCCCCGGGTCACGCTATCGGACATTTATAACGTCGACTTCCCCGTTCCAGAGTGAGCGCCGGTCACATTGTGGCAGACGCCGCAGCGTGCTGGGAAATGGAGGAAGGGGACGAGGACCGGAAGAGGGGAGCAGGAGCAGGCATGGCGTGGCTCGGCGTGGCGTGGAGTGGTGGGAGTGCAGATATACTCCGCGAGTCTGCAGCGAGCAGCGGCGAGTAGTGAGAGAGTGCTCTGCGACGAAGCACGGTCGCAGACGGACCTCGTGCGTGCTTACGTGCGTGCGTGACAGTGCGCGTGTGTGTTGTGCAGTGTTGACACGAACTGGAGTATGACCATCTCCGTGAATGCGTTTCCAAGGACCCTCGCCTAACTCGAGCAAACGTTGTGAGTACTCATCCTCTTTATTTACAATCGCAAATAATTTTTCTCAAAAATAAAATTCAGTTTTCGAGTCGCGTGAGATGACCACTGACGGGAGCAAAGAATCATGTATTACTTTCGCTCCCAAATTTATCGGAACTGACTTCATAAATCGTTTATTTTTATTTTTTGTATTACAGATAAAAAATAAATCTAACTCGCGAAACGGAGGTGAACAAAAAATCATCTAAGAAGCCATATGGAACATTAGCGAATAAGAGAAGTCAGGATGCTCAAATTCGAAGTGGTATGTGGATTTATCGTTAATACTTAATCATGTCCATAAACAGTGTTTTTTGTTTGGTATTAAGTAGTTTCGCCGATTTCGCGGTATTCGACACAGGTACTTCTTTCTCTCGCTCTGTTAAGTAGCGGTCGGGATGCGATCATAAATTTCCCTAGTCTTTCCGTGAGGAGCTGTTAACGGCGATCGTAAAACGATTGCATTTAAGAACAGTTTGTTCTGGTCTTTGTGCAGCCCTGCAGCCTGCCGGCATACCCGGTATTATGTTTCTAGAAATTGCCTGTCAGCATACTTCCAAGTACTTTCCAGCCGGTGTAGAAACTGGACTCGAGCATTGTGTTAACCGTACACGGGTCTCTCCTTTTTTTATTACCTTTTTTTTCCCGTGAAGCGACTGATAACCTGAGCCTTGGAAATGATAAATATGATAATGCTCACTTCTTCTCGGAATAGGTTTCAGCGTGTGTTTCACAGGCTGTTCAACAAGTTCCGTCTCGACGTGGTGCATCTTCCAGTCGCGTTCCGTATTTATTGCTCAATTTGCTGTGCTATTTATGAGACTGTGGCGAGCGTATCTGGATTTAGGTTCGAAACACGACAGAATTGCGAATATATGTGAACACTTTTTTTTGTGTGTGTGCGCGCGTATGAAAAACGAACGTAATTCTTCTACCGTTTGGTAAAAGTGAAATGCAACGTTCCTGCTGTTTTAATTTAATTAGGATTTTTTTAAAGAGAACAGAGAGGGCTTAAGTGTGGTCTCTTTTTGTGTGTGTATCGCGGTTCGTTCGTTTTTGTTGTAGCCGAAAATTTTACAGATCGTTGTGCCAAGTTTTTTGTTCAGCGACCTCGTGCTGTTTTAGTCACTTCGCAGATTTAGGCGATCGGGAGGAGAGGTCCTTCCGGGAATTGACGGCCTCCGCGGACAAAAAGATCCTCGTCATTTAAGAACGTGGCCCACGTTGCCAGATTTACTACGGTAGCGGGTCGGTCGACGGGTTCTGTCCCGGAGTTGAACGTGTGAGATTCGCTTCTACCTTTCGTCGTTTTCTGCCAGCCGCTGGTTACGACACGTGGTTGACCAAGAAATATGCTGTAATCACCAGTCGTCGGTCGTAAACGCTGGTTCTGCGAAGAGTAGGCAGCTTTATCTTTCGGCATGGCGTCTAAGACGTCGATCCTCGCCTCTTCGTTCTCCGTCTCTTGACAGATTTGGGTTTTCTTCTCCACGGCTCTTACGGTTATGACAGTAAGTGTGTTTATACGTAGCACTGGTTGATGTAATTTATCAGTTTGACTTTAGTGATATTTTATCTTTACATAATCTAGATTTACTATCATGACAGAGTCTACGTGACTTTCTGGTATCGTTTCTGACACCCGCAATGGCTGGCTGCTGGACACAGAGATTTGGCATTGCTGTGATGGGGTGGGTGGGCAGAAACTTGTTTTCGAACTGGCTGTCCTCACCGAGGTGCCGAATCCCGTCCACCGGAAGTCCTGGAAATGTATTTATCACGCAGACTCCTAATCGGGAAGGGCGCGTGCTGGTAGCTCCTTTACGTGGACACACATGCTTTTGTTCGATTACCTCCAAGTGGACTATGTGCGGGTCTTCTGTTTAAAAGGAATCCAGTTTGGAGTCCATGAATTTTACTCGCGTTCAGAATTCCTCGATTTAACAAGCCATTAGCAGCGCTATTTGCGATCCACGTCTTCGAACAATGGGAATTCCTGACGTAGGTTCCCATCAAAGATCCGACACGCATTTCTGAATATCATGTCTTTATTATTCAGCTTATCAGGAACACTACGATCATTCCACGAGTCTGTGGGGTACTAAGTAAAAACGTAATTGCTGAAGGGGACTCTGAAGACCTAATCTTTGCCAATGTTGAAATACCTTTCCCGAAAACAGGTACACTACTGAATTTTTCGCAATTTGTTTTCTGTCCTGTGATATATATGTGTAATCAGAATAGATCATTTACTATTTTATTGTTAACTTATTTATCAATACCTGCTTTTATGGCATATTTGTAATGTTTTTTTTCCATAACTAACAATTCAAATAGTTTATTCTGCATCCTCGCAAGGTTAAAAATTCAGTGCTGTATCTAAAACGGTTTACGAGAAAAGGATATTGAAAAGAGAAGGGCGAGTGTAGTTGGGATGCTGCGTCGCCCGGTTTCGATGCATGAGATAGGAGTACTCGATTTAAAATACGAGAGGAGGCCAAATATCATGGTCGGAGCTGGAATGGAGAAAATGATCCTGGAGATATCGGAAATATGAATAGGCATAAACTGGAGATGTAAGAAAATAATTCGGCGATGATACTGAGTTTTCTTGGAAGTGACCAGTTCATCTTAATGTTAGACAGTGCGTCGCGGGAACTATTTAGAAAAATGTACTTTAGAAGTATCTCATTATCGGCCTTGTAAGTATCACGATGCATGTATTCGTTTGACCCTGGGATGTTTTATCGCACGAAAATATAGCCTTGTGCGAGTTCATTCTATATATAAGTTTGGTCTGTTTCGTGAGATTGCAAATAGCAACGGTGTCCGAAATAGTTTGCAGCGACGCCTCAAAATCAATCGCCCTAAAGGGGAACGGCTGTTCTCCAGCTGAAGCCAGCGTCATCTCGACGACGTGGAGGAACAAAGGAACGCTCTTTAATTGTTGGGAGATAAGGACTCGGTGCTGCTGCGTAGGCCAAAGTAATTATCCACGACGTAATCACGGTTGGCGCCTTGTCTCATCCGAACCGGGATGGGTTGCGAGACGTTTCTGGGAATCACTCCTCTCCAGGAAGTCTCTAATCTAATCAGCCAATCGTTGTCCCCACTCCACCGTGCCTTTATTTCGAAAGTGTGTATGCGCTTGGCGCTCCTTTTTCGCGGACGAGGCCCCGACTTAATCTTACTCTGAAGATAGCTTGGCTCTCGCAGCGCATCGCGGACACTTCTGGGAATCCTGCAATTACTCTGTTCCAGTACTGTTAGACATTTAGTTTCGGTGGTCTTCTTTTGCCGAGGCGTTCCGGGAACGAGGCTCCGAGCCGTTCTTCGCAAATGGTCAAGGCGGACGAGGGGCCTGTTGCAGGTGGGAATTGAACCCGGGGATCTAACACTGGCAATTAGTCCTTCGGCCGCTGATCCTTCTTATAAGTGGCACCATAACTGCAACAATCTCATCTATAATCTCCACATTAAAACCATTCGCTTTGCAAGTGAGTGTTGTATCTTCTTTCCGTTTCATATTAAACTATACTCACTCCTCCAGTTGTTAACTTTTTCCTTTCTTTACTATTACAAAATGATTTCTGCATATTCACAAAGGAGAAACCTAACTGTAGGGCATATGTCAAACATACTTGACGAATATACCCAACAACTAATTTAACTGTTCATGTGGATGGCTCTCAAATTTAAAGTTTATTGAATACATTCTCGAGGTTCCACCTGGGGTCAAACTGCAATAATGGTTCGACGTTTCGACAACGTAAGTCACAATCGTCAAAACGTCGCGCAGGTTGAAACCAGAGAATGTTCTCTTCACCGGGAAAGCCTACAATCTTTGATAAAGTTTATTGCTTCTTAAGAAAATTTTGGGGTAAGGTTTCTGAAGCAAAATTCCAAGCGTTGAAAATTCAGACCAAGGTTAAAGCGAGGATTAAAATTTATTTTTGTGTATACTTGACTCATTTCTTCCCCATTTGCAGACTTTGGATATTAAATGTCATGGAAAGTGTGTGTTTCTACCGCAATGGTCTTTCTTCCAGCTTTAGAAAAAATAATTGGAACTAGTAGAAGTTGTTAGAGAACCGAAGCATGAGTGGAGTTAAAAAGTGATGTTCCGGCTCTTTTCCTCTTCTCCAATTTAAGTATCACTTATGTTTTCCTTCTTCCGCAGACTCTGACGTCAACAATTTTTATTCTTTAAAAACCTTCAGGGGATCCTCTTATGTGATAAGACCTCCCGACGTAAACGACGTCCTGATAAAACAATTATATATATATTATATTTCGTCTATGTGCTTAGAAAAAGCTATATTATATGGCGTGAGAGAAAGCGTGACATGCGCAGCAGAAGAGGGAGTATTGTCGTTAGCGTGAATAGTCGTTGGAAAAGCGCTTACTAGCATATTACTTATGGTTCCTTAACTACTATAGATAATTGTTTTGACGTGATTCATTGCGTCAATGTTTTTAGAATATTATGTACACTACAAAGATGCCCGAACAAATATTTGCGTTAAAGTGAGTTCCCACTCTCCACTGTACATCATCGTATCTCGAAACGACTTGCTATTTCTCTTCAGTTCAGTGCGTGTTCTAGCCAACATTCTTTCTTAATTGTCAGCCAACAGTTTATATTTTTACATCCAGTGCTCTTTGCCGTCCCAATTTCTCCCGAAACATTTTTCATGATTTTATTCGCCACGGCAGTGAGTACTATGGATCACTTTGGAACTGTTTTCTGTCTTACCCGATTAAAATGATTGAGCTCTTGAAGGACACAGAGTATAAAACAGTTCTCTTCCGAAACATCGCATAGATTTCTGCCGCCATTTACAAGCGCGGAAATTTTTAAGTATTTTTGCTGATCCAAATTGTAATTAGGCATAGCCTGGTGGCAATTACATCAAATATTCTGTCTTAAAATCTAAATGCAGTACTAGCATAAAAGTTTTTTTTTCATAAGGTACTATTAACTAAATCGTAATGTACACATATTACTAGGAGAGAAAAAAATTAAAAGGGCATTTCGATAAGTTTAAATTTAATTAACACTGCACTTCACTGTAATTTTAATTAAATAAAAACAGGTCCATATTATGATAAAACTCCTCTATACAGAGGAGGGTTGAAGGTATAATGGAACTGTAACAAAGAGGGCGGGGCTATAAAGTTTATTACAGTAACTTATTATCGTTTCGTCGAAAGCTGTGAGGTTCCGTATACTTATAGCTGATTTAAGAGACGTTCATATGGTTGAACAAACAGGTGTAATACGTCAAAAATATTTTGCGTTCCAATTTCTTACTTAATTGCTCAATTACCTGGTTCGCAGAACGGAAAAATTATGAACTAGTTATACAGTAGTACTTCTTTAATTAAGGTAAAGCAAAAGAGAGCGGAAAGTTGGCAGATGTGAGAGAAACAAAGGTAATGTAAGCAAATGTATACGTCATTTGCAGTTAATGACCTTGTGTTTTGAAGTCAATCAATCTACATGCACCAATCGAATTCGAAGAGGCGCCTTCATGTTTATTTCTCATCCTCCCCCTACGCTTTTTATGTAGACAATGCTTCTTTTGAAGAAAATAAAGCCAGGAGGTCCATAAAGAGGACGGTAGATTGAAAGAACAAAAGACAATTTCAGCTTTGTTTCGATTCCAAGTATTTGCCGACTTCCTCCGCTTCATTGTATTCTCACACAATCCTCGTGGTTGGTCCATTGTTCCGCGGATCTTGCCTCCCCACTAGCTGTTTACCGAACGTCGAAAATTCCTCTCCCTCTCTCTCTTAAAAAAAACAACTGTAAATCATAGTTCGTGATCTATTAACAAGTTTTAATGGCGAGAGCGTGCGTTATTTTGGCGCTGCGCGGCGGGAGCGCTCAAATCCGTTTATTAGGCGTGGAACGTTCGACGTTATTACCTTCATGAAGTCCGGTTCAGTGCCATTCAAAACTCTAATTTGACTTCTAGTTTGGATCGTGCGGTGAACGGGAGAGGGAATTGAACACTGCTCAGTCACATTATAGTAAAACCCTGGTTATAGTTCCGTTCCTTTGGGGGGGGGGAGGGGGAAACTTCAGAAACCGTTAGAAAATACTAGGGGATTCTTCCCCCCCCCCTCCTCACCAACCAACAGATTCAGGTTTGCTTAGACATATTTTGTTTTTTGCTCAGTATGGACAGAAAGCTTCTGTCCGATTTTGAGGCAGCCTGTGAGCAGTAAAAAGCTTATTACCATCACAAGATAATGAAGTAGTACTGGGAACGAAGGCTCTTTGACATTCAGAGATATCACGAGTCACGCCAAAGGTTGTTTTGTCTTAATCAAGGATATCATTCTTTAATAGTGATTTTTAAATCCAGTTCTTGTGTTCCTAGCTTTTATTCGTTCCGCGTCTAAATTAATTAAAACAATATTATATTTCTCTGTTAGTCAATACCTTTGTGTGGTTCTTTCCATCCTGCGACAGCATAATTCTCTGTGGGACCACCCAAAAACTGCCAAACCAGCGAACTAAAAATATTACCTCCGAATTGGTTGAGTGAGCCCGTCGTTGGCAAACTACCCTAAGAAACCCATCAAGTTTCATTGAAATTTGTTTTCCGTTCAAACGGAACGACAAGTAGACTCGTTGGCATGTATTTATTTATGTAGAAAATATATTTAATGTATAAAAGGTACAATATTGTATTCGTAAGAAAAATAAAACGTTTATAACCTTTTTCAGGATGTTTGTTAGTTTTCTAGGGTAACAGAATTTTGCCTATTATAATTTTCTCCTTTCTAGAACTCATTGACATAAATTCTATTGCTTATTAAACAATTTCATTACAAATATAACGTTTCCAAATACAGGAGTATTTTTCTCTAAAGTGGTGTTGATAACAAGCAGTATAAAATTTTTAATCACAAATTTATCATTTTTTATAATTGGAAAAACAAAATATTTGCACGTGTTCATATTTAAAATCAAAGTTTGCAACATTCTTTCAATTTAATAACAACAGTTACCAGTTATTGTTTTCTATTGTGTTTTATTGCTCTTTAACGCAACGAATTATAGCTGTGCACAACATGGAATTAATTGCTGTGTGGCGGTTTCTGATTGGTGCTTGCTCATCTGTGCGGTAGTTAGTTGTACTCTTGTTGGATAGTGGGTAATTTTACTGATAATGTATTTTCACCTTTCTGTAACCCTTTACTTGAAATTACGGAATATTTTGTACTATAAGAAGGTAGAGATGTTATTATAAAAAATTATTTAAATCAGGGGGCGAAAAAATGGCACGTTATAGGTTCATTCATATAGCTGTAGGAATTACAACGTCATTTATCCCCAGTTAATTCTTGTCTTAACAAGATGCAGCAAATCACGATTCTGAATATGAAATTAATAAGTCGCTGGAATTATTCGCAGAAAGGGATTGGTATTGTTTAATTCCGTTTTTTTGGGCTTAACAGGCTACATGAGGGTGATATTTTTGTATTGTTATTTGTATCCAAATAATCCTATTCTTATATACGGTAAATCCGCCTCCGCATTTGGACATTGACTGACAGGCTGCCGAATGAGGATAACAGATTCCCTGTGGCTCAAATTAAATTCAAATAAACTGCCCACGGAGGTGGACGAAAGAGAAAACTACCGAAAACAGCGACCACGCCAATGTGTTTTTTTTTTAATTCCGCAACCTATCGATCTACCGTTTCCCGGAACAGTGGGCGTACATAGAAATGCTCGTTTTAGATCTCGGCTCTGTTTGTCTGCCGCTTGATGGAATTCGCAGAAGGAGGCGTCAGAATAACAGAGGGAAAGAAAATGTTTTTAACACTGATTCCCAGTAAGAAAGAGTCGATTGACACAGCGATCTCTTCCTGATACGCAACACAAAATTAACGAACTTGACAGCGGCCCTTCATAAATAGAATTGCCTACTTCCGGATATCGCGAGAAATTTATCATGAGACGAGTGAATTAGCTCGGTTATCTAATTCATTCTAATTTGGAAACGTGTTAATCAAATAATCTGTTTGAACTTACATTTTTTTCTGTTAGGTAACGGAAGCAGTTACAAGGAAAAGTGTTAAACTCTGGTAGATGTGTTATATTACGATCCGTTACCAGAAGGAAAACAATTTTTTTCATACGATGGACAATACAAAGCAATATACGAATACAATTAAAAGTATACTAAATATATTCATTTATGCATTTCCCTCGGTAAAGTCAAAATATTTTCCAGTCTAATGAGTCAGGAAGCAATTATCTTTGTATATACATATATAATATTCCGGTGTCCGTGTGTTCTTAATTATTCTCCTCCTAAACAGCTTGACTTCTTTATTTTTGTATTTATCTGATTGGTTCTTAGCTATAGTTGGATCCGCTGTTGTCGAGATCCAGATATTTTTTTAAAAATTTCCGACTCATATTTTTATATATGTATATTTTGAATTTCTCACGTTTAATCGTCTGCCCGTTTGAATAATCTGTGGCATCCTACGAGTCAATACATGCGCGAGTTCGTTGCGTCGTAGATTGGCATTGTTTTGACATTTCGATTGCGGATTGCTCAGTTCTGATATATTCCGTGAATTGTAATTGAGTGAAATATTTATCGATTAATTCGACGTTGAAGAAATGAAGTGTCTTTGTAATAATATTTTCTATACATGTGCAAGATGCGTACTTTGAATATAGAATTTTATTTGCAGATGTTATTTGTGGGATTCGGTGAAAGTGGGGGGAAGTGAAAGGGTAAATTTTAAACAATGTGACGATCTATCTGATGGTTGACTGTGAATTAATTACTGCAGAGGTCTAATGTAATTAACGGGCAACACCGGGCCCCCAGTCAGTTTACTATACACTAAATGCTAATAATAAACAATTTCAAAGGGCTGTATTTGTAACATCTTAAAACGACTGCTGTGTGCTTTTGCAGCCTCTCATTGCTACCTTTATAAATTCCATACTACTCCAGATTTCAAAATTCGATTTCCTTTCAAGCGTCCGAAAAACTTTCGTAATTACCTCTTCCTCTCATATTAATTGTCATCTTTACCAGGGCACTCCACTCTTATTTACATTTTTTAAAATCGTTGTCGAAACAGTCTGAATAAACTAACTCCGGAGAAATTTAATTCCTGCAATACAATTTACACAGAAGTATAGTATTTAAAAATATCTGTCTGTTATTGGTATTAAAGTTTATTTCATTTTTTAATATAATTTTTTTAAATATAATACTCTGATGTAAATCGTGTTGTAGGTCTACAGCTAAAAATGATTTCCTGAATGAAATTACTGCAAAATAAATTTGATTTTTTTACAATAGTAAAAATCTGGTTGAGAAAAACTTTTTTAAAACAATTTATGTAATTGATAACGGTTGCTGACTAGTCTATAATTTTTTCTTACGGTTTGGTCTTCAGGTTTCTGTACTTCTAAGTATCATCAGGTCAATTATTCCACAGAAAATAGCTATTTTGGAATTTATTGTCCTGCTAATCGCAGGTTCATCCGTTAGTTCCTCATTCGTCTTTTATATAATAGATGCTTTTGTCGTCCAGTTTGAGAGCAATGAACTAAAAACTCTGTGAATTATCCTAAAGTAATTCTACTTTCTCATGGATCAACGCAGTCTATATTGTTTCTTCTATCCTTCCATCATTGATTTTAACTTGGAAGTAAAAGCTTTCGATTTATTGGGTACAATGTTTTTCGAGTAATAATATTGTCCTTATAAAGGCCATTGGTAGTTGTTGATGTAATTAATAAACCGACATCGACAGTATTATTTTGTTCTTGGTAGACTGTTTGCGCCGTTAGCGTGGTTTAGAATGTGTTCTCTCTTGAAGGCTTTGTTGGCCGCTTGGTGAAGCTACCTGAGGTGAGCGAACCGCGGTTGAATGGTCCATATCTTGTCGGCCAAGGTCGGAATGCTGCGGAGAGCGTGCGTGGGTGGGGGAGCCTTCGTGTCGGAATTGGGTCCGGGTGCATTCATTGATCTCCCGCACTGCACCACTCTCGTGTCATCATCATACACCAGTTGCAGTGGGCAGGGGAATTTCCCGCAAACCGTAAAAAGGGTGACTGACGATTCATTTAGTAATTGCAAGGAGGGGGGAGAGGGGGGTGCAGACCGGGTTATTGGCAGTTACCCAGTTGGGACAAGAGTTAAATGTTTGCTCGGCCTCGAATATAAAAATAAAAAGCACGAAAGTGAACTGATTCCCAGTCTAAGGGAACAATTCAGGAGTGAAAAAGGCGTAGATGCCGAATCTTCATGAGACATACAGCATCTCCGTTCAGTATCGAACCCAAGTCTCTCTTTACCATTGCTGTTCATTAATGCAGCACGGAATGTAATTAACATTAGTTTATATACCTCAAAACGCCTTCAGACTTTGAGAAGATTTGTAATATCCTAATTCCACCCTTAGAAATGGCTGCCAGTTTCTATTGTCTGAGCAGTAGAGCTTTGTAGAAGATAAGTGAGATTTTGGCAAAATTGATCGTAGAAGAAGGATGAAGAGACATAGGCAAGATAATATCCCGAACCGTCAAGGAATACTTGTTTGTCTTCAGGACAACAGTAATATGTTAGGTTCCTCTTCAAAATATAACTTTTTCCCTTTATTATTTTCTTAAATTCACCTTGCTGGTCAATCTTCAACAATTCCACCATCCAAAAATTCAATTGTCTGACATAAAGTATAATAAGTAACAAATTGAGACAAATTTTGGCAGCATAAATTTAATTAATATTTGTTTAATATAACTACGACGTTTCGTCCATTTTTGTGGACAATTTATAATTGTTTTATATGATTACGGCGTTTAAAAATCTGTAATAGTTTTTTGCATTAGAGAATTTACCTGATAATTTAAATTTATGACGACAAAGCTGGCTGTTTTTTTATTTATTTAATTTCACCCTACCGATTACGTCAGTTAGATAACGAAAACCTTTTCTAAAAAGTTTAATAGATTATTATATCTGTAAATGAATAAAAATGTTTAAATGTTTACAAAATGAAATTACAACACACGCACTTCAACACATTCCTTTGATGCAGTTCAGGGCGATTTTTTTTCTATTTTCAGACCTCTATTTTGTCTAACTTAATGTTGAACAACGTACATCAAAATTTATATCAATTAGAAATTTCGCAAGTGTGAGGACTAAACGTTTTAGGATTTAAATAAAATATTTGTATGTGTTTGTATTGCTCATTTTATTTAGTTTTATATAATTCTTTTGAAAAATAGGCTTACGGTGATGTTTTAGCGGTCAAACGTTTGGAGAAGAAGTCAATAATATAGGATAGTGATAAAGATGCAGATCAAAGAGCTCTCTCAATACTTACGGAAATGTTTACAAATTCGTGCTATTTGAGCTGCAACCTATATTATTCACTTCATTGTTTAATGGTTGACTGCTAAAACACTGGCGATGTCCGCATGGTCGGATGAAACGTTCTGTATTACTTTTTTGTCTGTATAATTTGAACACTTCTATTTAAAAATATTTCAACTTGCTTCCACGTGTTCAAATGACCTCGGAAAAGTTTCTTCCGGAAAGTACATTTTAGTGAGCGATAACGAGTCCGAGAGATAGGCCAAACTATGTTAATAACAAAGTTTAACTGCTACTATTATAAACAAAACGTAGAAAAAGATGATCCACTTTATTAAACGTTAGACAAAAAGAACTTTAGTTTGTGATGGATTAAAATTAATGGAAAGCGCAAGATAAGAAAATTATGAAGTATTGTCTGGTCACTGTGGTTAAACGTCTGGATAAATTAGTATTTAACGATACGCGTAGGTTTTATTTTTAGCAAAGGAACGAGTGTAATTGTGGGTACAGCGGACGTTTCTCCTGTCATTATCCGTCCTCCTAATTAAAATGGAGTCGTTAATGAACGGCGGCAGATTGTATGTTCCCGTACGGTGAGAGTCTCGGGTGTCGCGTCACCTTCACAAGCCAACGTGGAAAGCTGCCAAAGGGTTCCGAGAATTATTGCATCTTATTAGGGAGGGAAATCCGAGAAGTGATTGGCAGCTTTTTCGCTTCCTGTCCCTGACCCCACGCATGCGGCGCAGTGAGAGTTCATTCTCCTGTCCCTTCCTCACTTTCCCCCCTCGTTTCCGTGACCTGGTTTCGATCCCCGTTTCTCACGGACCGGAGCCAGCTGTTACCGGTTGACAATGGCGGTTTCGAGGGCGTCGGGATCAACAGACACGCAATCGTGCTCACGTACCGTAAACGCTTTCGAGCCGACAGCCTTGTGCAATATAACTCCACACTAATCGTATATAACAATTTGCATCTAACAATTGTTCACAAAAAAAAATACACAGATCTGGTTTCGTCCAAAAAATCTGCAGACCCAGATACGTCAAGTGGCTGAAATCTCAGGACCAGGAATTTTATTTTATTCACGCAAGTGATAACACAAACTTCGATCTGAATTATAACACATTTTGATGCGAGTTCAAAAAAGGTTAACCTTACATTGGGAAGGGCGAGTCAAAATACACGTAATGTAGAGGGTTCGGTTTCCGACCAACTTATTTCTCAAAATACAAGTTAAGAGAAATTCATTTCTGTCAGAAATTAAACCACTTCCACGTCAGGGACCATTACTTCAAGATCATCCAGTCTCAAAATTCCTATAGATGTCATCCGTCTCACACAATCTGTCGTCGCTAGCTGGGTTTCTTCTTAACTATCTACATAGTATTTTTGGTTTTTCATCACGTGTATCGTATGGAACCTGCAATTGACGTCGTCGTAGCTCGTGTAGGTTCACCTTGCCGTTGCTCTCACAAAAAAAAATCGTGGCAACGAGTCACTCACTATTGACAGTTCCATTGATCATTTTTTGATCATCAGCGTGGCTGCTCCCGTTTATTTTAAAATGAGGCTAATTTTCTGTTGTCTTGGGGTAATGATCGATCAATTGTATACTGGTCTGTTGTGCAAGCCTTTTTCCGCTTCGTTTCGTGTCCGGCTATTTTTCCGGACGAGGAAACATTAAGGACATTTCCTCTGTTTGGTCCTTGAAGCGAAGGCTTCACTTGGCGTTCAATGCCAGTGTACTTACTAAAAACTTACTAAAAAGGTTAGTAAAGAGGAAGTACAAAGGAGGACTAACTACGTCATAATATTAAATGGTTCTTATGAAGACAGTGGACAGTTGTTGATATTGAATCACACATTCCTCCATCATCCTCCAGTACCTTTCAAGACAGCTGAGGTGTTAGGATTTATTTAATTTAATTTTGGTCACATCAACTGCAATGTCATTAGCGACTGTGTACGGTTAGCCCATGTCAGGATTCGAACCGTGGTGCGAGGCAGCAATGCTAGCCACTAGACCATAGGAAGTTGGCTGTTAGGATTTAATTATTGTAACCTTTTGTTTTTGTATATATTTGACCATTATTACAAGCTTGTGATACTACTTTAATCCAGAGACCGTGTAGTTATTCGCAACCAACAATTTAAATGAATTTTAACTCTGTTCTAAGTAAAGATTCAACAGGCTATGGGCCCAGTATTGCGTTTGCTATTAAACCACGAGTTATAGGTGAAGCATCAGTGAGTGAAAGTTACAATGTCAAGACCGGTCTTCTTCAATCATGCACATTTCAGTTATTTTGCTAAAGAAATAGAGAAATATTTTAGAAAAATAAATTCAAAAATCGTAATTGGCACACGGCGGAGATACCAGCCTCGTTAATAAGAATAGACTTACGTCCCTAATAATGATAATGAAAGCACATGTTAGGATCCACCACCGGTTCTAACCACCAAATACATTTTTCCGATGAAATTCCCTTGAGAAGAACTCCCTCGTTGGTGCCTACAGCGCTCCCATATTTTATGGGCCTTGCCCTGTTTATCCAGTTGATAAAGAGAAGAAAGAAGAATCGGCCGTGACCCTCTTTCCAGTTTCCACGTACATTTCACACTAGCTGTAATACTACTGTGTTACTTCAGAGAAAACTGCCGTAAAATCATTACTACGGCTGGGGGAAGGAAGTGAGAAAAGTAAAACATTGTTCTGTCTCGCATACACGTATCAATACTGTTTTGTTGGCATCCTGTTCATAGTCATTAAGCGTAATGAATCCAAAGAGAATACAAATACGTTTTGACTCCCTTCTAACTCTCCCGTTCTTGATTTCAAAATTTGGAAATCGTTATAACCTACGCTGCGTCGTGGCAATGTAGATATATAAATATGAAAATTCATTTAAATTTATTATCTTCAGCTTATGCCGTTCGAACGGACAGATGGTCACGCTAGCGATTTATTATAGAGATATGGCGTCAGATGACGTGTATGAATTCAGTACCGTTTTAATAATTTTAAACCATTCCAGGGACGTTCAGATACCCCCCAAAAAACTATTTATTTCTCAATTGAACAAAGAGAAAAACAAACCTTCATAGATAGTCTGAGGGACGAGTTGGCATAGAACGTGAGCTGATAGCTAAGGAAAGGAGGATATTTTTTTGGCTGTGGTTATTTGTGCGGGCCTCTTGGAATTCCAGTTCCGCAGTTCCTGGTACGGGCCGATGGGCGTACCCGCTACTACGAGCCCAGGCCACGCTTTCACGCAAATAATGGACCGGACAATTTACAGTCTCGATAATTAACCGTTAATTGCAGGGGACAGTCGCGTGTAATTTTCTACACTACACGGATGTGCTCGTTCGTCCTTTGAGAAAACACAAAACCAGGCGTCACGCACAACTCCGAAAATTCGACGAAAAACTCGTGTGGTAAAGTTCGTAGAAACGACGCGCGTCGGAAGAGCGCCGAGGTACGTACGAGTAGCTTCTTTACCTGACGGCGATACCCTTGTTCTTTTCGGCACACTTGATGAACACACGGTAATTATTTACTGTACTTTGTAGCTAGGAACTCCGTTGCGTGCAACACACGCTCTATATAGGATTCTGCTGATGTACGGCCTTCTATTACCTAGTTTCCTGGTTCCGCAAATGAAAAAAAAATTTAATCAATCCCAACACTATAATCATTGCAATTTTATCCCTCAAACTCATTTAATTTTATAGTTAAAACTTAATTATCAATACATCGTGCTATTAATGTTTTAATAAATTTAAATAAAATGATATCTATTTTTTTCCTCTCTTTTCAACATAGAAAATTTTGTTTATAAATTTTTAAATTGTTAAATACCAGCTTTATATAACGTCTGTTATTTAATAGACTTATGGAAATTACAGACAAAAAATTGTGATAAAATAATCACCTCACCAAATGGCAGCCCTGTTTCGTTGCCGATCGAACGACGTTCTTTGCGTTTGCAGGTAACTCAAGACTGGATTGTCCTATAATTTTCGAGTAAACTTCACTGTGTTTGGTACATTCTGGGCCTAACAATCAGACCTTGTAAGATATTTCATGTTCTCTGTAACACAAATTTTTCAGAATGAAGAAAATTTAGTTTTCATAGGTTTAACTTCTCCAAGAAGGAACAATGTTAACTCGCTAACTCAATTAAATAATTAAAATTGTTTTATCTCGTATTTCTGCTGTAATTTTGTTATCTTGTGAAATTTGTTTATTTATATTTTTTGTTTTAAAGTTTAGTTTTCTGACGGGATACATTTGCACCACATGTCCACACATCAACAAGTAATTTGTTTTTGTGTTCCTATCTTGGTGCAATATTAATGAGTAGTCTGGCGTTCCCTGCTGGATTTTTTAACCAGTTGAGGGCATTGCTACTCTACATCTATCCAAAATCTGTCCACTTTGTTATTCCCTATCATTTTTTGTGCCCTGTGGCAAATACATTTTCAGCGGGTACGGACCATAACCGTTTCGTAGTAATACCACACAGCTTTCGTTACATAACTTCTTTGGAATCATATTTGGCAAACCACGCTTCGACCTTGTTTAGTTTCCTCGTTCGAGAAGAAAAAAAAATGCGGTCGATCTTGCTGGCTCCCTAGCAGAACCTCTGCGACATTTCCATAGCCTGATCTGCATGTGATTAAATAAATACTTGCCCGGAATAAGATAGGTTTATGCGGCGTTCCAAGTTCTGCTCTGCTATTACGCACTTCCACAATTTACACCTGTTTTTTTGTGGTATCCAGCCCTAAGACTGGTCTGATGCAACCCTCCATGCTAACCTATCTTGCGCAAGCCTTTTCATTTCCTCATAACTAGCAAAACCCACATCCTCTCTAATCTATTCTGTTCTTACCCCACTCACTTCCCTCTAATGCTAATTGTACAAGACCCTCGTGCCTTAAAACGTGGCCTATTAATCTATCCCTTCTCTTGGTTAACGTCCTCTATATTGTTCGCTCGTCTTGTTCCTTGTTACTTACTCCACCCATATGATTTTCAGCATTCCCCTATAGCACCATAAAAAGCTTCTATTCTTCTTCTTTCCGGAGCTCCTATCATCCACGTTTGGCAACCATATAAACGCCACGCTCCATACGAACATTTCTAGCAACGATTTCCTAATATTATATTATTTCCATATTATGTTATAACTCCCGAGAAGAGGTTTCTGGAATCCTGTAGAATACTTAATTGTCTGGAAAGATCAGACAGGTGTGGATTACCTTTATTTACAGAGTAAAATTATATAAAATTTTGAAAATTTGTGTTAGAAGACTCCTTGAGCATTCCAACAGAGTTATTACGAAACAAGTCTAAGAATCATATGCCTGGGTTTCTAATGGGTGTTTTCTAAAACTATTATATATCGACAACACGCCTAAAATTAGCCGAGGAATTTTTGTAGTGTCTTTGTTTCTTTCGAGTCATACAAGTCAGCGCGCTGAAACCTCTCTGGAATCGGGATTTGGCAGCCTGTACTTTAATGGCGCACACTATTATCTCACATTCTAAATATAGTGCGTATTTTTTACTTTTACCAGTTGCTACCAGTCGTCGAGGCGGACGCTGCTGCTTCGTTGATTGATATTGGGTTCTTGGAACAATCAATTGCTTTTACACACGGACGCGTGTGACAGCGCGAGCCATGACAGAAATATTTGTTCCGAGAAGGCCGCAGTCGTTTTGTGGGTCATGCTTAATTCTGTAAAGGTCGGAGTTGGTGCTGGGTGGCCATAAATTCCGAGCCCGGCTATTCATGGACGGGGTTCGTAGGGGGTTGCTTTCCCGAAAGCGTCTCCCGTGGAAACTCGTTCCTTCCCACTGCGATACTTTTTTAACGTTACTATTTCAACCGTGAAAATATATTCTTGTATGGAAAATAGATTATCTGGTCTCTCCTGAATACAGTCAAAGTCTAGCTTATAGATTTAGTTTCTAATTGTATTGTGATTTTTGTCCTGCAACAAATGTTGAGAAAGATTTGTTGTGAATGGCATTAAAAGGTGTGTGAAACTTCTGCAGATACTACTGAACTTACAAAATCAATTTGGCGTGAGAGTTTGACGTACGTGACGTGGCGACATCTGTTTTAGAAACGTTGAAGGGTTATATATTTTATTTATATTCGCACCAACTGCTAAAGGTCATTAGTGACTGTCTTCAATTAGGGTTACTTATTTCTAAGCTAGGGCACCAATGTATTGAAACTCGTAACAGCACTACGTCCAAGCCCTAGCCAAGATTCGAACCCGGGACCTGTGTGGTATTCATTTAATTTTTTAGCTAGTAAACATTCGTCAATTAGTATGAGCGCTTTATAATTATTTTTTTTCACGCCCGGAACCCTCACATAGGTGTCGCGGACAACCGCGTGCTTACCACGTCCATGTCTATAATAAAATAATCTTTGGAGAACCGATGAAATTGGAATGACGTAATTCATCACGATTAAGTAAACGATGCAATTATTCTCAATTGGGTCATCTGCTGTGCCTGATCGTTGCTGATCATATCACAATATAATGTTAATGAGTGGATGTCCTTCCTCTGCGCTTTTGTCCTTCCACGGCCAATGTGTTCAGTTTGGTTGAAATATCTAACCACAATGTTAGACGTTGTCTTCTCTGTCTTCAAGTTTTACACAACTCGTGTAGTCCACATAGCCGATTCAAAAAAAAAATCCCTTAATTTTTTTTTGTTTTGTTTTAACGTTTGTGGAGTCGTTCAAGTTTATATTTAGATAGGTTGCTAATTAGGGCGCGTGATACCAAAGTGGCTCACCGCCCTTCGAACAGGTTGGTGGATATCGATTGTTGTGGGGTTAACTGGCCGCGTACTTGAGCGCTTTCTGGGAAATTGCTTTACGTCCGCTTGCGTCACACCTGTTTTCGCTACCACAAGCTTCGAGGAGACCTTATGAATACTTTACATGGCGCTTAGGTGACGCAGGCCCCTGCTAAGTAAAGTGTTGTTTATTTCTGCTCTATCTCCGCTGCACCTTCATCAGCTCTGAGGCCTGGGCGATGGGAAATAAGGCGCGATGAAGTCCAGCGTCAGAGGGGGAAGAAAAGACGTCTCCACGGTCAACTCTGGCCAATTGAACGGTTACGTTAATGACTAGTTGATAGCTTTCGTCGTTTGGTGCAATACTGATAAAGAGTCCGTGTTATCTACTCCAGTTAAACGCGTGAGGACCACACAAGATAGTGTGAGATCTTTATTGTAAGTGGTGATATCTAAACTGCGATGGCCCGAGTTTTGTTAGTTGATTGGTTGGTGTGATAATCAACTATCTACGCAACTGTAATGCACGATAATATTGTTTCTTAAGAAGGCAAAAATAGTTCTCGTCGTTTCTAGTCTGGTATCGAGTAGACAAGTTACTGCGGAGGGTGAGTGACGTACTTTATTACCATTTTCTGATTAAGCTTCCGATTTCCCGTCACGTTTTTCATTAAACATATTGGGTTTGGCATTATATTCTTCCTCCGGACTAAGGTAGCACTCTCCATTAACTAGCGTACATTACCCAAACATTGCTTCACGATACCAGAGATCTTGGTGGCCAACACAACTTAATCTTGCACCGAATGCCACTATTCCGTTACGACCAGTAACATCAAAAATATAACGGGTGTTGCTTTTAGTTTCGGCGATTTCCTCCGCACCTGGACAATACGCATTACAGGGTCAACTATTTCTGACCTTCCGTCCCGTCGGTCGCTGTCAAAGTTCGTGCCACAAGGTTCATTCTGTTTCACGTTCGAATCTAGCACAGAATTATCGTTTTGCGTTTCATTTGAAGTGGCAAATCTCGTCGACACATAATTTCAGTTTTATATTTATTTCAATAAATTGTAAGTATAGTTAAAAGGATTTTATAGGAAGTAACATCCTCCAAACTGTAACGCCCTTACTGTAAGTACGGGATTGAAATTAACTTTTTGCAACCTCAGGTATTCGTAAATCCATATTTCCCTTGATATTCACGGTATTCCAGGAGCATTTTTGAATTAATTTACCGAATGTATGCATTTTCGTGAATGTAATGTCACGTGTCGAGACGCAAAAGGGCTCCTTCTTTGTGTTTGTTTCACTTTCTGCAATTATTTCCGTTTTACTGTTGTGTTTAGCTGTTGATGTAATCTTTTAACTTTTTCTCGCGATGAAAGAGAAGTTGAGAGAAATGGCTTTAACTCTGGTTTCTCTGTCGTTGCAGGCGAGGCCGTGCTGGTATGGCGCGATGCTGACCAGCTGCCCCAACTGTCAACACGTTTTCGAGCTGGTGCCATGCTGCAACCAATCGCGGGCTCTGGCAGCCATGGCTGGCGGCGGGCTCATCTCCGTGCCGTCGCCCATGTCCATGGCCCTGCAAGCGAACGACTCTTCCAAGGCGACCACGTCGTCTCCGCAGCCCTCGCCGTCGGTGCCACTCAGCTTCACGTGGACGCTGGCGAGCTGGTCCCCCCCTTCGGCCAGTGCCGCCCCCGCCGCCCCGCAGACGACGTCCCACTCGGATGCGGACTTGGCAAGGCTCGCCTCGGCAGTGGAAACCTTGAGGACCTCGGGCTGGTATTACGAGGGCCTGACGTGGCAACAGTCGGCGGAACTGCTGCGGGACTCGGAACCGGGCACGTTCCTGGTGAGGGATTCGTCCGATCCCAGGTTCCTCTTCTCCCTGAGCGTCCAGACGGAGCGCGGCCCGACGTCGGTGAGGCTGCACTACGTCCACGGACTGTTCCGGCTGGACGCCGAAGCTCGGTTGGCGTCCGTCATGCCCGTCTTCGACTGCATCGTGCGTCTCGTGCAGCACTACGTCGACGTCACCAAAAACCGCGCTTCCGGTGGAGTGGCTGCAGACAAAGAGCAGGTGAGACAGACACGCCTCTCTCTTAAAAATTCACTTTCGCGGCTTGCAGACTTAAAAAAATCACCAATAACTCACTCTACATTTCATAGTTTTTTCAATTAATTTGAACTAACAGCGAGAGATTCTGAGGTCCATGAATTTGTAATAAAATTGGCCACTCGGTAATCTTTCCCAGCAAACTGTAAAAATGAAAATATCCAACTGCTTTAATTTAACAAACTTAGCTTAAGTTTCTCGTGCCTTCTGGTCTGATGTAATGACAGCAAGATCAGACAACAAATGGAGCTAGTAGTGATACAAATGTTTACCATTGATAAGTACTTTATCAATGACTTAATATTGCACAGTGTGTTTCACATGCACCCTGAGGCAATTACAAGAGTCTATTTGTGGCCATTACTAATTTATAGCTTAAATTGTATTGTTCTTTACAAAACTATTGTAAATTTATGAATTTTTTTTCATATGATTAATCTTTTTCAGGTGTGGGTAGATGCTACAGGTCACATGTATTCACATATCCTTCTGACAAAACCTCTGTACAAACGAGGATGCCCGCCAAGTCTCCAGCACATGGCGAGGTTGGTTATAAACCGAACTGTTGGGACACAGAGACTGAGGGTGGAAAAATTTCAGTTGCCCCAGTGCTTGAAAACGTATCTCAAAGAATACCCTTACTGCCACTAATGTTTTCTGTGAAGACATTCACATAAAGTGTATGTTTGTTACTTAATCTTCTGTGAAGATTTCTTATTGACTGATGAGCTGAATGGTTACTTTAGGTGAATTATTTAATTAAGAACTTGTTCATCTTATAGATGAGCAGATAACCAAATATATCAGGAAACAATTGCTTGTAGTTGTAGTGTGTCTGCAAGTGAACTGTTGTGTATAAGGAATATTCAAATTCCTGTGTCATTCCACGGTTTATATTAAAATTGTAATATACTGTACATGTGTTTTTAATTTATTGATTAAAACATCGATGGACATTAATGCTTCAAGACTCACTGAAAGTAAATTTCATTTATATTTGAGACCAAAATATTCTTAATTAAATGATAAATGATAGATGAATATGAGCTGCTTTCACTATAAATTTCAGAAACTCAGTTTATATATAAGATTCATGTATGCCATTCATATAAAACATTGATATAAACCAAATTAAATAAAAAAGTGAAAGTTAAGCATTATTTTAAAAGATTAGTAAATTTACAAAGTCTCAGTTTCAAATGAATTAAATAGATCATTTCATTTTCATTTTACATTTCATTTGAATTTATTTTTATTATAGACTATTTTTGTACATGTATTCAATTAATAGTTTGTGGTAAAAAATAGGCAATGATTTAACTAATTGGTATGGTCTTGAGAAATACTACTCTTTATAAGAATAGTGTTTTTCAATAAATCTATATCAGACACTGTATCAACTTTGTAAGGATGCTTTAGGAACACACTTAAACTTTCCGGTCACATACTGAATTTAGTAAATGCTATATTTTTCACTGAAAGGATAAAATATAGTTAAAAATTTTGGGCCCAAATAGACTTTAGAAACATTTCTCAGAATATAACTCCAAGAAATTTGGATTTGAAATGTAATTAAAGTAGTATGTTTTATACAATTTTCTGAAATAAAATCATATAATAAACAGTTATTCTTTGATTATAAAGGGTTTCAAAATATATTAATTCTAATTTGTAAAAATAAGCAACTTTCTATTCAAAAACTTAAATAGTTATAAATTAAATAAGAAATTGTTCATAAAACCTTACAAAGTTTAGTGCCTTGATATTTTGATTTACTTTTTGAACAAAACTTCCATTCTATAAATTCATTTTACTAAAAGAATCTGTGACAAAAATAGAGATCATATTTGCATCAACCTACAAAATCCTCATTCATAATGTTTTTGATTTTGATAGTTATATTTGAAATAGAAGTTTTTATATTTAAATCAAAAGGTAACAAATAAAAATTCTGCATGAAGCAGATAATAAATAACTAAACATTACTAGATTATATCTATTCACTATTTAGAAATTTATTTAAACAGATCTGTAAATAAAATGAAATCAGTATACACTTGTCAATATTACTAGCTAGTAGTTATAATATTTGAATTGTACATGTCACTTTTCTGTTCAAAATGAACTATAATATCCAAACAATTGTTGTTTACATGTGATGTTATATCTTAATCATTGTCTATAAACCAAACTACCTATTTAATTATAACATATTTATTTTCATTCCATCACAAAATTGTTAATTCCAAGTCCCTTCTTGTGGATCAATGTCCCTCAATATGTATTAATAAATATACATAAATTAAAATTATTTATTATACTTATGTTTTTTTATTGAACTGATCTTGTTAAAACCCTCCAGTAATATAAACACAGGTCATAGATTTATTGTTGTTTCCATTAGAAGTTATATATATATATATATCATAAAAATGTTAGTCAATTTGAAAAGATTGGGAACACATCAATTCATTGATGTATTTCTTATTATATGAAAAATAACATCATAACTCCCATTTTCTTAACATTTATGACATATATTAACTGTTTTATTTTATTTTAGTACAAACATTTTTATAATCAATCATTTACATTGGCATACTTTCTGCATTTCAATGAGCACTCAAGGATTAAGTCCTTAGTTATTGTTAGCTCAGTAGTTTTTACCAATGGTTGTATTAACAGAATAAAATCTAAACCATCTTAATATTATCAAATAATAGTGGAGACTAATTACAACTTCTCAATTCAGTTTATGAAATTATAGAAAATTTTATTTCAATTATGAACAGTAAGTGCTTAATTATTCAACACAAGTGAAATGTAATAAAGCAAGTCTGTTTAAAATCAGAGTAACTATTTAAATACAATTTGACTAGAATTGGTTTCATATAGCACACATTATGAATTATAATATTCATTATTAGGACATCAGAAAATAACAAAATAAATAACAAACTTTAATGTAAAATATAATAACACAAAGTAGAACTGCGTTTCAGTTCTTACACATTAATTCTATTATCCTTGGCCCACCTTTTCATAATTCTAATAATATGTTCAACTTGAGAATTTGCTGTGTTTCGTAAAAGCTGGATCACTTCCTTTAAAATCTCTCTGAAAATAGTTAGAATAATTAAATTAATAAGTAGGTCAAAATTAATTTAAAACCAAACTAAGCTACATGTGAGAAAACACAAACTCTATTTCCTTTCTTTAAGAGAAACCGTTACTGAAAAAGTTTTTAAACTTATGGTTTTAAACATTTAAATGCAACATTAATCCAAAATAAAATCAGAATAGGTAGCCTAATACAATTTACTAGGAAAAATTTTAGCAAGTTTTCATTTATAAATTATCTTAACATAGAGTTATTTAATACAACTCAAAGAAAGTTGCTGAATGTAAAACAATTCAATACACTCGTAGACGCTCCCAGGAGTTGATTTATTATTTCAAAATAAATACAGTTATATTTCTTGACTTTATTCTACAATATTTTTGTTGGTTTCTTACATTTTTATTTACTCTTATAATAAGAATACATTCAAATGACATAGTTCCCACACAAAATAAAGAACAGTATCAAAGTCACAATAAGTGAATACTTACTTAGATTGCCGACCAGCAATAATCTGTTGAAAGACACCAATACATGCACCTCTCTTTCCTTCCCAATACTCAGGATTAGGGTCAAGACGTTCCAGCATATCAAAAGCTTTTGCTGCATGCCAAAATTGGCCCATCTTGTAACAATCATTTGCAATGAGCTGTAGGAGGTTGAAAGATTCTGAAGAAGTCTCCATTTTAAGGAAAAGCTCCCAAGCAGATTGTGCTTTTTTATTCATCACATCTGAAATATATTAACCAAAGTAAATGATCAAATGGTTAATTAGGACAGGAAAGATGGAAGTGAAGACTGTGGCTTAAAGTGAATTCCATAGGGTTAGAGAATGTGTAATTCTACAAATATTTCAAATCTATATTTACCTATATGAGTCAATAATCTGGAAACAAGTGAATTGTCAGTAAACTGCCATTTGAAATAAATATAAAAGATTTATAGAACAAATACCAGCACAACAGTCAGTAATCTTTTTTTAATTAATATAAATGAAGACAAGGCATATTGCTGTATTTTCAGTCTTAATTAAACTGCACAATAGACTATCTCTTCATGATAACAGGTACCAGGCTATATTAAATATTACTTTGTACCTACTTTTGTGGTAATTCAATAATATCCTGAATAAATAATCTAATAAAAACAAGCTAAGTTGATTTCCTATAAAGCATGGCAGGATTATTAACATGTTTCTATAAAAGCAATTAAGAATATGTGGCATTGCCAACCAATTATTATGGATAGGACAGAGAGATTGAGAAGCATTGGCTTACATACAATAGTGGTCTAGTGTCACACTATTAAACAGGAAGAAACATTTCAAAATTTCAAGATTACTGCACCTAGCACCGATCAATCACACACACATGGAATATATCTCTTTTAATAAAGAAGGCAACACCTCTGAAAATTTGAAATGAGGCAGAATGTCACATATATATTAATTAAATAGTATTAAAATTATATGCTGACTTATTGGCCATCTTTTTATTTATTGTAAACCTTATAGTCAGAAAACTATGTTTGAAAATTTTTAACACTTTTCCATGTCCAACATGGCAACATCAGAACCTAAACTTCAAGTAGCTACTCTTTTTCCTAATCATAAGAATTATGTATGCTTTAGACATTATTCATACTTACAGCATCTAGCTAAGTGGCTTATATAAACATAATCATTTTTAATTTTTTCATTCTGTATTAAGAGAAAGGTTTCCTCTGCTTCTTTGTAGTTTCCAGTAGCTGATTTGGCCTATAAAAAAAGGTTTAGTAGTATTTTATATACAGAAGTTATTTATATTATTGGCCAATTTCCAAAAGTATTGAACCAATAATAAACATCCTGAAAAATTTTCATGGTTTCAAATAAGTACCATTAAATTAGTTTGCTTCAATAGGCAACTTACTTGAGCATAATTAAAATTGAAGTTATCATCATTGAAGAAATAGCTCTTTATTGAATTCAGGTATAGTAAAACATCATCAAATTGGCGTAACAACAGGAAACATGAAGCCATGCACTGACGCCCTGGAATGGTATCACATTCACTTGCACTACTGCCAACAAGTTGAAAATACTGCTGTGCTACTTTCAAGTTTTCTCTCTGATGGTAAAAAGAACACATAATATATTCAAACATCAAAAATATTCATGAATGGGTATAATAAGAATCATTTAAAAGTGCATACATTAATACTACAGGCAATTCTGAAACCATTACCTAAAGATTGCATAATAGTATGCATTGAACATAATAACCACTGCATAATTACAACAAGGTTACACTCCTGTCAAAGGTAAAAACAAGTTTTGCAATATGCACTATTAAAAATACTAACTGATCCTGTTTCCTGACCCATTGCTGCATTGACAACTCCTTTAAGAATATACTCCTGTGGAACAGCAGGCTCCAAGTCTTTAATAAGGTGGAATGCTTCCCTTACATCATCCTGAAATGTATTGTATTCTACTGTAAATATTAACATCATATAGAGAGACAATAATAAAATATAAAACAGCATATATTTACTTAAAAATAAGAATATACCTGTTGATTTGAGGATTTAATGGGCCGTTTGTAGTTGACTTTTCCTAAGTTAATAGCAGACAATTCAAAGAATAAATTTCTTTTTTTTCCAGATATTGAAACTTATTTAGACTGGCCGGGGATAAGATATAAACACAATAATAAATTTCCAAAAATACACATAATTATAATCCTTTGATAACTACACAACTTCTAAAATGTATACAAGAGAAGTAATGACAATAAATTTAAATTTGAAAGGGTTATTAAGTTATATGATCTGCGATCTGAACTAACTAATAACTTTTATATAAATTTTTCTGTGGAATCACTACAAAAAATCATACAGTTGAAATAAACTAACCTGCTTCAAATAATAAATAACAAGATTCAGTCTTGCTTCATTAATGACATCTACCAGAGGAGGAAGTACCTGAAGAGCTCCTTCGCCACCACGAAAAACAACAAGATTATGTCGTATCAGATCATGACCAAAGCTAAATGAAGAAGAACTCTGATCCTGGAAAAGTTGAAACACCAATATCTAACATTTTAAAATTTCTGTCATCCATCACAATATACAGTACAAAGAATAGATACCTTAATTAACAGCATATAACAAAGTGACATAGCCTACAATACAAACAAAAAACAGCTAACATATAATCAACTTCAACATTTAAAATTATAAATCATTAATGTATAAATATTTCATATGAAATATTGAGCTGGCTTTAATATTTAAAGGTTATATTTATTTGTAGAAAACAGTTTCAAATTGTATGAACATTCAAACATGGCTATTATTATAAAATTACTATATTGTGATACCTAAAAGTTTCTTGAAGTCATATTTATAGTTAATATAAATTTTTAATTCATTAGCTTTATAAATTTTCATTATTTATTACAAATATTAACTTATTTTAATTATCAGTTCAAATTTTCTGCACATTGTTGATATAATCTTAGTTTGTATATATTCTTGTCATTTATATAAAGAATTTTATAAAATGGTCATAAAAATCAATTATTTATTAATAAAGAATAGTTCCACATTCAATACTTAATGCATTTGATGTTTATATAAAATACAAAGAATTGCCAAAAGTCAGAAATAGAATAAATTAATTTGAATTATAATGTTTTGTTCACAACTTTTGGGACCTCCTCGGTTCATTAATCAAAATATTATAAAATTTTCATGTTGCTACCAGTGTGCTCATTTTATTTTTGCTAATGACAGCTTGAAATAAAGAGAACAGATGCCAATCCATAATATTTGAAATAAAAAATGACAACCAGGTTCATAGTAGACAACAGATTTATTATATATATATATATAAACAATTAATGGGGAAAGGGCAGAGAGATAGAAAGAAGGTGACTTACCTGAGGTTCATAGATGGTAGACACCTTGTGAGGTTTAGAGTACTTGAATTTTCGGAGGCACTGTCCCCTTCATCAGAAAGTTAGGAAGACATTTCCAGTGATCGGCTAGCTGACATCTGAGCAGCCAAAATTTGCTGCGCTGCTAACTTAGGTCATAAACAAACAGTCATCGGCTAGCCGATCGCTGGAAATGTCTTCCTAACTTTCTGATGAAGGGGGCGGTGCCTCCGAAAATTCAAGTACTCTAAACCTCACAAGGTGTCTACCATCTATAACCTCAGGTAAGTCACCTTCTTCATATCTCTCTGTCCTTTCCCCATTAATTGTTTTAATTAACATGACAATGTCATATCCTGACTCATATATATATGTAGTGGTTGTGGCATAAGGATGGTTAGGATACCTTACTGGTAGTGTGGGGAAAAAATAAGTAATGATTATAGTTCAACGACTGAATGCTTCTGTACAGAATGGACTTTTTAACCATTGTAATAAAGCTTACATAAATAATTTGTTGATCACAATGAACATGGTTGTAATTATATATTGAATTAAAAAGTCTCCTGGTGCAATTTCAAAATGCAATTAAAAACTCAAGAATTACCATTACAAAATATACTGAAAATTTATAAATGTGCAATTTAGTTAAAATGTGCTCAGTGATTGAAAAATAATCTTGTTTTCATAGCCATACCATCAAGGCCTTTATTTCTGATTCAGCAGCTTTACCATTATAGAGTCGGAAATGATTGCATGCTTTAAGGTTGATTGCAATAGCAGAATCAGGATAATGCTGAAGATATACTGCAAGTACTTCTTGAGAAACATCATAATAGTCCAATTTGTAGTAACAAAGAGCCACATAAACATTCAGTGCTAAGTATTCTCTGCCAGATAGAAACAATCACCCCATGTTTCAAAAGTTGGTTAGTTAATTTGCATATTTAATAAAATGACTAGTGTTAAGTACCTTCTCTTCATTATTATAACAATTACATTCTTAATTTTTTCAGACTGGGATTATAACTAAATACACAGAACATAGATCACATTAAAGTACGGCAACCAAAAATTTATCTAAATAATAGAACAAAGTTAACATGAAACACACAATAATTACTAACAATATTTTCCATTATGTACCATGAAAAGGTTATAAAGTTGTTTTACATTGTATTACTGAGATTCCTTAAGAGAATGTGCACATGTTGTATTCTCATACATATTACATTGAATTTGAAATTATTAGAATCAAACCCAACAATGTCATTAATTTTTCATACGTATCATTGTCTGAAGTAAGTAAATGAGATGAAGTTGAATGCTTGGTTAATATGAAAAGTTGTGAAAAAAATGGTCAATGTATAGAGAATACTGACCTTGAATTTATAGTCACCCTCTCAATTACATTAGGTCTTATATTATAGACAGTTATGTTAAGAAGGTGGCCAAAAAGGAAAATGTAAATTAATTTATACACACATAAAAATTGTAGATAAAGGATTCCTCTCAGTTGAGGGGAATAATAATAAAATAATGTTTTGGAATTATGGAACAGAGGAAAAAATATATATCATATATAATACTGTTTTGCTTTGCTATAACTTACAATATTTTATGATCGGTTAAGATTTGACATAAATTCACTGTAGCCACAATTTATAAGTTATCGAATTAAATGTTGAGATACAAATTAAATAATGTTACCTGTGGTCTATAAGAATACGTTTGTATATATCAATAGCTTCTTGATAATGTGATCGTAAGTAATGAATGGCTGCTAATGAAAGTTGATCTTCAGTTATATCTTCCAATTCTTGATGATGTTCCATTAGTTGCTTCTCATCACCTAATTTATGAGCCAAATGAAAAAGTAACCGTGTTTTTAATGGTGATGCAGGTGTTTTCTCCAAAGCCTGAATGAAATTACAATATGTTAAAAGTTATGTCAAAAATTATTAGCAAGTTAACTTTTGGAAAATATAAAAATGATAGTAAATCTACACAAAGTGAAATGTTATATATGTAAATCACAGATAATTCAATTTCTAATGTGTTTGTATTTATTGAAAACATGTATTGTTTAGTAAATAAAAAAACAAGATCTTAAACCCATACTGGCCAGATTATTAAAACCACCCCATTAAAACTTTATTGGGTAGCATTTTGTTATCAATACTGCAAATATTCTTCTTGCATGATACAATTGGAAATGTTTTTCAACAAGCCACATTAATTTTCATCAGCACTTAAATGTGTAAGCCTTGGTTCCATGCAAATTTTCTTTCATAACCAGCAGACATCAAAGGTAATTTGGACAGGCCTCCAGATTCCATATCATATATAATGCAAGTACAATAAACAGCACAGTTGCAGATAATTTGAGAGTAAATAATTAAATTAAGATTTGAACTGTTGCCCTTCTGTTGTCTTATACCAGTTTTGCCACACACTATTCTGCCCAAGCTTCAACTATTTTAGAAGGTCCTCCATCTCAAATGTTCAGACTCAGTTTTCAGGCCAAGTATTCAGTATGTAAACACTTAAACAACTGCTGCTTTGAATATTTAGCACATGAAGCTTTTCACTGATATTTTCTCCATGGTACTGAACACCATTCAATATTCAAAGATTATTAATTCATCATTTAGCCACATCATCAAAAACAAATCACTTATATAATAGTAAAAAGATAGGGAGGAAATTCTTTTTTTCCTGAAGTCTGTTCCTCTAGAGAATTCAGGACAATATCAGAACTGCTTTGCTAAAACATTGAGTGGTCTTAATAATCTGGCCAATAATTATCAAAAACTTTTCAGATTCAGATAATGTAATTCAATATTTCTTTTACTTTTTCAGATTCAGGGTACATGCCAAGGTAAAAGTAGCAGCAACCCAAATTTACAGCGACAGTTTCATTTGGAGTCTTTGAATGTCTGAGTGATTCATAAACATTCATCGCTTTCTTATAGTCACCCATGTGGAAAGCACAGTATCCAATCCACATTTCAGCATCCTCTTTACCTTTTCGACCCAAAAACTGAAACAAAAAATCAAGTAAATATAAGAATAATCAAACAATAACAATTTTTAAATACTTTTTATTATATATTCAATTTGTGCTCTATAACAGTATGATAAAATGTTTTCAAATGAAAATAGTGTAAAAGTTCACCTCAAGCACAGTCAAGGCACCCATATAGTCTCTTTTTGCAAGGAAATCTTCAATTTTTGGAACTTCTTTCCGATTTGATGCGCTCTGGCCAGTTCCATAATTCCCAACTGTGGCTGGTTTGGAACGGGATAAAATCTAAAATATGATGATAAAGGTATTAATACACATTACTCTTAATTTTAAACTTTATCATGTGGTGTGTTAACCCAGAATTGCCACTCTCCATTGTTCCGAAGATTGAATTAATAGAGGAATCAACGTAGAAATACATTAATAAATAAACGGCAAAACATGTTATAAAGAACATTTCGGTACAGAAATAAAAGTTTAGTAGTATCCAGATAAGGTGAGATATAAATTTATTATAATCGCTTAGAATCTTCACTTGTTATATTATTATAACACCAATAAGCATGATGATTTGTATTTACAATTTATACAACTATCAGTTAAAATCAATGAGCAAAACAAATTTACTTTAAGCATTTATATATAGGTATATATTACATAATCCATTAATTACCATGTTTCTTGACAAATTTTAGTAAGGATGAATTTATGGACGCATAGAAATATACCTCTAAACCTAACGACGTTTATTTTAAGAATTTAATTCACTTTAATAACTTAAAACAAAAAAGTTCAATTTCCCACCCAGGAATGTTTACGTTACTATGAGTAACAGACGACACACTGCTACCAATCCTATACTAATTATGAGTTGAAATGTTTGCACTGTGCGGAAATTTGTTCAGAGTATAATGACGAAGCGAAAATTGTTTTATTAATTAATATCGTTTAAAATCGAACACGAAAATCAAATTATACTATACATAATTTAATTTAATTTAATTTAATTTGGAGAGTATAAAGGTAATTTCGAACTCGCACGTATGAAAATCGTTTATTTCATATCTATGAGATAAAGCGGCATTTAACCGTTTATTGCATTAGTTTTGGCCCAATCATTTCAAATTAAAGCTCAAAAATTTAATTATTTAGACTAATCGTCGAAAAATAAGAAGATTATTTTTAAGTTTATTTGTATGTAATTGTTCCTATTTGAAAATTTAAATTAATACACATGATACACTGTAACGCTCCCCTCTCCCTCGGATCCTTTCACGTCGCATACCGGCCCGGGCGCCACTGCTTACGCAGAATTAATATGTGACCTTTCGCGTCACTCACATCAATCCATCTCCTTCACTGTCCAAAACTGTTCTGTTAATATTTTCCAAAAACCACTATAAAAAGGCATGAAGGGTTGCATCAGATCTGTCTTATGACACTCCCAAGCAGTCCCCGCCCGGTGATACAAATGGAGGACTATTTTACCTCCGGAATATTTTACCCGAGAGTCTGCCATCATATTGTTATGCGTTGAGTGTACGCGGGAAATTAAATACGCGGCTGTAGTTTTCCCTTGCTTTCAGTCTTGAAACACTAACACAACTATTAACGCCTTCAGTGGTGACTAAATTGTCCCTAGACAACTAGATCATCACGGAAATTTTCCGGGGTAGAACCTTTTGGGCAGTGGGACCAGGCCCGGAACTTTTCCGGGTGTACCGCTTAAGAGGTTAAAGCTGTTCCAGCCATGCTTGTGTTTGTCCAACATTAAGCCATTTCTAGATCACTATCATCGTCCCTCAAGTCCACAATAGTTGACGCTCACCGTGCTAAATTTTGTCTGCCCCATTTCTGAGTAGTAGTTCCCACGTCGCAATCTGAGGAGAGACGTCCCCTACTCTCTATTCCATATAATTTCACCTTTATTTTTCGTACCGCAATAAACACCGGTCTTCTTGACTTAAAAAACAGCATTCTCTATAACAATACAATAATCTGTTCATTACTTACGCCCTATCAATATTACTCATATTTAGAAATCTAGGTTTATGTTGAGAAAGATTTATTATTATACTTTAAATCTTAAAATTTACTTTCATTTAACTATTTGGAGCCTTCGATATATCGATATCACCTACATTAGGCACAGAATTCCTTATATTTAATTTTGCACACGATAAGATAACTGTTATATAATATTTACTCTCGTAGGTCACGTTATTGCCTCTAAGATCCCATAAAATTGCTTCTTTTTCTAATAAAACGTACAATAATCGCAAAATTGTCGTAACAATATCCATAGTGTTGACGGCCATATAATGTTTTTTTTAAATAATCAAACTAGATTGATATACTTAAAATTTCCAATTATTACGTCCGTTATGAATCTGCGTGGCTCATAATAGAAAGGAAATTAAAATTGCTTTTAATGATAACTATTTGATGTTCATCTCTCATATACTTTTATTAGAAATAAGTAAATTCATCCTTTTAGCGTAAGCCCTCCTTGCCTGTGCTATCCTATCCTTTACCATCATTTATTATTATGCTGCCCAATGAATTTAATTGATTCTCAAAAACACTCTCAATTAGTATTTAATTATGTATATTATGAAATAATGAAGGATACAACTAAAGGCTGCCAAGGATTTTTAATGTACTTTTATTTAATAAACAGCAATATTGCTGTAGGATAAATTCTAATGTATGGAGAAACATTATTTTTCAATACATTAACTTATTCACAAGTATTTATATTTTTTCTAAGCCAATCAATCTGTTGGCATATATTTAAAAATATTCCTCCATTCAACAAACATATTGTATGTTTGACATATTGGTATTCCTTTTCATACCATTAATTATAATACAAAGTAACTCACCCTTTAATACACAATTGTAAGTTTAGTATGCTTATAAGTCAAATTCTTGGAATAAATTTTCACAACTTCACTTCATCACACAAAGAAAACATTTTAAATCTTTACAATATTCACAACAGAACATGTAGATTATTTGATAAAAATAATTAATGTCTGTATGTTAGTCATAAATAAAATTAACATAACCAATTTTGGTTGATAGATAATTGTTGTACAATTAATTCACATAATCTACATAAAACATGAAAATATGAACAATATCATACAGATTTGTGTAATGGAATACAAAACAATATGTACAAAATAAACTCAATAAAGAATTTTATATGACCCTGAGTTCAATCTAAGATTAATACCTTAGATATATTTTAATGTTCTATTTACCTATTAAAACTGACCAAAGTGTTCATTATAAAATAACATCATCAGCCAAGGAAATGTAAAGTTCAATTATGAAAAAGCTTGATTTTTTATACAATAAAAAACTATAGTTTTTTTAATTTGTTGAAAATTTCTTTCACAATTCATATCACAGAGTCATTGAACACATTTTATTGTGGTTCCTTCACTGTTAACAGCAGACTTGTAGATTCCCACATTAAGTTGAGTTTCTTGAACATTTTGAAAACCTGAAAAAATAAACATATTTTTTAGGAAATATAAAACACGAGTAAGTAGATTTTTTTTAATGTAATAAAAAATGACATGATTTTATTTTTCAAGACAGTATTATAGTGTTTGTTTTAATGTGTAGGCCTATATAAATTAGACATTTGTATTTCATTGATCCATGATATATGTAAATAAAATAAAAACCAAAAATGATAAACACTACATAAAAAGATTAAACCAGAAAATTGATAGGATGTCACTATGGATGTTGTGCAAATTAAATGAAGAGACTGGTTTATGTTCATGATTGAGAGGTAAAGTTAATGAAAAAAACATTTAGAGTATGGTTTTCAAAATGAAGGAATACAAAAATAAAGGATTTTTTTGTCCTGTTTTTATATGAATGTAAGCCAATTTGTGGTACTCTTTTTTATATACTATAGATTTATACAAATTGTATTACAAAATGTATACTTTTTAGTAATATAAATTGTTATGAAGTACAGTTGAGGATCTGTTTTACCTGGAGTATCTTTAGTTCCACTTTTGCCATCATTCCAAGGCTGTACTTCCCCTGAGGCTGTTAAGACATATATCAAGTTTGTAAATAAAAGGACACCTGCTGTTATCCAGAATACTGTTCTCCATTGCATTACTGTACTCTGGAACAGAAAACAACAAACTCTTTGTACACTGTTTTTTTGGAACCTGCTTAGACAAGTTTCAATTTTTTTGTTATTGATTCAATGTTCATAATTTTAGCTCTTTCAATTTATATTTTAGGATATAAGTGAAAGAAAGTCTGGAGTTATAACACTTTTCAGTTTGTAATAGACAATAAAAAGCATCTGGAGTTATTATTTAGAATATTTTCTGCACATATATAAGACTGAAGTAATATGAGTAAAAATAGTAACTTACATCTGGTGTTAAAATTCCAACAATATAAGGAACAATAATGCCTGTTAAAGCACCAATGCCATTAACAATTGCCATAACAGAACCTGCATAATTTGGACTCAAATCTAAACCATTAACTTTCATGCCAGCATAAAATGTTCCCATTAAGGCCATAGCACATGTGAATAAAATTACAACAGCAGTTCGATCACATTTTGCATATGATGCTGCCACTATTCCAACTGCAGGGCCAGCTGATGCTAAAATGTTAAATTTCATTAAATAATTTGTTGCTGACTCATATGATTAACATATATATAATTAAAATAACTGAAATGGAAGGAAAGAGAGAAAGCTGGAAGCTTACATGGAATTGAAGTTTAGTGTCAATATTCAGTACAGAATGGAGTGTTTATAATTTTTAATGGTTATAAAGTAGGTAAACTTCAATAAATTTGGTACAGTATTAATGACTGTTTAAGATTAGTACTAGATTTAACAGTCTAAGGATGACTTTATTATGTAAAATTTCATGTTATTTTGGGCAGTGTTTACAAAAATTATTTGTGACATTCACATGAAACAACTTTGAAAGCAGCTCTGCTACAAATCACATAGCTTTTTAAGAAATTAGAGGTACTGGAATCTAAAAGTACTGGAAGACTTTTAACCATATTCTATGATTATTTGATCAACATTCAGCACAATTTACAATAAAAATTCTGAAATATTTATGTAATAAATAACTTTCAACACAAATTACAAGAAAATAATTCAAATCATTCATCATTGTGCACAAATAATTTATTCTGCCTTTAATGTGTACTGGAATAGCATATTGTCATAAAAAAGTTTATCATTCTGTGAATTCAACTGATGTTTTTAAAATTAAATGAAACAAGGTAAAAACACTACAATAAACTAAAAATCTTGTCACATGTGTTTAAATTGCAATACCTTTGGAACTTACCGATTGTTGTTAAAAGTTTTCTTGTATTTGTTGTTGTCAAAATATTCTTGGAAATTAATTTATCTGCTACCCACCCAGTGCAGAGGGACACCAGCCACATGGCTACATAAGGCAGAGATGAGAGCAATCCATTCTGAAGTTAAAAAAATTGTCAGATGACCTACATATATATAATATTAAATTTTGTATATACTTGTTAAGTTCATACTATTACCTGAGATATGCTAAACTTTAAAACATTCTTCATATATTTTGGTAAATCTGTCACCATGGCAAAGAAACCCCAGTCATGACCTATTGCTGCAAATACTAGACCCCACAGAGGCAATGAGCGTGACATTTCCTTTAATGGGACAGGTGGCAAGTCCTATTGGTTTACAGATAAATGATTATTTTGTAGTTTTATAACATGTATAAACATACAATTTACTATTCAAAAATGAAAGCTGGTAAAATAGTTTTTATTTAATAAAACACTTGATTACCATTCAAGTAAATCTCATTCCTCAGTATTTCACAGTATTTATATTTGTAAGATCTCTTGACTACTTAACCTTTATTATATTCTTATATTTTTACAATTTATAGGTAGAACATATAATATTGAAGTTATTTATTTTTCGTTTTGAACAATTTATAAAAATTATCAAATAATTAAATTAATTTATGATTAATATTTCACATAGTAAGATGTACTTTTAAAAATAAATATTCTTCCTCTTATGTATGATGGTAAAAGGGAATCCCTAGTTACGAACAGATTAAAAACACTATTCTAAATTTTAACATCAAATTAACTTACTTATAAAAATATTTCAACCATAGTTTTCAATTTGAAGGGATGATAGATGTGGGCATATTTTCAGAAGGAAGTATAACTGAGTAGCACTGATAAATTGATTAAATAGCATTTTTCTTGTCAGCATAATTGATACTTATTAATTCAGTTAATTCTGCTTATGGCTAGCAACCAATTTTCTTATTTGCTTACTATTATTATTATTTTCTTGTGGGGGGCGGAGGGGGGGGGGGCGGAGGCAAGTGTAGGAGGTGAACAGTGGAAGAACAACCATGTCCTTATTAACACTTGCATGATATAGATAAGTGAGAAAAAAATTTAATCAGGAATGAACCGCTAGTAAGTGAGAAATACATTAAAAATAATTTTGAATATGTACCCTAATAGTAACTGTTGCATATTTTTTCATTATTTGTATCTAATTTAATTATCTTTATGTAAAATACTTTATAGTTTCCAAAACATAAGTATATTTATAATTTTATTCTTTAATAATAATAATAGTAAGAGAATCAGTTGAAGTATTTGTTGTTATCCTTGTTTCTTACTTTGCTTTTCTCCAAGCCCTTCACAGTTTCACTGAGATACAATTTTTCTTCATTTGAAATAAAAGGATGAGATTCAGGATTGCTGTAGCAAAGTAATTGCCACATAATACACCACATAAGTGCTGCTATGCCAAACAAATAAAATACACTATCCCAGGAACTTGTTGTTTGAAGTAATAATCCACTTAAACCTGTTCCTACTATAGTTCCAATTAGCGAACCTAAAAGATTGAACTGAACTTCAATATTTAGTCAAACATAAATATTATTTAATAAAACAATTTATGAACCCTTACAGACACTTAATTCATTTCATTTAAAAGATAAAACAGAATTTTGGTACATTTTTGTACCTTCTTATTGTCTTGTTATGGCTATGTTTGTGTTTAATTGTATGGGTTGTGTTGGATGTTTTCTAAATACAGTGAATACAATATGTGTTATGTGTTTTTAGTGCTAAGATATTTCAATAATTTGGGAAGAAGCCTGAAGAAGTTTTGAATATGTACCATAATGTTGTAGCTTTTTAAATTAAATAAACGAAGTGTCTATAAAAGGTCATAACAGATGTAAAATAAAAATTATTATACTTAACATGTTAATGTATCATTTTGCTCTGCTTTGAATTTCCCTTTGCAGTTATTGTGTGACGAATATATACAAATCAGGTTATTTATCCTGTATTAACCACCCAAGATGATACACAATTAACTTTACAAATTTCTAATAATTTCCTCCTTTCTTGACCCCACAGCTGTAGTCTTTGTTCCAACAAACATTATGCTCACTTTTTGGAGCACTTCAGGCTTCTCTACATATTAAATTGATTTAATTCATTCTAAATAAAACTTAAACAACATCTGCATTGGTCGGTGACCACTCAGCTACTGTTGTCATTTTCACTACCCACTCCTCAACATGGTCACCCAGCCATAAATTAAGTACAACTTCCCCCTTCCACCCTTCAGACAACTCTCTTTACCAAGACAGATGTGGCAAAATACACCACTCAGCACATACTTTAAAATTCTCACAAATATTATCGGCATTCTCAATTTTACCTAATTACAAGAGTAATCTTTCATTTATATCTAAAGAACTGCTTTTCAACAAGTCTTTATTCCAAAATTTATATTGTAAACTTACCAGAGAAGACAAAAGTCCCTAAAATTCCTCTTTCAGAAGGAGGAATCCAATGGGCAAGAAGGGTATTCAGAGCAGGAAATGTAGATCCCTGTGGAATAATTTTTAAACAACTTTAAATCTACAAATAATACAAATATTGGTACTTATGTATTGTCTGTAATAATATTTTTTAGTGTTAAAATATTATTTTTCAATTTTTTTATTCATAAGTACATACTTCTCCAAGTCCCTCAATGAATCTAACTGCAATTAACCAGTTGGCACCACCATGCCTTGTTGCCAATGGTGTTAGCAATGTAAAAATAGCAGTGCAAAATATTCCTAGACCCAGAGTGTATTTTCCTCCAAATTTTTCAGCCAGCATTCCACCAGGTAAATGTGTGAGCACATATCCCCAGTAAAAGGAGCTCAAGATCAATCCTTGCATAGCTTCTGACCATGAAAATTCAGCAATGGAATGCTGGAAAATGAAAGTAAAAAACGAGTTGCATTAAAAAACCTTGAATTGTTATATATACAAAACTTTGATAAAATTAACAATTGTAACTTCTGAGTTCTATATTAAGTGTTGTCTATTCCAAAGGATAATACATTTATATTATAAATAGTATTTATTTCATATACCAGAATAATATTTACATTAAAAATGACGTTTCCACAAACACCCAAAATGTATCAATTTGACAGAAATGAAATAATTTTTGTATAAAATATTAGTTCTTGTTCTCCATCCTTCACCCTCTTTTACAGGGTCTTATACCCTCCTTAATACAAAATTATTAGAGCTTTCTCATCATTATCCAAGATTATTAACGAGCAACAGGTCACTGGTCTTATTAGGATCTTGTAGAGACTTTCAATTTATTAGACAAAAGTTTTGAAAACTGAATATCATATATATATATCAGCTAGCCGATCACTGGAAATGTCTTCCTAACTTTCTGATGAAGGGGGCGGTGCCTCCAAAAATTCAAGTACTCTAAACCTCATAAGGTGTCTACCATCTATGAACCTTTCTATCTCTCTGTCCTTTCCCCATTAATTGTTTTAATTAACATGACAATGTCTCATTTCCTGACTCATATATATATATATATATATATATATATATATATATATATATATATATATATATATGGGATAAGTGACGAAGTCACGCATTTGATAATTGGATAGAAAGAAAGATAGAAAATATTTGGGAGAAAGGCAGGAAATTCGCTCTTTGAAACCATATGTACGGCATGGAAACATGCACAAGGAAATACATATGTCGAGCGATAGAAGGGAATGGAAGAAGGAAGAAAGACTGAAAAAATTCGATGTGGCCAGGACTCGAACCTGGGGCACGAAACAACAGTGCATCGCCCCTAAAGCCAGGGCGTGCGTCTATCCACTCCGCCACCACATCGAGTACGACCAAATCCGAAACATTTTCAGTCTATATATCTAATATATATACAATATATAAATATATATATAATATATATATATATATATATATATATATATATATATATATATATATATTCAATTTGGTATCACAGCTAGAATTTGTGTAAATGTGACTCAGTTGTGCATTATTCTATCTCTTGAACCTTTTCATACGCTTGCTTGCATTTAATGGCCAATCAAATCTAATTTCGTCCAAAACACATATTCCAAATAGCTATGTAGAAGAAGTTTTAAAAATTGAAATGCTGATGTTTGATTTTAAATTGTTGTTTCATTTTTCTTTATATAGACACCAAGATCTCATTTTTGTTATAAAAAATATTATAACAAATTCGTTAGTGATAAATAGTGACAATGTAAAGAAAGTATATTTTTTTTATAAATGGAATCAGATATCCTAATATTAATTTATAATCTACATAGTTTTTGTAAACTTACATCATGCATGTCACCGTTAGCATCATCTGCTATGCATCTGAGGGTGTCATTTCCAGAGGCAGAATGACTTCCATTGTGATTGGTCTGGTATGTTGGAAATACCATCTCTGTGATAGCCACTGAAAGACATATTCTCATGGTGTAAGCATTAGCCACAGCCAAGAATCCCATCACTGTAAGGACATAACGTTGCTGCACACATCCTGAAACAAGAGTACATTCATAAAATAATTTGAAATTTGTAGCATCTGAAAAAAAGCTTAGTAATGATTAATACTTTTTATGAGCTAATGATTTACTAATTATGAATTATTTGATATTTGTGTAGACAGTTGTTGAGGCTTTTAGGAGGACTGGTTTGCTAGTTTTTTCCAATTTTAGTGGTATCAATTTGACATAAAATGATTGTATTTTCTTTTGCTATTTTAGAAGGTTATCATGAATGAATTATTAAATAGATTTATCAAAACATTGTTCAAAACTTGGGTAAAATGTTAGAATGTTTTTCAGTTTATTCATTAGTAGCTTATATGAAAAGTGTAGGAATAATACACTGTTCATGCAGAAGTTGAAGCTTTGTTTGTTGGTCTCATCATTGATTGGGAAAGAACAGGTTTAAACGCTCTGATAAGTATTATATGATGGTATCATATTATTATTTTGCCTGCAGGTGGGTCATGAGGTGGAGGAAGTGGTAATTGGTGGATAATAATTGTTTTATATGTAAATAACTGTTTTGTAGCAACGTTTCTTGTTGTTTATTAATTTTATTGAGTAAAGCATGCTTGGCATAAGAGATTTTAAGATATTATCTTGGTAAGTCACAGGGACCACTTCTGAATTTTTGGATGAATTTTGAGTTACAGCGGTTTGGGATACTGGTATTTGGAAGTTTCTTCCAAATGGCATGGTTGTGTTTTTCCTAAATCTATTTTTTTGTTGTTTGCTACTTTCGTATGAGCTATGTTTGAAGACGGTTAGGAAGGTAATTGAAAAGGGCGAATGTGGGAGGTAGAGCAAGGTAGCCAATGGTTGACCCGTTAGCAGTAAGTTGAGGAGAGTTCTGTTTCTTATTAGAAAGGCATTCCCACTGCATTATGTGTCGTATTGAGGAGTGCTACGAAACGCACGTGGTAGGTTGTTTCAGCAAAATAGATGGCCAGTAAATTTATCTTCATTGATGTTACAAAAATGGCGTTTAAAATCTCACTCATACGTTCCGAACAGTTTATTTTTCTCAATACCGGAAAGGTCTTTCCAAAAGCTTTAAACCTTGAGGTTAGAAATAATCGTAGGTAAAACTGTCTGTGATGATGTAGATTTAATATAATTCGTTTACTAAAATTATCGAGAGGAAGCTTTAAAATAAAACAGAAGGCTTTAATGAAAGATAGAATCAGTCATGCTAGGTTTTTAGTACCTTTTCGCTATCCAGAACTTTACATGTTTCTTTGGTGGGTGTCAGATATTCCTTTCCACTTTACTCGGGAATGAAATTGTAATAAATGCATCAGTTTTACGAGGATTCCTGAGTACAGAGCTCAGCTCGACAAGGACTCTCAGTGAGTCTGGAAACTGACAATAAGTTGCAGACACTTGAGTTATGACGCCATTTGCCACATGTCACAAGAGTTATATATTCTTCTCATATACCACGAGGACATTTCCGCTTCCTAGATGAGCTACACGCCCTTACCAGGACTAAGCAGTCTTCTCTCTTACAAATCACGACCACACATCCGTTTTACGCCGTCATAAATCGCGCGTTCCTTACGACTGCCATTATGAATTACGAAAAAGACCCAGAAAAATCAAGGTCGCTTATCTGTCTCTCCACAATTTTAGAATTCATGTTAGCTAGACGACTCGCCATAATTTAGGGAACTATGAGAGAAAAACACAAAGTTTCAGTATATTTGTATTTTACAGATTTGATCCTCTTCGAATTGCAGCCAAATGTTTCATTATTGATGACTGAAAGTAGGCAAGTATCAAAATTATAATATGGCCAAAACTAAAAATATGTTTACAAGAAAATCTTATTTATCTTCATTAGGTTAGACCACTGTTGCTCTCATAGTCTCAAATGTAAGCAATGATATTCTACTCGGCAGCGGTTGTTTGTCTGTACACATAAAAATTAATGGGAAATATGACTCCAGAAATAATTTATTTGGTAACCAACTCTTTTAGATAAAATCTGAAGTGGTTATATTTTAACTATAAGAATGGATAAAATGTAAGTCATACAAATATATTTTGAAAATAATATAGAAATTCTCTCTTTTTATTTTATATATAATCGTAATGAATATTTAAAATGGAAATATTAGCGGGGAATAAATTAATTTGTTTGTAATTTCCTTATATCATATGATTTTTTCCTAAGAATAAGTTGAAGTATAATTGATAGAATGTCTGAATTCAATAATAACGTAGCGACATAAAATTTTTTACATATACAATCCTTTTGCAGTTTCCTTTATGTTCTCCCGCACCACATGTTAACTTGTTATACATATGTATCGAGTATTTCATTGTCTGTTTAAAGAGGAAGAAAATGGAAAAGGGAAAGAAGAAGGGGAGACGGAAACAAAAGCAAGCAGTAGCTATACAGAAGAGAAAAAATTATTGTTGCTTCCCTGATGACGAATGATTTCTTTGCTGTTGTACTTTTTTCTATATTTTATTTCTTATCTACTACTTCTTCAGGACGAATTATTAACCCGTCGATATCAATTTCCCTCAATAAACCTATCTAGCTTATCTGTCTTGTTCCTTGAATTTCTCTCCCTTGTTTACTTCTCCTTTTCCTCATTTTCCGGTGTTGTATATCTACTGTTTCCTTTTGTTCTTCCACTAGTTTTTTTAGTTATTTATTCCTATTTACTCGGACAGTGACATACTTAAAATATACACGAGAAATGCTTTTAAAAATATCATCCGACCATTTTAAAAGTAGATATGTTATCTTGTTGCACGTGTCAGATAATTACGGATGTCAGATGTGAAGAGACGAACACAAAATAGAACTAAGGGCTGATAACTTCAAAACTATAAAACGTCATTGTACCTTTTGGGTAGATAATCTTTTAAAAAACAAAATTAATTTATAATGGCCAAAAATCTAATACAAAACGTTTCCTCCTTTGTTCAGGGACTTCTTCAGTTGTTCAGAAGTTACAAAAAAGTGATATGAATTGAAAGCAAACATTTTAACCTTCTTCCAACAATGAGTTGAGGTAAATGATACAAGGATAGTCCCAAAAGGACGGAACCTAAAAACTATTTTTTAGTGATATGTAATTTGGTTTTACTTCGGAATTTATTTTTAAATTTTCTCTACGGTTTTCTGGCACTTTTTTGAACAGGTATAAGAAAGAAGACTTTTTGAACACACAGTTTTGGCCAGCGACCAATAAAAGAACCTGTTTCTCTCTTCATCCTGGAAAATTTTATGTGGTCTCTCGTGACATGAAGATTTTGTTGTCAAGAAAATGCTGCTTTAAATCCGAATCCTCAAAAAGGGAGGTCATTGGTTGCCTAACGAGTCAAGGGGTACGTTAAGAAATGTTTGGAGATGAGAGATGAGGGCATTCGAGAAGGTCAAGGCTGTTAGCAGGTTGTAGGTCCACAAGAAATTCAAGCTCCGGGTCTTGGAAGGTCAACTTTGGACTGGAGACTCTTTAACTCGTGAACTTCAATTTTAAATTCACATTTCTTGAAACACACTTGTTACTTAACCTTTAGCATATAATGATTACTTTTTAATTACCAGTATTCCGTCAATGTGCTATTTTACTGAAACTGCACAAAGAGTCAACACACACTACATAAATATTGATAGTGGCATTAAAAGGCGGGCGCGAAAAAACGTTAACGAGAACAGACCACGTTTAATTTGATAACGATGCAATCCAGGTTCTACTACGACTGTTTATTTATAAATTCAGGAATGTATCTTTTGTTTAAACGCGATATTGTAATGAAATTATTTAAAAACGAAAAAAAAAATTATTATAAAAATGAAAAATCCTTTTTCTTTAAATTTTACAATTTATAATATACTACAATTTTATCACTTTGAAGTTATAAGCCGGCATTTTTAACGATATACACTATATATGTTTACAAAATTTATGAACACTAAATTCACGAGTTCTAAACTAAGAGTTGTCTAAACGGGCCTTCCCATAAAGCAAATGCTACTCGGAATTGGCAGTACCAGAAAAACGGCAACAGGTTACAAACAGTGCTATTTACCCTGTCGTTTCAACTTGCCTGGAACTTGTCGCTGGACCCATCTGGACTTCCGCGTTGAACAAGAAGAGCACTTTGGTGATCCGTACTGGATCACGCCTTCCTCCAGTTGTTTAAATGTCCACGGGCAGGACAATCTCAAGTTTCTTATTCCTCCCTCTTAAAATTCAATCTTCATCTCCAATCATAATCTCATTAATTTCTCAATGTTTTTTCCCCAATAATAAAATAGACGTCCTTAAAATGTCCCGAAATCCATTTTTATTGGGTTTTTAATAATTTGTCACCACTCCCTTATTTCATATTCCGTCGGTGGCGGGACCCGACATTGTCCAATAAAAATTATTATGTCTTCTCTCTGGGAGGAGCAATTTGCCCCAGTCTATCGACCTTTAAGGGAGAAACACCATCCTCCTAACCACCCGATGTCACTAAATCTCACGAGACTTGGGAAAAACCCCAGTCGCGCCATCGTATCAGGTTTTTATTACCCCTGCCTGTAACTTGCAACTTCCCTCATACCGCTTGCCTTTGGTTCCGTACCACCAAATTCCGCTAGTAGTTGTGTTTTACCATTACAATATACATTAGTATTACTCCCTTACGTAACAAACAACAGCCATGTTTTGCAGCTGCATAGTGATTAAATTAACAAATCCCACAGCATGTTGTAACAGTTGATTGTCAAACGAAAGGAAAGCGTAAGTAGAAACTCGAGGAATCGATTAAACCTTCTAGCCTGAAATAACGATTCGATTAAAAAGGTATTGAATTATTAAAGATCGATGGTTTTTCCTGGTATATATTCTGAATAAACAATTCTTGGGTTTCCACCCGGGTTATTATAATTTAAGCGTACTCTGCCATCGAAACGATGTGGCTTAAACTCCATTTAACCCGGGTGGAAACCCAAGAATTGTTTATTCAAGGTATTGAATGTTTAAATGGGTACATTGACGTGGCGGTTTCTGATTGGTGCTTGCTTTGAGCTGTGACCTTACAAGTTATTGTTTATCTCTCAGAGTTAGCATTTACATAAAAAGCAGAGCTTCAAAATTGCGTTAAATGTAATACTTTACCTTGAGACTATTAATCCGAACAGTAACGCAATTTTTCCAACATAACTTAATATTTACAATAGAAGAAATGCGTGGAGCCTCGTTTTCCCTTAAAGTTCCCGAGAGCAAGGAAAACAGAAACTTGTTCTCAGTTCGAGGAAGATTCTCTTTGAGCTGGATGATTTACCATGACGTTCCCGTGTCACAACATCGAACAGACCTTGAGGAACGTAATAACCGTCAAGCGATCAAGGATCTACTTCTTTTCTAACCTAGTCCTTGCTTTGCAAATTGAGCCCCGCTGGTGGAAAACACGAAAATTCAACCCTAAACTTATTTTCAGCTTGAATGTAATACGAATTGGAACGAGAATCATAAGATATATGAGGTTGAGGATGAGGTTGCTGAGTCACTGCGTCACTAACTCTGAGATTCATTTGTGATCGTAGAAATTCATAAAGGCGCATTCCAGTTTAAAATGTAAGTCTGCTTCACCTTCAAGTTTTCCCTCTGATCATCCAACTTTCTACGTATCTGTATAAATATTAAGTTATGTTGGCATACGAGGAAACGTATAATACAAATCCAGGAAAGTAATGAAATATCTCCATCCACTCGGTTATTTATTCCTCTTAGACATGGAGTCTGCGACGCAAAATGTTGACTGCCAGTCGGCTGCGGTTTGAATGATTCGAATTGCAACGTTATAGGGTCATCAATGTTGATCTTGGGGGTTGGAGATGAAGTGAAGGATTAAAAAGATTGACATATAATGGGATCCCCAAATTTATTATGATGGGTATTATTTGAGGAGCTAGTGGTAGGGGTTTTAAAATAATTATATAACGGACACTCTAAAGAGAACAACGATTCATCTACAGTTCATTATGAAGGAAACATTTAACGTAGGTAGCCTGGGAGAACGTAAAAGTAAATTAGTGCGCGACTAGTTATCTAATTTGAAGGCAAAAAGCCATTTAATAAAATATGTATATTGACCAAACTTTCAAACGGAGACACTAACAGTGGTGAGTGATTGACGCAGTTATGCTCGTTAGAATATCTGCTAAGTGAAACTTATTATCTTAAGCGTTAATGAGTATTACTGTGGTGCCTGGCAACAAACTGAGTTCACAGATTTATAGGTGGTTTGTATATTTTTATTATTAATTGTGTATTAATTTAAATAAATTAGAGAATAAAATAATTTTTTAAGCTTGTAATATCAATAACAATTGATAACCTTCAATAATATAAGTAAATTTAATATTCACTTTAAGACAAATGGGGTAAGTCTCGTGCCGTAAAATACTGTAGAATTTTCTCGTGATTCATGTTATTTCCGTAAATAAACGAGACAAACTATACAAGTTTGGTTTATTTGATAATATTTCAGATTAAGGGCGAACTTTAAATTAACATTATTTTCAGTTAAATCTGTTACATTAAAGTAACAAACAGTAGCAAACACAATATATTCAAACAGACATCAACTGTAACGTCACAAGACTCCGTTACGCTGTCGACGTTACATTTATACAAGGATAGGCGTAAAATTTCTCGAATGTATCATCAGAGATAGTGAAATAATATATTCATAATTTTATTTAAATTACAAAGTCATTAAGTTACCTCTTGTAATCATTATTTAACACAGATACGGTTTTATTACTTAATTCAAAACCGCATATTTAAATCAACGACAAATTAAACACTCGTTTTTAAAGGAAAATTTCGTTGTCGAGAGAGGTTTCAACTGTATTTCATATCTATTTTCTATAGTTCTAACATAAACTTCATACGTTAAAACTGAAAATTGAAATATATTACGGTGAACGTTTCTAGTTTTATTCAATTTTTTATTTATATTTTTTTTACATTTAGTGTGGCTTCACCGCGTTAAATGTTTGTCAGTTAAAAGCGTCGAAAGGCCCTGGTTGGGGATTTTCTCATAGAGCTTCCCGGTGAAAAATAGTCCGTGGTTAGGCAAATTCCCGGAAGGCGCTAGTACTTTGACGGAGCGGAAGAACATAATCAACTTGACTGGTTGAGATAAGACAAATTTCCATCAAATAGGTGAACGGTGCATAAAAGAGAGATGGAAGGACAGCGGGGCGAGCAACGGAGAGAGAGACAGAAAGAGAGAAAGAGACTTTTTTTGATGGAATTTTCGGAGATCAGTTGGTCTTGAAAAGACGGTGAGGAGGGACGCCGAATATTCGTGAAGACGTGGTTGGATGAATCAGGATTTGCTCAGATCTCTGTGGCAGTGATTCTTTGCCGGTAAGCCGTTGGAGTTTTTCTATCCTTTTATGTTCAACTTTTTGGGGGTTTCAGGCTTCTTAACTTGGGATAGATTCTCATGATGGAGCAGTGGGAAAAATTTGTTCATGAATCCCATATTTGTATCTATTTTATTTGTTTTGAATAAATGTAGGACTTAAGATTTTTAATATTTTTTAAAACTCGTTTTTAATAGTTCTACCCCCCGGCTTCCATAAATTCACTTACATTAAATATTTATTAGATTTCTTCCTTCGTTATACCAGTCACACTATAATATATATAGCCAAAATATTCTGCCTGTAACTGTACTAATTTTATTATTACAATTACGACATTAAAAACAAATAAAAAGTAAGAATTTGTGACTATTTCAAGTCTGGGGTTTGAATTTAATTTATAAAAATCAATTCAAATCAGTCTTAATTAAATCATAAACTCAGGCTAAAATAATCCCTGACGTCACACGGACGAGTTTAAATACTCTATACGTCATATACTCGACGAGTAAAATATGGAAATTTATAGGACTATCTAGTTCCTAATCTATTCCAAGGAAAATTTTCTAGATACAAACTTATCTTTTACGTATGCGAGCCTTTTCCATTGACATGTGCTGCACGCTATATGTTGCTACCAATCTATTTGGAATACAGCTTTGCTATCTCCAACGTGTGGAAATATTTATGATTTCCAGGTGAGGAATTATTCAAATTTGACAAATTGAAGGTTTTTAAAATGAAAAAATAAGCGTGACGTCTGAAAACGAGTATTAGTGTTGACTGGGTGCTCGGAGTTTCCCGTTTATTAATTTATATTGACCCGCTTCAGTATTTAATTCGACAGTAATCTGTTTTCTCAACATGTGATTAAACCATCAAACTTTTGAAAATTTTCCCTTCCACGCCCCGCCCCATTTTAATCATCATCACACAAATCAACGCTTAAATATTTTTATTTAGGATGTTGGATAGAATGCCGCCGAATTAACATGTGTATAAATGGTAATTCAAAAAAATGCACCATTCACTCATCTACATTTCTTCAATGTATGATTAATGGAAAAATAGGAAACTCGATGTGCAAGCAATTACAATACTCGGAATATATGAGAACTAAGAAAACTTGAATCGAAATGTCAAAACAATGCCAAGTTTCAACAAAATTCATTATGCAGCTTCGAATTATTTTTCCTGATAAGAAACCTTTTTTGGGACTTAATACAAGAACATTTAATATGGCCATATGAGTCAGAAAATTAATAAAAATTACAGTTTCTAAAATTAGGACCTCTTTAGGTATGGAAAGATACATTGACCTAAAAGTTAAATTATCTACGTTCTAAAAGAGACGGAATAGATTATGCAATTAAATATAATGCTAATAAAATTAAATGATAGAACCATTAAATGTTTTATTACAGAGTTGAAAACCAAAAAGTATGTAATTTAATTGATAGTTACATTTAGGCCCTAACGTCGTTGTTTACACAATAAATTTTTATTTTTTCAATTAACACTTTTTCACTGATATACTGATATACTGGGCCACTAATAACACCAGATAGTTGTCATTATCTTTTTTACATATTGTTTTCGCATTATTTTGTTTTTATTGTGACCTATGCGAATTCCTCTTCACATTTGGGTACTATTGAATAGCGCAGTCATTATGTAGGAAATAAAATTGCGCTAATAAACTCAGGCATCATTGCGCTTTAAGAGTTCCAGTAAATGAAATTACATGCCACAGTTTCACGTCAGCAATAATTCTTTTGTAGATAAACAATGATACAAACTGCAAGTTCGTGACATTTTAGACGCTGTCATTAAGTGTAAATGTTTCGTAACTCGCTTCCTTAATTGTGTCTAGCCTTGAGACAACTGTTCACTTTTGGTTCAAAGGCACGCATACCTAAAGATATGCCTGATTCGCACGTGTTCAATGCCGAATATAATCAAATGCTCACTGATTGTATTTTATTACCAAAAGTTTTACTGGGACAAATTTATTTGTCTCTAGATAGTAAAAAAATAATTGTAACTGACGACTAGGTGGATTATTTTATTATTTATAACATAAAGATAGTTCATTATCTATTTAAAGAATGATTTGTCTCTTTTAAGAAAGTCTTTGAAAGTGTGCTCGTGAAGATTTGGCTTTCCCATGAGCTAGTAGGCACTATAAACGAATTACATCAACGTATTTGTGTTAATGATTAATGCAATCTGACATAACGTGGAAACAAACTCGCAATTTCTATAATTTTGCAGCATGTAATACAAATATTAATTACAAAAAGGAATTGGGAAGTGGCTTAATAATCAAACGCCATAAGGTGCATAGAATAAGAGAAGATAGAAGCCTGCGCTTTACCGTAGATATTAAAATAATCATATTATAATATATGGAACTGACCCGATTCCTTCTCGACCAGATATATTGGAGTAAAATGAAGTGGAAATTATTTCCATCGCGAAGAGCACAAATTTAGAAACGTCATATAGTTTCATGCATGCTGCCTCAGAGTGATATTTACCGACATTAGATGTTCCTGGAATTAGTAGATTTTCAAAAATCGTTTGATAATGTGAACTGGAACACACTATTAAGTATTTCGAAGAGCACTGGAATAAAATATCGAGAAAAGAGTCTTATGCATGACCTCTACAGAAAACGGCCGGCAGTAATTAGAATAGAAGGTTAAGAAAAGAAAGCCAAAATCAAGAAAGGAGTAAGACAAGGATGCAGTCTGTCGCCCATGTTCTTTATCTTATATATACAACAGGCGACGAAGAAATTTAAAACTTAATGTGGGAAAGGAATCATACTGCCAGGAGAAAAAATAAAAACCTTATGCTTTGCCGATGATATTGCAGTATTAGGGGAGTCAGAATAAGAATTGGAAAACATTATAAATGACGTGAACGTGGTCCTGGAGAGAGAGTTCAATATGAGAATTAGATGAAAAACCAAGCTAATGGAGTGTAGTATGGGAAACAGTGGAATAACTGAGGGTGTTAGATTGGGAAGGGATAGTTTGAAACAGGGTAAGGAATTGTGCTACTTGGGAAGTATAAGAACTAGGAATGATAGAAGTATAGTAGACATAAAGAGTAGGATAGCACAGGCAAGGAAGGCTTTCGCAAAGGATGTGTGGGATGTGGTAGTTTTTGTCCGCTTGAAAGGTGACGGCCAGTGTCTATTTGGACTCTCAGGGTATAAGCAGCAATTTCAATCGCTCAAAGTAGCTTCTTCTTTCTTCCGAACCTTAAAAATTTGGTTTGGTGTGAAGACATTTTCATCAAATGAAGAAGTGATCGAGGCTGTGATGGAATATTTTTCAGAGTTTGACAAAACCTATCTTGTGATGGGTTTAAAAATTGGTAACTCGCTGGGTAGGTGTATAGCCAAGGAAGGAATTAGAAAACTAAATGGACTTCATAAAAATATATAGTTCGCGGAAGAATAAAAAGTAATTTCGTGAAGAAAGTTCGTAAGGATGACCAACAATAAAAAATAGTTTGTAAGATTCGCTTATTCGTTGAAGACAATAAAATTACGGAAATTAGACGTAACCAAACTACAGGAGAATTAAAAAAATTGTTAATTAACAGAGGGGTCATAAACGAACGTCATCTTCGCAAACAGTTGTAGTAGTTGATCTGAAATGAAAAAAACATAACTTACGTGACTTTCAACTTGCCACTTGCCCATGAGCGATTGCTTTCCAGAGAAATTTTGGTATGAATGAAAAAGTCGTAAAATTCTCATTAGACTGATAATAGTACTGTAAATATGTGTAAACACTATATTAAATAATGGCGATGGTACAGACCATGAAGTTTTAAATTAAACATTTACGCTGAATATTAAAATAATGTTGTCCATTCGTTCATTGTTATTCATTATTCAATTAAATTAATTAATAAAATCTTTATACTAATTTAAATGAGGCATGTGAAATTTAATATTATACTGCTGTTAATTATTATAAAATCAGATGGAAGAAACTAAACTGCAGATTATATAATACGAATTTACATACACGGGGAATTCTCCAAGTAAACCACTGAATACAATTTATTTTTCTAAATATATAAACACTAAATTAACTAAGATTAATTCGAGTTCCAACCATAAGAATGTTATAAGAAGTAATGCATATAACTAATTCATTTTCTTATCATATTGTAATACTTTGTCTATTAATCAAAAACATTTATTTAAATGACTATATTTACCTCTAATTTTTAAGTATAAACCTTTTCTGGATTCTTCAAAGGGACATAGAACCTATTAATATGTTTGCCACTACAACTGTTGTAGATCAGATGCCCAGGCTGTGAAAATGTCCCGGAATCTTCGTGCATGATAAGGGTGGCTATTATTTTAATTTCCCCCTGCGACGTGACTGAGACTCTTTCAATGTTGCTTGTTGTAGCAAAGGATGTGCATGTGCAATTTTCTCTTCACTCACAAGTGTTACAGTTTTTAGGCCCCCAGGACTCCCTTGTCTGTCTTCCTTTCCAAACCATTTCACCCAATCGCAGTAATTGTACTGGATTCCCGTCTCTAGTCTGGCTATATGCATAATCTCAACTGGATATTAAAATTAACCAATCGCGTTCATTATTGCTTGGTAAGCAGCATAGCCCGCGTATTAAGATTAGTATGGTATATGTACATAAATGTCGGACAAAAAATAAAAAATCAATAAACAGATAAAGTAGGGATAATTGTCCTTCTTATACACGTGGACGCAAACGCACACCACAAACTTTATTTTGAACAAGCCTCCGCACAAATTTGATGTTATTTCTTTTTTTATTCATTCTAGTCTATTCCTCTTTGACCTCTACAACTCTAATCCCTTTCGAGACGTCCCAGATTTTTAAATTTTATTTCCAATTATTTTTCATTAAGGAACTTATAATTTTTTACTTTTTCTTATCGTTGAAAATTATCCTATTCTTTCTCATCAGTCACTTCATTTGTAACATTTTCTATTCTCCGTATGGCATAATCATTCGGCAAGTATACTTTCTTGCGTTTACGATTAATATGTTAATTTATTAATGCATATGAATACTGATAATACATTATTTATTCCAGGACATTGCAAAAGTTATCATAATGATGCAATACGAGTGAACTAAGAGCTTACATTACCATACAAAGCTTTAGTTATCACCTAGGGCCTATTTATTTAATTTTTTTTTTAAAAGTGGTTTATTAAATACCGTTTAATTCAACTCTTTCATGAATATTATACGGGAGTTATGACACAGCAGGATATACGTTTTTTCTCCTATAGAGGAATCTAAAAATATTTTAATTAATCATATAACAAATGTTATAATTACGCAACTCGCCCCGTCTACGGTGTTTACGACCATTTTATAGACTATACAATAAGCGCTAGAAAAGAGACTTGGCAGGCACTGAAATTGAAGAATGATGTACACAATTTAATGAAAATATTGGAAAGTTCACGTTCACGAGTCAAGTTCTTGAAAGATTCCAGCAATCTTATATCAACCGTGTTCTTACAAACGTTACGTCGTATAAGTCAATTACGAACACACAATGTCTGTGACCGAAGAATAGGTCAATACATTTACTGAGTAATGTTTACCAGATAGGCTTGCCTAGAAGAGCCGATAATAGAAGTTGAGGGAAGTGAAATAAACCAGGAGACTCGAACTTCGGTCAGAATCGTAATAAATAAATCAAAGGCGACTTCAACAGACGAAAAGAGACACAAAAAACCGTCGTATTTCTAGGCCGCGGGATAAATAAATCCCTTACTGAAACTTTGACAACTCCTTTCGCGTATTGTGAGCAACGACATTCATCCTGCGACCGATTGTAAATATAGATTGACGCTCTAACATTTCACAGATTACCTTGGTGAGAAAAACTCTAGGCAGGTGGAAGGTAATTGTTCTTATGGAACTGAATTCTTATTTCAACTCAACCTCGAATCGAGTCTTGCCTAAACTGACAAAACACAGTTTCGAAGGTCAAACTGTCAAAATTTAAGCTTAACAGAAAACCAATTATCAACAATGAAAATTATTAGTGTTTTATTTCGCAACTTTGTCAATGAAAGTTGCTGATTCGAGGGTTGTTCGAGGTACGTCTGGTAAAAACTTAACAAAACAAATTTTGTTTACAAAAATTACTTTTTTTTTCAATTTAGTCTCCTTCTTTGGCTATACACTTCGCTCGGCGAGTATCCAATTTTTGCAGCCAATCACAAAAATAGGTTTGGTCAAACTCCGCAAAATACTGTGTCACGATCACTTCATCATTTGATCAAAATTTCTTCCCACATTTTTAGGTTCGAGAGAAAGACGAAGTAACTTGGTGCCTAGTATGGTGGATAGGGCGGATGAGAAACGAATTCGAATCTCTAGTATAAGTATAAAATCGTATTCCATAAATCCTATAGAGAAGCACAAGCTTCAAGGATGTGGAACGAGTCAGAGATTTTTCATAGGTTGCTTTATTAATATTAAAATATACTGTAACTATTCATTAATTTTTAACTTATAATAAGATTTTCTTAAGTTCTATACAGAAGACATACAATTTGTACCTTATATATAAAATTGATAAATATTTTTACATTCAATACTAAAAAATTAGTGTTCTAATAATGTTCTTTCATAATTATAAATATGTACCCTATGATACATTCAGCTCCATAAATTCTTCAACAGAGTAGGAGTGGCTTAGTAAGAACTTAGTTCATATTTGAACTTGTTTGGATTTATTTTTAATTGTTTAATGGAGGTGGGAAGTTTATTAAATACTCGTATACTTTCGTCATTGAGACTTCTAGCTGTTAGCGCTGACGTATTGACCTGATGAAACAGAACTTTTTTGGTCGGTTCTCGATCAGCAGCCATTTCTAACGATCCAACACAGCAGCAGGATAGAGGCCACTTATGGTTGAGCCCTTTTCCAAGAAATCTATGCATATTATACCCTGAGAATCCCAAAAGACAGTGGGCATCATTTTACACTTTCAGCAGTTTCTGCCCATTGTGATTGATCTTGGTAGTGTAGTGGATATGTGCAAAAAGTCTTGTGGGATACGCCTAAACATTGCAAGATTTTGGGTTGAAATGTTTTTTCCGAATCCGTTTCGGTCCAATGTCAACAGTCGCGGCACCCATCGCACACAAAGCTTTTTCATGGAGGATGAAATGCAGTCATTTAGTTGGGAAGCTTACGGCATCAGCTACCTCTCGCAATTTTAGTCTCCGTTCTTGCATTACTTTTCGACATATTTCTGAGTGTAGAACTCAAAGGAGCGAATTTAATTTCTGTGATTCTGCGACCTCATTTAAACTCTAATTCAGTAGGAAATGGTCTTCAATGCCGACGCAGAGCCTGCATGAACTTCAACCAGTTTGTTTTTAATTTGTGAAGCTGTCCAACCCTTGACCTGAAAGTGCTTGATCACAACCCGAAATTCGTTTTCTTCCATTAACTCCGCCCCACTACACATCTAACAGTACAGAAGTCTACCAACGATACATTAAAACTATAATTTTTTTAATACTGTTACGAATATATTTGAAATGATCATCTTTACCAACAGTGGCGCAAAAGTGAAAAATTTCCCGCTTTTCATAAAAATTTACTACACTTATCGAACAATCCTCGTACATTGCAGTCGTAAGAATCTGATGGAAAAGTTTTACCACGACAAAATATTACATTTTTAGTCCTCAAAAAATTATAAATTTAATAATCCATACCCTTTTAAGTGGAGAAGAAGTGAATGATTATATGAATATTACATTAACAGATCACAATGTAATTTGTCTTCAATTGACAAGCTTGTTATTTTCACTGCACATATTGAGTCGTTTGTTGTTGAATGAATAATATAATGGTAGAAGCTGCAAATATATTACGAATTGGAAGGAAATTCAAAACGGGACTCAGTTTCTTTTCATTTAATAGTCTCTGAACAGAAACACTTCATTCAGACTGTATCTCTCAATATAAAAAGGTATCATGAAATAATCTAATCTAATTGAAATTTGATTAGTCTTTCCTGCATATTTTTAAAGTAAATATATTGTAGCGGATTCCGCGTTCCTCCGTATTCGAGGATTTATAATTCTTTTAGGGTGCCAGGTATTTTTCATAAAAATACCAAAAATTGATTTTAAAAGTTTTAATCTCAATCAGAGCATGAAAAATAATTATATCTGCAGGGCGTGGTCATTCCCTCGTCGTCCCGCCGACACAACCTGCTCCTTCCACTACCCCATGACGACTCTCTAAAGTCTCGCCAGACTACATTGTTGGCCCGGGCTGCGTCGTTCCTCAACAATTGCAACTCGCAAGCTGGCCTGCATTGTTAAGTGTAACTTTTCATGTTACAATATTAATCATATTGCATAACCCATAAAATTCTATTGAATTAATTGTAAATGTTATTTAGGACTTATTCATGAAAATCAGAGTTTTCCTCCCTTCCTCCACAAAAATTCTAATATATTATTAGGAATATTTTCCTAGAGCTTCTTTTAATGTTTAAGTACACAGTAATAATTTTTAGGTACTTTTCGGCCCTCTAACAACCATGAGCCAGTGAAGAAATTCACTATTTATAATTTACGAGGTTTGTTCCAATTAATTGGTGAATAATATTAGAAGAAATTGTTAACTATCCGGGGACACGTGTACTAGCCTCACGTGCGAAACGGGGAACTATTACGACGTAATATAGTGTATATCCTTTACCATTAACAGGAAAGATATGGTAGAGGTCGTAACCTTCTGTCGTTTCTAAATCCGGTAGCTGGCAACCTTTTCCTCGTCACATCTACTGGAATACTTCCTTCATCGTGTTCAGCAATCTCAACCGTTGTAAAAAGCCGTATCACTTAAATATTTCATTTTATACCTGCTAAGACATAGAAATTTACTTATCGCGTAGAACAGGAAGCATTTTGAAGAACACATCAAAACATTGGATAGGGTACTAGGATCATAGAACTTTGGAGAACGGACCATAAGACATTGGAATCACTATCAAAACGGAGAAATAAGCCCAAGATTTGCGTTTTGTTTAAAGTTTATATTAATCAACCAGCCTCAAGTGAAGGACACCATCTTACAGACGGACCAAATTATGTTGGTAAAATTGACCAATCGTTTGAAATAAAACTATGGGAGCATCGTACTGTATGGGAAAAATAAAAAAAGAATAATTATGAATTGGAACGATTTACCTGGATAAATAATAAAAAGTAATCTTAAGAATAGTAAAATACTGAGATATAGGATGAACAAGTTACATAAACAGACTTAAGAATATAGAGTAGGGCGATAATAGTGAGAGATTAAAAATTTCCTCATTTTCAGGGAATGAAAATATAAAGACAGTCGCCTATTGGTTCTGTTTTAGTTTCATTTTAAGTAGCTGGGTGTCCAGCGTTGCCCAGGTATTTATGAATATTAGCCGTGAAAGATATTTAATTCAATGGAAATCTCTTGGTAAGAAAGTTATTTATTCCGTATTGAGGCGTCACATTTTTAACATTTACATTTTCACTCTCCATACTCTGTCACGGAACCCTGACTCGTAGAAATCACTCCATTCGTTTACAATTGAATGTGAAACTTTGTTTGATCCTCTTCCATCGCTATTTATAGGGACTAAATTTCAACTTAACCGGCATGTTGAATGTCAGAAAAACCCCGGAGCGGACACTAACTCGGCTGTTTTCATTTTACTTTTACTTAACGACCTTCCACCCCCACCCTATGGGCACTCCCCTTTCATATCTATTATTAATCAATTACTACTAGGATTCATTCGGTCGGGTTTTTGAAATTACCACTACAGAAAAAAAACGTTAATGAAGATTTAATCATTGATTGTTTTAATTTGTTGTCACAGCTCACCTTCCATTGTCTTCAGCAGCATTTGTATAATCGTATTTTTGCTTTGAATACTTGTGTAATACTGTGTAGTTACGCAAAGAAAAGACTTTGTTTTTCTCGCTTTCAAAATAGCTAATACCGTCCAGTATAATTACCCTAGCATACGAGTGTATTGTTTGGAACTTCTTGGAAAAATGATTACTTGGCTTTTCTTTAGTAACAGGCTACAGGAGTGTGATCCTGAAACAGGCAACTCCTCTTTAATAGCAGAGGAATGGAATTGCAAAGAGGAGGACGTGGATGGGAGATCAAGATAGCCAAGAGTTGGCTAGGGCCCCCGGGCTATACAATTAATGTGTGTTCAATCTCTTAAATTAAAAATAATGCAGGTTTGAAGGACTCCCTGATAAATCGGGAGAATCAAGCCTTTCCAAATCACTTTATAAAGGCGTAAAGTCCCGCCGTAGTCGCTACTTGATAATACTAAACGTTGAGCAACATAACAATAGGTTTAGTTTTTTTTTTCAGGTAAGCTATGATAAATAGCCGGATGCACTAGCCTCATAATTACCCAACAAACGAAACAATCTAATTGGCAAAGGAATGAATATCGTTTAGTTATTCAGAGCCATATTTGGAGGGTGTTTCACCGTGTGAGGGAATGTTTTTAAAGCTGCGGATAGGGAATGAGTATTATTTGAAACAAAGTGGATTAGAAATAAAGAAAATTAAATTTTGGTTACTAAACCTCCCTTCTTATTCATATGCCAACTGCATAAAGGATCCCATATTTAAAAGTAAAAGCGTTTTACCTAAAAATTTGAGAAAAAATTGTTTTTCATATCCAATTTATATATAGGATGAAATTTATTTGTGCGTTTTTTTCTATGAAAATTATTATAAGTATGTGGACGACGTGAGAATGGACTAGCCTTAGGAAACGTTGACAACGGCATTTTCCAAAGAATTTCCCCAACATGACGTCAGCTACTCTGAATTATAGTCTATAAATGTCTTGTTACGAGCTGAAACTTTACAACCTGTACGAGACATCCGGCGGAAAGGTTCTGTAAAAGGAAAGGTAAACTCTTTCAAACGTTCGTCCAAAATTGTTTGACATTCAGATAGATCACATGTTTGGAGAAATTAACAAGCTTGGGTACCGAAAAAGTTTCGGTGAAACGTTAAAAGGTATCGTGAGACGATTTGCCGAATTGTGTGCATGTAAGTCGCATTAACCAAAGTGAAGCGAGAATCTCAAATTTGCTAATCCATGTCAGGAGTACATTAATATGTAGATATTTTTCCAGTTTTTCTTCTCCTACCCAATGAATAATCTAGATTAATTTTTTAAGTCGCGTCAACAGCTAAGGTTACCATTTACCATTTAGGGTATTATCTTCCTTGTGAGGGTTGTTCGATTTTGGAACACAAAGACGCTCTAAAACACCCAGGGACCTTTGTGGTACGAGGCAGTAACTGTAGTCACTAGGCCAAAGTTGCCTATATATACTAATTTTGTTGAGATTATAACATATTTTCCTCGTAAAATTCCTTGAAAGCGTGATTCTCCAGGGGTGAGATTTGTCCTTCTGATGTAGACAACGACCCTGTTCCTGTAAAGAAACAAAAGCAACAACAAAGACTAAATGTCGCGATAGTCCGGAAAAAAACCGTTTTGCACGTTTCGGGCACGTCAAAGAGCAAGGCGACGTTACGACACTTACATAATTGACTTTGAAAAAAGTGCAGATTGTTTTGGTGGCTCGGGACCTAGCTTATCGCTAACGACGAAGCTGGGCAGATGTTTGTGTGAAACTGTCGTGAGAGCTTGTGGACGATGAAACCACGAGTAGTTAAGGTGTTGGTCGTCCAAGTCTCATCAAAATCCGTGGAGCTAAGAGACTGTATAAAGCAGGATCTGACGACGGAGTACAATGATGGAGCACGTCCAAGTGTTTCTGAGCACACGGTATGAAATCATTCATATTTGAATCTTCGAGCCGGATAACTGTACGTGTCACAAGGCCAGAATCGAAGTACGGTTGTTTGAGGACGCACGTGGAAATAAACCCAGTCAAACACATCTGGGACGCCAGTTCCCCGCGCCCCAAAACCACTGGCTCGTAATTTAAAAACATTGCATGTATTTTGCGAAGAAATTTGGTACTAGAAATGTCCTGAATTCTACCAAGGACTTGTAAAAGCTGAGAGGGAAGTTTGACAGAAAGTCCAGAGCCATCAATTGCTCCTGGACGGCATAAGTTTGCCGTCAGGAGAAGCAAGGTGGAAGCCAGTCATCAACCTTTACTACGTGGCATGGATGCAACAAACAATCAGTTGCCGAGTCCAGCGATCAGAGGTCATCAGCGACGACACAGCAAAGGTGCCCTGGTTTCGTCTTCTTACACCACAGAAGAACATCCGAGCCGGAGCAGCCATCAGCCATAGTAAGAGCCCAAATAGATTAATCACTAAATGTGCTCACGTTGACGTGCCAATTTCGTTCTTTTTACTTTCTAAATTCTGGGTACGAAAATTATTTCTTTTCCTTGTATAATTTCAAAGGGGTTAATTTTAACGGCGCGGTATGCTTTCTCTATTTAAGATTCTAAATATAATTGGTGTAATTTTCCTAACCACCAGTAAGTCATGCGGCTGGTCGGCGTAGAGTTAAAATGATATGAAGTTTTCAAATAGATCAAAATAGTTTTATATGTAGTAACAAATTAATTTAATATTGTAAATAGTTTTTTTTGTAAATACTTCATTAATACATATATGTCAAAATGATCCAGACTTTAATATAATTAAAAGTGAACCCTAACACCTAAAAGTAAATGTGGTGTAAACGTTAAATGTTTAATTGACAACAAAAAGTCTTATCCCCCACCACAAAATTGGAATTGGAATGTTACTTGAGACTTACATCGACTCTGGCACAATACAGTTACCGAGTGATTTATTTACAATAGATAACACCTCAAACACCACTACATTTCAGACATCTTTTAATAGTTTAGCACTCCCAACATTTTTGAATCTATTTTCAATTCCGTCTTATTATGCTGCTTGTTTTGTACACTGAACCATACTGAACCTTCGTTCTTTTGCAGCTGAATAAATTCCTTGATTTGTACACGACATTGAGTTCTTAAACACACTAACCATATGAAATCAATACATTCCTTTGCTTCAAAGCGGATGAAAGGAAATATCGTATAAATAACGGGCTCCAGCAAGCATTTTCCTTGAGAGTGGGTTTCGTATTTGGTGCTCGAAAACAACTTCTACATTTAAAGTTGAATTGTAATACAGCTCCTTTTACGTTGCTTTGATATGCACGAGCGGTTGACATTAACATTTATAAGACGGTAGTTGAGAGAAAATATTCTCTATCCGCCTGAGTAAAGTTTGTTGTCACGCCATTTACCGTACGCGCCGAAGACGGAATGAGAAGAATGTTGGTAATTAAGCACGTTGTCTCCCACAAATTAGTAAACAAGTCTCGATGCACGTTGTCTTCTCTGTCTCTCCTGAACAGATAGAGTTCGGTCCACCTAATCTATGGATTATGGTAATTAGTGTTCGATTTTCTCGACTTTTCCACAAACTGAATAAGCACTTGGGAAATACCAGATATTTTCCTTAATTGCAGCTCCAATATTATAATTATACCAGAAGTCTTTATAGCTCTCGGAAGAGTATGTTGGGAATCAAGAATAATAATGTTAAATACGACCATTAAAACACAAACACTGAAAAGAGAACGTTACTGAAATAATATAAACAGGCCGAACGTTTCGATGCGATCTTAGAATAATACACGATAAATACAGAGTAATATAAATTTCAATGACCACGTAAGCAAGAAATAATTTTAATAAAGAAATTACAAATTTTTCATATAAAATTGTATGATTTACATTACATTCCTCTTCACATAGGATCTCTTCAGGTCTCTGGGTTGTAACGAAAATTACATTATTTGTTTTCTCATCTCCTTCTCTCTCTCTCTCTCTCTCTCTCTCTCTCTCTCTCTGCCACTTTATACATTCTAGGGTCTATATAAAAAGCTGAATATGCCGCACCATCCAGTTTTCCCTCCCCCCTTGGTCCATGGCCAAGGTAGCTAATTAAGACTCCTGCAGGCTGAGACGACCTTGGGCATTTTAAGAGGTGTATGTACGGGGGTCGAAGACCTTCGGCATACGGTAAGAGTTGTTCGCTGATCCTATTGGACCAGTCGGCTAACTTCCTCTCAATACTGAACAAGGCACGGAGGCGGGTTTGTTGCGTTCCCACAGCAATCCAGTCTCCCGTCATCAGAAGGGCGCAGGAGTAGTACCCACTAGCCTCGACCTACCTGATGCAGGTTTTCTAGGGTTTTTCCCTGCATCACCTTTAGGTGAAACACCGGGTAGGATCCTTACACTATAGCCTGGGCTACCTTGCTCTACCTTCCACATCCCCCCTTTTCAAGTCCCTTCCTATGCTAATAAAGGGGAGTTGACTGCTTCAGGATCACCCTCATGTAGCCTGTTACCACCGTCCAGTATATTTAACACATTTGTATGAAAAATCTGCAATTCCTTTACTAAACTTTTTACTGTGACTTCTTTGGCCGATTATCATTTGTATTATATTTTCAAGAATATTTTGGAATCTATATAACATATAGTATGTATTAAATGAGTTAATACAGTCTCTTGAGGTTCCATGTATAACCAAATATTTATACCTGAAGAAGTCTTAAATCAGAGACGAAACGTAGTGTAGTTCAATATTTTATCAAATATAAACTGACAAGGAAAACTTGGTGGGGAATGAGAAACCTGTACCACAAACGTGGAAGGAATTAGAGTTAAAAAATATATATGCGAATGGGTCAAGCTTGTGAAAGTGTGTGAAGTCACTGAGCATTGACATAAAGAACTGGGAAATACAGTATCTTTAACTCTGCAATATGTGCGTGTACAGTACGTTTACAGTGTGCTACTATCACATTTGATCAATTACATCCTGTAAAATACGAACACACGGAAGGATGACGATAAAAAAACGAAATATTTTTTAAATCCGTAAATTTTTGTATTTTGTTTTAATTTAAAACCACCTATTATCATGACATACGTTTACGAAATCATAGAAAAATTAAAAACTTGTCAATTTTCCCAATTGTACCCTATGAAAACGAACTTTAGGAAATTTCAAACACTGATAATAAATCGTAGGTATGATTGTTAAATTATTGCAATTAATAGATTCATTACCAATTGAATTGGCTGACGAAATAATTTAAGTGAGAATTGATTTAATCAGCCTCTTTGTCATTATTTTCATAATTAAAATATTAAATATTACGACATTTCGTCTCTCATTTGAGACTTCTACAGGTAAAAATTTAACTGTACATAAATTTCTGCCTGAAGAAGTCTCAAATGAGAGACAAAAAGTTGTAATATTTAATATTTTAATTATGAAAATACTGACAAAGAGGCTGATTAAGTCATTTATAATATATTTAATTGCCTGAAAAATTATTTAATTATGTGAGAATTGTTTTGAATTTTGTATATTTATTTATTCTGACGAAATAATTTGAAGTAAGAGTCTCGGGTTCTATTCCTGTCAAGGGCTGGGGGATGGGGGTTGTGAGTGTGTTTTCAACTTTCCTGACTGAGTATACCCGATAGAGAAAAGGAAATAAGTTTAATAATTATCAAGTCGCTAATGACCTCGATGTAGGTACGACTATATACACAATGAAAAAAAATATATTTAAAAGAGTAAACGACATTACATAAAATTAATAAAACAAATTCTATTGAAGCGTTTCAGATTGCATCATTTTTTACTATTGTTTTATACAGTGAACAATAATTTATAGTTTAAGTCTTGGGCGAAGGTCCGTGATGTCTTAAAGTTCACGCGTTTTAAATAAATTGACAGGACGCTAAATTCTCAGAAAGACTTTTTAAAATCATGGCCAATATTAATGAAATAACAGACATTATTGAACGATTTGTTTGTCGTTGCAAGAATAACGGGATTAAATAAATAGCGGAGACATAATTAAGGTACCGGTAGAAGCTTTTACTTCCTTCAGGCAGAAGAAGAATTCTTCACCGCGTGTATTCTTGACTACTTTACGGTACTCTGAAGGGCGAAATCACTTAATACAGTACTTTTTCATTAAACTTTTTATTCAGGTATAATTGACCATTAACATTTTTATTTCATTTTTTAAGAATATCAGATAAAATATCTAAGCGCAAAATCAACTGCAATATTATTTAGAAGCCTTTTTCTCCTCATTAAATTGGAATTCGTTTGGAAATGTGCTGTTCTTTTACTGTTCACCGTTAGAGTGTCATTAGTAACGAGTGTTCCTACTCGTAATATATAACAATTTCTAGGAGTGCAGTACCGTTATTAAAAACAATTAATCATTCGGTCCAGTCGGCGCTTCCACCGCAGTGTGAAGGCAAACAGGAAGGTCATAACATCACGTATGCAATTTTCTGGCCATTACGAGTCGCTTGTAATCACCGGGCTCCATACTTTTGTAAATGACGCAATAAAATATATCAGCCGTCGTGTGAACTGTTCTACGGCCTTGGAAAATTTAAGTACATTTACGGCGGATCATTAAAACGTATATCAATTTACTGTCACGCCGTGTAACAATGAGGCGAGTTTAATCACGTACTCTTTATTACTAAACTCAGGAATCTTTTGTCGTAAATTGCAAAAAGGATTTCGCGTTGAATAGCGAGAAACAATAAAATGAACTTAGCAATTTGATGCGACAACTTTCTTAATTCGCCAAATATAATACTAAAATGAAGAAAACCTCAATTTTCTGACATATTTCACTTAGATTAGAGAAAAAGATATGATAGAAGGAACTATTACCATTAATAAGTCCTTTTAAGAATTTATTTTAATATTCTCTGTATGTACCAAGTTTGTAGTTGCAACTCTTCAGTCTGTCTCAAACTCAGTTACAAAAACACACATGCTCCAGAAAATGGCATTGTCAGGTTAATTAAAACAATTAATAGGGATATGAAAAGAGTTGGTGACTTACCAGAAGTTCACAGATGGCAGGCATCATGAAATTCTAGAATTTTCGGAGGCACCGCCCCCTGCATCAGAAGCTTTCAAACCCTACATGGTGCCTACCATCTGTGAACTTCAGGTAAGTCACCAACTCTCTTCCAATCCTTATTTATTGTTATATATATATAAGTTGGAAATGAATGACAGAAAGGGAGAGGCAGAATTATCATTTACCTGAGAGTAAACGACTGACTGAATTCGGTATTAATCTCTCTGTTTACTAACTATATACATTGTAATTTTTTAGGAGGGCGGGGGTGTACAATAGAGTGATCCTGAAACAGTCAATTCCCCTTTAATAGGAAGGGAATTGGAAAGGGGGGGGGATTCGGAAGATAGAGCAAGATAGCTAAAGGTTGACTAGGGCCCCTATTTTATAGTTTAAGGATCCTACCCGGTGTTTCACCTAAAGAGATGCGGGAAAACCCTAGAAAATCTGCATCACACTGGTCGGGCTATTGGGTACTATTGTCACGCCCTTCCGAATGACTGGAGAAGAGTCTGCTGTGTGGTCGCAGCATTCCCTTCTCCATTTCTACACTAGTTTTAGGAGGCAGTTGGCCGGCTGATCCATTGGGATCAGCAGACAACTGTTATCATATGCCCAAGGTCATATAGATATATGGAATATAATTTTCGCTCATTTAAAATTAAAATTTACCCAAATGAAAACCGGACTTCACGTTTTAGAAGTCATCCAAAAGTAATTACTCATGGAACTCCGGTTTCAGTTTTGATCAATTTCAATTGCACGGAATATGTTAATATTTCTGATAACGTACTAAATAAATTTTAACTGTTGAAGAAATCAGTGAAACGTGATACTATCACAGATATGGCGTAAATGTTACGTTTGATAATTTTCCAAAAAGTAGTCAGAACAATTTAAAATGAAGTTTTAAGATTTTTCTCATATACGTTGTATAAAATTTGTTTCAGAATATGTAATCGATGATGGCGATGCCAAAGTGTTCTTCTGTATTTAATTAAATGGTTTGAAGCGTTATACATTTTGATTTATCGAGTCTGATTTAAAAATTAATACAGATATCAATTTTAATACATTACTATACCATAACAATAAATACGATCTCAAATTAACAGACGTTATATCTTTGCTTTCCTCTTATTTCAAATTTGAACAGTTTTACTTTAAGAGTCATCTGATTAAGACGTGAAGTCAGCTTCAAAACGTCGGCATGTCTAAATTTGTTAAACATTTTGTAAGTTTGTATATGTAAAGATATATTTAACACGAAGCCTAATAAAAGACAATTCGTACTACAATATTAGGTGATTCGTAAGAGTCGATTATTGATCAAATAAAATTAATAATTTCTACAGAATGTCTTTCATTTGCCGACTGTCATCGACTGACGCTTTAAGGGAACCAATGAAGATTTTTTTAAGCTTGCAGTGAAGGTTACATCGTTCTAAAAAATAATGCGACTGATATAATTATTTATTTGTGAATTCGGTAAACTTCCGACTGAATTTTTCCGTCACTCCTCTGTGCATTTCATCCAGTTAGTGTCTGCAGCTTTCTTAATCAAATTATCTTCTCGTGGGTTACATTTGGGAATAATCTACATTCAGTCTTCTCGCACTTGGGTCCTGCCTCCAGGTCTTCAATTATTATTTTTTACCATCGTTTGTATTCTCTCGAAGGTATACTTTGCACATTTATCTTAACACTGTTTCTGTGAATATTACTTTCGGTGAACTTTTTCTTTCGCTCAAACGTGCGCAACGAAGGTTGTGATCCGTACGACAACACTTACATTGATAGTCTTCGTCCGTACTGTCAATCGCTCTTAACGTGACCGAACAATTGTTAAGAATTTGATCGTATTTGATGACGGTACAAGATGAAAGGTAAGGTACCTGTTGAAAGTTCCTGGCACGACCTAGTTTGAAGGAGATAAAGGATTATCGCCCCTACCTGAGCGTAGCCAAGCCGTACACCGCATAGCGCCGCTGTTGGTGCACTGCCGAGTGTCGAGTCCGTTTCCGAAGCTAATCGCTGTCCTTACGTGCTTGTGTTTAGAGGGTGGAGGGGGGGGGGGAGAGGTTCCCCTCAACTCACTACCAATAGCGATACTCTCAGGTCCACGCGACCATAAACACAGCTTTAATTGACATCCGAACACACATTTCACTCGATATTACTCATACCAATGAATCTACTCGAGCGAAGGAAATTTATGTTACATACAATTTAAAGAAGACATACTCTTTGAGAGACAGGATCAAGATTAACGCTTCTAAGAACCAGATTAAAGCTGAACTTACCACTTCTCTAGACATAATTGTGAGCATATCGCTACATAAACCCTAGATAGAAACATTCACGACAACCTCATTTTGTCTTGAATAGAATGCAATAATTTGTCACACTAAAATGACTAGAGCAGCAGAAGGAAAAACAGGAAAGCATGGATAACACAAGAAATAATAAAAGATTCTTGATGAAAGGCGTAAATATAAAAACGCGAGAGATGCAAATTGTAAAGAGCAGTACAGACGCTAGATAGGAGTGAAAATCAGCCAAAGAGGCTTGGCTAAAAGGGAAATTCAAAGCGGTTGAAGAATTCATGGTGAAAGGGAAAATAGACGCAGCTTATAGGAAAATCAAAGAATATTCGGCGAGAGGAAAAGTATTAGCAAGAATATCAGGAGAGCGGATGGGAAACCAATTCTGGATAAAGGAAATAAAGGGAAAAGAAGGAAGGAATATCTAGAAGAGCCGTATCGCAGTGGAAATCTAGATCAGTCAGTAATAGAAGAAAAAGAAGATGATGAACATTTCGGGGACAAAATTTTAAGTTCAGAGTTTGACAGGGCGCTGACAGACCTGAGAAATTGTAAATCGCCTGGAATTGATAACATTCCAGTTGAGTTGATAAGATCATCTGGCGAAGAAGCAATATCATGGCTGTTCAGGGTAGTTTACGAAATCTAGGAAACAGGAAGAATACCAGACGATTTTAGTAAAAACATAATTATACCCATACCGAAGAGGACTGGGGCTGTTATTCCACTATTTCACATACTTCACTCCATCACCTTGGTTTTCCATCTATTAATCCTCATGTTGAATTCTTCCTCCAGGATCACAATCACACCATTTATTATGGTTTCCACATCTGCTTCTGATTCCCCTAATACTACAGTACTATCAGCAAACCTTAGGGTTTATATTTCTTCTCCTTGCCTTTTGATTCCCTTCCAATATTCATTTTTAACCTTCTTCATTGCCTGTTCTATATGTAAGTTAAAGTTCAATACTATGCTATTAATTTTTCTGGCAAAACATAACAACAGCTCCTTATATAATGAAGACCATGGCCAAATATGGTAGATGCTGCATTTACAAGAGAAGGTTCATGCTACATAGCTGTTGGTCATTTGCGTTTAGATTATGCTTACTTCTTGTGCGCAACCATTAGTCTCCTTGTTTCATAGCCACATCTCACATGTTAAGCAGACCAGTTGATTAATTACATAAGTTATTTTAAGTTCACACTTGCATATTTCCAATATCATTAATGTTTTAAGTGTTTTTGAACACATCTTTTGAACATTGTCTGTTAGGTGGTTGAACATTTTTATCCTCAAGTCTTCATGGGTGTTTTCATCTCTATTTGAAACCAGTTGCCTTGAGTTTCTTTTATTTCATCACTTCATCACTTCATGTCTTTCTGTCTTAGATATTGATTATTTGAATAAAGATAGTTTCCAGTTGTTAATTAAATTAAAAAAGCCAGGAGCAATACTTTTAGGTTTTGCAAAAGGGGTTTACAGTGTTTTTGTGGAGGAACATTATTGCTAGGTCTTTTTCTACAAATATTGTTTGAGGAACAGCAGTTCCTCCACACCATACATAAGTGGGCCATAGAAAAAAGCAAAATATGTTATTACAGCATAGATTTGGACACACTTTATCTTACTTTATTTATTAGAAAAATTATCCAGGATAATTTTTTTAATTTTTTTGTGATAATTCTGTGATGTGTATTGATTACAAGTTTGCTTGCTTCCCAACAAAACACTCAACAGCCATGTGAGTTCAGTGGAAGTTTATTCTGGGCAAATACAAGCAAATTGGCTGTGCAGTAGTGTGATTTAATCCTCAGGTAGTCTGTTGGTTGATCTTAAAGCATCTTCACTTGATTTATCTATTTTAATAAATGTTGTATCATCATGAATAGTACAATTTTGGTTTATTTTGACTGGGAACATCATTTATTGCAGTGACAAAAGAATAATATTCCAAGTATTGAGCCATGTGGAAATGCACTATTCATGCCTTTGCAGAATTGAGAATTTATTGTTTACAGAAACAACATGCACTCTTTCTTTCATATATTAATTAAATACCACCAGTTCATTAATATGGAAACCATAGTTTTACAATTAGAGTTGTGTATGGAGTACAAAAAAGGCCTCGATCAGGCCCTGCAGAATTGAACTGATAATAGCCTCCCCTACTTGGATTTTATTTTCTCCACATATGTAAGCATATTGAGAGCTTGAGAATACTTCAGGCCATGTGAATTATTCAGTCAGTTGGAGAGCAATTACTGTTTTGAAAGCTTTTAGTAGCACAGAAACAATAGAGGTAGACATATAACTAAAGCGGAGAGAATCATCACTCATTTTATGTATTAGCACTACGATAGATAGTTTCAATTAACTTGTAAATGTTCTCTGACTCATACACTGGTTGAAAATCAATGATAATGGGCATGTTATAGCAAGGTTTATAAATTTTAGCAAATGATTAAAAGTACCATCAAAGTCTGGACTTTGAGAGTTGCTAAGATGAGCTCCTATAAGAATAATATCTTGAATGGATACAGACTCCTAACAGAAGGGTTGTAGTACAGGATGATTCAAATGTTCATTTATGTATCTAGTGAACTCTGTTTGTTTATGTATTTTGCTCACAGAAGTTGTGAATTATACATAGAAATCATTAGGATTGACAGTTACTGTACAGTGAAGATATAATTAATTTCTGTTTTGGTGTCTTGAAGATTTTTCTTATATAATTTTTGAAAGTTCTATACATATCTAAAATTTCAGTTGTCTTATTAGTTTCCTTTAAATAATGCAAAAGATGAAGCTTATTTAAAGTTTTGATCACTTCTGGAATTTGTGGCATATCCATGCACATTATAATTACCTGGATTATATGTATGTATAACAGAAAATAAACACACATACTTCAAAAAGTATTTATTATCTCTAACACAAATCTGTAATTTAAATATTAATTTAAAGACATAATTTAATCACAGATTTAACATTATCTTTGGTATCCAATACAATACACATATTTTGTACATTTATTCTGTAATTCATATGAATATAACATCTATGTATTTTTGTCTTTAAAACTGTATTTGTATTAGATGAACAATAAGTAGTTTGGATGAAATATTTTTATGTAATTTTTTGTCTATAGTTCATTGTCTTTATTATGAGCATGTCACTGAGTAAATAAATAAAATCACAGTGCTCAAATTGTCACAGTTGTACACACAGAACATTTAACATTTACACTGTATTTGATTATTTTGTGATTTTTGAGCTCACAATTGTTGCACCAAATAATTTAATGAAGTTGTGATGACATGTCAAATTCCAATTACTTGAAGTCAGTTACTGAAGTCACACCTTGCACAAAGTATGTTATGTTTTCATTCAATTCAAAGTCCATTTAAATTAAATAATTCCCAGTTTACACTCCATTCTTTTTGTCAGACCTGTAGGTTGGGGTTATAGTTTGCTTTGAATCTCTCATTTCAATAAATCAATCAGGAAAGACTTAATGCCTTTCCATTTTTTTTCTAAATCTGTTAAGTTCTTTAACCTTTGTAGGAAGACAATATGAAAGACTACAGAGAAAAATCAGCACAAAACATACACTTCATTATTAAATCAGTCTGCATTTCTCTCTCCTTTTCAATTTTTCATACTCCTTCCAAATAGACAAATGAGATGAGTGTGACTGGTTCATCTTGATCAACAAAGGAATCTGAAAGTTAAAACATGCTTAGTCTCATATTGAAATGATTCTGAAACATATACTCTGTCCCATTTTATTCAGTTTCATTATAAAAATTATTTGACATACTTGTGAAGTGGTAAGAACAGGAGAAGGATACCAAGGATGGAATACACATAGGCAGTTGTGGGATGTTGTAGTTATGTGGAAATGAAAAGGTTTGCACAGAAAAAGTTAGCATGGAGACCTGCATCAGTCTAAGGCCTGAATTGAACAACACAAACAGTTGTGAAGCGAGGTAATTTTATTTTAGAATCAAGTGATTCAGTGATAAGAATATTACATATACTTGCATTAAAATTCATAGAGTAAAATATCATTAATATTTAGCTTACCCTTTTTAGGTTTCTTCTCTACATCATCAACTGGGTCAGATGGATTGTTCCAAGGTTGTACTTCTCCAGAAGCACCAAACATAAACAATATTCTGCTTACTACACCTATTGCAGTTGTTATCCAAAATACTAATCTCCATTGTTGGACAGTGATCTATAAACAAAACATACACTCATATTAAGCCACTTTCAATGCTGCTCACTTAAGGTAAAAGTTTAAAGTTTTTTGATGGTATTTGTAATTTCTATGAATAATTTTTTTAATACTTCCAACAAATGATGTACCAGGTGTTTTTACTGAATATCTTACAGATGAATATGACTAAATAGCCGAAAGCTACTGTGTTAACCAGTTGATGTTTTCAATTAAGAACAATAAATGTTTTTGAGAACCAGTAATGTAGTTATATGTGTTTTTATTATGGTTCAGTGAGTACGCTGAAAATATATATAGAATAATAAAATTCCCAAAATATTTACATAAAAATTATGTGATTATTGGACAACAGTTGCAGAGTATAGATTTCTGAAAAACATTGTGCATGAATAAAGAATTGAAAGTAATAATTATCTACTTCAATCTCATCACTTTTTCATCAGACTATTTAATTACTTAGTAGAATGTTGCAGCTTTAAAAACTACATGATGAAGTAATGATTGAAAACCACAACAACATTCTCAATGTTTTGATAAATTAATTACTTCATACTGTCAGTTAATTGCCAGAGTAATTTGTAATACCAAAACTATTTATACAAATTCCAACTTACCAATCAAAAGTTTTACCTCTATAAATATACAGATATTTTTTCTATTGCATCTGTTTTAAAACTTTCCATGTACTCAGTTACATTTCATTACACCTTTATTGCCCCATATTCCATGTATAATCTTTAGCTGACAATGTAAAATAATACATTTGTAAAAAAATTGAGGATGTTGTTGTGGTTTTCAATAATTATTACATTTAAACCAGTCCAAATTAGGAGAAGATTACTATATGATGAAATTATACTAATAATACTTGATCTTTGCCATGCTTACATCAGGTGTCAAAACTCCAATCAAATATGGTCCTATTATTCCAGTAACAGCCCCAGAACCATTTATTATTGCCATGATTGTCCCAGCAAAATTGGGACTTAAATCTAAACTGTTAATCTTTGTTCCAGGATATGAAGTTCCCATAAATGCCATTGCAGCAGTAAAAAGAATTACAGCTGCTGTTCGACTACACCCAGCATAGGAAGCAGCAATTATGCCCACAGCAGGTCCTACAGAACCTGAATAAAACAAACATGAATATGTATTGTAAAGTGGCATGCCAATGTAGAAATTATAAAATTATCTAGCAACAAATTTTAAAACTGTTAATAAAAAGCACAGTGAAAAGTAATTTCTTTTATAAATCATTGGAAACCAGTCATATGAACAAATAAAACTTAATGCTACATCAATATTAATTGAAAAGCATATTAAATAAATTATAATCCTTGAGATAAAATTTTCACTTCTTGTCAACTTACCTATAGCTGTTAATAATTTCCGTGCATTTGTAATAGTAATCATGCCTCGCTTTATCAATTTATCTGTCAGTCGTCCACTGAAAATGGACACAAACCACATTCCTACATATGGTAAGGCAGATAAAATTCCAATCTGGAATGAAAATACCATTATTTGTTTTAAACAATTAAAATGGTGTTCAATACTGCAATTTAGGCATGTATCATATATTTATTGAAAAATTATTGACCTGAAATAGTTTGACAACTGAAAGTATAACTTTATAGAAACTAAATTATTGTTAAATAAGGTTAAAAAGCTGACAAATCTTGAACTAACTCTACAACTATGAGAAATTCATATTTATTGAATATATAGTTATACTTATGGAACTGTTAGTGAATGTGATGGTAAACATTTCTCTCTCCAGTAGTAAAATAATTGTTTTAATAATTAAAAAATATGAGTGGATTTTTTAAAATTAACATCTTATTGTTTACTAACAAATAGTGTCAAGTATAAAATTTATAGTTATTAAAATTATTTTAATAATGCTATATGATTCTAAAGTGAATCAAAACAGAATGGAATTTATTTAACTGTGTTAATTTAAAACTTGAACATCAATTACCTCTGATATAGAAAACTTGAGGACATCTTTCATATATTTTGGAAGATCTGACACCATAATGAAGTAAATCCAATCATGTCCAAGATTTGCAAAGAATAATGCCCATAATGGAAGTGAGAACAACATTTTTTTCCAAGGCACTGGTAGCTTCTTCTAAAAAATTTGGAAGCATAATTAAATTATGTCATTCAATAAGTAAATTTTCTAGATTAAAATAAAGTGAGTTAATTTTAAATAACTGTAAAATGAAGTAACCACGATATATTTGAAACTTGTTATGTTTCATCAATGCAGTATATAACTACAATATTATAATTTCAACAAAGAGTGAATAAATTTCATAATTTTTTTGGATAAGGTAAATAAGTATCATTAAACATGTATTATTTACCTTATTTTCATCTTTCTTTCCAATTGTTCTATCTAGGTATTTCTTTTCAGTTTCAGAAATATAAGGATTTGTTTCAGGGGTGTTGAAACAAAATGTTTGCCACATAGCAAACCATATTATTCCAAGTCCACCAAACACATAAAAACCACACTCCCACGTCTGAGTGACTTGTATCAGTGCTCCACAAACAGATGTTCCTATAATTGTTCCCATTAATGGCCCTGCAACACATAAACCAGTTATATAATTTTTGTTGCTGCACTATAATATACCAAAATAGTTAGAAAGGGAATTACAAAATTAAACTAACGATTTTGTTTTGAATATTTGTAAAAGTTATGGCTATTTAAATACTCACCAGAATAAACAAAAGTACCGAGAAGACCTCTCTCATTGGCAGGGACCCAATGAGACATTAAAGCATTTAATGAAGGAAAGGTGAATCCCTGAAATACCAGATATAAGCATTTCAAAACTTTTGATGTGGCATGCTCATTGAATGGAGAAAAAAGTATCCTAATCCAAGGTATACTAAAGAAAATTGTAATCTTTCAAATATATAAGTGAAGAAATTATTTTCAAATTATTTCCTGATATTATAAAAATTAATCATATTTCTTAGTAAGAAGCTACTGTTTAGGAATCAATGTTTACTCAGAGACAGATAAGCTGACTTCCCAAATAATAGATGCACAAATTAACTAATAAATGTATATTTTGCTTAAATAGTTACAGATATAGAAAATTAAAAATTCCGTTCATATGTACCTCAGCTAAGCCTGCAATTACTCTAACTGCTATCAACCAGTTAGCACCACCCCGACGAGTTACAATAGGGGAAATAAGAGTCATTACTGTTGTGGACAGGATACCCAATCCTAGAGCATGTTTTCCACCAAACTTCTCAGATAGTAAACCAGCAGGTAAATGAGTCACTAGATATCCCCAGAAAAAGGAACTCAGCACCAAACCTTGAGTTTGCTCATCCCACTCAAATTCTTCAATAGAATTCTGCAACAGAAAATTGTATTGGTTTGAAGTCTCTGGTACAAACAAACATAAGATATTATTAATGGTAATGTGATTACATATGTAGTCTGAGATGGTATTTGATATCAATCTGTGAGAGGCAGAGTAGCTGAGTTGGTAATTATGCCAATGTGCTAAATCTAGGGCCCAAAAATAATTATTCTTTTCTAACCTACAATTATTTGGTATTAATTTAGATATCCAGAGCTTGTAGTCAAGATGTGTGATCTGTTACAGATGATTTCACACTAACAATTTAAATAACAAACAATATTGTTAATTTGTAACTGGGACATAAGTTAAAGAATGTTATTAATAATATAAATGAAGACTTTTATTGCCATGCAAAAACAAAAGTTAATATAAAAATATCCTTTACAATGGTACTAATAATATTAGTATTCTTCATCATAATAAAAATAAACCAAAAACAGTGCTTACTATTTCTGATGTTGGCTTAGAGTTGGATGATGGTGCAGGACAGTACACACTTTCTTTTCCCATCCAGGTTGTCACACTAGCATTGGCACTGAAGTTGTTGAATGGTGGTGCCAAAACCATGGCGGTGATGGCTACTGACAGGCAAGCCCTCATTGTGTATGCAGAGGCTAGGGCCAGAAAGCCCATGCCACACAGCACAAACCGTTGCCTGATGCATCCTAAAGAATAATTAAACATGTATTACTACAGATCTTTATAAACAACAATAAGAACTATTATATGGACTGGGGATCAAACCCGCGACCCTTCCAATGTCCGGGCGACCCCTAATCTAGTCACATCCTGTACATCTGATGTCATCAAATCTCCAAACCAATCCAGCATACATTTTTCACATTATTAATTTTGAATATAATTTCCAATAATAATTGAGCCTTTTATTAAAACAAATTTAACACAATATCTTAGATTTTTTGTTCACGAAACAGGATGCCTAATAAATTATTTGTCGTTATTGTTCAAATTGGAAAGTAGAACTCATGACAAAATCATATCGCTGGAACTAGAATAAATCAAAAAAATTATATGGACAAATGTCAGATATACCCCTTCAATTTCTCTTATTTGGGCAGGTTTGTAGGACTTTACTAACCATGATTAGTTAATTATTAATTGCCACCAATCAATTATTTGTCACTATTTCAGTCAAATTTCAGCTTTGTGTGCCGTTCAAAGGGAATGCAAGTTAGGAGTGATGATGCGGTCTCGCTTCGTTCTCGACGTCGATCGTTTTGATGCACAAAGTTGTGACATCGTTCCTAAGAATGGTGGCCACTTCAAGGAAAGAGAAACTGACAAATTACAAAACAAACAAATTGCTTATAGTATTGCGGATATTCCAATGCCAACTGGTCACGAAAATATTCTCAGATTCTCCCTCTAAGTCGAAAGGTATTATATAAAATCTGCGTTGTCGAGGAATAGACAAAATAGTTCATTGTTATTAGATATTGCAATTTTACTTCTGTTTAAGGGTTGAAATTTGGCATTTTACAATCTTTAAAATTTAAAGGGATGTGATTACAGTAGGAATAGTTGTACGACCCATCTCATGTTCCCGTTATATTTTTTAAACAGCGTAATGGACATTGTAAGAATTCTACCAAGAAGGAAATAGCTAAGATTCCGAGGAGCAGCAGAAATTCACTCATACTTCTGCATTTTTTAAGACGAATATTGATATCCTATTAATTATAGGAGAAATCGTTTGTTGCCATACAAAATTTAAAGAAAATTTTGTTGCAATGAAATACGTTGAGGGTGAGGAAACAAGCCGACGAATTTAAAATTCTTACAAGAATGACAAATTTTAAAAAGTATGAGGAGATATCAGAGATTTAAATTGTTTAGGTTACCCAAATTTTAGAATTAATTTCTAAATTAACCTAAGAAAATTATGTATAGGATTAAAAGTAGAAATTGTACGATGCCATCAAAGGTTTTAATTATAGACATAAGAAATTGAGGTACTGAATATTTTTGAAGAAAATTAAACGTAGGAGGTGAAATGCATATACATAAAATTATAAATTACAGGAACAATTCTCAACCGGGGAATTTAATTTTCATGTGAGAAAATTCTAAATATTTTAGTGGGAAAAACCTTGCACGAGTCTAGGAGACGATCTAACAAGCTGTCTTCGTGCAACAAAGCTGATGTTTGTGAAGTACTCAGCCTATGATTCAAGGTGCTAATGGGAACATCAAAGTAGTTACGCAACTCTCTGAACATTGCTCCAGAACATTCTCAGTTTTTTTTGTCTTTTGAATCGTTGTAACATTAGTTGCCAAATGGTAATTACAGAATTGGCTAAAAAATTGCCTCAACTTTGTATTGCAGCATGGTGAGTCAAGACAAGCAAAGCATGATAGACAACAGGATGGGAGGAATGGTTTAATATATTTATATAGTAAAATTCGTTTATTAATTATTATAATTTACGAATTGTCGAGGGGAGTTTGAATTGGTTCATTGCTGCTTGAGGTCATTTTATTTATAGATAATAATTTCGAAATACTATATTATTGCCTTTTGCGTAATTTTTTGGAAATCAAATAAAATTCTGTCGTTGAAATACGTAAGTACGTATGATGTATCGTTTATCAGATTAGAAACATTCTTCAATTACTTTTCCGTTTCAAATTCCCCTCAATCACAATTGTAATGAGGTAATATTGAGAGTGCACAGAATATTTTGAGTCGGAGGGTTGAGAATATGGCAGGGTAACCCAGTGGGAAGTAGCAGAGCGGACACAGAATGTTTTCAAAATTTTCCAAGGTCGTGATATGCTGTCCCAGGAGGACGGCCCAATATTTATTTTAATATGTAAGAATTGAGGGAAATGTTGTGTTAGGAGAGAGACAGTAGCTGTGGGATCGTTGCCCAGAAATAGTAAGAAAAGTTAACAAATTTACTGCGGATGATCATACGACGAAAGGAGTGTTTATAAGTGAGAGAAAAATGTTTTATTGTTTATCGTGTGTGTCTATGAAAGTAATCTCCGGAAGGCGAAGGAAGGGGGAAAATTGAATTACATTCTGGACAACTGATAGGTTAAAATAAAATTTTGAATACAGTAACTTGTCGCATATTTTCCACTCAAACTTTTGCCTATATCTCCCCACGAAATAGTACCTTGGTAGAAAGATTTGGTATAATTAAAAAATTCAATTAAATCAGTAATCTTGTTTTCTTATTAAATAAACTACCAAAATAGCTAAAAAATAGCTTAGTAATACAAAATACAAAAAGAAACATTACGCATTTTACAAGTAATTTTATTTCAACGCTCTACGAATTGACTGCAAGTCCGCCATCGGCTTCGCTGGAAGCAACTAATTAATCATTCGTATGCCTCGTTTTCAGGGGATGTTTCCCGATTGACACCTGTCCGTTACGCTGTCATACGTCAATGGTGTTTGTGTCCTGGATTCCTGGAAAGAGAACGTTGAGCCGTACCCCGAGAAAGCTTCCTCATCCATATATAGATCTCTACAGCCTTAATGTTTATTATAATTAACTTAATATGCTCACACAGAGGATTTAATTTTGCTGGGGAAAGAGGATTCGAATTACTCGGAACAAGTAAATTATCGAAGCAACGTGGGTTGGATGACGTTGAACCGTTACTTATAACAACGAAATATCCTTCAACGTTCCATTCTTTCGAAAATTACGGAACAAAAGTCCTAGTAGATTATAATTCTGCTTAATAATATTCCTTATTGGAATTATTAAAGCCTTCTTAAAATTCATTATACACCCTGAACGACCCTCAGTCTTTGGAATCGTTTTCTTATCATTTGTCCCCCAATTAACGGAGAACTTAAGTTTCTGACAAGACAATAGATGCTCGTTGTGATGCAGGATGAATTATGAGGTTTTGGAATACAAAATTTAAAGCCTTGTGGAGCTCACAAACAAGTCGCTTTCGCAAAAACTGCGACAGAACAAATGACTAGCGCCACTTTTATATTTTGAAAGACAGTAGTAAACATTCATTGATTGAAATTATACAGTTACCATTCTAGAAGCCATTTACTGTTGTGGTATTCAGTCCTAAGACTGGTCTGATGCAACCCTCCTGGATAACCTTTTCATTTCTACATAGCTACCACATCCCATACTCTCCCTTAATTAATGTATTCCATCCTTGGCCTCCCTCTTCTCTTATTACCCCACACACTTCCCTCAAATGCAACTTTTACAATACCCTTATGTCTCAAAACGTGGTATATTAATCTATACCTTCTCTTGGTCAACGTCCCCATATTGTTCTCTTTTTCCACATTCTGCCTATAAATTCCTGGTTATTTTCTGTATCCACCATCTTATTTTCAGAATTCTCCTATAGCACCTCATTTCGAAAGCTTCTATTATTTTCCTGTCTGCACTTCCTATCGTCCTATTACTTTTTTGATCACTGCGAATGTGTGATGGAAGCCATGTTGATGGTGCAAACGATCAAATGAAAACTTTTATGCATAGTTGACAATAGTAGTCAATTTTAATAGGCACAGCAGGATCCAAATTCCATATGCAAGACTCAATAATCTGAAAATTAAGTATAAATTAATAAATAATATAGCCAATTTGTTAGCAAACAAAATGTATATTTATTTAATATATTTACGAAGTTTCGTTCATATTTATGGACTTCATTAGGTAACCAGACAAAAATTTACCAAAACAGTTACATTTTTGAACACAGAATATGTCCTTAAATTTCATTAATATTATTTAATTGAAATCTATACTTTTTATATTTTAACGAAATATTCTGTATTCAAAATTATAATTGTTTGTCCGGTTACCTGATGAAGTTCTTAAATATGGATGAAACGTCGTAATGTATTAAATAGATGTCATTTCGTTTCCGGACAAATTGGTTTTATATTTATTTATCAATATGCACCTTGACGACGAATTAAAGCGAACTCGTTTGAAGAGGTAAATAATTTATTTCACATACTCTACGCCCTGAGAATTAATTTTATTAACTGCCTTGATAAGAATTAGGATGGTTAGACAATTTTAGGTATAACATTGACATTTTAAACACGGAAGAATAAAATAATGATTAATTAATAAATAAATGCGCATTCCACATTATTTACGTAGCTTTAAATGTGAGTGGTTTCCCAAGCAACGGTTCGGTAAATAAAATTGTGAATTAAATCGCCGAGACACCTGAGCAGTCTAAGAAAACACATTAATGAAATAACGATATTTTAAATGTTTTTCTCCACTCAGTAATTGGTCTTTTCTGTCGTGAGTTGTCTACATTTGTGATTGGGCCCAAGAAGTCAGGAGCCATTTCAGTAGTTGATTCGCAATATAGTAGCAAGCGTGCCCGTTCGTAAACAACGTCTTGTTACTAGATTTTGTGACGTCAGTACATTACTGACTCGCTAATTTGAAAATATTAACTCACAATAAAGTTGTTGTCGATTTAACCAGATTTCGTGGAGGGAGGACGACGCAACGTCGAACAGCCATAAATGGAGGAGTTTCACTATATGTCGAGCAGAGATTTGCACGTTGTAAGCGGTAATTGGATACGTGAGGCAGAAAATTGTGGAGACTTCATGGAAGGTAACGAAGTGCAGACAAGAAATAATGTGGCAATCTAGTTGAAAGGTTCATCCGATTTCAGTGAAATAAATTAATACTATAGGAAATAGTCAGAAATAAAATATTAAAGGAAACAATTTGGAGCATATTAAAAGTAACAGGACGTATCGTTCCTACTCGGGACTATCTCCTGAGGACGTTCCCGAGAAAGAACGATACTTCTTACTATTTCTCATATGTTTTAAATCTCTTAGTAAAACTTTTATTTGTTATTATTTGGCTTTTTTATTCATTTATATATATAAAATAAGCCTCGAATAAATCAAGGAGTTCACATCTTGGGTCACAAATTTATTGTTGTGGATGGTTTTATATATATCTTATGAAGAGAATCAAATGCCATAATAAATGGCATGAACGTGTCATGTAGGATCAATAGAGGGAAAACCAAGGTAATGCAGTGTAGTATGGAAAACAGTGGAATAACAATAGGTGTTAGATTGAGAAGGGATATTTTGAGGAAAGTTAAGGAAATCTCCTTCTTGGGCAGCATAATAACTAGGGATGGTAGAAGTATAGTAGACTAAAACAGTAGGATAGCACGGGAAAGGAAGAAATTCGCAAAAAAGACGAATTTACTTACGGCTACTATAAATATTAATATTAGGAAATCATTATTAAAAAAAATTGTACGGAGTGTGGCGTTATGCGTGCGCGAAACGTGGACGATAGGAGTTGCAGAAAGGAAAATAATAGAAGATTTTTAAATGTGCTACTATAGAAGAATATTGAAAATCAGATGGGTGGATAGAGCTAGAATATGGAGGAGTTTGACAAAGTGAAGGGATAGATTAATAGACAATGTTTTGAGACATGGGGTCTTGTAAAATTTGTATTAGAGGGAAATGTGTGGGGTAAGAACAGAAGAGGGAGGCGAATGCTGGAATACGCTAAGCATATTCGGGAGGATGTGGTAGTTATGTAGAAATGTAAAAGGCGTTCCGCAGAAAAGGCTAGTCTAAGGACTCAATACAACAATGAACGATGAAGATACATCGGTAAGTAATGTATTAATAAATTATGTCTTCGATAGATTTGAATGTAGCAACACAATTTAATGTGGCAAAATTACAAGAAAAATCGTGTCATAGGAAGGTATTTGTGAACCTTGGTATGGATCTGATACTGGAGGTTGTTAGCACAGACGATTTATGTCCAGACAGTTATTTTTTATGACCGTGGCTGTTAGGTCTGTGCAATAGATAGAAATTAGTCTTGTTTGCGGTTTATGTATGTTGCTTGCAAAAATATGACTAATCTTTTAACTGTGCTTAAAATGTAACGTTTCTGTCGGCTACGTAATATATGTCTGCTCTCCATTACGTGTGCATGTACTGATTCTTTTTATTCTGCTCCCTCATTTAATATTATCTGTGTCATAAAATGCTATTTAATAAAACACAGTTAATTCCTTTTTATCAACGCATTTTGTTTCCATTTAGTTTTTATATTATCCAGTACTTAGACAATCTGAAATGAATGTGTAGTTGACATCCTTGGAATTTAGTGCCACAGGTCATAGAGTACAGAGGTGAACAATATCGCTGATCTCCATAGTAACGGAGAGAAATAAACAACGTTTTCTGAACATGTTGTACCAAGCTTAAATTAACATTTAAAATACATTTCTGTATTGATAAAACAACATCTTACTTCTAGCCTACGTAATAAATGACTATAAATGCAACGAGTTTTAGTTAATTATTGTTATTACTATCATTTAGGAACTTGAGATTTCGAGAAATATATTCTTGTGTCATATTAGAATTTAAAACCGACGTTTCGATAAATAACTCATTCATCTTTATCAAGTAAACGCCTGAACTAATGTTCAGGTCTCCTAATATATATTCTCATCTAGGTTTTATATTTTTGCCTAGCGTGTTCTTGCGTGTCAAACGCTGATTGGCCCGGGGGTTATCAGGCGATATCATCGCTAAAATAAAAGCCTAGATGAGAGTGTTCAGGCGTTTACATGTTAAAGATGATTGACTTATTCATCGAAACGTCGGTTTTAAATTCTATATCCCGGATTGAAACAAATTCACCGGGAATCCTAAGATCTTCAAGGAATATAATTTAAAAAGAGAATAAAATATTATATACCTGTTTTAAAAAAATAATTAACTTAAGAGCCATTGCATTTACATATTTTTTGATTTTAAAAAGCCAAATTTCGCGTTATATTATTGTAGGCCAAGGTTAGTTGGACTTATGAAGTAACTGACGAATGTTATTTTGTGTCGGGCACGCAGTTGCCAAATCACCAAGACAGATGTTCCAAATATGTAGGGCGACTAGGAAAAACAACAGTGCGGGTAATAAGAGCTTACAAACCTATTCCAAATTGTCACTAAGTTTCATTTTTAGAATAACAACTTCAACTTCTTAATAATATATATATTGATATTTATTGTATAAATAACGGTTTGGTATTTTGAAGGAAAAAAAATATTTTTAAGGATTCTAACTTCTGCAATTTAGACAAATTCGTAATTTAAATCACTCTAATTCTGTTCCACTATAACTATCATACGAGCTACAGAGGGAAGTAGACTGAAAAATTTTCATTGCTTAAGGTTGAGCATAGAAAAATGGTTTTATTATATTCAGGGAAAAATTTTCTAGGAGTTTAAAAAGTGCTGGCGTTCAATTTGAATTAATTATGGTAAATTATAACCACGATTCTCACACCTTAATTCTTCATCGAATTGGCTTTAACATTTCTACACTATTTTGACAATTATAAATTCATAAATATATACTCATAAATTATTACCATCGTAAAGTGTGTAAATCAGCCTAGAAAAAATTTAATATAAACTTTAACATTAATCCTTAAACACCGTTTGGTTCCTAAATTTGGAGCCTCGTCTGGTGAATTTCAAATCATAACGATATTTAGGACGCTTGTGCAACATGAAAGCCTAAATTTCTTCTATCTTTAAAATTCACCAGATGAGGCTCCAAATTTAGGAACGAAACGTCAGATAATATTCATAAAGTTTATATTACATTTCTTCTGACTTATAGGCTGATTTACTGTGTATTTATATAAAACAGTGATATAATTTAATTAATTACATATTTTGAGTGAAAATGCAGCTAAATAACATATTCAACTTGCTCCTTGCTATTACGTAAATTGAGCACAAATTCTATCTGCCATTATCCACTCCTCTTAATATATGCTTTTCTTACCAATTATTTAGAATCATAGTCACAATTTACAAATACCATTCAAACATTATAAATGAATAATAGGTAAAATTTTTTGACCACTTTCAGACTTAATTTTTAACAATTTCCAAAGAGGAAAAAACGTTTCGGTACTTCTTTGTTCTTTCGTCAGGTTATTATCCTAATTATCAAACACCAAGTGTTTAATTAAAATATACTGTATTTATAAGCCAAAACTTATATTTTGCAATATTTTGAAAAGTCTCCCCGAGGCTATAGTGTATTTAAAATTGTATTGTATTTAATTTTACATATTATTACATAAATCAGACCTGAATACCACCATTATAAATGAATAAAGCGGCCAAATTTACCAAAAAGTATATTTAAATTCAATAAAAAATGAGAATATATTGTCATAAATGTAAACTGTCACGACGTTTCGTTGCTGTTTGGAATTTCTTCAGGTGTGAATTAAAAAATTGTATACAATTCGTTTTTTATATATATCAATACACAATTATATACAACAATCAGACTTAAAAAAGTTAAATTTTTGTTGTACTAATATGTTTTTAATTTTTTACTTTACTAAAATATATTTCTGACAAATTTGGTTATGTTATTAACTTGTAATTTAAGTACTCTAATTAATCTGATTTATTATTATAATTAAAACACAAAAACGAAGTAATTGTATTTGATAACGTTTCGCCGCTTTACTTCGACTCCGAGTGAAATTGTCGTCACATTTCAATTAAACAACTGAAGAGGACGGGGGGGGGGGGGAGGAAATGAAATTATTTCTGACGTTTGGCCATTATTTGTGTTTTATTTAATAATTTATATTTATATGAATATAACATTATATACATAAATATAGCTATTAAAAATCATTTAATCTGAAATTTAAATAAATATTATTCGTATTGTAACCACCTCTTGTAATTTTCATTTTAGTATATCTGAAGAAGTCTCAATACATAGTATAGTCCATTATTTAAATGAAATGAAAACTGACAAACTCATTTAATTTTAACCTTGTGATCATTTTGTTTCAATGCGGATGCCTTTAAGAAGTTATTATTTTTCGAATTTTTAATTTGGAGTGCGTGAATTGTGAGACCTTTAGAAATGGCGATTAAGAGACCTTCCATTTAATTAGGTTTAAACGAATATTTCTTTTAATAAAGTTACTGAAACCAACATCATTACCGTTACTGCGGAGTACGACCAAGTAATAATTAATAAATTTAAAATATCTGATAATCCCAATGATCCTTCAGAAAATCTTAGACGAAATTTTGAGTCAAATACACTTTGATTTTCGAATGGATTTTGAAATGCAATGAGAGACATTTTACGCTGATAGTAAGCTGAACAAATTACTTCATGGAATTCGGAATCCTGGAAAACGCGTGTTTGGAAAGATCCGTATTTCCATCAACAGTTTTCCGCACGAATTCCACCCCCTTTTTTCCGCGTATGTCTAAGCCGGGAAAGTTTCATAAAGTGCACAGTTCGTCTTCTAAGTGTTTTGGATATCATAATTAATTTGTTTTGTAATCGTCTTTTATCGTACAATCGAACCAACAATTATATGTTGGACAATTTAAGTCGCAGAGCGCCTGCTGAATACGTAAGTTCACGGTGGATGCTCCAAATGATGAGGATTACGATATGAAGTGCAAATATAAATTAAAAATTAATTACCTTGTAAGACTTCATTCTATAACGTTCAGGTTTTTATCCTATAGGGGAATTATTTACAGATAAGTAAACCAAGGAAGGTGAAGTTAAGACAAAAAAATTAATAAATTTATACGGAATCAAATCAAATCAAAATTAAATTATTTTTCGTATAAATTTATTAAATTTTTGTCTTATCTTTACCTTCTTCGGTACAATTTTCTGTGAATTCTCGTCTATTGGATGCAAACCTGAAGAAGCATAAAAATATTCCGAAACGTTGTTTCTAATTAAATTTATAGAATAATTGTTTTTAATTATATACAACTGAAGTTAAATTTAAAACTCACAAATATTAATGTTTACCTTATCAGTCGGAACTGCACATCTGGTGGGTACCGATTCAAAAGAAAAGGGAGATTTTCTGACTTCAAGTTACTAGAAAAGTTAAAATCTGGGCAAGCTCGAATAGTCCTCCAATGAAAAAAACCTTAGGAACACTTTCTGAAGTTCAGGAGCAGGTTACGAATGCGAGAAAACAACTTCAGCTTTTCGTCGAAGATTCAGGGATAGAGAAACAATTCACGAAATTTTTCCTCAAGCTAAGTACGCAACACTTCGGTACATAACAAAACCGGAATCGTCGCCTTTGAATGAACGTCTCAGTTCTTGAGAAGATTGGGGAACGTGCGATTAATTGGAGTTCTTGACTGACAAATTTCTCACATGTCAGAAGTCGCCACTCAATAAAATCGTGTTTAATACATCGAACAGTCTAAGGCAATGCAGTGGTAAATTGATGAAATTTCTAGCAAGTGTTTTGTCCACCGTCGTGAAAATCGTTCATGTGCGTTAAGTTTACTGCCGCGTTAGGTAAACAGATTTTTCAAAGTCGTTTAATATAAGTAAGTTTGATGGAAAATGATAAGAGAATTCAGTTGTTTTTCAAATACCTGTGCATGTTGTAGACTTGTCAATCATGACCTTGGGTCGGGTGCAGCCAACGCAGTTTCACCGAGTACCAGCGAAGACTGAGGTTCCTGCAGAAAGCGCGTTATATTGTTTTCCCCCTCACCTGCCGTGGCCCAAGTGACGAAGAGGGGGCAGCTGGGGGGCTCCTGTGGTCCATCCACACTTTCGCAACCTCCTCTGGTTGACGCATGGCCCCGCTCCAGTCAATGGGAAGCCCGGGTAACCACTCGTTCAACATTCGGAGGGTAATTAACAGTGATTCAGAAAGGCACCAAAACAAAGCAATTAAAGCGTTGCAACACTTCCGATCACGCTCCCGAAAAGCTTTGTCTATATTTGGTCATTATGGATATCGTCACTTATCACACTTCTATATGTTAAATAATATGCCTAAACGATCAGCGACGTGCCTTGTGTCTCGTTTCCACTGTTACAGACCAACACCGGGCTTATTAAATATTAACATCAGTTTGTAATTTCTTACAACAGCCAAGAAAACCACAAAAACAATCAATAGTTTGTCGAGTGTCTGATTAAAAAATTCGGATGCTTATAACCCTAATGGTTCTTTTCTTATCTTTGATTAAATTGGATTTATACGACGGAAAACAGGCTACTGAATTTATTTAAATAGTTTATAATTGTAGTTGTGGTATTCACTCCTAAGACTGGTCTGATGCAACCCTCCATGCTAACCTATCTTGCGCAAGCCTCTTCGTTTCTGCCTAACTATTACTAACCACATCATCCCTAATCTGCTTAGCGCATTCTATCCTTGGTCTCCCTCTTCTCTTCGTAACCTCTTCTAATGCTAATTTTACAAGAGCCTTGTGCCTTAAAATGTGGCCAATTAATCTATTCCTCCTGTGGGTCAACGTCTTCCATTTTGTTCGCTCTGCTTAGAACTGCCTCGTTAGTGATTCAATTCACCCATCTGATTTTCAGCATTCTCCCATGACACCAAATTTCAAAGGTTTCTATTCTCTTCCTTTCTGCAACTCTTACCGTCCACGCTTCACATCCATATAACTCTGTACTCAATAAGAACACTTTTAGCAATGAATTCCATGTATTCGTACTTATATTAGTCTTTAAATTTTAAAAATACAGAAGAAAAATTTCCACATAAGTCCCTCATTCCTCATCCTCCGTAATCTGCTCAATATATTCCATCCATGGCCTCCCTTTTCTGTTCTTACCACACACACTTCCCTCTAATGCTACTTTTGCAAGATGCTCATGACTTAAAACGTGGCCTATTAATCGATTCCTTCTCTTGGTTAAAGTTCTCCATAATGTTCTCTCTTCCCCGATTCTGCTTAGAACTTGCTCTAGCCACCCATAAAACGTGGCCTATCTCCTCTCTAAGTCACCGTCCTCCAGATTCTTCGCTTTTCTCCTATTCTGCTTAAAACTTTCTCGTCAAACTTATATTATCACATGTCAAAAGTTACTATTCGTTTTCTTTTTGCAACTCCTAACGTCCACGTTTCGCCTCCATATAACGTCACACTGAATACGAAAACTTTTAGCAATTACTTCCTAATATTCACAATTTTATAACCCGTAAATAAATACCTATTTTTTTTCCGAAAATCTACCTTGCCTCTGCTATCCTCCTACTCTTTATGTCAGCTATACTTCTACCATCCCTATTTATTACGATGCTCAAGTAGCAGAATTCCTTAACTTCCTTCAAAATATCGATTCCCAATCTAACAGCCTTCTTATTCCACTGTTTCCCATACATCAGCTTTGGCTTTCTCTCCATTGATCCTCATGTTGTATGGAGTGTGGCGTTATATGGGTGCGAAACGTGGACGGTAGGAGTTGCAGACACGAAAAGAATAGAAGCTTTTGGAATGTAGTGTTATAGGAAATTGCTGAAAATCAGAAGGGTGGGTAGAATCACTATCGAGGAAATTCTAAGGAGAATAAGAGAAGGGAGAATAATATGGAGGACTTTGACGAAGACAAGGGATACGTTAATAGGCCAGGTTTGAGAGATGCGTGATTGGGTAAGAACAGAACGGTGAGGTGAAGTATAGAATACGCTAAGCAGATTAGGGACGGTGTGGTATGTGGCAGTTATATAGAATTGAAAAGGCTTTCACAGATTGGAGCATGGAGAGTTACACCAGATCAGACGAAGGAATGAATGCCATAAAAACGTACGACGATAAATTTGAAATATTTGCTTGCTTACAAATTTCTGTTGATCCGAATTATGTAACGTGACAATAAAGTGTCATAAAAATTGAATTATTTTAATTTGATCACACTGTAAACGAATGTATTACTGAAGTTTCAGTGCTACGTTACTTGTTACGCATTTGAGAATTTTCTGAATCTATTAAAAGTAATCTTAAAATTGTTGGTTTGAACAACAAACCAAATGCTATTTTATCTGAAATTTTAAAACACTAGTTTACAAATTAAATGTTAGCGATTGTGAAAATTCTACAGGATTATTGAATTTTGACAGGGTAAATTTAAATGTTGAGCTTACTTTTCTTCTTAAAATTATAGATAAGCAGTTCTACAGATGTAAACTAATTATTTTCCACTTTCTCTGGAGGCATCTTAAGGTAATTGATTTTCGATGTTTTTCCTGGAAAGTCCTCACAAATATAGGTTGTTAGGAACTGAATACCTGCCAACGCCTACCTGAGCTGCAGTCCAAGATGACGCAAGAGCTGAAACGATCCATAACTAATCAATTTTATGTATGCTGTTTTGAATCTTTTGTATATTCAGTTAACTAATAAATACTTCCCAACTTAATGTAGAATATGTACGGATAAATTATGAATCGAAGGCTTTCTCGATATAAGTATTGAACAAAATAAGTGTCACGTCATCCGAAGATGATGGCAGAGTTGCTTATTGGAAGGAAAAACTTTGGACAATTTTTGACTGAGGCTATGGTCCTCTTTAGGTGTTCAATTAATCCCCCACCCCACATTACTTAAGTATGTGAATGTACAAAAAAACCAATGATAATGAATAAACAACTCTGCCAACAGATTAAGAGAGCGAAAATACTAATTTTGAAAATATTATTTTTACTGTTTCAATTCGTAGAATACATTTACTGCATACTTGTTGGGTTTTGACGTGTGACCGATAAAATTTATTGGTGAAATTTAAGCGGGATGAGGCGAGTAAATAGACAGTTAGTAGAAGATTTAATTCGTTAAATATGGCAAATAAATTTTAAATAGAAAAGTAAAATTAATAATTATATTTATCTGACTTTATTATTGACAACAGCCAAATTAGTGAGAAATAAATTTTAATGAAATAAAACATTTTCTCGAAATTAATTATTTACAAAAAATTATAAATAAGTAATTTATATGACAATTAAATAAATAATTAAATGAATTATAACAGGCTCTTTGAAAGATGAAATATACTACGTTTCGTCTCTCATTTGTGGATTCTTCAGGTATAAATGTAGTATATTTCATATTTTAAAGAAAATAAAAACTGACAAAGAGGCTGTTATAAATCATTTAATTATTAAAATTTATATTTGAACTTTCGATGATATATTATAATTATTCATTATATTAAAATTTATTTCTGACTAATTGACGTGTTTGTAGAAGAAAAATCCTTCCGGTGACTTTCAAAGGAAAAATACACTATATTAATTGTTCTTCACATTGCAGTATTGTTATTTGTCCCTGCCGCCGCTTATTTTCGATGAGAAATGGCTACTTTGCTTGAGCTGTTATCTCGTCAAACGAGTCATAAGTTCCGATAATGACTGTCCCCTTTACAGAATATCTCACTGCTGTATCTGATCCAACTTCGTACGCTACATTCGAACTTGGACAGGGTATATTTTTTTTTGGGGGGGGGAATAGTTCTTGTTATTGTATTTTGTAGCATTAATGCAGCACAGAAAGCAATTTAGTTAATTTATGTTCACAGCCTGTTGAGCTCCGGAAAGCTGTTACTTATCTCAAGGAGAAGAAACAGCATTGTGAGCCGGGCAGGTATTTAAAGCTTTAGGTAGTACAGCGTTTTCCTCGTGCGTCACCAGGGGTGGCAAAATTTAAGGGATGGAGGTGTAAATTCCAGGGGAAGCAAAAATGACGTTAGTCCTACTGACGGGAACGAGGAAGAAATGGTTAATTTGCCAATTACCCATTTCAACGTTAATCCTAAACGACACTTGAAGAGGAGCTATGGAGAAACAGCTTCACTCTATAAATAATTATTATTTCGAAAGAAAATTATTACAGTTTTGAGAAATTTAATCGCCCAAAGCGTCATGCCCCATGTTTTGGCCACCTCTGATTTAGAATATTACGCCGCCATTAAGGAAAAAGTATAGTGATTATTCGATTTTGTTAATTTCAGTGACAACGCAACCATCGCCCTAAACATTTAACTTGTTCAGTCTTATTGATTATTTTATTTATTTATTGTAAGGTTTTGTTTCAAATCGTAGGACTCTTATTTATTTATTATTAAGTAGAATTTTATCTGCTTGCCTTAGTCTTTTTGTTCATTTTAATTTGAAAGGAGGTTGGTCATGTCACAAAAAAAACAGGATTAGAGACTCACAGAACGTAATTGAACGTAAGAAATAACAAAAAATAAATTTAAGACGATATAAAATCTGTTATGGCGTATCTGACAAGAAAAATTGGCGCTTGATTTGCAAAAAGTTGGTCACCCTTGTTCTAAATGACAAATATGAGGACCTTACACGGTGATTCTGCTATAAAAAATTATTTTGTGTTGTTAAATGTTATAAAGTGCAAAGATATTCAATTAGCCTTTTCCAAAAATATCAAATCTGATACTAGAGCTAGGATATCCAATTTTCAGTCTTCATTTATTGACATAATTGACGAATTGATGAAAGGTATTACAGATATTGTTTTATATGTATTAAAGTAGGAGAAAACCCTCAAATCAATATGGCTTATTGAGCTGAAAGCTCCTAAGAAAAAAATATGACTGACATTTAATTGTATCAAATTATGTCAATTAATGAAGACTGAAAATTGTGAATCATTTCTTTAATATCAACTTATGAAAACAAACAGTCGTTACAACATCAGAACATATTAAATGTTATTAAAAATAATTTTTAATAAATTAATGAAAGCAGCCAAATCTGACAATTAATTTAATAACGAGAAAACATATGACAAAGTCTCGTCCGAAATTAGGACTTTTCCAAGTGTACAGTGGATATGGAGTAATATAAATAATTTACAAACGTTGCCAACTACTATCAATATCATTGCCAAATATTGAAGTTATATATAAGTACACTTACTGTAAAAATTCCAAATAAATGCCCGTAATAACCAATATAAATTATGTATGCCAAATTAGGCTGTTTTAATCAATTTATATTTACACTGCAGTCAGAAATGACATTTTAATTTAAAATTTATGGTCAGTATTTCACTCTAGTTATATTTATCTGTTTATAACAATAAATGATGAAACGTAGTGTTTTTTATGTATATTAATTTTAATGTTAATGCAACCATCGCAGTAAATTTTTAATAATAATTTTGTTCTATCTTATTGACCATTCTGTTTATTTATTTGGTTTTTATTATACGTGAACATAATAACCTTAATGTTATGGAATCCATTCAAATCTTCTACTATGATAATTTTATCAATTCACATTGTAACAAATTCTGTTCGTCAGGCTATATGAAAACCTATAACTTCTCCTTAAACAAATTAGCGAGTTTTTATTATTGCTTTAACAAAACCATTTTTACTCAACATCCTCATATAAAATAAATTCACTTCGTTTAAAAGTGAATATGACCTAAATAGTCGAAAGCTCCTGAAGTTTCAAATGTGACGAATCTTTTAAATAAAGTGAATTTATTTTATATGTGGATGTTGTGTTAAAAATTATTTTTATCTTCACTTGTTATAAAAGTTATTACTTATATAAATTACTGTTTTATGTAAGGGAAAAAAATTCTATTACGTGCTTATTACAGTTTTTAGTGACTTTGTAAGGTATTGCAAAGCGTTCATAAATATTAATCAGACAAGAAATGTTTTTTACTGTTGCTGTAAAATTTTACGTTATTTAATCACAAACCTGTTGTTGTCTGAGATGGTTTCAAATTGTCTTTAGTGAAATGGGAGGGAAGACTCCCGGGTATTTTCTCCTTGAGCGTCTTCTTAGATACCATTTCTACGAAAAAAAGGAATAAAATGTGAATAAACTTAAACTATGGCAATAAAAATATTCTAGTTTCAACAAAATTACTGTCTGTAATTATTGAACTATGACTATTTACTGAAAAGATTGAATTATTTTATAATTGCATCCAAAAATAAAAGTTGGTGTCTGATAAATATCATTTTTGTTAAAAATGAAGATTTCTTTATTTTATTTTGAGTGTTGACTGTATGTGTTATTGTCGTCAATTTTCTTCGTAGAAATTTTTAAAAGGATATTTTGGGAATGGTAAACGCACTAAAATGTTGTAGTGGTAATCAATCTTAAGACTGCCTGATGCAACCCTCCATGCTAACCTATCCTGCGTAAGCCTTTTCATTTCTACATTGCTACTAATAGTATTCCATCTTTGGCCTCCCACTTCCGTTGTTTCCCCACGCACACTTTCCTCTAATGCTAATTTTAGAAGACCTTCATGTCTTATTATATTATATTAATCTATCCTTTGTCTTGGTCAAAGTCCTCCATATTGTACGCTCTTCCCCTATAATGCTTATAGCTTCCTCGTTAGTGATTCTATCCGCCCATCTGATTTTCTCCTAAATAACATTTCGTAAGCCTCTATTCTCTTCCTTTCCGCAACTCCTATCGTACACGTTTCACCCCCATATAACATTTTTAATAATGATTTCCTAATACTCATAGTTATATTAGCCGAAAGTGAATTCCTCTTTTCTTTGGAAGCCTTCCTAGACTGTTATGCTACTTTTTATATCTACTATACTTCTACCATCCCTAGTTATTATTCTGCCCAAGTAGCAGAATTTCTTAATTTCCTTCAAAATATCCTTTCCCAATCTTTTTATTTTTCGTATTAAGTTATTTTGTAGCGTCAGTTTTCTTTTATGAAAGACCGCGTGGGTTGACTAACAAAATTCGAGGAAATAGTAAAAGTAAAAAAAACGTGGTGAACAATGAAGTGATCAACCTCGGCTTATTTTAGTTGAGCCGTTCGAAATTTTTATGGTTTTTTTCTGTAATATTTAAATATGAGAAAATATTTGGGAATGAAGGAATAATAATTCTCTGACAGTAAGAATAATCACGTTATTGATCACGTATGGAAAAGTTTTGTAAATCTTTACTTTTCATTGGACGGTCTTTAATTTTTGCTCCCTCTAATTTCCTTTTGGATTAACACTAATTTGATAAAGTGTTCGAGGTGACGTCACGATCATCTATTAGTATTAGTAGAATAGAATTATTTCTTATCGCTAACAATAAAGTAGCATTCCTTTAACGATCGCAATTTTAATTCTTCATTTTCAGAATTCGCATATAAAAAAATCTGGAGGTTACTGATAAAACGTATGGGAAGCAGAGTCACAAGTAATCGTGTATTTGTCCACGAAAGATGATCCCGAACTGACGGGCTGCAGCACGTGTAAGACGAAATGTTGGTTGATTCAGTGTGTTGTGACGACATTGTGACACGTTAATCTGCAAAGTGAATGTGACGGTAACCGTTCTTTGAACCGAGTCTCACCGTCAACGTCTCGTTAAGTGCTAAATCCTTGTGACATCAGGAGATTTTTAACACCATCTACCGGTTAATAGCCGCCATAGAGTTGCGTCTCACTACATGCAGACAGTTTCCGGTGATTAATTCACTGGTGACGGAGGATGTAATGCACTCCAATATGGCGTGAGAAAATAAGTGGTCTTGGGTTCCGGCACGTAGCTCCTTATTAGCCATTAGCTTCTTTCGTGGAAAAACACACGATTTTTTGTGACTCGGAGGGTCTATTGACGACGTAAACAAGCGAGTCTCCTTCCCATTAGGTTTTATCAACAAATGTAACATGTTGATGGTGATTGCCATTTCCAGTAGAAAGCCTGTCACCAGGTTCTTTATAGGTAGTATTTTGAAAACATCCTACTTTACTGCAAGAGTCGAGGAATAATTTTGATAGTACTGAATTGGTCATCTGGAACACTTTTCATAGCTCAGTAGCTATGTACATCTGCGGGCCGGATATTTAATTTTTTTTATATTTCTATATGTTGTAACAATGAATGAACTACCAAGGTTTCCAATACGGAAGACCTCGGGGGAAAAAGTTTCTGCATCTGAACCTCTTTTCAGTTTATCTCAAATAGATAAAGGATGAAGCATTCTATTGGAAATAATTGAAAATGTTTGCGGCCAAATTGGCTGGTTTGTATTTATCTATACGTAATTGTGAAATTATTGATTTATTGAGCTCTACAATTTATTATCGGAGATCGTTTTCAATAGAACGCTTCATGCTTCAGTTATTAGCGAGAATGTGAAAAGAGGTACCGAAGTTCGCGGATTTTAGGAAATGGAAACCTTGGTTTCTTACAAACATCTGGAAGTAGATTAAAGAAAATCAAAACAATCGACCCCTTACTTGGAGACGAAGCTATTGGACTATAAATCCAAAACGGAATTAGGGAAATCTAAGGGATAACTAAATCAAGACCGTCCATGACCAGTAAAGATTTACAAAGCTTCCCTGTGGTTTTTCAATATCTTTGTTATTTATACTGTCAGTAAGTATCAACGAAAAAATATAGATCATTTTTCCTCATATTTCGCACAAATTTAAAGATTAATTAGTCAATTTATGTATGAACAACTCAATTAAAATCCGGCAATGCTTACCACTTTATTGTTAACCATTTATATATTTGGAAAGAGGTTCAGGTTTTGGCATCAATCGTTTCAATCGTCTTTGAGAAACACTTTCATCTTTATACATAAAATTATGGTGCGCGTGTGTTCCTAATTCTTCTCCTCCTAAACGGGTTGACCGATTTTGATGAAATTTATTGTTTGGATACATAATTAATTTTTATTTGTTTAATATTTTTTAATATTGGTCGATGTCGGATTGCCGAGTTGTGATATATTCTGTGTATTATAATTCCGTACATGCCGAGTGCATTATTTATCGATTAATTCGACATCGAAGAAATGAAGGGTATTTGATATAATATTTTGTGCAAATGTGAAAGGTGCATTGTTTGAATTACGATTCATACACATGTTTATTTTCCATTTAAGCTGTTAAATAAAACAAGGATAAGAATAGACGAATGTCGACCGGGACTCAAACCCATAAACTCCCGCTTACCGGGCGGGTGCTATACCACTAAACCGAGGACCAATTTGGCATCCTTCCATTCCTGTAAACTTAAGCAAGACTCAGCTACAATTTACTAGTCACATTCTTCCAATCAAAGGGAGAAGAAATGCTTATATGTGAAGTTCAGATAAAAGAACCCCGGGTACGACCGAACATTTTTACCATTCTGATCTTTGAAATTTATATTTCACGCTCTTTATTTTAGCTTCAAATAGAAGCATTCCTTCTCAGTTTAATTAAAACATATTTTTTGCAGTGTTTATTTGTAGCGACTTCTATGATTGGTAAATTTTCAAAATTGTGTCTATCTCATGGTTGAATCACGTGTTGTCCAAGAGATTACTGACGAATAAATACTTATAAATGATTTACCGGGCAATACCAGGGATCCAGATAGTATATTTATGAACCTACAATGATTGTAAAGAGAACAAATAAGAGGAATAAGAATAAAAAATTTTAAGAATGGCCCATTACTGAAGGGAATGTTATTCCTTAATAAACTGCCACTGAACGGAAGTAATATAAAATAACTCTTTAAGAAGTTATATATAAGCTATGTTATACATTTTCAATTAAAATTTTGTAACTTCATACGTAAAACCGACGTTTTGCCACATTGAATGCATGCTATTATAAAAGTTACCTATATTTTGTTAAAGATTCGTGTTTTGAAACACGTCTTTTCAACGTCTTTGAAAACCACCGAAACTGGTTGCTCCCTATATCTATGAAGCGGTGTTCTCCCACAATTATCACCGTTTCAATTTCCATACGTGTTTCGACACTGGAAATAAAGCTTACCACCACGTTTGATTTCCAGTGGAAGAGTGATAATTTCTTACGCAAAGTCGATACTATTAACAATTATCGTATACCCGTCCCAAAGCAACCAAAGCTGACGTAACAATCGTGCAGTTGCATTTTGCGCTCTCAGTCCCTTCAGATCAGGCGCAGTAGCACTCGGAAATATATGTTCCGTCATTGCCCTTGTCTTCCGTCCACAATCGCCCATTATTCACACGAATAAATCGCTTCTCGTTATCATGCAATCCCTATTACGAAAACACGCAAATATGTGAACTTAAGAAATTAATAAAAATTGTTTATTTCATATACCAACATGTCTGATAGAATACCACGAACTTTATCATAATATTCAGCAGTATTTAATCCCACAGCTATGACTCCTTTATCAAATTTTGTAAAAATTACATCAGGATATAATAATAAAAATTATTTTTTTAAATCTGTGCATACTAAAAGATTAACCACCCAGATAAATCTTTTAGTGTGCACAGAATTAAAGAACTAATTTTCATTTTAATATAAACTTTATCGACAGTAGTTCGTACACGACACTTCGGTTCCTAAATTTGTTACGTCATCAGGTGACTTTAAATTTTAAAAATACAAAAGAAATATTTACACATAAGTCCCCCGTTCCTCACACTCCCTAATTTGCCAAATATATTCCACTTATGACCTCCCTGTTCTGTTCTTACCCCACACACACACTTCCCTCTAATGCTAATTTTACAAGACTTACATGTCATAAAACATGGTCTATGAATATTGTATAACCATTAACGTGGAATGATGTGTATAAATTCTGGATATATACTTTGCGGAGTTAATTTAATAGTTTGTTACACATCGATGTTCTGTGTCTTTGACGGACGCTCGTGAGGACGAAGTTGTTTGAGAGGTTGATTACCTGCAGTGGTTATGTGGTAAACATGTCGTTAGAGGGAAACTGTAATTTCAAATTTTAATTTCTGGTGACACAAAGAGATTTTGAAATTGTTGCTACATGCATTTCAAATCTCACAAACACCTTTCAGTTTACTTCTTTAAGAAAACAGTTTTCTAGATTTGTAAGAAAGAGGTAATAATATGTAGCATTATACATGCTGAGTTCCTGACATTGTTTACACAATGTTTACTATTGTCAGATTATACGTTTTCTTCAACGCAGATTCAAGGCTTGTTGCTCCTTCATCAAGTTCTTTTTATTTAATAATTTTTGCTCCTTCTTGGCCCTATCAATAAAGATGAACTTTTTGTCTACTTTTTACAACAAATATTATATTTACCGTCCAACACATGTCCCTAAAGAAGAAAATATTTCATTATAAATAATTAGATCCTGAATTTAAATTCAACATCTAACTACCAACTGGAAAATGAAGTTTGAAATTACATTATTAAATGTAAGCTATTCCTGAGACCCTAAAATTCCTAATTTGTTTCAAAAATTAATGTTTACCTAATACAATTTTTTATTTGTTATAGATTTAACGTTTTTCATTTTTTGATATACACAACCCCTGAAGTGTTCCCAAAAATGTGGGTAACACAAAGAGTATATTACTAAAACCTTCACAATATTTTTTTTATTGAAATGTTAAATTCACTACATTCTTTTAATAAAATTCTTCCTGGACTGAATATCATATTGTGTTACTTGAAGTTTGATGATCACCGCAGCGATTTAGTGAGGCAATGATTAGCAAAATTGAGGGGCAGAGGAGGTTGTTAGGAAACATAAGTAAAGGACTCTTCAGAGTATGGTCACGAAGACTGAGATGAAGACTTCTGGAGAATCAATACGCTGACCACGTACCACTTCAAATTCGGAACGTGGCATGTAACATGACAGTCCGCAGTTAAAGTCCTGAATGGGCTGCGGAGCCAAGGAGGAAGAAAAAGATGGACCTTTCAGATTTAAGAATATCAGTCCTAACATTTTGGTTCAGTTATTCGTTAATGAGATTATAATTTTTATTATATTTATTGTTTCATATGTTTCTCTCGCCTTTCTTCGAACTGAATTTTTTTCCTATGTTACTTTCGCCTGGACTCTCGGACTGAAGTAATTAGAAAAATGAATTTGAGGAGTAAAGAAATTACGAACTTTCCTATACTTTATCAGTTATCTTGGTTAATCTTACTGTCAGTGCGTCTCACCGAAAAAAAAGATCCTAAATGTTTTGGTCATATTTCGTACAAATTGAAAGATTACATCAAGACCCATGTATATTTGGAACAACTAAACCGAAATCAACGAAGGTTAATCATTTTGTGGTTTACCGTTTCTATATTTCGAAATGTGGTGCTATAGGAGAATGCTGAAAATCAGATGGGTGGATAGAATCACTAACGAGGAAGTTATAAGCAGAATAGGGGAAGAGAGAACAATATGGAAGACGTTGACTAAGAGAAGGGATATATTAATAGACCACGTTTTGAGAAATGAGGGTCTTGTAAAATTAGCGTTTGAGGGAAGCGTGTGGGGGTAAAACAGAAGAGGGAGGGCAAGGATGGAATACGCTCATCAGATTAGGGAGGATGTGGTAGCTTTGTAGAAATGGAATGGCTTACGCGCGACAGGTTAGCATGGAGGGTTGCATCAGGCCAGTTATAGGACTGATTTCCACAACAGCAACGTATTAGGAGGATGGTTCATCATCGTTTTCCAAATTCTATATCTTACCTCCTCTCCCGCAGCTCTACTTGCCCAGATCTTAATTTTACCTCAGTCATTTCAATCACACAATTCCGCATCTCATAAATGGGGGAAAAATTAATTGCGGATTGAAAGTATGTCTTATTTCCCAAAAAAAATGTCTCGTATCTTACATCTGTCGTATTTGCTTAGAGACTGAGTTGGAGTGCAGGCTCCATGCAGTTCATGATTGACGTTCTAATACGAAAATATAAGTAATAAGTGTGCTAGGTATTCAAATCGGTTGTTTTGAGGCCAAGTACCGAAGGAAGTTACCGAAAAAAATATATAAAAAACCTCTGACATTTGGTCACCAACTCAAAAAAAAGTAGTTTGAGAATTTTTTTAAAATTAATATGGAAGGAAAAAAATATTGTTTAACATCTTTGAGATTAATTATGGAAACGCAAGGCGCTCGAACTAAAAATACCGGAGAAAAATTTCTATTGTGTGTCGTTATAGTTGAGTGGTTACTCACGGGGGCTTTCGAACGGTCAGGCTGCCAGTTCCGCACTGACGAGATAAGGCTTTTCGAGAAACAAACATTGAATGCTTTCACGCTTTCACGTAATCAAGCAAAGCTCACTATCCCAGGTGAGTAGATAGCAGGCAGGCGCTTAACTTGCGTGTTGTAGGTCGCACTTCCTTTTTATGCAATTATTACATAGTAACCATTATCACGATTACAGCATTACTGAAAGCCGCTTTTAATTTCCCCAAGGTTTCTCATGTTATCAATTCTTCTCAATTGTTTCACTAGGTATGAACATCTGAATACGTGGACCTTAAATTACGGGATTCATTAAGAGGAAAAGAATATGCATTATTAAATCATAAAATTAATTTATACCCAAGTTATGTAACAACTGAAATACACATAAAACATTTTAATTTAATGAAATGTGTTTTACACAGGCTGGGTTATTTAAAACTTTCTGGTGCTGCAAGAATCAAGCCTCGAACCACAAACCGAACCATGGTCAGTGGGACATCACTTGCATTTTAGAAATTAAACAAATTGATGACCTTATACAGACTTTATTATATAAATTTAATCTTAACAACGTTTCAGCATGTTTTTATGCCTTCTTCATGTTTTTTCCTCCCAGTAGACGAAAAATGTACAGAAAATTAAACTAGTGAGGTGAAATTCAGAAAAAGCTTTAAAATAATGTAACCAAAAACTTACCACAACAATGTTCAAAACATAACAAAGATTATCATGAGAAGTCCAACAATATGGAAGAGATCCGAGGCACCAAGTAACACTTCTACTCCTCTACACGCAAGTAATTATTGCCAGACTGAATGCTGGCTAGGAATCTGGGAATTTCCAACCTCCCTACCAGTGGCATTGGAGTGAAGCGTCGTATCTCAAATATTGAAGTAACAAGAAGGAATTACAGATAACATTAGTAGTAAATGAACCCAGTTAAACTAAAACAATAAAATATAAATTATATATAAAATAAAAACTTAAGAAAATAACGCGTTATAAGTATAACCTAAATTTATCGTGTCATTTTACGAATTGAGTGTGAACTTGGTGGTTCTAATGTGTATCATTTTGGATAAGTTCCTTTGGCATAAATTTAGTAAAAAATCAAGTTTCAACCTTATTCCATTCAAATTCGTGTTTCTCCTGGAGCAAATGTCTGGTGACTACATTATGGATCGTTGTTTTGTAGTTCTTATGTTCCTTAAGTCTAGTTCCCAACACACGCTTTGTTTGACCTATATAACATCACATTATGTTGCGAATAATTTTCCAAATCGTCTTTGCCCTTTTTTATAAATTTATTCAGATTATTAGTAATAGTAAAAGTAACCGAAAAGCCAAAATTAATGAATACTTTTTTTTAATTTCTCACTGACATTTCCATAATAAGGTAATACCACACATAGTTTCCCCCCTATCTATATTCCTAACATTATTAATTGAGGGTGAATTAGAATACCGGTGTTCTAATAGATGAATTTGGTAACGCAAAAAAATAATTATATTACTCCAAATAAACTGTACACCTTAAGATGTCCTAAATTGAGGATGAAACGTGCAGTTTATGTTTTTCTCAGTTTCTTTATTTAGCATCTAATTCTTATTGTAAACGAAGCAACAATACGAAGGCTACAACCAAACTTCATAACGGAACCCCAAAGGTTCAATTATAAACTAGCTGAGGATCCGGCGTTGCCTGGATATTTATTTTTACTATTCCGGTACGTTATTTAATTCTTGATAACACAAAACTAAACCGACATCGAAAAGTCAAAATATGAACTTCAAGTATCTCGAGAGAGTCCAAAATACCCCCGGTACAATAGCAGGAATAAATATATTATCAGTAGTCTAACAATAAAAATTTTCCCCACTTAATGGTTAACGGTTTACTTAAATGGCATAGTAAAGGTCATAATGTAACACAGCGTCTCGCGTTACACAGGTTCCGACACCAAACTCCATAGTTTCCTTTTATTTCCATATTAACAATTACTAAATTTTAAAATTTACCTGACGCGAGAAATAAAACCAATTAATGTATACATTTAAAGAAGTTAATTTTTTCTCAGCCTGCTGCAACAATGATATAGGAACGCGTAATAGGACTTACAACTCGCAGTTGGTTTTTACGCTGCAGAAATTCCAAGAAATATTTTCTTAGAATTAATATTTTTATTTCTATTCATTTTATATTAATATCTTCTGTAGTATATCGAAATTAAATATGCACGAATATTTAAATTAAATCTCCCTATTTTAAACCCTCAAATTTTCATTGAAATTCGTTGACCCATTTCGGAGAATATTCGAGACAAACAAACGGACAGACTGTCAGACAGATAGACATTTATTTTATTTACTGGTATAGATAATCCAACTACGCAAAACCAATAACAATCCACTTGTTGATGCGACCTAAAATAATCAAATAAAAAAATTGAAATATGTCAGATAATTTCATTATGTGAGTATAATTATTTTCTTCATTCTGTGTCCACCAAAAGACGCTGGATATTATCCGACTACTTTTCCCCTCATCACGACAGTCATACCGACTTCTATTCAAGACTGAGTCAACTCAAAGATTGTAATATTCCTGGAAATCCCTGGTAGGGAATTTGAGTGTAGTTACCGCCTCGAACTGAAGTACTCCCACGTATTTACAATTATCGCCGTACTTGATATTGTGTTAAAGAATTCGATGCTAAATAAAAAGAAAAATTAATGTTCCCTCATATTTATGCCGTGCTAACATTTACCTTGCAGCGTAATTACGCGTCCATGTGTCCGCAGTTGAGGATGAATAGACAGGTTCCACACTTTTTCTGATCATTCTCGTCCTCGTGGTCGCGTGTTCCAAATACGACAAAGTGTTGACAGTCACGATAAGCTAACAGTGTCACTGGTATCGCTCTGTTGCTATTTTAGCATTCGTTATGAATTAACATGTAGTGAAAATTTTCTTTAAAAATTATTACGCGACTTCGTTATATTTAAACGGCAAAGTTTCACGTGAACATTGAAAAGAAAATTTCATTTACTCGTCCTTTGCTCTCCTAAAAGCTGAAATTAGGGCCTATTATTATAACATAAATGAGTTAATTATGTGTCCCAAAAGCTTTGATTATTCGTCTGTTATAGTTATCGGGTGCTCAAAATACGTCCTGGTTTGACGATTTACTCACCACTAAATTCCCTTGAGACAACGATGAATCCTCCGCGCACTCTAAAGAGTTACTTGTGGAATAACTGAATCTCATTTTGCCTTACCAAGAGTTTATCGCTGGAACTGGTTTCTTAAAAAGTTGCAACAGTGTAGCAGCGTTCAGATAAACACTCGCTCATTTAATTATTCTACTGTAGTGAGGGGTTGAGGGTAAAATTTAAAGGTTAGTTAAAACATCATGGGAAATTTATTTACAAAAGAACTCAACCGGGAAAAGCATCAATGAAGGAAATATTTATAAAATTTGAGGTTCGGCGTAGCAATCAGATCTGTTACTGTCTCAGTATAAAAACCGTGGGAGATACCCTTCCTAGACGTCAAGGATTGGAAACCTGACAGCGTACCTCCTTTGTATTGTGGCGTCCTTCTCTGCCAGATTCTCTGTAGGGCTTCTTCTTCAGCGTCCCAAGTTGTCCTCCATATACGTCCGGGACCTAGCGTCGGTTTTATTCCATCTGCTGCAAATTTTCCGAACCGAATGATCTTTCACACAGCCTCACTGTCGTTTCCGAAAGCCTCGAAATCTGTCTTTAATAATCGATTTTTCTTTAAACCACGAAACCCCTTTGGTTGAGGTAACCACGTGGTATTTCTAATTTCGTTGTCTTCATGAGCCATCAATTTCCACGCAAACGGTTTGCGGGAATTTCAATATTTAATTTCTCTCGGTGCGGGGATCCGATCTCCTCAAATCAATAGTATTTCTTCCGTTTCTAGGAAGGGCCATTCACCCTACTCCACCGATAGTTTTGGGAAAACACCATATCTCGCCAATGTCGCCGAGTTTCAAAGACGTTAGAAAAACCCAGACCGCGCCAACTCGTCTAAATTTCATTACCCTGTCAGAAACCATCAGCTTCCCTCAAGCCGCCTGCATTTGATTCTGTACCGCCCAATTACGTGTGTAGTTGTGTTTAATCATTACAGAAGGACTACAGCAAACTAAAAACACATCAATCCTAGATAGTTCAACATGACAAGTCGGTTTTGTTGACAAGAATAAAATGTCAATGAAATATTCGTTAAGCTCTCTCGTCCGTCATAGTGGACATGATAATACGTTCTCAAACGTATCATTAGCGTAATTAATTCCGTTTACTATCGTGAAAAAGTTTACTTCATTAGTTAGAATAACAGCGATATAGATAATACGGAGAAAATGTGGTGAGTGACGTGATAAATCTTTCCAAGTGGTTGTAATAATTAGAAGGAGGCGACGTGGCACGTATCACTGATGTAAAAAAAAGAAAAAAATTTTCACACTTGAATATGAAATAAGAATCGACACGAAATAGTACAGATACTTGGTATCACTGCACATGTTTTCACTCTTCTGATAAGTACGTCTTAACATACTTAGATATGTTAAAGAGATACAACCTTGACTCGTCTTCAACAGTCGGATGGACAACTTAATAAATTTGTCTTAATAAGCTGGTGTGAATATTCCAATTATATACACTTAAAATTATTGTAGTTGACTCATCAGCTCCAAAACTAAATCTGGTCTTTATACCGGATGTTACGTTGAATTGAGATATATTTTGTACGAAAACAAAACTTAAAATTGTTTACTTTTATTATTTTCCAATGGTATTGGAAACACATTTTTCTGAAGCCTTAAAAAAGACTTCCAGTGAAATAAATATTTTTCTGTGTCTGTGAATTAACGACAGTGTGGGAATTGGTGTCTATGTTTCAGAGAGAGGAGCAGTAATCAAAGATTTGGATTCCAGAATGAAATCTAATCAACATACAAAAAAAGCATTAACAATCACATTCAAAGATTAGGTTTTATTAGTTTCTTAAATCATCCAAACACTGAAGACATTATATTGAAATAAATTTGGGGGGATATTAGTTATCTTATGTTGAATATTTATATATTAATAATAAGTTTTTATAATTAAAAAGGAAAAAAATTTACTTGATCCAAAACAAATTTACATCCATGATACAATTTTGATATTTTCAAGCTTTAAGCCGGCAATTCTTTCTTAATTAACAATTATGTATGTATTTACAAAAAATGATACAAATAAATTCCTGAAAACTAAAAATTTTCTATCTCTAAACTTAGGGTCCTATATTAGGGACCTTCTCATAGATCAGAATATTTTACGCAACTTCTACTATTGAAACATAGTTTCATTAAAAATAGCAATTTCAATGCCCTTCCTATGCTATTATAGGGGAGTTTCCTGTTTCACTATCATCCTCATATAGTCTATTATCCAAAAAATAATCCTGATTTGTTTCTTAGACGTTACGAGACAAATATATATTAATTTTGGTTTAATGTTCCTCATCAAGTCAGTTGATTTTTGGTTGATCCTCTTCGGAACCGAAACCAGTCGCTTCATTAAATAAATTATATTTTAAATCCTGTCCGTCTGTTGTCTCTGTATAGACATAACTCAAGTTGATTGAACTGAGTCCTAAGTGGTAATGACGACGGGGGTCGTCCTGTCCCCTTATCAGGGTGTTCGCCTTTTACTATTAAAGCGTGTCACGTTGATTTTATTCAAGGACGTTCAAGTGTAACTCCACTTAATAATGCGGTCACGTCACGAGTTACTTGTTCTCTAATGATAATCAGTAAGCCGACTTTGTATTCTGTATTCGCAAGACAGTTTTAAATTTTGGAGACAAGAACTCTTATCATCTGCATGTCGTTAAAGGTATGTCACACGTGTCCTCCGAATACCGTGCGATCTTAAATTCAGCGTTACGTTCGGATCCTATTAAATCGGCAGATATTTATTAAATTAATTATTTAGAGCATAATTATGCTTTTTCTGGTACATATTTAACAGACCTTACAAAAGTGTGTTACAGAAAATTCTTCTATTATATATTTTTTACAATAATACTAACTAATTAGCTAAAAATTAGAGATATGATTAGAGGGGTATAGGGTGAAGGGGTAGGAGGATGAAGAGAAAATGCTGTAAGATCACAGCTGGATGAATATGGAAGGGAGAGGGAAACTATGATAAGTAGCAGCTGCTTCCATCCTTATTTTACATTAAATGGGATTTACAGACTAAGATATCACAATTTTTTAATTAATTTTTTTGTTCAGCTATTTATTTATTTTTAACATCAAATTTGGAAGCACTTGTTTGCAGGGGGTCTGTAGAGCAGACTGTGTATCATGAAGAACGCTCTGCCTGGTATAAGTTCTACCAGTAATACTACGTGGATTCGGCAGATAATTAAAATCTGGATCTATGGCATGATCTTGGAATGAAATGTCCATTTTAGCACCGTATTAACTTATATCTGCCTACATTCTCAAAAATATTTTAAAAATACATTTCACGTGAAATTTCAAATTATAATGGCGTACCAGCACTGTTTTCTCTAGGCCAAATATAAAGACGCAGTTTCGTAGAATTCTATTCAAACTATCGATAAAGCTGTGGATAATAGATTGAAAGTGACAGGAAAATATGTGGACCCATCTAAGGCATGAAATTTAGTAGATCAAGATATCTTACTTAAAAACATTACATAACTGCAATATACATCAGAACGGAAAATTATAACCACAAGGGTCTATTCTGGGAGCATTATTTTTATATATTGAATAATTATAGAAAAAACACTTTTAAAAGTATAAAACATTAGTTTATTCTATTACTTACTTAATTTAATATCAATATAACTTACAACAACAAATTTATATTTTTTATGAATTTTTTTAAAAAAAACTTACAAATTTCCCGTTTTGTTGCGGCAAAATGGGATCGGATGTTTTGTAATTACAATTAGTGCCATAAAATTAACTTTTATTTAAGAAAAATCTTAACTCCTCTTGCGTTTTCTTTCTTATACCTCTTAAGCGTACCATTGATAATTTTATCAATTTTTCTGTTCCTAAAGAGATTTTTTTTGCAACTGCCCTGTCTTAGGTAACATTTTTCCCTTTCTTCCGTTCCTTTTCATTCTTAATCTATTTTGTTTTTCGGAACAGAATCCTATAACTCATACTTATAAGGTGAGTCTGCCTGTTTTTTCTTTTCTTCTTGAGGAATACATAACATTTTACGGTATTATATATATTATATTTCGTTTCGCCCCGCACGCTGGTTTCAGTTTAAGGTTTTTCACCGAGCCTTAAGACAAAGAAAATTTAAACCTCATACGTAACTCATATGCAGCTACATATTTTACGAATATATACCATTAAAGAGTTAAAAGCGATGGGTAGATTAGTTTCTGCCAAAATGCTGTAAAAATTATAAAGTGACAGATGTAAGGCGCCAAAACAGGAGTTCATACACACGGCTCTGTCAGATCAATTCGGCTGCCAGAACTTCCTCCTTGACCAGAGACAATTTTCCACCCCTATTTACTAATCTCCAGCAGAATCCAGTAAAAAAATAGGGTATCACTTTCTATACAGCAATTCCGTTCCGCCCCGACTTCCCCTATAAATGGTCAACGTAGATCTATACAACCCCTGAAGTCAGATCATTAGCAATTTTGTTATTACGGAAACAGACTATGAAAAATTAAACCATGAACCGCCTCAATTTTTCTGCAAACAGAATGCATGTTAATCTAGAGAAAAATAAAATTCTGAACTTATCTACAGTTTCTTCCAACCAAATTCCTACTGTTGAAAATTCATCACAAAATGTGACCTCTTCTGGGTTTGTAGATAGATGATAAATTAAAAAGAGACCAATATATCTATATCTTTCAGCACTACTCAGTTCACTTATACCGAAATAGTATTGGCTCAGGAAAGCTGCATTCATATGTGAATTAATTAATTAATATAGAATACAGCCAAAGTCGTTAAAATTAATTACTATTTAGTTAAATCAATTACGACGTTTCGTCCATATTTGTGGACTTCAACAGGACAATTGTTAAATGGAAAATACGTGTTATCCATTTAAAAATTCACCCGAACTAATCCACAAATGTGGTCGAACGTCGTCATTATTTTGAGTAAATATTAAATTTTTGTTGTTGACATATCTGCTGTATTCATTATTTATTCTACTTAATTGTAATATAATTTATTTATTCTAATTTGTCACTCACAGAGACTTAAATCTCGAGGTCAGAAAACCAAAACTCTGAAATTTGATATAATCTCTCTGTTTTTTTCTCAAAGTTTTCATATGCCCAGACACCTTCAACTATTTAGGGAGGTTTATGTTCTGGGGTCGAAGACCTTGAGCATAAGGCAAGAGTTGTCCTCTGATCCCATTGGATCAGTCGGCCAACTGCCTCCTAGACATAGAGAAGGGAATGCTGCGAACCCACAGAAAACTCTTCTCCCGTCATTCGGAAGGGCGTGAGAATAGTACCCAATGCCCGACCTACCTGATGCAGATTTTCTAGCGTTTTCCCTGCATCTCTTTAGCTGAAACACCGGGTAGTATCCTTAAACTATAGTTCGGGGGCCCTAGTCAACCTTTGGCTACCTTCCGCATCCCCCCTTTTCAATTCCCTTCCTATGTTATTAAAGGTGAGTTGCCTGTTTCAAGGTCACCCTCTTGTAGACTGTTACGCGAAAAAAGTATAATATTCGTTCTTTGTCTGTTACTTTCCTTCTTCAGTGTGCAGAGGGCGATGTGTAATGTTTCTCTTAGGTATTTTTGGGAGGACTGAGATAACGTTCCCAAGGTAAAGAGTGAAATGCACTTCCAGAGTTTTCTAATTGTAGGGTTATTTGAATTGCTAATTATTCTTTTCGACACATTATCTCGTAACAATGCGGTCTAATTGGCTAGCAACGCACTTAATATTGCCAATTTTGTGTCATATTCATTTACATAACGCTATTTATCGTCTCGTGATGCAATCGTTTCCTGTCCTCGCGTGCTAACAAAAATTGATTTTCCTTACATCACATTTTCTTTATCTAGCGAAAAGAATTTTCCATTCCGAATATTTGGTTTCCGTTTTCCTTTAATACTCGAAATTTTTGGATCCCGACAATATTCTTAGGTAAGTGTATTGTGATATTTAGTACAGAGAAATTCAAAGTGCATTGATATCATGCTATATAATCTAAAATATTACTAAGTTTTGAGTTAAGTTGGGTTTTTAAATATTTTTTATGTTTTAGAAATGTGAATTTTTTATTTCAATCTGTGTATAGAAATATTTTTAATTCAAAGAGAGAATTCCTTTCAACTGAAATTTAGTGAGAAGCTTGTAAAATTATATTTTCTGCTAATGCCTGGTTTTAATTATAAAAGTGCACATTTAAAAACTAATTAAAACTAATTTTTATAATTAGAAAATAATTAACCCCTTTTTTAGTTAAAAACTCTATGTTTCGGTATTTTTTGTATTGTATTCTGACAGTGGGTTAATTTTAAGTATTGCTACGTTAGACTGGCTAAAAGTTTATTTGATATGTAATACTAAAAAGGTTTTACTTAATACAAAAAATATATTAAATTATTATAAAAACTTAACTTAGTAGATCGTTAGCTTTATATATTATAAAATTAATGTAATGTAGAAGATTATTTTTACGTTTTTATTCCTAGAGTAGCTTATGACCAATAACAATGTATTCAAAGTTAATTTTCTTGATAAACTCTTCTTTATTGCTCATAAACTATTCTTAACTTTGCATAATTTACAACGGACGTGAAATCAAAAATATTAATTTCCTTGTAGTGTACATTTTGCAAAACAATAAATATCTTAAGGTGCAGTTCAGGTAATTTATATTAATAACACAACTTTATTGCAGCAGATAAATTACAGAAAAGTTACTAATAAGAATGTTGGACGCGAAATGGTATAAATTATAATTATGAATTCGGAAGCAGGGAAAGAAAATAAAATTTATTATTCATTTTCTGAGGTTAAGTTCTATTAAGGGATGTAGTAATCATTTACGTTTATATAGCGCACTTGTCTCAGTTTATTTATTTGTTATTTTAAATTTACATTTGACGTAAATTTTTGCTTTCAATGTACGTCTGGTAAAAGCGTTGCCAGGCATAGGTAAATAATTACAGGAAGCGGCTTCCCGGAAGGGCCAATATGTAGGTAATACGGAAATTGGTAACAGATTTGGATAGTGATGCTAAGACCAGTTATCAACCAATTATTTGAACTGTAAGAAAAATGGAGTTGGGAGAACAGAGAGGCAAAAAGAGCGAGAGACTTTTGGTTGAGAGTTTTTGCCACGTTAACTTTATAATTTTTTTATCAGAATTTTCTTTCAAGTTTCCATACCGACACACGGTAATCTGGGGTAGAATCTCATGTTGGTGCAGTAGGCAATATGCGTTTTAACTTGGCACCTTTCTTTTGTATATATTTTCTATTCATTTTTTTAAATAATGTAGAACCATTAAATTTTATTTAATTTTTGTTAGCGCGTGGCCTGCCATTCAGGAATATTATAAATTTACTAACGTAACAATAAAATTATAAAAAGAGGGTTTTAAGACCGCGCATTGCATTAGCACACCACATTCAATTAATAATTTTTTAATTTGTCTGGATGAAGCAGAAACTTGTAATTTGTTGCTGAGCGTAATAAGATACTCTTCTCCGATCAGTTAATAATCATATATTACGTATGCGCGGGTCTGAGCTCCACGAAGGTCCTCGCTAATTGAGCGAGTTTCCTAACTTCTGACTACTAATTAACAGAGACAAACGAGATACGTTGCACGCGCATAATTACAACATATACAACTGTGAAATGTGCCCATGCAAGTGATAAATATTTCATTCCTTAAACTATAATAATCTTAATATATTCTTTTTGGATACAGCATCCTCTAAGTCATTCGTATAAGGTATGAAAGAATGAAAAGAAACGGGAAAGGGGGTTTAAATGTTAGCAAATACTGGGCAGTTGCAAAAAATCTCTCTTTTCGAATGAAAAAATTGATCATCCGTACACAAAATAAGTGTAAGAAAGGAAACAGAGAAAATGTGTTCCTGTTTTCTTAACTAAAATTAAATTTTATCGCATTAATTGCATACATCCGGTTCTGCCCCAGAGGGGTGGACAGACGTCTCTTTTTAAAAATTAAACAAAAAACTAAATTCGTTGTTTTAAGTTCTATTGATATTACAATAAGTAATAGAATGAACTAATGATTTATACATTAGTAAATCAAATTTCTTTTTCTTTGTTTTGGTATTTACTTCTAAGACTAGTCTGATGCAACCATCCATGCTAACATCTCTTGCTCAAGCATTTCATTTCCACGTAACTACCAAAGCCTTCCTAATCTGCTTAGCGTTCTCCATCCTTGTCTCACTCTTCTCTTCTTAACCCACACGCTTCCCTCTAATGCTAATTTTACAAGAACCCCGTGTCTTAAGACGTGGCCATTTAATCTATTGATTCTCTTAATCAACGTCCTCCATATTGTTCGCTCTTCCCCTATTCTGCTTAGAACTTCTCGTTAGTAATTCTATCCACTCATCTGATTTTCAGCCTTCTCCTATGGCACCACATTTCGAATGCTTCTATTCTTTTCCTTTCTGCAACTTCAGTAGTCCACGTTTCGCACCTACACGAACTTTTTTTGGGGTGTTAACAGTTTAAATGAGGGCGATCCTGAAACAGGCAAGTCCCCTTGCATAGGAACGGAATCGAAAAGGGGGGATGCGGAAGGTAGACCAAAGTATCCAAGGGTTGACTAGGGCCCCGGGACTGTGGTTTAAGGATCCTGCCCGGTGTTTCACCTAAAGAGATGCAGAGAAAACCCTAGAAAACCTGCATCAGATAGGCCGAGCATTGGGTAATATTCTGACGCCCTTCCGAATGACGGGAGACGAGTTTGCTGTGGGGTCGCAGCATTCCCTTCTCCGTGTCTCCAGCAGTTTTAGGAGGCAGTTGGCCGACTGATCCAATACGAACATTTTTGACAATTATTTCCTAATATTCACACTTATATAAGTGGTGGGTAAATTCCTCTTTTTTGCGGAAGCCTTCCTGTCCTGCGCTATCCTACTCTTTATGACTACTATACTTCTACCATCCCTAGTTATTATGCTGCCCAAGTAGCAGAATTCCTTAACTTTCTTAAAAATATCTCAATGTAACACCCTTTGTTATGCCACTGTTTCCCCATTACCTTGGATTTCCCTCTTTTTACATAATGTTTTCAAAAATTGTTAAACAATAAGTGTCCCGTTCCGTCCCGACTTCCCTTACATGTGACTGTAAATCACTGTTATTAATAACGGGTAATAATTACTTTTATTTAGTGTTGAAGTTTAAATGGTTTACTACGTAAACCTACGTATCAATCAGTTTTTAGCATTTGCGATACAAAATACTGGACATTAACTACTTAAAGAAGACGACATAGAAGACGAAGGAATTTCTATTAATCCAAAGAAAAATAAGTATCACATATTTGACAATTTCCCAATTTGTGTAAATTATGGACAGAATAAATAAAAATGTGAGATATTCTCCGTTTAAACGGAAAACATATACATATATATCTATATTTTTTTTCCCCAGATGAATCCAGTACATTTGCGACACGTAGTAAATTAAGGGTAGGAGTGAATCTCTGCGGGTTCTAATTGGATTCTTTGAAAAGATGACCCTACGGATACTTCTCGGATCTTGAAAATTGCATCCTCAAAGAATAAACAGATGAATACGTCATTCCAAACCTGTCGCGCTAAAAGAAATTACGTCACATCAAACGTATGAAAAGTATTCGAGTCGAAGAATACTAAGTGATTATTATTTCTTAAAGAGAAAAACCAGCAACATAGGATCAAAATAAAATCTTAATATATGTGGCTACTATTTATAATAACCGTAATTAGCTGACAAATCACCCTGTGTGATATCTGCTGTGTGAGAGCATCTCTGAGAATATCATGGAAACTTGTAGAAAATATTTCACCAATTATACGAAAAACCCAGTGAATTTAGATTTAAATGCTTGTAGGACATACCAAAGAAATATTCCCCTACATAAAATAGTCTCCACTCATTTTTGCCACTGAACGAGTCCGCGATAACTGAGCGGATAACATTAATCCGGGACGAGTAACCTAAATCAGTGAAAAAGATTGTAAAATTTAGGGTTAGGACCAGTTGTGGAAAAACAGTTAATAACAGAAACTATCAGCAAAAAGTCGGGTGTTGAACCGCGCTATCTCAATTGCTGCAATTAAATAGGAAGTCACGCCTTCGATGTGCAAATGTAAAAGGTGTTTCACTAATAAAAATTTCAGTTTTATGACTGGTTTTTAAAATTACAAAATCTATTTTAATTGATCGACCTTTTTCAACAGTGCAAGAGTTTGGTGCAACAAAAGTAATAATCTGTCTTTCCGAAATAAAAAAACTCCCACAACAAGTTCTTGCAGAAAAGTAACACATAAATCATAAGCAACTCTGTTGGAAGTATGAGCAAATTATAAAATAACCCTGTACACTGTATAATTTCTATTATCATAAACACATGTGTAACGGTTTATCAGGACATAACTACTACATGAAACAGAATTCTGAATAACAGTGTCGAGCTTGAACATTTTTTCTTCATAACAAGATGACGAATAAATCTTTCTCTAATAGAGCTCCTTAATGCCACACCATCATTTCGCTACAGACGAGGACTTAGTAAAAAATAAATCATCTTATTTAACTCAAAATAAAATTCTAAATAAGTAATTCTATGAGTGATTACGTACAATTTTGAAGTTAATTTTCTGTAAAAAAAAATCATAAACTTACATGTTTTTGAAAACATTTCTTTAATAAATTGACACTATTAAAATAATTTTAATATAAATAAAACTCTAAATTCTTTAATAATTTATAAATAAAAATGAATGTATTTTTTCTGTCCCAAACGAGTTTCTATAGCATTGATCCATTTTCGAAATTTGGATGCAACTTTGGCGAGTATTTAAATATATATTTTTAAATACAATTATATTTTTTGGTGACCTTAACAGCTACTGGAAACTCGTATAATACAAAACCTTTATTAAAAATCGATTTTTTTGCTTTTTAAAAAAATTCACTACGCCTGGTGATCTCAATTTCTTTTTATAAAAATATTGAAATAATCTCGTAACAGTATCTGATCTATTTTATGAATAAAAACTAAAACATCATACAGAATTTGGTCCCTAACACTTTATTTAGCATATACTTATTCCTGCGATACTTGCTCTAATTTAAAACAGCCCTTAATCCTCTATTCAAAGCCACTTTTAATTTTTTAATAATACTTTCACTAACACAAAAAAGCCAAGAATTACAAAAACGTACACGATGGACTACAATAAAGACAGTCTTCTTAGCTGTAAGTGACAAAACATTGCTTAAGCTACAAACTACTCCGATTTTGTGATAATTTATTTTCAATATACTCTCCATATTTATAAAATTTTAATTCACTGTCAATAATAACACCAAAGTACGAAAAACTATAAACCAACTCTATACTATATTATCTACAATTTTATATATATATATATATACCCTATATACATAAATATACATTTGGTTTTTTAGCATTTAGTGTAACTTATTGAAATACAGCCAGTTCATAATAAATTTTATTTATAATACCTTTACTACTATTACCAGAAATGTAAAGAAGGGCATCGTCAACAAATAGTTGAACTTTGGCTTCCTTAACTATTTTCGGCAGTTGATTAACATACAAAATGAATAACAGTGGACACAATTTGCTGCCCTGAGGCACGCCAAAGTCAACTTCTCTACTCTGAGAACAAACTTTAATAATTCTAACATAATGCTTCCTGTTCATCAAGTAATTTTTACCCAACTTTAAACATTCCCTCTAACTTTATAAATGAATAACTTATCAATTAACTTTTCTCTACATACAGTATCAAAAGCTCTCTTAAAATATAGCTCCAAGACTCTACTATAAGTTATAAAGCAGTTTTCGTTGAATGTTTGTCTAAACCCTTAATGATATACAGAAAAAATTTTTTATTTAAATGTTTCATTAACTGATCATAAATTATAGACTCAATAATTTTATAAACAATAGGTTAATCAACCCCCGTAGAAAATTTGCTGTTATTGCACTAATTTGGAGGAAAAGCTTTTTCTTTTTACTTTCCAATCGTATTTCGTCCATCTGTCAGCGTTTTCCGGAAACATATTACTACTTTTTTTGATTATCCACTTTTCTATTTTCCTACCATCGTTGTTAGACTTAAAAAAATAATTTATCAAAATTGTTACCTGCTGAGTTTATCTATATCCTCTATCAAATTAAAACGTGGTACACATTTGTGATGTAGTGTTTTGAACACTGTTCACGTCTCCGATGCGTGTAATTTTCAATATGAAAACATCAACAGAGTCTCGTTTTTCATTTTACCTGTTTTATTCTATCTTATCATGAACAGTTCTAGATTAGCAACCCTACAATTTGCAGGTAATTATTTCCGAAGAAAGTTTTTCCACTTTTATATAATTATTCTCCCATAGATAACATCTTATCTCGCAGAAATTGCCTAAGAAACTGCTTTCTCTTTCATTCTTTGAATAATTCGCAAACCGTATTTCCAGAAAATTTATGCTTTCTCTTTCATTCTTAGAGTAATTCGCGAAGCGTATTTCCAGAAAAAATTTAAATGTAGCCTATTTCCATAGAGTACGTCATGGTAAACCCAGGTTAATTTCACTTTCTTCGAAATTGTTTGTCTGTTCTATAAATGGAGACCTCATACGAGAAAATTGCAACTAAATTATTTACAATTTGTTGAATTTGGAGTTCGTTCCTTAATTTTCATAAAATAATTATTGATCTTTAAGAGAAGAATTTAAAAGATTTTTACATTGCGTGATAACAAACGTTAGTAGGTACAGATTATTGAAGTAAGCCTGCACAAGGAAAGGTCGTGCCGCCATTTTTTACGTCTCATACTGTAAAGACAATTTTTTCTTCAAATAATTTAAGTTTGCATTAACATTTGACACAAGTAAATCTGTTATGCATTGGGAAAGGAACTAATTCTGGAGGAGAGAGTCTAAATTTCGTATATTCATGTGTTGATTAACCTATGAATAACAATATAAGAGACTAACAATTTGATTAATAAGCTGAAGCAAAATGAATTATATGCTATCAAAGTTTTTTTAATTAAGTCTTTAAGGACTAGGTTTATAACAGATTAAGGTGAATGAAATTTCTTATTATAGTGAATAATAGTAATTTTAACACCGGATGCGTGAATTTATAAACTGTACTTCTTCAATGCAATAAACAATTACATAATACTAGAATAATAAAATAATTTAATAATCATTGTTCTACGTTTTATTTGATTATTTATGAGGTTGTGACACCTACAGCATAATTCATATCTTATTTAAAAGATTTGCTTCACTTAATCCTTTATAGAAGATATCTGAAAACATTCTCTTTTATTTATCATGTCATTATTATATCTTAAATAGAATAAGTGCAAAGTACTTGCTGAGATTCAGTCTTTGATTAAACATTTCACATTCTACTTTGGCATTTTCCTAAATTTCCTTAAATGAATTAGATTAATTATGGGGCCATTGAATTATAGACCTTGCCGATGCCATAGCAGAGAAGAATATAAAGCAATGTGTATTACTTAGAACAAAATTCCAGTTGTTATGATTAAAATGAAATATTACCTTTGGTGTGCCTCATGGTTCCATATTAGATCCATTATATGAGTGATATTGAATATCCAGACACTCTGTAATGTTGATACAACACAGAATGAAAGTGATGGATGCTGTGAGCAGTTATAAATACAACTAATAGAGAATTCCAATAAAAGTGACTAAAGCAAATGCTGATGCAACAGTTATGGAGGAAATTAGCACTCAAAAGCATACAAATCACCAATTATAGTGGGAAATGAAATGATACATCATTAAATATACTGTTCCTAGGTATATTTTCTTAAAATAACACTTATTATCAATGTAAGGATTAAAAGCTAGAAGAATTTAACATAGGACAGGTTTATATATTAGAGGTCCACAAAATGAAGGAATTAAAACATATATTTTATTTCCTTGAGTATTATTGGAAACATGTAAATATTTTTTTATAAAATTGAATATATATATATATATATATATATACACACACTATGGCAGGAATGAGAGACAGAAAACTGGCTACATGGTGCCTGCCATCTGTACTCTTCAGGTAAGCCACCAGTTTTCTGTCTATTTCCTGTCTTTATTAATTGTTTTAATTAACCGTACAATGTCATTTTCTCTGAAAAAGTCAAAATAATATTAATTAAACAGTCATTGACTTACCTTAATTTGATAGCAGGTATGACTGGCAGGAAAGAATGACAGTCAATATATATATATATATATATATATATATATATATATATATACATATATATGCATCAGGCAATGACATTGTCAAGTTAATTAAAACAATTAATAAGGAAAGGAAAGAGAGATAGGAAGTTAGTGACTTACCTGAGGTTCATAGATGGTAAGCAACTAGTGAGGTTTGGAGTTCTTTAAATTTTTGGAGAAAGTTAGGAAGACATTTCCAGTGGTCGGATGGTCACTACCAAATGAGGATAATAATTATCACATTTTCAATTTCTTATATGGTCCTTTAAATATTTCTTGACATGAGATTGCTATGCTGCAAGTGGATAGCCATTTTTTGAATGTATAAAATACAAGAAGAGAGTTAATGATATATTTAAATTTAACTAAACATTTAATTTGAATGCATTAGAATATTGGTAAGATAGTCTGTGCTAATAGTGGTACCAATTTATATAAGTACATCTTCTTCCTTATTCTGGTAGCCATTTTATTTTATACATATTGGCATAATATGATGTTAGAGTTGTGATATCTTAATTAAAAGCCCATATATTTAAGAACTCTAAAGAATTAAAAACAAATGCTCCTTGTGGAAATATTTCAGATTTCATGGTTAACCATAAATAGTTAGTCTCTCAATTAAGTGAAAACAAAAAAATAGAACACAGAGATCAAAACATAGAAATAAAATAAAATATTATAAGTCTATTATGTATGAATTGGGAGAACCAACAATAATTACATCCCAAAGTCATAGGCTTTATGTTGACAAAATGAGAACAATAATTCCAACGTAACAATTGTGCTGTGTATCAGGAATAGAGTTGTTATTTTAGTTTTCGAAATCCACTGAACTTGTTGTTTATTTGAACACTGCTTCATTATAATTTCAGTAACCTTAAAAAGTAGTTACATATTAAGTGTAGATGAAACTTGTTTCTAATGTAGGTTTATAAATGGTTTTCAATAAAATAATGATTGCTATATGATGACTTCATTGATTGTGATGTGACTTTGTAGTTTAATATACAACTGTGATAATATACAAAAAATTGAAATTATGAATTGAATCCAACACAATAAATTTATTTTGGTTTCAGTTTCTATGTTAATGGATTACTTTTAAATGTACACACATAATGTAAACATCCTTCATAGTTTTTAAGAGCTCAATATAACATCAGTATTCAGAGAAATATTTGGTACGCCAGAAAATTTAGGATTTTTCACGAACCTTGTAATTTCTGTATTATAATGCATGAGAATGCTTGATATACTTGACGTTTAGCATATTATTAATAAAACAGTCACTCATATCGAATAAAATGCCACTACATTTTGTTGTTAGAGACAACCTTCAAATTGACTAACATAAACCTGTTCTTAGAGATCCCTCAATTGTTAATTAAATATCATTGGTACTATAAATGACACAACTGTAAATAATTTTATTCATTAATATGACCTGTGGTATTATTTATTTGTATAGCACCTGAATCTTCCTAATCTAGTATATATTGTATGAAGTCTGCTGAAGTTACCGAAGAAAATGTATATAATCTGTAAAACCTATTACCCAGCCATCCCTGTTACATTCTGAGTGAGAAGAAGATAATAAATTTTTACTGATAAAAATTTCACACGATTTACCTTCAATGGTATATATTTTCTACAGACCTTTAAAAATTTGGTTTCAGGCATGTGGAATTAATTATAGGGTCTAATAATATCTTAAAAGTAATTGCAAAACAATAAATTATATATGTTTCACATGTGCCATGAAAAGTAAGTTTAAATGTAAATCTGTCAATACATTAATTGGATAAAAGGAATATATATATAAGGAAATATTGTAATAGAAAGTTGAATTTATGTAATTAATTTTTAATTGCTTAACACTCCATTAAGTATGGCAATAAAATTATAATGAACTTATTTATAAGTTTTTCCTTGTTTGTATAAGTTGTTTTGTGTGTGAAAATAATACACATATGAATTTTTAAAAATATATGACTAATATTTATCACAAAGAATGTTAATGATTCTTTGCACTAATCTGTAGAGTAAGAAAGCCCAACTTAGAGAAAATTTTATTGTTCAATATCCTTGAAGTAATTTGACACAGGCTATAATAACCATTTATTCAAAAAAATAAAATAATGGAAAGTGAAGTTATGAAAAATAAAATAAAATTGTAATGTTGTAATTGTTCCATTTTGAAATTATCATAACTAAATTAAACTTCTTATTCTATGGCATCGTCTTTATTGCATTTATTAAAACATTAGTGATGTCTGTCAACAGTATAATCACAGAATATTAAATGTTACATTTTTGGTAAATTATGTATATCTAGGTAATAAAAAAAATATTGATATTAAATTGAGCCCTGTGGGCACTATTTTTTTTGTCCCAATCAGAAATAAAAGATTTGCCAACATATCTCAGTGTGTGCAGTATGAGAATAATAATTCTGAATAAAAAGTTTAAATTTAACATCTGTTTTATATATAATAAAACAATTTATGGCCTTACATTTGTTTTATTCCCAATAAAAAATAGTTATCAATTCTCATGTAACTAGTATTGATCTAATATCAAAATGTAGCAAAACAGTTTATATGTCATATAAATACAAGTTTACAAAGTTGCATACAAAATACAAGTGTGTTGTGGTATTCAGTCCTAAGGCTAGTCTGATGCTAACTTATCTTCTGCAAGTCTCTTCATTTCGTCATAATTACCACATCCGACACCGTCCCTAATCTGCTTGGTGTATTCCATCCTTTGAATTCCACTTCTGTTCTTATCCCACACACTTCCTTCCTATGCTAATTTTACAGCACCCTCATGTCTCAAATTGTGGCCTATTAATTTACCCTTCTCTTGTTCAATGTCTTCTATATTCTTCACTCTTCCTATATTCTGCTTAGAACTTTCTTGTTCTAGCCACCCATCTGATTTTCAGCACCAAATTTCAAAATACCAGTATAAGATTATAAAACAATGGCCTAGGTGAGCTACTTGAATTGTTTTCAGTTATGGAAAATTATATGTACAATAAAATATAAAACAACAAAGGTAATCAAATAAATAATGATCTGGTAAACAAAGGGAATATTAAATTGATTAATGTTAAGCAATATTTGTATTAATTTCTTCATATTTATTAATCAAAGATTGCTTTTGCTATGCACATTACATTTAACATTTTATGTGAATGGACATACATTATTCAATTACAAGGATTACAATTACAGATATTCCATAAGTAAGCATGGATCTACTTCATATTGGCACGTATGTCAACATTGCCTTGTAAATGATTCTTCTGGATATGGTGACCATTTGACCTGTATTTGGAATAAAAATATTTAGAGGGTCTGTTATTGGACAGACAACTATTTCTGTCTCATACAACATTGCATATATTTTCTCAATGATGTTGGATTATCAGAAGGATGGCTAAATAATAGTGACACAAATAACATTTAATTTAGAGAAAATGATCATAAATCTCAGTCCAAAGACTCCAATAACCTAGACCTATTATACTGAAATAGTATCGAGGATCTGCACCTAAACAGAATACTAGTAAATCAAAATTTAGAATTACAACTGATCTGAAAAATTTAGAATTACAACTGATCTGAAAAAGCAAAAAGTCAAACAGATATAAGTATTTTCATTTATGTATCAATTTAAAATATTAAATATTTTAGTTTAGTTTAGTACTCCTTCATTTTTTCCATTTCAAATACATTTAGTTGTAAGAGGTAATATAGTTTGTTTAAATTTAAACTATTTGCAAGGTGTGTTCAAAACTGAAGACAGAAAAGTGAATAAATGTAAAATAATGTTTTAAAAACATTGAGTTTAGTTCTAAATTAGATAATGAGGGCTTTCCTGTTGATGATGTGTAAACAGTTTTCAGATTCGCACCCAGGCAGATAAATGTGGAATTAAAACATATCATTTCCATAACATGCACTGTCAACTTCAACAGTTTTAATGATGTGATCTGTACACCTGATGAAGATTGCAGACAAGCAATAGAAACATTGTGTTTACATTCTCCATTGACCTGGGAGCAAAATAGAGAACTGTTCATGCTATTGCTCAAGTTTACTAAGAGCAATAAGTTGCTGAAAAACTCATTCCAATATTTCTGTAACTGAGTTTTATTATATCTTTTCAGGTCCTAAAATACAAGTATTAAAAGCAAATTAGACCTTCCACATTGACTGCTGTGAGGCATTGCAGATTATTTAATTTCAGGAATGGATTTTATAATTGAAATGTAAAATATTTTAAGATCAATATATGAAAACAGTAGAAACTCTCAAAAAACATTTGAAATATCTGTAAATTAAAAAATAAAATATAACCTACTAGTAAAGTTGCAATACCAATAAAGTGGCATGCTACTTACATGTAATTTGCATGACAGATGTAATTTGATGTGATATTCAAATAATTAACCTTTCAGCACTTTCATACAAAGACAGCGGCTGTAGCAACAACTATAAGGAGGTATTTAAATAAGGTTTCTCATACAGAAGTTGCATTTATACAATTTTTTAGCTAAGGAAGTTAATTTTTATGCCTCGTACACAATATATTGGACTGCCACAATGGAGATTATGGCTTAGGTTACCCTTGATGCTGAGTCCCAGACATGAGCTTCTACAATGATATTATCAACATTGAATGTGGAATGAGGAATGTTATCACGCCTTCTTTTCAGACAAACCCATGCTCTGTATACAGAATCATGACAGCTGGCATAAGAGATTGTCACACTAGTCCTTAATCCCAAATTGTATGAGGTGGCATTTGATCCATGTCTCCATCACGTCTTGTTCACATTGTCAAAACTGTACTACAGCAGGTAAATTTGTTGCGTGTTATGGTCCGAAACTCAGTCGTAACGCTATATTTCAGCAGGACAATGGATGAGCGCATGTTGCCCGTACCGTCGTAACATTCTTTTCTACACAACATGCTCAACTGTTGCCTTGTCATTCATCTGATATCTCACAAATTGAAATCTTCTGGTCAATGGAAGACGAGCGACACGCTGGTGTTGAAATTTTAATGCGCAATAGTGTAAATGTAATAATGTTCAAACCTTCTGACCAAATTATGTGTTACATTACGAGGGATGAATTGTTAGTATTTCCATTATTCAAGCGCATCTCACGTGCGTACGATTGCCGCGTGCTACGATAAAATTTAAAATGCGAAAATTTGCCGATAAAGAACTAGTTTCTATCCCTTCTCTAGTCTCTTATCCACTCCCAAGGTCTAGTTATGACAAGAAATCAACGTGCTTTACCAGTAACCACGTAGTTTCGTTGCTGTCCCGTGTTACCTTACCAAGTAACATCAAATACACATGACAGGTATTGAAAATATATTTATTTGCGTTACTTTTACAATGTACAGACATAGCTAAATAGCGTCTGCTCAATTATAATGAATACGTCCTATTAAAATTAATGGCCATCTAAAAGGTTCTTTATTTCAATTACCAACTGTCAACATTTAACGGTCAAACAATCCAATGCATTTTAAACTTAGTTTTAATTCAAGAGAATATTTTATTGGTCCATAATAAGGTACGTTACCAGTTGAAGATTTACGATTTTTCGGCAAGATATTATTAATATTTTCATTACTCATGGGTTACAAGAATTTAAGGGTTTGATAAGAATTGGAGAAAGCGTCATTGAATTGATACGATCCCAATTTTTTCTGGTAAGTCTGATTTGGTCTATTCTTATTGAAAGATGACAACACAACAGCAGTTGGTGTATTCAAATTTTTATCTCATGTAATTGGAGTTTAATTTATTCCTGATACGGAGTTGATTGCTTATGTCAAAGATCGATGAGGCAAACAAGATATGAAAAGTAGGCTAGCACGGAAGGTTTTCGCAAAATAGAGCAATTTTAAAGAATGAATTTTCTCCCGGTGAATCTGTTGAAGATAGCGTTTCCGGGTTTCTATCCGGCTCAGTTCTGAGCAGAATAGAGGAAGAGCGAACAATATGGAGGACGTTGACCAAGATAAGGGATAGATTAATAGGCCACGTTTTAAGACACTATGGTCTTGTAAAATTAGCATTAGAGGGAAGTGTGTGTGGGGTAAGAACAGAAGACGGAGGTCAAGGATGGAGTACGCTGTACAGATTAAGGAGGATGTGATAGCTATGCGGAAATGAAAAGGCTTGTGCAAGATAGGTTAGCATAGAGGGTTGCATCACACCAGTCTTAGGTCTGAATTCCACAACAACAACGATTACATATGATTTTGAGATGCGTTAGAGAGAATCGTCGTTGCTCAACTATTATCTGCGACGACAGCAATATCTGCTGGTCTTTATTCGCTGAAAGAATGTAATTTGAGGTACATTTGAGGTCGAAGATCGATGAGGCAAGGAAGATATATGATATGGGGTTTTTCTTGAAGAAAAAATGCCTTATTGGTCACTAAAATTGACATTTTATTCAGGGAAAAAGTTCTTGAAATTATCCTCCGAATTTTGATTCTACGAATGTGCGACATTTTAAATTGGAATATCTGAAAGGAGTAGGGATGTGGTACTGCATAAAACCGGTGAAGGTCAAGAAGTCGATTGATCAGGTTAGTAATGAGAATATTTTAAAGAACTTTGATCAATTCAATGATGGAAGGTATAAGACACGGAACAGTCGAGGAAAGTAGTGGATGCAGTATACAGATCATGTAACTAAATATTGTGATATGTAGGAAATTCTGTGATCTGAAAGAATGTTCCAAAACCGTTTCCTACGATATCAATAGATTCATGAGACGGGAGAGAAACCTAAATTTGAATGGAAACACTGATATCAAATGACTAAATTTGGCCGTTCACTATAAAGTATAGTATTAGAAGTGACCCTTTTCCAGAATTTAATAAGAACCAGCCACCATTTGGGTGTTAAAGTGCACACTGGGTTCATGGATCAGGACCAAAGCAACCAGCCCAAATAAAGTAGCAATTCTTTTGAAATCGGTTGTTCACTTTTACTGCATTTAAACAATAAACAAGTAAATACTTGAGTAACTGACATATTTCAAATAAGACTCACGTGAGAAGACGGAACTAAGCGTTCCTATATTTTCATGTGTATTGATTATATATCAACAGAGTCTTGTATTTTATAAGTGTTTGTGATTTCAATGTGTTTAACAGTATGTGGGAAGCAGCGTTTAGTGGTTGCCGTGATGGGCTTCTTCGTGACCCTCACCGCGTACACTCAGCGCCTTTGCCTGTCAGTCGCCATAACAGAAATGGTCATTATACCCGTTGGAAATACCTCGGAAATAGTTCAGAACGAGCTTAACTGCCAAGATATGAATGGAGAGCTGAACGCCACACAAGTGAGTATGCGGGAAAAAATATGCCGCTATCTGTTAAAAGATTAATTTTCAAACCTAGCCACTTTATGCCTCTTTTAAAATTACTACCCCTACAGTTTTTGTTTCCGGGTCGCAAAGAGCATTTCTATAATATTTCGTTGTACCAGCTCCAGGCGTTTATATCTGTATGCCGAACATACGGACATACACACAAACACTCAATATTATTATTATATTACTGAAAGTATTAGTATTATATCAGTATTAAGCATATTCCATCAATCCTTTGATGAAGCAGAAGTTCAAAGATGTGGAACAAGTCAGAGATTGTATATAAAATTTTATGATTTCTTAATTACTATTTACCTTCATTTTATTTTTAAATTTTAATAATATACGATGAAGGTCTACATGGGAGATTATGTATACAATTTGTACCCTATAAATAATGTTGATAAATGCTGCTAATACCATATGTAGTGAACACATGCTACCTAAATTATTAAAGCGGTTTGAAACGCATTAAACATTACACATATACTAAGAAATTAGCCCAGTAAGTATTTTTCTGACATTAAGTAAATTAATAAATAAATAAAAATACGACCAAATATGTCAGGAAACAAATTAAATTAGTAGAAATGCAACGTTAGATCCAACTTTGTGGACTTCTTCGGGTAAATGTTTAATCGATAAGCTATCTACGTCGTGAAGAAATGTAAATAGTTTATCAATTAAAAAAATTACCTGAAGAAATACTCAAAGTTGCATGAAACGTTGTATTTATATTAATTAAATTTGTTTCTTAAAATATTTGGCCGTATTGTTTTATTTACTAAGAAATTAGTGTCTATGTTAAGGGCTATATATATATATATAATAATGCGAAGGACGCCTATATGCGATGCCTTTGTAGGGGATGTCTTCCTTCCGTTCTCTTTCTATGCTATTAAAGGGGAATTGTCATAAGAGGAAGATTAGACCCTCCCTGGCTCTTTTGTCAATAAGAGTCTGACGAAATGCGACCTCATACGCGGCTCTACAATATCCTCCCTAAATCTGCCCAAGTTATGGTACCAGTGGTTCCTAGAAATTCATTAGTATTCAATGGCGAGGAAAGCTACAGATTATTATTGTGATAAAATTTATTTTATAGAATTAAGGTCTTGTCGCTGAGTTGAAAAATCGGTATCTATTCATCCTTCACGTCAATAATTAACCACGTTATACATTCCAATTAAAAAATTTTCTGGAAGTTCAGGAAGCAATTTAAGTTTGACGTATAACGTCTTACGCTGTTTGTGTGGTATGACTGATTTACCATATAAAGACATCCGATAACGCAAAGGAGCGGAAAGTAGAAAAACAAGGAAAACCTTGCCTTTTGTTACTTATCTCAACTAAAAGTATGATGCACGTGTAATATAGCAGGTGTATTTAAGTTTTATTTTCGTTACGAACATTTTTAACTACGATTTATCTATCCTAGGTAATTATTTATTTAATGAAACTAACTCACTGTATTATTGTAGTTACAAAGAGGCCCTTCAGAACACTTAAACATTGTCATCTTGAATATGAAGGAGGTCACATGAATAGTCGTAAATTGTAATTAATGTTGTTTCAGAATTTTTTTACATCACATTTACTTCTAGGTCCTACGACGACATCAGATGAAATTATTTATAACTATCTGGAGACGCGGCATTGCCCGGATATTTATTTATATTATCCCCGTACATTATTTAATTCTTGGTCAACACTTGATTAAAATGGCATCGAAAACGTCACAATATAAACCACAAATACACTCCCAATATTTCGTACGCACGTGGCAAAAATACTCCCGGTTCAATGCAGGGCTAAGAGTATTTTCAGTTCTATAACAGAATAAAAAGTCTACCCCACTTAAGGGATAAATTTATACTTAAATGGCATATTAAAGGTGATAATGTAGCATAGCGACTCGCATTACACCGGTTTCGACACCTAAGGCGATAGTTTCCATGTTATTTTCATATGACACATTTCCACCTCCACCCCTCACATGCTGGAAGGTGTTGAATTATACACAAGTACGGTCGGGAAAACACTATAAATGTTATTGACCTCAAGAAATTTCTTTCGACTCCCATATGAGTCTTTACTACACAGTAAAAATTCCACTAATTCTATACCATCCCTCTAAGGGTGGCAGCCGTGTCTTATCTCCAACGTGTTTGGTTTTTGTTCGCGAGGAATATAAGAACAAAATTTTATCAAAATTGTCTTGTCCTTTAAATGTATTATGGAGAAGTGTGTTTTACCCCATACCATCCCCCTGTTAGTGGATGAACCGCAATTTAATTCGCATTCTAAATGTCAGAATCGAACTCAAAGATTCCCATAGCATCTATTTTGATACCAGACTTGACTTTTTATTTTCCCATGACGCCCCCTACACCGCTACCCCTGTGAATACTTGCCTTAGACGATGAATGGGGTTGAAATTATACGCATACAAATTCAGAGAAAGCGCTATCTAATTGTCCCAAAAATATATATTAGAAGGAAATAACGGCAGATTATTGATTTTTACAAATTATCGCCCATCTACCCGCGCCCTGAGTTCGGTTCGCCAAGAACACCTGTTCAAATTTTGGTCAAAATTGTTCCATCTGTTAAAAATAGAATGCGTAAGACAGTTTTACCCCCTTCCAACCCTCTTAGGGGATGAACTGTAACTTGAATTGCATTTTTTGTGTCAGAATTAAATTCAGCGGCACACATTGCACCAGTTTAGAGCTAAATCTCTATCGTTTATTGGTTATTTTAATGTTTCTCCGCTCCAACCCCCCACCCCTAAGAATACTCCCCTTCGATTATCGATGGAATTGAAATTACATGCCAGCTGTATCGAAAGACACACTATCAAAATTAATTGGTACAAGAATGCATTTATATGATAAAAATATCGGCCGTTTTTGCTTATTTAAAATTCTCCACCCCCACCTTTAGGGGCGCTAGCCAAGATTTCCGTACAGTGCTGATTTTTGTTTCGCAAAGAACACGTGTACCAAATTTGGTCGACTCGTTTAAATTTGTATGCAGAACATACATTCACACAGACAGAGACACATAGAGTAATTTTATTATAGAGATGATTTTTTTATTATTATGAAATGTCGTTGTTTATAAATTGATAATGGTAATCTAACAGAATGCCTTCGGCGAGTTTATGTGGGATGAAGAGCTGCAAGGCATTATTTTGAGTTCCTTCTACTGGGGCTACACGTTGACCCCGATCCCTGGAGGATTGGCGGCGCAACGGTTTGGACCAAAGTACATCATGGGCTTCGGAATATTACTGTCGTCAATCGTCACTCTTCTGTCTCCTATATCGTGCAGGTATGGGGGCGCTCCCATACTCATCCTCGTCAGGTTCATTGCAGGACTTTGCCAGGTGAGAGAATTAGAGTCACAGCTTAGTGAATCTCGTTGCCCGTTACCAGTCCTTACGATCCTTTCTTATATTTCAACACTTAATGGTTTTACGTGTTTCTTTTTTTTATAAAAAACTTTCAGAGTACTAGTATTAATGATATTGATTTTGTCCTTGATTTATAACTGCATGATATGAACAAGTTTATTGTTAAAATGTTAACGAAAATTCATTCCACTGTAATGAAAAAAAATTGTTGCAGGGTCCTTTATACCCATCGCTTGCTGCCATCTTAACGAAATGGGTACCAGAGCACGAAAGGGGAACTTTGGGTGCTATAGCCATGACAGGTAATTTAGTCTCCGCTCAAATTTCTTACTTTAAAATATTAATAATTATTATTCCATAAGTTACCGTTCAAGATAACTGTAGGGGATCTTTAAATTTAACGTTTTATTCTATTTAATTTTCCCACAATCGTATCATTCCATTCTAGATATACTTTATAAGTTGCTTGGCGATTTGCCTAGTAATTTTGGTTTATAAATATATTATTCAAATGGGCATTTTACCCCGTAGTAGATAGACCTACATGAAATTACAATAAATATGATAATATAGATAGGCTTGGTAGCCACAGCCTATGGTGGCAAAATTTAGAAACGGCAAAAACCCAGCCGAGATAGAGTGTAAAAGAAATCTCGAAAACGTCTTGACAACTGGTAATTCCTCCAATCTTCACGCTTTAGAACAGGCTGAAGGAATAGGAATAATTTTCTCATTCTTAACAAAGACGGAAAATCCAGTTGACGTTCTTAAATTCATTATTCCTTTATGATTAGACACAATTTGATCATTTCCTTAAGAATTTCGCTAATGTATATAACTTTTGATACCAGCGAAATATCCTTAAAAACCGTAAAAATAGTTAAGGATCATTTATACTCAAATATACCATTTCACGACCCCAATCAACAAAATCGCACAAAAGAACGTTGATAATAAAATTTTAATTAGTTTAATTTAGGAGGCTATATGGAATGCTACCGAATGAACATGTATATAAATCGAAAGTCAAACAATGCTCCTTTTACATTTGCACAAAATATTATTTCATTTGTTCAACGTCGAATTAATCGATAAATAATTCATTCAGTACGCACACAATTGCAATATACGCAATATATCAGATTATTTGGGATTATATTTTTTTAGATGAGTAATCAAAAAAATATCAAACAATATTTGATTGCAAAAACTTTATGTATCCCAACAACAGCGCAGCCAGCTACAGGGTCCAACTGTGGCTAACAAACCATCCAGATGACTCCAACAAAATAAATTTAATCAAAGTCGGTCAAAGTGCTTCGAAAGAGAATAATCACGAAAACGAATGTTTCTCAAAGATGATTGAAACGACACATGCCAAGACCTGTACCTCTCTCCAAATATATATATATATATATATATATATATATATATATATAAATGGTTAATAATAATGCCTGATTTTAATTGAGTTGTTCCAATACCTATAGGTTCAGTAATCTTTAAATTTTTACGAAATATTAGAAAAAATAGGATCTAAATTTTCCGAAGATATTAACTGACATTACGATTAATCAAGATACATTTAAAATGCACGGAATATATCAAAACTCGGCAATCCGAAATGGAAGTGTCAAAACAATGTCAATCTACGACGCATTGAACTTGCGCATGTATTGATTCATAATTCAGTTACCACGGATTATTCAAACGGTCAGGCTCAGAATATTGGATTAAATATTTTTTTATGTGATAATTATCCAAAAAAATTATATAATTAAAAAATTTGGCCATAAAATTTAAAATAATTCTGGGTTTTGACAACAGCACCATCTACCTGATCCAACCATAGCTAAGAAACACCCAGGAGACCCCATAAATGCAAAACAAACCCAAAATTAATCGGAAACGGTCAAGCCGTTTAGGAGGAAAATAATTACGAACACAGGCATACTCGAAATTTATATATAAAGATTTGATTTGGGTGTAATTTTAATTTAAACAGAATTCTTTAAACATTTTGTGATTCCTTTTGGGACGTTTTTCTACCTTAAATAAAAGTTTAGTTTTAAAATATTCCCAGGAATGAGAATATTAACTCAACGAGGATTAGTGAGCATAAATAAGTTTAAAAACAAATAGAGTACTATTATAAAGATTTTCTGCGTATATGAATAAAACTTCTAATGCCTAATTACATTTCCATTTATTTTTTAATTCGTTTTATTTAATAAATATTTTGAAATAATTATATTACAGTTTCCTACGGTCTTAATGTTTGAATTTTTCAAACCGTTGTGCTCACGAATTAGAGAGACTCAGGTTTAGAAGATAACAATGGACCTGCAAATCGAACCTGTGACGTCCCGCTTACCGTGAGGCTGCTTTAACCATCTGAGCTAGTCCAGGTGGATTGCCAGATCCGATGCCACATTCCTCCACTCTTGTAAACCTGACTCGGATTACTAGTCACATAATTCACAGTCTTAACTAGGAAATCAGCGAGGAACGGACATTGTGTAAATTGATCAAAGGTGCATGGATATCAATTCCAAAAGGTTTGATTCTCGGGTCAGGTCGTCATTTTTCCATTCTTATCTTTTAAATTTACTTTCATGACCGTTGGCCTGAGATTCAATTGAAGCAATTATAGTCTCAAGCTGTGGATGATCTTAGATGTAAACCAGACAGGCATGGTTCAATGTAAGTGAGAGTTTTTGAGATTGCCAAATAACTGTTCGTGTTCCAGGCCATTTGTTTGGAACAGTCGTGAGTTCTGCCGTGAGTGGCCTCCTCATCCACGCTACTCAGACGTGGGACTGCGTCTTTTACTTCTTTGGAGTACTCGGAATTATCTGTTTCATCATGTGGACGTTGCTGTGCTACAACACGCCGGTGGATCATCCGTGCATATCTTCCAAAGAGAAAGAGATGCTCATTCAAACCATAAATCGCCAATCTGATTCTAAGGTATATAGGCCCATATCTACTTCATATAGTGTCGTATAATGGTACTCAAATATTTTAAAACAATACGGTTCCATTAAATTTTCTTTTTGAAAATATGATTCTAAATAATTTCAATTATCTGCTTGCTATTCCAACGTTGTTTTTATGAACCGTTTATCGAAACAAGTCCTGTGCATATTTAACGTTCGCTTTCCTCGTAACCTTTTGTCAACTTCTGCAAAACAAATACGTGCTTGAGTAATTTAACTTCAGTCGTGACACATTAAGACCTTACTATAAATGGTAAACGTGTAGAAGCGATAAGAGGGTAGTTTCAGAAGTGTCCGACCTGACGTCTAGATGGCAGGTTGTTGTTTCAGAAAAAAAAGTAATCTAACGCAAAATTACAATTTTTAAAACGATGTTAAGACTTATTCACACTTACGGCTATCAAATTTGGGAGAAAGAGGCAAAATCCCATATAAGTCTGATACTGAAAATTTAGAACCGCTGATTGAGATGTGCCTTGAATGAAATAGGAAGAGTAAAAAAAACAGGTTCATTTGGAGGTCAATATTAATTACATTAAAGATGAAATAATCAAACTAACAGATAAACTATTTAATTGGCTTTAAAAAGTTAGGAAAAAATATCATAATTTAAAACATTCACGCAAGAAATCTTCAAAGAATGAGGACAAATACATACTTCCCGTATGTATTATCCTGTAACCACAGTTTTGTTGGTCGTTAATATTTAATTTATTTATTAATGTTTGAAAGGTAGGATTTTTCGTAGTTTTCGCGAAAAAGTTGGCTGCTATTTTTAGGAGCTCGGTGGTTCTCAGCTTAAACAGGGCCTCGTCCTGATCGTCAATAGAACGTAGTTTTATTATCATTTCATCCTAAACAATCCTGTATATAATATATATTTTTAAAAAACTTTTTTTTCTTTCAGGTATCTCCAGTTCCGTGGAAACAAATAGCAATGTCAGGCCCAGTTTGGGGATTTACTTTGAGTATGATGGGCCACGATTTTGGTCTGCATGTGATAGTGTTAGATCTTCCTAAGTACATGAAGGATGTGTTAAAATTTAATATTGCTCAGGTATTACCACAAATCTTCATATTTTTCAATAATTGTATTAAGTATTACGTAATATAATTTTTTTATTTCCCTTCATTTGGAACAACTGAATCGTTTGTCCTCTAAGGGTATCAATTTACTTTAGTTTAAGTAGTTTAACCGCTATATAAAACGATTTATAGACACTATTTGTTACGGTGTCAGATCTATTTATGATGTAATTTAATCCAATAAATTCAAAAATCGTTTTCCTGACATTAAGTTTAATAATAGATTAATAAAAATACGGTCAAATAAGTAAGAATTTAAATTTAATTAATATAAATACAGCGTTTCATCCAACTTTGCGGACTTCTTCGGGTAAATTTTTAAATGAACGAAATATATCAAGAATTTTTGTCACGGGAGATAGTCCCGTACACCAAAATACTCTAAATTTATTTAGGTCATCCATTTAGAATTTACTGCCGAAGTGCATAGTTGGGTTTGACTAAAATGAATAGTTTAGTCTATACATTTTGCAACACCTAATTACATTTATTTGGCGTATTTTTTATTTACTATTCATACTAGATTAACAGCCATGTTCTAATTTTAGAGACCATAGAAATGTAGAACAATTATGTTAGGAGATAAAAACGTAGAATCTGATTCTTACATTAGGGAACTAACCATTAAATTTATATGTATGAGCTTACGTTTTATGATTATATTTACTAAAGTAGCGAGGCTTAGAAAGTTCTTTTTTAACATTTATTAGTCTAATTAGAATAAACAAGTGAGTACTATGTTCAAGAAGAAAAAAATTTTCGTGAATTTAGATTAGTGCTAACTCAAATTATGCAATTTTGAATAAGTTAGTACACAGGTTCAACGAATTGATTTTAGTGTTAATATAATAAGAGTTTAATACGCAAAGCAGTGTACGTTATTGATATTTATGAATCCCCAATCAACTGGTTAAATATTGATCATACGTATCTTATAGAAGTTCCAATGGTAGCGATAACTGTTAATTGTACACAACCCAATTGATAAGATGACACTTATTGTATATTTATTGACTTTAGCAAGTAGTATTTAAATAGGAGAAGTGGATGTAACATTAATATATTTGCCAAATTCAACGCAGAGACTATTACTGATAAATTTTATTCAAAATGATATTGTAATATATCTAGGAAGAAGTTTTCATTGGAGTCAGGGTCAGTTCTAAGACGAAATTAAACAGGGATTTTAATGTATTTAACTTTACAGTAAATGGTCAGCTTGTGTAATAGGTATGGTGTAACCACTAGCCAACATCTTAGGAAATTTACGGGAGCATTGCTTGCTATTGTATGCGTTGACAGTATGGTACTACAATCAACATCGTATTACCTAGCCGGCATTAGACGTACATATAATCGTATTATACCACTATTAGTTATAAGATATAATCAGATTAATGCGACAAAAAAACTTTCAGAATTAAGATTTAAAATTGAAAAGAATATCTTAAAGAATGTTAGTATGAATATTTTAAATAGGTAGGTGCATTTGACCGGGAGTTGCCAACGCTGGCTCAGTGGTTAGGGCACCTGCAAATAAGGGGATTTCCTGGTTTTGACTCGCATTTCTATCGAGAATTTTCTATCTTTATCTGTTAATTAGGATTTATGTAATACATAACGGTCTATGAATTAGTGAGGATTATTTTAATAATATATATATATATATATATATATATATATATACTAGTAAAAGGAAAGGAGAGAATTGTAAACCTAAGAACTGAGTAATTTATTTCCTTCTTTGTTTATGGTCGGCTTCTTTCTCTCATGTTTTTCATTCGTCCTTTACAGAATGGACTACTCACTTCGTTACCATATTTAGGCCAGTTCATGATTTCCATAATGTGTGGAAAACTGAGTGACAAAGTGATCTCGTCCAAAATCGTGTCGACAACAAATGCACGGAAAATATTCAACAGCATAGGCAAGTCATTTTTATTTTATCCCTGTTATGAAAATTGTCTAAGTCATATATTTCTTGTTTCGGGACACAATTAATTGCATTTAAATAAATTCAAAAATATTTTTATATTATGGAACATTATAATTTAGAATTTTATTATTCTTAATTTCTTGAAACTTTTTTAAAGTGCGGCTTTCGGGTTTCCAACCGGGATGAAGAGATTACCGCCATCTTCTTCACAGTTATTTGTTCTGTTATTTCTTTAATTTCAGCAATTTCATTGTTTTGTTCTTTCAATAAATATATCTGCTCAATTCAGCTCCTACAGTCACGCACACCAGGCAGGACTGTGAAAAAATTGTTTTACATTTCGACACGGATCAGCATTTCACTGTATTTTTATTTTATGAATTCTATGTAAAAATTTACTTAACTAACATTCAATTATAATTACTTTACAATTTTATAATAATACAGAATTCATAAGGAACGAGAAATTAAGCTGTCAAATTTGGCTCATTTTGGATTTTTAAACTGTATAACACGAATTAGTCGCAAAATTGGTTTTATAGTGAGAAAAAAATAGACTAATACTGCAGAAAAATCTGGAGCAGACCGGGAGTCTAAATCGGGACCTCCGCTTTACGGGTGGAAACTCTACCAATTGAGCCACCCCTGTCCAGACGAGGTCTTTCCGTCATATTCTCAATTTAAATTCAACAGATCTTTCCTCATTTTGTCCAGGAAATTTACAGGACGTAAAGTAATGAGATTCATAAATTGTGGTTCCCAAGTACCGTGTGAATAGGATGGAGACTCTTCGGTTAAGGAAGAGTGTTGACCTGGATAGTTCAGCAGGTAGGATATCCGCCCGGAAAGCTCAGGTCCTAATATCGATTCCCTTAAAGGTGATGATTCATATTCGTAATCCTCCTCGAAAGAATTAATTCTTTTCCTAATTTATTAATTATTTTTGACTTAATGGCAAATTTTCAGCTTCTAAACGTTTAGTAACACTCTCTTGAAAATTTAGCGTTTATATGGGAGTAAATTCAGAGCTGCGTTGATTTGTAGGGTTCTTCGCCGTCGCCCTTGGTGTGATTGGCGCGTCTCACACGGGCTGCTCCAGGGTTGCCGCTGTGGCTTGTTTCGTGGTGGGCCTGAGTCTGGAGGGCGCTGTGACCGCAGGAATCGCTCTAAGTCCTCTGGACATCAGTCCCAACTACGCAGCATCTATCATGGCTATATCCAGCAGCTTGGCTGCCCTCACAGGCATCGTCGCCCCGTACTTGATCGGCGTTTTGACTCCAGACGTAAGTACATCCTAATTAACTTGTTGGCTGTGTGATCAAAATGGATTATTCGACGTACAGACGACAAATAAAGCAACCGGCGCTCTGTTGGAATTTTTGTGATGCATAAAATTGCATAAGATTGGCAGCAACTGACGTCACGAGGATTGAGGATAGGAAGAGATACGTATGCAAGCGGCTCGCATAGCTCGAGTAATTAAAATATCGTCCAATTCCGAGTCACCACTTGTTGACATACTCGAAGATTTGACGAGAGATCGCTATAGCTCGAACGATAATAATGATATTTAAACCAAACAAACCAAAATCCCACCATGAAAATTACCGTCCAAGAAGTCTCCTTCCTACATTATCCAAACTGTTCGAAAAACTACTACTACCCCACCTAATCAATCAACTCTCCTTCCTGATTCCAGACACTCAATACGGTTTTCGCCCAAAACGATCCTGCCCTCCATCAAATATACCGTCTCTCCAACCTCATAAACAACTCATTTGAGCAACGCAAATCCCTCATCACCACCTTTATTGACATCGGAAAAGCTTTTGATAAAATCCACCACCCTTCCCTACTATACAAAATTAAAGATTTCCTAAATGACACCCACTACAGAATACTCCTAAACTACTTTTCTAACAAAACCATCTCTGTCAAAATAAATAACTACCTCTCCCAACCACAGTCAGGGGCGTCCCCCAAGGAAGCGTCATTGCCCCCTTCCTATACAACTTCTTCTCCCACTTTTTTTTCGCAGATGACATAGTCACTTCCTCTCTAATCTCCAATTTCCAGCCACTCCAATCAGCGCTCAACAACCTAGAACAATTGTCCAAACAATGTTGAATCAGTATCAATAACCGTCCCATTCACACTAACAAAAAACCCTCCTCCGCAAATCAACCTCTTTCCAAACAAGTCATTAATCCCTACAAAAACCCTACATCATGTTTGATTCAAAACATTCCTGGAAACCTCATATTATTCTTCTTCTCTCCAAAATCAACAAAAATTCATAACCCTATATCCCCTCCTAAACAGAAAAACCCCTGTTACCATCAGCACAAAACACCTCCTATACCTCTCCTCATGGTCCTATGTCTCGTCAATATGGGGAACAACACCCAAAATACATTCAGCCAAAATTCAAACTAAACAAATCGTAATCCTACGCACCATTAGTAGCTCTCCCAGGTACCTTAGGAATTCAGTCATCCACCATTACATCAAATTTCCCAAAGTAAACTCTGTAATCTCCAAGTCCATAACCTTCCTAACCAAAAGCGCCCTCAACCATCCAAACCCCACGATCCAGAAATTCCATGATAATCCTTCCCCACCTCCACGCTTCCGTCACCGAAAATATAAAACTCCCAATCGACCTTGTACTTTCCCCTGAACATGCAGGCACGCCCTAACCCACATTACCATCAGACCACGTCCTCATATATCCTCCAATAATCAGTTTACTGCCTGTCAACCCTCACCCACGCACGACGTATGTCTCAGGCACTCACACAGAAAACCCATCTACTAAAGTATGTTCATTAAATGGATTAACCTACCTCCATGTCAACATGTAAATTATATACTATTTTTAATTTTGAATTCTTTATTTTACTTTTGTATATACTGAATCATTATTGTTCAAACTGATAGTCTTTATGACAAAACTTTTTTCACATGAATAAAAAAAATCTCGAACGTCGTGAACCGCAGTGCTATCTTTAGTCGAGGAAGAAAGCCTCTTGCTTACGTCACTCTCTGCTCACCTCGAACCGAGAGCCCCTTTAATATTATTAGAGGGTTCTTCCTCTAACCTCACCCCGCCGTTATGCTATCACCCTCTTGGCGGTCAAGGCATGGTGAACTGTGCTCGTTCGGTTTGAATGTCACATTGGTGCAATCATGTTCATGTCAGCCCCAATCAAAGTCCATTGAATGAAGACAAGATTCAGACAGGTAAATCCCCACAGTGAATTTTTATATCAATATTCTGTTCTTGTCCAACTTTGGAGAGGATATAAATGTAAACTTGGAAACGAAGGAACATATTTCTTCGAGTTTATGTTGGACAAGCCTACCAGAACTGACGTCAACGTCTCGCACCACGATTTCGGGCGAGGGAACACAGTATCTTTGTGTGCTTATCTCACTGAACCCATGGCAGGGTTCCCGATACTAGGCTCCCACAGTCCAGTACCACATTGGGTTAGTTGCTTCCGTCATCATACCAGTGGAAATTAATTTTGAAACCAGAGCCACCATAAATTTTCTCAAGCCAATCTCAGGACTGATAACTAAAAAAAAGTTTGACTATTGAACATCGACGGGTGTCGTTGAAAGATACGCCCACAACTTCAAGAACGTAGTCGTGGTGTCCGTTGAAGGAAGTTTTTAAGAAAGTTGGCTGCAACTGGGTCCAAGATTGCCTAGACAGTCAGGTTCATAGTCGGAAAATGTAACATAAATTACAGTCTGGAAGTGAAAGTAAAGTCAAGTGTTTCTAAATTGAAGTAGACGAGACCAAGACCTTCCTCTTTGGTCGAGTGTCTGAAAACGAATGTCTTCTCAAATAAAGCCAGTCTTATTTTCGGTGAAAAAACAGGTAGCAGCGACGGTTGTATGAACAGGTAACAAGTAGCCGCCCACATCCGTAGAGGACTTCTCTCGATCACACTTCTATTCATTGTATTTGACGTTTTATTTTAAATTATTTAATATAAATCAATTATACGCATCATTACTGAATTTGAGTGCAAGATATTCAGTGTGACTTATACAGAATTAACCTTTTTGATATAAAGGGTGCTAAAAAAGTGTCTAATATTTTGAGAGGTGGTAGTAACCATCAAAATAAGAAAGTCCTATAAACGTGGGTCCAAAAAATCATGTCTGAGATATTTACACTTGTTCATTGTTCGTAGAAGATGTTTGGTTGTGAATATGTACTATGCACACAGGTTCTTTAGCGCCACAAAAAGTATACAGCGGAATGTCTCGGTCAGTCTACACACCAAAGATACAGCAACTGTCGATGTAGTAACACCCAGAAAAGAGGTCGACTGACGCCATCCGCTGCTGCGAATCACCGCACACTGGTTCCAGGTCTTTTTTTTTCAGTAAATGTAGCACACGAGGTGTGAAGACTCACCGAGCACTATTAACAAGTTTACAGATCTCAGAAAGTATGGCTTTCCGGAGCCATGCTTATTAGACTCTTTCTTCTTGTTTTGATGGTTACTACCACATCCCAAAATATTATACATTTTTAACACCTTGTATAACTGCATACACTTCTAATTGCAAATGTTACATAGTTTACTTATCTTCTATTTATTCTTCTTCCAATGGCTCCACAGCCCTCTTGAGGGCCTAGCCCTATCGAGGCGGCTGCATACTTTCATCTGGCGTGACACATTCCAAAATGTTTATATTATTAGAGTAAATTATAGAATAAATTTGTAATGAATGTATATTACGTACACCGTTATTGAGTTTTGATTACTGCGACACTGGAAATTTCATAATTATTAGAACGTTTGCTCTAAATCGTAGTGTTAAATCGATGGATAATTAATATATTAGAATTAAATGCCAAATAATATCGAACAAATTTGATCAACTGCGATGTTGAAAGGAATTTAGGGGTGATGTCTCACGTACATTGGGCGACTACATGCCGCTCATAGGATAGCCGCTGCTACCTGCTATCGAACCTGAAAAAAGGTTAACCGTACAACGCCTCCGCTGTTGTTTCAGAGCTCCCCGAACAGTTTCAAAGCGGGGATCAAGTTTTAAAATACCTGCCAAAAGCCAAGTCAAGGTTACTTGAAGACTTGCATTACCATGGCAGAGGCAAAATGTAAGGAGATGCCACAGTAATTTAGATTACCTAAAGTAGAAATTTAACGCGACAGTTCGTCCGGTCTGGCCAATTTACATCCTGTCTTCTTTTATTCTCATCCTTTCCGAATAAATACAATAATAATTAATGTTCCTAAAATATTATTGCAGCATGGCGACTCCCACGAGAGGGAAGTACAACAAGAGACACAATCTATAATTACAGAATTAGATATATTCCTCGTTTCATAAATCATAGTTTTGTATTAATAGGACCACAGATTTGCATAGACTTGATGTCTTATAGAAATTATAAGTTGAAAAGTCATGCGATATGTTTCAGTTCATGTCATTGCCTTTTGGACAAAGCACATTTCACGTTATTTTAATCCTTTTTTCGAAAACTTATTGCTCCAGACGCAGAAGATTATACAAAATGAAATACAAGTGTACGCTTATTAGTCAGTAATTATTTATGTTAAATGCTTGTTTTAACAATGTCATAAACAGAATCATTTTGCACAAGTTATTTTCTTTTCCAGAGAACGCTGTTACAGTGGAGGACTGTGTTCTGGATTACTGCAGGCACCCTGTGTACATCCAATTTATTATTTGTATTGCTTGGATCCGCTAAGGTGCAGTCTTGGAATAATCGCGAAAATAGAGAAAGTAGGGAAAATTCTACTTTATTGGTCGAGAGATAGAATGAAAACCTTTAATAGTCTGAACATAGTGTATTTTATGCTAGGAAACCATTATGTAGGAAAGTGTAGCATAATTAAAATTTATGATTTAATTTTTTAATTATCAGACTATTTTTTGTTACAATGACCTTTAAGAGAAACTTTTAAGACAATCATGGAATTTCTAGTAACCTTCACTATGTCATGTGAAGGTTACAGCTACATTTAATTGGCATTATTAAGGTCATATATTAAAGATTGAAGATTTTCCCCGTGTATAATCTGGATAAACAGGTCCTAGGTATCCACTCGGGTTAAATTAAGCTTAAGCCATCTAAAAGATTAGTAAATTCAAAAATATGAAAAAATACATTAATTCTTCGTTAATGATATTTTATCCAACATTAACCTATAATTTTAAGCTTGGAAAAGTTTGCCTTTGCAATGAGACAAGAGGGACTCTGAAATGCATTTACATAAATTGAGGATCCCCAAAACCTTCTTCCACCTCGCTTTATACTGAGCCCGAAACTGGAGGAAAACCAAATGAATTTTGTAGTGCACAAATGGAACTTCTTCGTCATGAAACTCACCCCATGTGAAAGTATTTGTATTAGAAAATATAATGACGGATAGAGATCTAGAAATAGTTTTACAATAATATTTAAAAATAAGCGAATATTTCCAGATTTCCTAAATTCAAAAAAAAACTTAGCATTTCTTAAATGAAGTACAAGTTAAAGTGTTTGACAATTATTGTCGGTTTTTCTATGTTCATAAATTATTAGGTATTAGCTTTCTTATGTTCTGATATGTTCATTTATGTCCGTCAGAAAGTAATTAGAACAAAAACATGAGAAAATAAATATGCAGACAAGTAAGGTATTTTATAATAAATTAGTATGTCTTTTAATAATACAATATGGTCTAAGAAACAGAAAAACGTTTTTTTTGAAAGTCATGACGTTTCTTCCACCAATTGGTGGACCTCATCAAGTGAACAAAATTGGGTAATGTTTTCCCAATGCTAAATAAACTCAAGAAACTAAAGATATCGACCAGAGAAACGTAATGACTAAGTAAAAGAACATACGATTTACTAAAAGATTCGCTATCACTTTGGACTTACAGAGTGTTATAATAATTCGTCCTGATGTTAATCATTTCAGAAACGATGTTTCTTTAAGTAAAACTTATGATATTTTACTTACTAAGATTTTGTGATCGATATCTTTGGTTTCTAAGTAGCCGGGATTTGTGTTAACCTTTTGTTTCACTTGATAAGTTCCACCAATTGGCGGAGGAAACGTCGTGAATTTCAATAATTATTTTGTCTGATTCTTTGGCCACATAGTTATGGTACCATTATGGTATTTTACATTTAAAAAAAATTTCCTAGCACGATATATACAGTAGAATCAACACGAATACTTTACGCCACATGTTACGTTAAAATTAAAAAAAAACATTGCGCTGCGTTTGATAAGAAATCACACAATGGAAAATTTGGCGCAGTTTAGAGGGAAACATTTTCAATAAAAAATAATTCCCAGACAGAAGACACTATGAGAGAAAATTAATCATGCAGACCGCGGTGGCTGTGTGCTCAAGTGTTACAGCTCATAAATTAACTGAGGAAGACCTGTTTGTTACGTAATGTTAAGAATATTTACAATAATTGTGTTTCAAGGGACTGTGTTTCTACTTTGATTTCGAAAACGTTAAACTGCTCACAAAAGTGTGGACTTGGGATTTCTCTGGAATGAGAAATGCGCCACGAAAAATTCGGTTTCATCCGTCTACACCACCCGTAAAGCTCAACAAAGAGCTGCAACCAAGACTAGAGACCGATACCAGGTTGTGGCAAACTATGACACAGACACATAAGCTGTTGAATTGAATTATTTTACGAAAAATATTACTGTTTTTTGGACTTGTGATTTATTATGGTTATTTCAAAGAATAAACATATAAGGGGTGACATTTCGACGGCTTTCATGATACTGAGAAAACTGCTACAAAACTCAGCATACAATTCTGACACCACGTGTGAATTGTTCCTAAAAGTGACTTTCATAATTTAAAATAGGTTCGAAGGAAAATTCTTTTCGTTACATATTTGTGGCACTCTGCTTTTAAGTTTCTTCGATTTTAAAACTTAGTCCCTACTGCTTATTTCGATGGAATTAGAAATGTATCATATTATGGGTCGATTCATTTGCCGCTAAGTATTAGTGACACTGTTATTTTTATAGGATTGTTCATATCTTATACAACATTATCCAGTAAAAATTATTATTTGATGTAATGTAGCGGATAATTTTCGAAAACCACGATTCACCACTGATGTGAACGATGCAATAAGCGGCGTAGATTTGCTTTACTTCTGCTTGCCGGAAACGAAGAAATGGGGCAGTGATTTTGAAAAGAATTTATTACGTTTCAAAGACTAATACTTTACCTCTTTCATTTTCACATGAAGTGAATATCCCAGATAAATCATTGTCTGAATAGTGCTTCCGTTAAGTTCCTAAACTGTTGGGAGGCAGGAAGAAAATTGGAGGGGAGTGGGGATTTGCGGAAACTGCAATGATATAGTGAGTACGAGGGACTTGTGACAAAATAACCAAAGAAATTTCATATTTGTGTCTATATTCATGAAGTGGCACAATGAGATGTACTTCAGCTGAATATTCTCAACAGTTGCAATACTGCTGCACGTGGCTGACGGTGCAAGGTTTGTAGCAACACTCCGTCACTATCCCCGCTTTGTGGCGCTTCTGGCGTCGCAGGGAGTCAGGGACCAACGACTCCAGAGCAGTTCCAGAGAGCACGGACAAGTCGCTGTTGGCTGTCACCTGTTGCTGAGGCTGCGATTGCTTCCAGTAAGGGTTCACTAGTCCATTGCCTACAACAACAACAGAAAAAAATAATAATGTGAAACGCAAATGGCAACTGATCCAAAGAGTAAACATAGAACGAACAATGTCGGGGAAAACTAGGTTCCTAACATGAAGAAGTAAGAGGAGTTACGGACGTCTTGAAGCGTACGGAAAATCTGACAGTGCCAATTAAATACAAGAAAAGATGGCCAATGAGTACTGAAAGAAACTACATAGTAAACATCCCCGGTGGTGGCCAATTAATAGTTATCATATAATCCAAATTGCTGTAATAAGAGTATCGTGATGAAAACAGGAGAATAAATGAGGTAAAATATTGTGATGACTCCCCTCCCACTAAACTTAGATTAAACTTTAAATAAGAATAATTACACCATCTCAGCAGAGTACAAACAATTTCTCTCTCTCTCTCTCTCTCTCTCTCTCTCTCTATATATATATATATATATATATATATATATATGTGTGTGTAATTCACGGAGAAGGGAATGCTCCGACATATCAGCTGTATTCTCTATTTATTCTATTTAATTGTCAGATAATTTATTTATTCTAATTTGTCACTTCCAGAGACATTACGCTCGAGGTAAGAAAACCAAAATTCTGAATATTTTATATCTACTAAATGATATAATCCCTTTGTTTCTTTTTCAAAGTTCTCACATGCCGAGACACCTTCAACTATTTAGGGAGGTTTCTGCTATGGGGTCGAAGACCTTGGGCATAAAGTAAGAGTTGTCCGCTGATCCCATTGGATCAGTCGGCCAACTGGCTCCTGAAACTCGAAGAGATATGGAGAAGGGAATGCTGCGACCCCACAGCAAACTCGTCTCCCGTCATTCGGAAGGACGTGAGAATAGTACCCGATGCCCGACCTACCTGATGCAGGTTTTCTAGAGTTTTCCCTGCTTCTCTTTAGGTGAAACACCGGGTAGGATCCTTAAACTATAGCCCGGGGGCCCTAGTCAACCCTTGGCTACCTTGCTCTACCTTCCGCATCCCGTCTTTTCAATTCCCTTCCTATGCTATTAAAGGGGAGTTGCCTGTTTCCGGATCACTCTCGTGTAGCCTGGTAACCCCAAAAAAATTGTTTATTTATATATATTTATAAATAAACTCACACACAAGGTGTGATTTTTGCACGTTTGAGGTCAGGACCTGGCTTTGATAATTATAGCGGAAATTTTTAGTCAGGAATCTTTTTGTTAAAATCTGTGAAGCTAGGAGGAACAAAACGAACGAAATTTCATTTCAATCGGATAAACGTATACGGGACAAGCCAAAGTACAATTATTTTTTTATATATCTAACAAATTATTTCATTTTAACAAGCATATATTTAATTAAATAAAGTAATGATTTATGAACTATGAAGTGAGAAAAGATTATTAAATGGTTTAATTAATAAACATTTGATTTAACATTTAATAAATTGCATTTTAAAATAAAAGCGTGAAGTAAGGGTTAACCACTAAACGTTTGGGATCTTTACAGACGTTACAAAATTATTGATAAGGAAAAATGATAATTAAGTACTAAAAACACTAGAGTCTCCAGATCTTAAAATAATGGAATATATCCAAATAAAGAGTCAGTAGAATTATTTACATTAAAATGAAGAACATTCATAAATTATCAACAGAGTTATGAATTTAATTCTAATAAAAATATTAAATCGATTAACGTCTGATATTAAAATTTTTCAAATTGAAATATGTATTTCACAGATTATAAACCTGAAGAAGGTGCGAATATGCGCCTAAACGTCATTTAAATTAAAAATTAAAATTGTCTGTTAAAATCGGTCGAAAATTATTTAATATAATAATAAAATAATTTAAACCTTATTTTCACGGCGCTCACGACCAAAATAAAATCTAACGTTGCCGATATTTACAGCTGAATGACCATGTATTCTTGAAAAAAATTGAAACAAACGAGGAAAACGATAAAATATTTTTTTTAAAATTAACGAATTTAAATCATAAGGCAACGGAGGCAAATATAATCTTAATTTTTGTCAGACAATTTTTAATAATTATATTAAAGCCATATAATTTGTGTCGTTAATATCTTCTACATCTATTTGATTGCATTTATTTATTTTTCTCGGCAGTTTTAATTATTTGTTATTAAAGTGAGACTAGTTTTTATTTGGAAATTTGTTTTATTGCATCAAGGAAATAGCTTAATTTTTCATATTTCAGAATGGATTTAACGCATGTATTTCTTTTTCGCTCTTGAGAAATGTTATAGGTGTGACAAGATTTATTTTTTTATAAATATTTACAACTTGCTATTAATTGCTCTTCATGAATAAAAGGGAAGTTCTTCCTTACAGATGGTAAATATAAAGTTATTTTTTAGATACTTTTGCCAGTCGTCAAGAAAACTGTATTCAATCTTCATTCCATCTTCAAGTATCTGTAGCTATTTAGGTCCACCCAAATGAACCTACCAAGTATTTATTTTTCTACGCGGGACAGTATTTACCCATTTATCTCGTTGCCCTGTGATAGTCGGCTAATTTTATTTAACGAATCCGGTTTTCGTTGAACTTCTGTAATTTTATCACGGGTGCCATTAAATACAATGCAAATTGTAGTCGACATGAAGTATTCAATTTATTGGATACATATGTATATTATAAAAAATATTTGTCAACCAATATCTGTAAAATTAAAATTTGACAGTTTGTATAAACTAATTGCATTAAAATTGTATAAATAAAATCCTAAGCGGGAAATGCAGCGTACAACAAACGCTCTTAACAGTAAGAAGTAATAAAAAAACTGAAAAACTGTTCATTCTTTCTTTCACCATATCCCAGGGTTAGTGTTACTGTCTTCTTATTTATTACTAAACTAACTGAGGACCCGGTTTGTTGTTGTGGTAATCTGGTCTCATGCTCCCCTCCATGCTAGCCTATCCTATCCTCAGCAAGCCTTTTCATATCTACATAGCAACCACAGCCCATGTCCTCACTAATCTGCTTAGCGTATTCAATCCTTTCCTCCCTCTTCTGTTCTTGCCCCACACACTTCCCTCCAATACTAATTTTACAAAATCCTCACCTCTCAAAACGTGGCTTATTAATTTACCCCTTCTCTTTGTCAAAGTCCTTCTAATTGTTCTCTCTTCCCCTATTCTGCTTAGAATTTCCAGATTATTTACCGTATCCACCTATCAGATTTTATTTCAAGTAGCAGAATTTTTCAACTTCCTTCAAATTATCCCTTCCCAATCTAACTAACACCCTTTGTTATTTCATTATTTCCCACACTCTACAATATTATTTTAATTTTTCAACAATAGAAAAGCAATACAACACAAACATGACTGGATCTTTGTTTCGTATAATGAACATTAAAAATAAGTTCGGCAAATATGAATACATGTGTTTATGTAAAGTAGTAAATATTAATTTATGTTTTACAAATAAACATCTTCACTATATTATAATTATTCTTTGTATTTTTTTAATAATCTGTGATACGGGAAAAATCGAAAAGTAACGTAACAAAAAGTCTATCATGGACGTATTTTCATGAAATATTTGGACAGGTATTCTCTGTGCTCCAGAATATTTATAATTGTCAGCTGGATGAAAACTTGAGCACTCGGAACTAATAAAAATGTATGATTTCAGTGAAGCAATATAAGTAAGAACAGTTAATTGGCCAGATTCAGTCACGCTACAAGATCCAGATGCAATGTTAGCTAACGGGAGACTTCTCCTCGGGGATTCCAAAGAACTTCCAGAGCCTGGAATATGGATGACCAACAAGGGATTCTGTCATTGCAGTCTTTAAATTAAATAACATATGATAAATAATGCTGGCATAACTTGGCCACTCATATTAAAATTCAGAAATAATACTGTAGGTGAATACAAACATAAAAACACTTCAAATTTATATGTATGATCGATTTTGTTTCCACTTTAATATGTTATCCTGATGCCATATGCCATTCTACTTTACTGTTCACTGAACTATGAATATTTTTATTCATGTACGACACCTCCAAAAAATGTCATTTATAATTATACATGACATGCTAACATTTAAAAAAATATATCATGACATTCAATTATTTTACTTGAGCAGATAATTTTGTATTTCCTTTTGTAATATATCATAACGTTAATTTTATATAGCAAAATTCACGATTATTATGTCCTAATTTATGTATAACATTTATACATAAATTACAAATTTAATATGGCTGTATTTTATGTTGTGATCCCAAAAGGCTTTTTAATTAGGTTGACAATGTTCTTCCCTGAAGTCAGGGAAGATCGATGAGTATCCGAACCACAGGTGCGTAGTTAATTTATCTTAATGAGTTTTTCGTAGAAATTCCCCTCCTATGGTATTAAGGGGGAGTTTCCAGTTTCTGGATCACCCTCATTTAACCTGCCTCCCCCCCCAAAAAAATTGTCAACAATTTATACACATATTTTGAAAATTTTTAAAACATAAAGTAGACGTTTCGAGTATCCATTGTGGTCCATGTCAAAATTGTGAATTACTGAGTATGTAATTAAGTCTGTTAATTCTTCATATTTTTTATTATTCACAGACGTTAATTGTTCCTATAAAAAATAAATCAAAACAGTTGTTTCTCATTGGCCAATTTTCAAAATTATTCTTAAAACTTACTAGTAAGAAAACTGATAAATAATCAGTAACATTGTAGAGGTGTAATTTATCTAACTCAGGAATAGCGTACTAAGCCAATTTCCTGGGTTAGATACATTCTAGACTAGATTTTTTGTATCTTTATCCGTTATTAAATTACTCTGACAACATATAATATGTTAAATACATACGTTGCCTCAGCAACATCAGATTTTATAATATTTTAATTAATGATCTGAGGAGGCCCAGGAAGTTGGGGGACGAGGCATTTTCAAATTAAATTATTTAAATTTTGACTTTTGACCGTTATTTGTGTTTTATTTATTTAATTATCGTGATTTTTTAATTTAAAAATGAATAATTATATAAACATGCATCCTACTGGAACCGATACATAAAGGAAATTGCCGATTTGCACGTGGAGATAAACTGAGAGTTTGCGAGAAATAATGTTACTAATCTGTGATACGGGAAACATCGAAAAGTAACGTAACAAAAAGTCTATCATGGACGTATTTTCACGAAATATTTGTGCTCCAGTATATTTATAATTGTCAGCTGGATGGAAACTTGAGTACTCATGAAAAATTTATAATTATTTTTTTAAAGCAATATTGTATTTTTTAAAAGGAATATGACAATCTTTTACCGAAAGTTTCCATCAAATTTTTCTTATCTTTCACATTTTTTACATGCCGTAAATTTTATAGTTAGGTTTCAACACATATTTTAATTCATGAATACTTATTTTTAGTACTCTCGGAGTTAACTTTTTAAGTATGCAATGTTCTTTTAGTAATTTACTTTCCTTGTTAGACTCTTCTGTGGCATTTTTCGGGATAAAATACAATTTCCAGACTTATCTTTAATTAAGAAAAACTCAATAAACCGCTTGAATGTTTCTTACAAGTATAGAGCTCTTTACGCCGTTCATATCAAATCGTGCAGTCCAAACCAATTGCTGTAGCTGCTTAAGAGTGACTTAATTGTTAGACGTATGTAAGTCGTCTTACTTTGATGGGACTTCTTCTTGGGGCTGCAGTACTGGCCTTTGCACACGGACGAGATGAGCGTGTTGAGTTTGGAACCGCAAGCTTGTACGGACTGTTCAGGATCCAACTGCGTCGGTGTTGCGGATTCGGTCAGCGAACACGCAGCAGCTGTCATCATCAACAGGATGGCGATCTTCATCTGCAAAATAATAAAAAAATAATGGGAACTACCGCCGCAGAACTACGAGCGTGTCTCTTTTTCCGAAAATAAATAGAGAGGATCAAAGTAATAATCGCACAATAATTCTCAACCATCCTTTAACTATTAGTATAGAATATGGCTTTTATTCACTTAAATAAGTATTAATAACTTTATGAAAGTCAATGTGGAGTTGTAAATGAGCATTCGACTAGAAAACCAGCACATTCCTACTATAGTAAGTATAGGAAAAATTAAATAATAATCGTCAACCAAAAGGAATACTCATTGACACAAGTTTGTTTTGTAATACTATTTCACGTATAAGTCATGTGAAGAAAAATTGAGTATAATTTTAAATTTTCGTTCAACTTTACTGTAGGTTTTAATTTACTGTTAACATTTACGCTATAGGAAGAAAACGTAAAGAAGGGAATGAAAATATGCTGAAACGTTGTTTTAAATTAAATTTAAAGAAGAAAGTCTATAAAAGATCACGAATTATTTTATTATAATTAATATTTAGTTAACGCAGTTCACGACGCAAAATTATCGGTATGAGTAATAGTTTTATGCATTTAAAAATTTACTTTATGAAGACCGTAAATATTGACGAAACGTCGTAATTATATTAATTAAATATTATTTACATTTTCGTTGACAAATTTCCTGTATTTTTTATTTTTTACACTTAATTGTCAGATAATTTGCTTTATTGCATATAGCTTATTTATTTATTAGAACAGCAATTTCCAGTTACCAGTTAAGATTGAAAATTCACGTGATTTACGTCAATTACGTAAAAGAAACGGAAACCAATCAAGTAAAGAAAATCAGCTCCAATACCTTATTGTGAATGGTTTGATTCACAGTTGATTATTTTGGAACAATTTTTTTAAATTTATGATCGTAAATTGTTTGACGATTTTTTAAAAAAGCTGATAACTAGAAGTCGCGGCTCTAATTAATGACAAATTATGGATCAATTATGTTGTTAAAAATAAAAATGTAGGTCAAATTTTTAAGCCTCAAAATTTAAAGCAAATGTAGATTATTTCATTCTATTTTCTTGAAACAGAAAAACTTAATTGGAGTAAAATTTTAATCTTATACTATTTCAAATTACTAAAGCCATCTAAGAGCGCCAAAAGGCCCAATTGTGTTGTACTCTTTGAAAAAAACCAATGACTTAAATATTCATTTGCTTTAAATTTTTAATACTAAATAAATTTGTCCTTTAGGCTAGTTAATGATATATATTTCCTTTTCCTTTCTTTTTCCTTGGCTGTGCAGCCCATTCCTGACCTACCTGACCTACCGGGACGACTTCGACTTGTCATCTTCAGTTACACATTCCGAATTTGGAGTCGCACGTGATCAGCGTATTGATTCTCCTTCGTGAGCATGACCGACACAAACACTCTTGCCCACGCTGGGATTCGAGCCCGAGATCTCTGTGATGAAGCGACGCTGACCGCTACACCACGGCAGGTCGGATGATCATATTTTAGTCATCATATAACTTACGGACAATTAACATTTTCCTTTTTCTGTTAAACATCAACAGAACTTTTATTGCTTAGATAATTCTTGAAACACCAAAGCAAATTCTCATTAGCTCTCTCCTTTATTCTGGTCTACTATTACAGGAGCTTTCTACTTTAATTGTACGATTGTTTTATTCAGATGATTATGGCAATTAAATCCGAAGGCTACTGTAGTAGTAGACCAGAATAAAGGAGAGAGCAAATGAGAACTTTACCTTGATGTTTCAAGAATTATTATCATAATTTAAAGTTACATAGGTGTTTATGTCTGTTTTTCAAAATAATTATATAATAATAAATTAAACGAGAAATTACAATTCCCAAATTTGGGAATTCCTCAGGTAAATTTCTTAAGGATTATATTACAAAAAATCTATTGTAACAATATTGTATTAATATTATATATTTACCTTAACTAAATTAATTATGAAACTTGAAATTTCAGCAATTTATTTTTTAAGGAATGAACTGTCGTTTTATATTTCGGTATGTTTTTCGTATAGTTATTTATAGCAAAATTTTAAAGAAATTTACCCGCTGAAGTCCCAAATGTAAGGAGAAAACGTTGCGGGAATTGAATAAAACTTTTGTTTGTTTGTAATTGGTCGTTCAGTTAAATTTTATACGTTAAAATTATTTATATAGATTAAAATCTTTATTTAAAAGTACAACTACATTTCTGTTCATATTAGTATTATTTTGGGCTGTGTCAGACTGAAAGTTTTGTCATAATATAAACGTTTCCTCGGTCTGTACAAATATGTACAGAAACGTAGTTAAATAAATTTTCAGTTATAAAAAATGTAAAATGATCGTTAAAAAATCTGATTATTAAAAAGACACATAAGTATAAAATATATTTCTATGATGCTACCTGCAACTGCAAGGTTTTTTATTTGTTATGATTGTTACGTATCTAATACTTGCCAGGGCAGAGTTTTGGTGACACGTTGAGAAACTTCGACGTAATGAGTCCCTTTCTGTATTTAACCTAAATGTCTAAAAATAGTTGGTCTCTCTGACAATTCGGACATTGTTGTGCTGTGTACAGCGCGTTATCGAGAGATAAAGGGAGCAGGCCAGAGCGGCCGCCATCTTACCTTGGGAACGTCCTCTGCTCGGGAAGAAGCTGTGAGATGGGTTAAACTGTAGCGTGGTAACGCTAAGTCGGACGCCCACCCACGCCCGTGGCCAGCACTCTGATGACTGTTTGTGCCCCTTCCGAAGCAGCCCCCTCCAGGGGGAGCTTATCACCCAGCAGCCCCACTTCTGGCGGGCTAACCCGAGGCGGCTGCCACTCTTGTCTCAAATCAACCTATCACTTTAAGGGTGATAATAGTCTGTTGCAGATACTCGAAGAACAAAAACTGTCTAATATTGGTAACAACCGCTCATATTTTCAAATAAAAAAGAGACACCGAGGACCGAGACGCTATTATCAGGAAGGTTTACAGACAAGAGCGACAATTTCCATGAATATAACAGTCGGTCAAAAATTTACCTACAAATTTTTAAATGCTAAAGAACACGTAATACACAAGTACTTGACTCATCTGCCCATTTGTAGATTAAATACATACATACAATTAACAATGAATACCTGAAGAAAAATTAACATTTTTAACCATGGTGGACCAAAAAAAAATTTCCTAAAAATTCTGGGATAAATTTGGTGAAGAGAATAGCGAAGGGTACAGTTGCACTCAATTATATGGAATAAACATATAACAATTGAAGTGAAAAGGAGAATCTACGAAACGATAGTGGAGAGTATTGAAATATATGGTTCTGAGGTTCGGGAAATAACTAAGGAAAATGAAGGAAAGTTAAGAGCGACGGAAATGGATTTCTGGAGACGCAGCTGTTTCGTGACAATAACAGTAAAGATAATAAATTAATACATTGGGGAAGAAAATGGGGTTACGTCAGTAAATATCTTAGATGCAATAGAAGGTAGGAGGTTGAATTGGTATGGATATTTGAGACGAATTCCAGAGGAACGGTGGCCTTTAAGAATATTTCACTAGCAACATCAAAAACGAAAGACAAAAGGAAGACCTAAAATTACATGGAATGAAGGAGTGATGCAAGTAATGGAGGACAGATGTATGCGAGATGAAGATTGGAAAGATAAAAGGAGGTGGAAGATTGGGTGCGAGAGACGCCGTATGGTGTAGTTCCCATTCACCTGACAGCCTTGGGAATGCCTCGTACTCTCTCTGGCTTTTTCTAGGTTCTCACATGCCGAGGCACCTTAATCTATTTTAGGAGGTGTATGTAGTGGCGTCAAAGACCTCGGGCTTATGGTAAAAGTTGCCCGCTGATCCCGTTGGATCAGTCGGTCAACTGTTTCCTATAACTTGTGGAGACATGGAGAAGGGAATGATGTGACCCCTTAGCAAACTCCTCTCCCGTTGGAAGGGCAACAGAATAGTACTCAATAGTGCGACCTACCTGATACAGGATTTCTAGGGGTTTCTCTGTGTCTCTTTTGGCGAAACACCAGGTAGGCTACCTTCAACTATAGCCTTAGTCAACCCTTGGTTACCTTGCTCTACCTTCCATATCCCCCCTATTCAATTCCCTTCCTATGCTATGAATGCTTGTCACCCGGAGCATTGTTTTCTAACTTGGCTTCTAAAGTTAAGCACAGTTTCATTAGAACCAAAATTTCGTCAGAAGAGAGCCTTTCATTTTAAACCACTTCATTTATTTCTTGCTGAAATTCTACAACTTCAGAGCTCTTTGGTACCAGAAACGTTGTGTGAACACTAAATTTTTGTCTGTAAATTGTCTGCCCGAATGTATGTAAAACTTAAGAGTGCAGTGACAATTGCGATGTTTGACAAACAAATCAAAGAATAGTCAAAAAACCAATTTATTCTTCCCTTCTTTTAAATTTACCTCGTTTAACAAGGATCCTCTGAGTATGAGGAGTCTGCTGTTTTTGACAAAATTACGAACAGAAAAACCTACTACCATTAACCGAACTATGGATATGTTTCCTTGGATTTCGGCTTAGCTTCAAACTAATATGTCATGAAAAGCTGGTAAATTGTAGATTATCCAACAAGGAATCAAGACTATGCGCGGTCTCACACCAAACACAACACAGGATGGAAATTAATATAAATGTAATATTTAAATTAATCTGACATTTATAAAATTAACAAAAAATAAGTAAAAACAATTATCAGAATTTGTTATATTAATAAATATGTCTTAAACGTTACAACGTTTCGTCTTCAATTTTGGAACTTCTTTCTGTGAAAAGATAAATAACCAAAATTTCACTAGTTAAATGTCGAATTAGTTGATAAATATTAAGTTTAGCATGCACTGAATCGTAATACATGGAATATATCAGATTTGAGCAATCCGACATCGAAATGACAAAACAATGTCAAGCAACGACGCAATGAACTTCATGTGTAAGCCAAATGCAAAAGATAATTCAAACGATCAGTCTGATAATTTGCGGCTATATAATTTATTGTACGAGAAATCTAAAAAGACATATTTAGAAAAAAACTAGTCGGAAAATTAAAAAATATTAGAACTTGACAAAACCGCCACATGCCGGATCCAACTGTTGACGTCATAAGTAGAAAAAATCGGTCATGCCGCTTAGGAGAACAGAATTACGGACACACGCTCCCCGGAATTTTATGTATACGGGTTTATATACTCAATAAAACTTGATAACAACCAAACAGACCAAATTTATTCATAAATTCCTAAAAATTTGATCAAGTAAATGATTATTTAAGTATTTTTTGTCCTATCTTGGCAATTAATTAAATTTTATTACATCGAATAAATTGTCTTATCATAACTGAAATTATAGTACGGCTCATCTTTTCTAAATATTTCCTGGCATTACCGGAAATTCAGCTATTTTTTTAATCGTCAGTATTTATGTTGTTGTAGAAACTGGAGAGATCATGAAGTGTTTACCCTGAGATTCAGGTAGCAAGGAATCCGACCGTCGCTTCAAAAGTTCCTCCTCACAATGGAACAACTGAGATCCTCACAATAACGTTAGCAACTCAGGGGACGAAGAAAGCGATATGCAAAACATGTTGTTGACAAATAAGCATTGTCCAGGTATTGTTGTATGGTTACCGAAAGGTGAGCGTCGATTTATTCTTCCCAAGATTTGCCTTTGGTAAACAGTCTGGTATTATAAAAGTAGATGTTCAGTCCGAACGACTGAAATAATGAAATTTCTCTCCGTGAGTGTGTAACGCTTCCAAGGAAATTTTATTCCGTTTAGAATATAGTTTTAGGTTTCCACTTTGCCTAGCGCGATATATACAGAAGAATCAACACGAATGCTTTACGCCACATGTTACGTTAAAATTAAAAAAACACTGCGCTGCGTTTGATAAGAAATCACACAATGGAAAATTTGGCGCAGTTTAGAGGGAAACATTTTCAATAAAAAATAATTCCCAGACAGAAGACACTATGAAAGGAAAATAATCATGCATACCGCGGTGGCTGTGTGCTCAAGTGTTACAGCACATAAATTAACTGAGGAAGACCTATTTGTTACGTTTCCAGCCCTGTGCGATTTGTGTTTAAATTTCTGAAATATTTTTAAATTCATAAAACAGTTATTACGGTCGTATTCTTCTAGCAGTGACCTATTTCTTTTCCGCTTCAATTGGTAAATGAAAAGTACCTCAGCTTTTAGGGAATATACGAAGAAAACAGCAATTGCGAAAATGAAATAGTGTGAATTACGACGGTAATCGCTGAGGTGGCGGGTGTTTGTTTGAGAAAGAAGTGTGTTACAACCAAATAAACCTTCAGTTTTCTGTTTCTTCTTCTACTCTTCTTCCTTGGCTCTGCAGCCAATTCAGGGCCTCGACCTACCGGGTCGACTGCGGAATTGTGTGACATATTCCTAATTTGCGTGATACGTGGTCAGCGTATCGTTTCTCCAGCAATCTTAAACCCAATATCAGTGACTATGACGGCAGTATTATGCCAGGATCTCTGGGTTGAAAATTATTTTGTTCTTTTTCCACTAGCATATCAAATGGTTAAAAATACGCTGTAAACATTTAAGTGATGTATCTATAATGGTTCCTGAAGAAAAGGTACCTAAAATTCACACTTTAAAGATTGGTAAGATAGGGCTTTGCGAACCCCTTAAGACTTGTTAATGAAAACCAGAAATTTCCTTATCCGTCCACAGAAAAAAAAATTTTAGGTTCCGACTTCTATTTGAAGTTTAATTTATGTCTTGGGTTTCACGACTAAAGTTTTTTCTTCTTGAGAAAAAAATATTAATACGTATTAAATGAACGTGGTCCTGGAGGAAGAGTACAACATGAGGATTAATAAAGGGAAAACCAAGGAAATGGAATTGGGAAGGGATATTTTGAAGGAGGTTAAGGAATTGTGCTACTTGGGGATGGTAAAGTATAGTCGACATAAAGAGTACGATAGCAGGGGCAAGGAAGCCTTTCACAAAAAAGAGGAATTTACTTAAGGGTAAATCATTGCTAAAAATGTTCATATGTTATATGGGTGCGAAACGTGGGTGGCAGGAGTTGCAGAAAGGAAAAGAAGAGAAGACTTGGAAATGTGGTGCTATAGGAAAATGCTGAAAATCGTATGGGTGGATAGAGTAACTAACCAGGACGTTCTAAGCAGAACAGGGGGAGATCGTGCAATATGGTGGACGTTGACCAAGAAAAGGGATAGATTAATAGGCCAAGTTTTAAGACATGAGGGTATTGTAAACTTAGCAATAGAGAAAAGTGTGTGTGGTAAGAACTGAAGAGGGGACCAAGGATGGAATGTGGTAAGCAGATTAGGGAGGTTGTGGTAGTTTAGCTTGCGCAAGATTGTTAGCATGGAGGGTTGCATCAGACCAGTCTTAGGACTGAATATCACAACAACAACGTATTAAATGAGTTATTCTTTCGCCATTCCTAATGCTCAAGGTTTCAAAAACCTCAGTTCGCACCAGTGTGATAAAACCTATGACTTGTTTTGGAAATTCTGCTACTCTAAGACCAGCCAACTAGAGACACGTGCACTTCCACAAGACCAGAAGACACCAGCATTATAATTTTTTGTACAAATCGATTTTTAGAGCCGGTGTATGATGGAGCAATTGGCAAAGATATTAACCAATATCTATTGTAGGTTCTCTGGGCTTTATTTATTATATCTATAATACTGTAAAAACTCTTCCGTGATCGCTTATGGAAGAGGCGAAATAATATTGCTCTACAACTGATGTAGCTGATGGACTCCTTTATTTTGTCAGTTGTTACAGATAGACAGACGTGTTTGTGTTTTAACAAGAGCAGTACTGTTGCACGACGGCCACGGTGCAGGCCTTGTGGCAACACTCGCTGGCGATTCCACGGACTACTCGGTTGTGGCGTCGAAACGCACTCGGGAACAAGGACTCGGCCAAGGGCTTCGACAAGACAGGCAGGTTCACGTCATCCTCTTCCTCCAGCTGCAGTTGCTGCTGCTCCCGCTGCTGTTCAGAGTAACTGTCCATTTCGGAGTCTGCAAAACGAAACAAAAAATAATAATGCATTAACTTGACATGCATCATAAAATGGGTACCGTAAGAGTTAGGGAAACAGACACTTGTTCCGAAAGCCTCTCTACTGTCTGACTTGAACAAGAGCAGACGTCTTCAGTTCGCAAGTGAGCCCAAGGATTGCACAGTTGTTGACTGGGAAGGGCTCATGTGGTCTGATAAATCGCGATTTCAAAAGCAATTTCAGATGTCAGAACTCGAATATGGAGGAAACAACACGAAACCATGGACCCCAACTGCATTGCCACAGCACTTCGAGACGGTGGCGGAAATATTATTGATTGGGGGATGTGATTCCTGTGAAACAACGTCTGGTTAGCCAAGGGCGTTTAAATATCATCGCAGATCAAGTACATCCTATTATGTTAAAGGTCTACTCTGTCATGGATGGATGCTTCCATCAGGACATTCCTCCTTCTCATAAAGCTGGCATTGTCCTCAGATGGTTCGAAGAACTTATCGGAGACTTTGACTTGCTTCGTTGGCCTGAAAGATCAGATGAGATGGAACGGGCCATCAGGTTGCCGGATCCAGTCCCATCAAATCTTAAGGAATTAGAAAGTACAGTTCGTCAGATGGGGTCTTCAATTCCTCCCACAACCTACCAGCATCTCATAGAATCCATGACCAGAAGCAAGAGGTGGCTCAACATTGTATTGAGGAGGTGGTCATAATCATTTGGCCACTCATTGCATGTTTCGGTATATAATGTTACAAGGAAACATCTAATATATGCAATGTAATAATTAAAAATTGCAAGAAACCTAATTAGAATTGTAATATGACAAGAACTGTAAAATAAAATTCAAGGGGCTAAGTTTTAATACTGGTATTTAGCGAGGCGATGCCTCTCAATTTTGTTCTGGAAAACACTATTGGAGATTATACTATTGACACTCAATATTTTAAACATTTATTCCGGTCTTGAGAGAACCATTTTCTTCTTTGGAGTGGCTGCAAATCGCAAGGGTTTGTCTGTAAATGGCTCTGAAACCAATTACATGCGCCAAAAAGTGATACTCTCAATAATTTAAAGCTTTGCCCACATGATTTTGAAACTGTGCACTGTTTTTACTATCTTGGATCCGTTGTTAACTCGAAAATTGCCATTATTTCTACTTCCAAAATCGTACACTATCCATTAAAACGTTCTTTGGAATTTTCTCTTTATTGAAATCTGGTTTTCTATCCAGAAAAACAAAGCTCCTAGATTACAAAACTCTAATTAGGTCAGTCCTAATTTATGACTCAGAAACTTGGCCTTTAACTACAAATGGAGAATACAAAATTGCATCTTTCGAAAGTCATGTTTTCAGAAGTATTCTTGGAGGAGCCATAGAAAAAGTCCTTTGGTGAACACGTTTTAATTTAGGAATTTATAGAATCTCTAAAGAGCCTGATATCATTAAAAGTGTTAAAGCAAAAGGAAGAAATGGGCCGCTCATGTAGCAGGGACTCATCTGCCCATCCAGGGCCTTGGTCTACCGGATGGACAGCAGACGGTCATCTTACAAGCCCGAATTTGGAGTGATACGTGGTCAGCGTATCTGTTCTACAGCAGTCTTAATCCCAGTCTCCGTGACCATGACGACACAAACACCCAAGACTATACCAGGATTTAAACCCGGGGCCTCTGGATTGTGAGACAGCGACGCTATCCACTGGACCACAGGAGGTCAGTAAAGGCCTTTGCTAGTCGTAATAGAGAAAAACTAAAACATCGGTTGCTTGATTCTGTTGATTCAGATATTTAAGTGATAGGGGAGAGATACTGGTAGTCAAAGGCTAAAAGTAAGTAGATCTGGAGGAATATTCAATGGAAGACCTTGGCCCACTCATGGCTGGTGAGCAATGATGATGTTTTCTGGATTTATTAAGCGAACGAGGGAATATATTTAGATAAACTGAATGATTAATTAATGCGATGAGAATTTTTTTCTAAGAATAATTCATTCCCAACAGTGAGTCGTCTCAGTCTCATAGTCATTCTATTGAAATCGTTCCTTCATGTGGGAGTTTTCTGGATAGATAAATAATTCAGTGGGTGATTAATGCAGAGTGCGTACCTTGCAGTGACTTCTTCTTAAATCCACAGTATTGGTGACCCCTACAGACCTCGGCGAGGACATTGCTCAGCTTGGAGCCACAAGCCTTGACAGATTTATTGTAATCCAAGTCTTCGCCAGGGAGCTGACCTGAGCTCAGGGAACACAGGAGGACCATCAGCACGAGCTGGAACACTGCCTTCATCTGCAAAACAGTAACAATTGCTTGCACATCAGGTGTCACCATCTCCAACTGGAATGCCGTACACTAAGAACGTTTGCAATGCAGTCAACACGGTTGGAATTAAGAAATTAAGAAACATCAACGTAAGATTTTAACTTGCATTGTGTGCATCGTTCTGTGATCGCCGATGATAAAATTTACGGCAATATACATATTATTTATGACAGTCCGCAGCCGCCTCGGTAGGCCTAGGCCCTCAAGAGCCATTGGAAGAAGAAGATACCTATTATTTAAACATGATTTAGTATATCTGCATACTACTTCTCACGGTATGTAGATTTTCATAAAATTTGTAAGCCTAGAAACAGTCCTGCTTTATTAATTGTAGTAATAGTAAAAATAATCCAAGACTATTTAGAGGCCTGACGAAGCGATGCTGTGAGAGAAATCTGAGTATAGCCGGCAATTTGAACAAAAATTAAATTATTTAATTCATTATTTGGTATTGTAAAATTTTATTTCTTATGTAATTTCCAAATAAATATAGTGTAATGTCAATTAATAAATATTTTAAATTTCATTGAATAACATCCGATCATTTGCAATAATATTCCTGAAAGTTGTTTAATTTGGTTATTTAAATTAAATTTTGCTAATTTATTAAATAATAAACTATTCAAAGAAATGTATATTTATTTATACAAGGAAAATTATTTAAATTTGTTATGAATTAAAATAACTTCGAGCCCTGAGTTAAATAAAATCGAGTGATGATACTACAAGAAACCAAGGAAAACTTGTTAATGCTCCGAAGTTTTACTTAAAACCCACTATAAAAATGTTGTAAACGAGTCAGAAAGCACACAAGGTCTACTTCTCGTAAGAAATAATGTCCAAAAATCTAATTTCTGGCATCAAACAAAAAAAAATATGGTCAAATATATCAGCTAACAAATTTAATTAACATTTAGTTAACACGACTTCAACGTTTCGTCCATAATTGTGGACTTCTTAAAATACTAAATCAATAAAAGTAATTCCATTGTGTGTAATAAGGAATTAATTTTATCCATTTAAAAATTTTTCTGAAGAAGTTCGCGAAGATAGACGAAACGTTGTATTTATACGAACTAAATGTTAATTAATTTTTTTGCTGAGAAATGATAAAGGTGATACTACAACCATTCAAAAATAATTTCATTTTTTCCCATGATATCGAAATGAATAAAGAAACTCAGGACCTGTACGTCGAGAATGTGGGAGGATTGTTTGAAAAGCATGCTGAAACCCAATAAAACGTATTTACACTTTGTTATAACGAACATTAAATGAAAATAATTAAGTTTTTCAATTATGCTCTGTATGTAAATATATAATTATTTTCATCGTCTGGAACTACAGCCCTTTATGAACTTTGGCCTTCCTATGTTAATATATAAATGAAATAAATTATTTTTTGATTTTTAATTTAATGTATTATATAATTAGCGACTTTGGTATCTCATTACATCCATCGTCACATAATTTCTTGAAATATTTATATCCTGTTTTAAAAATTGATGGAAGTAATTCTGTAGAGAAAAAATCACAGTCAAGTCGTACAGAAATATCACACCTGGAAGTATTTGTAGGCTCAAAATGTAGTATTATTGTAATTAATATAATAGGTAACGTGATACCGTAATAGATAAAATAATTTTGTAAGATGAAACTGGTGAATCGTGATGCTTATTTTTCCACTAAATGCGAATACGATATTATGGGAGGGCGAAATCATTTTATTCAACGTTTCATTGCCCAAACTGAAGGCATTCTCACGTGACAGTTCATAGAAGTAGAAAGCCGTATTTGTGGGAGACTGTTCGATAATGCGAAAAACACAAGTGGGCTACATCAGTAGCCGTGTTGGTACAGAGATAGTGCGGAAGCAAATAACCCGAAACTGTCAAAGGTTCGCCCCCAGATTGTGTTTTGTTCCTTTCTTGTTCTTCAAACTGTTGTTGATATTTGCCGATGCTATCCCGCGACATAAATACCGACGATATTTATTTAGTAATCAGAAAGGACAGAGAGCAATTATAAAATTATATAATCAGTTAACATAATAATAATTCATTTTATCCACGGTTCTGATTCCTAAATATAAAATTAATAAAAGAAAAAAACTACCGAAAATAACAGACAAAAAATAGAATAAATTTAATTAAAACTACAATTTGTTTTGATCCAAAAATGTGCATTCGTCAAGCTTTCAAGACAAAAATATTACTTTATAAATATAAAAAATACAAAGATATTATACATTATCACAGATTATAGTAACTTGCATAGAGAATAATTTAACAACAAAAATATAACGTTTTGACAGAAATACTCAGATATCATCTTTTTTTAAAACCAACGATTTATTTATCCCTAACTATAAAATTATAATAAGTGCTCAAAATTCTGTGTCAGTTTTAACATTAAGTGAATTTAATAATAAATAAATACAATAGTGTCAAATAATACAGCAAGAAAGTCCACAAAGTTCGATGAAACGTTGCATTTATATTAATTATAGGCAAATGTCGACACCCGTATAGTGACTCGTTGACTAAGATAAGCTAATATAAGTAAAATAAATAATAATGCGGACAAATATATCAGAAAACAAATTAAACCGTTGCTGGAGGTAAACGCGACATCAATGTAATTAATTTTATCCATTAAAAAATTTACCTGAAAAAGCCTACAAAGATAGATGAAATGTTGAACTTATATAATTTCATTTCGGTTCATTTCACATTCAAACTCGTCCCACATTCAAGCGGCCCTTATTACATGTAACTTTTTACGTGAGTGCTTATATGTGGGTCCGCCTCCAGCGACAATGATCCAACTGCGGAATCGCATAACAACAGCCATGGAAGCAGTAACTCAATCCATGTCTCAATATATAAAGAATAGATATTGTTGCCACGCACGATTGAGTTGCTAAATAGAAAACACGTGCATTTTCTTTATTAAAATACTTTAGCAGTAAATTTTGTATGTTCAGGTTTTGAAACACCCGTAATTTGTAATCCTCGAGCTTTTCTTGACTGGTGAAACTTAATCCTGATCACCATGATCACCATAGTTTCACGTAAAGTATAACGACTAAGCGAAAGGTGGATGGATGCTGCTGTGAGTCACCTACCTTGTGTGTATTTGTTGGTTGGTCAGGAACTGTCTGGGGCTTCTTTGAAGACGCCAGGTTTATATACGAGACGCCTCCTACGTATGTCTCCCAAGACACGTGGCGTCGCCAGGAACTCCAACAATACCTCAGGGAGCTGTCAGATTAATCTGAGTTTGCTTCGGTTAACACTAATTTAAGCTCTTCCAAGGTTTTATGGAAATTTCATTTTCTTGACACAGATAGGTTATTTAATGGGGATCTAATACGAGCGCTTCTTGTTTTCAAGAAAAAGACGGAAGTAGAATAGAATAGTCATGGAAAGCAAAGCTTCAGGTATGTGGAAACAGTCATGCAGTTAATATACACAAGAATAATGCATACTAAAATAACATATTAAGCACTTGTTCGTAATGAAATGTTTAAAATTAAATGCTTACGGTATAAAATCTATACACTTATTATAATTACAATTAAAGACTATTAAATAGTCTTCAACTGTCCACTTTATATTGTTCATTTTAAAAAAATTATTTACAAATGAAATTACTTTCTAAAATCTCATTTACAGAGTAGAAGTTGCCGAGTAGATATTTTGCACTTCTGAATGTAATTAGAGGGTTTTTTAATTTTTAACGTATCATGATGTTTGTTAAACATTAATGCTCCAGAATATTCTACCCTCTTTTTTCCACAGAAGAAGACCAATAAATATTATGTAAATTATTTTTATTTGTGATATTAAATAGCGAACTGTATCTGAGTTGGTACTAATTTCGTCACAGTCATTTATTACATATACCGTAAATAAATAAACGAATTGACCTATTGATGAACTCTCTACGAGACGTTCCTTACTCATTATCCTAATTACAAGAGTTGGCCTATAAAGACTTCATTTTCACCTTTGTAGTTACCCCAAAATATAATTCCTTATGACATTAAGGGATGGAAATTCTCCATATCTAATAGTTTTGTAGTTTTAGTATTACTGTAAAATGGCATAACTTTAACTGGATATGTTGCTGACCTGAGATTACTTATCAATATATTTTACACCCTTAGTTTATTATCAAGTGAAGGATCTAGCATCTCTGTACTTTCAACTTCATTAAACACATACTTTTCCTAAAGTTACTGGTTTTAATGCAGAATTATTTGTGTGAAACTAAAAAGTTTTTAGTTAAACCATTTACAGAAAACCATTTTAGAATGGCATTAAACGCCCTGTTACTTCTCGTTTAATACTCTGTAATTATGTAGAATTAAATTAACGACCGAGTCACAGGCATTCGTAGTTCCTCATTTTGCTTATACAACGTTTAGTCCAAAATTTTGGAACACCCTCACGCGAAGACATACGCTATGATATTTCTGCTGAAATTAACTGCTGATAAATCATTTTCACTCAAATATAAATTTAATTCTATTATTGTAGTATATATATTCTATTATTATTATACATAAAATTATAATTAAGCCTATATAACTATAGGACTCTTTTGAAAACGTTAGCTGATAAGTTATAATTTATTAACATTTCGGTTGAAGACGCCCTTTGAGACGATTAGTTTTGGCTGTTGCAAATTTGGTAAATTTTCGAAATTTAACACTAGAAGAAGTCCGATATTTCATGACAAAATGTCGTTCAATCTAATTAAAAACTGTCTTTAAAACTGGTCGTAAATTTATTTAGTTTCCTTATTACATACTATCATCATTTACATAGTAATAGTATTAGCGTCTGGAATCATTATTTTTGGAAGTTATATGTTTTTAATAATAATAATAATGGATTTAAAATATAGCCCTATGGAACTCCAATCCTTATATATCCACTGTCTGAATTAAAAATTTGCCCGATTAACTCCTCTAATGTTACTCTTTTATTTAAACCACCAATATAGACTTTTGTAATTCCATATAAATTTATATTTTGTAACAGAATATGATCCATATAGTCGAAACTGCCCTAAATATTCTAAGTAAACAATATGAATTATTAAATTCTTATAATATTTGTATATGACTTTTCTGTTGAATAGCCTTTTATGATTCCAAATTAAGTTTCTGAGAGTAAATTAATTTTTTTAAGTAATTATGACCATGTCTGTTTGTTTTTCAAATATTTTTGGGGACATAGGTGTTAAATTAATATGAAAAAGAAATATTAATTTATTCCTTTATATTATTAATCTGTTAAAAACTTGTGCTAAACTCTTTAGCAATCGTAATTAATGTTCTTTTTCAAAAATATATATTTTATTCGACATAAAATAATTAAATATCAATTACTAAATTATTTTAACTGTAATTTTAAAATAATATAATTTATATTCATTAAAGTATTTCTAAAATAGTTTTGTTAAATACTGGAACCAGTTGCAATAAAAATTATTCATGTTGACTAATGTTAATGTAACTAATGGGTGTAATAATGCACGGCCATTGTATTTTTCAAATAATTTAATAGTGAAGACAAAAATATTCTCGAATTTTATTCATTAATACAGACATTAAAATCATTTTGCTCACCATGGTCAAAGACGTTACTAGACAGTTTGGTGAGAATCTTAATTTCAGTGATTTTTATTATTGGTGTTATTTGTTTACTTATTTCTTCGTATATATGCATATAGTTAATACAGTACATACTCCTAATAAATTAATAGGGGTTACTTTATTCTATTTTAACTATTTACTTTTGTGAACACTGATTTTCCAAGCTCAGAAACTTGCGGGATTGTTTCGTTTCAGGTATGAGCGGGCATGGCAAATCCCCAGACCCACGGGTTTATTCCATAGGAACTGGAAGAATATGTGTTACTCGTATTGGAACCTATTGAGTATAAGGAGAGGGAGTTATCTAAGGGACGTGAGAGAGGAGTTATGAGGAGAATATGACACGAGAATTCGTTAGGGACATGATACAGATAGAGGTGTAGAAAAAACTTGAGACAGCCAGTTCTAGACGAGACGTGAGGCAGCTAGTTATGAAATTGAACCGCAGGCCATCAAGTTCCCAAAGTTTGACTGCGTCAATGACTCCTGAGAGCCGGTGGTAATGTTTTTGCAAACAAATTATCCTTCAAAGTCGTCAATTATAATGTCAGAGAGGTCTTCGACAACAATTCTTGTTTGCAAATATTAAGGTAAAATTATTTGAGCCCATCATTTCCTTAGAAAAAGAATAAAATTGGTTTTCCATGTTATAAATAGTTAATTTATTATCTATATTCTTACGACAAAGCAGAAAGATAATATTTTCTTTTCTTATTGTTGTTAAATTATAAAACGTTTAATTTCTCCTGCTCTATTTTTTAAAGTAGATTCAAAAATTTTGTAACTGAGAAACATTACAAGTGTATTAGTTACTCTACTCATGTCGTGTTTTACCCTTATTACCTTCCCGATATCTAACTCATTTTCTTTTAGTTCTATTGACAAGCAGGTTAAATAATTATCGATGCATATGCTGAGTGCTGCTGACATATATACTTTGTGTTGGTTGGCCTTACAGTTCTTGCAGAACCCTGTTCTCCTTCAATACCTACTTTTATTAATGTGATTTTACAAATCCTTATTCCCCTTGTTTTCAGGTACTCATTTTTATCGACAACCAAGTAGTTCCTCCTAGGTCCTCCTCTTCTCTTTCTCCACCAGGATTTCCTAAGGGATTTTCCTTAACACTCCGCGTTTCTGGCATTCTCCGTGCATTCTATCCCTGCTTGATTTTTACTACAGTATTCATCTTGTAAAGAGTGCCTACAGTTCTTTATCAATATCTTTCTTTCCCATCTCAATAGCCAACATTCCTCCTTTGCTGACATTATTCAACCTTTTTATCTGCATGTTGCTGTAAGTCTTAATATATTGATTTTTACATTCCTATTAACATTTCTACTCTTAAATATATTCTACAAGGCATAGGTTTCCACTTCAATTCTTCCTTGAATTTCCACTTCTATCTTATTATCTTCCATTATTACTGTACATTAATATTTAATTATTTTCACTATTTATTATTCGTTCCCACTGAATTTTTATGTCTCTTGCCTGTCTGTTTTGGAATCTCGTATTGCCATATACTTTGTTTTACCTGTATTCACTTCCGGTCCTAGTTTACTCACGCGCTCCAAATGTGTCATAATTATCCTTCGGCGCTCCTATGATTCATGCTATTGATGCTACGTCATCCGCGTATGGCACCATTTCAATATGCCGGTTGAATACTGTCCGTCCTGGATTCATTGACCCTCTCCACTGCCAAATTAAATAGTAGTGTAGAGATCACATTCTCTTTCTGCAGGCCCCTTACTACATGGAATTCCTCAGACAACTCCTGTTCCACTCTGATCCTGTTAACCGTTACCTACATAGTCATTCATGACAAAATGACTCGTTTTAATGAGGTTCTAAACTTTTTCATGATCTGGAATTTCTTCTCTATACCATACTGCCGTATGCTTGTTTAAAATCTATGTACAACTGATGTATTTGATTGTCAGGTTAAAAAAATTTATCCTAGTCTCTGATCCATCTCCAAAAAACAGCCTGATAATCTCTCGATACTCCCTCAATTATTTCCTTTGCACTTATAATCTGTCTTATGTAATAGATATATTATTTCCTTGCCCCATATTTATTCATTTGCTTCCTTCTAAATTTTCTTTCCTCAACATTTTAATAATTTGGATCCTATTTTATCTTCTCCTGCTGTTTTATAATTATTTCAGTTTCAAAATCCGGTTCCACTTCTTCCGCATTCAAGTTTGCCTTTCCGTTATCTTTCTCCGGAAAAATATTCTTGCCAACTATCCAAGGTTTTACATTTATCTCCAATTAGATTTCCTTCCTTTTCCATATTCGTGGTCCTCTCCTCAGTTCTTTACATCATTCATAGCATTTTCATACGTCGTTATTCTCCTTCATTTCGCCCAAGACACTGTAGAGGATTCCGACTACCAGGTAGATAGAATTTGAGCATAACGAGCGGCGGATATATTGCACAAAAAAATAAAATTATTGAATATATCGCTTTTTAAGGGTAAAACCAAAAAAAGTTTTTTAAATATCTGATTCATACAATTCACAGCAGTTCCAGTTGCGAGTGGTTCGCGTTTGAAGGGAACAAAGGTATAAATCGAAGGTTAGTGTCCAAAATTTTATTGTTGTCAATACTACAGACTACTAATTTCACGTACAATAATAAGTTGAGTTCATATGTTGCAGACTTAAAAGAGGTTCGCTAAGAGTTACTCGGTGGCAGCGCAGTAGGTGGAGAGGGTGCGGACAGAGCAGGACTTCTTGCAACACTCGTCGATCACGCCTCTGCTCTGCCTCCTGAAGCTTCCCTGGATCATGGCCGCAGCTGACTCTCTCATCAGCAACGGGAGGATTGAATCTTCTCCCAGGACACGAGGCGAGTCTTCCCAGTACGAGGCGTCCCCGTCACCATCTGCACAAGAGAACGTTACATCCTACGGCACAATACTAAGAGCTCTTCTGTAAATTATGTGGGACTGACGGAAAATTGGAAACATCCGACTCTTTCCACGAAGAGAACGAATAACCAGACACTGGAACACCGGGAAAATAAAATGAAAATTAATAGGAAGAAAAACAGCTCAATCTAGTTTACAAGACATAAGTTCATAGATGAGACGGATTAGGAGAGGAACTAATTCCAAGAATGGTCGAGAAGACCGGGATTAAGACTGTTGGAGGATTGATACGCTGACCACGTGTCACTCCAAATTCAGAATGTGTCATGCAAGATGACAGTCCGCAGTCCACTTGGTAGGCCCAGGCCCTCAATGGGCTGTAGAGCCATGGAGAAAGAAAAAACTAATTCCAAGAACGACGAGCTGCAAATGTCTAGTAATTTATTTCAACAATAGACTTGGGTGGGAGTATCAGGTGACTTTCACGATCCTGAAAACGTGGAATTCCTTAAGTTTTATAATGAGGAACTCAAGAAAGGGACGTTCAAAATCAAATGAGGTGGCATACTTAACTTTAGTTAGCTCCATATTGGAAAGGTCAAATAGGATTATTTGGAGAAGTTCAGAAAAGGGCTCCTAAATTTTTGCGAGTAGGGCTAGCTCATAAGAACGGAAAGGTAGAAAAATTAGGTTGGTAGTTATCCTCGCAAAGGAAAAAGAAAACATATACTGTTCAAAACTTATAGGTGTAAAATCCATGTAGTCAATTAGCTCCAGTATACAGAAGTACAGTTATCTAGGTAAAAGTGATCATTAGTTAAAATTACAATGTAGAAAAGAACAGGTGTATTCATGAATAATAACATCAATGCGATTTTCAAGCGGAGGAGTTGACATTACAACTGACCGGCCAGGACTTTGATCTTGATCGTCAGTCAGTGAATTCCAACCGTTTTGGAATTATTCTACCCGATTATAAAACTTTTCGCGATTCACACAACTTTCAGAAAATATAAAATGTTTCTAGAAAGGATTTTATCTGGGTTTTCACCTTTAGAAAAAAATCCGGATCACTGAATTTTGTTCGACTAATGCGTAAAAGTCAATTGGACACGGCATCGTTAAATACAATTTTGAGGTTATAATTTTTATCCGTCAGTTGTTCTCAGCTCATCGCAGTTATGTCAACCAAACACTTAATTTTTTCTACATCAATTTTTATCATTGATTATTAAATGTCCCTCATAAATTAATAATAGTTAATAGTCATTTTCAGACAATAACATAAATGTATTAATATTTATTTCAATACTTATCGGCGTGAGTAATGTTTCTGTGCAGTTTTCCCGTGCTTCCTTGCGTTATAAGTGAGTTCATGCATGAATATACCTTTATATACACGTCGAAGAGAATTGTTTCATTCATTTTCTTACAAAATAGCACTGAATCGAATAAGACAAATTTGAACGTCTAGGATAAAACATAGTAGTAAATTGTTGTGTACCTTGCAACGACTTCTTGGTGTAGAGAGGGTTGTACTTGCCACCGCAAATGAACTGTAAATGTTGAGTGAGCCTCTTCCCACAGGCCCTGATGGGCATGTTAGGGTTCGTCAGCGGAAGTCCGTACTGGCTTTCAGTCGCTGTGCTCACCAGCATCAGAGCAACGGCCAACAGACTCAGCTGCACCTTCAACATCTCCAACCAGAACACTTACATACTTAAAACATACTTATCGTTCTTGTTGTTCATTAATAATTTTATACATATTTATCAAAAAGAAAATAAATAAACCGCCGCGCCACACAAAATCTTAACGACGTCTCTGGACGATCATCTGTACTTTTCCGTAGAATATTCGGAAAACTTCCACATACATCGTCCCCGAAGGTACGGTAAATAAGAGGAAACGACCGGCAGGCAGGCAGGTCCCGTAAAAATATTTTCAGGCATCTGTACTGGCCTAATAACAACAAAATCAAATATTTCGCTAGAATACAAAGTCCTTATTTATAGATCAGTAACAAAACCGATATGGGTAAGCTGGCATAGATCAATCAAACATTGAAGTCATCCAAGGATATAATTGAAGATAGCATACGTAAAGGCAACATGGCAATTCAAGATTAATCCGCAGCCACCTGTTCACAGATTTGTACATGTCTGGAATTGCCTAGAAGAATGTTCTCGATTTTCGAAGCACGAACATGTTAATACAATCGTAATTAGATGTCTGAAGCTGAGAAGTCCAAGCTTCAGCGTCTTTGGGCCTGCGTTGCTTTACTCACCTCGTATAGTGACTGAGTACTTGCCTGCGTCTTACTAGCGCCTTTGGGCCGGCTCGTACTTTTATATGATGTCCCCACCCTTTCAGGTAAGTCTTCAAGCCGCAAACAACAGCACCAAGGCGCCATTGCCTGTCAAACCTCGTACGGAGCAAAATAATCCGGCAGCAGCTGACGGCGCGACGCCAATTATGTGAGCGAGCGCCCGTCCCCCCGAGATCGCAGGCAACGCTTGTCGGACGTGCCATTGTCTCAGATGTAACTAAACTTAGGAGCAGAACAAACATCTATATACTCCATACAGTGATAATGGATAATAAGAAACCCCTTTGTCGGTCACGCTTTTAAGAAGCTATCCATTTCAAAAGTGGTAGCCTTGTACTTAAAACTAGTTAAATTTTTTAACTATTATCGGTACAACGGGCTTTGCTAACTTTTAAAACATTTGTCTTCCTTAACACGTCGTCTGGTTATCAACATATAAACAGTCAAACAATCCAATGCAGTCTAAATTTACCAAATTATTTTCTAAGGAGCGTCCAATAAATCCCATCTCTATGTTTACGAAATATATTCTAATGGAATGCAAGCAATAACGGTCATAATAAATTTCAGTCATGATTTCCGCAACATCATGGTTAATATTCATTAAGAAGGACATAGATGTAAAGTTTCATTTCAATATTGAGTAAAGAAAAGGATTTATGACATCAATATAAAAGTACGTAAAATCATTAAAAAAAATGTTGGGATATTAGTCGAAGTGTAAAGAAAACCGAATCGTCAACACCAGTCAACAGGATAATATCAAGATTGTTCAAAGAAAAAAATTGGAGAAGTAAACATATATCTGATGCCTCTAATAGTTACATTTTATTTGCTTACACTATACTCAAGAGCGTTGCGTTATATGGGTGCGAAAAGTGGACGATAGGAGCTCCGGAAAGGAAAAGAATAGAAGCCTTTGAAATGTGATGCTATAGGCGATTGCTGAAAATCAGATGGGTGGATAGAATCACTAACCAGGAAGTTGTAAACAATATAAAGGACGTTGAATAAGGGAAAGGATAGATTAATAGGCCATGTTCTAAGACATAAGGGTCTTGTAAAATTAGCATTAGAGGGAACTGTGTGGGGTAAGAACAGAAGAGGTAGGGAGGATGGAATACGCTAAGCAGATTAGGGCGGATGTGGGGTGTGCTAGTTATAAGGAAATGAAAATCCTTCGCAAGATAGGTTAGCATGGAGGGTTCCATCAGACCAGTCTTACGACTGAATACCACAACAACAATAACAACACTCAGGAATGAACGAAGACATTGATAAGGACATGTAGATTAAAAAATTTGAAGTGAATAGAATTTTAGGAAGAGACGCAGCAGATCCGATAATTAAACTGCAAAGAATAATATTAAAATGGAAATAAATTTCTTAGACATCCTAAATTTTTGCAGGTGTAATTTTTTATTTTTATGAAAACTCAACTTTTACGATCATACATTTTAAGCTAGATCAATCGACCAAGTGCTCAAGTGTTTCGATATCCTTCACTCCCTCTCATTATTTGATCTACACGTTTTTTGGTAATTGGGATTAAGAAAATTTGTGCACTTTATTAAGCATCGTGTGCTGAGTAATTGAGGAAGAGACTGTAGGCGCCACTTACTCATGTGCAAATAATTGGTCTGGGCAGAGTCAAAAACACATCTACGGGAGGGAATCGCAGCAAAAAATATACTTTGTTTTTTATAAAATAAAATAATGATATTAATCTTATTTAATGTTACACATAAAATACAGTAAGTGGCCAAAAGTCAGAAATAAAAGAATTTTAATTCAAAATAAAACGGTTCCTCCCCAACTTTCGGGACCTCTTCTGTTTTTTCTACACAAAAATAATATAATTACATATACAATGTTGAGCAATGATTAATCCTCTATATCCATTTATAGTTGTAACTGTGATGATAGATTTGGTAAATTGATTCATTTCTTCTTTAGACTTATGTTGAAGATATATTTTTTACATTATTTTAAAATCTTAATTGAATGCATTTGTTAACACTTTTCTCAGCTTTCACTCTAATTTAAAATTCACTTATGAAATAATCATACTGTTATCTTTATTGAAGATTCAGTCTTTCTTTGTGATAATTATAAAGTTTCCTACTCAAGGTAGTTATTAATTTTTATTCAACTCACCTCTTCCACAAAAAGGACTATGATTTTTAATTTGGAACACAAAGCTTTTATCTTATATCAACACAAACTTTTTATGGAGAATTTGGGAAAAAAATTTAATAGTATACTATTTGACATTCTTATCCTTCCACTTAAAATAAAAAATATGTAATATAATAAATATATTCGAATTCTTTGATCGTTGAAGTAATAACAGTAAAAATCTATGGGTTGCAACGTTTTACCAGATTTAAAATAAATGGAATATAAATTTTTTAAATTGTTTATTGAAATAGCAATCAGAATAAGAGGCTTTATAAGCTATTTTTGATGTCTTCGAAGTGTCCTGATGGGATCCTCTCCAGTGATCAGACCCCTGTTACCCCAAATTTGAGGTAATATAAATTTGCTAACTTGTTTTCCAATTACGGTGATTGGGTAATATATATATATATCATTTAATAACTTAAATTTCGTTAACATTCTATGAAATGTGTTTTTATATTTTTAAACACAATGTTGTTTATAAAATTGAGTGTTTGTACTGTAACGCGTGTTATATTGGTCAGACCAAGCGGAAGCTTCAAACCATCATTAAGGAACATTTTGCAAAATTAAAAAAACCTTTAGAAAAACAATCTCTGTTAACGAAACAAGTGAATTTAAAAATCAAAGGATTGATTGGAGTAATGTAAAATGTTTATATACGGATATCAATTATTATTCTTTATTATTCATATAAGAAAAAGAAAATTCTACAAATGTAAAAAACAAACAAAATTTAAATTAAATACACGACTCTGTATTATTATTATTATTCAAGTTTTCATTGTTGAAATTCTTATTTTAAATTTAAAAAATTTCTATTAATGAATTTTGGCATTTATTGTACTTTGTTATTTCCATATATCAACCTTTATTAATCAGTCTGGTCAAGCGATAATCATATAAATTCTCTACTCTACCCTGACTCGATATTTACGATCCTTTCACAGCATTTCAACTGTTCGACCTTATGAATTCTTACGTGTTTACTAGATCATGTACGACCCGTTTTTGTAATTTTACGAAGTAAATCATCGATGCTCTTTTAGTCGCTATAAGTGTAAGGCCAGCTTAAGGACTTAATTACATATTCTTCTTAAATGCATATTACAAAACGTTTGTGATTATAACTCCTCACGGGATTTATCTCATTTACAGATAAAGTATTGTGAATTGAAAACAATAAAACAAAGTAATACAAAATAATTAAAATTTTGAGCGTAAAATATTTGAATTAAAGAAAGCATGCCACTAATCTTCTATTTCTAAAAGTTAATTAACAAGGAGATATTACGAAAAAGTTTTAATTTTGAAGTATATGATCGCATTTATGTAACAGGGAGGTTATGATTGTAAATTAGTTTTGTAATATAAATTTAAAAATGATGTAGTAATTATAAACTTACCTTAACGAGAAATGGTTCTGTTTTAATCACAGCAATGATAATAATAATAATACTATTTGAATGATACCAAGTTAACGCAAGGAAGATCAAAAATAGAATGAACTTCACGTGATGTTCTCTACATACTAAATAGCACAACATGCGGTGCCTATTATCTCTTCTCTAATACTGGGAACGATTACGCCTATATATTCGACATAATCATTACGAATTCCAAGTAAACTCAGGATTCCATGTATGTATCAGTCACAAGCTATTTTCAATACCAGAGACCTTGACCAATATATATATATATATATATATATATATCTGTATATCCGGCGTTATCGGGTAATTAATTTATATTAGCCCTCTGCAGTGTTAAATTCCTTCGTCAACTTGTGATTCAGCCATCAGATAGATTGTCACATTTTTTTTAATTGATCTTTTCACGCCCCTTCATCAAAATCGCATAAATGAAGGCTTAAAATAAAATGTTTTCTTTAGGTCAGATGGAATGCCGCCGAATGAAAACATGTAGAAATCGTTATTAAAACGTTTCACCTTTCACGTTTGCACACTTAATTTGTCCAGAGTCGAATAAATCGATAAATTATGCACTCAGTATGCACTCAATTACATTACACCAAATATACCAGAAATCAGCAATCCAAAATCGCTAGAATATTTAGTTTCTGATGAGCATTCATATTAATTAAATAGCAATAAAATTATATGCTGCCTAATTGGCCATTTTTTATTTTATAAACTAATAGTCAGAAAACTATGTTTGGACTTAGGAAGTTGTTACTGCACTGGTCTGGAAAATAATATTAGAGGAATCATGCCATATTCAAAACGTTCTAATAACTAACTTATTTAAGTATTAAAAGATAGGAGGCATTTATTATTGAGCCACCCTCGTATTAACGTATACAATACGTATAATAATATAAATGTAAAATGTAATATTCAACGTTATGTCATACATCAAGCTCTTACCATTACTTACGAAGAGTAGATAAATTAGGATAATATCGTCGCTCTGATAATTCGCAATAACATTTATTTAACTGTGGGAGTCGTTTTTTTTTAAAAAATACGACGGACTGAAATATTTATATCAAGCGACCAGAGACCACTGTTTCGGGCTTGAATAAAATTTATTTTATTTTCAATAACTAAATAAGACTCCACTGCTAAAGTTAATGTTTATCTTTAAAATTATCGTTTTAGTATATTGTGTGTTTTGTTTCCAATCTTATTGAATCAATAATGAAGCTCTAAAATTTCTGGATCTATTTTCTGCTTTATCGTCGGTCTCGCAGTACATGCAGTCGAGGGGATAATAATGAGGTAAAATAGAAATCACTGGTTCTTGACATTTATTTATTAACCTTGACATGATTTTTTGTTGGCATAAATAACCTGGTATACATGTAGAGACAGCTTTAGTTACAAGTAATGTAATACTGATGACATCGAGATTTCCAATTCAACGTTAAGAATTCAATTTCAAATGTGGGCATTTATTTAAGAAGGGATGTTTATTTACACTGAAGTAAGTTGAATTCTTGTTTTGAATATAATTTACAGAGGGGTGCTGATGACGTGGTCTACCGGTAGCTTCCGCAGTAGGACTGCAGCTCTGAGAAGGTGCAGCTCTTGCGGCAGCATTCGTCGGTGACGCCGCGACGGTGGCGCCTGAACGTGGAGGGAATCAGCGAGCCTGCGTTGGGACGTGACAGGAACGGGAACGACGGCGACGCCTCCTCCGGCCACGTGGGGTCGTCCTGCTTCATCTCTGCGCCGGAAACAAAATAAACACTCAGGCACATACCAAAACTCACGAGGACCAGCCCGATTGTTGTCGAGTGGTCCTCAAGGAAATCATATATGTATTAATCAGCACAGTGACTCAATCCATATTCGTTTTGAAACAGCCTCCAAGGTTTATTTATTTATAGCTTACAATCTGTCATAAAAGCGACATTTAGTAATTTGGTTTCCGAGTTAAACGTCAACTGCATCCGACTCTTCGCGTCGTCGTTCCAGAAGCTTCCGACGTGACGAATAGATAATGGGTGTTGTTTGACAAACAAAAGTGGACTAAAGAACTAACATTATAATGCTACATTATATAGTGTTTGACAGCCACCAATGTTTTATTATTATTATTTTATTTTAAAAACATTTATCGTATAGATTATCAGTTAGGACGATAACGATACAGTATATACAATATTAAAAAAGGTATATAATTAACATGATAACGTGAAGATACGTTAATCCATTTAATTAACCTACTTTAGAAGAATTGATTATGTTTATTTATTTTTGCGAGTACCTGAGGGGCATACGACTTAGGTGGGTGAGGATTGACAGGCAGTGAACTGATTTTTGGAGGATTAATGAGGATGTGGTCTGCGGACATGATGGTAGAGTGGGTGAGGGTGTGCCTGAATGATCAGGGGAAGGATGAGGTCAATTGGAAGTTTTCTTTTGAGGCGACGGGAGCGTGGAGGTGGAGGAGGATTGTTGTGAAATTGTTGGATCGTGGGGTTTGGGTGGTTGAGTGCACTTTTGATTAGGTTTGTTTTGGATTTGGAGATTACTGAGTTTACATTGGGAATTTTGATGTTATGATGGATGACGGAATTTCTTAGGTACCAGGGAGAGTTTGTAATGGTGCGTAGTATTATGTTTTGTTTGGTTTGAATTCTGGCTGAATGGGTTTTGCAGCCACCAATAAGTCAACGATTTCAATGATTTTGTAAACATGGAAAAAATTGTCATCGTTATATAACACAATGCCTTCATTTTCAAAGGCTAAACCAATATCAAAATCAAGCTTTATTCTACTCTGATTTTTACACTATATTCTGTTCCTTCGTTCAATACAATAAAATATTGATTGTCAGAGGTAAAACAAGACCGTAATGCAAGGGCGAACGACTAGATGGAAGTTAATACCTGTGAAAGTGTTGAAATCCACAAAAAGCTACTGGATGGCCGTCAAAAGAAAGTGTGTGAGCTGGCAGACTTGGTAGGTAATTGTAAAACAGCCGTGAGTCGCATATGAGAAAGCTGCCCCCAAGATAGGTGTCGCGTTTTCTCACAACGGAACAAAAAAAGAAGAGTCGTGATGGTGCATCAGTCGAGTGTATAGCGCACTTCTCTCAGTTTATTTAATTGTTAGTTTCTTTCTTATTTTAAATGTACATTTAACGTAAATTACTGCGCTAAATGTACGTCTGTTAAAAGCGCCACAAGGCAAAGGTAAAGAATTCCCGGAATTAGATTTCAACCAAGAATACTCAACAATTTCTCGGAAGGGGAAAACTCCTCCACCAACCAATACGAAAATTGGTAACAGATTTTTATGGTGATATGAAGACCAGTTTTCCACCAATTAGGAGAGGTGTAAGAAAAAGGGAGAGTGGAAAATGGGGAGGCAAAATTGGGAGAGGAGGCTGAGTGACACTTTTAGTTTAGAACTGTTGGAACAAGGCAGAATGAATCGGACTTTGCTTCCAGTCCTGTGGCGTAAATCCTTATCTGGTAACCGGCCAGAAGTTTCTTTCCTGGAGTTTTTTGCGACGCTGACTTTATTAATTTCCTTTCGATTTTCCATACACAAACACAAAAACCTGAGGGTAGAATCTATTGTTGGAGCAGTCGGCAATATACTTTTTTAACTTAGCTCAATTTCTTTTCTATATATTTTCTTTTGACTTTTTCAATTAATAAGTGTAGAATTGTTCATTTTGAATTTTGATTCAATTGGTTCCTTTTAATTTGTGGTAGCACTAGCACGTGGCGCCCATGGATAATCCAAGTAAATAGTTTCCCATTTTCTTATTAAAGTCTCCGCTTATACGCTAGGTGTGCTATAAGTGTTTGAGAGAAACAGAAAGGGGAGAGAGAGAGCTTAAGCGAGAATCATTTACGAAAATTAGTTTCTATTGCTATAAGAAATGTTCGGTTATTCTGTTATCTGATAAAGAATAAAAGGAAACAAAGAGTAAAATTATCAAGATAAGTAGAAACAAAAAGGCGGAGTGCTAAAAGAGACGATCCATATACAATATAGTTTTATTGACCGAAGTTGATAGCCACGATGTAATATATCATTCTGAAGAAGAGGTGGTAAATATAGTCAACCTGAAGGAATAGAACGATAACTATTGCCCGTCCAATTTTATCTTGTAAGATTTTTGTTCGGGCAATAGTCGAAGGATCACAAGAGGTTACACTTAGCGGTGACCCTGATGTTGCAAACGTCCTATGCGAGGATTGTTAATGAGGACAAGGTTTATCGGCCAAGAATTGTAATGTGCTACACAGTGAGAGACGCATTGCAGAGCACAAGAATAGATACTATAGATAACTAGGTTGACTAGACGAGGCAAAAATATATGTACATGCAGGAAAGGTACAGGAATGTTGATTTCAACGAGTATGGAATTCTCAATAATTACACAAGGAAGTTTTTTATTCCAATTCATTCCATTTATTGCTGGCTACCAAGGAGAAATTTTTACCTTTTTTCTTCATTTGGTATAAAACATCCGTCTTTGCGTTGCCCAGCGAACTTCTATTACTACTGCTTACTTTTATGATGTAATCAAATATTAAATTACGTCAAATCTTCCCTTCATATCCAAACCTCAGATTTTTACATCCATTTTTTGTGAGCCAAAATTTAAATTTATTCCTTCACTTCTACGTAAATTTTATAAAGTTCAACCACAAGGTTGTTATCTTTTGCTGAAAATACTACCCGAATTCTGAAATCGGATGCTTTCAGAAATTATGCATAATATATTCTCGAATGCGTTAAATAACGTTACGTGCAAAGCTTTCAATTTTAAAGATAACAGCAACTGTTCAGAATACTTTAACTGTAAAAATTTTCTTTGTAACTTCTGTTCCGATATAAACTTATACAACGCTAATAGTGACAGAGAAATGTATCAATCGACTAATTCGAGGTATATTTAAAGTCTCTTCTTAAAATTAACTTTAATTTCACAAGACAAGAATTTAGCTTTACGGTCGCTATCTGAGCTTCAATTGAAGCATTTCTTCTCTTTGATAATATTCTTAGATTTTAGACTTTGGTTAGCTGCCAGCAAATCAAAATCCGTTGGAGGGAGAACAACTATTTGTGATGTTCTTTGGAATAAATTGTGGCAATGATATGGAGTTTTCCTAGGGTAGTTTCTGTATAAAGTTTTAATGAGAAATTAACAGAGTGGTATCCCTGACACCTCGCCACGACGTGTCAGCAACCGGTGCCTTTGCCATCCTCTGGTCAAGTGACATTTGATATTTAAAATTAAGAAACGAAATGATATAAGATATAATTTCCATTAGCCAAGTCCGCAATCTTTTTTCGTATTGAACATATAAAATCTTTCTTCCGCTGTTGGTTGCCTCAAGTAACTGAAACTGTTTTCTAACAGTATAAATGGGAATAAAAGGCTCAAAATTTAAATAACACTAGTAAAAAGTGAGGGAAAATAAATATATATAGAGAGCAAGTAACCGAGGTTTTATAATAAACCAGCCACCCTATCGTCAGCAACTTTATGAACATATTATCTCATGAGAAAAGAAACGTAATAATTTACGTAAAATTGAAAGTCACTGGTCCATAGTTAACACGCGAATCCACGTAACCACACAGGGCAAGTTTTTCACATCTATGTAACAATGTTTCGTGCAACTACGAGTGCTGTGTGACTGTGGCACCGGCCTGATGAAAGAAAAAAATTATTATGGTCTGCATTTGCAACGTATGGTGGAAAGGGTTTAAAAAACAGTCGGACCCTAACACAAATTTAGGTAAGACACTTTACTTGATAAGATAAATGAAGCGATCATTTTAACAGATTTTATCATAAATCAAAAAATATTTAATTAATCAATAATCATCAACGTACCGATTACTCTCATTACATTGTCTGTGTATATTTATTTAAAACTGTTTTATGAGTTCCTCCCGTAGTTGAATCGCGTATCTGCGTACTAACCGTACTCCAGTCAACGGAAGTGCGTGAGACAAGTACCAAGAACCCCACCATCCCGATGTTTGTTTTCAAGGGTTTGACCTACATTACTTTTAGGCAAATGAACCATTAACTAGGAGATTTAGTTAACCCTTAGCTACCTTACTATCTCCTTCGCACCTACAATTAAAATAACTTCCTATGCTACCAAAGGGAGCTGCCACTATTAGGATTACCCTGACGAAGCCTATCACTGATGAAATGAGCACACCGTGAACAATGTGACAGTTAGAGATAGACCTGTCGCCTCATGTGTGCATTAATTTTATTAATTCATTTCCAGTGGTGCCAACAGCAAATTACAAATCCCGTTCAGTTTCCGAAACGCAACACTAATACGCTGAATGTAAAAACGGACACTGATTTGCTCAGTAGTGTATATATTGTCCATAAAATATAATATTTCAATTGTATATTGAATGTCTTCTTTTTTTCTATAAATTTTAATGTTCTTCGGTTCTTTAATTATTCGTATTCTTTTGCTGTACTTTTATATCTGTGTATTGTAATAATTTTGTGTCATGTTAACTTTAGTTCAACCCGAAGAGGGTCCAGATCAGGACCGAAACATGTAGCCTTATTAAATTATTTTTTGTTTTGTTTTATTAATTTTTGTCTGTTTCGCCCTCAATTAAAAATTAATTATAACTTACATACGTTAATAGCTATAATACCAACTTTTTTATTTTATTAAAAATTTGTTTCTTTTTAATTTATTTTTTATATTTTTAGATTTCCAATCACATATTTGTTTATATATTGCCCAACTTCATTAATCAATTAACTAATTTATTGCTTTTACATTCAGTGACGGTTTTCACTTCTCATATTTCCTTGCTTTAATCTTTATAACCAACCATTTCTCTAGTCTATTCATATCAGCTATATTTTCAGTTGTAGCAATAACTCAAAATCATCGTGAACCATGGAAGGTGGAATTACGTGTGTGACGAACCGCAAATTGCTTCGTTGAACGAAGAAATCCCGATCCAGTGACAATGTTTGGATTGAAACGACATCGTTTTGGATGTTCTGATCGCTAATCGAATTCTACGATCATTTCAAAATTATCGACTGATGCTTACGCTAAACTTACTGTCGTTGTTTATAAAAGAAATGGTATCAGATTTGAACAGATTCCGTATTTGGTTTTCATTAAACGTTTGATGGTAAGGTGTTGTTTACCCTGGGCCTTCTTGAACATGGTGTTGTATATTCCCTTGCAGACGATCTTGAGGGCGTTGCTGAGCCTTTCACCACAGTACTGAAGACTCGCCCTCTTGGGGTAGAACTGGAACAAGTCCGACTGAGCCACCGTGGCCGAGCTCAGGCAAACAGCTGTTATAACAAGCAGGCGTAGGCAGATGCTCCACATCTGAAATCACCACCAGTTACACGGACATTAATATCAATCACAAACCACAATCGAGAAAAACACTTTCATTTGGCATGCTTCAACACCCTTACGCAGGGTGACCGTACATATCTAGTACTAGATCATTCAAGCTAAATTCGAAAATTTATAAATGTTTCATAAGCGTGACGAACGCTTAAAGAATTACATTGGATGTACTTTGGCAGAATAAATAAGAAAGATAAAAGTAAAATAAACCAATAAATCAAGTCTTTATAAATATACGGTCTACACCTCTAACACATGGGTTATTTCTGGAGACGTTGAAGATAATAACATTAGCAGCACTGTTTTTGTTGCTCTAATATCTATTCTCACGTCATAAACTCAAAATACGTATCACGCACCGTGGTTTCTTGAAATTATAAACAACGGGGTTCTCTGTCGCTTTTATCAAGAAGGCAACCAGGAAGCTTCGAAATAAGCCTTCTTTTTTGGGCGACGTTACGTAAGCCAAAGGGTCACTGCCACGTGCGGCTAGACCATTTCAATTAGCTCCCGTCCTTCAACTCCATTATTTGCAGCCGTAGACAGTCATCTGGTTAGCAGTTCGTCATGCGCGAAGGTCGGGACAGCGAATGTGGCAAGCTATTCATCAAGACCAGCCGAGGTGCACAATCTCTAATTGGGGAAACTGCTCCAGGAGTAATGAAATATTTAAGTTGCAAAAGCGTGCAATTAGAATACTTTCTAGCACGAATTCTAGATCGAGTTGCAAACCTTTCTTCAAAAGTTTGCAAATACTTACTTTACCAAGCGTATATATTTATGAAATATTAAAGTTTGTAAAACGAAACACTAATTTGTTTCAAACAAATGGCGAGTTTCATGAATACGCGACTAGAAATCGTTTAGCTCTAAGGTCGGACAAGCATCGCCTTGCCCTACACCAGAAAAGTATTCACAATACCGGGATAATTTTATACAACAGCCTTCCGCCAGAGGTTAAAAATAGTACCTACAAAAGCTTCGTGAAGCAGAGTAAAACTATTCTTTTAAATGGCGCGTTTTACTCGGTACAGGATTTTCTTAATCGTCCCTCTAGTATTTAAATCAAGGTTCCTGCTGCAAGTGTTGAATGAGCTGCCTTATAAAATAGCACATCACATATCTTAAAATTTCCATTCAGTTTTTTCTGCTCTTTTGTTTGTTTGTTTCATGTATTGCCTGGAGCTACGACAGAGGGAAGGACAGTTTCCTGGTCGCAGAGCTCCAAGTAGTTAAAACTCCATTGCGTGTTCCTCAGTGTGTGCTTGTTTGTGTTTCCCAGTGTGTGTCCGTGTTGTGTTTATATTGACTTTTGTCTATATACATTTTCTTTTATTAATTTATTTTAAGTTTATTTGTCTTTAATTATGTACTTTATTTTGTTCATTTTTAATTTTTAATGTATGACGTATCCTATTTCCTCAATCGAGGATTAATGGAAACAACAATAAATCTAAATCTAAATCCTTGCTGAGGAAGTACACTGGTGCATCACAAACTTAAACGTTGCTCTACACCTGGAAATTAATTGTAGTTCGTTATCTGAAAGACACTCAACAACAACCCCTGTCATTGAAATAATTGGCTTTTCTGTATAATTGATAATAAAAAATAAAAATGACTGTCAGCGATCCAACGCGTTGCTTTTGTATGGTGCACCGAAAGCGCCGCACTCGAGAGAGAAACATTTTTGTATATTTTTAAAGCACTTAAAATATATGGTTACTTAAGCAAAACGTTCGTTAAACTTACAAGTTATTTCGCGCTTAACATATCAAATAGATCGATCAACTAGCTTATTCTTATAAATTAAACTCATAGTGTACGTGTAAAAAGAGCTCAAATTTCGGACGAGCGTGTGTTTGTGTCTATGTATGTTCCGCATACCAATTAAAACCCGAGAATCAGTTTCAACCAAATTTTGCACACATGTTCTATAGGATCCGGGGTGGAGGGGGGTGGAAATTTCTTAATATATGCAAAACCGACCGGTATTTTCGTAGAACAAATATTCTTCGGGGTCAGTTGCTTTTACGTGAGACTATTTGTATCCGTTCTACCCTAGTGACATACAGAACAGGATACATTACGTAGCCTGCGTGTATGCACGCGGCGTCGGCGACGACGACGTTCGCGAGAAACAAAAAAGTATCACGACTGAAGTAAAATGTTTGCTATATTTAAGCATAAATACATTCTGAGCTTCGTCGGGAACCTATCTAGTTATTTAATAAAAAACGTCCATTTTATCTAGTACGAAATTTATCATGAAACATATGTAAATAGCAATTAATGTCAGACATACGAAATTGATTTCATCGCAACAGCCCGTAAGATATTCACCTCATTTAATCGCACGTTAAACTTGTCATTCCCATTATTTTACGGTCAAAATCGCCAGACTTCCGATTTCTTTATACCATCTGCTGTTTACAGAACACCATTTCAGCAATACAAAGCCTGGGTATTTCAATAAAGAATACAAGGCTAGAAGATAAGAAAATGGAAGCTTGGCAATATAATGATATGAAAGTGGAATATTTTGTGTATCAGTTACATTTACCTGATAACGTCATGGCTAGCAAGGGTTGAAGTTTGCCGTAATTTATTTAAAACTAATGATGGGATATCTTTTACCAAATAATAAATCTTTGAATGATAAAATCTTTAAATTACTAAATTATAAACACTTTAGTAATGAAATATTATAATAAAATATTCACGGCAAATGACGCTATTAATTTTACTAATGGGCGTGGCTTGTTCGGGGCGGGGAGGAGCCAGGATGTGACTTATACATTTGGGGATTGAACCTTTAATATTTGCAATGTAATTAAGCAAAGGAATTAATTTTGGTTAAGAGGGAAAATATGTACTACTGATACCAACGAGTAAGTATACTTTATCGAATCTGATATAGAGTTGTGTTGATATTGTTTAAAAAATAAGAAAGATAAGCAAGCTGGTATTATTAATGTTCTGGATACATTATTACTTGTATCCGTAAACGTTCTATAAACAGATTAAGGGCTAAATCGAAATAGAATTAAAAAATAAAATAATTTTTATAAAAGGTTTTTAGGTTAACTACGTCATATACTTGGGTGACGATCAAGAGACTGTTAATTCTGAAACTCTGATGAGTAACAGACAGTTTATAATTTCAATTATGTTAGTTTTTTTGTAACATATATATATATATATATAATAAATCTATCTATAAATTTCATCCATAGTTCTTTTATGTACAGATCCTTCTCAAAGGTTCTCGTCGTACCGAGTCGCATTTCTTATCGTTTATAAACCGAAACGGCGACAGATTAACTGCATTGCGCTTTACAATATATGTTGTTAATAAACGGATGGTCTGTGACGGGACAAATTATTCAAGTAAACCTTATTCCTTCTCATAACCTTCTCATAAATGTTACGTGTTACCTTTAACGTAACGGCATTATACTGTACATTCTAGAAAGCACTACTGTATTTTGAAAGTTTACTTTTTGATTGTTAAATTATACAATTCAATCCAACAAGGTTAATTTAATTATCGTGTTGAGCTGTCGATACAGGAATAAAAATGAAAAGGAGTCCGTGCACGGAATTGTTAGGTAACACAAAATGGTTTTCACCTATTCTGATCTCGTGCCAAGGTAAGCAGTAAATTGTCCAGAAGGGAAAGTGTAAAGTCTCTTACTTTCTACTAGACTACTGTGCTAACACTTAAACAGCATTCGCCGAGCTGTGATCACTGTCATTAAATGACACAATAATTTCATCTCTCGTGCATTCTCGTATTCATTTAATTAATATGGATATATACGGTCTCAAGTTTGTCGAGAATGGTTTACAGTGTAATTTTTTTCGGGGTTCTCTATCGTTTATGAGTATGAGATAAATAAGCAAGTATCATAGGTGAAGAAATCTACGGAACGGTAAAATTCTCTGTGAGCAGCCGGAACGGAACAGAGCTGTGATGTGAGAGTTCCAGAACGTTTCTACTTCATGCTTACTTAGTTTCATTAAAAAGAGGACAAAATCCCAAGCTTCCTCATTCCACTACAACGAAGACGGATGTAGGATTCTATAATTGGAATCGTTGGGAACGACCTTCATTCTCTTCAGCCTTCACGCTTCCTTTTCTCAATCTCATGGAGAATGGAAAGGTCAAGAAAACTCAATCTTTCCTGATGCGAAAAGTGTGGGAGAGAGTCTCTATCTAAACCGAAGGCAGTCACAATAAATTATTTTGTATTGTTCACTCATAGGTGGAACGGTATGCCCTATTTTTTTACTGGATAGTGCTGGAGTTTTATAAATAGGGTCGGAACATTATCACTGGCGAAGGAAGAAGTCCTGGCAACCCACCTGACCAAGTTCTGACTGCACCTTGTAAATGAACTCTTGTTTTGGCGTCTTATACCTGTGACTATATAATTTTTGCTGCATTTCTTGTAACTCTATAATGGTATATATTCTTAGACTAGGTGTCCTAAGCTGCATATAAGTTACGTATAAGGTTTAAATCTACTTGTTTTAAGGCTCGGTGAAAAACCTTAAACTAAACCTTGCGTGCGGGACGGAACGGGTTACTACTGTATAAAGCAAAATGTTACGTGTTCTTCAAGAAAAAAAGAACAAACCGGCAGACTCACCTTATAAGAATTAGTACAGGGCGCTGTACGCAAAAAGAATCGACTAAGAAAAAAAGGAACGGGAAAAAGGGGAAAAAATTCTATCTGAGAAAGGAAAAATTGATAAAGCGACCAATCGTACGCTAAATAAGTACGAGAAAGAAAATGCAAAAGATGTTGAACTTTAATTAAATTAAAGTTAATTTTATTGCACTAATTGTAAATACAAAATACACCCGGGATGGGGGGCAGAGTGGAAAATTTGTAAATTTCTTTTCAAAAATTCATCAAAAATCTAAATTCGTCGTTTTAAGTTATATACATCTTGGATTAAGTAGGTAATAAAATAAACTAATGTTTTATACTTTTATGAAGTAATTTTTCTGTTTCAATAATTTTAGAAAAATTATTAAACAAGAAATGTCCCGTTCCGAATTCTCATAATTTTTTTAAAAAAATCTAATAACTGCGTTGCTTACCAACCGGTCAAAAAATGATTCCCGGTGAAATGTGCATGGCGAAAGTAGAAATCGAAACCTATATTACTAAGGCGTTCTTCGTATAATGTCGTTTAAAACTATAGTCACCCTATGAAATGGAATTAATACAGGTGAAAAAGGCGAATGCCTAATGTGGTAGATAAACATACCAAAAATATTGACCTCGGTAAGGTTTTCCCTGCTGCATTTAGATTCGTCTTACGCTAAGCCTCAATTTTAGCACACACATGGAATTATTTTTCTGGCATATTTATTGGAGTTATGATTAGGACAGCTAGAAATACACAAATAGAATAAAATAATAGTTTGGGCTGATCCGAGTGATTTTAATTTACCGTAGAGTTCTTTTTCAGTATAGTATTATTTTAACTAGAAATACATAATTCGGTTTAACGGCGCTGTTAAGAGAACCGAATTGGTTGTGTTTCTAGGAGATGATTTAAAGTCCCATGCTCCAGTTTAGTTATATTAATACATAAATTAATTTTTGTAATCATATTATAATAAGTATTTAAACTTATGAATATTCTTATTTTTGATTACTATGTAATTTAATAATTGGGATATTGCTAAAATTAGTCGTAGAAGTTTTAGAGCAAAAATTTTATTTTTACAATGTCCAAACAATAATCAGGGACTATTCTGTTGTTTGCCTTTTACAGAAATTTAGTATTTATTTTTCATATGTACCGACAATTTAAAGACAGTTCAGGTCGGTGAAGATAGAGGAGGAAAATAAATTTAATAATGAAGCTGATGTTGGTACTATTATACTAATAAAACTTGGAAAATAATTTATAAAAATTATATTTGCATCTTACGTACAAATCATAGATCTCGATTTTAGAAACAGGATTTTATAAATGCTGACTGGAAGCTGAGGTCGAAAGGTGCTGAATAAATTATTCGAAGAAATATAATAATCCATTGACTGAGACTGATAAAGGAGTGGGGTTATCAAAATGTAGGTTTCTAAGTATTTAAGTCATAAGTATGTTAGGAAGCCATACAATGTCAAGGGTTAAGTAGAGCTGGTCATAGCTAGTACAGGGTTAAATGCCTATTTTAAAATCTATATATTTGATGGTGTTAAAAGAATTTAATTGGCTGCCAAATGAAAGTAGAAATTGTTATACAGATACGAAGTTGGAGAATGGTTTAATTAGATACTTATTGTTATGTAACTAAAAGTATTAAATGGTGTCTGTATATATTGTAAGTAGTTTTTGCTGAACAAATTAAATTATTTTGTTATTCACTAAATTTCTGCTTGAGTGCTTCGCTGATTTTGTTCATATTTCACAACGGAACGGTCGGACCGATTTCGGTGAAACGTTTCTTCGTCCTTTCCGTATAATGCACCGAATTCATATCAAACTATTCTATGGTTATTAGGGCATTCGTACTTCTTTAAATATTCCGGTCGAGAAGACTTGTTCCCGGCTGACAGATTTCGATGACACGTTGGTAATTTCTGTAAGTTGAGAAGTTGCATCCATGACGCTTCTGGTCCATGTTTTGTAAGTGTACAGCGCCGCCTTACTGCAGCGTGACCTTGTTTCGGTTCACAGGCGCCCCCTAATAACGTGCTCTTGTTTATAAATAGAACGTTTCCGTGATATAAACACAAGTAGACTCTGACGAGTTCAAGAGGTCATGTCGGCTGGGTGGCTTCTCACAGATAATACTTTCGCAAGGGGGTTGTTGGGTGAGCAATCAGACTCTTTGTTCTATTATATTACGACAGACTCGTTTCACAACCATGGAAGGACGAATCACAAAAAAAGAAACAGAAGTTTCTTCCGCGTTTTGATTGTTTTGGCGGACCAAGAAACTGTCCCCATTGTTAGGAAACGCTTTGTTGATGATCGTGCCCGAAAACAAAAGGCGCTGGTGAGGCGGCGAGTCGAGCTAGCGGGATTTGCAAGCGTTGTTTTGTTCGCTGGAGAATCTGCACCTTTGTGCGAGTGGAGATGAACGACCTACCTCAGTTGAAGGCTGTCTGGGTTTGTTCCCCTGGTCACGTGCGTCTGGAGCGTACAACCCGCCCTGAGGTCATCCGCACCTTATCTCCACGTTATTATTTCTATTTTCGTGCGACGACCGGGTTCAAAGGACGTTCCTCCGAATCATTCTGGCCCTAACCAGCTCGGTGGAGGTCACAAAGAATGTCAGGTCATCTCTGCCTTGTTTCCCTTGGTTTCTCCCGTCCTCCATCTGGTGAGACGTTATATCTCCAAAACAACAGAACTGAGGCGAAACACTAAATATCTCATAATAAAACAAAATCTTCTAATATTATGTTTGTAGTACGCCTGAGGAAGTCTGAAAAAGGATACGAATCGTCATTCTTTAATAAATAGTGATACATTTATATGCTGACTTCCTGACCGCCTTTTTATTTATTATAAAACAAAATCTTATTTTCATTGAAAAGAACCGTTTAAAATATGACCAATAATCAAAAGTGTTTCAAATAATTTCTGCAAACTTATTTATCCCTTCACGAAAATATGTTCAATAAGCAATGGGGAGAAAATGAACATAGGAATAGATGGAATTTTAAAATTTTGGTCGAATCATTGTGTCAGTTTCTTCTGCCGCTAACCTCCGACATATTAATTTTACTATATTCATGGCATGTTCTATCTTCTTGATTGATTTATTCAACTGGACTGAAGCCAATTGGCACCAATTCTAAATTGGCAGTGATTCTGATCTTTACATCATACAAACAAATTTATATTAATAATAGTTTTCTAATAAAAAATAAATCGTTTGTCTAATAAAATGTTTTTTTGTTCAGTTTCACTTTAAAAAAAAATAACATCTTTAATGATAATTGGAGTAAATTTTTCTCACTGTGTTTTCAGGTTTGTTGACATAGGTGATGAGTCATTTGATAAAAATATTATCCGACAGAGTGATTTGGGAAGAAGTTAGAGAAGAAACATAAACACAACGTTTGCAACAGTCAAAGAATCTCAGTTCGACCTCAGAAAACGAAAGGTTAAGAGATGCATCACGTATGTTACATCTGCAGCCGACTCTCCGAAGTAGACTGAATTTAGTAGAATGGTCGGTCTGATCCTTAATGCTTTACGTAAGACGAAAGAGTGTTCATAACGTCCATTTTTTTTGTTTCACTCTTTCAAAATTTCCTCAATACAATCTTTACCAAAACTTCTCCTATTACAGTCAACTAACGTTACATTAGTAAAAAAAAGACTAATGCTATAAGGAACACACCTCGAATGGACAACTCAGTGTCAGAGGGTGGGCAGTTGAATATAATCGTAACTTTTCACCCCTTACTTTTCATGGTGAATTACAATAATAGAAAATCACATAACGAAAAATAGTTACACAGTTCTTTTGACAAGCCTAAGATTTTCGTCTTTGTAAAGATGATTAGTATTTTTCAATGATTTGATTTTCTTAGAGAAGATATAACTTTTGTCGTTAACTTTCAAATTTTTCTGTTTAAAATTCTGGTAACGTTACACCAGGATAATTTTTGGTATGGGTCTAGTCAACGTTTCATATTAATATTTTCAGATTACTCACGTGTGTGTTTGTTGATGATGCAGGTTTTCTTGGGTTTTTCCTTCATCTCTTTAGGTGAAATACCAGGTAGGATCCTTAAACCATAGCCCGGGGGCCCTTGTTAACCCTTGGCTACCTTGCTCTACCTTCCGCATCCCCCCTTTTCAATGCCCTTTCTATTCTATTAACTAAAAAAAACTAAATTACTACAACAATAGCCGAGTCTAGGAACTTTGGTCAGCATAACGCTGAAAGCCTTTCTCTCAATTTTGCTGACCAAGGCAAGAGGAGTTTAGTGATATTAGTTATTCCCGAGAAACAAACGAAGAACCGTGAGCGGTGAGCGTAAAGGGTTTTCAATGCATCAACAGAGAGTTAGTGGCCAGGATAACTAAATCAAGAAAGAAAGCTTTCAGGCTGAAAAATAGTCATATGAAGAAGTATTGGGTGGACCTTAGTGATTCCCCATTGTCGGTTAAATTTGGGTTTCAAATATCTAGGGTCACTGAGGGGATAATTCCTTTTTGGCCGTTGAGTCATGGCCGTAGTATCAAGATTTTGGTCAGTCTTGGCCGGAGCCAAAGGGAAGACAAAGTATTACCAGACGGAGATTGAGAAAATTATCATTTCAGTTTACGAAAATTCGTTTCGTACGAGTGAAGCAGATTCCCAGCTGATTCAAAGTAGAAAAGCACCACAGTCCATCAGATTCCTGCCTTTTTCTTAACACGGTCCGATCTACTGCATCTCGGTACAGGTGGTCCGGGAGATGAAGTCGCTGACGATGCTTCGTCCACAATAAGCTAATGGGCCTGGGTAGTTAAGGCAGCACGCAGTCAGCCCGTGAACATCGAACCAGCACCTGCCTTCACTTACACTACACTAGAAGCTAATCTACGCGGACAACAAATAAACCTCATAAAACTAAATATGCGTCAAAGGACGCCAGGTACAAGGAATATGATCTTGCGCTTGCCAAAATGAGTTGAACCTTTTCACACAAGAACGAAACACACAAACCCAAAATTTAATATAAATTTAAACGACTAATAATGCTACATTAATAGTACAGTAATAGGAAATATGTAGTTGGGGACCATGGACGTGGTGAGAGGAATCAAATGGGAGATATGCTAGTAGAATTTTGCATTCACCGCAAATTAGTAGTTCAAGAATCATGAAAGAATACTCTACACAAGGAAGAAGCCGGGGGACACGGGCAATTTGTCTATATAATGGTGAGACATAGATGTAATCAGGTGATGGACTGCAAAACATACCCAGGAGAAGATGTTATTTCCGACCATAATCAACTGATTATGAAATGTAGACTGAAAATGAAGATCTCAAGAATGAGAATTAGAACATCTAACAGGAGGTACTTCAGGGTTTCAAAGAAGATGTCAAGAGTATATTAATAGAAAAGGAGAAAGAAGCAATATAGAAGAGAAATGGACAACCTTGAAGGAAGAAATGACTAGCCAGGGAAAAAATAGGGAGAATAGCTCAGACCAATAAGAAAACACAAGAAATAATAAAAATTATTGATAAAAGGTGTAAATATAAAAACACGGGAAATGAAAATGGTAAACAGTAGTACAGCCGCTTAAAGAATGAGATAGATTAGGAAGTGCAAAGTAGACAAAGAGGCTTGGCTACAAGAGAAACGCAAACCGGTTGAATATTTCATGGTTAAAGGAAAAATAGACTCAGCTTATAGGAGAATCAAAGAAACATTCGATGAGAGGAAAAATATTAGCAAGAACATCAGGAGGGCCGATAGGAAGCCAATGTTGGACAAAGAAGAAAAGGCAGAAAGATGGAAGGAATTTCTAGAAGAGCTGTTTCACGGTATAAATCCAGATCAGTCATTAATATTAGAAGAAGAGGAGGTGGATGATGAAGATCTGAGAGAGTCTGATATGGCGCTGACAGATCTGAGTAATTGTAAAGCGCCAGGAATTGGTAACATTCCAGCAGAGTTGATAAGCAATGTCATGGCTGTTCAGGATAGTCTGCGAAATCTATGAAACGGAAGGAATACCAGAAAAATTTTGTAAATACATAATTATACCCATACCGAAGAGGACGGGCTGATAGATGCTAACAGTACAGGACAATTAGCTTAGTACCTCATGCATGCAAAATATCCAAGAAAATAGACTATAGGAGAATGAAACGTCAAATAGGAGAAGATCAGTTTGGTTTTAGGAAGATTGTAGGGACAAGAAAATTAATATTGACTTTGCGTCTAATTTTAGAAGACAGGATAATAAATAACAGGTCTACGTTCATGGTATTTGTAGATTTAGAAAAATCGTTTGATAATATGAACTGGAACATACTATTGAGGATTTTGAAGAGAATAGGAATAAAACACGGAGAAAAAAGATTATACATAGCCTTTACAGAAGGCAGTCAGCAGTAATTAGAGTTGAAGATCAAGAAAATAAAGCAAAAATGAAGAAAGGAGTAAGACAAGGATGCAGTTTGTCACCCATGCTCTTTAGCTTATATATAGAACAGGCGATGAAGGAAGTTAAAACGGAATATGGAAAAGGAATCATATTGCAAGGATAAGAAAAAAACCTACGGTTTGCCGATGATATTGTAGTATTAGGGGAGACAGAAGAAGACTTGGAAACCATAATAAATGGCATGAACGTGGTCCTGGAGGAAGAGTACAACATGAAAATTAATAGAGGGGAACCAAGGTGATTAAGTGAAGTATGGAAAATAATGAAATTGTTCAAATGGTGTTAGATTGGGTAGGGATATTTTGAATGAAGTAAAGGAATTCTGCTTCTTGGACAGCATAATAACTAGAGTAGGGAAGCACAGGCAAGGAAAGCTTTCTCAAAAAATATAAGAATTTATTTACGACGAATATAAGTATGACTGTTAGGAAATCATTACTAAAAATGCTCGTATGGAGTGTGGCATTATATGGGTGCGAAACGTAGACGGTAGGAGATAAAGAAAGGAAAAGAAAGGAAGGTTTCGAAATGTGGTGCTACATAAGAATGCTGAAATCAGTTGGGTGGATAGAATCACTAATCAGGAAGTTGTAATCAGAATAAGAGAAGAGAGAACAATATGGAGGACTTTGACCTGGAGAAGGGATAGATTAATAGACCACGTTTAGAGACACGAGGGTCAAGTAAAATTAGCATTAGGGGAAAATGTGTAGGGTAAGAACAGAAGAGGGAGGCCGCGGATCGAATAGGTTAAGCATATGGCTATGAAAAACGAAAAGGCTTGCGCAGAATAGGTTAGCATTGGACTGAATACTACAAGGCAAATATTTAAAATAATTGACTCCGTCAATTGTTTCAAATGATCAATATGTTGAATCTTATTCCAGGCTGACCGCCGACGTGAAGAGAATCGCGTCTTTCACTGGGTCAACCATTGTCTGGAATTCGCCATTTCTCCTGCCAAAATGGTCTCCGAGCGCATGCAAATGAAAACCCAGATCGTGAGGATTGGTAACGCTGAGCTGAGCTGATCTGAGCTGGAGTGCGTCTGAACGCGTTCTGCCCTCACCACGTGGCGTCTCGTCGCTTTCATCTCGGCGCAGACGCACTGCACGCACAGCCATTGCCCTTCAACCACTGTTATCTAGGGCCCTGACTGAACTCAACGGCGCTGAGTACTCGCGCAAACGTCCCTTAAGTTTCTAATAAGATCTCCGATTCGTGGACAACATTTAGATACCAATAAAAAAAATAATGTCTATCGGATGAAATTGGAGATTCACCACGTAAAATTTTGATGAATATCCACTCCTATAATTACCTCACGGAACTCAAAGAGGAAGCAAAGAAGTATGTTAAGAGCTTTGTTGAGGAAGACTACTGAACGAATTAAAGAAATTCAAACAGTGTGTAACAACGCAAAAGAAAAACTAATCTTGAATGGAAACCTAAAATATTACAGTGAACAGTTCACGAATGCTATTAACGTGAGAAAACCTTCCTTTGATGAATATGAAACCACCAGCTCATAGTTGCGAAAGTCTACAGCCTATACTCCAACAAGCTGCTTATGTTGCGTTGTAGAAATGTTAAGAAAACTAGTGAAAAAATTCTACCAAAGCCTCAAGTTGTTTCCATTTTTTCACAAATTCAGACCTAAATCATAGACATAAATTTACACTCTGATCCTCGTAAATTTACCTTTACACTATCCAATTATTTCATTCTGCTGATTTTCAAATTTTGCTGTTTTACGAACCATCATATTTATTTTTATACCTCCTATTTTATTACCACCTACCACTTTTTAACTTACGGTCACTTTTCTACCATTTTGATTCTAACTATTGTATTATGTGACATCTGGACTTATTTCAGACACCGATTAATTTCTTTACAACTCAACCTAGAGAGATGAATCAATTACTATTGAAAATGGGCGGTTATATATATATATATATATATATATATATATATATATATGTGTGTGTGTGTGTGTGTGTGTGTATTATTTATGTCTGTGTAAAATCAACTAATTAATTGAATCCGAAATCGTGGAACGACTTTCAAAATTTTGGTCATGTCTAATTTTATCTAGCATTTCGTCATATTCAAAAATATATATGTAGTATGTCCAATATAGGTCAGTTTGATAGACGAGCAATTAAAACCTTTAATAGAATAAGACCCTTTGGGCCTAATTTTAGTATATGTGGAGTGTCTCAAGTATGACATAGCAAGATTGCTACAATGTTGTAAATAGAATTATAATGCTGCTGTAAATTAGATAAGAGTTGAAAATGACAATATAGTCGAAAGCTACTGAGGAGGATATGTGAATTGGACTGAAAAATAAATCGGGTTTTTTAAAGACTAATTAATTTGATATATATGTAAGCTTTTATTGAATTTCTTCTGGATGCCCGGGATATAACTGCTTAAATGTAACTACCATTTTCCTTACGTTTTGCTAGTGTTTGTTTCTCGCGAACGTCGTCGTCGACGTCGCCGCACGCATACACGAGGGTTACGTAAGTGCATAATGTATCCCGTGGTAAGTTCTGTATGTCATTAGGGTAGGACGGATACAAATAGGCTCACGTAAAAGTAATTGACCCCGAATAATATTTATTCTACAAAAATATCGGTCGATTATGAGTATTTAAAATTAGCGCCCTCTCCGCCCCCACCCCCCCCCCCTGTCTTTCCCCGACAGATCTCCAATCGCAAGGAACTTGTGTGCAAAATTTGGTTTAAATTGCTCCACGCGTTTAGACTCGTATGTGGAACATACATACAAACACTCGTACAAAATTTGTTCATTTTTTTACTCCTGAACAATGAATTTCAATTACAAGAATAAGGTCTATCTATTCGGTCTTTTTAGCGCGAAATAACTTGTAAGTTTAATGTATGTTTTCTTAAGTACCAATATATTTTAAATGTTTAAAAAATAAACAAAAGTGTTTATCTCTCGAGTTAGGTGAACACGCTGCGCCATATAAATACGACGCTTTGGGCCGCTCACAATATTTTGTTTAAAATTGTTGGTAACATAGGATGACAGCCAGAACTTATATCTCATTTACAATTAATTCTATGAGCGAAATCCTCTGCACCAGAGATTTTCTTCACGGATTTAGCTCATCTGAATCGATATCCCAGCGGGCGTTAATGCTGGATATGTTTGATCCACGAGAGCAAGACCTTTCAAAACAAATTTATTCAGCCCGAAAAAGTATCTCTATGATGAATGAAACGGCTGTGTCACTACACGGAGAGATCGTAGGTGAAATGCACAGCTCCTTTGTCTAATTTAGACAAATCGTTGCTGGAGGTGGTGAAAGTGAGAATGTAGGTGACGTGATTGAAAGGTCAGAGACGAAAAATAGTGACTGCACGATTGATTGAGTGTTAGACTGAGAGGTGGAAGGGCATCTAATTCGACATGTGCATGTAAAATTAGAAACATTATAAATCGTGAAAAGTGACCAATATATATAATGAAATACGCTTACTGGGTAAATCGAAGATGTCGAAGGTGCCTGAAATTAACTTCAAATGAGTTTTAACATTCTTCGTATTACATGGACGTTAAAACCATCCAAAAATAAATTCATGCTCCAGTGTGATTTACCATTCCACATGTTACTATTAAAAAATGGCGGAAGATTAATTGTATCGAGCACTGGACCAGAAGCACGTGGCAATGAGATACAAGAAGCAGTAAGTGTAAAACATGAATTTTGTATTATGAAATTGTACGGGAGAGTTTATTTTGTACGAAACGATAGAGGTGAGGGAAAATTTAATGTTAGACTGACGTTTAGAATAGAAAAAATTACAGTTCTTAGAATTTAATTTTAGGTTTTTAATTGATCTAAAATCGGCTATGTAGTATTAGCTTTCCCAGTGAACTATGAGAAAGCGCACGTGCAGAAGCGTGTGCGGTGACTTGGACCAGAGTGAGAGATGGTGACCGCGTGGGGACTCACCGTTGTAGAGTTAGAGCGTGGAGTCTGCCTGCGCCTGGGTCTGCACTGGGACGCGGACTGTCGCGAGCCTGCGGACACGCCTCCCCTCCACCTCCACCTCCCAGACCCCCCCCCCTCAACCCCCCTCCTCCCCCAGCAGCTCATTAACCATTTCACGCTTGGCTCTCTCATCTCATACAGACTTAAAAGTCTAGGTGCAATTGGCAACTCACATTAAACGGTATTCCTTGTCATATCATCTGACATGACAGTTGCATTTTTATTATACTTTTCTTTATGATGGCTAAATAATTAGAAAAACCTGAAATTCTATATAATTACTAATATGTCTAATTGCATACCTTAGATCTTACTTACCGTACTGTAATGAAAAAGGACAGGGCATTTCAATTATTTAAATTATTAACAAAATGTACATGAGATTTTAAAATGGTTGGCCTTCTTGCAGATGTTAGGGAAAGATTAGCCAAGAGTCACCTCTGTGGTGTTCGTTGTTTACACCATCAAAAATATATTGTTGATACAATCAAACAAACAATAATAATAATGATGAATTTAATTTGAATAGAAATATAACTCAAATTAAGTTATAATGAAAAACATATAAATTTACGATATCAATTTAATCATTAGCTCAGTCGGTAAAAGCAAAAATAATACTCTACGCAGCTTCTTAAATGGCTGCTCCCGGAAACGCGGGTGACGAACGATATAGTTGAAAATTAAATTCGCGAATCAGACGAGAATGGTTTGTGTGGAAAAACCGAGGTAAATGCCGTTACCAGATGACGTCGTTCTTCGTTTTTGTTCGTATGCCGGTTGTTCCTTTGCTGGGTCACGTCTTCTTCATATTAAGATTCTCTAGCGCCTCTCCTTCAGATCAAATGTTGTCTTTTTATTTTCTGTACTCCCACCAAATGAATCTCCTTTCTTAAATGTGCAGAAACTAAATTTTATACATGTCGCCTTGTTCTGCCACTGCTTCGTCTCTCCCTAGCGTCTCTCTCCAGCAGCCTCTCTGCAACAACTCCTATCTAATCTCGTCCAGGCCATCAACAATGTCGCAGCCAACAATGTTGCAGACGGTGACGTTTTCCCGCCTACTCGGCCCCACCAAGCCATTGTCGTCTTCCGTCCTGTATACGTAAATAACAAAACTAAATTATTTTTGCTTTGCCCGACTGTAAAGGTCATGAATCACCACACCTCCAACCAACAAAAGGGTTGATACACTTCCTCTCAAGCCATGGACCATATGGGTTGTAGCTTAGTAGGATAAAAAGAAACAAGGACCTACTGTACAAGTGCGAAGAGCCAGCCTCTCCTCAGCACGTAGTGTTTGATTGCCCTGGATGTGAAGAACGTAATGCCTTAAAGGCTGTAATCAGGGATAACGGTGTTAGAAAATATAACTAAGCAGATATCTCGGATTGAGCTAGGTAGATATAATTGCAAATTATCTCTGAAGGGGCCAAATGTAGAAATTCACACCACCATAGATGAAAGCTTCATAGACATAAAACAAAAAACAGAACTGATATTCTCTGAAAATCGGGTAGAGAGGAAGACCGTTGTAACTGTCAAACAATTCGACATTTATTTGGGTCCCCCAAAAAATAATAATAGAAGAATTATCTATAACACAATTTTTGTAAGTTTTTGAAGATAAGGACCGTTATAGATGTACCAGAAATCAGGCTAATTATGTTCTAAATAATAAATAAAAAACGTTTAAATGGTAATTTATTTATATATTAAAACACAGTTTCCTTGTTGGTCCTGCACTATATATCATTATTAAGAAATGGCTCATTTAAAGGTAAATTAATATTTAAGTAGCAACGAACTAGCTCATGGTTAATCACTGAGGGGCAACAACGGATAGCAGAGATTTAGTTTTGTTCATTTAGGACCTGTTTTACATTTCTTTCGGCTCTATCATGCAGGTATAAAGCGATTTATTTCTGCCAGGAAGTTCCTCGTGGTGGCGAACCCTTTCTCCCACAAGGCAGGAAATTGAGATTTCGTACCATAGGCGTCGATGACAAACCAGTCTTCCGGCTCGGCGGGATCGTTCACGTCTCAGCAAAGTTTTGTCTGAGATATCGTAATTTGTTATGCGGCTTTAGTGTTTGCTTTCTACTAACTATTCAAAACGTCTTCTCTCTTTTCCTTTTAGCTGAAAACCCACAGTGTTCATATTCATTCATCTCTCCTTGACTTATACTTCTCCAAATTCCATTTCACACTGCCCCTTCTCTCCTCTCCTACACCCACTTCCTTCCAGCTTCGGAGTAACACTGCATATTTCACCACCTTGTCACCTCACAGCCAACGCTCCTTTTCCCTTTATACCCACGTGACGTGTGATGGTTATAAGGGGTTCGAATAGAAAACAGAAACGAAAGATTCATCGAGATGCAATCGAGAGTCTTGGAAAGAGACTGAGTTATGGCCGACAAAGTTCTCATCGAATTTCACGTACAACGCAACACAGACACTCCATTCTATAGTCACACGATCAATAAATCAACGAAACTTAAGTTGAAATTTATGCAGATTTAACGACGTATAAAAAGTATTGTTGAATCTCATAAATCATGGCCTTACTGCCGTTGTTATTGTCCGTGGTCAGGACAATTTCCATTATTTAAGTGCTCAATCTTAGCCTCCGATCATAACCTTCACGTCCTTAATATCCAACACCTCATCTGTAACCCTCACGTAGCTTGCCTTTGATTCCGTACCGCCAAATTCCGAGTAGACGTTACATACTATTACTCAAGTGTTGAACAGGGACGATACGTAGGGATACATCGAACTAATTCTATTAATTTATAGCCAATAATTAAACGTTTTCTGTTTGTTTGGTCTTTATATTTATTTATTAAGACATTATATCTCAAATAATGTAAACATGTATATAATTTTCCGAGGTATACTATGATGCATAATTTTATAAATTTTTGTTTTGATAAATCACAATCTGGAATTTTTATACATTTATTATATAACACTTCACCTCAATCGACAGTTCAAAAGAAAACAAAATACCCTAATTCAATAAAATTAAGGATAATTAAATGTAAGTAGACATTAAAGGAATATAAATTTATGAAACTCAAGTTATCAGAATGACATGAGACAATTACGGAAAACCTGACGAAACCAATGCAAGTTTCTCTATGAATTTGCCTGCATAATTTAGGTTAATGGCAGGAGGATCGATAAATTGTGGTCCTATGCCTACCTTTTTGTCCAATTTGCGTTTAATCCTTTCTATCCCTTCGTATGTTATTAAAAGAGATGTGATTTGCCTTTCGTGTAGCTTGTCACTTAAATAAAATTAACGACCTCAAGTTACGAGCATCACAAAATATCATAAGACGTTCCGTATTCGACTTTAAGTTTGCGACTTACAAAATTTTATTAAATATTTGTTTTTAAAGAGTGTTTGGTTTGTCCTGTACATCACTGGGAACACTCCTAAACTCAGTTATATAAACAAAACTACTTTTTTGTGTTCGAGCGCCAAGGATTTCCAGGTGAATTTGTTCCAAGTGCATTTCTCGGGTTTCAACCTGGGTCAAATCTTGCTTACACTATGTTTCAACAGCAAGCTCCTCTATCGTCGTCAGGTCTACAAGTGAAAACGTTGTGCAAGGAAACTTTGACCTAGGTTGAAACCCGAGAATTGTATTTGGTAGATTATGTGTTCACCGTTTATCAGTGAATTTGCGACATCTGAAATATGCTACATTAACGTCACTTGGGAGCCGGAAAAGATCATAAAAATAAACAGTACAATTATCAACCTCAAATCATAGTTTTCGTCATTCCGTGGGGTTTTTAATCCCATATATTAACTCTAAATGGGTTTTAATTTTTAAAAATCTTTTCTTTTTACATACAAAATATCGATATTCAGTATTTATCACACAGTGCTTTCTATAGTACATTAATATGCTTAAAATAATCCACTATCAACCTCTTCTGTTGAAACATCCCTTACCTTAAAATCAATCACTACATGAATCTAATTTTTTAGATATTACCTCTTGGTGATAACGTAATTCGTAAATTTCGCGTTTCGAGATTCAGTATTTTCTTCGCTTTATTGACATGTCAGTCCTTTTCTCCTTTTATATAAGTAGGTAACACTATATCGTTACGCGATTTTAGAAGTCTTTACTATCAGATCGTACGATCGATTTCAGCTAAATTTATTCCCTAGCAATGCACTTGTCTAATAAACGTCTAGAACGGAGCAATAATATCTTCGAGAATAAATGTCGGTTGGCTTATGCACGACATGAAGTAACGGCGAGCTGTAAAAACTATTTTAGCGCCGCTAAGTGGCACGTGGCTAGTTGCATCATATTTCTGGGAATCGTCATAGGCGCCGAAAACAGAGGCAGCACACGCGACGTTCGGGAAAGGTGACGCAGCGGAGCGGCGCGACGCGACGCGAGGGACACTAGATTAGAAAATTGTGCTACGTTAGCCTTCTCATAATTGCCCGTTAATAGGATTTACCTCGGTGGGATTATAGACAAGGCCTTAGTATATTTCTGTGAAAATGATCAAGCGAGTTTTTCCGAACCCGCGGAAATGCGTCGAGAAGTATCAACAGGAAGGAAAGAAAAAATACAAACATTTCTCCAACATTCACTACGGAATGTAAACCGTTTAATAATCATTATTAGTAATAAAATTTCAATGACTAAAAGAAACAGATACATCACAGAATTTTTTTTATAAAATCGCGAAATAAAACTCTGAACCATGACACCAATTATAAAAATCCAGATCCGTTCGTTCTTATTTTAGCCTAGAAGGACCCTCTCCAATTTAATTCCCATTTTAGGACGAATTAAATTCTGAAAAATAAATGAGAATATTCGGGGGTAGGCACAGAAGATGCGGAAAATGCAGGATTAGAAAGGCGCCAGACTGTCGCTAAGATTCGAGCATTATAGCTAAAAATGTTTCTACACAAGGGGACGTTGACCCATGGAAGTTTCTCAAGATTTACCCCTTCATTCGTAGGTGTAGATCCTCCGTGTCTCCATCAGTTTAAGGAGGCAGTTGGCCGACTGGTACTTTGGGATCAGCGGATAGCACTTATCCTACGCAAAGTTCTTCGTCCCCAATACATACATCTCCTAAAATAGATGAAGGTGTCTTGGCATGTGAGAACCTTTAAAAAACCAGATAATACGAGGTATCTCCAAAGGTAAACCCCGCAATCAATATGGGGAGAAATATCTGCGAGAGAAAGTTCACACAGGCATCTGGGTGAAAGATTAATTGTTTGTGGGGGGGAGTAAGTGACTATATGAGGGGTGATCCTAAAACAGGCAACTCCCCTTTAATAGCATAAGAAGGGCATTGAATAGGGGGGATGTGGAAGGAAGAGCAAGGTAGCCAAGGATTGACTGGAGCCACAGGTTATAGTTTGAGGATCCTACCCGGTGTTTCATCTTAAGTGATGCAGGGAAACCCTTATTAAACCTCCATCAGGTAGGTCGAAAGTTACTGCTCAACGTAGAAGGAACAAATAAGCAAAACGACTGTAAATGGAATAATATTAAACAAAAATAATTATCAAAATTCTCAGCTCGAAAGCTTGGTGAAATTTAATCCTTAAGGTAAACCGCGGCAGAAGCAGTCTTAATTGTCTATCTGATGTTACGTAAACTGCATACCTGTAAGTGGCCTTTGGTTCTATTCCCGTTACCGTCAAGGTCTTTTCTATCTGAATTCATTAATTTGATTTAACCATCAATTCTAGTTGAGCATTTATGTCCATAAAGAATATAAGTGTTGAGAGCAGGCAGGTGCTGCCTCACCACGTGTCGTGAGCTTGAGTGTGTCCATTTCTGTTCATAAGGAAAATATATGTCACCTAGAAGACGAGTGTAGTTGGAGGTTATTTCCTCATCACGTGTAGCGGATAAACTTTTTTAATAAAAAATGCTAGAGTGAAACATAAAATACTCCATGGACATCATGGAATATTTTGTTATTTTCCATTTTAAGTATAATTTCACTTGTTTGAGGAGGGATGCCAACGGGTACCCAAGGCAAATTGAGTTGGGCGGCACTAGTTAGGATGTCTGCAGACGAGGACTCGCCCACGAAGCAAAGCAAGCCTTGGCATCGTATGCAAAACGCGCGCTCAACTAGTTACCCAACTATAAACGCCCGGGCCATGATTGGGCCTAACCGTTGCCAAAGCGCACTGTGTGAACTACAACCTCACAGCCGCGTTGCCATAATTTGTTTTGTCTGACTCTGGGGTATACAATTGGCAACACCGGAAGCCGATGATTTAAGATGATTGCAGAAATTGTATAAGTACCCGCTCCTTACTTAGGCACGGGGGAATAGCGCAGTGCTGTTCGAGCCGTAGTCAATCACACTCCGGCACTTCACTTCCCGAGCAGCTCGCGTCCATCCGCTCGGCCATCGAGTACACGAGCTTTAATAACAGCTTCCCGCTGACAGCAGCAGTCAAGACAATTATTAATAACCTATCCAAATACTCAAGGACTCAGTTAGAAGAGGGAACGCATAGAAACAAAATTAATGACCCAATTTACAAAATTCACAACTGTTCAGCTCTTAATCCGATTCGATTTGTTAAAAAGATGAAGCTTTTGATTGTCACGTGGTGTAAAAGTTCGACGTCCTCGACGATGGATCGCCCGTACTGGATATAATGGTTCAGCCTTACATCAACGCCACCGGACCTCTCTACATGCGAGTGTTTTCCTGTGGGGGACTCTGTTTATGAGCCTCCACTTCCAGCACCAATGGTCGAACTGCGGAACCGCATAACAACAGCCGAGGAAGTCATGCTCATCCGAGTGTCGGATGCCACATAGACATATTCCGTGTATCTCATGGGGGTATATTGGTCACATTTGAGGTTTTTATGTATTTTCCTTTTACTTTTTAAACTTCAATATCATTTTTTTAAATATATGCATATCAAACCGGAAGATTGTTTATGAAACACCCTGCTCTATCAATACACTACGATTCCTCCACAATCGGTGGGGAACACGTTTAAAATAATTAACGATCACTCTGTAATGGTAAGCATTACAACACAACGAAATACGCATTTTGACGGTGAGAGAACTCATTCAGATTCCCGGAAACCTGGGACCTGGTGAGGTATGGTGTTTTCCCCAAAACATCGGTAGTGTGGGGTGAATGGCTCCTCCACTAGACGGAGAAGATCGGGTTCCCTCAAGGAAGGAAATTAAATAATGGAGTGAGCACAAGGTGTTAAAAACCGAGGAAAAATTAATTTCCGGGTACTAAGGATTTAGGAAATTAAGAGTTAAGCATTGAACATTAAGAGTGTACATTAGGAATTTAGGACGAAGGAGTGAACACTCATAAATAATTAAGAGCGGACATTTAGGGTAATAGTAAGCGGAGGACATTAAAGAATAATAAGTTGGAAAGTAAGAGATCGGAGTTTTATTGGCTGTGAACATTTGTATAATGGGCAGAATGCTTGCTCTTATTCAAGGTGGCAAAGAAAATGCAAGGTGCTCATTGTTCAACAAGGAAGTTAAAGGATTTGGTTGGGACCGGGACAACATTTATGGACGAGCGGTGATTTCCAGCTGTGGTTTCCAGCCTAATCTGAAAAACGGTAATTACTCTGTGTGTAACCTTTTGCCGATTTCCTCGTGATGCCAATTCTGCGTAGGGATTGTCTGATTCTATGATGACCGTAGTATAGATCTGACGTCTTTAGTTTGTAAGATATTTAATGATTGTAAATAATTGTATAAAGCATTTAGTGTTAATCTTAAAAAAAGCCGTCTTTGGAAATTAAAATGGATTTAATTATTATTATATTGTAAATTAAGGAATGCTAAGTAAATGGAGTTTTCATTTTTACATAATTCCTTATTTTAAAATAGTAAACCCCCTTTATTCACTTCAACTCCAACCATCAATTCTTCCAATGGTCTATAATGTAGATAAAGCAATCTCAGGTTTACTAAGCCGTTTATATGTTTATTAGTGGCGTGCTCTGTCATCGTCTCCATGCGATTATTTGTATTACAATTTGTTTGCAGAGGAGCATGTCACTGACTAATTATTACAAATCTGTAAATGTAGAGGAGCGACGTGAGGCATTAATTTAAATAATTATAACCCAAGTAACCAGAATGAACATGACGACGATGGTGGAGCAAGCCAACGGAACATTTTGTGTTAATAAATATTTAACCAGGTCCAAAACCTGATATCGCTTTGACCATTATTTATAACCGGGAAGTCTTCGATCGCCCAAGATATCACAAATAATAACTTAAATTTAGTTTCAGATATTGTTATCGCTAATTTTTACTTCACAGATTTTATAAAGATACATGACAACCCTAGAGTAAACCAAATCAAAACCACTAACAACCTACGTAGTGGGAAAAAATTCAACTATGTATCATTTCTTTCTTTTTAAAGTTATTATATCTTAATTGAGTTTTTTCCATCTCATATTAATATTAGACATAAATCCTCCAATCCATTATAGTTCATTGTGAAAAATGTATCGGTCTTATCTCCAATATGAATAAATCGGTATGATGTTCAAATTTTCATCTCTTTGTTATACAGGACAAACTAGAAGGCCGTTGTTTTTTATGGGAATATTGGTTGCTATTTTTTATTCTGAAATCAAATATTACTTCAGCATAACGTCTGTAATGCTACATTATTAATTTAAAACTCTTCCGCAACATATGATTATACGTTTTAATGACATCATTGAAATACGCCGATTTCTACACTAATTATTTCTGAAATTTTTATATTAATTCTAGTGTCACTCCAGTTATGCACAAAACCGATAAAAAAAATTCTCGGCGGAAAATATAATTCTTTATTCTTAAATTATCTTTTTTGGCTATATAATATTCTCATTACTTTTGATTATGTCACATATATTTACTGCGTGGTTCCAAAAAATTTAACCGTACCACTGAAGAGGGCAACAAAATGTATTAAATCAGTGTTAAATGCTGTGTTATATTCACCTTAATAAGCCTTCACTTCTCATCAACCTTCTCATTATCGAAAAATAATAATTAAAGATGGAGAATTGATTTAAAATATTGCAACCTGAAAGTTAGTTTAATTTTAAATCGACTTATCTTCCGGAGATATTTTAAATGTGATTTTATATTACAAGTAATCATTTGTTTGATATAACTTGTAATTTTATTTTTTCGCTCCTCCCATTTGTTAGCACCAAAAGGTTTTTAAGCTGACGTCAATTAGCAAGCAAACTGTAAAATTACGCTTTAATTATTAAGTCAGCAGAGCGTAAATAGAACAATGAATAATTTAACACTGTTGCTAGGATCTGCTTTAATAGGGCTTCTTTTTTCTCAGTCAGCAATTAAAATTTGATGATTGAAGCGTGAAAATATTAACAATGGCTATTATGAACAATTTGTATGTATTTAGGTCAATGTGGTATTTCATTATTTTGTCATGTACATTTTATTTTTCAGGTATCGCATCACAAAAACGGGGATCTTTTAATTCTTGATTTGACTGGCTTATGTTTTTAAATGGATAAATTATATTATATTATTTATTTTCTTTATTGAAAGTTATTCTTCATAACTCAATAAAATTTTTTGGTATTCTAAATTAATATTGATTTTATAATCTTTTGTGTCTAGTTTCCTGAAGAAGCCCACAATGTTGAATGAACGTTGTATTTATATCAATTTAATTTGTTTTGACATTTTTGGCATGCATTTTTTAAAATTTAATTATTGTCAGAAAAATAACAGTTTTTTAGAAAAATTTAATTTTTTTTATAATTTTTATGAAAATAATCAAGACCTATTCTTTTAATGCTCATTTTATACTAAAATTCCGTTAAAGATAATATTTTGGAGGTACAGACAAATAAATGACAGTTTCCATTTTGACGATTCAAGTATAAAATAAATTTAATAACGAAACTGAGAGGTCACGTTCTGATTGTAGTGGCATGATATAATATTAATTTTAAGTATTTCAAATCACGAAATAAATAAATTCTAAATTTTGTTTTAGGTCAATAGTTAAAAATTATATTTTATAACTTTCCGTCCCAAAGTTGATGAAGGCTTAAGCCTGAAACCTCCTAATGAATGTTTTGAAGAAATCCAAAATTGAGACACAAATAATTGGGTCTATTAAAATGAAAATTATAATTGTTTTTCATTTGCAACTCATACAAATGGAGAAATTAAGAATAAGAAATAAATAATTTGGCCAAAAACGTATCAGACGGACGATCAATACTTCGCAATCAATTTTATTGTAAACATTAAACAGAAAAAATTATCTATTACAAAAATAATATTATCAAGATATCGTGATATTAAAATAGCTAGTCTAAACGTGCTATATATTTTAATCCAAAAAATTGTTATCTTTCAAGGAAAAGAAATAACATTTAATTTTTATGCCTGTTTTTAATGAGACAATTTAAGTACCATTTACAGAAACTTATTATAATTAAATTATAGTACGTAAAAGCACACGTATCATTAAGTCTGACGTCATATCACAAGCAATATTCATAGCTGGACAGAGGAACCGATTTAAAACGTAAGACAACGTCTGAAGATGTTATTAAAAATTTTTGCGAAACTTTGTTGTTGAAAATTACAATTAATATAATTAAATGAATTATAACAGCTCTTTTTTAATTTTTGATTTAATTCAAAGATGAAATGTACAATGTTTCACCTCTCATTTGAGATTTATTCAGATATAAAAATTTAGCTGTTCATGAACCTTACTCCATGACACGGCCGAAGGAAGTAAATTTCATAAAAAGTAATAAAGAGGCTGTTACAATTCATTTAATTATTTATTTAAATTTCAGGTAAACAATTTATTTGTGATTAATTAATTTTCATTATAAAATTTAAATAAAATTGTATGACCCATTTCACACTTTATTATTTAATACAATTTAAAAAGGAACATTGTTTCGGTATTTGTAGCTTCTTCAGGTTTACATCCCAATAATCATGTACTGAAAATTTTGTGTCATGTTTCTACTTTGCATTTGATAGTGAAAACTTAATGCTGATAATTAGGATATAAGTTGGAAGAAAGTACAAATACTGATCGAAACGTAGTTCTTTTTTAAATTGTATTAAAAAAATAAAGCCTAAAATAGGTCATAATATTTTATTTAAACATTACATAAATCATAAATAAAATTAATTTTTTTAATTTAAATGTATTTGCCCTTAGATCTTGTTATTAGCGTTAAATGTTAAAACGAGAAATCTTATTAGATATTTTCTTCCAATATAAATATTTTAAGCTGATAATAAACTTCCTTGAAAATAATGATACGAATTCGTCACGGATGGACTGAGATTAAAAAAATATATAACCGTTAATGAGTTTTGAAGTACTAGGAGGTTTATTTCTACATGCGGAACGTAACGGGAATGTTGAAAGCGGTCCTGTATTTTTAGAGACATATATATTTTTAAGAAGGAACAGTTTCACTAGTGAACAGACATTTTTTTTTGAAACAGGAGAGATTCTATACAATGTGTAACAACCTTCATGTTATGTTTCTGTTTCACAGGTAAATAGTAAGGATATCGGTCCGTTACCACAATTCAGCAAATCTTTGAGAACGTGACGTAAGTAGATGATGGAGCTCACCTTGCACCCAGCTTCCTCGAGTTCTTGAGGACCGTCGACCGGATACAATGGAATTTCACTTGCAACTGATCGGACAACGGCTCAGCAATAAATGCAAACTGCGGACCCCTCGTATCAAAACCAGCCTCTCTCTCTCCCTCCCCCCACTTTCCTCAATTGATTTTGGATGAGCAATAGATTTTAATGCTACCCCCTGACAAATCCACCCTTCATAAGATTACCCCTCGGCCAAACATCTGAAATATACGGGCAGTGGGGAGTTCTGCAGGGACGGTCGGACCCCAGCCTCAAAACACTCCGCAGTCCAATGTTTTAATTACTCCGGAAAGGTGCAGACCGAACAACAACGGGAGATGTGAGTGGTGACAGGAAAACTTGTTATCAAAGAGAAAACAAAATGTGTTTGTGGATAACTCCGACAACAGAAAACGAACCGTATGAATAAAGTGATGATAAAAATGTATAACCAAACACTTGTAAAAGTTGCAACTTCCTTCAGCGCTTGAGTAAGATGCGATCTCAAGGGATTATTGAGTTCAGACAATTGGCCATATTTCAGCGGCGTTAAAGTAATTCTTTAAATCAAAAACAATAATTCCCCTTAAAAACGATTATATATGTATCTAAATAATATATTAATAGTTAAAGGATCATTACGAAAATGCTCATTCTTTAACAATTAAATTAATTCATTCCTAAATAAATTCCGGATTTGAATAACTTGAAAGACCTCAGATTTGAAAGAATTTTATGACGCGGAATTCTTGTAAAACGTATGGGAATTATATTAATGTAATTTAGTAAAGGCGTACTGGAGAGAGTGATGAGAACAGTGGAGATCAACAATTCACGTGAACTAGAATCTAGCAAATGTGGATCATGTGTGAATGTAGTCTGTAAAACTAAATGAGATGGCGGAAGGGTTGGGCAGGCTGGAAAAGGAGGCAGCAGAATTGGGGCTACGAGTGAATAATGCCAAAACACAGTATCTCTTCCCTTCCAGGAGAAACACTGCTATGGAAAACAAATTCATAAAGCTGAATGAGATCTGAGAAGCCTAAGTACTTGGGAGTACTAGTAATGAATCATAACAGCATAAATGAATAAATATAAGCCAGTATTGCCACAGGAAATAGAGCCTACTTGGCCCTAATTAAGATTCTCAAGTCACGTAGTCTGAACAGAAAATTGAAAGTGACTGTTTATCCTACGATAATAAGGCCAGGGGTCACGTATGGGATCGGAAACATGGACACTGACCGTGGTGGAAGAAAATGGGAAAGGAAAATAATAAAGATTTTTGAAGCAGGGCAATGGAGAATACGGAGAAATAGGGAACTGGAGGAACTTTATGGGTATGCATTTATAGTATCGGAAATAAAGAGTAACAAGCTGAGATGGCTGGTCCATGTTGAGCGAATTTCAGGGGATAGGGTCGTCTAAAAGATCTACAAGGGAAATCCAGGTGGCAGAAGGGTCAAACGGAGACCACTTAAAAACGAGGGTTGGCGATGTGGAGGACGACCTGCGAAAGATGGGAGTCAGAAGATGGAGGAAACGAGGTCAGGACCGGCAAGATTGATCGTCAGAGTAGCCAAGGCCCTGCATGGGCTATTGCGCCGAGGAGTTAATTACTTAATTTAATTTGGTAAAGTGTAAAATACAATCATTTTTAGTAATTATATTGGTTTTGGTTATTATTTTTCAGGATTAATAGAGAGAATCCAATGTGGTGGAGTGTAGTGGAGAGAAATAGTGGAATAACAAAGGGTATTAGATTAGGAAGGGATATTTTTAAGGATGTTAAAAAGTTCTGCTTCATAATAACTAGGGATGGTAGACATAAAGAGTAGGATAGCACAAGCACGATAGCCAAAAAAAGGAATTTTATAACTGGTAATGTAAGGATGCGAAACTTGGACAATAGGTGTTGCAGAAAGGAAAAGAATAGAAGCTTTTGAAATGTGGTGCTACAGAAGAATGCTGAAAATTCATATGGGTGGATATGGTAACTAACCAGAAGTTCTAAGCAGAATAAGATAAATGAGAACAATGTGAACGACTTTGACGAAGAGAAGGGATAGATTAATAGGCCACGTTTTGAGACATGAGGGTCTTGTAAAATTAGTATTAGAGGGAAGAGTGTGGGATAATAACAGACGAGGGAGGCCAAGGATGGAAAAGCTAAACAGATTAGTGAGAATGTGGTAATAATGTGTAAATGAAAAGGCTTGCGCAGGATAGCTTAGCATGGGGGATTGCATTAGACCAGTCTGATAACTACTACTACAATTATTTTAATTTGTTAATCCATTCCATTGAAGTGCAGAGAGATTTAGGACGTCACACATTATTAGTAGTTTATCTTTATAAGAAGCAATTAGGCCAAACAACTTTTATATATGTAAAGTTACAGAGTATTATTCCCTTCGTTTCTTGTATGTAACCCTAGTAATGGCCTCTGGGCGTTGCCCAATGCATTGAATAATCCATTTCTTGGAAAATCTTCCAAGAGGAAAGCAGTGGCATTATTGCACTGTGTTCTGGAGACGATTTTATTTCACAGTGAGGTTATTTCTGGTTGTATACGGCTCCTCCATCCATCCACGTATCCATCCGTCATCGGTCCAGTCGTCGTCCATTCGTCAATCGGCCTGTCCATTCATCTATTCAATCGACTTATTTACCCTTCAGTCCATGCTTCTATCTAAATAAATTTTCGTGTCTTGTTTCGTCCGGTTGATTTATAGAATAAATTCGTTTTCCTTATTCAAAGGTTATTTTCGGGATCGGGTGCTTGTGCTTAGTGTCTTCGTATCTCAGATACTCTGAATTTTTCCCCTTTCTTACATAGATTGCAGTGGAAATCATCTAGTTACTTTTGTCTGTTTCGGCCAATACAGACAACATAATAATGAAACAGAAAATTCAATGTTTACTGTGTTTCTTCCAATATCTTTTGAACCTCATAAGACAGGAACCAACATTCGACAGAAACAAAAGCAAGACGCCGGTATAAAACAAAAAATTTGCAGAAAAAACGTGGATAGCATGAAGATTAGCATCAGACCAGTGTTAAGACTGATTACCACAACAGCAACAATAAAGTAAAAGTTTATGATTCTCCATAATACTGTATTTAATTTAGACATGACGGTATTACTTATTTTGCGTGTCGCCTCTGTCCCCAGTCTTTGACTTCCGCGAGCCATGGCCAATGCCCCAAGGATTAAAATCTGCCCACAACGCCATCGAAGTGAGAGCACTGTATAAAGAGGTCAGTGATTCGTCATTTTCAATGCGCATATGTTGCTGCGTTGTGATTACAGCTGACATTCGGACTCCTGGAGGTTGCACACGCATGTATTAAAGGCGGCTTCACCTCGACACGAAGCCAAACTTAATCTCGGAATCACTTAAAATCAATGAGGAGAACACTCGAAATATTTATAAAGTACGTCAACGGCCAAGGACAGTCACGTGTGCGTATGTTAAAATCTTCTCGTTGATACACGACTCAGTTAATGAAGCGAATCTCAGATTATGTACTACTAGCGTTGTTATATTTTACCTATGAACAAAAAGTATTTTCAGATGGCATATCTAGATGGTCATTTCTACCTCACGTTTCCAATACAGACATAGTGAGAGATATGAGGGTGTTGTTATAGAGATAAATGAACAATGTCTGCATTACTTCCAGAAATGCCACAGGGATCAATAATCGGCACTCTCCAATTTCGTTTTATTTTTCTTTAAAAAGCTTTTTTTGTTGTTATTGTAACGGAAAGCAACGTAATACAAGTCTAGTTCATTGTTATGGGATGAGCACAGCGTTATTCTCTGAAATAAAATAAATAACAAACCATCAAAGCTTCGGACGAAAAGATGTTGTTTACCACTGACTTGTTTGTCTGACTGTTCGGATATTGACTCGGCCTCAGTACCGTCGTCTATTGTCGAAGCCAGGTGCTTCCCTTGTTTTGCCCCTGGAATCTGGAAGGAAGTCTTTGTAGCTCGTTCGCACCCGCTTGAAGTCCATTAACCCCCCTCGGAGCCCCAGAGTGGGTGGGGGCAAAAGTGCCCCAGACGCCATCGCCCTGGGGGTTGTCTAAGGGAAAATTTTCGGATGATGGTAACAGCAGAGGTCTCGGCATTAACAGCAAGTTTTCCGGACTTGAGCAATTAAATATCAAAAATAACCTCCTTGTATTTCTCGCTACCGATTACTCGGCTTGCATGCTGTACATTCCTAAATTTATGTTAATAAACATTTTATTCATTGAAATATTTTTTGTAATTCAACAGTTTTAAACTGAAGATTGTAATGTCTTTGGCTTGCATTTCATTCCATTGACAGTATGTAATCGATTTAAACGATTCACAGGAGATAATTATTCTCAGTCAGGACGAAGATTCGTTATCGTTTTTGTTCTTCTTTTTGGTTAACAGGCTACATGAGGGTGATCCTGAAACCGACAGTCCCCTTTAATAGTATAGGAAGCGCTTTGAGAAGATAAAGATACCCAAAGGTTGACAAGGCCCCCCGGGCAATAGTTTAAGGATCCTACCCAAAAAGAGATGCAGGAAAAACCCTAGAAGACCTACATTAGGTAGGTCGGGCCATTTGGTACTATTCTCAAGACCTTCCTAATGACAGGATATGAGTTTACTGTGATATCGCAGCATTCCATTCCTCCGTCTGTCCACCAGTTTTAGGAGCCAGTTGGACGACCGATCCAATGGGATCAGGGGACAACTCGTACCTCATGCCCAACGTTTTCGACACAGTACATACACCTCCTAAAATAGAATAAGATGTCTTGTCATGTGAGAACCCAGAAAAAGCCAGAGAGAGTGCGAGGCATTCCCAACGCAGTCAGGTAAGCCCCGCAGTCAATCTGGAAAGAAACACCTGCGAGAGAAATCTCCCACAGACATCACTCCTGTACATAGGCTCACAGTTTTTATTTATTTTTTGGAAACAGGCTACATGAGGGTGATTCAGAAACAGGCAACTCCCCTTTAATAGCATAGGAAAGGAATTGAAAAGGAGGGATGTGAAAGGTAGAGCAAAGTAAGTGACTGTAATTTGCTGATTTATTTAAAAATAATTATTTTTATAATGTTTTTGTTTAGAGTTCGAGTTTCAAAAGGATATTCTTGACCCTGCTGTATTATAATAAAAACTCACAGTGACATTTTAATATTCAAAGTTACTTTAATTTGACATATTCTATGGAAATCTGTATAAATGAAACAACGTGTCTATACTTGTTCTTTTGCTTCCCAAAGCTACAACATAGGCTGTTTATGTTTCTGAATTTCAAATCAAGATTAGGCTTTACAGGAAAGTCAAAACACATTTGAGTTACTGCATTATATTTGGATTAATTACAATTTCTTTAGAGATATAATTCGTCGGTCTTAATTAAAAGCTCGTCGACGGAGTGAACTCACTCCTACAGTATTTTTAAAACACGTTTTATCTGGTATCAAAATAACTTCTTTTACCGGCCTCTGTGGTCTAATGGCTAGCGTCACTGCCTCGTATCACAGAGGTCCCGGGTTCGATTCACGGTAAGAGTTTGTGTGCGTCTTTGTGTTCACTAACCGAGTAAACCTTACTATGAAAATAAGATACCCTGTAATGGTAAGGTAGTCGCTACTGACCTTAGCTGGTGATGCGACTTGAAATAAAAAAATTGTGACGATCAAAACAGATAAATGGATCCACATGTTTCGATGCGTAACTGTTTTCACTATTAGTTACCTTTTAGATGATCACGGAGACTGCTTGAGAATCGGTACGCTGATCACGTATCACTCCAAATTCGTAATGAGTCATGTAAGATGACACTTCACAGTCTACCCGGTAGGCCAAGGCCCTCAGTGGGCCGCAGAGACGAATAAAAAGAAGTTACCTTTAGATAGAAATTCTCCATTTGTCTAGTTACGACTGGTAAAAGCACTTGGAACAAGATCATTTCAATGGCAACGAGGCATGTAGTGCTGTCTCATGAAATTATATGATTATTAAACTACATGAAATGATAACTTTATAATTTATACCAAAAGTTTTAATCTGTTATTACTAAAGGAATAAACATTTCTGTGATTAATTAATGAGTGGCATTTTTCGGCTGACATATGCTTTCTTCCGTCTTTTTTAAAATACATGAGATAAACCTGAAATGGTTTTCAGATACGAATGAAACGTGGAGCTATAATTAATGTCATTTTTTATTCGAATTTTATTTTTTGCTATTTGGCTGTGTTTTTCGTAAATGTAAAATAAACGTACATACGGGATTAGCAAATAAATTATCTGTCTTTTGTGTTCTGTTGTTTCCTCTGAGCACATCATTTCACGTTGTCTCATTTCACTTTCAACATCCTCACTTTGCCTTACATACTGTTTGAAATGTATAATACACGATTCAGCAATTCGCTACGGCGATTTTTAATATCTTCATTTGCCTGCTGACAAAATACAATAATCAGACTCCAGTAACGACTACAGTATATTTGAAAAGTAACTTTAAATTACACGCAAAGTTTTCTAATTAACAAAACAAATCTTCCGTCTCAAAACTCCATTTAATTTCTAAACTTCAAATAAATGTAACCCACGCTTCTTATATAAACAAAAAGTCTTATTTATTTCTTCTTATTATTATTATTAAGAATTCCGAAGAGGAAAAGTTTTTATATTGTTTACGCACTGAATAACGAACATTGAGTCAAGCCATTAGGTCAGAATTTTTGTAAATAATTCAACTCATTCGTTTCGTTCACCACTGTGGGACTTCTTCAACTAGAGATGTACGAAATTAATTCCTTTATAAAGTTACATTTTTAACTGGATGCAAATACGAGAAAATCAAAATTTGTCACTAGGATTAAGGTTTAGAAACTCAATACTAGACATGTTTTTATCGTATGATATATTGAAGTATTCCTATTGGCTGTACGTATACGAGCATAAAACATGGTTTTCTAAAATTATTGCGTATACTAGAAATTGTATGATGTATTAAACATTACAGATCTAAAAATAGAAAATTTTCTTTCCTGTCCTATTATGTCATATTAATATAAATATTGAAAATACAGTTTTATAATCTACTTAACTCAACATAAAGATTGAATATATGAAGAAATGGCCACCCATATAAGAGAAAAAAAATTGAACAGAAAGTAGACGTTTCAACCAATGTCAATAAACTAAATCAATTAAAAGATATAACACAAGGATATGATTATGTTGTTTGTAAACTTGTTTTTGCTATGCTCTTTGTGTTATATCTTTAGTTGATTTAGTGTGATGAGAAAATCACAATGGATTGTCGAAGCGTCTACTTTAAGTTCCTTTTTTTATTTTTTTGTATAGGTCTGTTATACGGCTCGTTAGTTTTTCTTGTATATTTATTCACAAACGTTAATTGTTCCTATGAATGACTTATTAATTTCCTTGAACTTAAAGTAAATTAATAATTCTAAAAAAAAATGTATATTATCGACGGAAACGTTCTGACGACATTATATAATATTTTCATGTAAGCAATTCGGTAACTTTATTTTACTCAGTAAAACCTTCTAATATCTCTGATGGAATATAACCTAATATTCCCTATTTTGGTCAAGATGTCTACAATTTACATTTCTTCATCCTTCTTCATTTCTTCATGCAAGTAATTGTACTTTTTTTCAAATTTTAATCACTTTGTTTCTTAATTTATTGCTAGCAGTCTTTGGAAAAATAATTTTTTTCTCCTACAAAGTATATCTTTGGTACGTGGATGATTAATGTATAATAATTTCTTGAACAACGTACCTTACGGCAAAGCATTCAGGCTAGTCGCGCGTAGGTGGAGAAAAGAAGAATTTAGCGCTTCGAAAATTCAAAAAATATATATCCCCCTCCTAGTCGACAGCTTATTTTAGATAACAAGGCACGCCCTTGACTTCGTCAGTACGTTTCCACAGATAAGTAAATAACATTTTCTTCTGAATTATTAATTTACTAGTCAGCTTGATCAAATTCTCTGCTTATTCACTGAATTAAAACATTGCCATTGATTATTCTTTTCCCCCCACGAAAGTGCACATAGTCTTGCCTATAACAAACTAGAGACTTTAATATATTATATTCTTTCACTGACCAGATATAAGTGTAGTCAGCGTTCTTCAAACCATCCTGTTGAAATTAATGAAAACATAGTACCTCAATATATTTTTTAATAATTGAAAGAATATCTAGACGAGCCGTATCACGGTAGAATTTAGATCAGTCAGTAATAGAAGAAGGCGAGGAGGTGGTTGATGAAGAGTTGGGGGAAAAAATTTTTAAGGTCGTAGTTTGATAGGCCAGGAATTGATAACATTCCAGCAGAGTTGATAAGATCATCGGGCGAAGAAACAATTTCATGTCTGTTCAGGACAGTTTGAGAAATTACAATACAGGAAGAATACCAGAAGATTTTAGTAAAAATATAATTATAGCCATACCAAAGAAGACTGGGGATGATAGATGCGAACAGCACAGGAAAATTTTTTAGTATATCATGCGTTCGAAATATTAACGAAAATAGAATATAGGAGGATGGAACGTACAATAGAGTGTGAGCTAGGAGAAGATCAGTTTGGTTTTCGGAAGAATGTAGGGACAAGAGAAGCAATATTAATTATGCGTCTCATTATAAAAGACAGGATAAGGAAAAACACGCCACGTTCATGTCATTTGTAGCTTTAGGAAAAGCCTTTGATAATGTGAACTGGAACACACTATGTTTCCCATGCTGTTTAACATATATATAGAACAGGCGATGAAGAATGTTGAAACGGAATATGGAAAATGAATCATACTGCAAAGAGATCAAATAAAAAACCTACGATAGTATTAGGGGAGTCAGAAGAAGACTTGGAAACCATAATAAATCGCATGAACGTGGTCCTGGAGAAAAAGTTTAATATGACCATTAATAGAGGGAAAACCAAGGTAATGGAGCATAATTTGGGAAACAGTGGAATAACAAAAGGTATTAGATTGGGAAGGGATATTTTGACATAAGTTAAGCATAATAACTCGAGATGGCAGAAGTATAGTAGACATAAAGAGTAGGATAGAACGGGCAAGGAAGGCTTTCACAAGAAAGAGTAATTTACTTACGGGTAATATAAGTGTGGATAAGTGAAGGGATAGATTAATAGGCCACGTTTTAAGTCGTCGAGGGTCTTGTAAAATTAGCATTTGAAAGACGTGTGTGGGGTTAGAAATAAAGGGGGAGGTCAAGAATGGAATACGCTAAGAAGATTAGGGATAATTTGGGATGTGGTGGTTATGCGGAAATGAAATAGCTTGCGCAAAAGAAGTTAGCATGGACCATACGAGTCATAGTACTGAATAGTACAACATCATCACCTACACGTATACAAGGGATGAAAGGATCTCGCAGCGATTCAGAGTCGACTCAAATTATCGTTCATGGTCCGATCGAGATTTTTATCCGTATCTTCTAAATTATTTTCATGTCCTTCTGGCCGAGCTTCAATTGGAAGCAATTCGTCTTTCTTTGAAAAAAAATTACACTAGCTGGAAAAGTAAAAATAAATTGTTGAGATGGATAAATAAATTATGAAACTCTGATTTTCAAAATTAATATTTTGAAAAATTATTATTTAATTTTATTATTTAAATCCAGACAAAAATATATCAGTAATATTATATTTTAATTTAAGGTTAGACTAACCACAATAATTTTCAATTGGACCACCATCAGCTAGTTTAATATTTATTTTTGTTTTATCAGAGAAAAAGTGTTAATTATGTTTATAGGTTTGCCAGAACTTCCTAGAGTTGTCCATGTGGTATCTCTTGTGCACGCACTGCATTTATAGATTGATTTACGAGGGTTATCAGTTTGATGAAATCAGCAGTCGTAAAGGTCATGTCTCGAATTTCCTCCAAAGGCTAAACAAGTCTGTCTAGATAAACGCAATTCAAAGCCGTCCCACGTGATTGCCATTAAATGGTCTTTTATTGCTCACACGCGCCACTCTTCTGCTAAGGATGGACATGCAGATCAAGGGCATCTTGAAAAATATATCAGCACTTCCACAATTTACTGCGGCGGGGTTGCTTCAAAGGAAAATATGGCTATCGGTGGCGTTCTGTACCGGCCGTCTGTTTGCGAAAAATGCAGATGTACATATATTCATTAGAACGCTAAGTTGATGCTAAAAGTTTAGTCTGAGAACAATAAGAGCCAAAATATACCACTTAGCAATACGTAAATTTATTTACTGGATAAGTTTACTAATTTAAGTAAAAATGTAAAATTGAAGTAACCTAAGACATGATTTCCGTTCAATAATTATAAACGTTCTCCTGTGCAACTAACAATTAATTAATTCGTAGTGAATTTGAAACAGAGAATTAAACCTCCTAAAAACTCAAGTAAGTTTGAGCAATTAAAGAGGCAAATTTATCTACAAAAATTTTTACAAATTGATGCCTTTACGAATTCTCAAAATTTTAATGCGCTTGTCCCAATGATAAACTGTTTATTCGATACCTGATGCAAATAAGTTTTAGTCTTCTTTGAGCCAGTTTCCCGCAAATTCTTTGACCTCCTCGTTGTTGTTACTGAACTTTTTTCCCGCGTAATGCCTCCTTGAGTGGGCCAAACGAATTAAAGTCGTAAGGATCAAAATCTGGACGTATCCATAAGATTATTTTCTCCCTTTCCCTTATTATTGTAATAGCTATTTATTTTTGGCATTTTTTTCTCACACAGGGAAGACTTATCAAGGATATTAAATAGTCAGCAGTGAGTTATGTCTTCGCTTAAGCTACATTCTTGCCCCGAACGAGATAAAACTATCGTTCTCATTTGACGCCAAATTAAAGGCTCGACATTCCAACTTCAAATATCTGCAGCTCCTTTCATTTACAGAGGAGCGGCTCTTTTTATCTGGATGCCTGAAGATAATGATCCATGTATTGCGCCTGAATTGCAGTCTTCTTGATTACGTACTCGTCGGGCTGTTGAATAATATTTTCGTATCCATTAAAGAGAGAAGTATTATTTTTTAATATTTTGGAATATATTTAATAATAGTTTAGCGTCATTTTATGGAAGAAAAATAAATTTATGTCATCTGAGCATTAAGCGCCTTTAATGTAAGGGGAACTCATATGATATATCTACTGTTCTTGCTGCCCTGTGACATGGCGTTTTAATCCATTAAAATAATTATTATTTATATCGTATTTAGTTTCACGCGGTGATGTAAATTACAGTTATATGACCTCCTTGGAAGAGGAATATTTCTTGTGAATATACTATGTCGCTACGTGGGTGGAGTTGCTGGTCACGTCATGGCATGGAAATGTTAAGAACCCTCGTCGACTCGTTCTCTTCTACGTGATCTTAGACTTTGCCTTCAAAGTCGAGAAAGTGAGAGAGAGACGCGTCCGTGGAGCACCACAGTCAGCCCCTAGCTGAAGGTGCCTGTTTCCCGCAGCCATTGTTGTATTCTCAGAAAAATGCAATGTGATGGAGTGAGGGAATACAGAGTTATTTCTCCACAAAAAGATGATGGCGCTTACCTCCGAGGATACAGAATTTTAAGGTTCTCACAAGCCGAGGTCCCTTGATCTCTTTTAGTTTTATGTACTGGGGCCGAAGACCTTCGCCATACGGTAAGAGCTGTCCGTTGATCCCATTGGCCAGTTGCCGCCTGAAACTTGTGGTGGCACGGAGAGGAGAATTCTACGACCCCACAGTAAACTCATCTCCTGTCATTCGGAAGGGCGTGAGAATAGTACCCAAAAGCCCGACCTACCTGATGTTGATTTTCTAGGGTTTTCCCTGCATCTCGTTTACGCGAATCACCGGGTAGGATCCTTAAACTAATGGCCGAGGGCCCTAGTCAACTCTTGGCTGCCTTGCTCTCTAATTTTTAAGGTTCTCTCATACCAAGGCACCTGTGCATTTTTGGGAGGTGTATGGTCTGGTTCATAAACCTTGGTCATGCCGAGGCACCTAGTTCTCTTATAGCAGGTGTATGTACTGCGGCCCAAGACGTTTGGCAAACGGCAAGACTTGTCCGCTGATCCTATTGGATCAGTCGGCCAGCCGCGTCCTCAAAAATAGTGGAGAAGGGAATGCTGTTGAAGGGTGAGAGACCATTTCCCAATAACCCGACCAACCTCATGAATGTTTTTCTTCATCTCTCTCAGGTCAATACCCGGTATGTCCCTTTAACTATAGTCCAACGGCCTTTATCAAAGTTCTCATATGCCGAAACACCTTCACCTATTTTAAGAGGTATATGTACCGGGGTCAAAGACCTTGGGCATATGGCAAGAGTTGTCCGCTGGTCCCATTGGATCAGTCGGCCAACTGCCTCCTGAAATTGGTGGAGACACGGAGAGGGGAATGCTGCGACCCCACAGCAGACTCGTCTCCCGTCATTCGGAAGGGCGTGAGAATAGTACCCAATGCCCGACCTACCTGATGCAGGTTTTCTAGGGTTTTCCCTGCATCTCTTTAGGTGAAACACCGGGTAGGATCCTTAAACCATAGCCCGGGGGCCCTAGTTAACCCTTGGCTACCTTGCTCTACCTTCCGCATCCCCCCTTTTCAATTCCCTTCCTATGCTATTAAAGGGGAGTTGCCTGTTTCAGGATCACCCTCAAGTAGCCTGTTAACCAAAAAAAATAGGTTTGTTCTCTGCCCTTCGACAAGTTTTCAATTTCCTTCCTTTGCTATTAAATGGGATTTGCCAGTCTCTGGATCATCCTCATTTGGGTTACGGGAGGGGAGTTGTGGAAAAACTTCATGATAAATGCCCTCAGCCCATTTTGTATAAATAACTGTCATTTGAGGAAACAATTCTAAAAGGAATAGACTCTTTATGGGTTTGAGGAAAAGCATAAGATCTGGAAATGTATTCGGAAGAAATTTAGAGGGATTTTAACATGTAATCACATACATATTTTTTATTTTCTACCTTTTAAGAAAACAGTGTTAGAGATTTTGAAAGAACGAATGGTGGAATTAGTATTACAATCATCTAATAAATCTTTAGTTTTTGAAAAATAGAATTCCCAAGTGAGAGTAACAGTGACGGCCAAGGTTAAATATAATAACAAGATTATCTTTTTATATATATATTTCTGTTAAGTCACATGTTGACCCATGGTGTTATGAGAACGAGTCTGAGAATGAATGTTGACACAAATTGGATGAACCTGGAACGTTGGATAAGGAGCTTTGAGTTTACAACATGAAAAATAACAACTTGGAATTGGATGTAACAAGGAATTTATTATCTAAGGAGATCATTTCAATGAATACAAACATTATTTTTCCATTGTGTAGATTGGGACAGTTATGAGTTACGAGAGTTCTCAGGGGCGTCACAAGAATATTTCATGGTGGATGAACAAAAGAAGGTGGAGGAGGAGTAATATCGATTAGTAGTATTTTTAGAATAGTGAAGACCATGATTTGTTAAATGAGAAGATGCAGGTTCGAGGAATGTGAATAGAAACCTTTACATTTATGTATTGGAGTGAGACGAGAAATTGGTAATTTAAATTGATATCTGGCTTGGTAATGAAGACGCAAGCAGCGGAGGAACTTCCCACGCCCCTGCGGCTCTCTCCGTCGGGATCTCAACGGTGCATACTGCATACCCAGACGCGAAAGCGGGGTTCATTGCACTTAAAGCCGCAAAAAGCCCAGACGCTGTGTTAATGGCATGTCTCGCCGTGCGTCGCAGGGCAGGCGCTGCGGTGCCTATAAATACGGACACTGGACGCCACGGGATAACGGAAGTCCGCAACTCTGGGTCAAGGTCATCACCAATCAATCACACTCCGAGAATAAACACACCATCTAACAAAATAAATAACCGATCCATACAAGTTTAACTTGTCCTTAATCATCTCGATTTTTATAAATTTTCTGAGGCGAAGCTTCCATAATCGACGTCTCAGTTCTGATCCACAATCCCACTGTCGACTCTCCTCTTTTATTAAAACAAGGATCACCTAATTTAATTTACATTAGTATAATACTTATTAAATACTATTATATGTCAAGTGTCGGTATGGCTATTTTCTATTAAACATAATAAGACAAATAAAATTTCTTATTCTACAAAGAATAAAATTTTAATAAGACCGATTTTTAACTATGATACGTAAGTATTAGATTCCCTTGTGTTTAAAATCAGTCTCACTAAGTTCAAAAATTTATTAATAAATATTATTTACTAATGTGATGACCTGCTGTGGTGAAGTGGTCAGCGTCGCCGCCTCATATCACGGAGGTCCCGGGTTCGAATCCCGGCATGGATATTGCATTGTCATGGAAGTAGGACAAATGATACGCTGACCACGTGCCACTTAGGAATGTGTCATGGAGGATGAGAGTCCGCAGTTGTACCGGTAGGCCAAAAGGCCTCAACAGGGTGAAGAGTCAAGGAGAAACAGTTAATGACATTAACATATTATACAGTCTATATAAAAAATGATAAAACATTTTCAATTAAAAAACCATTTTGTCATAATTTAATAAATATTTAAATACAGTAAAATTATTCAATTAAGCCAAAATGACCTCTGTTTTCATTTACATGCTTTGAGTTCGTCTCGAATATTATTTTTGCTAAATAATTGTCACCAGGATCTCCGATTTCCTCTCAGTACCCCGGTTCCAAGAGTGAATGTGTCTTTCTTACAGAAATCCTGTAATAATAAAAACGACCTCGACCATAATAACACGTCGAAAGTACTTTACATCCGCATAAGTTATTCTTAACGCATACTTAATTTATTTTCTATATTTTTGCATAATTTTTTGAGTTTTTTCTCCGTTTCTCTCTAGAATGTTTTTAAAAATTTCTTTTCTTTTTATAGGTGATTAATGCATAATTTTGGGGGACATTATCAATGAAGTTGTAAAATCCCAATGGGATCCATTACATAAGTATTAAATTTATTTTTGAGAGTGACAGGCTACATGAGGGAAATCCATAAATTGGTAACTCCCCTTTAAGGGCTAAGTAAGAGATTTGTAAGGGAGACCCGGACTATAGATTAAGGATCCTGCCTGGCATTAGCCAGTATCAGGTATGACGGGTTCTTAATTTATTCAGATGATGGTTAAATATGACAGAGTGAAATAGACAAAGTGAAAAAAAAACAGAAGGAAATACCAAAATCGTAGGAAATCGGTGCCACTGTTCTTGTGAAAGACTCGCTGGTTTACTATTCAACGGCTTAGGCATTCGTAGCTCGCTCTCCATTTACCTCTGTCACAAGAAATTTCTTTTCACAATAATTTGTTTACTCTCCAACTTTTAATCGCGTATTTATAACTTTTACTCCAAAAATTCATCGCGATAAAAAAATTCGTTGCGAAACTTTCACTTCAATACACTTCAGAATGTCTATCGTAAATCGATAGCAGAATACTTTTACATGTGTTACCAAGGAATGGAATTCAAAAAAGAGAAGTGGATGAAGTTAGTGGGCCTCGTACTGATACAGACTATTGAAGCTAGGTTACTGAAAGTGACATTAAAACTAAAATTCTTTAATTGTGACTGTGAAATGCAGGTTTCGATGTTGAACAAATTACAGAATCAGCCGCACGAGTAATAGCTCAGGAAAAATAAAATATTTTATCTTGCTACCGTTATTTAACTTGACTTCGAAACGCGATGTTTATGATGTCCAGAAAATCATTACTTTTATGTCGTTCAGATGCTCACAAAATTTTGGCCGGGAATTTCTGGTGGTACAATTGACGCAAGTAAACATCTGCAAGAAGTTAAATAAGGAGAATAAACCTTCTAGTAGATCACCAGATCCCGTAAATAGGTTAGTCATTGGTTACCAAAGTTCAGGACACGGTTCCGCGACCGAGACAAACAATCAAAAGGTCATTTCTTTGCAGTGATATTTATAAAATTGGGATGGATAAAAAAATTGTATCTGGAAAGCGAAAACACGCGTGACTCCGACGCGTGCTTGATAAACGATATTTTGTTGCCAGGCGCAAAGGCTCAACTTTTACTGATAACACCGGAAAATTGATTTCTAATGATTAACCTCCCTTACCTAAATCTCTTTGACAGAAACTTTTAAACAATTTATTTCTATGTTTATTTTAATAAATCTCTTATAAATTCATCGGAAAACATTCGTTTGGAAATATTCTTTTTTGAAGGGTGTTGCAGCAATTAAAGTTGTCTTTAATTCCACCACATATGAAATTTTGTTTCAATATTTAAAATATAATTGAATTATGAGCCACTACCCCATTCTCAAAAAGTCTATAGCACATCAAAGAATTATCTTTATCCTGTTTTGTAAATTGTTAACAATTCAAAGGTTCGCAATTATCGCGTTTATAAAAACTAACCAGTTATATTCGTAATGGTAATGCAGTTATCTGCCATTTGTTTATAAATGGGTATTATATTCCATTCCCGGTTATCTTGAAGCAGTGAAGCTTTGTATTGACCCTTATTTATTACTTTCAATTGTATATTAGTATAGCATTGAATAAGCAGTCGCGTGGTGGTTCTTGATTGGTGCTTGTTCAGCCAGTGGTGTGACCGTTGTGTAATAGACTTTGATTGGTCACCATGAAACGTTTAAGCCGATTTTTCGATATTGTGTTTTGATTTTTCTGTAATAGTTGTAGTAAATGTTTTGTTTTTGCACCTGTCCTTAATTACTATAAAATAACCCATCAATATAAGTTTTATTATTGGAAAAAATAGTTTACAACGCCTCGTTTCGCTATTTATTTGTACTTTTTTCAGACTGTGGTCCAACTTAAAGGTTTATTGCGAAGTTATCAATTTACATAGAAACCTAAACGTATAAATAGGTACCAAAGGAACTATTTATTATTGTAAAATTAGAATAGTAAAAAGAAAATCAAATAAATCGACGTTAAATATATCTTATTTTAATGTTTAAAAAGTTTACTCACTAATATGAAGATTCATAAAAATTTCAAAGGTTTCAAACAGAGAAGGAATGCTTCAATTGAAGCTGGGCCTGAAGGCAATGAAACACAATTTATAATATCAGAATCGAAATTCTCAAACGGACCCGGGAATCGTACCCGAGAACTTCCGATTACCGGGCGGTTTCTCTACCACTGAGTCTGTCCGTTCTTCACTGATTCCTAGAGTAGTGATGAATGTGATAAGTAATTTGCAGGTGAGGCTTAGCTTCAGGTATACAGGTTGGATGGATCTTGCATCAGGTCCTGGAATTGAACAGGTCTGGCAAAGTGGTAGAGCAGCCATCCGGTAAGCGGTAGGTTCCGGGTTCGGTCGAGATTTTCCATTCTGATCTCCTAATTTCAAAAGTTTTTGTTCCTTCCCGTTCAAATGGAGCGAAAATTACAATCCAGAATGTTATTCACTGTCGCAAGGACTGAAAGCTTACATTACACATTCAGGGTGTTGAAACTTCTACTTTGCCAAAATCTTACGTTTTTTTTACTAATTTTAATTAATGGGTAATCACAGAGCGGGGATAAATACATAATATATACTTACTTGTACTTTCTTCTGACTGTAATCCGACTAATATATATATATCGATAGTTATTCGGTTTCTTTATCATGCTTTTCATTTTCCTTTCTTACCTGTACAAACAAAATTATAATGCAAAATATTCGCGTTAATTTTCACTTTGAAGTTAACACGTTTTCGCTGATGTGGATGTATTCCACTTTCTTCCAATCGGGGACAATATTATCTTAGTTTCTGGAAATCTCTGGAGAGGTCATTGATGCTGCGTGTGCTTAGCGGGATATCTTATTGAGTTCAGTTGCTATCAAGAAAACGCCACGGTCCATTTACAAAAAGGGGAATAATTCTTTAATTTTATGTCAGAAGATAAGTCTTCAATTAAAGGGAGTCCCGAGATCCACGTATCCGGAAGTCTTGAGAGTTGTCCGGATTTGTTAGACAATTACTCTTCTCACATCTGCGTCTACGGTAACTCTATTTTTGAGAAAGATGGAAGAAATGCTTTTATTCTATATTACTATATTTATATGCTGCGTTTAGTATTTTTTCAATTTCATCCTTAAAAAGGCTTATACCAAGTCTCGTTGTTTTCTTAGTTCCCTCTATGTTCTTTTAATAATAAAATAAAATTGTGAAATAACACGATCTTTCAGTTCAAGTTCAATCCGTACTTCATTAATAAACTATAAATGTTAGTTATTAACTTTTAATTTTCATTTTATTTTGAAAATTATCCAAATATAATTAATGTAACGTTTATGTGTTCTTTCGGAATACTCTCTGCTTATGCAGAATTAATATAGTTATTTATGAATACGACAGTCGGCTTCGTAAATTTAAATTACGGATCAACGCAACCCAAATAGGAAGATGATAAACGTTTTGCAAAGACACGCGTACATTTTATCCGAATATGACACACTCAGCGATTTTGGCTTTGGTTAATTGTGGAAGGTTACTTAATGATAAGAAACGTTAACATTTAAAATAATATTAAATTGTGAAAATATATTACAATTTACTGTTAAAGAACTCAGTAAAACAAAACTTACTACAAAAGTTCCGGAACTTAAACTAGATATTGGCCAAAACTGGTCATTACCTTGAGCACTCTTTCATGAGGACTGCCGGCCATTTTAACACAAACTACAAGTTTCACAATCACTGTGAAAACTCATCACATTACATAAATTAACAAGTTCAAGCCCTTGGCAAATCGGAGAATGTGGCAGGTTCACCCTACACTCTCACGGTTGCACCCCAAAGACGTGTCTGTTTCCCATCACTCTACAAACTTTTCTGTCATAAAATCCCGTACATCGTGGCATCCCAAAACTACACCACTTTGAGAGTGTTTTGAAAATACGTGCCAAATAGGTCCGTGGCCACTACTTTCCTTAGTACTGTTTCCTTCACGACAAGGAGATTATTTTCCCTATTACTTGAAACTTTTTATTCATAAATGTGGTTTTAAAAATGGTTAGTCGAAAAACCTTAGTAAATTTTAACTGAAGCAGTAGAAAATTAAAACGAATTATTTTTTCAACAAACTCAGTTTGGCCCTTTGAATCATAATGAATATATTTTATTTGGTCTCCGTATTGTTATATATATGTATATATGAGAGAGAGATTGATCGATAGCCTATTGGCTATTTTTTTACTAATGATAATATATTGCTGTTTCACATAATCACAATAATTATATTTTTTAAAACAAAGTATAAATAAGTACGCACCGATAATAATAATTATATTAAAAATATTTTATCTACTAATTTTATATTTACATTTTTAAAGAATCATGGAATATAGGAAATAAAGAAGTTAATTTATATCACAATCAATAATTTTTATACACTTATATGATTTAATTGAATAATCTATTCACACTTTTTACAATAGGTTTATATTTTCAATTACGTAATTCTTTAAATTTCTTTTCAATGTTTGTATATTCTTACATTTTTTATTTTTTGGGACATTATTGTAAATTTCGATCCCGTTGTAAAATAAAGTCTTTTGAGATTTTTTATCAATATTGTGGGCTTGTCTCGTTCTACCTCCAAGATGTTCTACGCGTTGTGACAATATTGGGGGTAACATTCCATTAATAATTTTGAAAATACAAACTATGAAATGTGTTCTTTGTCACCTTCCCTTGAGTTTCAGCATATACAACGTATGGCGATGATCAATCCATTTGGATTCAAATGGAGTGACTTCAAGATTTCCTTCAATTTACCGAGGAGGCGAGTTACTTGTATTTAATTTCGTTTATATGAGTTGTATAATCGCCAAAATATACATTGGCAAGGAGTGATGAGGCAACACGTGGCGCTGAGAGCGTCGTGGTCCTGCCAATGCACTGTTGGGATCAAACGTAAAATGTTCCCCGGATAGTCCACAGTTCGAAACTGTCCATCCAAGCAGGTATCAGTCGTTGAGTCACTGAAGATGGCCTTTGACGCTTGCCAATCTAGTGTCAAAATCACGCAAGGATTCATCAAGTCTGCTAAAATCTCCCAATTGCTACAATATATACAGTTGAAAGTTCACCTAAGTAAACTATTGTGACGCATCATGGATCATGGTCACGATTACTTCATACATTGCATGGCCAAATTATCATGTACAGCGCCTCACAAACAATCTTAGGCCACCTTTTGCTTTTGAATTCTTCTGAGCGCGGATTGATGAGGAGGTATTTGAGACCGTATAACCTGTCCAGTTCCTTAAGATTTGATTGTACAGGATTCGGTTGCCTGATGGCCCGTTCGACCTCATCCCACAAGTGCTCGATTGGATTGATCCAAGGTCTTCGTCATGTTCTTTGAACCATCTGAGGACAATTCCAGCTTTATGACAAGGAGCATTGTTTAAGGCAGACAGATCGTCAGCTTCCGTAGCACATACGGTGTAATGTGCGGCGAACAGTTCATTCAGACACGTTCACAGTTAGTCCTTGATTAAGGCTCTCCGCTATTTGGCGCACTGTTGCTCTTATGTTTCAATGGACAACTCTAGCATGTTTCCTTTCAGCTCGAGCATCGTGTCGCCTGTGATGACCTCAAGACTGACGTTGAGACCCGGTAGTCCACTCTTTGTTAACATTAATAACTGTTGCTCTCGAAGGGTCCACAAGTTTTTCTGACACTGGTTCCGACGCTCCGAGCGCCTATGATCATCCAACGTACAATCTCAGTTAAATCACATATTTTGCCAAATCTTCGCAAACAATACAGTACAAGTTCACTTCTTCTGTATTCCCATTTTATAGCTATCTCACCCTCTAGCGTCAACACTGTGATGTTGCCAGGTAGTCATAATAATTTGGCCTCTCCTAATTCTGCACGACTAGCAGCAGGATATTTAAATCATTCAATGATGCAGTTTAAAAACAAAATCCGAGACATTTTAAGATGACATCTGACTGACGTGATCATCTTTTGAGCGCATGCAGTCATCACATTGCAGGGGACTCGCAAAAATAAACCCTCTGTAATGAGAAGCAGCTGCTGTTCCGTTGCCCTTGAACTCCGCCATCAGCTGTCTCTTGGAAGAGTGACCCCAATCTTGCGACTTCACGCCAATTACTGTGGAATGTTTCAAACCATTTCTTGGCAATTGACCAAAATATAGAGTTTTAGCTGATGTTGTAAACACACTGGAGGTAAACTTTGGGTGGTGCGTGTCCACTGCATAAAAAATAATTCGAAGCTTTTGTTGCTGAGCTTCATTGTAAATGTTTCTTCTGTTCTTCAATGAAAACCAAAATTAAAACTCGTAGTAGTTCTTACCAGGCGTCAAAAAATACATTGAAAGAACAATCATAATCCCCTTTTTCGTCCAAAGACTCTCTGCGGACCAAGTTTTTAGAACAATGAGCATAAAATTTTTCTTTTAAGATATTGAACGGTTGCGTTGTCCAGTTTTACTCTCGCGTATTGTGTCACTTCATATTTAATTGTTTATTAATTGTTAATTATGTTCCTCTTGCGTATTTAATTAGTATACATACAGTAAATAATATTTTGTGCCTTTATTAATGATAAAGAATTTTATTAATTAATTATTATATTATATTTGTGTGAGGCGTGTTGCTCACCCTAGAGAAGGTTACTGTCGATCTTTCAAAGATTTAGATCATTTACTTCCCCCACTCAGGTCAAAAGTACCTCATCCCCTCTTGCGAAAACATAATTGTAGAGCCGGCGCGAAGGTTTACGAATCAGTTCAAGAAGCTTACGATAGGTGGTTAGAGCAGTTTAATCAAATACTAGTGTAATATGCGTACATCAATAATTTAACAGACGCGAGCAGAAATATTGTTCATCGCCTTAAGGCACCCAGAATATCCGTGACTCCCTTATTGTACCGGGATTATTATTCTCTACGTTTAAGGTATCGAGAACATTTTTTACTATGTTAAGGTACCGGGAGTATTCTAGCCTCCCGTAAAGCACCGTGAATATTTTTAGCTCCCTTTAAGTACATTCAGGGTATCTAAAGAATTTTTAAATTCTTTGAAAAAACGTGTATATTTTTCATCCTCTTACTACACAGGGAGTTTTTTTAAAGTCTTTTAAGTTAGCGTGCTAATTCAACGTACAAGGAGAATTACTGACTCGGTTAAGATACCGTCAGTCATTATCTCGGTTTATCTGAAGCTAACCCCATAGGTTAGTGTGTACCCATGAAGGTTTAAATAGTAAAAAAGAAAGGGAACTGTCGCGAAGCCAGCAAAATCACGTGTTGGCCAAGAAATTAGTGGGTAATTAATTTATTTTCTGGGTTTATGTAGACAAATACCCGGGTAACGCCGGGCACTCTGTTAGTTTATATAAATAAACTTAATCCTGCATAACTCGAACTAGATTAAGCTGACGAAGGTAGCTTTACTTATGTGAGCGGTTAGATATAAAATTATCAGGAAAAAATTTATTGTCAATTAATTAAACGAGAAGAACTTTCAAATAGATGAGGAGGAAAATATATTTATTTTGGGAATTAATTAAAAAACTTAAATTCGTCTTGAGTAATGATTCCAATTAGATTAATGCCAATGTGTAGAATTATGAACGTATGTATAAAATTAATTAGAAAGAAGTTGATTATGAGTCTGGAAGGTAAGATAAACTGATTTCATGTACTCAGGCCACTTTCGAACGTCATGCAAAGGAAATGTAATAGTGATTAAAGGATTGACTAGAGTGATTGAAAAGAACTTAGAGAAAGGGAAGCAAGTAACACATAAGATTAGAATGACGCAGAGGAATGTTAAGCACAGCGTTAAATGAATGGGTAAATGAGTTAACGGAACTTATGAAAAGTAGAATTACCCAAGAGGTCATTTGGTTGGAGACATGAAGAAGATTGGATGTTTAAACAGATATCATGTGTACACGTGCTAGTGCCCTCGTCCTTTTGGCGATGGTAACTCGCGTTTGGTGTCACGTACAGGTTATGCTGTTAATTGGTCGCTACACTTGTGGAGAGATGCGCACTAGTGAGGAATTCTGAGAGCTTGGCACGGCGCAGTTCCACGCTGGGAGTGAGGGCCATTCGTAGGTGGGGAAATGGCCAGCGGTGATGTGAAACGGATGCCAATTGCTTCTCGAGCCGGCTGCATCCCGTTTTGCTATTGTTGGCCACGATTTATGAGTGCAGCTGGTCAATGCCGCGCCATGGTCGAATTCGGCCGATGACCCACAGCCTTCAAGAAGCGATATCCGTTCATTCACATGACAAACTCATCTATACCACCATAACCTGTTGCCAGTAAAATGGAGAAAGTTAGTGGGAACGAATGAAATTAATAAAAATCAGAGAGTAGGTTGGGAACGAAGGTAACGGATTAGCGGAACTAATCTTTAACGCGGCACATAAACAACTTCGTAAGGATTAATGCTTGATAATATATTTTATTGGTTAATATTAATAAGAGTTGAGAGTTTGGCGAGGTTACACTGGTTTCCGCTGACGCCAAGGTGTCAGGTATTTAATCTCCGGGCCTTGTCGACAGTCGCGGAGGAGACTTCCAAACAAAACAGTAATAAAACCAAATACAGCACACGGCAAACTATGATTAGGTGGAAAATCCAAAATGATTTACTCTTAGCTCATCTACGTTCACAACTTCAGAGACAAATTTGAAATTCGCGGTCCAGACTTGGCAAGCAGAGAATAAAAATAAATTTCATCCAAATAACTTGATTAGGACGAAAGATCCGTGTCGAATTATACAGATTCAGTATAAGTATAAAATCATATTCCATAAATCCTATAGAGAATCACAAGCTTCAAGGATGTGGAACGAGTCAGAGATTTTACATAGGTTGCTTTATTAATATTAAAATATACTGTAACTATTCATTAATTTTTAACTTATAATAAGATTTTCTTAAGTTCTATACAGAAGACATACAATTTGTACCTTATATATAAAATTGATAAATATTTTTACATCCTATACTAAAAAATTAGTGTTCTAATAATGTTCTTTCATAATTATAAATATCTACCCTATGATACATTCAGTTCCATTTCTTCTTCAACAGAGTAGAAGGAGTGGCTTAGTAAGAACGTAGTTCATATTTGAACTTGTTTGGATTTATTTTTAATTGTTTAATGGAGGTGGGAAGTTTATTAAATATGCTAATAACATTGTAATGTACACCCTTTTGTATTACGGTTAGAGACTTCCCTTCCTTGTGTAAATTGTTTTTACTTCTGGTATCAAAGTCATGTATTTCTGAGTTTAGTGTGAAGAGGTTACTGTTATTAATAACAAATAACATGAGTGATTGAATATGCTGGCAAGTGAGTGTCAGTATTCCAGTTTTCATGAAAGTCCCCTACAAGATGTTTTTGGTGAGACCTGACATAATATTCTAACAGCCTTTTTTTGAACTGTAAATATTTTATCTTTCCCTGATGCATTGCCCCAGAATATTATACCATATGTCATTATAGAGTGGAAATATGCAAAATAAACTAATTTTCTTTGACATAATTCTAAGAGCAAAGGTTGCCGAGCCTAGTTTTCGCAGGAGAATATTAATATGATCCTTCCAGTTTAATTTATTGTCCATGGATATTCCCAAAATTTTTGTACATTCAACTTCAGTTATTTCACAATTATTTGTTGCTAGTTTTATTGAGTCAAATTGGCATTCTTTGTCTGAAACTGCATGAAGTGCGTTTTATCACAATTGACTGACAAGCCATTGGCTGAAAACCAGTGAAGCATCTGGCTTAATGTAACACTGGCAGCATTTTCCAGACTATTTTTTTTATTTGTAACCAAAATACTAGTATCATCAGCAAAAAGTATAGTTTTAAAAGAAGAATTTATGGATCTATATATATATATATATATATTAAGAAGAGCAATGGACCTAGAATGGAACCCTGTGGAACCCCAGTCTTTATTTGTCCCCAGTCTGAGTTAATAATTTGTCCAGAGTTAGTCTTTTAATGTAACCCTCTGTTTCCTATTTGTTAGGTAAGAGGAGAACCAATTATGGGAATTTCCTGTTATTCCATAAAACTTCATTTTGTTTGGAAGGATATTATGGTCTACACAAGTTCTATAACCTAGGTAGATCCTCTGTCGCGGCGTTGGAGACTCACAACCCTCTTTTTCTATTAGTTGACGCGGTTCTCTTTCTCTCCAACACATCACTGATTTTTCTGACTATTATATGATTATTGCCCTGTGCACTATTCTCGACCACGCCTCTTCCCCACATTCTGGATAACTTCTCGCGGACTTTTCTATATCTCCCGAACCTCTTCCATCCCTCAATTTGTCTTAAAATTCAGTTTTGTATTTTAGTCATCATTTCAAAAATTCCAGTCTCCTCTTTGCAGATTTGCGACGTGTCAATTTTATTTGTATATAGCCGTGCGAAACTTAAATATAATTTTAGAATTATCTACTAGATTCTCACATTAGTGTTGGAAAATTGGCGAGTTCCCGTTCCTGTGACTATCCAAGAACCAGGGAAGTCTTCGAAACGTATGCTTTATACATTTATTTCGAGACGTGCAAGAGCTTTGTGAGAACAGACCCGTGAAAAGGAGTGTGCTCAAATAGTTCTATTACACTCTTCAGTGTTACAAAACATGAGTTAAAAAAGGCAAATCACGAATAAATAGAATATAGTAACCTAGGTATGTATGGTAATTGAAATTTCTGATGAAAAATGGTGTAATTAATATTGGTTTTAATTCTCAAATTTTATATTGTTATTTATACAGATAATCATCACACCAAGGTGCTTGGGACCACAAATAATTTTGAGGTGAGCTTTTATAACGTTTTTACTAACTTTAGAAGCTGCAACTGGTTTTCTTCGATGTTTATAAATTACTCTTTTTTAAGAAAAAACTCGTCTTCGTATCATTTGTGGTTGTTACATAAACTTTCGTCTTATAGTTATTGCCGTCATACTGAACCACGACTCGAAAATAAATTATGAAATGGTTTGATTTCGTGAAACTCTCAGATCCGCTTTCTTTGGAGCACAATTCTTTTTATGTTCCCCTGATAATACCTTCAGAACTTGAAGTTCTAACGGGTAAGTCACGGCAGGAGCTGAGCCACGTGATTTCGTGATTAGGGCACCGACCTTTGAAGTCCAAGGGCGAGGGTTCAAATCAGGTCGTCTCTCGACGTATTTCCCAAATTAAGTAATAATGCTTGGTTGATGTTCAGAAATTATTAATATTATTTACAAGTATACCTACCTTTACAGTCATCTAAATAAATCTTAAATCAACAAGGAAAGAGCATATAAACTAAAGCCAAACGAAGCAACAAAACAGAAAATATTGGTGTCATAATTGTGAAGATTTCATCCAACGTGACGACCTTTCCTAGCGTTTTCTTAATGGCTCAAAGAAATAGTCTGACGAAGTCGTAAAGCGAGGAAAATTTAATTAGCCATGTTAATGACTTAGACGCCGGACAATTACTTCTGGATGGAAAGAGGTACTCTGACCTCATCCCTGTCAGTAGACGGAATGCGCTTTGTTAGTTGACCGTCTGACTTTAATGATCTTCCAGCGACTGTTCAAAGGCAATATACTATTATACTTTCCAAACATTTCATTGTCATCTATTCGTGATATCGAGTCTCACTGCTTCTGTTAAAATCGTCCTTTACTGATACAGCTCGAGAATTGATCGAAAAAAGGATTGGCAACTTAACGTTCATTAAAAAGGGCAGTAACGTGAACCGATCTTCTACGCCACATTTTCCACAAAAACTCATTTGTACTGATGAAGTTTAATGATGGCTGACCTCGTACAGAATGTGGCTGCGGAATCAATGGTCAATTTCGTCGTCTGTTGTTGTGGGTCAACCGAGGAACGTCTCTGCGGGTCTATATTCGCACAATGACACGAAGCACTTCCGTCAACAAGAGCGGCTGTCTTTGTCGTCGCCTGACCCACATACTAACAGCTGCGTGCCACATCCCTGAGTAAACTGCCCCAATGACATTTAATCTCTTGGACCATGCCACAACATGAAGAGCGACCACGGGGGCCATTGCACAAGACAGAGGTGGGGGACATTTCCTAGACAGAACAAGTAGCTGCCAATTACATTACACCGTGTGTTATGAGAAATGCATCAGGAAATATCAAACAATACAGTTCATTTTCCTAATATGATCAAACAAGCTGTACCTTCCATTAAATCCCATCAAAGATGAATTTATCACCATCCTATAACAAATTAGGCACCAAAATCAAGACCATATTGAATGAATTCATAAGGAAATGTTCCAATTATAGTGGAAAGTGTGAATTCAGAATTAGATAATCACAGACAGAATTATGAGACATATTTCGTTAAGGCCACAGGAAAGAGATGTCTACAGAGGACAATATTAACTTTAAAAAACATTATACTGTATTGTTAAAAAATAAATTTATTTCAAAATCTGAAAATGTTTTGTTACAGAAACAACACTTATACATATATACCAGATATTTATATTTTAATAATTTTTTCATGTGGTAATGTAGCTCAACATTTATTTATGAGTGGCGGTCATTTAGGATCTTCATTTATGACCTTTGAGAGATTTATGGCTTTGATAAATTTGATGGATTTCAATAAACTAAATACAAAGAAGATCAATAAAAATATAAACTCCAATATTAGTGTGTTTCTAACAATTCTTCTTAGTTTTCAAAATTATATATGTAGTAGATACTCTCTTCGTTTCATTACCAACTAATTTTTATGTATGAAATGTTTGCTCAATATCTTGTGAAGTAATTTATATATTCCACTACAAGCCTTCTATTTGTCTTGTTTATTATGCATTCATTACTTTTATCATGTTTGGGAAGGGCAATAAAGACATTCCCATTTTTTGTGATAAATAATTGCATAAGTTCTTTCTCCAGGTGCTTTATTGAGAGTTTGGATTACTGATTACATACCACATGCTACCATCTGAGCTTCCAGAGGAAGTATGATTGTGATACATTTCACAGCTATCCTTCAGATACAGCCAAAATTTCAAACTTTTGTGATCAATTCTAGCTTTTATATTTTTGGACTTTCATTTAGCAATAAATATGAAATAGAAAACCAGAAATAAATTTTAGTGAACAGAAATTATCGTGTCTCTAAGAATACAATAATAAAGAATAGATCTGTGAATGTGATGGCAGATTCTAATTTAATAACCATTATTCATTTTCAAGTCCACTTAAATGGATGTTGGAAAGCAGAAGGTTCTTCATGTAGACATAAAAACGTAAGTATTTTTTATCATGGTGTAACTTTGTATAACTATCAATTAATCAAGAAATTTCTCTACCATTAAATACCCTTTAAGATGTAGAACTTTTAAAAGAAAATTCTGTGCCTTGTGCTTACCTATTTCCTTCATTACTTGTACAATAACTGTTGAAATGCATAATTGTCTAATTAACTTTACTATTATCAGTATATCATAACCATTCCAAATTAAAACACAATAAAATTCTAACATAATGATGTTTTCATAAGTAAATATTAATTTAAATTGCTTCATATAATAGTATGATGCCAAATAATTGTAATGGAGGGTCATACAACCAGCCTGAAGCACAAATGGATATGTGACTACATGGGTCGGACAAATTTGCTACAAACTATAAATTGAATTAATAAAACATAAGCAATACTGCAGGAAATAAAATGAAATAAAATTGGTACTTTAATTTCTCTTAGAAATTTTAAAAATATTCATTAAGTTATATTTTTATATGTCCACACATTAATAAAAAAATATAAGGTATTATGATTACTATTATTATTATAGTCTCAATACTTTCAAATAGCTTCATAATAAGGAATGTTATTTATGAAGCAGATGATAGTTGAACAGCTTTCTTGGTGTTCATAAAATTTGCCAGGTTCATGTTTCATCATACACAATGATTTACCTAGATAATGAATTTTATATAATTATATAATTCAAAGATTTGAATACTGTTTGAGGGTTAATGCCATGAAATCTGTTAAAAATGTGTTATAATAAAGGTTTATATGGCACTTTTTGAAAATGAATACTTCAATTTTGCAAGGTGACTGCACTTTATATGTGACCAATAAACATGTTTAAAAGTATTAAATAACCTTATGGTGACCAATTTCTATACATGTTCTACAGACCTTGTAGAGCATAATAATGTACTTTGTAAATATCAGTCATGTTTTATAATAGAGCAATAAACTCATACAATACTGTAACTTGAAAAAAAATGGAGTGTGAGATAGATAGTAATAATGTAAACCTTTCAGTGTTACCAGATTTTACAACAGTTAAGTGAAAATTATATAAACAATGCATTAGGAATCAGAGACAGTCACCGTTAAAAGATTTTCAATACAAAGAAAGGCAACCAAATCATTTTGAATCTGTAAGAAGAAAAGCCCCATTATTAAATGTACAAATACATAAAAACATTCTGCATTTCCAACTCATTTTTTCTGGAATGTTAATACTTTCATTTTATATTAAAATAAAACACAAAGTTTTCTATCAGTCAAATAGATGAAAAAGTTATGCATTAGCTGAAAATATGTTTCCTAATTATTTAATAATACAATATTTTAGAAAAACAAAACTGATTTTGTGAAATAACAGATTTAGATATTGCAAGAAAATATTTCTTAATTTTTAAATGTAATTATTTTATTGTCATCAATGAACAAAGGGTTCATATTCCTAAAATAAATATTTTATATCAGTGAGAGTATAATAGAATTCTCATGGTTGAATTGAAGGTATTTTATCAAAACTAATTTTAATAGTCAATGCTAATTATTTAAATGTTTAGGTTTTTATGTAAAATCTTCATGTTGTACTTACATTTACAGAGCACAGGCTACAAAGGATGCTATCAATTGTTTTCTTAAATATATCAATAAAAATTTAATCAATGTGAAATTATCTCATAATAATGTTCAAAAAGATAATACTGCATGTTAGTTTTCAAGATAAATAAATTGACATATGTTAAAATATAATACATTTTCAATAAACCTCTAATATATATTAAATCAGATATTGTGCTGTTCATACTGCTCCTCAGACAAGTAATTTTTAAATGTATTGCTAATCCCCAGTTAAATTTCATTTATTTTAATTTTTCTTAATACCTAAAAATCACATTGAATTATTTAAGAAATTCAATACTGATTAAGTCAATATAAATTTTCTTATGCCTCCTTACCCTTATAAATGATTTTGTTTATAGTAAAGTTCTTTCTATGTTTATGTATATTAAAAATGAGCTAATTTTTTTTTATCAGACATATCATTTTTGAATATATATCAACTTCCTGTGATAAAATACATGGGGCAGTCCAAGTGGTAAGGTCACAGACCTTTGTTACATACAGTACCATTTACATAAGCAGAATGAGCAACACAAAGTAAATTGACAGTGTACTCATAATTTTTTACCATTTGTTAATATTGAATGTTTTGTAGTATTGACAAGAAAATTAAATACCTCATTTCTGTCTCAATAATTTGGTCAAAAGGAGCTTTCAACTTTCAACATATTCATAAATGTTAATAAAACCTTAATTTTAAATTAACATCCTGAAAACTTAAATAAGGGCAAGTAGCTCATTAAATGTTGGTCAATCTCCTTTTAGTTTTTATTATGTTACATTTTAAATTATTGAAGTTTTCTAGACTGACGAATATAACTCACTGTTGAAAACTCCTGTTGCCACTTTATCAAGACCGCAGTAATGGTTATATTTTTATCAACAATTTTTAAAGAATTTTATTACTTCATTAATTTCTATGTATATATGAACTATTATAATAAATCTATCATTTCAAAATTCTTTATAATATTTGTCATTCTCTACTTTCTGAAATTCTAGGTTGATTTAATGTATTTAATTTTTCCATTATTTGAATGATTATTCCTGTTTTCCTTATACATTATTATATCTGTAGATTGAAATATTAAATTAAACAAAAATGACAAAATAAAGAAATATTCTGATAATAGAAGAGTAACGTCAAATGAAAGCAAAATCGGACAAGATCAACAAGATAAAAAAGCCAAATTGAAATCAATTTGTATATCTTTTATCTCAAATTTTGTGTAAAATTTTTATCAATCATGGTGCTTTAATTTATTAATTTATGTAGGATTACAAAAAAGAGGCTGAATAAATATTACACAACTTCCTGTGATAAAATAAAGGGGCAGCACAAGTGGTAAGGTCACAGATAGACACTTTATTTCATATATACCTCTGTGATTATCAGTAGACATTGAAAAATTATTTTCCCACACACATTACAATATTCACATGATAGAAATGGGAAAATTAACTATTTTCAGTTTTATGCTACATCACAGACAGACAAACTTAAATATATAAAGTAGGAATTGAAAAAGACTATTGGGACTTTAGAAAATATGGAGAAAAAAAAACACTTTTCTACACTTTGCACTAAAACCACATATACATTTGAGTATAGGAAAAAAATCAAGACTAGTTAACATATGAAACATGTTCCATTCCTTAGATAACCTTAAACATTTTCGGCTAAAGGGGAATATAATCCTCGAAATGTATAAATCCGTTTTTTCCCTTCATTATATACATGTTAACAGACTGTGACATCTCTAGTTGTGCACCAATCACAAGTTAGGGGCGTACTGCATGGGGGATATAACCACCAGTTACCCATTTTCATGCTTTCACTCCTTGAATTTTTTTTTGTTTTTGACTCGGAAAGTTTATAAATGTTATACTATATCATATATATCAATCCCAAGAAATATGATTTTTAAAATATTGCACTTTAATTTAAAATGCAAACAAATAAAGTGAAATGAAGGATTCATATGAGTAGGGGTATTTAATGTAAAATTTACATTAAACACATTGAATGAACTATTAACATTTAAAATTTGATCATTTTTGTATTCTAGGACGCCACTAAGACATATTTACTGTATACATGTTCAATGGCAAAAACGGACAATTGGAAAATACAGTCACATCTCAGCACATTCCTTCTAAACAGCAAAATATAATAATTGATTACATTTAGTTTTAACACCTCTAACTCACATTTTACATAGCGCTCTTCTGAAGCAATTGTGCAAATCTATTCGTGATGAGCAATGAAACGTCTATAAAACGATCAACACAATTTGTTATGCATGTTTCAGTTCTGCTGTCCAACTTGGTGCCCGGCTTATCTAAACACTTGTCCCAACATATTTCGTTAAATTCATGAATCTGTAACAAAAGTATAAAGTTAAAATTGTAATAAAGTTACAGCATATTCTGATTCATCCTGAATTTTTCTTACTTGAGCATTAAATTGGGCCTTCTGTTTTTCTATCATTAAAAATTCTTCTAATTCACTGTCACCTTTCCCTGATGATGTGCTTGGCATAAAGCTGGAACTATCAGAATCGAATGACATTTTGGCAAGTTCCTTTGGCAATGTACTATTCAAAATTGGGATTCAAAAAGCTATACAGAAGAACGCTTTTTCATAAATTTTTCATCCAACTTGCCAAAGATGTTAAGCTAAATTCCCACGTGCAAAGATATCTCCCCTCAATTGGCAAATTAGAATATTTTTAATATTTCTTAATAATAATTTAAGAAACATATCGTTTTAGTAAAGGATTGACCTAGAGTGTTTTATATAATTAAAATAACTATAGATATATTTAAATTTGTTGATTATGTTTTACATTTAAATATGATGTAATAATTTCATTTTTCTTCAACAATTAGGATGAACACAATTATATTTGTTCTACCATCTGAAGCTTGGTTTATTTTACTGTAGAATACTGAAGAAAATGTTAATCCTATATCGATCCTTCTTCAGACTAATTTTGGAATACGATACGGCATGTTGGAGTCCGCAGTTCAAAATTGAGTGAGAAATTATAGTAAAAGGATGATTTACAAAATGTGAAAAATGCTTTGAAACGAATCAATAGAGCAGCGCTCGGGGTAAATATTCTTTACCGAAAATAACTATTAGAGATGTACTTGTTAGCTTTCTAGTGAGTTACTTCAGAATATTACGAATCGGTAGCCATGATTTACTAGCTTAACGACGAGCACTGTTGAGATGTTTAAAATTTCATTGCAGAAATCTATAATTAAATTTATTTTATTTTATGTATGAAAAATACAAATGACTACGGTTTAAAGAGCCGAAAGCTCCTGTGCTTTGATATGAATTTTATAATAAACAGACTATTTCTGAGAACCGCTGTTGGTGGTCTTTTGTACATTAAATTCAGTTAATTAAAGTGATTGAAATGATTTGACTTACGCTACATAAGTAATGCTTTAATTTTTACTCATGATAACAAACTTATTTATGGAATAGAAATTTGGGGAGTGCTGCTTCTAAGTATACGGACAGACTTATAATCTCACAAAAAAGTTATTAGATTTATATTTGGTATGAAAACAATCGATTCATGGAAACGAAAAGTAAAATACTATATATTTTCTATACATTTTCAAATTTATTATTATGGTAAAGAAATAAAAAAACTACCAGGATAAACTGTAACCAATCCTTATAATACTAGGATAAATGCAAACTATTTTAGAATACACACCAAATTTAAGAAAACCTTAGCACGACCAATTTTTGAAGTGAATTTTATTTTGTAATTAACTGCCAATGCATATAAAACAACTGCAAGGCTAGCAGTTTGAAAAAAAAACTTTTGACAGAGTATTTAGCAAATAAAGTAGTAACTAAGTTAAATGAATAGTGATACAATTGTCAAACTGTATACTGATTAATTAAATTTTTTTCTTTTTTGCCTATTTATATATACATGGCGTTTTCCCATATTCCAATTATGCAATATAGGGCTGTAGTTAAAGACAGTTTCAACAGAAAAGGGCACTAAAACAGCTATATAAATGTTATTTAATATTTAAATAGAAACTGAAAAAAGTTTGTAATTGCAGGAACAATATTCTTACTTAAAGTTGAGATATTTGTTTGTATGTCTTTGGAAACAAAGAATCTGTCTCAATACAAAATGTTTTGAATTAAAATTCATAAGACTTGGTTTCGATGTCATTATCATAACTATCTACAAAAATGTATGTCAATATCGGAGAACAAGTATTTTATAAAAACGTTAACATATTTGATTAAAATTTCAATGAATCAAATATAACTTTATAGGTTAAAAGCTCAGTGGATTATTAGATTATTTTTTCATAATAAATATGTGATTATAACGAATTTTAATTGAATATAATCTGTGCTTAGAGTGGATGTTGTTTTTCTTATTTCACATTGATATACATACATTTATTAAATATATTGTTATCGTTTGGGGAATCGATTATCTTGTTCGATATTCCTCGTTCTGTGTATCGAGGTTATCAATGTCGATATACTGTTTGTCGACTCAGCTGCTAATGAAGTAGTTCGGTTATTTGCCACCAGGGTCCTGAGGGGAGCAGACGGCCCAGAAGCGAAGAGCTAGGCAAGTGTTACTGAACCAAAACAAACCGATCCAAGGTCGTGCAGCCGCCAGCTGATCCAGTGCAAGCCATACTGCGTGCTGCGTTGCAGACGGAAACCCGTCAGACAAGAATGACTTCTCCGACGCAAGTGGTGAGTGATTACATTAATTCCTCATATTTCTCCTACGTAAATAAATGGCAAAGGAGAAGATGTAGATATTGTCGATTGCCTAGAATTTTCAGTATTTATTTGAAGAAAGAAGCCCTTCCACACCGCTATTGTTCTCACCACACAAAGTATTTAAATTTATATAGTTTATTTACTATGAACATCAAGCGGTCGACGAATAGCGCATCAGCATTATTATTATGATTGCGGTAGATCAAGATGCTGCGCACCACTCAACGTCAGGGCCATTGTGCTTTACGATCTTTCCATCATTTCTCCGTACCTTACTGACCATTCTTTCATCCAAATATATTGTCGGGTCTGTTAGAAGAACGACAACGCAAAAAAAAAAAAAAATCAGCATCGATGGTGATCTTTGATGATGGACCTGATACGGACGAATCAATTGTGCTTGTCTCTTAAGTCGGATCAGTACCAAACTTTTTGTCTCTGTAATATTCTGGAAGAGAATATACTGTATTCCTTAATGGATTCGATGTTCTAAAGCGCTATAATTGGAAGAATTTGATTATTTCTGTATCAATAAGTATTGAACCAGTGTCCGTCAACATGAACAATGAAACAGGTTGAGTCTTACCTCAAAACGAAACTAAATTTAGAACTCGTTCAAAATCACGTCAGTTTGGAACATGTGCGCTTTGTATTTGCCAACAGTCTGCAGAAAATGTAAACACTCCATTCTTTTCTTACAAACGTTTGGTAGGTGTAATCGCTATTTGATTTTAAGAACATTTAAGAATATATTAATAAATTATTTTAGTTCTATTTACTTCGACTGATTCAGGATTTGTCTGGCTTCTTCTCAAGTTATCCTGTACCTTTCTCCGAGAACTTACAACATCCTTACCATTATATGCGGAATTATCATTGACATTATTACCATTTGCAATAGACAACACTAGATTTACTTGCGTCAGTATAATTCCCACTGAATCGTCTCTTCTCCATTGGTGGATATTTCCATTTTATCTCACAAAATTCTCTGACTGACCAGTTTTATTTCGAGTAACCACAAAATTTTTCAGAAACTTTTGTTGAGATCTTTGCAACAATAGAAGTCTTACTTCTGGAAAGTTCCAACAGGTTAATCAATTTCGGCCACGTCTAATTTTATGACCGCTTGAACTCGCACTCTTTTCTGGGCCAAGTCTTTGCAAAACCCCGCGAATTACAACAGTTGCAGCCAATAGAACTAATCGGTAACCTCTGTTCCATCCGAGAAAATATTAACCTCTGTCATTGTTGATTGAAATGCCTCCATGGATCCCGGCATACCTGATATGGAGGTAGATAGCACTAGAAGGAAGTTTTTATGAACAAACTTCCTCATTTGGGATTTCGCTGTCTTTTGTTTTAAACCAGTAATATTAAATTAAGCTTTCCATAAGCCACGGAACCTTGGCCGATTTTAGGGGAGTATGTTTTCGGGTCGCAGAAGTTGGGCTTATGCCAGTCAGCAAACAACCCCCTTAAATATGGTCGAGGCATGGTGTAGATATTACTTGCGTCCCAACAACAAACCTTGATTCCCATTATCGAAAGAGGTATTTCTGAATCACTTTTAGGCGAATTCCTGGATCAAACTGGGACCCAGGCTCCCTTATTGTTCATCCACATTCCCCCTTTCCATCCCTTCCTATGCATTTGCAGGGGAGATGTATAACCCTCGTGCTCACTCCCGAACTATTTTCAGAGGGCTGTAAATTAAATTCCCGATTTACTTAAACTTATGTTTATCTTATCGTATAACGCTGCCTCCTTTTTATCTTTCAAAAGGAAGAACGCAATCTACAAATTATTGGAAACTTAGGAGTTTTGTTTTGAATTCCGTCGTTACGTGGGTAACGTTCAAGCAGAGTACACCGACGATCAATCAACTACTTATTTTTGTACCATTTTATTTTTCACTGTTAAGTGAAGCCAGATTGGTACTCCTTGCGTTCGTAGACGTTTACGTTACCTCTATATTTAAATCAAATTTATTTTCAATGAATGATTTTTAGTTCCTGACCCTGGTCATAGTGTGAACTCACGTGCAATGTCATCGAACATTGAATGAAAAGTTTGTAAACGTTATCGGGATTGAATCCGCATTCATAATGACGGAAAATTGAAGTGAGGGAGATATACGGACAGAGACGAGCTTGAATAGTAAACCAGCGAGTATGTTACGCAAAAATGGTGACGCTCGTAAGTATGACGATTTTCGTTTTCGCATTTCTTTTTCTCTCAATTTCATATGTTCCCTTCACCATACAATTCTTTACCGAGATCAAAGCCGTATAATAATGTACAAATGTAAAAAAATAACCATTCTTGAAAATGTATATAAACTATAGATTTTCTGATAATGCAATTTTTGATCACATGGGCGACCACTGTCAAATATACAATTCTCTTACCACAATGAGGAGTGTGGCACATGTAAAATAGTATCTCATAGTCATTAAATTTCAAATCTCACTTCGTTGTTATGCATTTAGTCGTAATCGTTATAAAGACTGTGCCTTCTTGGATTGAAATGTTCTTTGTTCGTGCATGTTATACGAGGATAACGCGTTACTGCACTGACTGTCCTTGAGCACTTCAATTAGGCCTCCTGTCCCTCCACTGCGATATAACTTCCTTCGGATATTGAACGAAAATTCCCGACTACAAACAAAGGAAGTATAAATATGTCAAACTCGTTAAACAAAGAACAAACCTACGGAAAATTACGGAGGGACGGACGTTTTGTTTAGATTGTAAATCGGTTTTCGAACAAGAGTTATAAATTTACAACGAAAACATAGACGCAAAAATGTCCGTGAAGGAAATAATGCATTGGAACTTGTTTCATTTCTGTTCAGTGATTAGTTTCTCCTGTCTACGGATTGGAGAAGTCAACTTCTTTATTATACAACGTGAACGTCGTGGTCGTTATTTCGTTTGTAGCAATAAGATAACATGACATCAAACTTTACGAGCACAGTTCTGGAGATCAAAGCCCTAAAAAGTAGTTGAAAACAAATAAATTACGTAATATGGTATAGATTAAATATAAATATATATATCTCTCAAAATTCCAATGTTAACAATTTTGGTCGTGGGGAAAAAAAGGAATCTTTGTAATTTCTTTGACGAAAGAGCAAGTCGCTGGTTGATCTTTGAGATGTGTATCTTTATATTTTTTTGGACGTTATTTCCGATTCGAGTGAAAATATTGTGTACAATTCTTCGTCTTCAACGCAGTATGAAAACATACCATCATTATATCTTCATAATTTCAAGACATAAGTTCTTTTTAAGGGTGGCACGAAGCAATTACAGCGAAGTCCGTGATAACAACTTGAGGTTTCCAGTGAATGACCTCCGAAGATCCTGAGAGAGACTCTATTTCTGAATGAGAAGAAATACGCGGGCAAATCGTTACATATTTTTCCCCCCACAGAAAATGTTTAATTTATTTATTTTCTCTTTAATATAATTACGTCCGACAAAAATGTATTTTTAAAAGATCAAGCCAATTTCACTTTTTTCTTTCCAGAACTAAGCTAAATCTTGAAAATATATTCAAATTGACACATTATATATATAATATTGCCACGTCTCAGAACCTACAGCCATAGCTCAGAGACTGCTGGTCTGCAGACATATGGACTCTACGCTACCATTTTTTGTTTGTTTACTTTATTTCCCCCAATGTTTAAATCGTAATGGACCTCGAAGCAGAGGCACTCTTTCGCAGTACGAGCCTCTGTACAGCACTTCGTTTGAATAAACGTCTATAACCTCTAGCAGTGTGTTACTATATCTCACGATCCTTCAGAAACGTGACAATATCTAACGGGTTTCCACAAACCTTTCTCGCTGGAATATTTCCCTGAAACAGTCGAGAATTGTCAAAGACATATTTACCCCAGGCTTATCGATTCCTTAAAACAATGCGCATTGAACAAAATCCGTTGACATTGTTTTGTTGCCTAATTGATTGTAAATTTATGATCCGCTGTCCAGAGATAAAGCGGCTTTTAAACCTTATCACGTGTATCTTTCCACGCTTTGTTTCCCGTGAGCGATTTAAATCGAGAGCGCTGCATACATTAATTTTGTACTGTATTGTTTACGTGGTAGTTTGTTTGTTAAATGCCTCTACTTTATGCAGCATCCTTAACGAAAAGTAAAATTCTAAATAAATTGTGATCTATTAACTTAATCATTAACGTGAAAAAGTCTTCTGATATTAATTAATGTTTTTATTCACGTTGATAATTTGAGCTAGGTTCAACGGTTTTATTGTAATACTTACCCTTCCGCCTCAGGTCATATTGTTTACAAATTCCAATGTTGAAGAATTCATTTCGTTATTTATAATTGCGACAATCGTCTTTGAAAATCCAAATGGAGAGCTGATAAACGTTTTGCTAAAACACGTATAATGTTTATTTAGTCATTATAATTTTTTATTATTTTTATTGGGGCCTATTAAAATTTAATAGAAACCGCAGAGTTGGACTACAATTTGTAGTATTCATATCCTTTACTTTAATTAAGCTCCTCGTCGATGGAAGGCAGTTGGTAGTATTTATAACACGTTTAGGGGCTCTAAGTTAATGTAAAATAAATAACAATTTGGAAATAAAATCAAAATTCAACATTTATTTAACTGGGTGCGTGATTAATGTTGTTTTTAAAAAATCAAAATTATTTAAATTATATTGCAGAGCACACTAAATTTGCATTAATTCAAATTCTTAATATCAGGGTTATCCGTATAGAATTTAATTTTATTAGCAATTTCACCTGCCAATGTGATACTATAGAAATTTTAAGTTAACGATACCGACAGAAGACTGCAGCTGTTTTCTCAGGTAACGATAGTGACGCGGTTTCCGTTTGTCTCGGCTGGAGAGGTTCATCAGAGCGGCGCAGGATTGTGATGATTGAGGTTGCATTCGGGACGGAATGGCTGTGTCGTTCTGTTGACTGTCTCATTAGCAGGACACGGCTTGTACCGGAATTGTCGAGACATGCACCCAATTCTCAATATCTCTTCTCGGTCACTACTTTGACCTGCTCTCGCTAGTGGTCCGCAATTTAATGAATCTCTCATCCGAAAACTCCCTTCTATTTTCTAACAGCCAGTCAGCATTAATTTTAAATCAAATTTAAATAATCCCCATTGGTTGAATTTTTCGGAGTTGCAGATACTTCACATTAGTTATGCGAAGCTTCAGAACTGACGGAAGTAAATCTGTCTTAAATTTGGCACGGACTGACTTCAGGGTTGGATCTGTATTGTCCGAGAAAAAGCGTCCGAAGAAGAAACACGCGTTTGATTAACTTATTATAATTGTGAGTAATTGAAACGAGCATGAGACTTTTTGATGGATTGTGGGGAGTTATTTAATAATCAGAACACGTAAACATTTAAACTGCTTATATAGAACAGGGTTCAAGCAAAAAGGATCCTCAATCATTGCTTGTTGCTAATTATATTCACAATTCTTATGCCCTCTAAGTAGATTATTCTACGAAACGCTGATTGCAAAGGTTTGTTAGTCACGTCCTTGAGGAGAAATACATAATATGTCAGAGAGACGTCGCGACTTTTCCACACAGCAGAAATACGGATTTGAAGATCTCGACACGTCGTCCCGTTGTAATAGGCACCAACAGGTTGGAAGGTGGCTGGTTCCGTTTCGGATCCTCACGGCTGAACACCAGAGGTGAGCACATAATCAAATAATGTTAAAATTGTTAAGCTGCAGGATTATAAATGGCTACATCTTCCAGTTACTTCCCTTTTTGGAATGAATCGTGAATTGATCTCAGCATTTGAAATGAGAAAATTGAATATATCAAGGGAGGGTGAGTTAAAGTGCAGATATGAGCGGGGAAGAAATGGAGAAGTATTCTGAGAATTGATTACACAGTATAGAACTGCAATGGTTTGCTAAGACGACGCTAACGACCGCAGACACTTTTTCCTGAAATAATCTCCCAAGAATCCCAATTGAGTCATCGTTAGTTACGAAGTCAGAAACCATGAGGTCCGGAAGTTAGCCATTTTGTACATTCTGTGCGTATACTTAATTGTCTTAGAAACTGTTCCGATTCAGATATTTTCCTTGAGGTGTAAGCAGCCGTTAATATTTTTTAAAATGTTATATTTTTGTAAATCTGTTAGTATTGTTGACTGATAATACCCAAATTGTTTGATTTAAACGTCAAAAAAGAATTGTAATCTTGAATACGTTTTACTTTGTTAATTACAGGTAAATGACGTTTTGCAGATGAGTTAATTATTATTAGATAGGACAGTACTTCGACCTAAGTAGGGAGCGTAATGAGTTTATCACGGGAGGCGCTAATTCAAATTGCAAACTCGCTACATCCGCGTCTGCGCTGATTCGTGAAGCCATACTTTGCGGTTCATACTTTCGACATTGAAAATGTTAGCATGTTAAAAATAGCAGACGTCCTCTCAACAATAAACACACCGAAACATGGCTCGTAAGGTTGGCGGAAAAGTATCGAAGGAAATGACATTAGACCGTATCCGAGAAATTTGGATTTTGTATTTTTACGGACGGGGAAATAAAATATTAACATGACAAGTTTTCTGAGATACGGATTAGATAATTGAACTATTTTAATTACACAAAAACGTAGAAATTAACGCTTAAGTCTAATTAAAATTATACATTAAGAAGATGAGAATGGAAACTGTCAACCGGTAGACTGACTAATCCGATACAACATTCCACATTCTCATAAACCTAATCTAGGCTCACCTGCAATTTAGTAATCACAACATTAGCTAGGAAATCAGTGAAGAATGGATATTGTGTAAATTGAACAAAGGTGCATGGATTTCAATTCAAAGAGAAAAGAATTGCTTCAGTTGAAGCTCAGCCGAAGATTGTAAAGATTGCGATTAGTAAATTGTAGGTGAGTCTAGCTTATGTTTACAAAAGTGGAGGAATGTTGTCGGTCGACCTGGACTAGCTCAGATGGTTGGAGCTCCGCCCGGAAAACGGGCAGTCCCGGTTTCGATGTGCGGATCCGGTCGCATATTTTCCATTCTTATCTTCGAAATTTAGTTTTATGGCCTTTAGCTGAGCTTCAATTGAATTATTTATTGATTTTGACAAGGAAATTCTGTCTACTATATACAAATAATGTAAGTAACCTCTTAAACTTTGCCAGTAGTAAACAAAACAATGAGCGTAACTTGCCCACATGTATGTTTTATTTTCAATTAATATTTAACACGTTCAAAATTGCTAGGAATAATTCCTTATACCCGAAAACTTTCTTGTATAGAATAATTATTTTGTAACACATTTAATTGCCGAATTTTAGCCTGTTACTGAATATCCATGCTTAATTCTAGGTCTTTTAATTTATTGCAGTTGTTCTAGTTTAAGACTCCTAGGTAAAGATCCAAAATGACGTAGAATTGTAATATATAAAATTTTGTTTTTTCTTTTTAAATTGCTATTCCCAGTGTATTTTATAAATTATATGGCTAATGAAAGTTATGGTTAAATTTGTGTACAGCAGGCGATAACCTGTACGTAGGAGGAATTATTATGTTCAAGAAATTAAATTTGTTAAACGTATTGTAGTACGAAAACACAATTTTCAACTTGTCGTAATTTGAGTGTAAATTAGAATGTCCGTCTGGACTCTTAAATAGATTTTTCACAGTTTAAAAGTATTCTTTCTGAGGAGACTTCATTAAGTGAAAGAATCGGAGCGAGGTGGCCGTGATCGTTGAATGAAAACTCGCTTTCCTTTTGTGTTGCGGAAATAAAAGAGTAATCTGCAGACGAAATTCAATCTACGTTCCACTAACCTACAGAAAAAAGAAATGTTACATCACATCCCCCTATTCCTAAAATCCCTCTTAACAACGAGAACATTTTTCTGCGAACTCTATGGACATAAATTGCCATAAATTCAAACTCATTTTGTTGTAATTATTTTAAGACTAGTAGGGTTCATGCACGTCGAGTTAATTTAGCAATTTATTCTCACTTAATTGTCGGTCACGGTTTTAAGAAGTTCATTTATTTCAAATGGTAGTTTCGGCAGCTCGACATGCCATGGTGATCCTACTTTACTTACAAACAATTCAATTTTAACAGCATTATCCGTACAACGTACTTTGTTACCTTTTAAAATATTTGTGTTGCTTAACACGCCGTCTACTTGATGAGAAATTCGGGATCATATAATATTATTTATAATGTGAAATTGATGGGAATCCGTTTTTAATTTAGATTATAACATGATTATTAAGTTAACATTAAACAAAATAGTTTATTAACTCAAATTACGATAAAAACAAAATTTACATTAAAATCCAGGGCTAGTTCAAATTATTATTTAACAAGAAACTCATTTTACTTGTAGGGTCATTTTTGTTATAGGTGCATAAATTGTGCAGCAGAAAAGTAGCCATACACAATTTTGATGCAATAGCACTGACACATCTAATTTTCCCTGTTAGGAAGCGCCTGCTTTTTTTGTCGGGACCGGTACTTGGCGTCTTCCTTCCAAGAATTCTAGGCTGTTCGCCGCTGTTCAAACTTTACATCTCTGGATGGCCCGTTTCCGTCAAGTCTGCGGCATTACGTCCGCTATTGACGGACAACGCTTTCCAAGGAAACCATAGCTTTAGGCCCAAGCTTCCTTCCTCGTCAGAGCGAAGTCCGTCTCACTACCTTCTCCTATTTCTTTATCTCTGATGCTATTTGGCCAGTGACAGTTTGTTTCAAGAGATATAAAGACAAATTTGACTCACTGCTGATTAAATAGAGAGCAACTAATCTCGCCTCTTTTCCTCTGATGCTACGACCCATACTGACTTGTCGCCTCTCGTGGCCCAAATCCCACAATATCTCCTTATATTCTCTCTTCCCAAAGATTCGAGCCAGACTCCCTTCTCTACCTCTTTCTCTCTCCACCCTCATTTTTCAAAATTCCATTCCAAACTCCTATCTTCTCTCCTGCCGTAACCCAACTACCACACACTCTCTTGACATCCTACTTGTTCAACGATTCTTTCCTGACTGATCATTTATCTGCCTCGTTTCGTCTCAGACCAACTATTCTTATGCCCCACTAAGATCACCAGATAACTTGACCCCCTGCTCCCATCATATTTCCAGCTTGGCCAGTTGTGGTTACCTGATTTCGCGGAGGTAGAAACTACTTTCGAAATTCTCGAAGGGGTTAAAGCCCTGGGTTGGTAATGTCTGCTAATACCCAGTACTGAGGATTTCACACGTTTCAAGTCATTCATCCGCCTCTGATCGGAGTCTTGGCTGTCATGTTATCACCGTCTTACTGACGCCATTAAGGAATTTCTCAACCAGAGTAATTGGGAGTAACACCACTGACTGAATGAAATAGCAACCGTCACCTTAAATATTGTTTAAAAGTCTGTTAGGAAATTAGGGATCCACCTCATAAGATTAAAGTCAATTTCACTCCAATTAATACGTTGGAATCAGCGTGTTAATAACATCAAAATTTGGAATCTAATTCAGATAAATGATATTACTTTTACTCCAATTATTACATAAGAAAACTGAGAAACCTATATTATACTAACTGTTAGGAAATTTGTAATCTAAATCAGATGATAAGTGTCACTTTTACTCCACTTATTATAAAGTAACTGCCAAACTATTTTTGATTGATTCCTTAGAAGCGTACAAACGTAGGTTTTTCACTTTAAAGGATGGTTCTAAATAAAATAGAAATGTACAAACTTCCGTAGTTAAATAAAACTTTCGTATTGTTTATCATCATCCTTCCATGTTTTAGAATTTTTCTATATAAATTTGATCCAATTTTATTTAGTACACTGTAAAAAAAGTGACGCCATACTGCAGGAGATTAAGTGTGGCGCTTTTCCGTGACGTCACAACCGTTTGCATACTGATACATTTGCACATATAATTTTAGCTATTAAGGAGCGAAGGCTTTCCCGGTGAATTTGATTCAAATATAATTCTCGGGTTTCAACCCGGGTAAAAGTTTGTACACACAACGTTTCGACAGCAAGCTCCGCCATCGTCATCAGGTAGACTCGGCACCACAGTCTACCTGGTGACGATGGCGGAGCTTGCCGTCGAAACGTTGTGTGTACAAACTTTTACCCGCGTTGAAACCTGAGAATTATATTTGAATTTTAACTATATTTCCTTCCTCATTTGTGCTATGCCTTTTTCACACTTTCTGTATTTTTTTCTCTCTAGTTTTTGAATACGAACTTTCGTTGTAAACTTTCCGCGCGTTTAAATCTGTATAAAGACCAGAAATTATACATAATAATATTCTATTATGTAATTAGATAGTCCCTCAAAAACCTTTTTCGAATAAGAAATAGGGAACTCAGGTTTATGTACGTAAATAATAGTTATTCCTGTGATATTATAAAATCAGCTTGTGAAGGTCGTAAGTGTAAACTCAGACGTACTTTGAGCTGCACTGTGTCATTGGAGAAAACATTTTTGCCAAAAGAAACAATGAAAAGTCACGTTGGAAAGCATGTCTAATATCAGGAAAAAAGATATTTTTCTATTAGATTTCCTTGTACGCTTCAAGGCGCTGATGAGAGACATTGGCGTGATTTAAAGCTATCCATATACTGTCAAAACAAAAAATTAATATATATCGATATGTTTGTATCGGCTATAATTTTGTGAGTTTAATGTAATCTTCGTACCCTAATTTTATCAATTCTATATCGGTCCTGACGTGAGATTATAGACACACTTTTGTTTGATACAATCTGAAATTAAATTAAGCTTTCACTTAGCAATACTCTTTCTACATTGTTGTTTTACTGAAGTTCTTCTTTGAACTATAAATACAATAGTGTTCAATAAATATAAATTTAGAAAAGATACTATAAATTGTCCTTCTGTTCGTTCAAACGCTATAAACATTTAATTAATCCTAAATTTTGATACCTGATTAAACGTACGCTGTTGTTCACTTTAAGCAGAGTGAAAAGCAAGGGCACGAAATTTCAGCATCGAGTGACAGAGCCATCTATCAGGCAATTAGGGGAGTGCCTCGTTAACATAGCAATTACAGTTAATTGGAGTCCTTACCCGTTACAGGCTGGGTGCAAAACTTCCTCAAAAAACTGCCTCATAAACTTCAAACAGTGTGGTTTTCTGAAGGACGTAACTTAAGAAAACAAAATGAATATAAACATTTACGGTCGTTCCATTTTTAAATAGTTGAGGTCAAATTACAGTCTTCTATAATTATTTCGCGTTCTCCCCACCCTGATTACTTTGGATGTGTTGAGAAACTACGGATAACTCTCCGTACTCGTCCAGAGATGTCACGTAACGATTTCGTGACATGTGATGGCGTTTTCCTAATTGGCGTGTGGGCCAAAGGTTATTAATATCATTACAAAATAATAGATAAACGAAAAAAGTGTAGATTTTTATTCGCCTCGCGGTAATTCGATCCATGTTGAAAAATGTCCTTATATGTTTTGGAGAATCGCAAAGAATTTACAATCACAGAAATATCACAATGGAGGATAACAAAACGAACACGTCATTATCTTAACATTTTTTAATTATAATTTATTTATGATAATGTTATTACTTAAAATTAATCTGATCTTTAGGGACATCAATCGTTAATGCAAACCGAGCTATCGATCTGCCAAAATGTCTCCTCCTCGTGATTGGCAAAGTTTTATTTGTAACTATCTCAGTCGATCGTTCGTGTTAAGGGCTCGTTAAATCTTTCGCTTGTTAGTTAATGGTTCTCGTACGAAGTTTTCCTCTGGATATAAATCTGGACGACTGTCGTTCACGCGAATCATCCGTAAGCGTACTGCACGTCTAAAGTTTGATAAGAAAGATAAATAAAGTTCAATAGTGAACGAGCTTAATTTTTAAATCGCTTTTGCCGTAATTTTTGACGTGGCTTGTGTCTATTTGTTTTCCAGATTTATATTGCCCGATATTAGTGGCGTGAGTTCACAAGAGCCATAACTGTGTGTGTGTGTGCTGCAAATCCCTGGGATTCGCGCTATTGATACCTCGATCGACACTGCGCCAACATATGCAAATTAGGATAGCCTAGTGGCCGGAGGTAACTAAAAAAACCGGCATTTGATCAGCAGAAATGTGAGAACATTCTGAAGTAACAGAGTCTCAAATTTTTTTGACCTCGAATTTAAATATAGCTACGTAGTTTCTTTTAAGACGAACGATCGGAATTCTAATAATATGTAGTTACTATGTCACGGATGTTACAGGACAGCGTTAGTATTTTACACGGGTTTCCCATTAAGCTTCCAATTTTTTTCCCTTATTATTCCCAAGATAAAATACTGTTAAGTAACTGTTAAAATATCAAACACTTTTTTCTCCAACAACAGGCTTTCTAGGGTTTTCCCTGTATCTCTCTAGGAGAAACACCGGGTAGGATCCTTAAACTATAGCCCGGGAGCCCTAGTCAACCCTTTGCTACCTTCCTCTAGCTTCCGTATCCCCCCTTTTTCTATTACCTTCCTATGCTATTAAAGGGGAGTTGCCTGTTTCAGGATCACCCTAATGTACCTTAAAAAATAAGCAGCTGCCTTCCAAAAACTTCAATAAAATTTCGTTGACCGCTTGAACTTGCAATGCTTTGTGGGCAACGAATGCACGGATACCGTCAAGCAGCTATTACCTATATGCCGAATATTACCAACTGATCATAATTCAGCACGGTTATCAAAATTATTCTTCATGAACAATTCTCGGGTTTTCAACCGGGTAAGTATAGAGTTTGAACACAATGTTTCCATGGCTTGCTCTGCCATCTTCTTCAGGTCAACCTTACCCGGTTGAAAACCCGAGAATTTTTCATGAATAATATACACCGGGAAAGCCCACGTTCTCTTATAAAATTATTCTTTATTGTAAAATGAAAAATTTTTCCGTTGTACCTTAAATGTTTATTACATTAGAAGGAACTGGACTATTTGGGAAACACGACTCACATCTTTACGTTTCTAGTAATGAAGAGAAAATCCCATGGTGAATGATAATGATTATGATTAAATAAATACAAGCAATGAAGAATAATGCAGATGTAAAGAAATATTTTTTGAACATTACGTCTAACTTGAAGAAACATTTAGAGGTGTATCTGAACTAGTATTTAGACGTTTAATTTTTGGGCATTAAGTCGCCTACTTATACAACAGCATCCCTAATACAGAACTGGTGGGTTCCACAGAATTACCAGTTAGTGAAAATCATTATAGATTACTTACAGTTTACTTTGGAGGTTTTTCAACTTTTAAGAGAATGTAAATTGAGTTGCGTATCTAAATGAAATGTTGAATGTAAACAGAGCCAGAAACGTACGCACGCTAAAATAGGGTATTGTTTTAAATCTACAAGTGACTAGTAAATCTGGACAGTTACCCAAGGTGGCAGGGTTAGCTTTTGGTGACTATGTATTTACGGAAATCAGCCAGCAGAGCGCTTATATTCAAATTTGATAAATGTTTAATGCATTGAAAGCTGCTCGAATGTTTGAGCGCTCTTGTATAATCGAGCAATGGTCCGCTCAGAAACTGAAATAGAAGATTTTTTTCCCTAGACGTCCGTAAACTATATTCCCCATGGTTGATTAAACACTTTCCTGAAGCCATGTCAGTGGGCCTTAGTGAGCTTCCCCGGAGGAAAAAATTGCTCTCTTGTCACAATTTCGTACAAAATATGTAAAATACTTCAAACTAAAAAATCCTTATCCTTATCCTTAACCTTCAAACTGAACCATATTCATAATGGGACAATATCCTGGATGCTGAAGGAATGTTTATCTCCTGTAAGAGCGTGATGGAGACGATCCTGTACTACTTCTGGGGTGGATGATGCTAAAACCACTTCGCAAGAAGGAACTTGTCTATGTGAATTTTGGGAGAATCTGCCCGCCTTTTTATGCGCTTGTGTAAGACGGGAACTGTTCTAAAATGTTTCGAATCATTCTTGGGAAACATCTTGCACCACAGAGTCTGAGTGACAAGCAATTGCTGTAAAACGGTGTAAATAAATCTAGCAAGCAGAAATAGTTACGTTTTGTTTCTTTTGAAACTCGCATTGTGTAAACACCTTCAATATAGTCAGCTGAAGACAGTCAACTAGCATACCAACAAATGTCTCACCGTAAAGCAACATGGCGGAAACTAAAATATAGACTAAACTTGAGACGTTAATATTTATAGATGTGTAAGAAACAGGAGACTTTTGTTGAACTTGAAGCAAAAATAAATAAATAAAAGAAAAAGGTTTTAAGTGATTGTGCAATTAAAATAATTAATGGAGTATTAGATTAAGCAAAAGTGAGCATTAAGTGATGTTAATGTTAAATTGAGGGTGAAAAATGGCAAAAATCATTTAATACAATTACATGTTTCGCTGCTGATCTGGACACACTTCAGATTTAACTAAAGTTAACAAGTCAAATATTTTACATCACAAAGATATAAAAGTTAAGCCAAATAATATATAATTTATTAGAAAACCAAAGTGTATTAATATTTAAAGAAACAAAGACAATCAATATACATTTGAAACATTATATTTAATATATATAGATATTGTATATACTACTGAGAAAATCAGCGTCAGTTTTTACATTCAGTGTATTAGTGTTGCGTTTAATGTGAATTATTTTATGAAACTAAACAAGATTTGTAATTGTGTCTTTGTCTAAAATTAGGAACTTATCTCAGATTATTTAAGATATGTTTTGAAATGACAAAATTAGTCGATATTGGATCTGTGTCCCATAATTCTTGTGTTGATGGGTCGTTAAGTTTGGCCTATGTTTATATATGGACAGTCATTACAGTGTAATTCATAAGCTAGAAGTTCCCAAAAATCAGAACAAAGCCAATCGACTCTCATTTAGTCTTTGGCTTTGTCAAGGTTCCTTACTTGATGCAAAGTAATTGAAACTTCTCAAAACAAATTAACATTCCATCTCCCTGCTGGTGCGTTACCAGTGATTATTAGTAACGCTTATTTCACTGTTATGTGAATCTTAGCGGCATAATGTCTTCGCTCGCCACACGCGATATTCTTTATACAATATGTCATATAACTGTCATTTATATTACCACGTGAAGCTAAATACTAAAGGAATAACCAAAAAATGTTAATAGCCTAATACGTCATGCCATATTCTGGAGGCACCAAATTTCACAGTAGTGTTTTAACTCCCGCGTCGCGACTCTACCAATGAAAACGATGGTCAAAATCCGCAGGTGACAAGAATGCCGCAGGTTTGTGGGGGAGGAGTTGCATGCGCCAAGTATGCTGCAGCAGCCACACAATCTCGAAGCGACGAGTGTCTATCGATCCGCCTGAGCTCGGAGCCAGTTTTTCATTCTCACGGACGGACATGCATGAGCTGCTGATTGAACGTCACATCGTCCTTGTCCACAGAGACATCGTAATGGGACATTGGGTCAGCAAAGTAATGAGATAACTATAGAGCAGGGTCAGGGCCATCAGCCACGATGCAGCCTTTTTGACATGACGCTCACCTACTGATGGCTTTGTCTCGACCGGTGAAGAACTGAAGTTGGCCCTTCTGCTTGCTGGAGGCTCTTGAAGCGGCTGTGTTGTACAACATATTGATATAAATGTTTGTTACATTTTTTCTGCTTTATATATCATATACAACAAGTTGGTCTTTCTCTCTGAAGTATTTCAATTTTTGTTTACCTTCAAATATCTTCAGCGACTCCAGATATTCTCTTCATTTTTAGTCTTGTTTGTTCCTTAAGGTGTATTAAGTTACTACAAATGACAAACGTTTGTTAGAATTATTTTAAATACATATTTAATCCTTAAACTAACGCTTGCGCGCGGGGCTGAACTGGATACTACTGTATGAGGCAAAATGTTGTGTGTTCCTCAAGAAAAACTGGCAGACTCATAAGAATGAGTTACAGGTTGCTGTATCCAAAAATAATCGATTAAGAAGGAAAAGGAACGGGAAATAGAGAAAATGATAGCAAAGACTGCCGTGGTAAAAAAAGAAAAAATCGAGGAAACGATCAACCGTACGCTAAATAAGTATAAAAAATAAAACACAAAGTGTGTTAAGATTTTTCTTAACTATATTTAATTTTATTGCACTAATTTATATACAAAACATCCTATCTGTTTCTTTTTAAAAGTTCACCAAATATCTAAATTCGTTTGTTTTAAGTTTTATTGATATTAGATTAAGTAGGCGATAGAATATACTAATGTTTTCAAAATTTTATGAAGTAATTTTCCTTTTCCCATAATTTTACATTAATTGTTAAACTAAAGGTGTCCCGTTCCGCTCCAACTTCCTATGTAAGCTGTGAACAGGTTCAAGATGTGACAAAAGCCGCGCTTCCTTAACCATTGTAGTTGCTAAAGGACCTTCACAATGGCGGACAACGGACAGGCGGTCAATACTTATTGGCATCCCCACAATACTTTATTGTAATTGTCTTAAATTAAGGATGAAGGACTTGTATTGTTTCGACCAGTCACAGAGGGAAAAGCATGACCGTGGATAAACGAAATAGAAGTTGCAACGAACTTAAGGTCGGAAGCTCACTTGCGTCTTCGACGAGAAGAAATAATAGGTCTAGCAACCTTCAACCAAGCTGTCAGTACACAATGGGAAAATAAGATGAAATTCCTATCAGAACTCCAGAAGAAGCGTTATGAGCATTTTCTATGGATAAGAGGAGGCCAATAATGGGAAAGTACAAGCTGTGATAATACGTCAACTACGAAATCAAAAGCAGTTGACTTTTGCCTGTTTTAAATTAGAATACCGACGACGGTTACTTCCTTCGAGGGCATGAGTAAGAACCGATCAATCACAACGGTTGAGATAATAAACCAATCGAACAGCGTTGCCGAAAATGTTTACTGCGACGGGTGTGAAATTGCGATCAGTCGATCTATTTAAATTTGTAATTCATTTCTTCAATAAATTAACTCATTCTTATTATTTTTCGTTCATAATAGATAACACGATAACTTAAATAATTTTGTAAATTTGAGGTATGACAGAGTCCCCAAAATCTATTTATCGAAATGGAACGAGTCGAAATAAAATGTAATTTAGAAAACGACAGTAATATATGTTGCAAGATCAGTAATGATCTGGGTTTATCATGTCATGCTTAAGATTCAGCAGACCTCGAAATCAAAATTACCTGAATCACAGAATAATGATGAAGCACGGTCCGCTGCACGCCATATTCTATCCATTAACGTTCTTCTCGAAATTTGGGCAACTTTCATCGAAATAATTAGTATTCTTGTGCTGGAAAACACTGAAAATCAAAACATCACGTGTTGTGGAGAAAAACACCGAGACCGAGTGGGAAATGTCCTGAGGTCTCGGTTTACACGTAGTTCCTTAAATATTTATTTTATACACGCGTACTTTCTGTTTCTATTGATCCATATAGTTGCTAATTTTATCTGCTTTTTATAGCGTATTCCGCAACAAACATACGCAATTCGGGAATAATTCCTTCTATATTAACGTCCCTGAGTGTGATAAAAATCGATACATGACTAATGCACAACACTGATACGAATGAATGAGTGTGTTTCAAGTACCAACAATCTCGATGATCTTTCTGTGTGGAACACTTATCTCTTACAAGAGTTACAACATTTTCGATGCAATTTTTTTTGACTGTACGTTAAGCACGCTTCAAAATTTTCTGTTTAAATTCAGCAGATAAATTGTTTTTTAAAAATATTTTTAACACCTTTAGACGTTCGAGAGAAGGTGACGACACGTTGTGTTGTATTCAATATACTCTAAATTTTAATTCTGACTAAATAGGTAGAAGTCAGATATTACTCCATGATATACCACTGAAAATGTTTAAATTGGTAATTATACATGCGTTGTGCCTACCTCCTGAGGTCTAGTGGCTAGCGTTGTTGCCTCACAACCCACAGGTCTCGGGTTCGAATCCTGGCTTAGATTTTTGTGTCGCCATGGTCACGGGATTAAGACTGATGGACAGTAGATCCGCTGACCACGTATCACTCCAAATTTGGAATGTGTAATGTAAAATGACATCCCGCAGTCGTCCTGGTAGGCCAAGGACCTTAATGGGCTGCAGAGTCAACGAAGAAGACGTGCGTTACACTCAAAACCATTTCGAAATGGTAAAACAATATATAATATTGGTGAAAGCAATTACAACTATCAGAACCTGAATTCTTTATCAATAACGCAAGATGTTGAAACGTTCTTCAACATGAGGAATCTACATTTTTCCAGTTTGATTATAATTGTGTAATTTGTTTCAGAATCATAACCTATTGAAAATTATGCAATGTTTTTATAAGGGGAAATTAGAATTTAATCTGATAAATACAGGAATAATAAATCTGTTAAAAATTTATAATATATGTGAATGGCAAATTGATTCCCAGTCTTAGCGAATAGTGTGCTCAAATACTTTACGAACACTAATTGTTGGCGATGGTGACGCTTTCGTAGAGTTCCAGTACATTACCACCAGCGCTCAGGATCCTTTGACAGAATCGGCGACGTTAATCTTCCCAAACATAATGGCCGACTGTGCCATGTCTTAAATCTCGTCCATCACTGCCCCTCCTCAGCTTTTTCTATCAATCTCGACACCTCGGATCTCCCATCCAGATCCAAATTATCCACGACTTTGGTCAATGGTCAGCCAGGTTCCTAAAGTTACCAAAAAAATATATGTTGTGTAGCACATGAGCACTAACGAACAATCTATTTATTCTGTTATCAGCTTGAGAAACGATGAAAATATCGGACTCAAATCGTGAAAAATCCAATATATTTCTATTAAAAAAGACATGAGCCAAGAACCAAGTACATTGAGATTAATATAAAACCTGTTGCATGACTCATGAGATTAAGATTAAGAAAACTAAACTTATGTACGATAAGTGGATGTAAATGTGTTGATATCCATACAAAATCAATGAAAATCTTGTAACAGTAAAGGAAAACCGGTTTCTACTTCTTGTACAATTCTCATACCGTTCATTCTAATTCATTAGTACCTTGTATATTCAAGACGTTATCAACAAAAGTTAATTTGTTACCGAATTAAAAACCAAATAGTTCAGCTCTTGGTGAGTACGGCATAGGAGATGAGGAATATCGCCTTTTGGATCTAGATTCCATTACGTAATTTTGGCCGTCTGCTCTTGCGTGCTAGCCTTGAGGATCCAGCTTCGCGTGATCCAGGCCAACTCGGGCCGAGGTATTTACATTTACATCCACTTGGAGGACAAACGAAAACCGGCGATCCTTTGTGTCTTGTCGTCTGCGTTCTTTCGAAGTTCAGGTCCCAGTAAGGGCCTTCAAGCAAACCGCGAAGAGTGGAATGTAATCCCTGGAAGTCTAAGAGTAATTATATAAGCCATTCTCCTGTCTTAGAAGACAATATTCTTAGTGTTAAATTATTTTTGTTTGCGTCTAATTACCATAACAAAGACGTTATTTTCGTCGTAATGTGCAAGTATATTATCGAATTTTTTGTTGATAATATAATGTGATTTCTCTCATTTACTTTTATTGGAATAATAAACTAGTCTTCCAGCATTAAATTAGGATTTGTAATAAATTCCAAGAAATAAAAGACCGCTATTACACACCAGAAAAAATAAATTTCAAATTAAAGGGTAGTTATCGCGCGAGTGAATTAGAAACCCTGTATCACGAACGGCCAGAGTTATTTGATACAGTCGTTCTATTTTTGCTTGAGACGAAACTCCAGAGGTTTTATTGTGGTTGTCGTGAGACTCGCGGCGAGAAACACATCCCGCAGTAATTTCCTGGAATTGACTAGAGCAAACGGGTTTTCATTGCGAAAGCGGATGTGCTGAATTGTTACAATTACCTTGCAACCTTGTTGCCTTCTATTGAGAATCTTTTAAATCTTAAAAATAAAAAGAATGTGATAAATAAAATTAAATTGGATCCACTGAAAGGAATCCCAGTTTTTAAAGCCCTTCAAATAATACATATTCTGTATCGAAACTGCTATTTTGTATTCTTCTCCTGATAGGATCATAAATATTGAGTGCTTCTATTTTAAATTCAGAACATGGGTAAGTCAACAGAGACGTCGGTGTAACGAATAATAAAAATCTGTGAATTTCATCTTCAGTTTGGAGGACGGAAACTATTTACACAATATTACCGAATGTACCTTCCCCATCCCCCCCCCCCCGCAAACCCCACCCCAAGTGTTTTCCCTACTGTTTTTTGCAATTTGTCCACGCGTTTAATCTGTACAAAGAATATACAATTTTAATATTTGTTTAATATTTGTTATCGCTGTAGTTATGTAACTCAGCATTGATGAATATTAATTTTTATATAAAATAAATTAGTATTACAACAAGAATATGTCGCAGGTGTTTCTGCCCGGATTGATGATATGGCTTACTTTACGGAATCCCTCCATCTCTCTCTGGTTTTAAAGGTACCCACATTCCGAGGAACCTAGGTTTATGTTTCGGGGTAGTAGACGTTGGGCATACAGTGTTGTGCGCTGCTCCTGTTGGATCAATCGGCTAGCTACCTCTTAAAACACTCAAAGCATGGAGAACCCCAATTCCCTCTCCCGTCATTTGAAAAGGCGTGAGACAAGTGCCCAATAACGCAACCTATCGGATACAGGGTTTCTAGGGTTTGCCTTGCATCTGTTTCAGGTGAGTGTCCGGTAGGACACAAACTATAACCCGTGCCCCCCTAGTCAACCCTAGGCTACCTTGCTCTACCTTCCGAATACCCTCATTTTCAATTCCATCTAAGCTATAAAAGGGGAGTTGTCAGTTTCTGGATCATCCTTTTGTAATCTGCTAGCCCCCCCCCCCCCACCCAAAAGAAAAAGAAAATTATAAAACAGTGATTCTAATTTAGTTTCTCATGAAAGAGTAGGTTTAAAATTCGCGATAAGAATTTACGAAGACAATTGGTAGTAACTTCACTTTAAATGCATAATTACCCTAATTTTTTGCGTTTATTCAGAGTCCAGGTCCTCTCTGTCCTTTGGTTCCCAGATTAAGAGCATCGATCGTAATTTGTCTCGTTGGATTCTAGTTTTCTTTAGAATACAAATAAACTGAACTGAAACACAGTAAATAAATAAAACCATTTGACACAGAACATCGCCACGGAATGACCTTTGATATGTGGTGGAATGCGTATGAGCACATAAAATGAGTTGAATCGTTTGTGTGGCGCCACTGTACTTGTTGATGCCATGTTACGCTGACGTGACTCGCCGCTATTGTCAATGTCTCTGGAACGATTGCTTACTACGCTACTATTGGCCGAAGCATCATTAACAACTTTTTACTTCTCCGATACCTGACGACTGATATTCACTCGTATCTCAGCTCAATTCAACTACCTTAAACTCGCCATCCACTTTACATCGTTGATCAAACATTTCAGGCGTTATTGGAGTTAGGAATTTCTTAATAAAGGTTTGTAAACTTCTCATATTATTAGCCGGGCACTTCTCCGAGGTTTACCGGGATTCGGTTTTATTAACTGAATGGCCGAGAGAATGATTTATGGACGAAACATATTTTATTATAGGCGCTGAATTCCCGTTATGCTAGTTGTTGCATTCTGTAGTATGACTACAAAGGAAACGTATCTGCTAAAGACAGAGGAAGAAAAGATATCACCTATGGCGGGGAAGTGTGTCGTCTCTGGAGATCAAATGGCGAATATTGTAACGAAGCGTACCTGATTTTAAGAAAAACTATATGAAGAGAGACGAATCTTAAACAGTAGAGATTGAGGGAACTACTTTGGAGGGAAGTCTATAACAGTGAATAACATTTGATTTGTACAGTATGTCGACTGTATTAGTTCATTCAAAGTTGTTTAATATGTTTAAATTCATGTAAACTTTATTAATTTGGTAGCACGGTAGTTTATTTGGCTAAAGGGGGTAACACCGTATTGACCATGAGAAAAACATTAAAATTTTTATTTCGGCTCCGTGACGTATTTTTACTTTATCAGCGTAATGTTTATAATTGCTTCTTTTCTTTTGTTAACAAACTACATGGGGATGATCCAGAAACAGGCAACTCCCATTTAATAGTATATGAAGGGAATTGAAAAAGAGTGATGCGGAAGGAAGAGGAAGGTAATCAAGGGTTGACTGTGACCCTCAGTCTATAGTTCAAGAATCGTACTCGGCGTTTCACCTGAAGAGATGCAGGGAAAACCCTAGAAAATCTGCATCATGTAGGTTGGGCTATTGGGTTTTATTTTCACGCCCTTCCGAATGACGGGAGACGAGTTTGCTGTTGGGATGCAGCGTTACCTTCTCCGTGTCTCCACCAGTTTCAGAATGCAGCTGGCCGAATGATCCAATGGGATCAGTGGACAACTCTTACCGTATGCCCAAGGTCGTCGACGCCAGTACATACACCTCCTAAAATAGGTTAAGGTGTCTTGGCATGTGAGAACATTGAAAAAGAAACAGAGAAAGTGCGAGGAATTCCCAACATAGTTACGTGAGCCTGCAGTTAATCTGGCGAGAAATACCTGCGAGAGAAAACTCCCACCAAGCATCCCTATAATCACATTTTTTTTGTTAACCTGGCTATATGAGGGTGATTCTAAAACAGGCAACTCTCTTTTAATATCATAGGAGGGAAATTAAAAGGAAGGGATGTGGAAGGTTAACCGAGCGTAAACTAGTAATATAGCTGCGAGCTATAAAAATTATTTCGTCTTTCTTCTTTTAATAATTAGGCTCCAGGTCGACACAATTTTTATTAATTAATTTATTTTAAAGTCGCATCAACTTCTATGGTTATTAGCGACTACGGTAGGGGTAGCTCGTAATCTGTAGAGTGGAAACACACACAGAACATCCATGTCCACATGCCAGGATACGAACCCGGGACCTCTGTGATGCGATGAAGCAATGCTAACCACTAAACCACGGCTGAGCTTAATTTTTACTAAATATATATATATATATATATATATGTATTCTATGTATATTTTCGTTACTTTATTAGCGTTTACGATTGCAGCCGGTATTTTGCGCCTCGTCCTTTTGTAACGTGTAGAGTATATTGAGCAAGTAGAGAAATACAAGTTGCGTTATGTGACAACTTTGGTTCGTCGTATATCTGTTTTGTGGAGCGTTAACCCGCTCGCCGTCTTTATCTGTGACTGTAGATAGAAGGCAACGTGCCTCGAGCTGAGCAGCTCAGTCAGTACGCGAAGAGCCGCCTCGTCCTCCAGCACCCATGGCTTTGTCCACGGTAGGTCTCTTGAGAACCTCCTTCATAATGCACGGACTTCCTTGCCCCCCTAAGAAGTGCCTGTTATTACGAACACGTTTACCAACTGTGCGTGCTAAATGTCCGGAGTTTACTGCTACAATTTTAATGAAAGGTAAACGCACTCGCCAGGTGTCTGTTTTCGAGTGAGTATTGATCGTGACGAGCCGGCTTTTCGTTCAAGATTTCCAGTCCCATTAAAATCGAAAGTTCACCTCATCGATCGGAATTTTATACCTAGAAATTTGGCGGTTTGCCTGCTCATGTTAATAAAACTTTTACTATGTTGAAAATATAATTAATTTATTTGACATAATCAAGCCTATACTGATCAGTAAATAATAACTGGTACGCTTAGTGTTCAGTTCACCTAATTTTTGGACTACTTAATTGCGGTTATCGTTAGTAGTTTAACAGTGACTTTCGTTTATTAAGGAACTTATAAAACATAGATCAGCGAAATTTTAAATTTAAGGATTTAGAAACATCCCGAATAACGGTTTATGATCAACTCTCGAGTGAATGAACACCACTTCCCCCACTTAATGCACACTGTTCATATAACCTGTAATATTAAAAGCAATTTCGATGTTCATTATCAAATAATAAAAATACTACTAATTTGTCAACAACATAAAATTAATTCATATTTTGTTAATATAATTACGACGCTTCGTCCATATTTGTGAAATTCATCCGCTAAATTTATGGACGAAACGTCGTAATTACATTAACAAAATATTGATTAAATATTTTGGCTGGAAAACTGACTTTAAAATTTATTATACTTAATAGTCAGATTATTGGTTTATTGATTTTGGACGTTCCTATAGAGATAAAATAGTGTCATTAAAGCACCTACAAATAACATATAATCCCTATGAAAATATTTGAAGGCAAAGCTAATCACGTCCAAAATACGAAAGATTCTGTAAAAAGCGTTTATCTTATTAAACTTTACGAATATTTTAAAATATTTTGGAAAAATATTATTGGAACCGAATTGGAGGTGTGTAAGTTAACCTTAAAGACGATTATTTCATAATTTTTGCCAGAAAACTGCTTTGTTAAAAAATTTCACGAAAGTTAATAAACAATATTGATTAATGATGTTAAATTATAGTGTGTTATTAACAACCGGAAGGGATCTATGACATACTTGTTTTTGGAACACAATTTTGGCTAATTGACATGGGTTATGAAATACTCGATTGATAACTGTTGCGTTTCTCTTGCCACTTTATCTGCTTTTTTATTTATTTTAGCAGTGGCATTAAAATACTTAATGGGTAAGAAATAAAAAACTTTATTTCTTTCGTGCGTTTAATTAATTTAATAGTCGCTGTAGATTTTGAAATTTCACCCTAATTATAATTATCTGTTTTATTTCTCTTTATAGACGCACCAACATTGAGGTCAAAAATTTGTATGTTGAAGCTTAAAAATTCTGATATTGTAATTTTAAAACTTACATTAATAAAATAAATTTGTTCTATTTCATGTTAAAATATTGTATATTCAAATATTTAGGCTTCAAAGCACATCGTATACACAGTATATATATATATATGAAGATTCGTCGTGGTTTTTTATGCACATATCTCAATGAAAACTTATTAATGGTGAAGACTTTAAATAGTTCACGCGATCTGAAGTGTAAGCGTGACCCTGAATCTGGTTTATGGTTCATTTTATTGAAGCTCGATAATCTCAGAATTATTCATTATTTTATTTGGTTGACCTTACACGCCTTTGAATTTTCAGGGTCTCGGACGATCCACATAAATAATTATCGATGTTTATTTTCGTAACTGAGAATGTTTTCACACGTGGACTTAATGGCGTGAGAGCGATGGCAATTCTGATTGACGGTTCTAGGTCTTGGCGTCTAAGATCGATATGTTACAGTTCAAGTGCTTCCTACGTGACAAAGAAAAAAAGTATTTGATATACATGAATGCAGAATTAATATCGCTACAGATGATTTCAGAAGCAATGGCTTCGTGTACGTCAGTCTAAATTGATTCTGGCCTTTGAAGATTTTTAATTACTTAATTCTCTTTAAAATATTTTTTAAAACAATTTTTTAAGTACGTTAACAGCCAAATATTTAGTAACCCAAAGATCATCCAATACACAGCAGAGCTGTTACTCCTTATATATTTCGAAAAAATTACAATAAAAATGAGAAGAATAATACTATTAACGAAGTATCCCAACGAATTTAAATTTTACTCTACAGAACGCTGAAAGTACTTAAAATAAATAAAATTATATTTATTTCCTTACGCCAATAGATTTTTTATCAGTCACCGATTTATATAAAAACTCTACTAAATTAATTGTTCAATTTTAATGTGTGCCACAGTTGTCTATTATAATAAAACGTTAAAGATAAATTTTCCATTTACACAATCTCATTGCTTGAGAATCATTTAAATTTTTTTATTCCACTATTGTTTATGACTAACACAGAGTTATATAAACATTGTCCAAAATCAGTATTTTTGATAATGAAATATAGTGCCCATTAGTTTTTTTCTCAGTCTGACTATAATCCTCTAAGACGTTGAGAAACTTTGATAAATATACACATAATATATATTATTTATTATAGTCCTACATTTGGACACAATTTAAGACATGAGGGTCTTATAAAATTAGCATCAGAGGGAAGTGTTTGGGGTAAGAACAGAAGAGGGAGGACAAGAATGGAAGAAAAATTCAGTTACCGGAGAAAATAAAAAATCCATTTAATTTTTATTAAAAAGGGGATGCAACTTGTTTCCTGTTCCTTCCACTTTGGTATTTTTTGTGTCAAATGTAAGTTGAATCTGCAGAAAGCAAAACGTGTAGATATATTCACACAATTCACAGGACGAGTTTTCTAAGAACCAAGTGAATTCATTTCAGGTGGGCTTTTCATTCACTACTCTCTCTCTCTCTCTGTGTTGTATCCTCGTTGGTTTCCTTACAAAGAAGGCAGCATCGTTTAACATTCCATGCCATTCCCAGGGTCTTTGATCTGGGTTCCATTGTACGTTGCGGCCGCTAAGAAGCTTCGTGACTTTCAAGTAACACACAAGCGGCCCACGAAATTCTGAGGGTATCGTTTTCCCTTTATTTAACAAACCCTAGACCAAATTTAAAGTAATTTCCATTTTTTAAGAATAAACGAAGAATCTTAAAACTTCATTGCAGATATAATATTAACATTACGAATTTAGGATGTAAAGTATTAATTTTCATATCAATTATTTCATTTAATAGAGCTATACTTGAAACTGAAATGTATCGATATGAAAAAAAAATCTGAAGAATATCAGTACTAGAAAATAATTTTTAACAATTTATTGGGTGAAAAGTTTTACCGTGAGGTCAGAAAGGATAGTTGTTTATCTGGACCGCAGATAATTTTTACCAAGGATTTTTTTGACATATTCAAAGTTTGGAAAATTAAATGGCAAGTGGTTACCATTTTGATAGAAATAAAGCCATCAATGTTATATATATATAATATTCTTGTAAAATAATATTTTTTTAAAAAAATGCATTTTTTTATTTCTATAGAGATGAACATCCCCAACAGGCTGGTGGAAATTGAACAAAAGGTGCAAGAACGATACTTTCGCTACCGTTATCAGTGTTCGTTTCTTAAAAATCCTTGAATTGTCTATTCAAAATATACCAGCCCTCCATCCTCTATTGTTGATTTATATTTAAAGAAAGTATACTTACGTAATTTCATTAGCTGAAAAATTTCACTGGGATTAAGACTGTTAAAAAGCGAGAATATATAAAAAGATATGTACAATGGAACCGTCTAATATATATTATTGGGGATATTTTGGCCTGAACCCAGATATGAACTAGCCATACGTTTAACACAAGAAGTGTGAAATCTGCAAGTAAAAGACAAAAAATTTTAATTACAAGACTCGATCTTAGGACCTCACGCTTTCCGAGCAGGCACTTTACCACTATTTTGATAGTTAGTAATAGTATCGCCAATGTTATATATATAATTCTTCTAAAATAATAATTTTTATCTTTATAGAGATGATAGAAAGTTGTTGGAATCAAAATTAAATTAAAAAATATATATTACCGCGTTTTGAATTATTTTATTGAGACCGATTAAAAACATTGGGTGACATAATATAAAAACACGTCATAATACCTTTAAGTACTCAATTTATGTGAAGTTATAAATATAAGAGGACTGAAGAAATTAATCTAAGAAATAATGATGGTGCTGAGAATAGTAAAATTGCGAAACTTGTGAAGGAAAGATGTGAAGAGAGACATCTGGAAATAATAAAAGAGGATGCAGGAACACGCAGTAATGAGATTTGACATTAAAGAAATAAATATTGAATTGAATGTAACCCTTTGTAATGGTCACAAACTTTCGGCGTCTACTAATGATTTGTCTCTTGTTATGTTTGTTGCGAAGCTGTGGAATTGCAGGGCGTTCTCTATAAAATGTTTTATCAGTTGATGGTGCACCGAGTTTAATCAAAGTTTCACAATGGCCGCTGTAAGAAAGTTGCGCAGCGATCGTCAAGCACGGCACATCCTGGGAAACTGCTCCAAATTTATCCCCGTTGCTGCAAGCTTGCCTCGCTGCTCACGATTTCCGCATTGAAAACTTTCGGGTCCTAGTGTTAAGATTTAACGGCCACGGTGAGCAATCGCTGCGAAGTCTCGTTGATGTAAGCTTTCTGAAGGGCTGGTTGAACGGTTTGGTCAATATGAAAAGAAATTCAAAGTGAAAATGGTTCATATGTCAACCAAAAAGTTACAAAAATCGTTAAATAAATGTTAAAAGTTTTAAATATATATATCATTTTAAATTCTTATTAATTATTTATTATTTGCCACAAATTCATTGCTTTTACTTATTTCACCACCATTTTGGAGGCAAGGAAACTCATCCTCCATCTGAGTAGTGAAGAGTTTACATCAGCTTATCAGTGAGAAGGAGAAAAAATTGAAATTAATAAACTATAAAAATTTAATCATCATTATTCTCTCTTAAATCTTGATAATATCAAGATTCGTCTAGGAAAAAACTTTTGATTATAAATAGCATTATATTATTTTTAATACAATAGATTTTTATTTATTATTTCCATTAGTTCTCGATTGAGGAAATAGGATACCTCATACATCAGGTAAAAATAATTATAAGAACAAAATTAAATTAACACAAGTAACTACCAAAAAACTGGAAATAAATAACTAAATTAAACAGAATATAGTTAAAATCATTGGTTAGACTACTATAATGGGCGGGGGGTATTTAAGTTTGTATTTTAAAGAAAGATAAGTTTTTAAGTTAATATAAAACATATTAATTTATTAAGACCAATTTATGTAATTAAAACTTTTAGGGTTCATTAAAACTACCACAGATAGCTCAATTTCATTTAGTAAGACACTATCTACTTAAGTCTTTCTTGTGGGCTTATTGTGCAGCAATAAAATCATCATTACGCGGCGATGGTGAGGTTGCTGCTTCCTTCTTCCTCCATCAACACAGGTAATTAGGCTGCTTCCGAAGTTCACGTCCGTACCTAGGATCTTTTCCAAAAATTCTCGTAACAGGATTACGCATTCTGCCGTCTGTCTGTCTTACTTCCTCTATAAAATGGCAATCGCTTACTTAGTTTATTACATTATACGCACACTAAAGAGCACAAACATCGGAGTGTTTCTGCATGACGAGGAATCTGACCTTTTGTAACGGCTCCAGACAAGACGTGAAAGAAACAAACAGAAGAATTTTTTAAATTTTTGTAATATGTAATTTTACTAAGGAACACATTCGACATTAATTACAATTAATTAGGGAAACGATCAAGAAACTCCTGTTCAGAGAAAAAGACGCCATGTCTTAGTGGAATACAAATAATTTTAGCATATGAGCTGAAGCGTAATACCAACGCATCGGAGTAATATTAATCTCTAAGATCAAAATTTCGTGTCATGGACACCCAACGAATAAATAAAAGACCATATCTCCGTCACAATGTTTTTTGAAGCTGTCTAATATGTGAAAGAATTCCAGCAACTTTACTGATATTGTTATGCGGTTTACCTCAATCTTCACGTTCGACAGAACGGCTTGGCATTCTTTATTAAGCCTTATCGGTCGTGAATTTTTCATTACCTTGTCAACTAAGGGGAAAACATCCTTATCTGGATTGCTTTGATTAGATTTTGCAGTGAGTGGTAAACCGCGCTTTTTTCTCGTCCCAGGGCATGCAAGATAAGATCATATCAAGCGAGTCAATATAATCACGATCATCGGCGTAATTGGAAAATGGGATGCACTCTATATGCCTTTCAGACCACTTAATTAAAGATCTATTATATAAAATTTACTAGTTTCTACTGTAAGTTAATTAATGTAAATAGGTGCATGCTATTTTCAATTTTAAAATACCGTTGGGAGTTACTATGAGGACAGTCCCTTAAGTATTCACGACCTAATAAAGAAAACAAAGAATATTGTAAGAAAATATCTTTACTTTTCATTGTGGTCTCAGTTTAGGGGCGCACTAACCAAGATTTAATTGCGTAGTTTTTACATGCACCTTACTTCAGTCAGAATATTGAAGTTCATAACGACCCAACAATTTCCTTCGTTGAAATTTCCATATAAACGTCTTAATGCTATTCCTGAGTTAAAGTTAAGTAGCTTTTATTATACAAGCGGTAATAAGTGTGCATTATGTAAAATTGTTTCTTATAACTTGTTGAGTAAAGGTCGTAAAAGTAAACATTATTAAACCATGTAAAGAACATGTAATAATTCGTATCGTATAATTCTGTTTTAAACTATTTCTCATCTTTATTACTCGACACAAAAAATGAGTTTTACCGCTTTCATTTTTATTAAATTTTAGCTTCTTTTCTAAGAAAATTGAGGCATGAATTTGTCTTCGTCAATATTCCGCACCTGTTAGATTCGCGATACGTTTCTAGGCTCATCAATAGAAATAGTTTGAGGATCTCCCTTAGGGTGATTCCTTCTCCCAATATTTTAATCTCTCCTCTGCCGAAAAGAAAATCTTTATTTACTCAGGAGACTGGGATGGGGCTATTCCAAAGGTGAATCTAGTTTGACTTCCAGAAATAGCGACGAGAGTCAACGCTACAATTACCCCGCGCGTTGAGATTCCGTCTCCACGAGAAAGCTTCAATTAAGCTTTTGTTTGTTGACGGCGAAGCTTGGCTTTGTGACGTGCGGGGACAAAGAGACGTTTCAAAGGCCACGTATGATTTGCTCCCCGAAACGGGGAGATAGCGCACATCTCAGCAGATAATTAATTACTATAATATGTACCAGTTCATCACATATGATAAAGTATTCACTTTCGAAACGGACAATGTGCGGTTCGCAGAGGGGAAGAGGGTGGGAGGATATTGTTTGTAAAAATCGGAGAAAATTCACCGGCGTAAGGGAGGGTCTCCGTAACATAAACGTGGAAGCTAATGCTAATGTGTTGACATGCGTAAGTACGTGCGTCACCGAGCGTTGAGACAGAATACAAGGAAACCGGTCATATTTAATTGCTATTGTTCATGTTCTACTACGTATACATTTGAGCAAAATTATCCCGCAATACAAACACCAGGAGCTCATACAAGGGTTATGCTGGTAAATAATACAAACGATTTTTAATACGTAAATTTTTATATCGTGTTTAATTTATAACCGCCTTATAAACTGACATGGATCCAGGGAATTACGGCTGATTTCAAACTTGTCCTGGAATACTAACTTTAATAAATGGGTGATAAAAACAATTGGTAAGATTCTTTAATCATTGTTTGTTGTGGTATTCAGTCCTCAGACTGGTCTGATGCAATCCTCCATGCTAAACTATCCTACTCAATCCTTTTCATTTCTGTATAACTACTTCTTCCCACACTATCCTTAATCCGTTTAGCGTATTCCATATTTGGCCTCCCTCTTCTGTTCTTACCCCACACACTGCCCACTAATGTTAATTTTACAAGACCCTCATGTCTTAAAACGTGGCTTATTAATCTATTCCTTCTCTTGGACAGTCCTCCAAATTGTTCACTCTTCCCCTATTTTGTTAAAAATTTCTATTTAGTTACTCTATCCACCCTTCTGATATCCTGCGTTCTCCTATAGCACCACATTTCAAAAGGCTTCTATTCTTTTTCTTTCTGAAACTCCTATCGTTCACGTTTCGCACCCATATAACGCCACATTCCATACAACATTGTTAGCTATGATTTCCTAATATTCATACTTATAAGAGTAGTCAGTAAATTCCTCTTTTTCGCGAAAGCCTTCCTTGCCTGTTCTATCCTCTTTATGTCTACTATACTTCTACCATCCCTAGTTATTATGCAGCCCGAGTTGCAGAATCCTTAACCTCCTTCAAAACATCTCTTTACAATCTAACACCCTTTGTTATTCACTTAAATCATTATAATTTGCAAATATTAGCTGAATAATTTAAGTGTGAGTTCTTGAGTGTCTTAGGTTTATTTTTATTTGTAAAAATTGACGACATACGTCGGTATGAGATTTTCTGAGAATCCAGTGTGATACGTGTCTATCTTGCATTTCGTGTTCTTAACAATAGTTAAATAGATAAATAATTTCAAATTGTTATAATTTATATCTTATTAACCACACGTAAAATCTGAAAAATTAATTTCAAGTGAAAATTTCAAGTAATTATTGTCATTAGACGTAATTTATTTATTTTTATTCATTAGTTGACTGATTTAATTGTTTCTTACATTTGTTTTACAGGGTGTACCGTAAGTCATATATTAAGCACAAATTTTTCAGGTATTAAATGTCGCACAACGCAACGCGTTTTTTTTTAAACTGACTCGGTTTCGGTTTTCAGAAACGTCTTTTGAATGGACGATTTGTGATTTTTTAAAGTTCTGAGTTTATAGTCGTACCAATGTAAAAGGTCACGAGCGACTATCTACACAATAGAGGCGGCCAATTTTTGTTATTGTCGTGGGAAGATTGGGGGAAATAAATAAGGGTACAATTGGTTGTTTACTGTAAATACCGGGAGTATTTTTCACCGTGTGTATTATAGTGTCACTAGTGTACCCGTAGAATATTTAACTTCATTACAGTACTCAGGATATTTTTCTCTCTCTCGATGCATCGGGTAATTTTAGCGCGCTTATTTAATGTACCAGGAGAATTATTGACGCTTTCATTCTTCATTTCTGAATCGTATTGAATCACAGTGACGACGTAATTGCGATATAAACCGTTCGAGAACCATTTCTTTTATCGTTAAATGTGTATCACTTTATTTCTTCCACCAGTTTAATTCAAATTATATATGTTAAAGGATTTAAATCTGACTGAAGACCTAACAACTACACTAGTTGAAGTGTTTAAAGTTTTCTTCTTCCAATTTCTTAGTACGGTGAAGTGAAGCTACCAGCTTGTCACGTTTCCAGTTCCACTGGCGACGTTATTGCGCTACCTTGAATAAGCAGATAATTATTCAAAATTTCTCGAGACACAGTCCATGCGCAGAAGCTTATCAAAGCAGCAAGACTGGGAAGGAGAATTTTCTTTTTATAGCCGTAAAACTCTATTACAGTCAGGAAGAAATTTATCTGGACTGATAAGGGGAAAACATGCACGAATAACTAGTGCCGATAACACACACTAATGCAACGTAAAAAGAAAGTCGGACACGATACGGTTTCATAAAGAAAGCATTTCTATGGGGTGTGCATTACACTACCACAAATGCTCAAAAAATACTTTCTTAAATTATTTGAATAATGCGTAAAGTTTTAACCCAGAAATTTATGAGACATAATAATGAACATGTAACGATAACTATTTATTATTCAGTGCGATTAAATGAATTATTTAACCTTTCTCCTTGGAGCATGTGATTATCCAGTTTTTCGAGATACGTCTCCATTCACATTGATAGCTTCAATTATATTAATATTTAAATGTACTGATCTAGCGACTTTATGTCATTGTAGGAATTTTGAGTAAATATTTGTTAAATTTCTCGCAATAAGAAGTTATCATAGGGAGTTATTTAGAAAAATTGTGATTTAGTGGAGTTAACATAATTTATTCAGTTGTTTTCGGTTGCAGGTGATCAGTAAGGAAAGCCAAAATTAAGTTAAAAAAATAATGCCCGACCTACCTGATGCAGGTTTTCTAGGGTTTTCCCTGCATCTCTTTAGGTGAAACACCGGGTAGGATCCTTAAACCATAGCCCGGGGGCCCTAGTTAACCCGTGGCTACCTTGCTCTACCTTCCGCATCCCCCCTTTTCAATTCCCTTCCTATGCTATTAAAGGGGAGTTGCCTGTTTCAGGATCACCTGTAGCCTGTTAACCAAAAAAAAACACTATTTTGTAATTCTGTGCATGTCAGGGCTGCAAGAAAATAAAAATAATATAATTACAACTTTACCTTATTATATGAGACGTGTCAAGTCCCAGCTATTAGCCTAAACCAACTATAAAGGAAGATACACATAAATTCTCACTTATAGGAGTGGCACGTGTGAATCTATAAAAAAAATAGCTTTTATAATAAAAGTAACCTGAAAATTAAGTAATTCTCTCTACGTGTTAATACCTGCAGTGAAAGTATGAGACCGTAAGATTTATTATATGAAACTGAGAAATATAACGGCCTCCAAATATGGAATGTGTTAATTCCGTATAACTAACAGGGAATGGGAAAAAAATCTAATATGTGAAAATCATTGTACTTGAAGCATCATATTTTATTTTATGAAATGACATTGTGAGTTTTGATCTGATTAACTGAATGCTGTTGATGTCAAAATAATTCTACATATAAGAGGAAATAAAATCTCTCTCAGTAATTTAAATTTTAATATTTAACTTTCTGACTAAACGGGGTTGAATTATTTTAACAGATGAGTGTTAGGCGGTTCTTTTGTTCATCAATTTTAATATATTTGCGTTTCTTGATAATCTTAAACCCCAGTGAAATCTTTCAGCAAGTGAAATTACGTAAATGTTAACGAATAGGACGGAGGATTTTTATTTTTTTGGACAGCCAATTCAAGGGCCTTTAGGAGTCCAGTCATTTGAGAAGAGTGCTGATAACGGTAGTGGAAGTGTCTGTAGGAAAGGTAGTATCGTGCTCATAGCATGTAAAATTGAGTCTTTTGTTCCATTTCCGCCCGGAGGGTAAGAAAACGTGAGACCGTTGGGGATATTTGGACCTGAATCCAGATTTGGGACTTGTCATGTGTTCAAACCAGAAAGTGTGAAATATATGAGTAGAAACAAAAATATTTTTAGAAGAAGAGACTCTATCCCAGGATCTCCCGCTTTCCGATTGGGCCGGAACTCTACCATTGAACCAACTCGACATCGTATCCGGAAAGCCGGTGGTCCTCGGTTCGAGTCCTGTGTCCGGTCGATGTTTTTCCATTCTTGTCTTCTAAATTCAGCTATATGCTCTTTTCGTGAGCTTCAATAGAACCATTTATTTCCCTTTACCATTAATTCCATTCACAATTGATCAATATTTCAGTGAATTCCTAGAAATTACGTTATGAAGGTGATTGTATGTGACCCTAGATTAGGTTTACAGGAGTGGAGGGACGTAAAATATTTCAGTTGATAAATTTCATAAAATTACTTTTTTTGTTACCAAAAATTAACAAAATATGAATTAGAGGATGAAGGATTTTACATTTTTCAATAGGTACTTCACGGGGTTTTGGGAATCCAATCATTTGAGAAACGTACACTGATAGCGGTAGCGGAAGTATCTGCAGAAAGATGTAATCGTGCTCGTAGCATGGAAAAAAGTCCATTTCCGCCGGGAGGATTGGAAAACGAGACCGTTGGGGATATTTTGACCTGAATCCAGATTTGGGACTAGCCATGCGTTTAATACAGGGAGTGTAAATTATGCGGGTAAAAGAAAAATTATTTTTAAAACACCTGACCTCCTGCTTTGCGGTCGGGCACTCTACCGCTGAGCTAGTCAGAATTCACGTCCCAGCTGGTCCTGGGTTTGAGACCTGTTTCCGATCGATCTTTTTCCATCCTTGTCTTCTAAATTCAGCTATACGCTCTATTCGTGTGCTTCAATGGAACCATTTTTCTCCCTTTCATTTACAATATATTTTTAAAAAGTTTTGGTTATTATATTTTTTAACTTAAGTAGTACTTTTACTTCAATTGTTCATATCTCGACTCGTATCAAAAAAAGTTACATAAATGAAAATGGTTTTCCGACTGGTTGACCCAGGAATCCAGACTGATCGCAATAAACTACAATATATTTAAATAGACATAAATCAATGCTCTATTTGCGAACGGATAATTTATTTGTAGTTCTCGGTAAATTATACGGCTGTGGCGAGCACGCTACGTCGATTTATAGTCAACTACTACTGTAAATCAATACAGGAAATAGTCAAACCTTGGCTACGGATTTTATGCGAATAATTATAGCGCACGATGATTTATGTTCGTGCAGATCGAGTTATCTGTTTCATGCAAATTCGTAACAATGTCGGCTCAGTTTCTCATTCTATCGTTATTTAGATATGTTGTTATTGACAGAAACTGCGGCACAATTGCACCAACAGATATTTAACAACTCAAAAGTTCAAGTTTACGTTGCCCTGCGTGGAGAAACTCGTTAGAGTGAAACCTTTATCTCTGTCACACAGCGCTGCTTTATCACGGCCAAATGTGAATTATTTAACAAGCGAAATGCACAACAACTTCCAAACAGGTGACACGAGGTTCAGAATTTCTTTCTAGATTAAAACCTTTATATTCTGTCAAACTGGAAAACAACGCTACAGCTGGTTTCTATACATATTACTTGGCCAAGAAAAGCATTCCACTTTCTTCATCATTATAACAATCTAATTTTTACATGATTAAAATAATTTTATCAATATGGTACAGGAAGACTTTATTTATTAGAAGTTGGAACGCATATGTCAAGGTTGGGGGAAATACAATATTGAAAAGTTTTGTAACAAGAGACGAAAAAATATACTGGGCGCTTCACCACTGATGTCGGTTCAGAAGTATTTTTTTTCTACCGTATATGAAGAAAAGAACAAGTAGCGTAGAAAAAGAACAAAGCAAATTTTCTAAACGAAGATTTAATTATAAGGGACAGATGCGAAGTTAAAGACGTGAGAAATGAAATGAAACATCTCTAATGTTAAATCGACAAGCTAAGAAGGTCTTTGTAATTTCTACTTAGGTATCTTGTGAAAAGCATTTATTTCTATTTGATCAGAATTACTTTTCCGCAATCTTTTCATTGTCATACCACTTAGTATTTTTTACGTGATAAATTAAATTTATATTTCTATAATGATTCTTGAAAGTTTAATTTTGATCCATCAAGGAATTTATTAAATTATGTTACAAGACTGATTTTTATTTATTATGATAATAATTTTTCCTTATTTTTGTCAGTCATTTAATTAACCAAAATTATATTTTAATTTTGATTTCAAAATTTATTAAGAATAAGCTTTCGGCTTTGCCATTCGCGTACAAATCCATGAAGAAAATTAGCTATTTTATATACAAATTAAATTTAATGAGGATGATAATGACAATGTCGAAAGATTTTTCTTAGTAAATTTTGAGACCAAAATTAAAATATAATTTTGGTTATTTAAGTGTCCGATAAAAATTAGTAAAAATTATTATCAAGTTTAATTTTGAATGATTTTTTGCCCGGGACGTCAACATTGTTGATAGGATGGACTTTATAATCAAATGTCCCACAGTCTGGTTGCAGCTCATCCAGTTCGGAAATTTACTTGTTTGAAGGGATGCAACACAACGCAACGCAAACTGGATGCGACAGGTTTCAGCCCCCGATGTACGGCAGTACGTCATCTCTGGATGGGATGCTGTCAGGACCACGAGCCCTGCGCAATGCCCTTGTCATCTGACACATTGATTTCTCTTCTCCTCACAGCGAGATAAACTTGCACAAATGAACTTCAGAGGAATTATAAGTTGACAAAGACCTTTCCATCTCCCCATCCTCTTCTTCCCTTTCTTACTGTCTTGCCCTGAATATTCACTATTGCCTTATTCCAGAATTAAGTTTGTTACATCTCTGACGAAAAAGATTCTGTTTACCTGCCAATATATATCCAAAAAAGTAAAAGTAGACTGCACAGTTTGTATGTTAAGTTTTAATTACCAAATTCCACTTCCTGAAAGTGCTGTAGGGGGAATAAAATACGAAAATGAGAATGGCCATTCTTTGTACATTTGGATTTTTCAGGGAAGAAATCAGTTGATTTGTCGATATTTTATCATGGAATAAAAAGCTAATTTTACAGTTGGCTCGTTCCACATCAAGAGCCTAACTTGAGAATCGATACCTGCCCGACTATTTTTACAGACTAATCCAAGAAATTTGAAAAATATGTATTTATAGCTGAGATACGTGGTTTTTAGACGTTCGTCATAGTCGATGTCGTCCAAAAAAAAACATTTTTTGAGCTATACTATTGCGGTTATTAGAGAATCAACTCTGAAAATTCGTTTCTCAAATAAACTTCAAGCATAAATTACGAAATTAACAAAGCAAAGTTACAGCATCAGCATAGCCCACGAAGGTGTGGGAAAATTTTTGCTGAATTTTCTTTCAGATTTTCAAAGAGTCCTGCTGGAATAAATAAAGCAGGTACCACACTCATATTTTCTACTTCCCATGTCATCAAAAATGTCTGCAAGTCAGAGTATTGCAGCCAATATACTCCGGAGACTTTGGCGCGGCAAATTTGACGCCAAAAAATGAGCTTTTCACAGGGTCAAGGACGAGAGCTTACCAGTTTTTTCTCACTTTCCTTTCCTTTGCTGTAACTGTCTTTAAGAATCCACAATATATAATGGCCCAGATGTGAATTTTAAAATATTATTTACTAAGAAACATTGTTTTAGTAAAAAAAATTCTAATACACCACGTTTCAACCACAATCCATGGATTACATCCAATGCATACTACAAATAAAGCGCAATAACGATATGAACAAAGATAATACGTAACGCTAGACCAAAGAGCTTATTTTGCCGACCTACTGTGGTCTAGTGGTTAGCGTCGCTGCCTCATAACACAGAGGCTTGGATGTTTGTACCGTCACGGTCACACAGTAGTGTGTTCTTATTTTGTTGATGTGAATTTCGTGAGATATATTTTTGAGTTTTTACCCATTTTCATTTTTATTGTGTGTACGTCATGATTTCTATATTGTCGATGAAATCGTTGACTTTCTGGTGAATCAAATCTGCTATGAAAAATAGGGTTTAATCTGAACATTTTATATGTCCCCACACCAGAATTTGGGAGTAGGGAGTCAAATTTGGTATCATTGGATGTCTTCATTCGTGACTGACAATTTCATTCCTCAGCTCTTGTGATACGATGAGTATTTTTTCGAGATATTAAAATTTTTACAGGTAAATCGGCCCGGTCTATTGACTGAAACGAAGCCGCTTCCACTGTTATTCTTGAAGAGAATTATTTGGCTTGCTCCGAGGATCTCCTGATGCTTGCTTACACGCTTGCCGTTATATTTAGCCGTAGATGTGTCGCAGACGCTGAATCAGCCAGCTTCTGGACTGTCGTCAGATCGAATGGCAGCAGCAGCACGCAAAGGAAAACAACACCAACATATGATCCGTTTAGATTGGCAGTCGAAGTAGACGTCAGTCAGCTCGTTCCCGTGGCAGGAGCGAAATATGACAACCGTAAACAAGACGAGATCAAAGCGAGCAAATGTCAGCAAATCGTCGAGTTTGAGAGAGTGCCTCTCAGTAAGGTTGTAAGTAAGAACTCAGTCGTTGGGGTTGTAATTGAAGGAGGTAATGGGATACGACTTTCTTCATATTGTGACAGCGTAACGCCGAAAACAGGTTCGTAATCCTGTAATAAAAATATCACTTTACTAATATATTAACAACAAATATACTTGTAAAATGAAAGAACTATAAATAATTTTATTTATATTTAACACATGACAAGGCAGAGTGTGCATCTCGATGAGAACTCAATTACAATGGCTAATGCACAAGATATGAATAAAAATATATGTGCAAATTAGTGGGGTAAACGCTTACTTTATTATTAATTAAAGTTATTATATTTACTTATTGGGAAAGTTATTATTCTGAAGGAGAAACATATGACAAAAATTTTAAAATCAAATAGTCGTTTCTAATTATTTAATATGTGTATTCCGTAAAATACAAAAGAAAGCAAAATGAATTTGTATGAAAGGTAGAGCAGTATTGAATTTATGATTCACATGAAACTCGTTAAAATCAGGTCACCAGTGAGGTGAACCAAAAGAAGAAACGCTTTCCATGGCGATGTGAATCAAAGTCAACGATACCTTCGAGACTGCAGCTGCATTCCCTGCTTCGGTCTGCTGATTTGGAGGCGCCTGGAGTCGTTCCCTGCATCGGATGGATGCCTGGATGACGCATTGGGCCAAAATAACAGACTCCTACTAAGAAATCTGCATCTCATGAGGTCGACGACCCAGCTCTCAACAGCGGCTATCAATTTAATGATTTCTTGCCAGCGGCTCGCAATTTTGTGCTCACTCCGCCTCAAAATCTCTCTCCACGTCACCTCGCTTGGCCAATAAAATTTCTTCTCCCCTTCCCAATAGTCAATTGACTAATTTCATATAGCACGAATTGGCTGTTATTTGCACAATTGCAGAAAATTTGGACGAATACCTTCACATATTTTTAGTATTAGCTCCGCACCAGTAGCCGTTTCTAAACAACTACGCGCTGCTTCCGAATTGGCAGGAGCAAATATTTCTCAAATTAGGGATGGATGATTCTTATTGTTCGTGAAAGGTCCTTTGATGTTTTTGTGCGGATGGAAGGGTGTAAGATCTGTCCTCCCACCCACCCAAAAATACAATGCGTCGCAGCCTTCAGACCATTTCTCGCACAATTTTACTACACTACAATTACGGCAGTTGTTAACATTACCGCAACTACAAAAAAACGCAAAAACTCCTGTAAGATTATGATTTGACATCGGCCAGCGAGAAACCGCAAACCTCTACCTGCAAATTAGTAACCCTAAATCGAAATCTATTATAAGAAAACTTGAAATTCCGATCTGCGAAAGACAATTGCTCCGCTTAAGAAGTTAGACAACCACTGCCACACTAATACTCACACTGGATCTAATAAAGGCAGTCATGTTTCTTCGTTGCTCTCCAAACGTTGTTATATTTTTTTCTGGATTGTTGATGACGTGATAAACAAAGGTTGAAGACAACGAAAATATTGAGGCCTATCGAACAAACTAAATAATAGTTTAGCATATTATGCATTTTTAATAATCACTAAACCTTTCAAGATTTCTTAACTGAAATATCGCGTATTCCATTATTAATGCAGTGACTTGCTACTTTGATGTATTCATATCTAAAAAAACAAGAATCGTTGATTAAAGATAATTGTCGATATTGGCAAAATGATGCGAGTTATCTTTTGACGGGAAGATGCGACCTACAGAAACAAGCCACTCATCCGATTTGAGTGCGTAACAAAGAAAGAAACTAACTGTGGAACCTTGGCTTCTCTTTGTAAACTGGTTGTGCCAGGTTATCTCAGGGGAAATACGCTTTTAATGGACGACCATCTGTGTTTTATTTTTCTGTGGCCGGAAAAATAAGTTGAGAAAAGCTGGTTCCTAATGTCTGTGTAGAATTTCCTCCTCTCTCACTCCTTCAACCTATATTTATGTTTCTATCCGTGCCGGAAAAAATTGTAATAAATTATTTTCAGAAACAATAAATAATAGCGAGTATGTAGTATCCCTTTGGAACTAGACCCGTTTCATTGTATATGTTCCCAAAATTCTTTCCCTCTTTCCGTCCGTCCATTAAACAAAATATTTCGGGTAGTTTTTTGTCTTTACAAACTTTCGGCAATGAATGTTTAAACAGTATCTTGGAAAATTCTAGCTATATATTCAGAACTGTATTATTTACCCTTCTTGTTTTTATCTTTGTATTTTATTTCTTTGCATCTTGGATTATCAATGAAACTCTCTAAATAACAGATCGTTAATATTTCACCGGCTAGTAAATACGAGCTTATCTCAACCACAGTAACAAAGAATCTATGACAAATTCATACTCTTAGGAAAGCCTAAATAAACATAGTGAATATGAAAACAATTGAAATTTGGCCAAACAGAAACAGGCTCTAGGGTATTTTATGAAGGAAAAAATTGTTAAAATTTCTTCTGTACTATTAAGTTTGAATTTGTCGCTGATAAAAAGTGCAATTATTTAATATCAGTTTAAATTAAATAACTCTTTTCGGAATATGCCATAATATTATTTATTCAGTTACTACCTATGCCCGCGATTTCGTTCGCGCGGAAATAGCTCTCTATATTTTGCCCAAAAAACGAAAGTACTGTATAATTTATTTATGATCTCTTTACAGCAAACCGTTAACTCGCAGTTGGTTTTGAACACGTCCCGCTTTCACAAGTTAGCAACAATAGATGGAGTGAGAATGTTCTCTCTATCGGCCTTGCTGCCAAACTTACGCTTATAATAACAAAGTAAGTGGTATAGGAACGCCTTAAAGGACTTATAACTCGCAGTTGGTTTTCACGTCACATTTCGCGCGGCAAATCAATGGATTTATAAATATTTACATTAATATCTTCTGAACTCTGCAAGATATCAAAATGAGGCATACACGAAAATTTAATTGAAAATTCTTTTTTTAATCCCTGAAATTTTCATTGAAATCCGTTGAGCCGATTCGGAGCTTACTTCAGACAAACATACGGACAGACAGAGACTTCTATTTTTCTATAGATAATGGTTAAAAAATATTACCTATGGTTTTATCACACTTTCATATTTCCTGAAGTATAACGGGTCAAAATTGAGGATTTGAAGATTAATCATCTCCTGTGATTCCGAGAAATTTGTCATGCTAAAATATGGGTTTAGATAAAACGGAAAACAAAAATTTACGGATTCAAGAAGTAACTTTTGCATTGCTTTTTCATCAACCATGCGTTCCTGCTGTTAGTATTCCACAATCTAATTATCATTATAACCGCCATATTGCGCCCAATTAAATGTTCTGTGACGTCACAAACTTACGGTTTCCGTCAAATTTGCAACTTTTTGGTCTATGTTTCGTTCCACAACTGTGTTGGGTTTTTCTCACTCCTCGTCGTTTTTTCTAGGGTACAAAGTTTGTCCGTGATTAAACGTTTATAATATATGTATATATATAAACAAATATAAAGACGTACAAATATGTGCATACAAACACACATCCTTTTTTATTATATGCATTCTTTTAACTGTTTAACATCGTTTGGAATTTTTTAAATGCAGTAACTGTAACTGTCAGTATTTTGCTTTGTTTGACTCCTTTTGTTTTTTGAACTAAACTTAAGCAGTTCAGAAGTTGTTGGGGCATAGGAGGCTATTATATATTTTTTTTCAAAAACAGTTTTAATGATTTAAAAGGAAAACAATTTCCAGTGCTTGATGTCCATGGAAAACCGATCCTTGGTCTTTTTTTTCCGTTAAAGAATTACCTAGGGTAGTATCATACGTCCCTAAGGAATGAAAGCATGACAAGTAATTGTTCGGATCGGAAATAACAGACAGTTTTAATCCATTCGTTTATCCGGAATTGAATCCTACCAACGTCCTGTACACTATTTTCTTTTGAGTGTTATTTGTGGAAGTGTCACGAAGTGGGTGCACGTGCACCGGAACCACGAGTGCTTGCTTTATCTGTATCGGTGGCCTTCGTCAGACACTTCACTTGGGCAACGAAGTCTCGCTAACATAGCAACATACCTGCTTCCCTTTCTTTTCATTTGGTTAGCAATCAAGCTGAAGATCGTTATACTTTAACTTCAACTTTAGATTCGTCAAACTTCCGCAATCCAATTCGATCTTGAATTGTGAGGATAAGAATCATAATAATAGTTATCTGACAACATTGAAATCAACAAGTCAGGAACTAAATTCTTTGCATTATATTTACAAATTTATTAAAATTGGATCAAAGAAAAATTAAAATCGAAATTAATAAACCTGGTAATTAACCTAGAAATAAATTCAGTTTACGGATAATATTTTACAGAAACTGTACTGAAGTTAAATTTTAATCTTTCCATAATACAAATTCAGAACTAAATATAAAAGGCAAAATTATCATTTTTGATAAACATAACTTAATTTGAAAAATAAATTCCATGGCTTGATGTCGGTTCAAAGCCCTTTTTTCTTTTCCTCTTTTGATGAATTATTTAGGAGAATATCAAAGTTGGAAATGTGAGTTATATGAGCCAAAATAAGTGCTCATTAAAGACTCGAAGTAATGAACGTAAAACCAATCTGACCCGTGGAAGAAATTATAGTTAAAAGAAATAGGCGTAAGTCTTTGACGTTAGAGACAGAGATTACTGGGAAAATTGCGATATTTAATTGCGCGCAATATGCCGGCTATATGTGATCATATTTGATCAATTATGTCCTGCACCAGGAACACACAGAAGGATGATAAGAAAACAATACGAAAGTTGTTTTGAATATCTGGGTTTGTGTTTTCCGTTTTATTTATACCCAACCTTTAAAATTAAATATTTCACGGAACTACGACAGATGAACTCCACTTATGCTCAATACAAACTTCAAGGAACATATATGGGTGATGAAACCATAGGTAAGATAGTCGTGTCCAAACTCAATTATCCAAATAACCAGAATTTAGATAGGCAAGAGCGCCATAGATGCATAATAAAATATAATTCAAGATAGATGAGTGAAGTTTTTCATATTAAATCAAATAGTTCTGCTATAAATGTCAAAAAATTATGCAAATTATTTAAACATTGATTTACGCATACAAACATGTTTTCTCATCATTGTTATTCTCAACAATGCTGAAAGTTACATTTAATAGTATTGCACGTACAACGCTTCTTTGTGTACAATTCACATGCTTTATCTCCTATCCTTAATAATTTATTGAAACTATTTAATTTTACAATAAATAAATTTTTAAATTAATATTTACATAATTTTATTTATAAATTTTTGAATATTATGTTTATATGAAATGTGTTTTCTTGAAATTTTTAGATATTAATAATTAATGGTTGAGTATAGTTCATAAAATGTTTTACTCTTGAAGAAGTTTTAAAAATGAACGAAACGTTTAGTTATTTTTGTTAAAGAGTAATAATTAACGACGATAGTACAACAAGTACACACCTATTCTAACGTTAAAAGAATCATAATAAGATTGTAAGTTTATTTTCAGTTGATAAAATATAAGGAGGAATTAGTTTTAAAAACTTACATTATTTACAGATGTTTAGGCAACTTTATTTAAAATTTAATAGACGAAGGGTTAGATAAGGAATGGAAAAAGTATGCTGATTATATGATATTCTTTGTTAAAATAAAATTAAGTATGTCAAAGAATGTACAACAGTTCGAGATATTCTCAAAATAGGCTTCAATAAATATCATGGACTATATCCAGTCACAATTGCTACATTTTTTGCGTTTATCAGTGATGGTCTAGCGAATTAATCAGAGGAAAAATAAATCTTCCCCTCGTAACATGCCGTCGTATACGTTTCGGCGCCGTCGAGCTTCGCACATCTTTTAACTGTCTTCTTCACCTCGTTTGCAGTTTATAACTGGAGTCCTTGGTTTTCCTCTAAATATTTGAACTCGGTCAACAACTTTCGTGGAAAGCGTGTGGTTATTTTCTCGTCTATTACCAATTTTACAACAACCGATTTCCTGCCAAGCCTCACATTTTTACACCATCAAGAAGTACCTGTAAAGCAATAATAAACAAAATCATGAACATGCATAGAACTGTAAAGTAATAATTACATTTATCTTACTTCGTTAAATTATGAAGCAATAAACCATGAACAGCTATATTTTTACCTGAAGTCTGAAATGAGGGACGAATCGTTGTAATTTTTAATATTTAAATTTTTAAAAAACTGTCAATTTTTCATATAATTGAATTACAAATATTACGTTTATAAAATATAATTCTTTTTAAATTTATAGATCTGTATAATTTACGCATTTTCACTTGAAGAGGTTTTAAAAAATGAACAATATGACGTGCTAATTTTTATTTTATTAATTTGTTGTAATTTTTATTTTATTATAATATTTCTTGCCAATTTTTCATTTATAACTTTAAAGTAATGTGGAGATCTAGTTTTGCAACGCTGTTTTTGGTGCGACCAATTTGTTAATCGACCATTTCTAAAGGTTTGCTATCGTCGGTCAATTCTGTAATTATTTAGAAATATATAATTTTTGTTTATATTGTTCATACTTAATTATGTAAAACTGTATTATTCTTTTGTATCATAAATGTAAGACACTTGACAAGTGAGGTTGTTTCATGACGCTTGACAAGTGAGGTTGTTTCATGTCACTTGATTTTCTTTTTAATTTTGCTGAGACTAACAGTTATAAATTTTATTTTTAAAATGCTCAAATTAAGTAATCAGTGGCGAATAAATTTTGGGGCGCAAAGAAAAAAATTTGAATGGGTTTCGACCTGTTATTTTCGGAACGATAATGCGAAGTCACATAGTACTAGACTCACTATTTCGGACATTTAATGTTCAGGCGTTGTTATCATTATTATGCTCCTTAATCTAATTGTTTTCTTTTCATTATGAACTTAGTTTCAGGTATAAGAAAGTCAAATAATATTTCACACAAAATTTAGCGATATTTGTTTAACGAATTGAAATGAAAATATTCTCCGTGGCTGCACACTGGATATTTGAGGTATTAATTAATTAAAATATGAGCTTAAATATAAATGTGTACCTACCTCACATAGGTTTTAAACGTCAAGCTTCGTTTGAGTTTCAGCAATTGGATTTTTATACTGTATTGCACATGGCCTCGATGGTTTGACATCACAACCTTTTTATAAAATAATTCGCGGTTTATCTTCGTCTGTAAAAGTTATTATCTGTAATACTGTTAAGTTTCTATTAATAAACTTTTAAAGTTACACTCAAAATAATGAATTCTAAAATAGTATGACACAATTTCGCGTGTTAGCTGGAAGAATCCTCTTTCGTGAAATTGGAGCATCGCCAAGCTTCTATCTTATCCCCCCCAGAGCTTGTTCCGTCTCTCTTTCCGCAATATGAAAAGTGTTGCTAGACATTTATCAAAACCTGTCCAACGGTCTCCTATTTTGGTACTTGAGGATGTATTCCGTTTTATGTCTGTAATCAGAAGGAGTAATCCGTCTTGCCTCCCAGATCAATGTTTCATCGTTGTTATACCAGAATACAATTAAAGAGAAATGTTCCTGAAAGTCGGAATTACTTTTCTTCACTTATCGCCTCCCTATTCATGCTTAAATATGAAATTGTTAAATTGGTGGCTGTTATACTTCTTTATCGGAAAAAAAATATTTTTATAAAAACGGGAAAATAATAGAAACAATATAATTTTTAAAAATAAAAAAAGGCAAGGTTGTATTTGGGTTTTTTTGGTGAAACCCATAAAATTGTGATGACCACTGCATTGGAAGTAAGATGACAATGAAAAATTCTGTGTCACTGGTGACGCGAAAAATTAGCAAGCAACAATGACCTAACTCAATGTGAATAGAATTCAGTTTGGATGTCTGTAAACGACAACTTGTAATTCCGACCTCCAAATTGCAATTCAATCCATTAAAGTATATATACGACTCCCTCAGTCAAAACAATATATCCTAATTGTAAATCCAATTTCCATGAAAGTTAGGCAACAACTCAGCCAAAATAAATGTCATAAAGAATCAAATAGAGATACTTAAAATACTTCTCGTGTTTTTAGTTTTACTATAATTGCCTTTAAAAATTTCTCTACATTTAATTAAAACGAACAGAAGAGTTATATAGCAAAATTTTTCATATATATATATTCGAATAAGATATACTTAAAGACCTTTATTAACACAAAAAATAATTATTTTACTTTAAACAGAATTTTTTTTCAAAAATCTGTCTCTTAATTCGTCTCTAAAAATATGTTTTAATAAAATTTGAAACAGATGTTAACATAAAACTTCAGTAAAATATATATTTGTTAAAAAATTGCCACAATTAATCTACTAAAAACAACATAAAAATTCTAAAAAAGACCAAATTATAGTAATAAATTATTTCTTAAATAGAATATAAGTACAAATAGTCCTTCCTAGTTTGATTTGTGTAATTTTTTAATTTTCAGAATCACTTTCTCAAGAACCAAATGTTTCTATTTTTATTTTGGTTGCTGAAAATTTTTCAATTTTCTTTGAGGAATTTTACTTGGCCTTGATTGAAAAATTTATTTTTCAATTTAATTTAGTAATAAATTAGTCTAAACTTCTAGCAACCCAATCAAATATTTTAAATAAATTTCAATTCTATGAAAATATTGAATATCATTACCAAAGTTTAATACAAATTATATTAATTACGTTTAAATGAAATAATTTTACGATTAGTTATTTTTTGACAGTTATTATTCTAAATTAAACGACGTTTCAGTGCATATTCGCATCTTCTTCAGTTTTATGTCAATCTGTGGAATACATGTTTACATGCAGTTACTGTTGAATTTAAACATAGCATATGGATAGAGGGATATTGACTAGACTAACAACTTACCAGAGTATTGTTTCATACAATCAATTTGTAAAATTTAAAATATCAAAATACATTATAAAACAACCATTTTTATATTAAGAGATGTCCGAGACAGCTCAAAGTAGCTACTGAGCCACAGTTTACACAAGACTGACTGATAGGGGCTTGACATGTTCTATTGAGAATATATTCCATGAAGAAACCTGAATAAGGTGCGAATATGCACCGAAACGTCGTTTAATTAAAAATAAAAACTGTCTGAAATAACTGGTCGTAAAATTATTTCAGTTAAATATTTTAATATCAGACGTTAATTCATTTAATAAATTAATAACTGTTTTTTTAAACAAAATTTATTTATTTAATTTTTAATTAATGCATTCATATGTATAAACGATTCCCTCTGTCAGTAGCATTTTGATTAGTTGCTCTTCAAAATCAGTTATTGACAGAATCTCTGGAGGCAAACAAAAGATAACCATACCTCGCGTCGGAAACATCTCTGTTAGAGATATATAAAAAAAGAATGATATTTGAAAGTTTCAGCGTTTTGAATCGTTACAGAATGTTCTGGTTGAAGCATGTAATTACAATGGAAAATTAAGAAACAGTACTTGACTGATAAGGAAGAGTGTGTAAATATATTTTCAAAGAGCAGCTTTGGAATCGAGTGAATCTCTCAGACCGTGTGTGGCAGTGTAGGCAACCTCTGCAAGATGATATCATTGAGAGGGCAAAGGGTTCTTTGATGTGTAATATCGTATATCTCACGGGCTCCTATCATTGGCGACTGCATCTTCTCGTCTGGAACGGGACTCTTAATTAGAAGCGGGCGCACAACGACCTACACAACTCTCAACTAATGGCTACATTTTAATTACACTTTTAACAACCTCTTTAGAAGTACGTATATGTTGTCTAGTTGACTCTGTGAATTGTCTCGCTGTCTGTTTCAAGTTGGATTGCTACATTACTTTCTTGCTTCCCCTTATTTATAAACAACCGTGTAAAAATCGCAACTGGACAAATTCAGAACTAACTCGCATCTTTTGATTTGAAATTGCTTTAATTCATCCTTTTATAAAATCGCTGATACACCCATTACGTCACCAAAGTCGGTTTTTTGTAAATGATAATTCAATTTCTGTATAGTGGCCTGCTTATTTCACTCTGGATGTGCAGTAAGCCTATAATAAGGTTTATTGGGAATTTTATGCGTCACTATGCTGTTTTTATTGAAATATACTTTATATCGGGCACGACTGAAAGAAAAACTTCAATAATAATTATATGACACCTAATAAACTTATAGAATAAAATAATTGTCGTCAATAAAGTGTACTGTGTCGCTTTTGTATTATTTAGGTAAATTGATAAGGGATTTGGGCTCATTAAATATAATATTTTATAATTGAATTACTGACAAACTATATTAGAAATTAGAATAAATTATTAAATAGTTAATCTCTGGGATATGATCACCAAAAGACAAGCAATTAAAAGGTAATAAATTATTGAATTCGTACACTAAACAATCGCTTGAAATAATATTTAACCGGAGAGACAGTCTACAACCATTAAAAATCAGAGGATAATGGGTCGTGAGATACATCTGAGACTTATGTTTTGTCAGAATAAGCTTAGATGCCAGACGAGCCCGAGGGAATGCGTGATAGCTGGCGGTAGTCAGATTTGTGTCTATACCCATAAAAACGGGTTGACGTCGTGTATGCAACCGAGCGTCTGTAAGACTACTCATTATTTCAGCGATAAATTCAGAAGCATTCTGATGACAGTGAGAGCTCTTTCGTAGATCTATTGCACATACTTTATCCTTCAAAAATTTCTACATGCTTTCGCTCCCTCTTCTTCTCAAAATAGATATTAAATAGTACTCGCCAGTACAGGTATTTTAAAATTTCGCCAATTACTTCAATCTCGCATGCAGGTTTTAAGATAAATGGCCGTATCCAGGTGATCGATGACCATAATTAAATTTGATCACGTCTGTTTTTTTTAACGTTTTGGACGATTTTGGAACAGACCTGTCATATTTTCCAAATACTTGCAACAAATGTTTTTTTTATCTATTTATGGCCCGCTCAGCATACAAAATATAACTTGGAATATTAATCTTTAATGTTTGTTGCGTCTCAGATGATGCGGCCGGTCTATTTGCGTTAGCTGGTAGCAAGGACCGTACTATTAGCAGGTAAAGAGAAGTCGGCCAGAGGACTACTTGTCTAGTGAACTTCTGTCGATCATATTTCAATTTATTATATTTTAAAATATTTCATACGCCTATATGATCCATTATGATGCCAAACAGTCTATAATTTGAAGCAAAGTCAGCTTTTCTGATACGTTACTTGTAAAAACTTTTAAATGCAAATATTGTACTTTTACCCAATTCCTATAGTTGTTTATATAATTATCCAAAACTATATATTGAAATAATTTACTGTCAACTCAATTATTCTTTGTACCCCCTTTAATTATTACACACCTGATATACGTACGAATTGATACATGTAAATGTTAATGTTGTTAAACTTTCAAACGTGTGAGTTTTGTAAAAGCAAAATTGTTGGTAAACAAGTGCGTTGGCCCTGGGGGCCGGATCTATGTTTAGCTGAGTGACGCAAGCAGAGGAGCCTTCCCCTAGGCCTTGTGGTAGGTCACGGCCCATTGGCCAGTGGCGCTACTCCAGCGTGGCCTCAGTCAATCAATAGTGGGGTTACGACCACTGAATCGCCTTATTTTTATTTTCAATCAAGCAATGGAAAGATGCTGGGACACAACTGGGTGCTTGACTTTCAATTTCACGCAAAAAAGGTAATAACCGATAAATGTAGTGGTAATTACCGTCACCTTGGTCCCGCGAGGATCCATTACTCTTTGCCTAAAAATCTGTCGTTTTCATTAAACTGTGAGTAAATCATTGTTAAAGTTTTGGGAAATTATAATTAGACACACGTTAATAGTAATAAACAGTAGTAGGAAATAAATACAACCAGACAATAATTAAAACACTTTAACTTTTAAAGTACAATTTAACTACTAGAAAGGAATCTACAATTTATGTCCCTTATCCCAGCCACAAGGTTTTTCAATCCTGCTCATGGATCAATACTCACACATACACATATATATATGTATATTGTGACGTTACATTCGCATCTCATGTCCGCCTAGCCCTGTTGTCCGCCGTTTCATTCCTTCCTAAGAACCTCGAATCATCTAGTCCGTCGCCACGATATTACCAGGGGGTAGCGCTCTGGCGGCTGGAAAACCGAGTTACCCCGTGACGTAGGAAGAACGGTGGAGAGACGAGAACGAGGAGCTTCCTTCTTTATTTGAACGTTGGCCTGAACGGTCAGGAGTAAAAAGATACCTGTGTTTCTTTTATTCACGTGAATAAACCTTTGTTAATTTTTTAATTGTTCCACGTGGCAACCCGAGTTGTTTGAACTAAATTACGACGACGAAAAGAAGGAGTTCGTTATAATATTATTCTAAGAAAATAATTACAAAAAGTTCTGTAATAAAAGTAAATACTCAAACAAAATATGGTGATGACTATCAAACATCGTATTCCAAACTAAAATTTCACAAATGCGTCGAAAATGTCTTATTTGCCATTCAATTGTTTTTTCGCGGGTGAAAAGCAGAAATCTGTAACAGACACCGAGGATGGTCCGCACTCCTACGCTAGTGTGGGGATTGTACCCACTAAAACTGCAAACCCTGTGTCCTTGGCATTGGATCCATCCCGGAACCGCGTTGGCATTACATCTCTTCTTCGCCTGATAGGCCCTCATTTTCTTAGTCTACTATATGAAGTAAATAAATCAATCTATTATCTAGCTTTTTCCAAGTCTGATTTCTTTCTCCTGAGAATTAGTTCTGCGTATAGAGAAATAGAGAAACTTTTTTCCAGTTGGTCGGACTTTCTAGCATCTTCGTGACGATTTTATCAGTTTTTTTTCGAACATCTGTTAGTCCAGTGCCCATCCATTGCAGTGGAAAAACGCGTGGTGAGCGTCGTCATTTTCTATGCAGTAGATGCAGACCGAGTTCTGCACCTTTTGCATTTTTTCAGATATGCTCTTAAATATCCCTGCCCGGGGAGGATTTATATCGTGTAGTATGAGACTTCTCCATGTTGGTGTTGAACCCATTTATCTATTTGTGGAATCAGTCTCTTTGTCCATATTCCAGCTTTGTCCTCTGCCCATCGGCTTTTCCAGGAGTCCATTATTTTGTTTCGGGCCGCTTCTTTGCTCTTTGCCTCTGCGTTTCGCCAGACATCCTGGCGTTCAAGGACGAGCAGGTCAATGGAAGTGGTTTCAGCGAACATTCCATTCAATAAATGGTAGAGAGGGGCAGGGACTTAACTTTTCAATGCGGCGTCCCGCCTATGCGTGTTCGTATTCCTGGCCCATCTGGCTGAGGCGGCTGGTTCCTGGATCCTCAAGGCTGTACATAGAGACGCTTCCGAACTGGATCACTCTCCAAACTTATCTGTTAGAAATCGTATACGTTTTCAGCACTTTACGGCTTTCAAAGCTACCCCCATATAGACAGGACTTCAAAAATGTGTGAAAACTAATCCGTCACGACCGTAACTGTCAAACGTAGCTTCTGTCCTTATTTTTCTTTAGTATAGTTTATTTTGGGAAGTCTACGTTGTCAATACGCGACACAACAATAGCTTTAGTTCGAAACTACCCCAGTTGTAGTATCCGTCAAAATGACATGCCAGCTACCAATCATATAATATTTTAAAAAATTAAAATAAAACCTTAAAGAAGTTTTCACATGTTACTATAGCGTTTCAAAATGTTATTGAAAGGGGGGGCGGAAGAACAATATGAACAACAATTTTTTGACGTTGATGAGTCTATTCTACTATATATATAAGCACAAATAAATTAGAAACGTAATACATAAATTGAATATCATGATAAACTTTATTATAAATTAGTTGAGCGAGAATTTAGTCGAGATCAAAATTAGTTGAGGGAATGTAATTGAGAGTTCTTTAATTGGAGATGGTATCGAGTTCGGAGCCGGGGTCTGGGAGGTTAAATGTTATATAGTCTGGGAGAAAGGCCACGAGCTGTTTAAGTAGTTGAGTTGAGCGAGCAGGGAGACCCAGGATCCGCCTGGATCTTGATGGATGCAGTCTGGTGCGCATTCATCTGGGGTCGTGAAGTTGGAGCCGTTGAGACAGTCATGAGATTTACAATCGTGAAATGCAGCATTTACAGAAATTTGTAACAGTTAAGAAAGAGCCTCAGTCTCCCCACAAATACCAGAGAGAAATAACTATGTTTAAATTTAAAGAGTTCAGTTTTAATAACTTTGAAAAAATTACTTACAACCAAATTCATTAATTTAGAAGAATAGTATTTCCATTTTTGAAATAACTCTTGCTACACTTGAAACTAAGCTTAAAGCGAGACATGAAAACGGAAAATTAAATCAAGACATGAAATTTAATTGTACGGAGTAGATATTTTTCTGACATTTTTATATTTTCAGTTTGTTAAAAAATTAGCCAAATTTCGTATTCCATTAAAAATGATTTTAAATCATTTTTTGAGATAGCTTCAGAAACATCAGGTTTTTTTTATATATATATTTTATGTTCGTGAGACTCCGGGTGTTGGTGGCACGTGAACGGGTGATATTACTCCGTGTCTCATTTGCCTCTCGATCGGGCTGGCTGCAAATGGAACGGAAATTTCGTCGTTCATAACGGGCACGCCATCGCCAGCTCAGTGCTCAGTTAAAAGACCGACACATTGTGTGGGCGATCGATCAGAGAGAGAGAGGGAGAGCCTCTGAAATGTGTTCCGGCCGGAGACAATTCACTCTCGTCCCATTGTTGGCGAGGGAGGTGCGACGTTGCTTCTCCCATTCACCCGGGGACAATTGAAACACATTTATTAGCGAAGTACTGCAGGTCTTTCGTAATGAACCGGATGTATGACGGCAATGACTCGGAATGGAAACTGGTTTTAGGTTCCCATTGACAGAGCTGATGAGAGAACAAGTACTCACGCTGAGCGTTCCTTGATAATCGTTTTTACACTCGTATTTTAAGCATACATAGAATATTCTATAAAAATTGTAGATTTGGCTTTAGGAGACTTCGTTCTTATGATTTAAATCAATACATTATTAGCATTGAACCTGACTTCGTTCTACGAAATGTAAATAATGTTGCCTACCTCGGAATCATGTTTGACTCAAAACTATCCTGGAAACCTCATATTAATTTTCTCCCTCCAAAATAAACCAAAAATTCAGAACTCTATATCCCCTCCTAAACAGAAAATCCCCAGTCGCCACCAGCACAAAACGCCTCATATACCTCTCCATAATACAACCCACCTGGTCCTATGCCTGCTCCGTATGGGGAACAACAGCCAAAATCCATTCAGCCAAAATTAAAAAAAAAATAATACTACGCACAATTACAAACTCTCCCTGGTACCTAAGAAATTCCGTCATCCACCATAACATCAAAATTCCCAATCTAAACTCAGTAATCTCCAAATCCATAACAAACCTAATCAAAAGCGCACTCAAGCACCCAAACCCAACGATCCAACAATTTCATAACAATCCTCCTCCACCTCCACGCTTCCGTCGCCTTAAAAGAAAACTCCCAATTGACCTCATTCTTCTCCCTGATCAATCAGGAACGTCCTAACCCACTCTACCATCATGCCCTCATTCATCCTCCAAAAATCAGTTCACTGCTTGTCAATCCTCACACACCCACGTCGTATGCCCGTCAGATACAATTAAACCTAACCCGTTCTGTTAAAGTAGGTTAAACAAACGGATTAACCTACCCTCACGCAACCATGCTAATTATATACCATATCTTATTTTCATGATTTTCTTAAATATTGTATATACTGTATCGATATTAGCCTAACTGATGATCTGTATGATAATAGTTTCTATAAAAATAAAATAATAATGTTGTTGTGGTATTCAGTTCTAAGACTGGTCTGATACAACCAACAGCGTTAAATTTTCGTTTTTGTGTGTTCGTTTAAGTGTTTCATTGTCTCTAGATGATATTGTACACAACAAAGTTGAGTAACATCTGGATAGACAATGTATGTCTAAATTTTTGGAGAATGACACATAATGGTGGGCAATTTTTTGTTGGGAAATGGACGTGCTCAATGCGTGACACAAAATTGGCCTGCTAAGGACTTACCAACCGAAGCGACACAACAGTAGTTTCGAAATTACTCCAGTTTCCAGTCTCAATAGTTGAATCGTCACCATATTTGGAAATCCTCAGGTAATGTTACAACATTGTACAAATTGTAGCAATTGGATACGAATAAATGGTTGGTGAAAACTGCCATCAAGTCGTTCCTTGGAAGTACCCTTACTCCCTTAACCACTAGCATTGCAGCCTTTATCACCATACCTTTTGTTATTATTTCTACCACAACGTGTTGTCGTCACGTATTACCTCGTTGGCACTTGCTCTGTTTTCCTGGCGAACACAAACCTCGCAAGTAGTGAATGGGACGTCAGCACGAGCCAACGAAACCTGATACTATTGTGTACGACCACAAAGCCGTGACGTGGAACTCTGGAGCAAGTTACAATGAACTGCCTCCGACCTCACGCAAAAACTTCCGGAGGACAGAGGAATTCCTTCGGCCTCCCACTTTGATAATCCCCACCTAATTAAACCCTCCATCTTCATGCCTGACGTTAAAATAATTTTTCAGTCCCGTAGGATGTGGAAAGGATATTGCATCGCAGCAGAGTTATATTGCCAATTGACCTGACTTATTAATAACCGTAATACGAATTTAAGTGATTTCAGTCGGTGGTTTAGCTCAAGATGTAATTACGAACTTGTTCGCTCTTGGCGGACTTCATTATAGCGGCTATTTAATAATCTGGGAAGATCAAATGTATTTTTCTCTTCCGCGAAGCGGTAATTTAATTCTTGGCAAAGCTGTCATCCCCCTGTAGAAGCCATTGGATAAATATAGCACGATTCCTCAATTTCACCCTTATAAATAACCTAACTATTCCTAAGGTACTGATTCACAATGTTACTTCCGAACTCATTGGCTAAGTGACAAACTTAATATTTATACGGCCATTGGTTTTTCCATTTACACCAATACTGAAGTTCTCCTTTGCTCCTTGGAAACTGAAGCTAGTGTCAAGCTAGCTAAGCTAACCGCCAGTCTACAAGCTACTAATATGGCTAAATATATCGAGGAGGAAGCTATTCTCGGATGCCTTGGAGGCTATATTGGAGATAGGTAACCCGTACAAATCAAATTAGATACTCAACCACATCCGTAGTAAACTACTTGAAGTAAAAGAAATGTCCAAGGTAATTTGCCTGTGCTGGATCCCGTTCCATATAGGACTTATTGGAAATGAGATAAATGACCGAGCGAGTTCAGCAAACATAACTGGGTGGAAATATAATCGATTACCAATTTCTGGAGTGGGGCTGTTATTAAGGATGATAGTTTCAGAGACAGAGAAGGCACCCTGGGTCCGGAATATTCAAGTAATGGCGGCGATCCACAGCTTATTTTCCCTGCTGATCCAACTAGAAGGGAGCGGGTCATCTTATCCAGAATTCGTCAGGTAACTCCATGCTTACTCGTGTGTACTTATTTAAGAGGGAAACTCTAACTATTTGTAGTAGATGTGAGGACATACTAACGATAAAGCATATACTGTATACCTGTCACCCTGACTCGGATAATGCACACCCAGATCAGAGAGGGAGAACTCGCCCACTTGGAAAGAGTCATAAAATTACTGTTTACTTTCCTGGCTCTTAACAAGATTTTAGAAAAGAAAACAAACGATTCTACAACTATAGTCTGTTAGCATCTCTGAGTTTAAGGTGATTGTATGGTAGTCCCTAATGACTATAATTTTTAATGGGACGTTAAAAAAACGGAAAGAAACAATTGGAATCGTCGCCCTCGTTTCTCCAAATATACAGTAGATACGAGAATCTTATATATACAAGAAACATTCAATCTGTACATCCTGTTTGAAACGAAAAATTGTACCAGGACAATGTAAATCGGAATCCGAAAAGGTAACCACGAAATATTCTCGCAGGCAACTCTTTTGTTAATGATGATATATTCAAATTTTTAAGTGACATATCAACGAACCTTTCCACCAGATTGCTCCAAGAAGACTTCCTTCACGGTTCAGAAAAGAAGAAACTGAACCGATTCTTACAAGTGCATTCACAGGTTCATCGTAAACGTCATTATTAATTAATGCTCTTTTACCAGTACTTTAAATGACTTGTGATCGTTTATAGTTGCTTCTTTGTGCCTCAAACGACTTATGAGAAAACATTTAATTTGATCCATGAAGAGCGTCCTTCATCAGTTGTTCATAGAACTCCGTGAAGAATTGAACGACACAAATTGATCGGTTTCAACCAACAGATAGTAAAGCGAATTGCTGGCATTAACTACGGTTCTCGTTTTTTTTTTCTGAAGGACAAAAACATGCCAAAACTGCAGCGTATTTTTATATTTCTGCCTCAGAGGCGGAGGTTTATTTCCGGAAGATTCCACGCCGTGGTCGCCTCGCTCGCAGGTTCTCTTTGTACCTACAACTCCCACTCAAAACAAACCGGCAACAGACGGCTATAATTTCATCCTTTTGGGGGGGGGGGGGAGGTAACATGAACAGCTAAATTCTTGTACCCCAAGAAGACGTAACGTAGAATATTTCCTCTTTTAAATAAAATAAAGTAATTGACAAAGAAGCTGTTATAATTAATTTAATTATTTATTTAAATGTTAGATCAACTACTTACTTGATTGCATTCAGTTCAGTCGTTTTTTAAGTTGATCTCGTTCAAACGAGACATGTTAGCCTTTCATTTAAATATAATTCGAAGGTAGATTATCCAAGATATAAATGATTTATCAAGCATAAATGAAATTATTTTGGGTTAGTAAAAAAAAATACAATTGCTCACGTACAATCGTAACCTATTTTCCTTTATTGCTTCTTTTCGAGATTATAAATAAATTTCTCATTCATTTCTTCCGATGTGTTACAGTTTTACTACAAACCATTGTCACGCTGTTCATTTCCTTTCAATATTCGTTTGTAATTCCGGTCTCTGAACTCGACTAGAAGTTATTTTTATCCAGCAGAAACGCCCGACGCTTTGTCGCACGGAAATGCTACTAAATATTTAAACAGTGACTCGTTTCACGTCAAAGATAGTAGCAGGCGGTGTCTCTAATGCACTAGTCAGCTGAAATATATATTCAAAATGTCTGAATTTTTCAGTAGGTTTCACCGAGACCTTTGTGTAGCTGGAATTGTGTTTGATTTTTCCGCAATCTTGAGGATATCACATTCACAGTTAAATATAAAAATTAATGATCAGTGTTATATCGTAAAAATAATTGGTCGTCACGCCGACGCCTTGCTTTATTCATTTGTTCTGCCAGGAAAGGGCATTGCCTAAGTTTGGGTTTTGTGTGTCACGTAGCATAAGCAAAGTCCTTACCAGTTTGCTGTCTCAGGAACATGTAAATAAGGGCAAACAAGGGGATGAATATTCAACAGTCTCGATGCTCCATTATGGAATAATGAGATATTGCTCTTGAAGGCTTGATTCCAATCGGTAAAGAGATTGCGGGAACAATGCAATGAGTTTTTGGAACGCACTGATCACTTACGGACGCTAAAATGTTTCACGCAAATCGGCAATTATTAATTTTACAGGTCTATATTCTCGTCTATTGATCTCTGAAATTCTAGAATCTATATTTAAAATCACAACCTGTTTAATTAATTTCACAATTAATATAGGACCTAAACCACGGGAAAGTTAACCACGGTACATTTAATATAATTGAACATTTGACTGAAATGTCTGTCGATGAGTAAAGTATTTTTAAAAAATCGAAAATGATCGAGTTTAATTTTGCTCAATTAACTCCACAACTAGTTACACATTTTCTTTATTCCTGTTGAAACACGCCTTGTTAGGAACCCGCATTGTTCCCCGAAGAAAGGATGCTTTTGCTACCATTATTTTTGTCATTTACAGTTTGACCAGAGATTTAAATAAATTTATAATAAACATAGGGGTGAGGTTTATTAATTAAGCTATTATTTAATACTGATAAATTATAATTTGAAGTAAAATATAATAATAATAACAAATGAATTCTAAATCAAGTAGACATTTCTTTTATAAGAGAAAATTTTTAAGAGAAATTAAATTCGTAAAAAGAAAGCAAAATGAATTTATATACAAAGGGAGAGAAAAGATAGATTTATAATTTACATGAAACTCCTTAAAATCAGTGTCAGCTGTGGGATGATCCAAAAGAAGCAACGTTTTCTATGGGAAATAGATGTTAACTCTTTCGAATCAAAGTAATCGATACCATCGAGGACTGCAGCTGCATTATTTGGCGCCATTTTGCTTCGGTCTGCTTCAGGTTGACTGCATCGAGGAACTGGCTGCAAGGATGACGCCTTGCACCAAAATCTTGTAGACTCCTACCAGTAAATCTGCATCTCCTGAGGTCTCAAAGCTCCACCTAGCTCTTAACAGCGGTTTTCAATTTTAATGCTCTCTTGCCAGCGGCTCGCAATTTTATGATTACTCCGCCTCAAAATCTCTCTCCACGTAACATCGGCAGGTTTCCAATTCTTCTCCTCGCTTTCCCAGTAGCCAATCGGCTTCAATTTCAAATGACACCCATTGTTTTTATTAGCACAATTGCAGCCAATAGGAAAATGTTTAGTTGCAGGATGTAAACAAGAGCCATCGCATATATATTGCATTAGTTCCGTACAGTTGCCGTTCCTAATTTATCACGCTTTGCTTCTGGCTTGACAGGAACAAATCTATCTCAAATTTGGGATGAATGGCTTTTATTGTTCGTGAAAGACCCTAAGGGATATTGCGCGAAAGAAAATTTGTAAGCGCTGTCCACGCACACACACAAAATGCGTCCCAGCACTTCACACTTTCACTTTGTGCACTTTTAATGAATTACAAACTTTAATTTAAAAGATCAGTTTTTGTTACGGAAAAGAAGAATATTAAATGTCTAACATGCCAATATTACGACTTTTGCAAGCAGAAGCCCAGAATTAGCTGTGAACAAAGAAGAAAATAACAAGATAAAAGTTTATTACTGAAAAGTATAGGGGATGGATGCATGAGTCACAATATCATAAAAACTATTTTATTATGTCGTTATGCTATTGAAGTAACGTACGTGTCGCATGCGGAATTATGTTAGCACAAATTTTAAGGCACTTTTAGTATCAAGTCACCGGTGATATACAAGTATGTGATTATTTTACATCACGTTACTAAATTTCGCAATTTGTTGCATGAATGTTCCATTGAATAGGGAATAAAACGAGCATTGTGTTGATAGACTAAGTGGGTCGTTAACGGTGATTCACGTCTTCCCGCTGCTGATTACACATCACGCCAACAAGCGCTCACATGCTTTGGGAAAAGGAAACAGCTGTGTCGTTCCGTCACACGTCACCCTTGGAAAAGACGAGCCGAATCACACGTGACCTACTGTCAACAGCTGAACGATACAGCTCAATCGGCAAGGAAATAGTCAAAATGTTCTAGGATTACTAAAACAGTGGAGCACAGAAATGAAACGGAGATCAATTTTTACTTTTTAAAACTCCGAGTAGATTTAGATTTATTGTTGTTTCCATTAATCCTCGATTGAGGAAATAGGATACGTCATACATTAAAAATTAAAAGTGAACAAAATAAAGTAAATAATTAAAGACAAATAAACTTAAAATAAATTAGTAAAAGAAAGTGTATATAGACAAAAGTCAATATAAACACAACACGGACACACACTGGGAAACACAAACAAGCACACACTGAGGAACACGCAATGGAGTTTTAACTACTTGGAGCTCTGCGACCAGGAAACTGTCCTTCCGTCGTAGCTCCAGGCAATATATGAAACAAACAAAAGAGCAGAAAAAACTAAATAGAAATTTTAAGATATGTGATGTGCTATTTTATAAGGCAGCTCATTTAACACTTTTTGCAGGAACCTTGATTTAAATACTAGAAAGACGATTAAGAAAATCCTGTACCGAGTAAAACGCGCCATTTAAAAGGCTATGCCACTGCGGAAGACAATTTTAGATTCAAACAACTGTATCACAGTGATTTTTTGGTTCAAACTGAAATATATATACATATATAGACGAACGGAATTCTCAGGTAGTAGACCGGCGTCAGTCCGTCGGAACCGATCGTTTGAAGACGTGCTCGCCGGCGAAAAAAGGAAATTAAATCACCTGTATTTTTCGATTCTAGTGAGCTTAGTATATGCCATCTTCTCCGATTAATTCATAACTGACGATGCTCGCAAGAAAAAGGAACCCAGAGGAGTTCTGGAAAATCTGTAAGAGGTGACGTCCACAAACTGTTTTATCCTCTCCGCTTCACACCCTTGGCCACAGGCCAATAATTTTTAATTAAGTCTCCCACAAGTTGAGACTACCTTGAATAGTTTGAGGGGTGCGTGCATCCGGGTCACAGACCTTGGACATACGGTAAGAGTTGTACGCTGATCCCATCGGACCAGTCGGCCAACTACGAGGCATGGAGTCAGGTTTTTGCGTCCTCAAATCTATCCAGGCTCGCATCATCAGAAAGATCGAGGAAGCAGTACCTGACCTACCCGATTATAGGCATTCTAGGGTTTTCCCTGCAACACTTTTAAGTGAATCATGGGCAGGATCCTCGAACTATCAAAGCGCATAACTGTCACGTAGCCTGTCGTTCGAAAAAAAATCATAATTAGATAAATATAGGTCTGGTATTTATGAAGTCTGAACTTAACGTGGTTAATTTTCTCATTCTTGCTCTCACTCCCTTTATGTTTGAATGCGACGAACTCCAAGAACACTTAGAGACATACTGAATATCTACAAATATGCACACCGTTGTACCACGACTCTAATAAATTATTTGTAATAATGAATTTGGTCGTAAGTGAACGCACGAGAGATGTAAGAACACTTCTGCTCCATCGGACAACGCATCAGTTAACGGGTCAAAAGTTTATAAATGTCAATACTTTGTTTATTTACATTTTTCGAGTACAGCTGGTGTCTGGACCACGGCCAGCTATTGATCGCAGATTGCTGCTGCGTGTTTACTCTGCAAGGCTGCTGTACACAACTAGTAGTGGAACTAGAAGGACTTTCAACAATAAGTGTCCACCGACGATAGCATCTTCAGGAACACTTCGACGTCACGATCTGCGACGTTTAAACGCGTGGGACTATATTTTGCAGGCTTATGTTGATGCATTCTCTCTATTGGAATTGTGCGTATGAGTACGTGTCAGAAATGTTAAAGTGGTTCAGATGAAGATTCTTCCTATAAAATGTTGTAATGCTATCATTCAAAGTTATTGTTTATATATTAACATTTCTGTACCAGCAATAGGTGGTATTTTCTTTTCTTGTCACTCAGCAATCGAATCACTCTCTCGGGTCTTTTATTTTCTGAGTTTTATTCAAAGTCGCATCAACTGCCGAAGGTCATTTAGGGACTTTCTATAATTTAGGGGGGTTCACAGCATGAAAAATCTCACACAACAGCAATTTGCTTTTGCTTGTCTGAAAATGTTCTGCGAGGGTTTCAGCGAGTCATAAATGCCCGTGTCTGTTTGTTTCAGTTGAAGAGTGTCGGGCCGAAACTGGTGCCGTTCTTCAAGACTGTGGCGATTTACTTCGTCCTTTTCATCCCTGTGGAAAGACCTTCATGGGGAGCGACGCTGGTCAAGTGCATGCCCATCCTCTGCCTCATAGGATTCGTGCTTCTTCAAGGCATGAGTTTGGGCGATGAGTGAGTACAGACCTTGGAAGGCTTACAGTTCCGTGGCTCAATTAGTTTATAAAGTTGCCATGTAATAAAATGTATGCTTAAAATTAATTAGCCACTTCACATTACCTGACCATTCTAGAATAAATCGGCACTTGCACTTACTCCTTTCCTACTCAGGTGTTCTATTCCCACGAACTAGTTTAGCATTCGAAACTAACAGGTTTGGTCCTTATTTCCATATCTTTCACTTCATTCGAATCAATACCAAACTTAATATCAGGTCTTTTTCTAGCCTAACTTTACTTCTCTATTCAGGTGCTTCAGGCATAGTTCGTTAATAAGATGACAGATGACCGTCAGCGGTAATTAGAATTGAAGGGCAAGAAAATAAAACAGAAATCAAGAAAGGAGTAAGCCAAAGATGCAGTCTGTCGACCATGATCTTTAACTTATATATTGAACAGGGGATAAAGAAAATTAAAAATGAATATGCAAAAAGAATCATACTGCAAGGAAAATAAATATAAAACCTAAGGTTTGCCGATGATATTATGGTATTAGGGGAGTCGCAAGAAGACTTGGAAACCAAAATATATGGCATGAACGTGATCCTGGAAGAAGGCTACAACATGGGGATTAATTGATGGGAAAACAAGGTGATGGAGTGTAGTATGGGAAATAGTGGAATAAAAAAGGGTTTTGGATTGTGAACGGATATTTTGAAGGAAATAAGGAAGTATGCTAATTGGGCATAAGGAATGGTAGAATTATAGAAGACATAAAGAGTAGAATAGCACAGAATGGAAAGGCTTTCGTAAAAAAGAGGAGTTTACTTATGACTAATATAAGTATGAATATTAGGAAATTATTACGTGGATGGTAGAATTTGCAAACAGAAAGAATAGAAGCTTTCGAAATGTGGTGCTTGCAATAGGACTTTTGTTAATATTATAATTAACAAGATAAAATAATTAGATATATAATTTGATTTAGTATTTTTTTTTTACATTTTTTAAAATTTACATTGCAATCTGTGCCTGAGGGGCCTCTACAATGAGGGTATGGTGGGCTATTATTGAAGTTCCAAGTCCTGCTCAGAGTCGTGTATATATAAAATATACATTAAATTATTTGACAACTTAGGGTATGTACAATAGATTTACAAATGAAATCATATTAAAATGAAATTTGTTTTTATATTGTGATAATTCCATATAAATTGTAATGTTTCAAAATAATTTGTGTATTTAAAATAGTAGATTGCTATGGCAATACTGAAAGCTCCTGCAAAATTGAATACATATAATTGAATTAATATATATTTTGGTTCATTAAATTGTGTCTGACAAACCTTAGGGATTTCACCAATGTCATCTAAAGTGTATGCTCAAATATCTATTTTAACTAACAATCCAAGGAAGTCATATGCTGTGGTTGTTTGTAGGCTCGAATGCACTTTCAATTAAGTTTTGCACCTGGAGCTGCTATGTTCTAAAAATAGAACCCTCGTAAAAGTCTGACGGCACGTGACGGTGTTTATTACTGACGTCAAGATGAAGGCATATATTGCTCCTTATGTTCTAAGAAACATGTACAAATCCTTCTTTTTATTCACATAAAATAATTGTTCTGACTCAGCAGTTTCAAATGGTAGCTTAAATAATCATTTCAGTTTCCATCCTTTTCACCATCATGTAAATTGATATTTTGGATTAATAAATGGATGTTTGTTTCAGGTATGCATTTTCACGCAGGATACTGACAGGGCTGGCCTTTTCCTGTCTAGGAGATGCCTTATTGGTGTGGCCTCACTATTTCATTCATGGGATGGCAGCATTTGGTGTTGCCCAACTGATGTATACATCTGCATTTGGCTTCAAACCACTTAATGCTTATCTAGGGGCATCATTATATGTGCTGTGTGCTACAGGTTTGTTATTGGAACGCCTACCTTACTTTATTTTTATCAGTATTTACAATCTTCTGTGCAAATAATTTAAAATCATTTGTTTTTGAACAACCAAATCATTACCAAAGTCACAGAAAAAGTCAACCCATTCTTCAGTATATACTGCCAAGTGAGCTGTGTCTTTCAATTTTTGTTATGTGCATTATACTTTGAAATGAAAATTTGTGAACATGATTTATAACCACTTGAAACAATATAAATTTTTATTTGTTTTCAACATTGTAACACATTGAAACTCATATGTACTTAATTGTAAAAAAATGGTTTATTTATTTAGTAAATCTTCAATAAGAACTATGCATGATGATCAAAATATTGAATATCACTTCCCCATAGTCACATAAATAGATTTTCTATGTTGCAAAACTGAAAACCTTAATACCTTTCATCTCTTAATGCAGTGAAATTCTACACTATGTTTGAAGTAGTAATTAATTGTAAACTTAATCATCTAGCTATGGATTATTATACCCTTTTTCCATGTTAAGAATCATTTCAGCCCATTATTTTTTTGGGGGGTTAACAGGCTACATGAGGGTGCTCCTGCGGTACTTGTTAAAGGAATGAGTTCAATTAAATATCTGCAACAGATTTATAATTCGTTGTTAGTATACTCTAACACTTGAATATAAAATTAACTGCTTAAAGACACTACAAAATTAAAGAATTAATATTTGTAATAATAATAATAATAAATAATTACATTTTACAGCTGTTATCATTCTTCTTCCTGGTTTAAATGGAATATTAATTATTGGAGTTCCACTATATAGTATTTTGTTAATTACCATGGCATGGAGAGCTATTGCCAGGGTTCAATTTTTTGAGGTATGAATAATTGATTGATATTTTTATTTCTGTGTTATATATTTTATAATAATACTGACTGTTTTCTTTACTATCTTAGAAACAAAAAAATCTGCATTATTAAATTTAAAGTAGTTTGTCATCACTAGTTCTCATTCCTTCATGACCACATTATTCACAGCATTTGTCATTTCTCTGCTAACTTTCTATACAAATATTTAAAGCAACTGCCCTATCAAAATTCCTCATAATCCCAATCACAAACCAATTTACTGAGACAAAATAATTGACAACAACCAAAACAAACTGAATGTAAAACATTAATTCTAATTGGGGACAAATAAGCATGGGGTTTCCCAAGGTTCTATTCTAGACCAATTAATTTTGAAATTATCCTGTAAACAGTTGGATTAATTTGTTTTCTTATCTTAAAAGGTTTGCAAATGAACAAAAAAATCATGGACTTAGAAGAAGTATTTAATACTGCATTTAACAATTTATTGCTTTGGCCTTCTATCTATTGCATGTCAATTTATTGTGGGAGGTCCCTTACACGTAATTTGGATATCAAAATGTTGCACTAAATCTCCATATAGAAGTAGAAAAATTAAAAATTTCAATTTGTATGAATTATCTATATATAATAATAAAATTTCATATGCAAACAAAATGATGCATTTGAAAACTAATGAAGCTGATCAACCCATATTGTTATAATAATGATTAAAGTGCTGTGATTAGAGCATTAGAAACTGAGCGCCAATTTCAGTCTTTATCGGCATGTTGCATCATTTTGTGTGGTAATTTTTCAGTGAATACTCTTTAGGTCTCAAAATGGATATATTTTCTCTTAGAACATTATATGTGCTGCATTTAAAATAAATTTGAATTAATACTCTTTCATGTCTGTACATAGGATCAATAATTCTGTTTAAGATAAATAATATTAAAGTTTCCAACAAATTCAGATGTTTCAAACAAGAATTCAGTTTTATACATAAATGATTTCATTATAATAGAATTTAATCATATCAGTCAGTCACTTAACATTGTTGAAAGAAAAAATAACTAACTACTTTTTTCTTTCATCATCCTTTCATTAATGAATCATACTTAATAGATTTTTAAGTCTGTTTTAAATTAAAGGAATTAATTACTTCCATATACTTGTTTATATTACTCTCTTTCAAAGCTTTATCACAGTAAAAATGTGAAGAAAAAACATGAATTAAAAGAGAGAAAAATAAATGTTAGATAATATTAGTTCTGACATCTGGTGTAACTATTTTATTAATTTTCAGGAACTGTGGACTTGGACAAAGCTATGCTCATGTGCTGGTGGAATTATGTTTGCTACATCTGATGCATTAATTGGCTTTCATCATTTTCACCAACCCATTCCTTATTCACAGGTATAATTTATTATTTTTTGTCCTATCATTACATATCTGTATGTTTAACATGTATGCATTACACTTATATGAAATAGGTAGTAGACAATGTACATTTAGGATATTTTCATATAAAGTAAACCAATCATTACATTGTGTCTACATCTTTTTTCAAATAAAGCTGAAAGATTTTGCTGATGGTAACTATTATTACTCTCATATACTCGCCATATAACTTCTTCTTATAATTAATATTTTTAAAGCATTTTTATTGATATGATACATTCTGAGATAAATCTTAGAGTCTCAGACAAGACACTCAGTATCTATGGAAAAGAATCAAGAACAATATACATCTGCAAAGATTCTTACATTATTAATCGATATATGAATATATATTTCTATAATCTTTTGATCTATTCTAATTACTTTTCTCTTTGCAACTGTCTTTCCTTGTCATATTCTTACTTACTGAATATTTGTAGTCATTTGACTTTATTGTACACATTAAGTATAATTAAATGCAAAGTTTTCTGTAGTCTTATTAAATGATTTAATAGTTGAAAATGGCTATACATATACTTTTGTTTTTATAGGTACTTATAATGCTTACCTATTATGCAGCCCAACTTGGAATAGCATTAAGTGTTGTTGACTCTAAGGATAGTTATGATAAGGCACAGGCAATAATTGCAAGCACACAGGCAGCTAATGGAACTCCATCAACTTCAACATCTGCAGCAACTGTGTCAGCTAACAGCAGGCTCAGAAGAGCAATCCCACAGCATTCATCTGTCAATTGATACTAGGTAAACTTGGTTATTCATATTCAATTTAACATTAAGTTATTCCTCTAGCAAATGTATTGAGAATCATACTATTTTAGAATCTATCATGTGGTCTTCAGCATTAATTGAAAATTTTCAAAGCATTTTAAATCTCTTAAAATTAGTAAGACATGTGCACAAGTTTCATGACTTTTCTCAAACTTAACTATTTTAGCTAACATTTGGCAAGTTTGTTCCATTTATAATCATTGTTAATTTTAGTATTTTCAGTAGCGTAGAACAATTTCACCTTCACACACCTCATTAAGAATTTACAGCTATCATGTTAGCTTAACTAACAATTAATATGAATTTTTAAATTAAGTAAAATTCAAGATGTATCAAAAAGATTGAAAAACTTGTATATGGGCAGGGAATTACCCTTAAATATAAAAAATAATAAGAGAAAAATTAAAAGTGTTAGAAAACATTTATTTATTACCTCAATAAAGTATGGTTGGAAGTTTAATTTTATTAAGTTTTCAACATCAAATCCTGCAAGTGATGTTCCCATGGTCCTTGGGCAGTATTTATTAACTTGAGCTTTGAGATAACCCCAAAAAAAGAAATCACATGGACTTAAATCATGTGAATGTGCAGGCCAAGGAATGCCATGTACCCTGAGATCAAGCGACCGGTATAGATTTCCCTCAAAACATTCATTGAATGTTGACAGGGGTGTGTGCCATGGCACCATCCTGCTGGATCCAAATAAGCCTCATATGAATTTGTTGAAGTTGTGGTTCAAAAAGGTATTGGACCATGTTCACATACTGTCCACTATTAACAGTAATGGTATGGTTGTTCACCTCAAAATAATTAGGCCCTCAGCATAGATTGCACCCCAACTGTGACCTTATCACTGTGGAGAGATCCTCATGAATTTCCCCCAATAACACATATTCTGTTTATTAATACATCCAGAAATGTGGAAGGGTGCCTTATTACCGAAGAAAATGTGCATGTCTTGAGGAAGGTTTTCAATCAGTGTTCACAGGCTTGTTTGCTACTAACAGAGTTGCCAACATTAACTTCCACTGCCACTGTGCCGCTGGAGCCATTCCCGACTCTTCCATTGCCTGCTCTTTCTTCACAGAACCAACTTAAAATTTCCCAATCCCATAGATTAGACAACAAATCTTATATTTTGAAAAATATAATCAGGTTAATTGGTTCAAGTTTAGATTCAACTGAGATTAAATGCCAAAATCGTTTTAGAGAATTTTCTGATTCAATATAATTTAATACATAAATATTTAATTCAAATAAAACCTTTATTTTCTTATTACTCTTTAATACAATGTAGACAATAATTACAGTACTTAATAATCATATATCATAAATGTGCAATAATATTTTACTGTATTTTGTGCTATTTGAATACAGATTTATTTGTTTCCTTTTAATAAGTAAGTAATTCTTATTTTGCAACATTCAATATTATTTATAAATTAATATTTCCAGGTGATTATCTTAATTAGAATTAGAAGAAGGGGCTTTGCAAAATAATGAAATTATTTCACTTATTAAATAACTAGACTATTTAAGAATAAAGATTTTTTAGTTTAACAATACATATAAAATTTGGTCATAATCTAATTCTCTACTAATCACTTTCAGTATATAAATTTTATATAATCTTTATTTCTTTTGTATATAATGTGGCAATTTAATGAATAAAATCTAATCAGATTTTTAATTTTTTTAAGGATCTCCATAAGATATATTTGCCTAGCAGGGAACAAGCACATTTTCTAGATGGATCCATTAAATTTACACAGTAGACTATGGAACATAACTTATATGATTCTATGACACATATCGATCAAATGGAAATCATGCGTTGAATACCGACTAGGGTAGCATACATGCGTAATTTGAATATTTATTTCATATAGTGTCTTTCAGCCTCTCTATATTAAACACAAATACATAAAGTAGTATGTAGAATTATTTGGCCATAGGAATAGTCTTCCTATTTTAATGAATAAATAATTTGTAAGACTTAAAAATTCATTCAGGTTTCTGATCTGTGGTATTCAATTCTTTATATAGAGTTTAAGAGCATTGTTTGACATAATATTTTTATACCTATGTTGTTGAGAGAATGTTTATTCATGTATATTGAAAATTGTTATTATGTAAGTTGTAGAGGCAGTGAATCTTAAATCATATTACATTCATAGACTTGTTCTAGTAGAAGAAATGCACTTTATTTAAGAATACTTGAAGATTACAAATAGGTAGCTCCAGTAATAATGCCATATCGGTGCTACCTTGATACACATACTAAGTAATGATTTTAATACATACTTTTATATTAATAGAATAGAGTAATATAAAAAAATTCTAAATTGACCAGTACTTTTTATAAGAAATGAAAAATAAAGTGTAAAAAATATCTTTTGCCAACTTCTTAAGAAAACAGCTCTATATCTTTATTACTAATTTTAAATTGAATATTTCAAAAATATTGAAAAATTAGAAATCTTACATTACAATTTTTACCACATTTCCTAATTGTGTAAAAACTACAAAATCTCTGTTTACATTATCTTCATCTCTCTTAACTTCATATGTGCTTGTACATAAACTTCACCAAATTTAGACTTAAAATATTTCTTCTTGATAAAATATGCTGTAAAAAACAAAAAATTACTAAGACAATGAATAGAACTGTACATTGTTTATAAAAAAAAAATTGGTAAATGTACAAACTAAGAAATGAGCATGATCATTTGAATTCACACAAATATACATAGTTTAGTTTTATTATCATCAATGGTGATGTTCGCATTAGTTATTGCATCCAAATTTTATTTGGATGAAATGAAATAGAATGTTACATTTTTCTTAATATCTAAATGTTCCCTCTATTTATATACATATTTATAAGGAAAGGTTATGTACTGACTTAGATATATTTAAAATGATTGAAAGTTAACTTTGTGATCACATTATGAATATTATTATTGTTAGGTTTAGTATATGTTTTTATGTCTCAATTAATGTTATGTGATTTATATTTATGTATGATATTTGAATTTTTGTAATAAAGTGATTTATTGATTCAAATAAACAGTGTGATATTATTTCTAAAACCTCGGACCAATTTTCTTTTTCTAGAAAGAACAGTTGACTCTCGAAGGTTTGGATAAACCTCTGTCAGTAATATCTTCTTCTTCTGGCATTACAGCTCCGAGTGAGCTTTAGCCTGCTTCATGACGCTTCTACAGTTTCCTCGGTCTGATGCAACATTCCTCCATCCTCTGACATTGAGAGTTCTCACATCTGCTTCGACTTTGTCCTTCCAACAGTTGAGTGATCTACCTTTTAGTGGACTTCCCATCATGGTTGACTTATAATTTCATTTGTGCATTCAGTCTAAGACCATTCACGCCTTGTGTCCAATCCACCTGTGGTGCTATGCTTCAGAAAAATATATTATGTCCTCATTATCAAGGATTTCATTAATTTCTTGGTTTGTTCTTATTCGCTGAAGTCTATTGGCATCACTACTTGATATTTTCCAATGTCAGCAATCTAGGATTCTACAAGATACAGGTACAAGTATATTTTTTAAAGTAAGTATGTGAAATAAAAGCAATCAGAATCACTCCTGCAAACATAAACAACTGATAGCATTTATTTAAGTCATATGAACAGACTCCATCAATGTGATTTGTTTGTTATATAAGATTTATTTTATAACAAATTACACTATTAAATAAAATGGATTATTTAGAAAATATTTTTAAAATATTGGAAACTTGTTGTTTTTGTATTAATGGCGTGTTTTTAGTTGGAAATATGTATTTGTCAGGCCATGGAAACTGAGAAGTATTCAATTCTTTCTTATCTTGACAAATTCACTTGTATAGTGATAAAACCTAATTCTCTAAAATATAAATATACATTGAAATTAATTTTCCTTTTCTATTTAAAAATAAATTAAATGTTTACTAATTCTGGTAAATTTTTCCAGTAATTTCTGTATCGTAGTTAGTGAAAATATACAAATGGATTGCCATAATTATTTATTAATTGTATGCACAATTATGCTTGGAGCAGCTTGGAGACAAAAGTTCCAACATTTCATCAACAGCTGTTTTGTGAAATTTGATTCAGTATTCAATTTTAAATATGTACTCCTCAAAATTTTTAGTTGAAGATGTGTTGTCTAGTGAAATATTGTCATCTGCAAGCCAATTAATATTAGAATAATTACATAAAGAAGAAACGAATTAACAAACAAAATTAAGTAATAGATTAAATACCACACAACACTTCTGTAATACTTGATGACTTTGCCAGATGATTCAAAACCATAAGAGCTGTAAGAGAAACGCTACAGAAACCAGGTTATAAACTAAACATTCTTGGCTTTTTCAGAAACATTTTTAGAGTGTTATGTTTTTATCTCAATTATTAATTAATTTTAATTTCAGTTATGTTAAACCAAAAATTAAAATTCAAGCTATAATTAATCCACTAACCATCTAAATTGAGACACATAAATGAAATTCATAGAAACATTATTGGTTAGTGTGAATATAGAAAAAATTATCAGTGTTAATGTCTTATTCTCCATATTCTCATTGCATGGGAAATATCTGTTCTCAGGTAGACAATGCACTATTGATAATTTATAAGTGGCCTATCTTTACTTTAAAAGTTTATGCATTTTTAAAAATAACTGTATCAGTACTATATGTATTAGTTATTAAATATTGAATAATGGTAACCTGCTATTCATTGAAATTAATTTCTGACAGTATTTATTTGTCTTGATGGCCATGCAGTTCTGATAGAATAGCTTTACAAAAACTCTTCTGCTGTTCATTAGTAGTCATTCTCAACCACAGAGTTAGTACAACCAAAGTATGAAACAAATTGTGAAGAATAACTAGTGTCAAGAAAAGGATTGAATATGTTTATTAAATCAAAGCTGTTACTCACATGCCTGATTTGATTAAAATAGTTTAAGTATTCTTATGAAGAAGATCCAATATGAGAAGTACATCGTTAAATCCCTTATATGTTTTATCAAAAATGATCTCCATAGCTGACTGTAGCATGTCGCCCAGCCTACTTACACAGTTGTGTAGTAGTGACACAGGAAAATCTTACAAACAAAGCAATAACAATATGGCTGTGTTCTATTGCCCTACTAAATTACCAGAGTGAGTAAATGACTTCTATTTGAAATATTTACATATGCAGGTATAAATCGTCTTACTATACAGACTGCTGCAGTGGGATCAAATAAGGTGTCTATATAAATTCATATTCTTCCACAGAAGTATTAGTATCAAGTAAACCTCAGCAAGTTTGAATGCAATGAATTGTAATTCAAACTATGATTTGTTTGTAAAGTTGATACATGGATTAAAATTAGTACATGAATAGAAAATTTGAAGTGAAAATTTGGAATATTAAGGTAGTACATAAAACAATTAATAAGGACAGGAAAGAGAGACAGAATGTTGGTGACTTACCTGAAGTTCACAGATGGCAGACACCATGTAGAGTTTGTCATGTTCATTAAAACAATTAATAAGGAAAGAAAAGAGAGATAGAAAGTAGGTGACTTACCTGAGGTTCAAAGATGGTAGGCACCTTGTAAGGTTTGGAGTTATTTAAATTTTCGGAGGATATATATTTTTTCAACTCTTTAAATAATTTTTTATTTCAAATGTATATGACAGTGCTATACCAGAAGCTATTGTGTTGTCTGTTTTTAACAATTTATTAAATGATTACTGTTGTGGTTAATTTGAATAATTTGACATGCTCTGTACAACCTTGCCTAATAACACTAATTATCAATTTAAGGCTAGTCAGCCACTCTCTCACTTTCATTCACATCCAGATAAAAAACAATGGGTCTCTTTTCAGTTTTGCATGAGAGATTATTTCCAATAATATAATGCAGGGAGCCTATCTAACTGTCAGTGCTATAAATCTGTTTGAGTATGCAGTCATCTGTACACCACCATTTCAGATGTGCTCTATTATAAAAATTAAGATGAAGTAACAGGCAAAGCACTGCCAATTACACAAAAAGAAGAGTTCACTAAATTTATTATATTCCAGAACAAACATTGTTAGGCTCTCCTGCTTAATTAACAAGTAGCCAGAATTAGTTTTAAACTAAAATTCACCTTCTATAATAGCCAGTTTGACATATTCTGCAAAATATAATTTCAATTATATGATAAATATTAACTATAAAATATTATCATTCCTTTGACATTTATAACTCATCATACATCTTTGAATCTAACATATCAATAGTTTTTTTAAAATAAAATTTTATACTGATGCTTTGCCAATCTGGTTTTTCTTGTCCTCATTAAGGGTTCACAACCGCATCCAGGCAAAAGATTGTTGTTTCTTAATTGAGTTTTTGGTTTATGTGGTTCCCTTCATATAATTTGGCCTTCACTGCACAGTGTTCTATTGTCTCTGTTGCCACCTTGTCTTATCTTACTTAAGAGAATCAATCCTGACATACATTTTTGAAAACTTTTGAAGTATTCAAAGTTGTCTGAAGAAATGGTTTTATAAATTTTGAAAACTTTCTGTTTTCCACAATTCCTAATGTTGTTATGGGATTCAGTCCTAAGACTGGTCTGATGCAACCTCCCCATGCTAACCTATCCAGCGCAAGCTTTTTCATTTCCGCATAACTATCACATCTCACATCCTCCCTAATCTCCTTAGCAGATTCCATCATTTGCCTCCCTCTTCTGTTCTTACCCCACACACTACCCTCTAATGCTAATTTTACAAGATGTCTTAAACCCCTTCAACGTCCTCCATATTGTTTGCTCTTTCTCTATTCTGCTTAGAAGTTCCTGGTTAGTTACCCTATCCACCCATCTGACTTTCAGCATTCTCCTATAGCACCACATTTCAAAGGCTTCTATTCTTTTCCTTTCCGCAACTCCTGCCGTCCACGTTTCGCACACTTCCTGATATCAATTCAAAAATAATCTAATCGGTTACTCCATGTGTACAGCGGTCTATATAAACCTCATCAGATGTTTTAATGTGACGTTGGTCAGAGAAAATCTTTTCCGTTTTTAAAAAATAACATCTCAACGTCAGTAGACGTATTTTTAGAAACAAATTTTGATCTCAATAGACCTGAGCCACAAAAAAACAGCAAAAAATTGTTTACTAGAAAAATTTTAAGCCTTCGAACAGCATAATTTTCGTGATTTAATTCTTTTGAACTGTTTTAGTAAGGATATCATTTTTTATTAATACATTTATTTTACAAAGATAAGCTAAAAGAGATTTCTTAATAAAATATTAATTTGTAAGTCGAGTCTTGGCTTATATTCAATCTTGTGCTTTAGCCAAGAGCAATGCTGAAAACGATGTTGATGGCAACACGCAACAGTGTTCAACTGTGAAGGCCTATTTAGTCTGCTAATATTTGTTAACTAACACATGCAGCTAAAAATGGTTTCATATGTAAGCATCCGAGTGTTTATCTATTACACTGACGAAAATGACGGCCAATAAGGTTGTCAAATATGTTCGAGAGCAAAATTTCTTCGTCCGTCACGCAGCAACAAACATCCGTGGTATTAGCACAACGCGCTTGCACAAACTCCACGCGGCACGGGCTTTGCAAATGAAGGGCTTCCGAAACACCACTCGCTAACACTCAAAGAAAAATACGGACTTTTATAAATGGATGTCAAAAATACAAAATACACGTGCCAGTATAATACTTAATTTGAAACATCGATTGCTTGAAAATGCAGACGGTTGGAATTTACCGAATTTATTTGTTACGTATTCATGGTAAATAAAAACAGGCACGAAGAATGTTACATTTTATTTTCCATCATAGCTTAACTAGGATATTTCTTTCAGAGACATTCGTGGAATCGAAAATTCAGAGCTACAAGTACCTGGGCCAATCTATGCTAAGTGGTACAGGAAAAAGGAAATTGGTTGCCATACCATCTCAGAAATAAATAATATTTAAAAGAATATGTATCACAAATTTTTATATAATAGTATGTAGTTATCAAAATAGTTTTCTTAATTTAACATGCCTAAATATTTGAGGTGTTATATTGATATACCCATTTATCGTACATGTGGAAATCGAGAATATGTTTAGCAATTTCTTATACTATCTTTGAGTTAAATTTAAAAATTAAAATTTATATCGTAGTTTTTTACTATGGAGCTCTATTATGTGAGCAAGTTTAAGATTAATATTTACAAGCCCAACAAAGACATTGCGTCACAAACATTGATAAAAAAATAAAAAATCCAATTCTTAAAGGGGTGTAATCTGTAAAGGGAACTACACTGCTATATGCAAAAGTAAGAAAATTATTGAGGTTCAGAAACTGCTTCTTCTTGGAGAAACCAGCCTACGAAAATAGAATTTTCTTCATTTGGAATCGACAACTTCGTGTTACAGATATTACATGAAAAAATAATATTAGGCTAGTTCAATTTGTGGATCTGAATGTACTGAACACGATTCAGTTTATTTGAAAACGATACGTCAACACAGTCGTGGATGATTGAGAAATTCGTAGACACCTGCAAACACGAAAACCGACGTGCGCGCTACAACAAAAGCAGCGGCCATTTTTTTTACCGGGCACAATATAAATGAAACAAAATTACTTTTGAACTGTTATAAAAAGAGGGAATGCACAAACAGAATGTTAATTTTTTCTGAGATGGTGCGGCAACAAGTGCTGAACCACTTGGCTTGGATTGGCAAACATGGTTTGAAATGCTACGTTTGTGATTCTGATTCTCTTCTCTAGACATAGCAACTATGATGTTTTTCTACTTTCATCTCTTCGTGTCTATCTCGACAAACTACCAACGACTTACTTCAACTGCATTTTCTCACATGTTTTTAGTTAATATTATGTCGCTAAGGGAAGAATTTAATTAGGAAGGAGGGGGAGAGGATTAAGATGAGCTGTGAAAGGGATAAAAATATTTACATTTAAATTAAGGGAAGATTCTGAGTAATAGATAATAGTATTGCATGCTAGCTGAAAACTCGAAGTCTCTCTCTTAAAAATAATTCAGTCTGGTTGGCAATAATTTTGAATTTATAGATGTGCGAAAATGATCTAATGATTGAGTTTAATGAAATGACAGAAAGCTCAGTTTTGTTCTGGAAGCTCCGGCACCGCTCTTGAAATTTTAGCCCCGTCTCAAGTTGTGGGCGTGATATTTTTCGTCCACCTTATGGAAGGGGAAGCTTGAAGTATAATTCTCCGACGTGTGTCAGCCAAATTCTTGAGACAGTACTCTGAGGAATATTTCGCCGTTGAAGTCGACGGATGAGCGGCGAAACAAATTGCCACGGACCTTTCTTTCAGAAAAAGACACGTGTCTGTTTTGTACTGACTTCCGGACATCTGGGGTGAAGTGTCTGCTTTTGTTCCATGGGTAACAATACGCTGCTGGACGCTGCGCAGCTGAGCATCCAGGTCAAAATTTTGCTTTCCCGGGCTGACAAGATATATTCCTGGTAATTATTTGTCAGTCGATGTCATCGAAAGCTCTGGACTTCTCCAACCTTGTCCAATGAGATAATACGCCACCATTCATGTTTACTTACTGGTCGATAGGATGACTCATAATTAGTGATTTAAATAACCAGTCGCGTTCATTCATGGTCCCGACTTCGTCTAGCTTAGATCTAACTTCTGTTAAGTACTATATACATATTATATACACATTAAATATCTTTAATACGAAAATGTATTGACCCTCGGTGTGATACGCAATCGCGTTCCACAAAGCTCAAGGGCGGGCGTTTTGATTGTGGCAAGAGTAATTATTAGGAAGCTGAGAAATAAAGTGATGGAAAATCAAAAATAAACTATAATTCTCGTAATTATTTTTATCTAAATTACATATCACTATATATAAACTAAAGTCAATATCTATGAATCATGTATCAACTGATACTCCATAATTATTATAAAATATTTTGCATAAAAAATCGAATAATTAATTAAAATAAAACAGCGGATAGAATATATACATGTTGATTTAGGAACATCGCCTGACCGACGACATTTGAAAAATTTTCAATGTCCCGTTATCCGATTAACTATGGTAACAGTTAGCTTAATGTCTCTGCATGTTCATTATTTTTATGCACCCCGCCTACATATATACAGAGATGAGACTTTTTCAGTGTCAGTGTGACGATATCATCAGTTTTCTGAGAAATTAAACTTAATTTCAACTCATTTACGCTCTCAGAACTGAAAAATTAATTATAGTAGTAATGGAATATAATTTGGTTTACAAAACTCTTTGACAACAGTTCCAGAGTGAAACAACAGCCCCTTACCAAATAAAAAATATGTCAGCCAATTTTTCTAGGTCTAAAATATGTTTTCGAGCTAAGTGCTCTGCATCTGTCATTATTTTACGTCATATGCCTTAATTAACCAGAAAACACAGATTGTTTGTGCGTCACCTGCCGTGATGTACCGACACGAAAAAATTTCACACCATGAAACTTGACATTCCGCAAAAGACTTACATTTCATTGATTGAAGATAAACGTATATACACTCTTCAGTCAATTTGTGTATACTACGGTTAGTTCAGTTTTTTTTCAAATTTCATATATGAAACTGTTTTTCACTCGTCGAAACGTTAAACACTATCGAATGCTACAAGGCTAATTTTAACGTTATTTGTGCTGTTACTTTATCGTGAGTGTTTTTCTTTTTTCTTCTTTCACGTTTGAAAATTGAAATATTTACTCCCAATATTTGGTGAGCTGAAAACACCGTTTGTTGTTCTGGCTACACCAGCAGCGAGCAATTATCCGAGAAGAAAAGTTGTCGCAGTTTTTACTAACTCTGTGTCCGGCTGTTTGCTCGTCCTACGGATAGTTAGTTTTTCCGTTGCTCTACGGTCAGTGGACAAGGGAGAAATAACGCTAATTGCGAGCGACCCGCCGAGCAAACACGGGCCAATCAGCGAGCCTAACGAAGTGGCCGCCGCATTTGGTAATGCTGCTGCCTCTTCCAGCAAACATTGCCGAAAAGTTCCATGTGATCTGGAGCGAGCGTGGACGGTGAAAGGGGGGGAAAGAAAGTCGTCGCTGTCGCCGTCTTCCGGAGTGGCCAGAAACCCACGACGAGCCTAACATTTGCACTTTAACCACAGGCTCCGTCATAATCCCTTTATACGCAATAAATTCCCTCGACATGGCAAACGTCTGTTTGACAAAGATCTACACGAAGGTCGAAACGTAGAAATTTAATATTTTTTTAAATTACATATAAGGTCAAGTACCAATTAATTTATAAAATGGTTAGACAGAGGTATAGAAATTAGGTGCTAAACTACAACACGTACCCAGGAGCAGATATAAACTCCGACCATAATCTGCACTTTTGATATGCAGGCTGAAAATGAAGAAACTCAATAAAGGAACTAGAACAAAAAGATACGAATTAGAAAAACTGCAACAACGGGGGATGCTTCAGAGTTTCACAGAAGATATCAAGAGTAGATTAATAGAGAAACAAGAAAAACAATGAGGAAGAGAAATGAGCACACTTGAAGGAAAAAATGACAAGAGCAGCCGAAGAAAAAATTGGAAGAATAGCTCAGATCAATAGAAAAGATGGATAACACAAGAAATAATAAAAATGATTGATGAAAGGCGTAAATATAATAACCCGAGAGATGCAAATGGTAAGGAGCAGTACAGAATGAGAATGAGATAGATATGAAGTGAAAATTAGCCGAAGAGGCTTGGCTACACGAGAAATGCAAAGCGGTTGAAGATTACATGGTGAAAGGGAAAATAGACGCAGCTTATAGGAAAATCATGGAAACATTCGGTGAGAGGAAAAATATTAGCAAGAATATCAAGAGAACGGATTGGAAGCCAATTATGGATGAAGAAGAAAAGTCAGAAAGATGGAAGTAATATCTAGAAGAGCTGTATCACGGTGGAATCTAGATGATGTAGAGTTGTGGAGCAAAATTTTAAGGTCAGAGTCTGGTAGGGCGTTGACAGACCTGAGCAACTGTGAAAACGCCAGGAATTGATAACATTCCAGCGGAGTTGATAAGATCATCGGGCAAAGAAGAATTATCATGCCTGTTCAAGATAGTTTACTAAATCTACGAAACAGGAAGAATACCAGAAGATTTTAGTAAAAACATCATTATACCCATACCGAAGGAGACTGCGGCTGATAGATGCGAACAGCACAGGACAATTAGTTTAGTCCAGGGGATTAGCCATGGATAACAATCTCGAAAAAGCCCCCAAGGACACCTTTCCTTTCGTCATCAGCGCAAAAATTCCTGCGTTTGGCGAAAGATGGAAGAAGATTGGTGGAGCCACGTCACGTGGGTTGGCCTTTTCCCTTGGATAAGGGGCAAAGAAGAATTTGGCTGGGAGGTGAGAAGGCAAAAAATCAGTCACGGTGGATCGGACGTTGAAAGGACGAGGAAGGAGGGAGGCAGTCAGTGTTGCCGGGAAGTTGAAGGGAACAGAATGCGTATGAAGTAGGAGAAAATAGGAAATGAGCAATTAAATAGTCCGTGTATTTTGCTACTTGAAAATAGGAGCAGTTCTAGTCGTATTCTGAAAGAAGAAGGGAAGTCACTTTCATAACTTATCGAAGAAATTACAAGTTCATCAGAAATATACCGCATTAGCATAATTTTAGGCTATATCAACATTGTCAAGGAGGAAAACTGGTTTTCCTCAACCACCGGGCAAGAGCCTTTTCTGTCGACCGAGGGGAAATCAACAACTCGGCAAAGGAAACCTGAGAGTGAGGGAGAAAACCTCTACTACGCGACGTTCCGTAACCACCAAGAAGAGGGAACAGGTTCGTCACGAAACAACGTAAAATCCCTGCTACACGTTGTTCCGCCAGTAATTAACCCTGAGAACCCCCTTGATATTTAAAGAGTAATTCTCCTTAATATGTATTATTGTAATAGTGCATAAGAAATTGTTTTGATATATAAATGAAATTATTATTTTTTAAAAGACGTAATAATTAGTTACATAATCTCCCCCTTTATTATAATTTACAGGTTTGCACAGGATAGTCAACAACAACATTATTCTTGGGAGGAAAACAAGGAGTTTGTCATCATCTCTATCAGAACAACTTGACTTTCACCATTCTTCGGTAGGTAATGGGTAGATCGATGTCTTGAAGAGGAGAGAAGATTATGGAGGGTAATGACTGAAAGAAGGGATATGCCACAATAAGGGTTTTGTTCAATTAGTAACAGAGGGTAGTGTGTGGAGTAAGAATAGCAGAGAAAGACCAAGGTTATCGAGGTGGATGTGGAATGGAAAGTTATGGAGATATATAAAGATAAGCAGAGGATAGTTAATAACGGGCATCAGCATTAAACTTGAACGTTAAAAGGCTACAAGAAGAATACCAGATTGGTGTGCTTGGGCATAGAGTTAAATTTCAAATAAAAAAAGGAATCGTTTTAATATTTGTTGGGTTCTCGGTCGGCATGTTGTCGGTTGAGTGTAGGTGTTGCAGCCTTGCACCGAGCTGTTGGAGTTTTCCGATCACGGGGCTGCTCCTGGCTAATTGGCGCGACATCTCGAGAGCTTTCAGTGCTGAGTGCGGTTTGTTTTTGCAGAGGCGCAAGACAAGAGCGCACGGCTGATTCCCGCGAGACGCCATCCTGTGTGTGCAGTAAATATTACATCGGGCGCGCTGCCTGCTGGGAAATCAGCCAGCGGGAATGTGGGAGAGGGAGGAGGGGCGGAAATCGGGGGTGGGGCGGGGGAGCTTCCCGTCAACAGAGTTGCGCGCTGCACCTCGCGACAAATGATCATCATTAAAGCCAGCCAGTTTCTTGCAAGATTTCTCTCTCCCAGCTCCAAATCTTTATAAAGCTCGTCCTCATTTATGCACGCATTTAGAGGCGTGCCGCAGAAAGTTAAATGAAATTCAGGAAAGGGAAATAGCCGAGCTCCATGTTTATAATACAGCTTACAAAAGTTGGAGGTTGCTCAAGTTTACATTCTATGTCTTACATTCAAAAAAATTATAGGGTTCCCATTTTCTCTTAAAATTCTTTGATTCATTCTTTATGTATTGCCTAACTCAGTTTTTAACCCAAATCTTTCTTATACTCTCATACACGGTGTGGTAACGGCCAGGGTGTTTTAATGTTTTTAAAAACTTGGATAATGTGGACGATCGAATAATGATAGAATTCATTAACCGACGAGTCTTAATCCCTAACAGTGTCGAGTGAATTATAAAGTACATGAAACGTTGAAATAAATCGGTTTACTTAAATGGCTCAACATATCGTAACAAATAATACAGTACTAGAAGCACAAACTTTCGATGTTTCCTTAAAGTTTTGCATGCGTGCTACTTTGGGACACGACCGACAAGGGCGCCACCGGACGTAGTTCCTGAAAATTCTGCGCTTGTGACTCATCCTAAATTTTAAAGTGAACAAGTTGGTGTCCCTCCACATTCCCACATTGAGGTTATATCAATGAGAAATTCTCATGTCGCTGGGTTCGCTGGATAGACAGTGTCGCTTCCGCTGACCTGGCGCTACAGTAGTGGCCATCTCGGTATTCCTGACTTGACGCCTTTCGGTTTCTCTCTAGTGGGGTTACGTGAAGGATAGCTTTTGTGTTCCACCTCGAAGACCTGCAACGCAGCAGCTGTCCATTCATTAAGTCTCTGCCTTTTACGTACATTATTATTTTTTACGTTGCTCTCGATCATTTTTACCGATTTTCTTGAAATGTTTCACATCTGATCGGAAGTCTAATTGCAGTATTTTCACTAACTAACGACTGCAGTTTTCCAAATAAACATGCTAATACACTTTCAAAATAACCTTTTGTGTTTGTGTTTCACGTACTGTGTCTTTTCTTACGTTATGCTAAGTCATTTATCGAAAATTAATTTTTGCTTCATAGACTATTTAATTGCACTGCATTTCAATTTTTTTCGCTTTTCCCAAATAGTTATTGTATTCATCTGTAACTCGATCCAACGCTTGGATTTAATTCGTGGCTGGGAAAGTTGTCGATCTAAAAATAAAAGAGATTTCTTACGAGTTTCTTTTTTTTAATTTCCACGAAGTATCCTATTAAATCATTATTCAGTGTCCTCCACTTTTATAAACTCAGTATAAAACTATTTGTCATTCTCTAAATGAATAAGATTCGTCAAACGAAGCAAACCATCATCCTACAAAACAATTTCTTCAAGAACTGAAACCAGTAGCTGAAGCGAGAATTTGGCGATTATGGAGCAAAGAAAATTGCAATTTCCAATACGGAGGAACTGACAGATGTATTGAACAATAAAATAAGGACGTAGAGTAGACTGTGCCTGTGACGTCTCTTTCGAATAAAGTGAAACGTATTTTCTACCAGCAGAGCTTAAACCTATCTCGATATCATATAACTGCAGCAATTCATTTTTTTGTTACCTCGCTAAATACTAAATCGATTGACCAATATATAATGGCAAAGAAGAAAATTAAGAATCCAAAAATTAATTTTCTGACATTAAATAAATAAATAAAAACAAATTTAATTAAAAGTTAGTTAATATAAATACTACATTTGTGCATCTTTGTGTTGACTTTCTCTGGTAACCAGATACAAAAATCGACATTGGTTTTATAATTTTTGTGTCTACTTACCTGACGAAGTTCACAAAGATGGACGAAAGTTATATTTACATTAACATAAGTTTAATTAAATTTTTTGTTGACATGTGGCCGTATTTTTATTTATTAAAATTAAGAATCAGTTAATTATAAGCAACAATTCTTCTTCTCCCTTGGCTCTGCAGCCCATTGAGGGCCTTGGCCTACCTGGTCGACTCCGGACGGTCACTATTCGTGACACATTCCGAATTTGGAGTGATACGTGATCTGTGAATCGATTCTCCGGCAGTCTTAATCTCAGTCTCCGTGACCATGATTGCACAGACATCCGAGGATTCGAACGCGGTACTTCAGGGATGTGATGCAACAATTATCTGCATATTACATTGACGTTTCCTCTACAACCCGAGGACCTCGTCAGGTGTGCAATTCAAATAATGCGAAACGAAGTTAAAAAAAGATGAAAGACGAGGTTATTTTAAAATTAATCGACGAAAAAATGGATTCGGACATACTGAATAGACAACTCGCATAATATTTAGTTTCGTTATCTAATATGGTTACATTATTCCAATGAAAGGTGAGGTTTACAAATATACAAAAAAGCCAATGTGTCTGCTTTTTTTACAGTGTTGAATTAAGTTCTCTGCTACTACTAAACGTTTAGTCCAGTTTATTTTTATTGAACGAAGTTAGCTTGATGAGGTTCACAATTTATCCGCTGGTTCATCATGAGAAAGAATTCCTTCCGACCCAACCGTTGCAATGTAAAATTGACGTGGTGCATATGAGGCTCAGAATTTCCCCTCCTTTGTTGACAGGAGGGTTCAGTGATAAGAAGCATCAAGGGCTGATGGCATCGCTCTCACGCCTGGCTCCGGTTTCATCTTCTTTTGGGACAGGACAGTCACAATGGCCTCGTTGCTGACCCTTCCCCGTCCTTGTTCCGCCCAGGATCAAGTTATATCACTCACAGAGGGGAGATAACTTATGCTGCTTTATCCGTAACTTAATAAACTTATTTATCTGTTTATATTTGTTGCTAATCGCTGCCCAATACTTTATTGTTTCTACTGTTTTGTAAGATTATCGCCAACAACAAACTGGCAGTAGTGCATTTTCACTCCTCTCTTCCTGGAGTTGATTTTTCTAATCATCTTTTTCTGTTTTCCATCTTCGTGTCTCCATAAAAATACGGAAAGTAAAATCGTAAGTATCCCTTTAAAATAATTATGTTGTATTAAATTAAATATACGCGATCTTTTCATTCCTCAATATTATTTATTTTATTTGAGATATAAACCAATTGGCCAAACGAAATTGCCTTTGACATGTATATGAATTAATAATTAAGGGTAGGGATGGAAGAATCACAGACAAACCTCCCACGTGGAGCTTTATTATCCACGTTTGTGTCTCAGAAACGTCTAGTGTCATATATGGTAAATAGCAGATAACAGCGACTGCCTATGAGTAGGTACAGAATAAATTTGTGTCGATTATACTTCACTTGAATTCTATTTAGCATTTGATTTTTAAATAGTGGATATTATGTATAAATTCTTCGCCTCATTACTAGAAAAAGAAATAATGTATGATTTAGTGAATTTGAACGAACCGCGAATTAAATTTTTGACATCTTACCAGCAAACGTAGTTGGACAAAGGAAAAGAAGAGAAGCCTATGAAATGTTGTGGTGTAGGAGAATGCTGAAAATTAGATGGGTGGATAGAATCACTAACGAGGAAGAATAGGGGGAGAGCGAACAATATGGAGGAGGAAGACCTAGAGAAGGGATAGATTAATAGGCCACGTTTTAAGACATGAGGGTCTTGTAAAATTATCATTAGTGTGTGGGGTAAGAATAGAAGAGGGAGGCCAAGGATGGGAGGCGCGAAGCAAATTACGGAGGACGTAGTTATACGGATATGAAAATGCTTGCGCTAGATAGGTAAGCATGGAGGGTTGCATCAGACCAGCCTTAGGGCAGAATACCACAACAACAATTATCTGACGCTGTTACTAATATAAAACGATTTCAGGAATTAAAGCCATTGGATTAAATTAAGAAAATCATCTTAAGCAATTTCTATATTACTGTTAATTTAATCTCTTTGCTGTTGAGGATTTTCGATGCTCCGTTATAATTTTTAATTAGAATATTTTCTTACGCGTGACGAAAGCTATAATTGCTGGCAGTGACGTAATGTTTTGGTATGCCTCGCAATTGAAAGGCGTTATATATTTTATTTTTCATGACTTATGTGGGCTCTATTCATCATTTTAGTAAATATTAGGCATTTAAATACGGGAGAAACACGTCCCACAATAACACTGTTTCTCACTTTCCTTCGATTAGAGATAATTCGATATCAGGCGTGGAAACTTGTAAATGGTCATCAACATTTCGTCCGGGAGAAGTAATCACATTCCGCAGGCAACAAGGTTTTCTCATAATCCAGTTTCTGTATTTTCCTCCCCTCCGTACTTAACCTCAGTACTACTTGAGTTGTTTCTTCACCTCCAAAAAATTAATTTCGACCCACGAGAGCCAGAGATCTTCTAATTAACACACACGGTCAATTTTATGACACGACCTAAAAAATTAATTTGAAATTTGTTGCCGGTTCAGCGGTCAGTAATTACCGTTAGCGCGAAAGTGTGTTGAGGGGGGACGGGGGATGGGGGACGGGGGCACAGAGGGAGGAGTTGATTTTATGAGTCCACTGGAGCCGCACTAAAAATAATGTATGAACGCAGGGCGGCGTTGTGGGAGGGGCGAACAAATACAAGCACGGCCCGCCACGGCTACTATTTTGCAATTTTCTGTCCGGGCCCAGGGCCCAGGGAAGTCCCCACGCTGCCAACAATGTGTACATATTTTTATTTTTTTCCGCGTTGCTGATTTACAATGCTGCGGATGCTGTTGGTCGAGTTTGGGGGGTGAGAGTGGGCTCTATTGGGAAAGGGGTTTGGGAAATTAGGCAATCAAAATAAAGGTGTGCAAACACGCTCGCACTCATACATTCTCTGATTTATAACCAATTTTTACTAATTTACAGCAGGTACAAAATGTGCGAGCAAACAGGGTCCCAGCGGAGGCGGCTGGAATTAGCCCTCTAACGTGGTTACGCGAGTAGCCGACGGGAGGGCGCAAATCACATTCCAGAGCAGTTTTCCCTGGACCTTTGCCTTCATCTGCAAGAAGCGCAACCAAGCTTATTATTTAACGGCGCTCATTATTATTCCACGGCACGCGATTACTTTCAAATACGACACAATGGCTGCTTAACACAGTCCTGCTTTGACAAACCGATTACGTTGAGAAACCAAATTAACCCCTTTTCTTTTTCTACTCAAGAGGAGAAATGCACCGTCATCAGTCTAGTCTTTGTCCAGGGCCAGCCACTTCACCAGATTTGCTATTTAAACCGACATTCGTAACTATACCAACTATACCACTAAACCAACTGAAACTTGTTGTTGTGCTCCACTAAAATTGCTCGTCATCTTGCTGGTGTCTTCTGGGTTACTTTTTCCCGAACCTTTACTTTCTAAAACGATTCCACATTCTTCATGTTCCCAGTCTAATAGCACCACCTTTCTTAGTAAACCCTTTCCAGATTTTCACGTTTCAAATCCATACAGTTTGAGAAAAAATAAATTCGAAATGTAATTTCTGGTTATTTAATGTCTCGTAGCGCCTTCGGTGCTTTGAATTTTTTATTCCTTTGGCAATCTTTTTGGATGGGATATACCTTCGGTGATGCCTCGTTCTCTCCCTCTGATTTCAAGGTCATCACATGCCGATGAAACTTCATCTCTATTGGAAGGTGCGTATACTGGGGTCGTGGGCCTTGGGCCAACTGTTACCTAAAATCCTGTGGAGACACGGAAAAGGGAATGCTGCGACCCCACAGAAAACTCATCCCCCGTCATTCGGAAGGACGTGGAAAATAGTACCCCAAGAGCCCGAACTACCTGACGCAGGTTTTCTAGGAATTTCCCTGCAGCTCTTTCAGGTGATTAACCGGGTACGATTCTTAAACTATAGCCCAGGGCCCCTAATCAACCCTTAGCTACAGTGCTCTAATTTTCAATTCCCTTCCTATGCTATTAAAGGGGAGTTACCTTTTTCAGGATCACTCTCATGCATCGGAACCTTCCTTCATATGGGAATATTTAGCGCACGTTTAAATATTAAATAGACGTGTGATTAACAGAAACTGACCGTGGTGTATTTTGTACAGACATACTCGCGATGAAGTCTCAGGAGCTACTGCGGAACTTCTATGGTTCCTCGCGTAATGTCTTTGTTCGTATGTTGCCGCGTCATTTCTTTGCTTCGACAAATACACTAGCTTTTTATACAAATTATATTTGATCTTCAAACAATAGTAAGTCTTAGTATGAAGACTTATCTGTCTTAAAGTCTTAGTACAATGACGTATCTCAAAGTCTTAGTATAACGATTTTCAGTTGTCTACACTTAAACCTCTAATTGACATTAATTGTAGCGTGTAAAAATTATTTTGCAATTTTTATGAAATGACGTATCCAATTTACACAGTCAAAAACGAACGGAATAAATAAACCTAATAAAATAAAAATTTAAAAAATAATTATCTATTGCCCATTATTACTTTCATTTTCAAATTACAAATTATTAACATATTGTGAATAAGCATCTAAAATGCAAAATAAAATATTAAACTTTTTCTGAGGGTAAACCGTGCTGTCATAAACAATACGAAACGTCAATTGAGTTCTATATTTTAAAATAAAATAAAGATTAGAAGTTTGTTTACCGTTTATTATAATATTAACAATAATGAGATAACGATAACTTTCTCTCCCGTTATTAAATTACGTTCTCCCGAATCGTATAAACGTCAGCCTGTATTTTGTTCTTTCAGATAGACGAAAAATATATTCGCCTTTACTTTACAAAGTGGTCTTGAACTGTATTATTTTGGTCATCGTAAACCTCCTTATTTGTAATACCTGGGAGATAAACTGTTGCCATTACTTACCATCTGTCTTTTAATTCCATTCTCTTCTTTTCGATGGCTAAAATACCAAGCGTGTAGTCTGTCACACAGTAACCATTATTTTTAAAATATTTTACTAATATTTTTTCTTCTCTGACTAAAGTATTTGAACATCGGTATTCTCACTTTTTAAGTTTTCGTTGCTTATGAATACTTATCATTTAATCTATTCTTGTCCTATCAAGATAGATTAATTTCTATTGCCTTCTTTACCAAGTTCCACCCTTGTCAAGTGATGATGAGGTTGATGTTTCTTTAATATCTTTCTCAGTCTTGCAAAATCAAAGAAATAATATTCCAGATCTCGTTTTACAGCTTCTTCGGGCCCATGAACTAACTGAAACTTTTTCGCAGTCATTTCATTAAAGGAAAATGGAAGAGAAGTTTTGCATATTTATAGTTTACATTTCCGTTTTCGTGCCGTACCATTATTATTATTATTTGATCCAACCTCATCAGGAAAGTGCAGATTTTTTTCCTTTAATGTTCTCTTTTGTCCCTTTCCCTCGTTATACTTCATTAATTGTGATATTATGTTGTTTTATTTATTCCCAAATCGTTTACCGCTTTATTAAATTCAGTCTTCCTACAATTTTATAAGTTACACTATTACACAGAATTCTTTTACCAATCAAGTTACAGTTATTTTATTTCAGGGAGGTGTAATAGAAAAAAATTGTTTGGTATACACTTATAGTTGTTGTAAAATTTAATAAATAAGAGAGTACGAGAAGTTTTATAAAGATGACGTTTATAAACACACGCTCATAGTTTTAACAATGTGAAAAGAACTCATAAGTGTTAAAGAGTTCAGGAAGTATAAAAGTGTAACAATATCACGAGCCAAATATTTAGAGTTACCCAACACAGAAATTCCAAACGTTTCCTATTTACAACCATGCGTCATAAAATTAGCTTCGATAGTAAATAATAAGGTAAATGAAAGATTAACGTCTTCATTTAATCTAGGAACAAAAATAAGAGGTCCAAAATTTCCTGATAAAAAGAGTTATAAAAATATTAAACACTGATCTACATTGATTTTATATTTATAAAATTAATTTTGAAAAATTTATACTAGTCACTATACTAAGATATCGTTTAATTTTAAATTAACCTCAGGACTTATTTTTTTCTCTTAAATTTTATATGAATTATTTTCGTTTTTTTAAATTAAAAACAATTTTCACAATTAACTCTCATATACAATATTTAATTCAGTAATATGTATATTTCTGCTTGATAAATGTACGTAACATTTTTACGTCAGAAAACAGAGCAGTTGTATATTTTAATTTATAATTACATTTGTTTCGACGCCTTCAAATTACCTGTAGTTCTATTTCCGTTTTTTTACAGGCCTTAGCTGCCTGTATTCAATCCTTACTCTTTAATGTTTTCACCCAAATGTAACAGCTTTCTCTAAGATATTCCTAGAAGTCTCCTTGCTCTATGATCAATGTTTCATTTTCTGTTTGATTCTGAATTATTGAAATGAAATTATATTTAAGTCACCCTCATAGTTTTAAACTGTTACAATAGAAAGTATTAGAACATTTTAAGAAGTATGTTATTTGTCTCAGTAGCAGAAAAAAAATCCCACTTGCTACTGCATTAGCAATTTTATTATTTTTATTCAGATCATCGAGTAACATAAACTTGTCTGATAATTAAAATAAATAATAAAAATGCATTTCGTAGTATATTTTGAATTATTTAACTACACCTAGCAGAAAGTTAAATTTGACATTTTTTTATTTAAATAATTGAACTGTACTATGTTTCGTCTCGCATTTGATACTTCTTCAGGTATACTGAAATTAAAATTACAATGGATTACATTAGGTAAAATGTTACAACTATGTATTGTATTTGTAAAATAATTGTAACGTATTACCTAATGTAATCCATTTAGTATATCTGAAGAAGTATCAAATGAGAGACTAAAAGTAGTATAGTTAATTATTTAAATAAAATAAAAACTGACAAACAGACTGTTACATCTCATTTAATTTTTATTTAAATGTCAGATAAACTATTTATTTAAATTTGATTTATTTTCCAAACTGACAGGAAAATACTTTTTCGCAGTACTTGCTGGTATATTGGGAAAATATAGCTCTTTTGAATAAGAAATTTAATCAGTGATCCAAAAGAATACCAAAACATAAGTTTGCGTCGTCACAAGTCGGATACTAATAAACTGTTGAAGACGGGTCCTGTTTTATAATCTTTTTAATTCAAGGAACTCAGTAATACAAATGACCCAGATGACTCCTTGAAAATCTGTTGCTCTTCCTTGAATGTAGTGTAGTATTTTCAATTACTGTGGGAAAAGTCAATCCATGTAGAAAACAATACTAATCATATGGGAGGAAAACACAAATATTATTGTATGAAAATAAATGGGGTTTTAGGATTGTACAAAAATAAGTCTGAACAACAGGAATTGAACATGTTTGTTTTCTTCGTAAAACAATACTTTATTTTCCATAACTGTAGCACATATTTCTAGGTAATATCCCATTAGCTGATTGATATATTGTATATATTTAAACACATTTACATCCACACATGTTATTTATACCTTTAAAAAATCACGTGAATATTATTTAGATGACGACAATACATACCGTTCCTCCCCTGAAATCCGATCAACTGTTATCACGGAAATTGGCGGAAACGTACGACACAGTTACGCCGTGACTAACCATACAATTTAGCTGTGAAAGAAAGAAAACATGAAGAACACACGCTTAAAATAGAAGTTCTATCCCTAAAAATTATAGGCATACGCTACAAACAACATTTTTTTGTCCTACGTTGTGTTTTTCAAAAAAATATTAATCAGTGTCGCCACATGAACGTTATGTTTACAGGAGTCGCCGTTCGTGGTGGAACGTAATCAAGTCCACCGGGCGAGTTGAACTCTTCAAGGCCATCACGAGCCAAAAGGTTTCAAACCGGACGTATATAAATCGTATTTCATCGTTTGATTATTGCCTCTGTTTGCGGCTCGTACAATGTCTTCACTGTAATAAAAAAAGCGTATTACTTGGAGGTCTTTTAGGCCATCTAGTACACTTGGAGAACATTTCCTGCCCCAGACTTTCCCTCACAACTGTTCTTGTCTTCGCGGTATACGACAGAGTACCCTGTAAGAATTTGGTAGCTTCGCTTTAGAAATCGTAATTGTCTGACGAACCGTATTGTAAAGGCATTATGTTCACAAAATGATTATTATACATCTACATTTCTAGTTAGACAACACACATCTCGACAACGTCCAATCGATCTTTCACTCGATTTTTTTGTGAGAAAAAATATTTACATTTCTGCAGTGTCAGATTTTTCTGTAATGTTTATAGTCTATAATGTTAATTAGCCATATGCACCACTGAGCAAGTCGGCACAGTCGTCCTCGACGGAACCGTCTAATGTTGGATGTCAGTTCGGGAACAAAATGAGCACAGTCACACAGAACACCAAGAACTTTTTTTCGGATGAAGAGCGCTGATCTACTGGGACCAGGCGGTGAGCGATCAGAAGAGTTGCGGGGGCGTTTTGAGCTGGCCGAGAGGGTCTGCGGGGGCGAGCAGGTACGAGGAGAAGGGCGACGCCAGGTGGTGATGGTGGTGCTGCTGCTGGTGGTGGGCGTGGTGCTGCTGGTGCTGGCCGCCGCTCTGGTGGTGCGGGTGGTGCGTGGGCGGCTGCGGGGGCTGCAGCTTCCCCGACGTGGGCGGCTGCTGCAGCAGGGGCGTCCACTTCGTCTCCTCCGGCAGCTTCCCTCCGGAAACTGTAATGTGATGCCATCGTTAACGTAAAGCGACCTCACACTCAGAACGATTAATGGTTATTCGGGATGCTCATTTCTTAAAAACATATCTAGCCTATGAAATAAGCTCTTTGTCCCTTGAGGCGGACTTAAACTTAAGTAATGATGTTGTTAAGTCGAGATGTCAAGTGTCAGCTTAACTGATAAGTCCGTCCCTATTGTGGATTCTCACAAAGAGTCCATTTTTATACTTATGTCGCTTTTACTTGCATCATTGCTTCTAATTCTCGCCTCACTTTGTAAACTCCAGATATTCTACCGCATTATATATTGTTTTACATTAAAATGGAGTGTATTTTCCACCCTTACTCGTATTTAATTTTAGAACACTGAGATTCTATGTTCTTTATAGAATACATACTCCCTATATTACACTCAAGTATATAATTCTACATACACAGAAAATATTCCTGTCACAGAAAACTAAAATATATTGTACTGATCCATTTTTGTAAATTTTATCAGTATTTTTTTGTTCCATATATTATTTGACAAAGATAACTTTTCCGTGGTGATGTATTGATATCTTTGGTTTACCAAGCTAGTTTGTACAAATAATAAAATCGATTGTCGTTTTGAGAGCACCGATTCTAAATTTATTGACTCAGTGAGCCGTTTTAACGGAATTCAAGAACAGAAAAAATGTTTCTACCCGAAACTCTAAACTGGATACAATGAAACTGAAATAATGGGTCAGATTGGACAATTCTCGATCGCACCAGGGATCGAACCTCGGCTCACCTAAAATTCAACGAATCGCATTCGCCACTGTTTAGTTTCATAACCTCCAGTGCTGATCATCAATTGTAAGCATTTCATCCGTTTTTGAATAAAATAATAATTTAACGTCGCTATTATCAATTAAAACAAAATATCCTATTTTAATTGAAGTCCCAAAATTAAAGAATTTAATGTCGTTTGGAGTAGCAGGAAACATGATTTGACTGAGGGAGTCGTTTACGTATTTTATTGTGTTGCAGCTTGAAACTAATTAGATTAATAAGTGCCTAAGTAACACACAAAATTAAGTGATAAAACAAATATCACACAGTGACTCGGCCATTTTTGGTGACTAAATATCTTAAACGCTCTAGGAACGACGCACAAATCAGGTGACGAAATCTCTGTCTATATATAAAAGCAGCAAGGTTTGTAGTGGAATTAGTTTTATCACTCAGTTTTTTCTGCCTTTAATTAATACTGAAGTTTTCATATTTTTAAATAGAGTGAGTTGAGGAACTTCATAAACTCCCCGAATCAATCAGCTAAATGCTCACAACTGTTTTGCATTATGAATAAAATGCACTAGTGTAACTAATTTCACAAAAATGTACAGAAATTTAGGTTAAAAGAGTTCTTAAAAAATACCTGTCGATACTTGGCCTTGTTTAAGTGTGGTAGGGTTTACCTGTGACACTAATCAAGATCCTCATCTTCAGTTACAAGTATTCTATATCACCGTGTTATGATATACGAATGTTCTTTTCTTTTGTTAAAAAATCAAGCAAGTTTTGTATTTTTGTGTATTGTAAATGATTCATGATAGTGGTTGATTTGGAAAGCTTCTAATGTTAAATTTCAATTAAAAACTACTACGTTAACAATTCTTTGCTGAACCCGGTACTAGATTCATTTTGATAAAGGTGAGAAAAGGTCAAGAATTGGGATCCAATCAGAGCTTGTCTCAGATCCCATGTTATGGCCGCAGGATTTAGACGAGCCAATGGCGGCTCTGCGGAGGAGGGCGAGGGGCGGTCCCTAACAGCCCAGGTTCAATTGTAAATAAGGAGGTACCTATCTCAAATATAAACAATCCGGTAACATGTCTCCCTTATTACGAACTCAATTTAATTTCGGCGAGAACACAAGAGAGCACAATTTCGACTTTCATTGGACAAATTCATGTTAATGGCAAGTTTACGTCAAATGATGTTCTGGCCGTGACAATGTGGAGCTTCTTTGACCTTACAAGACCTGGCAAGGATTCTTTGACAGATAATTGACGCCCTTGAGTGCAAATACGTCTTAAGCACAATTTTTCAAGCATCTTGAGGAATCTCTTACCTTTAAGGAATGCTACTGGGAAACAATGACGAAATCTCTGTCACATAAATAAGGTTTGAACTTATGTCTGTTATACTGAAGGTCTTTCCAGCCTTCGACAATCCTCTCTGCGGCCGGAACCAAAATTATCCCGCTAGAATGCGTTGGGATGGGGAATAGAACGTTAATCATGAATGTCAAACTCAAAAGTAACGGTAATAGAAAAAAATCTACAACCAGTTATTGGGATCGGCAATGAACGCATAGCAAAAATTATGTATGCCTACTGTATATATTATCCTTCTACAATGGAATGGCGAGTAGTGTTATTTTGTGGAGGGAATCGAACTGTTTCTCTCTCTTCGTTGCCTGAACTATACCTCCTGATCGACGATATGGGCAGTTACATCGATTTTGTCATTACGTTTTGTAGAGTAGATGAGCTTCATTCACCAATTACTTGAGCGATAACCATTAACTGAGATTGCCGGTAATGTAAGGTTCATTAAATTAACACACGAGAATAATATCCAAACACTTGACGAGTACACGTAAATGGCTTCTCTGCACACGCACAGACGAGGATTCTAATCAAGGCACGGGAAAGAGAATTCATCCACAGGGATGAAAATATTTTCTAATTAACTTCTTAAGTGAATACTAACAAAACGACAGCACAAATATTTACAAATACTTTCGAAAATAAATCCAAACCGTTTTATCATACATAAAAGTAATAATTTGTAAATAATAAAAAAATTAATATTGTCACATATTAGTTTCCTGATTCTTATTTTTAACTTCAAATGTATGAACATTTTTTAATCGACGGTTAACCCGGTATCCTACAGTTTTGTTCTTCCAAAATGGCGTCGTTCATGAAAATGCACTGAGTCGTGTCAATGCTGTAAATAGACAATTTCTTGGGGCAGGAGGGATTAGAATACGACTAGGTTCAGTACGATATTTGACCAGCTCCATCCTACTACCTCCTTCGGGTATAGGCTATTATTACTGAAGAAATCCAGCATTCTTGGAGACGTATTCAATGGATTTACATAAAACAGATATAAATAGTACACTGGTTAGAAGATAAAAGGATGCCGAGGAGCGTAAATTCGTGTATAAGAGACAGTGAATATCTTAGTTATTGTAACTTCTTAGCTTCGTAATCTCTAAAACGACGCCTCATATAAAGGTCAAGGACATGGAAATTCATTACAACAGTTTATCACGTCTCGGTGCTAACATAAATATGATTAATTGCAAAAAAAATTCCAAGTCACAAGAACGTTTCGTCCTTTTCTGATGCTTCCTCAGGTATAATAATTTAATATAACCTGCAATTAATAGTTTCTGCATGAGTAAAATTTAAAGGTCTTACTGCCTTTCCCAATCTAACAGAAATTATTAAAATAATGAAAAAAATCAGGACAATTATTGCAATAAAATAAATTCATCAATGGGCTGAGTTATAAAACTATTTATAGAGTGTATATTATTTTATCCAATCTCGACTTAGTCGATTGCTTCAGAGCCAGGTAACAAATAATGACTTGAGTTGGGGCTGATGGAATAAAGCCAATGACAGAAACCAATGGAGGAAAATTCTGAGGGAAGCCGAGGCCCGTTCTGGACTGTAGTGCCATAGATTATATATGTGTAAATAATTGTATAATTACAAACAAGGCTGGGTTTATAAATTAAATTGATTCAATTATATATATATATATAGTAAACTAATAAATGTTAAGTAACTGGATTTTTCATTTTTATAAAAAATTATTATTTAAAACCAAAACACCACTCATATTCATTTTAAATTTAATCAAAAGAAAATTCTCAGTCCTGTACTATATGATATAAATTCTTTCGGTTCCAGAGTTTTTGTTTGTCGAGGACTTTTTATAGTGCATTTTCTTTCTGTAAGAAATGAAGTGATGTTCGATTATTAACCTTTGATAAGAAGTTTCAACAGCTGATATTTTTAAGCTTATGTTTCGAGATTTTTTATTTTTGAAACTGTGTACCGATGTGACAAAAAAATTATATCGCCATCGCAACAGAGACCTTTTATCTCTTTTTTTGGCGGAAGCAACATATAGCCAATAAAGAAGCAGTGGGGCGAGCCACACCGAGACAGGGAAAAAGAGCATTTCCCGGCCGGCATTGACGTGCGGGGAGATAATCTTTGACAAATCCTGCGGCCGAGGGGCAGATGGCTCGGCTCAAGACCCCCGCCAGGCCATGCGTCTGCCGCCGCCCCCCACTGACGTTTAATCTAGAAAATTGCTCGTGCCTGCTCGTTCGTTTCCATTAGCGTCAACTCTTTAGGCGCGACGGGCGGCACCGAACCCCGGACCCGGGAAAGAACTGCGGTGAGCGCCCATAAACACTGCGCGCGATTTATGGGTCGGAGGGGATTATGCAAATTACGGACGGCATTTCCCCCAAAACTGTCACTCGAACGTACCGGCTCCGGCAATCAAGAACTGCTGAAAGAACTGCGATGGGCATTTCCGCAACTGCATAAATTGGACTGTCGTTTTGCCACCTTTTTCGATAAAACGGAAGAAAAACATTTTGAAGGGTAATGACGTCCATTAACTAATCATGAAACTAAGTGACTAAAAAATCAAGTAGAAAACACAATGAGACAATCCTCAAATATCGGACAAATAAAATACATGCTGATTTTGTAAGACAGTTTTAAATTTTAAACAGATCAGTACGTAAAGCGATGCTTTATATTTGATTTGAAGTTTATTGAATAAATTTTATTATTAAAAATTAAAACAATAGTCTGTGGTAGAAATAAACAAAGATAAAGAATTAACGGACTAAGAGACAAAATTAAGCGTTGAAATAAAATTCACACAACGGTCCTACAATCTTTGTTTATAAATCGCAGTAATTGCTGGTGAAGCTAAAACGAATTGAAACGCAAATGTCATATTAAAGCAAAGAACATAGCCTAAAAATAATTAATCATAGATATTATTGAGTTTCATAGCATTAGCTTTCACGTTTATTACAGTGATGTTATGCTTAATATAAATCTTTTAACCGCTCGTCATTTGATTTGAGTCGATCTTTCGGCTTTGGGGTTTTTCAATCATCCGACGAAAGTAACAGTGGCTATAGAAACGTTACATGGTGATTATTTTCTCACTTGAGTTTGTCTGTTAATTGGTACTTCTCTATCTAAATTTTATTGTTATTATTAAATTATGAATTGAATAAATACCATTTTTCAACAACTACTTATATATGGAACTGTTTTTTACCGATTAATATATTTTAACATGTGAATCGAAGTTTTTTTGTTGTAATTTACAAGTATTTATAATTTACAAATATTTTATAGCCATTGCGACGAAAACTGTAAGGATTAAAGTCTGCCCGTTTACTGTATTAACTTATAACCGTAGCAGGTCAATTTTGTGTCCTGAATTTAGAAGCCGTCTAGCGGAATAATGACCATTACTTCTTAACCATATAATATTGGAATATGAAAACAGCCAATATGACAGAAAACTGCCAGGTTATTCAACACAATTACAGATTCGTTCCAACGTTTCGTCGACAACTTGGGACTTCTTCAGGTAAAATATGCATAAACGAATTTCTTTTTCGCTGCAAATACGTATATCATTTTGCGTCTTGGATGAATTTAACTAAATTAAATAGTAATAATTTTGCTTATTAATCGTGGACTTTTCTCCGCTGTAAGCAACATCATCATATCTGTATTTTAAAGATAAAGTTCAGGTGCCGTATGTCCTGATTTTAAACAGAAGTTTTTTTGAATAGTAGTGGTATTTAGAAAATTTTGGTGTAGCCTACGTAAAAGAGAATGATAATTAATAGGGGCGAAAAGAATAAAATTTCAAGTCAAATTAATGGAGAGAGAAATCTTGCTTTTATCACAGATGCCTTTTCCTCATAAAATGAATTCATGTTCGCAGAAAGTGGACATTCGAAACTGAATAGCGATTTCGTAATTGTGTTCAGAAAATATTAAGAGTCTATGGGAGAACTAGAAGAGTTGCTTGTAACGTTTTCTATTTTGGCTTTCATACGCGCAATGTTTTTTTTTAAAAAAAACAACAAATCCCTGATTGGTCTAACCGACAGTTAATTGTCTTTTCAACATTCACCAATGACCACCGTCAACGCATGTGTGATGACGGTGCGAATTCTTTGAGTGGTAGTTCCTGGAAAGGTCACGGGGCGTAACTTCTGCAGGGCAAAGTTGCGTAAAAAATTATTAAAGTTTTAAAATTTACTGCACCTTACATAATAATAGGTACGTGTGTGAAACATGATGTAAATCGACGCTGTAATACTGAATGCAGCAATAAATCTCTGTTAACGTCGAAGCCACGATACCATAAGCGTTAATGCTGATTGCTTCGAATGCGCTCGCAGATTTCTGCAACGTGGCGTTGGATTTATACAGATTTCCAATCACTCGAAAATTACAGCAACTCTAATTTTATGCTCCTAAAATACAACGAATCACTGAATAAATATAGCAACATGTTGTTTATATTATTCGATTTTTGTTGGAAAAGTTGGGTTTCCTTAGCAGACTTAGCATACAATGCAAAAATTTCTATAAAATTAAAATTATTGGTAGTCTTAGTCCCGAACACAGCATGGACTAAGCAGAAAATGTAAATGGGCTGACCTGACCTATTACTATGGTTTTGTAGGCTTCTACAATAAAAAACGAAACTATCTTACTGAACGGGCGTTGAAAATATGCTACAACGTTATATTTTCAATTTTTACTTTCTAACATTTTTGGTACGATTCCTGCTTTTCATTTACGTATAAACAATTTTAGCTTACGTATTTATCTATTTAATTTGTTTCTCATTATCAAATTGACCATTTCATGTACGTTTTTATTTGTGCTGCCCTTATTTCTGTATCTGTATGTTCCCCATTTGTGTATTTTCCTGTCCTGTACTTCAATCATTCTTGCGTTTGTAATCTAAATTGGAGCTCATTAGGACCTCTCCCCAATTTATTCGTTTATATTTCCAACTATCCAAGCTGGGAGACAGGCAGACAAGAGGTGGAAATACCTAGATTAAGGAGGCACCAAGGCGTCGCCTAGAAAACGTGTCTGCCTGCACGTCAAAGGGATTAACATGGTTATTCGAATCGGGAACATCTACCCCGAAAATATTCCCTTCGTCAGTGAAAAAAAACGTCTTGGCGAAAGGTAAAGACAGGATAGGTGGAGACACGTCACGTGGGGTGGCGCTTTTCCTTAGAGGAGGGGAAAAGGAGAGTTTGGCTGAGCAGTGAGAAAGCGAAAATTTAGTGAGGCTTGGAAGTTGAAGAAAAGAAAAATGGATTTGGAATATTTAAAATAATTCTCATACATTATGAATATCAGCCGAATATTGATGCACTATAAATAAATTTTGTGCATGATTTCCCAGGAAATTTGCTATGCCTGTTGTCTAATTGTTGTCTGATATTAATAGATGAATTTGGTATACTCCAAATCTATTCTACACCCATTTAAATCTTAAATTGAAGACGAAACGTCGTGTTAATTTGTATGTTATTAGTCAACAATAGCCAGCAGTCAGAATATTTATTTGGAAATATTAAAAGCAGCAAATAATAATTTCAAGTAACGTTTCTCCCTTTGTTTAGGAATTTCTTCAATCTATTTCTAAAATAATTTGAGAAATATAATGATAATAAAAAATTGAATCCATAAAAAGTTGCCATATAGTTGCAATTTAATAACCATATGACACTTAATTTACTTAGTTGTGTGGGAATCTATAATTTTATTTCTTTTCATTATATTTTTAAAATATCGTTAGACGACAACGCCCGAAGAGGTCCATAAACAAACGGAGGAAAACATGACGTGGAATTTTAACTTATGTATTATTTAGAATTTTAATTTTCTTTCAATAAATATTCTGACTGTTGTCCATCTCTACTAATTTTAATTTAATATAAGTATGACTTTGTTTTAACTTTAATTTTATGTTATTTAATTATTTCTTCAGAATTTGGCTTTTTTCAGTCATTTATAGTTAAATAAAATAAATTTACGACCAATTACAGACAAAGCTTTTATTTAGTTGAACTGACGTTTCGTCACCATATTTGGGACTTCCTCGGGTAATATTAAATTTTGATGAAAAAAAGGGTTATCATATGTATAAAATTCTAAAGCTGACTGCCTACAAGGGCAGCTTTTCCGAACTCCAGTTATGGTGACAAAACGTCTGTTCAACTAAATAAAAGCTTCGTAATTGGTCGTAAATTTATCGGGTATGATTTTTGTGAAAAACAGACGTTAATTGAGTCACCATTTATAATTATATTGAAGTCAGATACAGTAAATTAATAAAGTTAATATTGGTGAAGAAATATTAGTCTCATTTTTTATTCTACACAACAACTTTAATTTGTGCTGAAATTACCACAATGTGATATACAATGAACATCAATGTGATTGTTTGAGGACAAATTAGAAATGTGGTGAAGAATAATCATGAAGATGCTGTTCGTTTTGGTTTATGATATTAATTCATTGTCATTTGTTTTGGATGATTATTGCTGCAAGTGACACTGACCACTTCCGTTGAGCGGCTTTACATCGACGGCCCCTGGAGCCGCCCCCGCGTTGGGCCCGTTGTTATTGTTTGAGGTGGGCTTTACTCCATCCTTGTTGGCGCCAGCGGGTGAGGCCTTCCCGCCGCCGCCGCCGCCGTTAGTCACGTCCTTGCCTCCCGCGCCGCCCCCGGGCTGCTGACTGGTCCCGTTGCCGCCCCCGTCTCCTCCGCTGGACTGGGCCGCTTTCTGCTGAGCTAGACGCTCCTGTTTGCGGAACTTGGCTCTCCGGTTCTGGAACCACACCTGCAACAAGCGGGGGAACTGTTAACTCTAGGGCAGAAGTTTCACCAGGCGGGTATCAGCGGGCGCAGTGGCGCAGCCTTTCAGGTCCGCCGCGGGGCGCCACTGACGGCAAATCTACAGAACCACTTTACACATCAATGTAGTTTCATATTCGTTCACGGGGACCGCAGCTCGCAATTGCGGGATTAGATTCTGGGAGAGAGAATAGCATTTTTGCGCAGTGGTGGGAATGGCTGTTTAATCGTCTGCGGGCGCCAGCGGGACTGCAGGCTTGACGGACGGTGTCATTAAAAAGCCGACAGACCGCAACACTGATTGCTCGCAACAAACAGGCATCGGCGGCGATGGATGGCGGCTCTACCTGTTGTCACTGGTCATCCGTCAACCGCACCAGTCCCGCTGGCGCCACTGAACTTGCTCCTTCATACTATAACTAAGAACTACATAGTTTGTCTCGATTATGAGTGATACACGCTTTCATTGTGGTGAAATAACTGTACCTACAGTTCCTGGAATCTCGCCCTTAAGGAAAATGGCAATATATACAATAATTTTCTGTCGTTTGAGCGGTAAACAATAACTTCAGGAGTGCCCCAGGGAAGCGTTATAGGGTTTTCAATATTCTAAGCATATATAAACGATTTGACCGTCGGTAACCAGTCGAATATAAAACTCTTCGCGAATGATTGAAGTATTTATAGGGAAATTAAACATTCAAACGACGTTGATGCTCTTCAATCAGACTTAGATACGGTTCTAAACTGGTCATAGGAAAATAAAGTGATAATAAATGCTTAAAAAGGTGAGAGTATTAGACTTACAAAACAAAAAACTTTTGAATGAGTCAATTACCAACTAGGGGACGATAAAAGTAGCCAACAGCTGTAAATACTTGGGTGTAACGTTTAGAAAACACTTATAATGGGGTAAACACGTAAATTCAATTGCCAATAACGGATGGAAAGCACTAAACGTTGTCCCAAGGGTTTTAAAGAAAAGCTCCAGAAGACTAAGGCTGTTGCGTATATAACTTTATTGCGACCAATTCTAAAGTATGGGGCAGCATTTTGGAATCCGTATAGGACTCAACACATTCAGGTGCTGGACAAAATTCAGAAAAAGACATTAAAATTATCTTGTAGACTAGAAGATAGCAACTTTGTCACAGAGAAGGAAAACTTCCACTTCTAAAAAGGATCACTCGTAAAAGATTAGTCAAAGGAAGCAGGGAGCTAATGTACGAAAATTTTCATTTCTAAATAGAAGAATTCGGGACTGGAATAGTCCACCTGCGAACATGTCAGCTATAGGATTGCCCAAAGAGTGTGAAAAAATTCAAAAAAGACTAATTAATCATTATAGAGATTGATATAAGAATATTAATAGAGTTAGTATTAAGAAAATTGAGTGAAGTGAAGAGGAAAATGAATTAATATTTTAATAATGGTATGGTCTTTTATGTGATAAATATAATACTTTATTAATTACATTGTGCGCGAAATTCTTCATTTTTTGGTTCTATTTTATTTAATTTGGTTCATCGTTTTTCTTCCCTTCCTTTGTTCTTAATTGTTTTCGACTCCGTATCGTATTCTGGAAATCTGTGAAATCTCTCTTTTGTTTCCCCTTTCTCCTTTCCTTGCTGAGCTTCTCGCCGTTATGCAACATTTTATTATTCCCGTATCACTGAAACGGTGAGGGCTAATTAAAAGTTTCTTCCTGCTTTTTTAGTCTGCAAGTTTCTTCATCACAGATTCAGGACATTTTACTTAATGACTATAGCGTTTGTAAACTGTGACTTAAATAAATGATTCTCGGAGTATTATCCAGGTCAATTGTTTATTAGAATTTTTCATTGTACTGATTGCGTTCTTGCAATAAACATTCCGAGAATTATTTATTAATTCAATACACCGGAAAAGCCTACGTTACGTAACTTTCAAATTGATTACAAGGAAGTTTTTTATATTATAAAATTGTGTAAACAAGATAAATTTTTATTATAAAAATGTATAGTTAGTAAATTAAAGCATCATATGTATGGAATTTGACTGAAATGAGACTTTCTCTTTCCTATTTATTTACATTAAAAAAGCATGTATCACTAGACGTTTTGCGAGTCCTTCAATTATCTACAGAAGTCGACTCACGTAGTATGATTTTAAAAATTTAGAGCGTATCTATTTGTTGGCAATCTTATTAAATATGTGTTGATCTACTTGATGATGGCCGACTTCCACTTCTCGTGTTTGTCTCTATGTCCACGATGCTGGAAATTGATGGATCTCATAGGAGCTATTCACCCCACTCGAATCTTCCAGCCAATAACAATTTCGCCGTCTTTTAGTTCACCCTCTGTTTTATGACTCCATCTTCCACAAGACAATTCCGATGGTCCGAGCATTATCGACCCGACGCTCGTAAAACAAACCACGGTAACGCGACTATTCATTAAAATTCTATACAATTAGTGATTACATAACTAATTATCTATCGCTCTACGCCTCTTTTAATAGAACTTACGCATTATTTCATCACCGTTTTCCTTTTCTTATTCCCGTATTTCAATTTCTGCGTCTTTCTTTGTCGTTAGTGAGTAGATTTCCTTTGGGAAAACAATGATCAAACTAATAATATTAAATTTGCAAACCCAAAGAAAACAGATTTTACATACCGGCCACTATTAAAAATAATTTATAATATCAAATAATCATATATTTTATTTAAATTATTGGTATCAGTCTTCACAATGATAATTTCCGAATTATTAGATTTAATGTACAATATTTCGTTCATCAATTTCTTCAAAAACTTTTACATTTTACCATTCGAAATTACTGTTGTTTAAATAAGTACGAAATCACTGAATAATATTGTTCGTTCTATTTTAAATTGTTTTTATGTTTACTAATACGAGTTGTTAAAGAACGTTACGTTTGGCCGATATGTAACATGCTTTTCAATGTGATTTGTATGTTTGACTTTAATATTTTTAAGAAAGTATTACCATTTGAAGATTTTAAAACAAACCAAAAACCACAATTATCAAACTATTTAATAAGTTGTAACTATAAAACAAAAATTTTATCAGACGTCTTAATAAGTCAATTGTTAATTTCGTATTTTGTTCGTTTTTGATATTGATTAGTGTTAAGGTTTAATGATACATAAATTATTCAACAGTTCGAGATGAGTGGATAATCAGAAATTTATGATGCTGACATTTTTATTTAACAGGTTTTTTGTTAATTATTTAATTTTGGCTGGAATTTTATAAATACATTTCACTTCTGCATAGTCGACACGTTTTTAGTGCTGCTGATAAAAGTTAATTAGGTCTATATATTAATTTTGTTTCTTGTAGTAATGTACGTCAGGGCTCGTAGTAAATTATTTGTAATTGTTGAAAACAAATGACACCAGTGGAAATGAAGATTGAAGGAGCTAATTCTACTGTCCTCAGTGTGATCAATTATATTGATGGGACGTGTCTTGCTCCAATAATGTCTGGCCTAATTATCCACAAAAGTAGAACCTCCTAAATGTGCTGGGGTAGATAAAAGTCGATTTGTCTGAGGTTCCCAATAATCGGTTAAGTTTATGAGATATTTTTATGAATTTCCAAGTCGTACAGTGGTACGTAAAAGCGGTGACTTTTGGTTGTTATCGTAGTTGCGAGGGCCCGAGCATAAAGCGTGCAAGACTGTTGTGGGAATCCCCGGCCCGCGGCGATCAGTCCGCGGTAATTCCGAACATAAACATCGCGCCGGCCTGGGGCCCATATCGATCCTAAGACAAACACGCGCTATCGGGTTTTTGATTAGCCCTTCGCCGCCCCGGGGGAAAGGAGGCGGCACGAACACACAGAGGGCGCAAAACGCCTGTAAAAACCTTGTTAGGCCTCATTAGCCCTGCATGCCCGCCGCTCTGATTGCCGCCATGATTGAAAGCAGGTAATTTTCCCCCCGCCTCTCCAGGTAAACACGACCCGCCTCTGTCGTGTTTCGTCCACACTTTTTTTTTCGGGTCCATGAAGAAATGGGGAGGAGTTGGGAAATAGGGAGGGGGTCGTGCGGCCATTTCCCCCCCGGTTATTCGGTTACTACGCTACACTGAGTGCGAAAAGCAGAGTTCCTGTCAGTTCCACGATGATACGTGGGCTTACTTTACGAAAAGTTGCCTCATTCCAAGGTCATCTCGGTTTTGTTCTCCTCACTAGAGGTAGTCGATACTCTGGTTCCTTTTTTTGACCAAACACAAGTGTTATATTTGAATTTTGGCAACACGTTTTGCGCTTAAAAGGCAACTATAAAAGTTCCCCGAAAGTGTGCAGGGTTGGTTTTACGTATAAGCAACACAAATATCAAACTACGCAGTTTATCATTTGATAATGTCAAAATCCCCTCCACCCCCAGCCCCCAGTTTATAAAAGGTAAAATATCTAAAAGATTTAATACACATTCAATATAAACAAAATCACCCATTTATCCCACTTAAGATTACAAGTTTGACTTCACCAATAAATATTTCATTGAATTAATGAATAAAAACATTCTTAAAAAGAAACTGACTTGTAATATTTGGAAAACTCCTGGCAATTCTGTAATGAATAAATAATAATGGATGATTTTTCTGTGCGTTGTATGTTAAAAACATGTTTAATATATAAATGTTATTATTCAATATGTTACTAATTTTTTAAAAACCATTTCATGATCTGTTTTCCTCAAAGGGGTTTTTATTTTTATTTAATAATAGACGGAATTTATTTAAAGCAATTGTTATTTAATTAATTAACATATTTGTTTTAGTTTAATATCATTCCATAATTCTTATAACATGTTTCAAGAATTAGATAATAAACAAATAACGTTATGTTTTTTATCAGAGTTTGTGTCATTAAGCTTTTATTAATAAAACGAATTTCCGATAAAGGTTTGTTATTTCACTGTCAATATATTGCAAAATTTAATTTTAATCTAACCCTTTAGATATCCGAAGTTCATATTTGTCACCGACATAGATAATCAGGATTTATAAGGATCCCATGTGAAGTCTGATGTGAATATCTCAAGTTTCAAAACTTGCAGATTCCGACTATATGTAAGGGAGAAGGCAGCCAAGGGTTAAATAGAGCCCCCGGGCTATAGTTTAAGGACCCTACCCGGCGATTCACCTGAAAGAGGTGCAAGGCAGATCCTAGGAAACTTTCATTAGGTAGTTCGGGCTATTGGGTACTTGGCTCACGCCCTTCCGAATAACGAAAATGGTGTTTGATGTGGGGAAGCAGCATTTCCCTCTCCATGCCTGGACCAATTTAGGAGGCAGCTGACCGGCTGGTCAATAGAATCAGCGCACAACTCTTACCGTATGCCCAAAGTCTACGACCACGGATCATACACCTCCTAAATGAGATCAAGGTGCCTGGGCATGTGAAAACCTTGAAAAATCAGAGAGAGAGATCGAGACATCCACGCTCTTAACGAAACACCTGCGAGAGCTAAGTTCCCATAGGTATCCGTTTTTCAAAATATCAAAAATCCGAATAATTTTATTTGTACCTGATGAAGACTAAATAGCGAGGACAAAATATAGCATTTCACAAAAATTCTATTTTTGCAAATAAATAGTGATATATTTAATGCTGACTTTTTGACTATCTTTTTTATTTATTGTTAAAATTCAATTTTGTCTGTAAATTTGGTTCTCTTAATTTGTCTTAAATAGTAATAATGAAACCTAATTAGCTACCAATAAGTGAGTATCTAAACGAACTTGTTGATAAAATAAAATTTAATTAGGTATATATATCAAACAATACAACATTCTATCGAATATTTCCATTTAAAATTGTCAAGAACTTACAAAAACTGTTCCAGAAGTCGAGCAAGGCCATTAATAAATATTTTAAAATAAGCCGGGGTATCGTCACAACCAACTGAGAACAGTAATATCGCAGGGGCAAATGATAACACTCATAAGTGCGCCATTAAATAATACTCTATTCAACGCAAAACCTCGAAACGAAATTAATTTCATGTGCCACCGTAAAGCGATTATGATGATCATACAATTACAAACGAGGAACGTATTTCGTGTTCCTCCGTAGTTCTGTACAAATTTAAAGTTACAGTCTCTAACTATATATAACCTCTTTGCATATCATAATAGTGCTACTCTATATTAAAAGCCGTCTCCCACGTGAAGAAGGAAATGTAGAGATATAGGTTCAAAAATTAAATGAAGGTTCTTTATCGGTTTAATTTGTAAACGTAGAATATGTTTGTAGGTTAAAATATCAAAAAAAATCTACTCTTATAAATAAAGTAACTATTCTCTGACTTAATGTTCTAAACAAAGTAAAATAGTTGCTGAAAGTCAGAAATTGAAAATTTTAAGTAGAATGCCTTTCGCAAAAAATTGTAAAATATAATGATTTTATTCTAAGTGTCTATAAAAAGCCAAGCGTCTGATTGCGTCGAATATTATGCACATTGATGGAAATGATAATAATTTAAACACAATAATTATTGGATTAATTACTTGTTTCGTTAATAGATATCTTGAACAAACTATTAATTTTTTTACCAAATTTTTTAAATTTAATATCAGGTGCGATTGATAATATAAAGTAATTAATAAAGTTTTAAGCAATAATTTTAAATTTGAAAATGAGAGCTTTTAATATACATACAAGAAACAACAGAATATTCTTTGTCATTTTAAAGGATTACAATTTCACAAGAAACGCCTACATACATATATTATTATTCCATTACCAAAATGCCCTCTTTCTTTTCTTTTTAAAAACAATATTTTACAAGTTGGGACTTTAGGTACGAATAGATTAACAATCTGTGCTAATAAACATGTTTATTAAAAAAACACAGGATTGATTGGAATAATGTTAAAATTTTAGATGTAGAAAATAATTATTATTCTAGGTTAATGACCGAAACGTTCCACATAAAATCAATTCTTAATTTTTTAATTGTAAAAAAATATAAGCAAAATTTAAATTCTATATAGGATTCTTTATTATTTGGTTTTACTTGTGTATTCTGAAATCTTTGAAATGTAAATGTTGCACTTTAAAAACATTCTGTTAGTACATTGTGATCTTTGTCATTATTTTCACTCATTTCGACCCTTGGGCGTTGCAGGAGCAACAAGAAATTTTTGTGTTATTTTAATTGTAAGTACAACATCATACCAATTTTATTTATTGTACATTTAATTGTATAATTATTTTTGGAGAAAGAACTGAGGAGGTCTGTAAAGTTAGGGGACGAAACGTATTCTAATTTTTAAAAAAATTTCCACTTCTGATTTATGGCCACTCTTTCTGTTTTATATTCTACTTTACACAGTAATCTGATATAAAAACCTACATAGAATCAAAACGTCTAAGGGCTGCTGAAAAATAAAAAGTATGATTTTCTAATCAACTGAAAGTTTTCGAATTACTCTATGATCACAAAATCTCAGAAAATCATTTTATTTCTAAATTTAATTTACCTACCACATGTATTGACAAGTCACAATCCTTTCGTCTCATAAAAGAAACAAATATTTCTCAATTTTAAACGAAATACAAAGTTTCGGCCCCGGACATTGCAAGAGAAATATGAAAGTTTGTAAAAATTTAATTAAAGAACTGGGTAGGTCCCTAAAGTCCGAGGACGAAACTTATTGTAATTAAGTTATTTCATTTCTGACTTTTGGCCATTGTTTGTTTTATATTTTTAATAATCCAGAGAATATAATATAATTACTTTATTTATAATTTCTTCAGTCTCTATTAAAGGAGCCAATAAAGTCTGAAATCATATCACTCAAACATTCTTTGAAAATTTTAAGGAACCAACCAACACACGAGAGGGATGATATTTGTAAGAAAAATCCACCGAGGTCGAAGACGTGACCCTTAGCAGTTTATTCACTTTATAGACAGGGGAAGTCACGCTATCATAATAAATTTAATTAAAGAACTGGGTAGGTCCCTAAAGTCCGAGGACGAAATTTATTGTAATTAAGTTATTTCATTTCTGACTTTTGGCCATTGTTTGTGTTATATTTTTAATAATCCAGAGAATATAATATAATTACTTTATTTATAATTTCTTCAGTCTCTATTAAATGAGCCAATAAATCTTATCACTCAAACATTCTTTGAAAATTTTAAGGAACCAACCAACACACGAGAGGGATGATATTTGTAAGAAAAATCCACCGAGGTCGAAGACGTGACCCTTAGCAGTTTATTCATTTCATATGCAGGGGAAGTCACGCTATCATAATAAAAGTTGTAGAAAATTCGGCGTAATTTTGTCTGTTGTTTAAGATGTGTGCCAATTGCAGGAGGACTTCGCAGGCAGCGTGACAGATGGGGCTGGTTAGCGGAGGCGGCTTTGCATAATGCGGGTAAACAAGCCACACAATACGCGCTAATAGAGCCGGCCTTATTCATGGAATATGCATTAGTGTGGTCTGCCCTCACCCTCTGTGGCTTACATCTTGGAGGAGAGGGCGCTGCAGGTGCGCCAATTGCCTAGGCACACACAGGGGACGGTCAGCAATCGTCTCCCAGCTCAACCATTCAACCTCGACCATCACCGTCTGTTCAGATTGATGGGATTATTTTGTTTTTGAGGATATACGAAGGCTGCGATGATCCACGGACTATCAAAGTCTCCAAGTAAATGCCAGCTTTGATAGCCAAATACGAAGAAATTTTTATGAGAAAATTTGCACAATGATTCTAAACTAATAAAATTGAGCTCCAAAACTGCTTCGTACCACAGAGGTCCCAGGTCCAAGGGCGTGTGTGTTTCCAAATTGTGTAACCCTTACAATGATGATAAGATCCCTAAAAATAACCTTAGCTGTTGATACGACTTATATACCATTATTATAGATAGTATTACAAACTAAATTCATTTCACTTCAGTGAAATAACTGAATAACACACCCAATTATTTGGAAATAAAACTGTAGTGAAAATTTAAGAACATATTAAAAGTAGCACAACGTATCTTTTCTATTTAAGAACCTCTTTAGGTACACACAAACAGTTTTATAAATAATTTATCTTAAGAAATTTAGAAAAGAAGATAGAAACAATTTCCAAATGTGCTTCTTGAAAACAAATTGCAGCCGAAATCTGTTTTTAATATGTTTACTGAAAGACTGGTGTAGTGTACACATGTTTTCTAAATTATTAAAAGGGTTCTTTTTATTTAAATTGAATAATAAAGTCGAGGGATCGTTCGTTACCTGTCATGTTGTGAGGCCTGGCCTCATAACATCTACTGGAGTGGTTCTTTGAGTGGTTAAGAAGCCAGTGGCCTGCTCGATCATAAATTTTTGTGTCGGGTGATAAGCTTTGGTTTAAACATTTAGGCACGTCTGGTATTTTCCCGACTTTGGGGCAAACGTGTGAACCCCATATTGGGAGTTCTAAAAATGTAAGGCGAGATCCTATTTGATAAAGTCGTGGATATTAGCCGGGAGAGAGAAAAAACGGTGGTTTCGAGATTGGTGATAATTATTGAGAGTTAGTTGTGGAGGAGTTGTCAAGAAGGACGGATGGTGAGTTTTCGTTAATAGTAAAGGGAATTTATGAACAGAGATTTAAGGCAGATATTTAAAGCGTTGAGCGGCAGAAACACCTGGTGATCGCAATGTTATCTACTGATGCCCCAGTAGCAATTGCCACCATTAATTTACGTTCATAATATAAAGATGAGGTATTTGAGCCCGCCATCACCTAAGAGACAGAATCAATTCGTTTCAATTTTTAATTTATACAGTTAAATACATTTTCGAAATTGTATATATATTACTTAAATTGCAGGGAGAGAAGTTTCCTTTTTTGTTGTTGTTTGTTAAATATATTTTTAAATTATAATCTTTCTTATCATTTATTCTACCTTCTCATTTAAATTAAAGTAGAATCAAATAACCCTTAAAACGTTACAGTGCTTTCAATGGAAATTTAATGTGTATTAATATTGGTAATATTCTCTCGTTTTTTCTATGAAAACTACAATCTTGAATGGAATTTTCATCATTGTATAAATAAAATCAAAACAGACGAGTAGTTATGTTTTTTCCATTCCGCATATATTTTGTGTGTTTCAGATTCTCTCCTACGCCTACTGATGTCTCTTCTTATTGGCTTACGTTAACTGCCGTGTCCCATCCGTTTACCTCGTATCTTTGGACATCTAAACTGGAGAAGGAAACACCTCTACCTTAATCTATAATGGAACCTGCGGACAGAGCCTGAATGATACAGATGTTACAGCGCAGAGGAAGAAACCAAACATCATCAGTCCTAATTTTCATCTCCTTTGGCGCCGTAATTGTGACTTTGACGTCGGATACTGTCTCTGGAATGCGGACGATTTATCACGCGGAAGAATCGCGACAGGTGCAGCAAACACGGCGCATTAATCACGGAACCGAGACTCGCAGCTCGGCCACGTTTGATCTGCGACACTCAAACGCCGCCAAATTTCGCTAGTTTCTCAGGAATCGCGTTACGTTCACACTGGTTTGAACTTGGCCCAGCTGTTTACCATGTTCCCTAGCGCATGTTTGCAGAGTAACCGGGACGTCCCAAACTTGCTCAAATGCGGGATCAAGTTCTGTAACGCAGTTTACTCTCTCCTGATAACTTAAATTCCACCATCAGCAACAAATCCAAAAAAAACAACAACATAAGATGTCTGATATTACTATAATGTGGAAAAGCAGTTAGCACATGCCATCGGGAAATTTAACATTGTGTTTAAACGTTCCCTAGATAATAATTATTCATCACTGAAACTTGAGCAGATATTTCAGAAGTCTGATGGCGCTTACCTTGAAACTTCACAAGAAAAATGGGAATCAAATGTTATAATTTATCCTGTAATAATAGTATCCCAAATTCAAAATTATTTGAATTTTTTAATTTAATAATTAGGCACTTACCAACAAAATACTGTATTCATCAAATATTAATTGAAAATAAATTTAAAACCATAAAATAATCCAAAAATATCAAAACCATTATTTACTTGTTTTTAAAATACAGGAGCTTTCAGACTACTTGTCCATAATCAACTGTAATAAAAATAAAATGTAAGCAATACAATTTTTGTTTTCTTACAATTCCTTCATTCTTACATACTTAATTTTTAAACCAAAAATCGTACTGCTTACGCCATACAGACTTAATTTATTTCTCCATTTTCTCGTGAAAAATCTGAAGAACAGCGTGAAGAATCAAAATTATTTCACATAGCTGTTTTTACTCCGTCACAAGGAAATGGAGAACGAACTTAAGTTTGTATGGAGTAAGCAGTATGATTTTGTATTAAAAATTGGGTATGTAAGAATGAAGTAATTGAAAGACGACAAAAATTGTATTGCTTACATTGTTCTTTTTATTACATATGATTATAGTCTGAAAGCTCCTGTATTTTTTTAAACATATAAATAATTTTTTATATATTTTTGGACTCTTTTATGGTTTTAAAATATTTTTAATTTTAAATGTCTCGCTCGTTGTTATGGGAAACAAAACGTTGATGACGTCATACTGCGTCACGTAAACATAATTTCTATTCTTTCTCTGATGTTTCAAAATCGTGGTTTTGCTTGCAATCAAATAATTCAGTAAATCTACAAATGAATATAGTTTACATACATTGAAACAATATATTGAACAAAACTATATTTTTCCACGCCGCAATACACAAGTTTAGGAATCGTCAACATTATTATGATACAGTAATAATACAATCTTACTACTCATTCGTCTCCAATCACAATAATTCTCTCTGCATATCTCTCCTTAACCATAACATTTTCCATTCAGCAAAGAAAAAATTTTCATCCAACGATGGAAATCCTTTTTCCTCGCACTAGGCAAATATATGTTTATTTTATTTTTCATTGTGATCTCCGTAGGCATACTACATGCTTCCAGACAACAGCTTCATGCTTGAACTGAATGTGTTTTGCTCTTATTAAATAAGGTATGGAAATTTATGTTTTTAAGAATGGCCGCCGGCGTGATATAATGACACGTGGTTATGAAGGCTGAATAATTTTGTGACATGTATAACGTGTTATGAAGAACAATAGAGAAGGTCCAAGATAATTTTTGGAATGTAAGACCTGCGCAAAGTGGCGTATTTTGCAACGTCTGGCCCAGTAAAGATGGATGCCCGAAGACCGAGTGGGAGAGTTTGACTTCATTAATGGACGGACGGCCATCTTTTGCCGAGTCTGCTGAGAAAATGACAACAGCAGGAGACAGGACACCAAACTACGTCGCATGGTTTTAAGATTTGGAGAGTCTTGATAGTCCAAGGAGACCGGACGAATTAAAAAATATTAATATGTAAGAATTGAGAAATATGTTGTTGGGAGAGCGACGGTAGCTGTGGGATCGTGGCCGAGAAAATTATGAATTTTATTGCGAAGCTACTTATGAGACTTTTACAACGAAAGGAGGAAATATAAGGGAAGTGAAATTAAAAACAGAGCAAAGTGTTTTATTTTTTCTTTTGTGCGTGCGTGTGTCTGTGAAAGTGATCTCCGGGGGAGAAGGAAAGAAAGAAATTTAATTACTTTCTAGACTAGAGATAAGTTAATAAAGAAATAAACTTTAGATTACATAAACTTGGTCGCATATTTGCCACTCAAACTTTTGCCTCACGAAGTAAATGAAATTGTGTATTCTTTAACTGGTCACAATAACATGTACCAAGTCAGACGAAGTGTGTTATGAAACATGTAGGAGCTTTTAGACGTACATTCGTGCAAAAATAAATAATAAATTATGTTTGTTTATTATGACCAATTAAATGTTTCAATGCTATAGAAGAATTCTGAAAATCAGATGGGTAGATGGAGTGAGTAACCAGGAAGCTATAAACAGAATAGGGGAATTGAGAACACTTTTATATGAATTTATTTTAACAAATTGGGAACATAATATTAAAAACAATCTCTAAGTTTATTTGGCATCAGGAATTCCGAGTGGTTCATTTCAATGAACTAATAATTTTCTTCCAAAATGTGGAGGAAGTGTGCGTGTGGTGACTGTAAGAAATCGGGAAAGCGCCGGAAATGAATACTCGGTGACGTGACGCGGACGACGCAGATCTTTATTCGCGTTGTCATCCGCAGCCTCCCTCGCCACTAATCCCCCTCCCCTAGCAAATTCCCGGCTTCTTTCTGGCAGAGAGCCACCTATATCTTCCTGCTGCCAGCTCCTTTCTTTTGTCTTAATATTTGTCCTCAATAATCGGCTCTCCCTACAATTCAGAACAAAAAGTGGCGCGAGGGTTCCGGAGGCGGAGGAGATAAATTCAAAGGATTTTTTTTTCATGCCATCAGCAACGGTTACGGAGAGATAAAGTTCTCCGCGATTCATTGGCTGAGAGGTGCTTTCTGTGCAGACACAAACTAATCACAGGAACGGGATGTAAACAACTGCACCCGACGTATTACTCACGTGGTGATTTCTTGTTACATTTCAACGAATCTCATGGTTTACCTCGGGAAGCACCCGTCCACTTTAAGTAACAACGAGGTGACGTTCAGTCTGTTCTTTGCTGGTTCAGCCGTTCCTCCGTTCATTACTGGTATGACAAAAGCATCCCGTTTCTTTTCTCGCCACGCGTGGCATCTGTCTGTATCTGAGGGTGTTTATGTATCTGTTTGGAAGTGGCGCTAATGAACGGGGCCGACAGATGCGTCTGTTTGCTCACTGAATTACGCGTCGCTCTCTCCGCGAATACTATCCCCCACTTCAGTCCACCCAATGTACTGTATACTTGAGATCCCTTTTTCGTGGACACCTGGAAACGATCAAACCGGCAGCCGAAAGCAACAGCAATAACATTAGTGAAAGTGATTTCGCCACATGGCATCGTCTAATAAGTGGTTGTCCAACGTCAACAGCGCGCTCAGGGAAAATATTGAAACTATATTATAGAGCAATTTAATATCTCATGTACTAAAAGACTATTAAATTTGCTGACACCGAAGACTTTCTCGCTGATTAAGATCATATAACTGTTACTAATTGATAATATACTCCGTATTCGTGATTTCTTAATTCCTTTAGGGCGCTAGGTATTTTTCATAAAAAACACCAAAAGTTGATTTTAATAGTTTTAATTTCAATCAGAGCATGAAAATAATTTTATCTGCAGGGCGTGGTCAGTCTCTCGTCGTCCCGCCGACACAACCTGCTTCTCCAATCACCCCATGACGACTCTCCGTCTCCCTTTGCGGACCTCCCAACGTCTTGCCAGACCACATTGTTGGCCCGTGTTGCGTCAGTTCCTCAACAATTGCAACTCGCAAGCTGGCCTGCATTGTTCAATGTAACTTTTCATGTTACAATACATATTAAGGCCACACAAGTAAAAAAGAAAGCTTAACGAAAAATTAAAATTTCTTTAGATAAAAATTTACTACAGCAAATCTTGCCCTTTGTCATGAGAACACTATATAGAAGAATGCTAAAAATCAGATGGGTGGGTGGAGTGCCTAACCAGGAAGCTCTAAACAGAATAGGGGAATTGAGAACACTTTAGAAGACTTTAACCACGTTTTAAAACATGAGGGCCTTGAAAAATTAGCATTAGAGGGACGAGTGTGGAGTAAGAACGAAAGAGGGAGGCAAAGGTTGCAATACGCTAAGAATATTAGGGAGGATATAGGATGTCGTAGTTATGTAGAAATGAAAAGGCTTAGGACTAAATACCACAGCAACAAATTTCTCAACCTGTAAAAAATAAATATTAGTATTTTAAAATTATATTGACAGGATAATAATATATCACTCAACGACTATTTTTTAAAGAAATAAATTAACGACCAATTCACTGGTGGACCCATTTTATTCATACGACGTTTCGTCCACCATTTTCAGACTACTTCAGGTATAAAATTCCTAATGAAGTTAAATTTTTAATGGATTCAAGTACAGTTTAAGCATTAGGTGCTCAAAAAGAGAAAATTTTGCTCCATGGGGGAATTTATTTTAATAGTCAGAATCCAACAAATACGTTTCCTGGAGGGTTTCATGACAGAGAAACGAGCTGATTCTTACGACCAATAATATTGGTTTGTATAAAAAAATTAGTTATCCGTGCCATTCATAATGGTAATGATAACTAATATGTAGAGTCCATGGAGGTTACAAACAGCAAGTCTCTAGAGATCGATCCTGATTTTTTTTAAATGAGTGGCAAATAATCGGGAAAAGATGAACATTCTTGGCAGAGGGCAAGAAACCTCAGGAGCATATGAAGTGGACATTAAACATGAAAATTTATCTACCGATACAGAAGAGCAAGGAATGGAGTCGCCAAAAACCGCCTGTGAGCTTGGTTGTATTACGATTGATGATTGATTCCGTGAAGGGTATCTCAAGAATTTTGTCCCATACGAGGTTAAATATTTACTTAAATTTTATTTACGAAATTCACGTAAACGTGCCAATTATTTGTAGTATTTAATATATTAAGCTCCACAGTTGGGCGACAGTTATGATAAATTAAATTTTTGTTTTACTTATTCTTAAGTGATCAATTTATAAAGGGTTCCAATAGAAAAGAATAGATTTAAAATATCAAATTTAGTAATTGAATAAAATGAATATACAAATGGAAAACGGTAGCATTAATGATTTTATATTGAGACTCTTCAAACTCGAATAACCTGTGGGGTGAACCAAAATAAGAAACGTTCTCTATGGTAAATAGGTCTGGCAATGTGAACTTATTAAATTCAATATCAACGATACCGCAGAGGAATGCAACTGCATACACTGGTGGCGTTTTGCTTCGGTCAGTTTCGGGTTGACGATTTGGAGGCGCCGGATAAGACAATTCTCGTTGAATGCATCGGATGGATGACGCCTTGGACCAAAAAATAGCGGAAGCTTGTACCAAAATCTACATCTACCGAGGTCTCGAGAACTGCACCCAGCTCTCGACAACGGCCCTCAATTTTTTATCATCTCTCTGCCTCAAAATTTCTCTCCATGTCACCTTGTAGATGCCCAGAATTCTCCTCTTCCTTTTACCACTAGCCAATCGGCTACAATTTCAATTGGCAAACATTGGCTGCTATTTGCAGGGTTGCAGCCAATAGAAAAATGTTTAGCTCTCTGTTGTAAACAAGTGTCATTGCACATCTGTTTATTTTATTAATATAAAAAACTTTTATCATAACGATGAACAGTTTGTACAATAAATGACCCAGTATACACAATATTAAAATAATGAATGCAAAATTAAAATAGTGTATATAATTAACATAGGGACATGGAGGTAAGTTAATCTATTTAATTAACTTACTTTAGTAGATGAATTAAATTTTTTGTGTGTGTACCTGAGAGGAATACGACTGGGTGAGTGAGGGTAGACAGACAGTGAACTGATTATTGGAGGATATATGAGGATTTGGTCTGCGGGAATGATGGTAAGGGTGTGCCTGAATGATTATGGGGAGGGGGGGAGTTTTGAGAGTTTTCTTTTGAGCCGACGGAAGCGTGGAGATGGAAGAGGATTGTCATGGAATTGCTGGATCGTGGGGTTTTGATGGTTGAGGGCGCTTGTGTTTTTTTTTATTTCAGTGCAGTGGCTGTTTCTAATTATCCACGCCTAGCTTCCGACTTGGCGGAAGCCAGTCTTTCTTGAATTAGAAACGCATGGCACTTTATTGACCGTAAAAGGTCTTTTTCGTATTGTCTGATGAAGGGCTATTTTCTTTGTCAACTCTGACCACGCACACACGTACTCCCTTACTCTTAATGAATTACATATTCAAAGCGTACAATGTTGTGTAAAAACAAATCTTGGGCCAGAATATATACCGGTAAGTAATTCGAGAACATAAAAAGGCGTATAATGCAAAAAAGTTCTAGATTTGTATAACTTTAAGGTACAAGTATCTCATTTGATGAGTACCACTTAACTCTGTAAGAGATATTTTTGAACATAAAACATGAACGAAGTTGCTGAGAAATAAAATCAAATATATATGAGTAATATGTTGGCTGCCTGGAGCCAGAAGCAGGACTTTACACGAAGGTAAGTTGCGAGGTCTGTCGGACAGGAGGTTGGCTACGGTAAATAAGCAAACAGCCAGCAGACATTTAAATACAGGAGGAAGTTTTAAGCACGAGGAGACCATAAAAGTTAGCGGTAGTGAACGTGAGGAATATATCTCGCCGTCGTAAGCTGGAGCATATTAAACCGGAAGCTTTATGGCGGATCTCAATTTATGAGAGACGTAAAATGTTTCATGCTCGCTGGCAGGTTTAATGGTTGTATGGAGATGAAGGCTTTCTGCGGTGGGACACGCGGCCTTACCCCGTGGCCGTTCCCGTTCCCATTCCCGTTGGGAACCTGCTAATCAGAAACTCTGGATTCTTCCCCGGGCGACACTTTACCACGGTACCGCCAGAAACGTCTCGGCCTTAATTAACCTTGGATTACTTGTATAACATACTTGCATTATTGGCACCTTGTCTAAAGTTTAACAAGAAATAATCATAATGAAATGATAATGTAGGTTTGGTCTACTTTTATGGAAATATATTGTCGGATTGGTATGAGTAAATTATTTAACATTAGGCAATTGAAGCTAACAGTACACTTATCCACAAATTATTATCAATGATAATTTATTTAAAAAAATAAAATATTTAATTTCCTAGAAACTAACATACAGGCATTCCAAGGTACTTAGATCTGAATGTGTAGAGCAGAGAAACGCTAAAGCCAGGGTCACACTTATTTAGGGCATGCTCATAAAATCAGACTTAAAAGAAATGGAATTTATAAATCCGAATTGGCAATATGAGGAAATTTAAAATTATTTACACCCAGGGAATTTTCATACTTTTCCAATTCCAGTCTGTGGCATTTAAAGATGGCCGCTAGCCATCAGGAACCGCAATTTCCTCCCAGGTAGAAATCCTTCACAAAGATTTCTCTCAACTTTCTCGAAGGAAGCAATTAGTCCTGTTGCATTGACTCGTTAAATTAGACATAAAAGTAGATTAATTCTGTAATAAATTGAAATATCATTAAAAAATGTAATATTATAGGGGAAATCGGGGAGGAACGGGATAGCGGGGTAGAACGGGATACCCTATTTTTTTAATGGATACTGCTGAATTTTTGTAAATATGGATGAAACATTGTCACTGGTCAAGGAAGAGGTCCTGGCGATAAACTTGACCAATTTCTGACTGCGCTTTACGAATGAACTCTTATCTACAGTAGTGAAATTATAATTTTTGCAGCCTTTCCACAAAAGATGATCTACAAAACTTGTCGCTTTTAATTCATTAATGGCACATATTCGTAAAATAGATGTGTTTATATGCATTTAAGTTACGTATTAGGTTTAAATGTGCTTGTATTGAGGCACGGTGAAAAACCTTAGACTAAAACTTGTGCGCGGGGCGAAACGGGTGCGACGGAACGGAATACTAATGTATAAGGCAAAATGAAACGATTTCCTCAAGAAAAGGAAAAAGAAAAACTGACAGACTCACCTTATGAGAATGAGTTACAAGATTCTGTGCCCAAAAATAATAGACAAAAAAAGAAACGGATCAGCTAACAAAGACTGTGCAATTACAATAAAATATCTTTTAGAAAGGAAAAAATTGATAAAGCGATCAACCATGCACAAAATAAGTACAAGAAAGGAAACATAGGATGTTAATATTTTTCTTAATTTAAATTTAATTTTATTGTATGAATTGTAGTTACAAAACATTCTAATTCAGTAGTGGAGGAGAACGGAAAATTTGTAAGTTTCTTTTCAAAAATTGACCAAAAATCTAAATTCGTTGTTTTAATTTATTTTGATATTAGATTAATTTAATAACAGAATAAACTAATGTTTTATAAATTTATGAAGCCATTTTTCTTTTTCCAAAATTTTACAAAAATTGATTAACAATAAGTGTCTATAATACTGTAAAAATATATAATAAAATATATGTACAATAAGGCGCAGTAGACTCTACTGTCGTCGGCAAAATAGTAGAGCCCTGAGTTCGAAGCCTCACTGTGTCAATTCGGAACGATCTACGTTATTGAGAATGGTCTCTTTTTACGCAGAAATTAGTGCCATTTTATGATATTCAAAAGAAAATTTTTCAAAAGTCATTTTATACTTGCGTTTCGGCGAAAAACTGAAAATGTCAGGGTTTTCTGTCTCGCGTTCATATATCTGGACTTTGACAACCCATAGACTTCAAACTATTGATAAAGCAACGCTCGAATATTTTGTAAGATCTTTTAAAAAGTGTAGGGAGAAAGGCAAGGTTTATTGGAGCAGGAGGATTTTTTGAAAAATCATACAAAATGTTGGAGCGTTGCTTCATCAATGAAGCTTATATTTTATGTTTATCAACCGCTACAAGAAAATGTTTGTCTCACTCTTCTGTCTAAGAGTTACTAGAGGTCTCCTAATTAATTAACATGAAAATTATTAAGAAACGCAAATAATTAAAACTTTGTGGGAAGATTTAGAAGGATTTTCGCTGCCGTTTTCTAAATTTACAGACCATTTAAAATTATTTTAAATCTATGAGTTGTGAAAAAATTAATCAGAGAAGACAAGAAACGGACGTGGGTAAATACTCATTTATAAATATGACCGTAAAAGACTGGAATGATTTGCCTGCAAGTCTACTAGCGACTTTTACGAAGAGTGTAAAATTATTTAGGGACAGAATTAGGGAAATGGTTTAACTTAATTTATTCAGGCTTATAATTAGTGTTAAAGTATTTGTATATTTAATGTTTATATTAGTATTATTTTTTATTTAAATTGTATTCATTTATTGGAATATTAAACGTATGTTGCCACCGTGCTCAACCCATTGTAACGTAATAAATCTATCTCTCTATACGAAAGAAATACAAAAAACACTGACCTTTTTCAGGTTTTGCGCCAAAACGCATGTATAAAATGACTTTAAATTTTTTTATTTACTTATCAGAAAATGGCATTAAATTCTGCGTAAAATGAGACCTTTCACAATAACCTAGGTCAATCCGAATGGGCACAGTGAGGCTTCAAAGTCAGTGCTCTACTATTTTGACGACGACAGTAGGTTAGTTAATTTTTTTTAAAGCGTCATGAAATTGTATGAATTTTTTCCGGTAATTGTTAATCCGGACACAAAATTAAAAATGTTTGACATTTTTAATTTTCATAAATGAGAATTTATCTAGTAGAAAGATGTGTGAGGAATGTTGTGTGAAGGACATTCAGTATTCTAGGTTGAAATAATATTCTGATCCGAGCGTTACCTACGGGCATAATTTTCAATTATCCTGATTCGGGAACTTGCGACAAGTTTAATTTGCAGAAAGTAATGATTATCCCCCCCTGTCGGGGTCGCCCTTTGCACGTCACCGTGAGCAAATCTGGCAGCGACGTCGTGCGAGAACGGAATTCCAGTTTCCAATAATGCTGAGTGTCGCGCTAACGAGACGCCGAGTTTATTTTTCCCTCTCAGCGCAGACGACGCGTCGTATCATTTATTCAGACGCTAAGTGTTGCGGCGTATAATCCCGGCGCAGTGCATTATCACGGCGACATTGGATTGCTTGCAAGATTAGCCATTTGATCCCGGGTAATGGCGGCGGGATTCTCTCCCTCTCTCTGTCTCTCTCTCTCTCACACACACACATACATTGCCTCTTTTCGCTGTCAGCCGAGCTGTTGTTTCATTTGGCGTCGCGCTCTCACGAGTCCGGCTTTGCGTCTCGAATAAATATGCAATTCTCATCTTGCCCCGGGTGAAAAGTGTCGCGAGAGGAAAGCGGAGTCTAATGGATTCTGGGAGAAAGTCGATGTGACAGCTTCATATTACATCTGGGGAGCAATCTCAATGGACGACAAATCGAATTAAGGGCACGGGGTCCAGCTGTAGTGAGCGGGCAACGAGCAGGTGGTGGCGCAGCATTCCGCATCACTTGTTTTCAATCAGACTCCCTCCACCGCGCCGTAATGAATATGAAATTGGCCGTCTCCCTCGTCGCCCGCCCCGGGCTTACATCGTTCTTTTGTAGCCAAACAAGTGCTTACTGTTGTGTTTACAAGGGGGAAGGGGAGGGAAAGGGGATCCGCGTTGTCCGCATTGTGTTTTAAACTGCTGTCACCAAGTGTAAATCACTTTATTAGGACTGCGAGCTTCCGGTCGCGGCATTAACTGAGGCCTGGACCCGTTTACGAGACCAATGGTGCGCTGCAGGTGTCGCCATCTGCGCCAAAGTACACATCATTTCGTCGTCACGCTGCGTTAAGGTCACGTACAATTGGCGACATTATAACTTTTATGCCATGCTGTCTATATCGTTGCCTATTTTAGACACGAAAATTAGAGCATGGCAGCTGTGAAGGAAAGGGAAACAAAAAAAACGAGACGAAAGAAAAGAGACCTACTTGAAATTTAGAAGAAATAACCGAATAGAAAAAATGAAAATCATTTGGATTAAGAGGTATCAGAGGCATCAACTATGAACAAGAGCCAGGATCATAAAACTTAACAGAGAAATTAGGTGCCCAATTATGGTTCGCAGATTCCGTTGAAAAGAAAATTCTATGCCCCGAGTCCAGAGTCCAGAGTACAAGTCCGCTGAATTACATTTATTAAATCAACTAACGTCTGATATTAAAATATTTATATGAAATACTTTTACAACCCGTTTTTTTCAGACAGTAGAAATAAAAAATAAAAATAGAAGAATTTTCTGTAACACAATTTTTGTAAGTTTGTGAAGATATGGCCTGTTATAGATATACCAGAAAACAGGTTAATTATGTTCTACGTAATTAATAAAAAATAAAGTTTATTTTTAATAAAACGGTGTTTCGGTGCACCATCTTCAGGTTTTTTCACAATCAGATTGTTGTTAAAATTGAAATTACTGTATTATAAAATAGTAATTTTTAAAAAACCTGAAGAAGGTGCGATTATGCACCAAAACGTTGTTTAATTAAAAATGAAAACTGTCTGAAAAAAACTGATCGTAAAATTATTTCAATTAGAATTATTTTTATTACCCAGGTCATAATAATATTATTCTTACAAGTACATGCAATATACTCTTTTTAAATTAATCTCAGATTAATACAAAATTTTAATAGTTATTAACGTCTGCGAGTTTAAATTAATGTTCAATTGAGGCCAGAAACGGACAAAAAATTATAAAACAAAACCAAATTAATTTAATAGAGCTACATCTTTCGATCCTGATCTGAACCCTCTTCTGGATGTACTAAAGTTAACACGGTATAAATTTATTACATACAAAGATTTTAAAGTACTTAATTTATGTATTCCTTGGCTGTACTTAATTATTGTATTTTTTGGCTGTACTGTTATATCTTTGTAATGTAATAAATTTGTGTCTTGTTAACTTAAGTTTAACCTGAAGAGGGTTCAGATCAGTATCCAAACATGTAGCTGTATTAAATTAATTTCGTTTTGTTTCATTATTTTTGTGTGGTTTTGGCCTCAATTAAACAATATTATATTTGATATGCCTTTTAAAATTGAAATACTATTTGGTAAATCGCACTTTTCAAGTGTTTACAATTAAGTACTTAATGTAGCATAGATGTATATATCTCAAGAACGTTATTAAAATCATTCTAGTATTTTGCTGTTGGGGTGGAAATTTATAGTTATTGTTGTTATTTCCAGTTCAGGGTGAGAAATTTGAGCGCGGGCCATTGTGTTTCTGACTTTACTCCAATTTTGAGATAAACGTGTTTTTCACTCTACAGGCTACAAATCTGTGCGTACAAAGAAGTGCGGAGCGTTTTCCCGCATAAGATACTTAACCCAGCCTAGTGGCTTTCAGGAGCACAGTACAAGAAATTTACTAAATTCGCAGCTAAAGAAGTGGTGTGCTGATGGAATAAGAGGGAGAGGGAGAGAGAGAGATAGAGAGAGAGGAGAGGGGACAGTGTGGGCCGAGAGACGAACGAAAGAGGAATTCTCTTTGGAGTTTGGGAAAGGCCAGGAGAGACGAGGGAGGGAAAGTTAGCTCTTTCAGCACAGATCATCATTTCGCCATTTTCCAGTCAAAGGACAAACTGCCCAATTGCCGATTAAAGAAGTACATACGTACCTCTCTCAGTTTCGGTACGTAATCTTGCAATAACCGTGTATGATAATATTACAGAGTTCAGGAAGAAAAATTTGAATCGATACAGATATCAAAACGTTACAGAATTATTCCAAATTTTAATTATTTCACTGTTTTTATTCTTAATTTTGGTAGATTCTTTCTCGTTATTAAGTAGAACAGACTAAATATTCTAAAAAGTACTATTTATAAATGGAAACTTTGAACTTCACAGATTTACATCTTTTGTACAGAATAGTAACACAAAGAACTGTTATCTGGAAGCGTCACTATATTATTATATACTTTTACATCGGGATTCCCTTCATTTTTCACTAATTATTATTATTTTAATCTGTTATTATTAAATTATTTATAAAACCTATTATTACCATTGTAAAAATTTTGTTTTCTGGTCCAAAAATAAATAAAAAGCAGATGTCAGTGGAGAAAGGCAACTATTTTTCTACAATTGAGTCGATAATAAATAACGTGATAAACTCCGTCAAATATTAACAGTCTGAATCAGTTATTGTTTAGAGACGGTAAACCTTTCGGGAGTTAGGTGCAAGCCCGCTCAATACATACGAAGATCTCATGATACGATTTTTGGGGGTTATATATATTTATGGATGGAATGCATCTTTAATTATGTATTTGTGAGTAAGGAGTTCCCCCACCCCCCGACAGGAGCAACATATATTAGTGCCCTTGAAGTGGTACCCTGCGCTGGTCGGCCATGTTGACGGTTTAAATGTTTGGCGACGCCACCAGCAAGTGTCGTATTTGCCCGGGGCAAACACCGTAGTTAGTCTCTCCACACCAGCGCCGCCTGCGCCTGCTGCCCGACACCTCAGCTGCCCGCTCGTCTATAAACACCTAACACCTGCAAATCCCTATCATGAAAAATATCCCCACGTAAGGCAATACAAAGATTCAAATTTTATCAATAGAAACAGATTAAATGCTTCAGGGCAAACGTTTCAATAATCTATTCTTGATTTTAAATTATCAATTTCATACAGTTTTTCTTCTTTGAAATTTATTACTTCGTCTCAGTCGCTTTCGTTCAAGAAACCTAAACATTTAGATCTATTCTATCTTCGACGTTTGTTGTTGTTGACTATCTTTCTTGTATCACTACCATTTAACTTGTTAACCTTTCGTCTTTATATCATTTTTCGGTTCTTCCTTTTTCACTCAGATCAATATTGACAGTAACAAAATACCAATTTTCTTCAGCTATTTATCCCGTGGAGACAAATTGAATAAAACCGTGAAGAAGGTACAAATGCGTTCCAAAACGTTGTGCTTTTTAATTTATATTATTTTAGACGACAATTATTTCAGACTTCGTTTTTCAATGCTTGATCAACGATAAATATAAATTTAAAAGCACAACGTTTCGGAACATATTTGTATCTTCTTCAGGAATTTTATCCTGTGAAAAAATATTGCATAAAAACCTGATGGTACAAATACGTACCGAAACGTTGATCTTTTTAATTTTTCTTAAAAAATTTAGTTTGAAACAGGTAAAATAATTTTATTTTATTATTACATATATCAAACGTAAAATGAAACTATTTAAAATAACTGTTAAAGTGATGTACATAATAAAAGGATTATTATTTTTTTAGAAAACACTAATTTCAGACTTGAATTATTGAATTAAAATAAAATTAAAATCGTTTTGTTAAGAGGTACCTATAGGTCCTTGCAAAGCACCAGATGAAGTGTTAAATAAGCAGCTAAACAATTTTTATAATGTATGAAATGATTATTTATTGCATTATACTGTAACAAATTTCTTTCAGCCCTCGTTGAAAATGTCGAAGATAGGGCAATTCCCCACGGTATTTTGGCATATATTTATATGGCAACGGTGGCCCTCCAGTGGCGTTGGACACCGACTGAAAACAAAACACTTACGTAAAGCTGTTTTAGAGTAAAAGGGTAACTCTAAACGATGTCTTTAAAAAAAAAAGAATTGGACGTTGAAGGATCTCCGAAGTGGAAAAGATGATTAACTTCCATGGAGACGGAAGGCCGTAATTTTGCGCGATACAGTTAAGGGAAGGTTTCCTTCCACTCTTCGAGTGTCGCGTAATTGTGTGAAGCGGAGGTCTTACCGCCGACGCGTCGGGGCGCAAACCAGCCAAGATTGATGAGTTTTTGACTAACGAGAGGCGGCGCTTCCGTGGCGCAGCTGTGAAGCTGCGAGGACATCTGGGCGGGCAGATGGGAATGAGGATGGGGATGGGAATGGGATGGGGATGGGGTGTTCCGGCACGTGCGCCGCTGATTTACGGCTCACGATCCGCGACTCCCACGATTCTTTGCACAAAGACCTCCAGTTACATTTACGAAAAGTGACATTGATAATTACGAGGTTTCGCGTGGCCCTTAGCTTTGCCCAACAGACACATCCCACATTACTATCCCAAAGATGACAAAAATTCAGGGCTTATAATAATATTTTAAGCGAACCCTCGATCATGAACATGTATTATAGTGTTCGATAGGGCGCTGACAGATCTGAGAAATTGTAACGCGCCAGGAACTGATAACATTCCAACGGAGTTGATAAGATCATCAGCAATATCATGGCTTGCAAAATCTACGTAACAGGGAGAATAGCACAATATTTCAGTAAAAACACAATTATACCCATACCGAAAAAGACTGGGGCTGTTAGATAAGAACGAAAATACTATGTGGGAGGATGGAACGACAAGTAGAATGCGAGTTAGGAGAAGATTAGTTTGAGTTTAGGAAGAATGTAGGGACAAGACAAGCAATATTGACTTAGCGTCTAATTTTAGAAGGTAGGATAAGAGAAAAAGACCTACGTTCATGGCAGTTGTAGATTTATAAAAAGCGTTTGATAATGTTGACTGTAACATACTATTAAGGATTCCGAAGAGGATAGGAATACAATATCGAGAAAGAAGGCTTATACATAACCTATACAAAAGGCAGTCAGCTGTAATTAGAATTGAAGATCAAGAAAGGAGTAAGACAAGCATGGAGTCTCTCACCCATGCTGTTTAACTTATAAATAGAATAGGTGATGAAGAAAGTTACAACGGAATATGAAAAAGGAATCATACTGCAAGAAGAATAAATAAGAAACCTACGATTTTCCGATGATATTGTAGTATTAGGTAAGTCAGAAGAAGACTTGAAAACCATAATAAATGGCATGAACGTGATCCTGGAGAAAGATTTCAATATGAGGATTAGTAGAAGGAAAACCAAGGTAATGGAATTTAGTATGGGAAACAGTGGAATAACAAAGAGTGCTCGAATGGGAAAGGATGTTAATAAATTATGGTACTTGAGTACAAGTATAGTAGACATAAAGAGTAGGATAGCACAGGCAATGAAGGATTTCGCAAAAAGTGGAATTTTCTTACGGGTAATATGTGTGAATATTAGGAAATCATTTAAAAAATATTAGTATGGAGAGTGGCGTTATATGGGTGCGAAATGTGGACGGTAGGTGTTTCAGGAAGCCTTTGAAATGTGGTGCTGTAGGAGAATGCTGAAAATCAGATAATTTAATAGAATCCATAACGAGGAAGGTCTAAACGGAATAGGGGAAGAGCGAACAATATAGAGGACGTTGCCCAAGAGGAGGGATAGATTAATAGGCCAGGTTTTAAGACATGAGGGTCTTGTAAAAATAGCAAGAGTGTGGGGTAAGAACAGAAGAGGGAGGGGAAGGATGGAATTCGCTAAGCAAATTAGGGAGGATGTGGGATATTGTAGTTATGCAGACATGAACAGACTTGCGCAAGATAGGTTAGCACGGAGGGTTGCATCAGGGCTGAATACCACAACAACAACAACAGTATAGTAGTTTATTTGGTTGCAAGTGAAGATATTTGAAATTTTATTTCGGTTATGTGACGTAATATGACGTTGTCGGCGTTTTGTTTAAAATCGCGTCCAGCCGGGCATATACTAGAAATATTGCTGTGAGATATAAATATTATTATTACATAAATTTATTGGGTTTAATTAACTCTGTGTTCAATCTAATGCAACATTTTATCGCTTGTGAATTGTTAACTAGGTGTTTAAAGTGACTGTTACATGGGTAAACAGGACGCGCTGAAGAGCACATGGAAACAACCGTGGACAATGGAGGGCGTCATGAATCACGTGGCAGTTCACTTCACCCGATTCGCCATTTCAGATGTACGTTTCCCGGACAGTCGCCGGAAGTCTTAATTCAATGAGTGCGAACTGCTTGATTACTTAGGCCCAGAGTTGGTATCAACAGATCAGTGGGCAAACACAAAGGATGGACGGTAATGGGTGGCACAGATGTGGACTCTAGATGCTATCTAAGTGCCAAACCCACCCACTAGGCATAATTACTTCCAAAGCTTCCCTAATCGGAAAGGTTTTGGCTGGTGCCACCCGCAGGCAAGCTATTTAGCTGCTGGACCGATAGAATTTCATATACAATCATCAATCTCGAAATGGATTCACTCATTGTCTGTTACCACGGAAAAGTATTATTACTCATCTTTCGAGTATCGTATAGTCTGGAGAAATAAAATAACAATATATTGGTTCATAAATTCATGAATACATTTCATAGGATCTGGAAACCGCTTAATATGTTATTGGGACTATGTATATATTACAATCAGTATCAGAAATATCTAATGAATGTCCTGAAGAGACGAACCCCTCCGAAAATATTAAACGTTTCTGTCCAACATGCTGACATGATGCCTCAATCATAGAAAGTTAATTAATAATTATATATATTTTTGTTAAAATGACCATTCGATTGAAGGACAAAATTAGTACAGTTAGTCGGATACTGAGAATAAAGTTGGCATCTGGCAAAATGAATAGGAAAATACAAATGTTTAACTGAGTGGAAACAAATTCAGGATTTCCAGATTTCTTCTCCATGTAGAACTTTCTCCAGTTCTTAAGTCTACTAGAATAAAATAACAACGCGTTACTTGAACTCAGATGTTTCCTATGATATACATGACTTTGATACCAGAAGTAAAAACAATTTACACAAGGAAGGGAAGTCTCTAACCGTTATACAAAAGGGTGTACATTACAATGCTATTAGCATATTTAATAAACTTCCCATCTCCATTAAAAAATTAAAAATAAATCCAAACAAGTTCAAATATGAACTAACTAAGTTCTTACTAAGCCACTCCTTCTATTCTGTTGAAGAATTTATGGAGCTGAATGTGTCATAGGTTAGATATTTATAATTATGAAAGAACATTATTAGAACACTAATTTTTTAGTATAGGATGTAAAATTATTTATCAATTTTATATATAAGGTACAAATTGTACGTCTTCTGTATAGAACTTAAGAAAATCTTATTATAAGTTAAAAATTAATGAATAGTTACAGTATATTTTAATATTAATAAAGCAATCTATGTAAAATCTCTGGCTCGTTCCACATCCTTGAAGCTTGTGCTTCTCTATAGCATTTATGGAATATGATTTTATACTTATACTCATAATATTTATTCATTTAATAGCTCACCACTTTAACAAATGTTTCCCTTAATTTAACGAGAGATTATTCACATTGTATTTAATTCGTATTTTAGGACGAATGAAATTCTTAAAATTAAATGAGAATATTCGGAGGCAGGCAGAGAAGATGTCGAAGCACCATGATTATATAGAGGCGCGAGACTGTCGTGACGAAACGTATGGGGATTAAAGATGTTGGTTCACCAGGGGACGTTGACCCAAGAAAGTTTCTCAATATTTTACCCCTTCCTTTGGAAGTGCAGATCCCACGCTTGGCAAAAAATTAATAATGATTGGAGTAAATTAAAATAATTAAGCTCCCCTCCCTCAGAAACACTCACTTTTTTCATTACTAAAATTATTTAAATATTGCTTTTGTGATAGTTAAAAGTTATAATAAATGTTTTTGTGCATTTCACAGATAATAATGTTCAGAAAATATTAAATTAAATATATTTTCTCAATGACGAACAGATCAGAATAAATTCGTCAAACTGTAACTGTATCTTTCTTTCTTAATTACAATTTTTTAAACAAACCTGGTGGTGAACAACGATTCCAAATTTTCTATACAGTTACATCTATATAAAAAAACATGACTCAGCTACGAACGTAAAAAAAATCTCTGCGCTGAAGATGAATTGTGTTGCAAATAAAGCAGACATGAGTTAACAAGTCTGGCACAGTTGGGAGTCATGCAACATGGAAATTGTGAATATCATCGTGAGTACAAGTTTTCTATTCATGGCGTATAGCGAGGAGTCAACGTACCATTAAGATATAGAGAGAAGCCTAGAAGTGCTTACGCGACATTTCACCCAATTATAATGTGATATGTATCAATTTAATCGGGACTTTGATCTTTATTTGTGAAATAAATTAAATGTAATTAACCTTTTTACGGAACCGCGACACCAAATAATAAGTACGATTAATTGAATTCCCATATTTATATAATAAAGGTTAATGGTTGGAATGTTCTTTGACTTTTATTTCTATTCGACGTATTTTTCTCGGCTGGAAGTTTTAGGAATTATTACGTAATATTTTTTGTTAAACATGTTAGATCAATTTGATATTGTAATGGTGAAACATAACTACATGCGAAATTTAGGTGTACGAAATCATAGGCATGCGGCGTGAGGGAATAAAACAGCGACAAGTCGGCGTGGCTTGGGTTTTCCCAAAGTCTTTGAGATTTGGTGACTTCAGGTTGTGAGGGGACATGGTGTTTTCCCCAAAACGTCGGTTTTAGTGGGGTGAATGACTCCTCCCATAGACGATAGGAAAGTAATTGTAATTGGACTGGATCGGGTCTCGCCACCGACAGAAATGAATTAATTAAGTGGGAACAAGGTATTAAAAAGCCAGAAAATTGGATTTTTAAGCAGTACGAGTGAATATTAAGAGTGTGCAGTAAGTAATTGGAGATTGTACTGGACATGCACTTTAGAATAACGGGAGGAAAGCGTGCTCGAGTTCGTGACGCCAAGGAAGAAAGCTAAGTGGGCAAGGAGATCATTATAACAACGAGGAAGTTCTGAAGGACCGACGCCAGCGGCAAGTTCCAGGTTACGCTGAGAAGAAAGGGCAGTTACATCTTTTGTAACCTTTTTCCGATTTCCTTTAACTCAAAATTCCGAGTAGGATTCTGCTCCTTGAGAAGTCCCGCTAATACGACCCTCAGAATAGAACTCATGTCTCTGGTATATAATATGTCTAATACATGTAATTATATATTGTTAATTGTTAAAAAAGGCCTGCTTTGTAAAGTAAAATTTATTAAATCATTGTATATTTTAAATTGATAAGTGTGGAGTAAAGGGAATTTTTTAACATTTATATAATAATTGTTCACATTTAAAATATATTATTCCTCCTATATGTTCATTTCAATATTCAAGTCACTCGCTGTCCCTAATGGTTATAGATGAAATTTATATTTGTTTATTTCGGTATTATAGACTCTAAAATGGTGGGGGTGCTGTTTCCAAAATTATTTATTTAAAGAATTATGTGAAGTTTTGATATTACGAAACAGAAAGTTGTTGTGACCTGACGGTTCGGTTTATGCCAGTTTTGTGTGATCCCAGTGTTAGATTATAAAAGCTGTGCGTTGCAACATTTGCATCTTGTGTCTCTCTTCCCCCGTCCCCGGCTTCCCTCCCATTGTCGGTTCAAGGGAAAGCAGTAAAAACTGTTGTATACGACGCCGAGCGTCCTGGTCAAACATTCAGGCGTCGCGGGGGACGCACGCCCACAATACGAGAACAACCACGACCCGCAGTAACGGAAGCAAATGCTCTCACAACAAAACATTAACACGCCAACTTTGGTTGTTTGGTCTCTGCTCCTGTCCAGATTCTAAGTCACTGTGAGCGACCGAAGTGTGGAGGCGATATAGTAGTATTTATGGCGAATAAAAGATACGACAGACTGTCATTATCATAATATTATTCGTCGTCCATTTATTAATATAAGAATGACTTCATACTACCTTGAACGTGTCCAGGAGTCATGAGTCATTTATACAACCCCATAAATTTAATTACAATTTTTGGCATCTTCTATAAATATATTTACACAATGTTTATTTTAATATAAACGATTTTACTAATTGAAGGTTGTACATGATGGGGGAATATTAATTGATGAATTTAATAATTGAGTTTAAATATACACATTTATTAGTTATAAACACAATAATTTTTAATATGGGTAGTGTGTGTATATATTATGTACAAAAATAATTAATTAAAATGGGATTGTATTAAAGATCTCAGGGTATTAATGGTTTGGGTGACCACGTGTAGCAGATCTGTTCACGAGCCTGAGTTGTTTTCATAGGCGTCTCGCTTTCTTCCCTTGTTGTTCAGACCTTTCTTCCCTGCTTCCTGGACTGGTCAAAGCATGGTCCACCTCTCCGCTGCCACCTCACCAATCTGCTCTCGCCGGAACTTCTATGCTACCAATCTCCTTTCGCCACCACCTTGTATCACCAGAAATCTGTTTCTCCACCACTCTCCTTCAATCTCCTCTCTCAACCTCCTTGTATCACCAGAAATCTGTCCACCATTCTCCTTCAATATCCTCTCGCCATTCCCTGCAAAAATCTGTCCACCACTCTCCTTCAATATCTTCTCGCCATCACCTTGTATCTCTCTCAAATTGTCTCCGCCAGCCTCTTTAAAACCTTGTCCCCACTTATCCGACATCTATTACTAAGGTGGCAGGGATGGATATCCCTTGTTTCATTTGGGGAACACACGCCACCCGGTCACCAAATTCCCAGGCAGATTAGGACATTCCGGAACCGGCGACGAGGTGTCCGAGCTTTATGGTCCAGGTGTCAGCCGCAGTCCCTTTGTTATTATTCCGAGCCGCCAAGACGGCGCGCGGAAAAACCCCTTCTTCCTGGCAAGCGACTTGCTCATGCCGGAATATTTGTTAAGTTTCCGTAAATAATAATAAAAAAATTGGACGCGAGTTCTACTGCGCTACAAGGTGTCACTAACAATAAATCATTTCTTTTATTCTACTATTTTTTGGATCTCCAGAATAAATGAAAAAAAAATACATATTAAATTCATGGTCAATTAGTGACAAAATTCTAGAAATTGGGGTCGTTCCTTAATAGTTCGGCTGAAATAAATAATTTTTCTTGGAATTTTTATCTGTGTTACAATATATGTTCCATATTTAATATGTCCCTGATATTCATACCATACGAGTTATTGAATGGACCATCTCAGAGGATGGAAATAGTTTGTCAAGATATTTCTGGAGTTCCACAGGGTTCAGTAATCGTTCGTATGTGCCTGTCGATTAATTACAAAATTTGGCTTCCTCTCGACTACTGTAGAAATGGTCACAATATTTTGGACTAAATGTGCTACATAAGTGTTTTAAGTGAGTAAAATGAAGAATATCGAACTGAAATACGTAGGAAATATGCCCTTAAACATTTAAAATCAAATTATATATATTTAGGAATGTAATAATTATGATTTTTGAAATAGTTCAAATTATTTTCTTTTTTCTTACATAGATAAACTACAATTAACGACTTCCCTATTTATTGCAGAAAATAGTTCTGGTTCCATTCGTTACGCAACCATACGAGATGTTTAATCTTTAATATTTTCCGAAATAATTCCTAAAATAATGGACGTCGTTGTCTCAATATGCAAACGTTTCCTCTTGGCGCCTTTCCCACGAATTGCTGGAGGCTATTTGTTATGGACATTTATGCACGGATATGTTCCGACGAGAAGGGAGCGCCCGACTGATGCTCTGGGGCGTAAGCTAATGAACGTAATTAGCACAGGCGCTTCCAGTCCTGGGGGAGACGAAGAGCTGGCAACGTCGGGTAGCTAGCTCCTTCATAATGCAACGCTGTCAGACGTAGCAAGGAACAACGCGACGTCCTAGGCAAAGCGTAGCGTCGTCCCCTGACAGCCGCTTCTGTCTTTACGCCACTAATTAAATCAAATTCATCACTTACATTTACTACGGAAGAAGTGAGCCTCCTAATAAGCGCGTCAAATTAATATTTTAATCTCTGTTTACAGCAGATTTATACTTATATTCAACATACTAGAAATAAGGGATTATTATTTAATTTTGATGCAACAAAACTGTTTGTCTTTTAATTTAAATTTATTTCCAAGCTGGCACACTGTTTTTCCAGATTTTCCTCCAAATTTTTAAAAATGAAAACATCTAATTGATTTATTTCCATCCACTGAGTATACCGAACAGAACAAAAGATTAACCAAATAGTCGCTCCTAACGTAAATTATGATCTAAAGTGCTTATAAAACTAGTGATTTTGCAGTCTGACTCAATTTTTTTACTTTTCTTTATAATTGTCCCGAATGTTTTCATTATTACTTTTCCAGGACCTAAAAAATAGTTATGTTTGTACATCGTTTGGATTGTGGGTTATGGGTTTGGATTCGTAAAAAAAATCCATAGAAAAGGACTTTTAGTTTTTCCAGGATTTTTCAATTTTTATTTCCAATAAATAAAAAGACGGCCAATACGTCAGCATATATATATTGTTATAGTTATTTAATTAAATACGACGTTTCGTCTCCCTTTTGAGATGGTGTTTTGATTTCAGCTAAAATGACCGGAGAGTTGCTTGACTTTGCACTCGTGGTTACCTTGAGGTAATTCCGCTCACTGACTTGTTGGGGTGCGACCCAATTGCAAACCAGAAAGCGTATGAGCTCCACACAAGTCTGCAGCTGTGAGGGAGAGAGGAATTTTTCCTTGTATCGAAAAATAATGAGTAGAAAAATTAATGAGCGGCTCGAGTCACGTAAATTTTAATGTGAGAATAATTTTCTCGGTTGATTCTCAGCCCAATGCATTTAAAATCAAGCTTGAAGAAGGGTGTCTTACCAAATTATTCTATTATATTACAACTTTACTCTACTACAATATAACTGCTGAATTATTTTCTTTTTCATGATCGACGGGAACCTACGCACGATCTTCTGCTTCCTCCTCCATCGACTGAAAATTGAAGATTTAATTTTACCTTTCCTCTTTTTTTCCTTCAGATCTTAATTGTAAAATTTTGTATGTTACTTTTAATATTATGTTTGACGTATCGTATTTCCTCAACCGAGGACTAATGGATTGAATAATAATAAGTCTAAATCTAAAATCTACATGGAATCAAAGAAGTTTGTATCTGAATCCAGTGTCCACGTAGCTTTTCCAATGAGGATAACAAGCAAGATTCCTTTGTAGTTGAACAGATTTCCGTTATTTGACCAATTTCGGTCCCAAGGCAGATGCGGAATCCTCGATAGCCGAATCTCTAAATTTGGTTGATTTTACGAAATGTGCTCGGAATGATGATCCCACCGTTGATGCCTAACTCGAAACACAGGATTTTCTTTCTTTCTTCGTCACTGTCCCGAAATTTCTTTTATTAAAGTGTCAGCATCATGCACCACAGAGATGTACAAATTGATTTTCTCGCATTATGTGACTGTTGCATTGTGTCAGGAAGTATCGAAGTGCGCGCGCTTGTAGAATGAGGAAGGTTTTGTGGGTGTCTGCGCCAGGTGGCTCGTTGCTAAGAGGTGAGGTAATGGACGTAAGTGAGCTGAGAGCTGAGCACGTAGCCATTATCCCGCGCAGGTGCAGGTGCGACGCGACTCGACGCGACACTTTTACTGCACCAGCTGAAACACTGGCGCTCCGAGCTGCAAAGTGGATTACACTCGCCAGGAGATGGAGGTGTCGTCTCAATTCATGGCCTTAAATTGCAATTAAGGCCTCGACTGCTTCAGAAAGAACTTTATTTTACGCTCCCGTGTTATGACGTTGTTAACGTGGCTGCTCAGTGTCCAATTCCGTCTGAACCGCTTCCATCCTCTACGTCGCAAATACTCACAGGGGCAACGTTGCACATCATCATTAATTCTCAACACGTGTAAAATAGTTTCACTTTTTCGTTTCCATGCAAGACCAAAACATCCCAATTACAGTAATTATCAGGTTATTAATCCAAACCGAAGCATTTATATGGTGGTTATCTGAGTTAGACTCAAGAGTACAACTTTATACCATAAACTCATGGAATATGGTTTAACGGAAAAGGTACTCGTACTTGAGAAAAGTGTAGAACATTAGATGAATTCAAACCTAACTTAAAATCTGGTGTATTTACTCTTTATCTTTTAAGACATCATGGGTGTCCATCATGTTGTCACGGAATTATAATCACGTAAATCTACTTTTAGTAACGTTAATTTCATTAAAAGGTATTATTACCGTTATTTATGCATTGACACTAGTTGAATTTCCATTACTCGAAAGATTTTTACCCTTGCTTATCTTTATTTATGAATTCCCCTCCCTAATCCTGCTGACTTTCATATCTCCAACCCTGTACATGATCCTACTCTCCAATTTTCGGTGCAATCTTCTTATAAAAACTGTTATCCCTCTCTCAACTCTATACTCTTATGGAACCGACACTGTTTCGGGTTTTCAACTTTGTTCCACACGCAAACAACCTCCTCAATTGATATTATCTAAGAGATCAATTATATCAGGTCTTTTCAATGCCGTTCCCATCTGAGTATTAACAAATTCTTAAGCCTCTCAGCATTATCTTTACTTGTCCATTCAAAAATCTAGTCTCCGTAATCTCTGGTTGTCTTTTAGTTCACTGTGAAACTTGTCCAGATGTTTTCAAGATCAGTTCCCATGATGATATCATTATATCACTCTCTTCTTACAGATCTCTTCCAGTCAATGGGAGCTGAGATCACTCACAGAGAAACTCCAATTTTAAGTTATAATTTAAAACTATTGTTTAATCATGTACAATCATTCAATTATGAGCTATGGCATCTCTAATTGGGGAAACTGCTCCAGGAGTAATGAAATATTTAAGTTGCAAAAGCGTGCAATTAGAATACTTTCTAGCACGAATTCTAGATCGAGTTGCAAACCTTTCTTCAAAAGTTTGCAAATACTTACTTTACCAAGCGTATATATTTATGAAATATTAAAGTTTGTAAAGCGAAACACTAATTTGTTTCAAACAAATGGCGAGTTTCATGAATACGCGACTAGAAATCGTTCAGCTCTAAGGTCGGACAAGCATCGCCTTGCTCTACACCAGAAAAGTATTCACAATAATGGGATAATTTTATACAACAGCCTTCCGCCAGAGGTTAAAAATAGTACCTACAAAAGCTTCGTGAAGCAGAGTAAAACTATTCTTTTAAATGGCGCGTTTTACTCGGTACAGGATTTTCTTAATCGTCCTTCTAGTATTTAAATCAAGGTTCTTGCAAAAAGCGTTGAAGAAGCTGCTGCCAACTTGTAAAATAGTACACACCACATATCTTTAAAATTTCTATTCAGTTTTTTCTGCTCTTTTGTTTGTTTGTTTCATGTATTGCCTGGAGCTACGACAGAGGGAAGGACAGTTTCCTGGTCGCAGAGCTCCAAGTAGTTAAAACTCCATTGCGTGTTCCTCAGTGTGTGCTTGTTTGTGTTTCCCAGTGTGTGTCCGTGTTGTGTTTATATTGACTTTTGTCTATATACACTTTCTTTTACTAATTTATTTTAAGTTTATTTGTCTTTAATTATGTACTTTATTTTGTTCATTTTTAATTTTTAATGTATGACGTATCCTATTTCCTCAATCGAGGATTAATGGAAACAACAATAAATCTAAATCATATACGCGTTTCAGCAGAAACTTATTCGCCTTTTACTTTTCATACCTAGGATTCGGGTCAATTTATTGAACATTGTAAAATTTCTAATTGAAAACCGTCGTTTAGGCGATCCTGTCCCTGCCTTGCAGCTGTGACGATCCCTCCTTCTTTCCCACGGCCAGGAATTCGACGTGCTGATGTTGGCAGAGTGCTGCCACGCGCCACATTTTGTCACGGTATTTGGGAGGGTGGCAACCATGTCTTGTCCTACACTCGAATCTTTGTCACATTCGTCACACTACTCACACGTAAATGCTTTGGAGCTCTGTGCATTCGCAACACTGGGCAAGGATAATCCGAGCATCAGACGTCACATGGGCGATGGACAAAATTGCTCGCTCAGGGACCCGGAAAATTTTGATTTACATAAATCGTTAAAGTAATAGCTAACGTATTTCATGGGATGATTTTGGACTCTCTCTGAAAAATTATTAATAATAATGTAATTGTGTAATAATTCCGAGGAGGAGTGATAAGTTATATTTAATGTGTCGAATAACCGCATGTACATTAGGTATTAAGTTCCAATTTTAAAAAAATAAATCTTGACCTCTTTACAGAGTATTTTTTCTATACAACTTCATGATAAAGGACGTTTCGGTGTATATTCACGACTTCTTCAGGTTTCTCTTTCGTTAATATAATATCCAAAGATAGATAACATAGAGTGAAAAAGAAACAGGAAAATTTGTTATATAGGGACCTGAACAAGGTTATGATAAATTATTGCTTTAGTGTGGGAACGCTTAGATAAAATTAGAAGGACGTTTGCATCACACAAAGCGTTTGTGGGAAACAAAGCATGGGAAAACATTCGTGTTAGGCTAAGGGATCCGAATTATTTGAATAGATCAGATACTGGTATAAATTTATCAACAGGTTTAGCATCTTAAACCCATAATTAAGGTAGCCCTTTCTTGATGTCAGCCAATGTTCTTCACTATAAAGCTTCTGAAAGGCTATTGTAGTTGGAACTGTTATGGTGCAGATTTAACTATGACTTGAAATCACAATGCTGTAACATTGAAAGACCATTCATAATTGAAAAGAAACATTTAGTTTGATACTTTCCCACACAAAAACGTAAATAATTTCCCCCCCAACTGAACTACCTTTCTGACTACTATATTAATAACTTAATAATGTACTTCAGCGACAGACAAGATCGTGATTCTCTTTCTTCACTACTACACATTGAAATTCTGGACTTCCTGCGTGTATGTTAGTCCCTTCGCTTCTTTAAAAATAAATTGCCGAAAAGTGGATAATAGAAATTCCGTTGTAGCTAAAAATTCGTCTTGACGCTGAAGAAGAAATGGTGCTGGATTTTTTTTTACAATCCACTCCTACTGAGTCTGAACATTCCGTACCCAGGGTAAAGAAAACAACAAAATATTAGCATCCATCTCATTTTGATACTCTTAGCTTATAAGACGAGGGTATTCGTGCACTATTCAAATACCCAAGCTGCAGTCTGTGCGTTGCGAAACAAATCCTTCCCCCAAAAAATATTAAAAACAACGCTTTCTGGAATCCAACAGTAAAGTCATTTTGTGTTCTAAAAGTTAACAAATTTTCAAAAAATTGCGCATTTGAAAGAATTATTCACCACATTTTGTTCTTTTCTCTTTTGGTACATTATTATAAGCTGATGAGCCGTGGAATATTGCGTCAGGGTTATGCCAATGATCAGCTTTTTTTGTCAGTAAGAACCTTCACATCCCTTGAATATTCTTCTTATTCACCAGTTGCAGCATCGTGTAATTCGTTTCCAAGTCCCAAAATCAAGTCGGAGCTAAAAAGAAACCAATTTTTCAACGATAAAATAGATTCAACGGAGCATAATAAGATACGTATTCAGTAAATGAAGTCGACCACCAGGAAAGTGAATAAACAACGTTACGGATTTCGTGTGCATGGCTAGCATCACCCCCCTGCCTCTCCCCCCTGATCCTCCCCCCCCCCCCTTTACGAGGCAGAGTGCATCTGGCTGCATCACCGAGGCGTGTGCTTGCTGCTGATGATGTTATCGCCGTCTGCCTCCATTGTGCCTGAACAAACACTTCACGCCGCAGAGATGGCCTTTTGTCTGTCCTCCGGGGCGACGAACACCAAGCCCGAAACATGAGTAATTTGCCTGGTCACAACCCTAGTCACGAATTGAATATCTTCCCTTCAGAAACAGTTACTCGAAATGCGTCACCTCCATGTATCACGTTCACTGAACCGAAACGTCTTACACGTTTTATGCAAATTTACAAAACATCCCTCTTCTCTACCTCAGACATGAATTAAGAATATCAGCCATTGAAACATCTTTCAAAAATTAATACGAAGAATTGAGCCAAACGAATGTGCAAAATTCATCCAGATCGATAGACGAGGAAGTTATACATCTTTCTTCTCAATTCTCAACCATTCAGGTAAAATTGAACTGTAAAATAAATTACAAAATGCAGCGTATCTAACTTGAACCTTAAGAAGATATTGAATCGCCTTTTAAAAATAGATCATGTTTGGGAAGTACGGGTTCGCGGAAGTCTTGTCTTGGGGCAGAGTATTTTTTTTTTACGTTTCGAAAGGAGAGGAAAATAGTGGAAGATAAAAGGGGATAAACTGCAGGGCGTTTCCTTTACGGCGCAACAAATGGTTCGGCAGAAACTCGAATTTGTCAGTCGATTTAGAATCGGATACTGCAGTCCCCTGCATTCATTCGCTCGTTGCAATATTTCAGACCGCAAGATATGGCGTGAGGGAGGAGCCAGATGTAAGATGCTGCAGTCTCTCTCCACCACTTGCACACGAACCAAATAGTACAAGACTTTCCATCTCACTTGCCACTCTAGTCCGAATAGACACATTATGGTCAAGATAATGCTTCAAAATTTAAAATTCTTAACTGATTTGAAAATTACAGCCGTTAATTTTAATTCTATGTTTCAATATGATAATAAGTACACGAAATTTATTATTATATGTAGTTTCTGAGTAATTGTTTTGATGGTTACTATCACCTCTCAAAATATTTGACACCCCAAATAAACATAATTCGCAGAAGAACGTGTGATATTAATTTTTAACATCAATTTTGCCTGTGCAGGCTTCTCCCTCTTCCTTCCTTTAGTCGTTTGACTCATATCAACGGGTATCACGGTTCATCTCATGCTGTCCCTTGTTTTCTCACACCGTTATACTTGACAATAAAATCAGAGTTGAGTTTACTGGTATTAGATATATAAAACGTGACAGGCTCCAAGTGTGAGGTGAGTTTAATGCGTCTAAACGCACTTTTTATGTGTCTCAAATCACTATATGTAATAGCACTGAAACGCTCGGGTAACCACGGAAACGCTCATCTTCAGCTTCGTCAAAGAAACCACGTTGCAGAGAGTACACTTCGAACCATCATTTCTTCAATAACAACTACATTAAGTTTAATGTGGTTGAAGTACTCTGAAACTGCTATTTCTCTTGCATATGGTAATTACAGCTTTCCATAAATTATAACAAGGGACATATTTTGGCTTCACCGTTTTTTAATTTCCATTTTAAAAATAATATAGACGTTTCAATATTTTCAGTAGTATTATTGTTATTCTGGTACCCTACTATAGTTGATTCAATGTAGTCTTCACGGTCAGATATTAAAACAAGTTCACACTGAAACATCACCAAACGTTTAGGAATGAAAGCGGTGGGAGAATATCGACTCCCAACGAACGGCAAATGTTTTTCTAACTGGCAAATTGATAATTATCTCATGAATATAATTATCCGGAAGAGTAACAAAGTAGATCTATAATCGTACATCCCTATTTCCCGTGAAACAGTTTCCTTAGATTTTATTTTCCGTGGGGTAGTAGGAAGTTAAAATTAATGCTAATATTAATTATTTTAATCAGTTTCTGTTTACACTAATTTTGAATGGTTATAATAGGATATTGTTGTATTAGGGTAGGCAGAAGAAGACTTGTAAAACATAAAAAATGGCATGAACATGTGTCCTGGAGGAAGAGGATTAATAGAGGGTAAACCAACGTGTTGGAGTGTAGTATAGTAAAATAACCAAGGGTGTTGAATTGGGAAGGTATATTTTGAAGGAAGCTAAGGAATTCTGCTAATTGGAAAGCATAATAACTAGGGATGGTTGAAGTATAATAGACATAAAGAGTAGGATAGCACAGGCAAGGAAGGATTTCGCAAAAAAAAAGAAATTTACTTACGGGTAATATAAAAGTGAATATTAGGAAATCATTGCTAAAAAGGTTCGAATCAAGCGTGGCGTTATATGAGTGCAAAACGTGGACGATAGGAGTTGCTGAAAGGAAAAGAATAGAAGCCTTTGAAATGTGGTGCTATTGAAGAATGCTGAAAATCAGATAGGTGAATATAATCACTAACGAGGAAGTTCTAATCAGAATGGAAGAAGAGCGAACGTTGACCAAGAGAAGGGATAGATTAATAGGCAGCATTTTAAGAGACGAGGGTCTTGTAAAATTACATTAGAGGGAAGTGTGTGGGGTAAGAACAGAATATAGAGACCAAGGATGAAATTCGCTAAGCACATTAGGGAGGATGTGGTAGTTATTTATAAATGAAAATTCTTGCGTAAGATATGTTAGATTGGAGGGTTGCATCAGAATACCACAACAACATTATGCACACTTCTCTCTTAAGCTAGAATACAACTCAGATTATAAATGACCTGTCTCAACGAAAACTAAATGGCTAATGAATATAGAGTTGTCTAAAACTTTTCGTGTCATAGAATGAATAGAGATATCCAGACAGGGAAAAATAAAATTATCTAGTTTAAAATCTTAATGAAGAAATTTTAATGTCTGGAATAAAGGAGTGATGGTTGATCAGGGGTTTTCGTACTTTGGGTTAGGATGAGGGGGAAGGTTGGATGCCTGCAGCTCCGGGATTGGTGAAGGGACGAGGGTTAGACAATATGCACCAGGAAAGCCTCTAAACCGCTTTGTAATGACAGCAGCTCGTGGCCACTCGTATTTCTCGTCGGAATGAACCCCCGCAGAAGAAGAGGGGCCCCCAAGCCACTAATCACGGCCAGCTCTAAAAATAGTATTTAAAAATCCCTCAGCTGCTGGGCCGCCCATAAAACACCTGAAAACACGGCGGGGAGGCGATTTATGGACGCGGTTCCCCGCTCGTCCTTCCACTCATGAATACGCGGAATCGGGCCTCGTGGTGTAATGGTCAGAGGACAGGCTTCACCTCCCTTCAGTCGTCGGACTCGTATCACGGTTTCCTCGCTGCTCTCCCTTGTTAAACTTGACAAGAAAATCAAACTTGAAAATGAAATAGACCTGAGTAACGCTCCTCGTGAAACGCTCGGCTTCATCGGGTACGCTCGGCTTTAGCTTCGTCAAAGTAACCACGATAAAGAGAGAACACTTCATTTCAGTGTTGCTTCTACTTTTATAAATTAACCTACTTAATGAACTGAAACTTAATGTGTTCATCGCAATAAATATCAAGTATAAAGTTTTACTTCCATTAAACGTACCAGTGTTAATTCAATACATTATTTACCTATTTTATGAACTAGAACTTAATATTTTAATCCAAAATACGAACACATTGAAGGATAATGATGATAAATCCAAAATATTTTCTTACTACCTTAAATTTAATTTCAAATAACCACCGCAGATTTCAAACAGTATTTGTCTAAGATAAAAAACCAAAGAAAGGCTAAGTTTCTATAATCATTATAATTTAATAAAATTTTTGTCAATTGCGTAAGTGAGAATATTCGATAAGCTTGGTTATGTGTGTTATAAAAACTGTGTGTATTTTAAATTTTACGATTTAATGAGTATCTACACATGGCAATTAATAAAAAAATTCATATAGTTCCGCTACATGCATCTCCCTGTGTTTTTAAAGGGAATTAAATATGAATTCAGATTTCTCCAGTCACACAAGGTTTCCGAGAGACAGATATTTAAAATATACACAATATTCAAACATTCTGACTGGCTCAGATAGTAACAAATAACGATATTTAGGTATGTTTCGCCTCTGGAACATCCTTCTGGATGGTCAAACAATAATCGGCATGCACAAATATTGGTGCTCGTGAGACCAAACCGTGTTGACCAGTATTATGAGATAGTTCGTCCCCGGATAAAAATTGTAAATACTGTTCAGTATTAATTGTAGTCCTTGCCATTGCTGAAATATCGAAGTGAATTTTTTAGATTAAATGCACAATACATGAGTCACGACGAAAGAGGAAAATATAATAAGTTGTGTATTGAAATGTCCACTTCAAATACTAAAGTTGCGTTGCTGTCGACAGTTCAATTTTTGCTACACGTGTAGAATTAATTATTTCGTAAACTACTGCAGGTTGGCCTACGAACCACCTGTGGCTTAATGAACTCAATCGCGTTAATCACATTGGAAATCCTTTTCATGGCGAATGCGCAGGTCAAGCAGATAATAGTGATACAGAGCTTGCGTAAATGGCACAAATAAATTCTATAATTTCGTAGAGGAGAAGAGAGAATTTCAGAGTGATAATAATCATAATATGTTCATAGACATGTGTGATGTACCTAAAATCAACTATTTAATTATCAACAAAACAGTTCTTTGAAACACTGTATTACAATGGAAGTCAGACGTTCCGTGCGTGGAAGTTACAAATAACAAATATTGACGTGAACAATTAATTCTTCCAACAAGAATGTTCCACATGTCATACAGCTCGGTACACGTAGAATATTCCGAAAAGGTTACACGACACAGACGTGTGTCCGCGAACGATCCTTTACCTTCCACAGAAAACGCATCTTTGCTAATTTACCACGCAACATGAGTTAAATGGTGGCCAGATCTTCAAGACCCCATTCAATATGGAAAAACAAGTAGCAGGCATTTAACTACTATCATTTTATAACCACGAAAATTAATACCCGTTTTCAAGCATGATTTGATTTTTATTGGTAAACCCCTTAAGAGCATGACCTCACCGGTCAAAATCTGGTGGGGTTCAGTGACGGGAATGATGACTCTCAGATACCGAGTAACTACATATTAAATTGCTGAGACAGTACCTGAACTCTGGCTTCGGTGAGATCTATCTTCATGGCAATCTCTTCTCTGGTGTAGATATCAGGGTAGTGGGTTTCCTGGAAAGCTCTCTCCAGCTCCTTCAGCTGAGCAGACGTGAACGTGGTCCTGATCCGACGCTGCTTCCTCTTTTCCGTGAGGACGCCTTCGTGACCAGGGTACACTTTATACGGCAATCCCGCTGAAAAAAAAGCCAAAAGGAAATTCATCAATTTGCAAATAACACGAGTCGATAAATCATAATTTTAACTAACAACCAATGTTTTAGTAAAGAGTTCTTGGGTTACAACCCGGGTAATATTAGAATTTAAAACCGAAGTTTCAATGAATCATTCATCTTTATCACTTAATAAAGATGAATGATTTGTTCATATTTGAAACGTCCGGTTGTAACCCGGTTTGTAATCCAAGAATTCTTTATTCAACAGAAAAACCTACGATCTTCAACTAATTTTTTCTGACATTAATCAAAATTCACAACGAATAAAAAGACGGCCAAAAAGTCAGCATTAAATATATCATTATTTATTTACAAAAGTGACGTTTCATCTCCATTTTGAGTCTTCCTCAGGCTTAGGAATACATCCTATTTACTCCTTCACTCCCTCAGCCGAAAATATTATTGAATTTACATCTGAAGAATTTGGTGCCGCGCCGGACCATCTCCAGCGACGGTTACTGCCGAAATGATGTTTTGTGAATAAATAGTGATATATTTAACGCTGACGTTTTGGCCATCTTTTTGTTTATAATACATTTTAAAGTCAGAAAAAATTGTTGCATATTAACAATGCATTTGATCTTAAATTGGCCAGTTTTGCAACACATTTCTGGTGCTCGAATTGCTCTTTGACATCGGTTTCATGGTCTGCTAGTTACGATATAAACACCAAATTCCAAGAGCAAGACAAATGTCAGCCTTCAGACTGTTGGCTGCACTGCAAGGTGAAGAATCACTTATCAAAATATAATTTAGAATTAAGAAACTTCACGAATGCACTACGAATACTGAGAAAAGCTGTCATTTGCAGTATGACTACAAATAAACATCTTTGCCTAGGACGTGAAGAGAGATTATCATCTTTGGCTGGAGAGGAAAAGTATCATCTCTGGTGGCCGTACTGTTAGTTTAAGGATTAAAAAGGACACTGATATTTTAAAGAGAAACCTGCGGAGGGGAGAGGATTCTGTTTGTTATCATACAATTGGCCAAGAACTTTGATTAATACATTTGTGTGGTGATGTAAAAAAAATGTATATTTTTTGAGTTTGTCGTTTAAAGATATGTTAACTTTATTCATCGGTTGCTTTACAAATGATTTGATGGTAAGGCACGTTATTTAACCCTGTGATAAAGAGTAGAGATTTTGTTTACGTGACTCATTATGAGGTCGGCAACTTTTTTTTATAATAGCATAGAGCCGGGCATAAGGAAACATTGAGTAAACCAGCAATATAGTTGTGAGATAGATATATAAAAATTATTAGACCTTACTTAATCGTCTATTATCACTCCTCAAGACTGAACATTTTCATTTACATAATTGAGTTTCATTATTACATGGAAACATGAATGACGTCAAGGTTCTGACCTGATGAGGAAACGTCGGCCAGTTCTATTTCAATGCGATCAATGACCAACCGAATTGGTGGCGCTGCGCCCCCCTCAACCAAGTATTTGTGGTCCTAGCCCCTAGCCCGATGCAGCAATGTGCCGAGGAGGATCTGAAGGACTTGCAGTGGAAGGAAGTGTCGAGTGGAAGACGCTGCTGTCTCTATTGATCGTCGCGACGCCATCGCTCTCTCGCGGCGTGTCCGGCTCTCTGCGCACACCTGCCTCCTGTCTTACTTCCGGGAAAATGGCGGGGATAACTCTAAATCCTGTCCTCACAACTGGAAATGCATAACTGTCGAAGTCTGTTCCTGAGAATCTTAACCAGAAAAAATTGCCCGAAATAAGAGTCTGGAAGTATGAGACCAATTTTTTTCCATAAAGAATAAAAATAACTTTTTCATGGGCATCACCATCTAAATACTTTTCCTTATTCAATCCTTTGATCTTAATTAATTTCACATTCTCAATACATGAGCCAAGTATGTCAATTTCTCCTATTTTACCATTCCCTTTCCATTATCACAGATTAGCTAGAACATTCCTCATTTCTCTTGTAATGCCAACAGACCACTTCACTGCATCCTTATCCATAAATAATGCTAACGAATACCTCCTTACATTCTCCACGCACACGATTCAGCATCAACAGCAAATTTCGTTATCCTCCCACTACTTCCATATTCAGCGTTCCATCTTTAAAATCACTGTACTCTTGGGCATCTAGATACACCACTGAGCTACGTCATAGGTCCATCTACCATCCAATCACCTAACACTATGCCTTCCCACTTCCTTCTTGCACGTTACGGCATCGCTGTAGTTGTTACCCACTTCTCCTTACAAAGTGTTATCCTTGTCATTCTCGTAAATTCCCTCTTAGTGACCCAGAAGCTGAAATAAATTTAAGTCTTTCGTTAAGGGTTCCATTGCGTAAAAGGCTTATTACTATCAAAATGATGTATAAGTAACCTCGGAACGTAGTGCAGATAAATATAAAATTCGTATGTATTGATAGCGGAAAATTCAAAAGCGAATCAAGCCATTAAAAACATGCATCCCTTAAATATGCCTATAACCTTGGCCCACAAATACGTTTTAATACGCTTCGTCTTTCTTGATGTAAAAAATTATATCACCCAATTATAAATTAAAAAATACAACTCATTTGTCAGAAGGCAATATTGCTAATATTTTAAGACAACGTTTCGGCAATAAACTCTGGAGGCAGTGTATATAGGTGTACATCGGTTTACCCATTTAAAATTTACCTGATCAATATGGTTGAAACGTTGCAGATGTCTTAAATAAATATCAATATTGTTTTCTGACAAATTGATTGGATTTTTAAAGATATTAGATTATGTATTGTGTAATTACTTAAAGTCAGAAATATCAGTCCTTAATTCACTTGCCGTATATTTTATCATCATTAAAAAGATATCACGAATATAGATATATACGGATTTCTCCAACAATTAATCATATTCGTGTCAGTACTAAATTTGAAATTAGGTTAATCGTTTTAAGATTCACCTTTACAAATTCAAACATTTGACACTTTTTACATTAAAATTATTCCAAGAAAGAGGACTTATAATATGAAGAAAACGCTCAAAAAATGTGTTAGATGAAATAACTAAAAATTATCATGAATCTATTGTTAAATAAGCTAATAAAACAAATGATATGAAAAGTAAATTGTCAATATGAAACATAAATTCGAACGTAAGAAATTGTATATTTCAATACAAGTAGATAAACCTGCCGAAAAATACGATACTGAATGTTCAGAAAAGAAAATGAAAAATTGTAAGTATAAAGTATAAGAAAGATTAGTCAAAGATTTTTTAATTCTAATTACATAATTGAATAGATTACCTTACATTTTATAGTTACAGAATTTAATTATTTTTCATCTAATTTTGAGCATTATTTACAACTCCAAAACTCGTCTATGATGGTAATATAAATTTTCATATAGTGCTGTCGTATAAAAGTGGATGTTCAATAATTTAAATCTTTGCACAAGACAACAAAATTTAGTGACAATGCATGTCATTTTTGTCCTATTTCGTCGTGTTTTATGACTGTATTCCTCCAGACAGAGTTCCATGTCAGACAAGTGAATTCTGCATGAGCGTCGTCTTTATTACTCCATAAAACTGACATGCAACCTAGAACGGGTCTTAAGGTCAACTAACCGCAGTGCCATTCCAGGAAGGTCGTACACTGAATCAACAATCCACACAAATGGGAAAGATTTCGCTGCGTTCGCTTCCTTTTAATGTAGATTGTTGTTCATAAACGTGAAACCCTATTACCTATATATTATAGAGAAATAATTGAACTTTTTAATTTCACATGGGATATTCTCACTACTTGAACGCTACTGGTGTCAAAAAATACCCATTACAAATGTGTATTCTTCACATATATATAATAGTTATAATATTAGCATTAATAGGAAATTTTTAAACACTGTAATACCGATAGATGTAATATATTTGGAAGTTGTGTGTAATAATTTCAATTTTATTCTCAAATGAACTATCACGCAAATTCAACTACGAAAATAATTAATGTCAATATCTTTGCCTAAGATAGAGAAGAAAAGATATCACCTTTGGCGGAGAGGTGTGTCATCTCTGGAGATCAGATGGCGGATATTGTAACGAAGCTTACCTGATTTCAAACAAAAATATATGGAAAGAGACGAGTCTAAAACTGCATCGACTGATAGAAATACTTTTGTTGAGAAGTCTATAACAGTGGATATTACTAAAAACAACTTCAGAAAGGGTAAAAACGTTTGATTTATATAGTCTGTCGATTTTTGTTGCTTAATTCAAACTTGTTTAATATATTTGTGAAAATTCATGTAAACTTTATTCATTTGGTAGCATAGTAGTTTATTTATTTTCAAGTGAGACCACGCATTAACTCTGAGAAAAAGATTAGAATTTTTATTTCGGATCCGTATTATGACAGTGTTTTGTTTATAATCGCACCGAGCAGGATACAATAAGTAAACTCATAATGTAGCTGCAAGATATAAAAATTTATTACCATATGTTAAACTGTATTGGTGTAAGTATATTCTTGGATTCATATTTTATGTTTTGTCTATATTTCGTGAACAGTGATTATTCAAAAGTACCAGGAGACTTTAAGATTTGTTTTCTATACTTTATATATTATTATTGTAGTTGTATTTCAATATTATCTAAAATTATTTCGTAAAAAGCGTTCCACGTATTACCAACTTATATTATTAAAATAAGAAAGCTTTATTTTTGATTTATTATATTGGAACTCTAGTATTTAAAACCAAGAAAGATAATGCAAGACTTCTATTACAAAATGAGTTATCAAAGAAGCTAACTTGACAAGTAATTCCAATATTCTTGTTCTCAATCACGCGTCATTAACTTATTATTATAATTTACTTTCATCGTTGTTTTAGATTTAGAAAGACATTTTGGAAATCTAAAAATCATCTTATTCACCAAAGTGAACGTATGTTAAAGAGTTTCCGATGTAGAGTTTTAGCGCTATTGTAAAAATTTTAAACCTTACTGTCCTTGTTAATATTTTAATACTCAAGATCCGAAAAATTATTAAATGAATGTTGTATACATGTTTTCAAATGTGTTTAACTATTTTTTTTGTAAAATTATTATGTCCTTTATAATCACGTTACATATATTTGATAGTAATAATGGAAATATAACCTAAATTTCTCTTTACAATTAAATTGAAAAAATATTGTCTGACTGTTGAAGAAGGTAAATTTTTTATGTATATGAAAGCCATATGTTTATAGAACAGCCTATAATTTACAAAAAAAATGAATTAATGGAAATTTTTTTCAAAATTCTATTTTTATTGAAATTATTCAAAGTTTATGGAAATAAATCGTAATTATTTATCATATATCACTTATTATACACCCACATTAAAAGCGTTCATGCTGATCATAAATGTAGACAATGATTGAAAAAACAAATAATTTACTTAAGAAGCAATAGGTAGATCTCAACAAGGGCACTACCACTGTAGTTTTCTTTGTAAATGTGGAAGGTTAGAAAGCCTGTGTTTACATAATTATTTCATGGTAACACTTTTAATTTTTGGGTATTTAAAAATAACAAATTTATGTTACACTTGTAAAATTTATAAATATCTATTTTTTTACACCTGAAGAAGATTTATATTAAATTTTATTAAATGGTTTGTGACTTATTTTCCGTTATATTCATATTTAGAAACATGACGACTAAAGGTGGCCAAAAATATGACGGGAAGTGTGAAAAAGCAAAGCCAGACATTAAGTAAAAGGCGCTTTATAATGATTTTTAAATATATGGATTTAAAGATTGTTCTTCGCCCCGAGAAAAGTCATCCTATTACGATTATTGCAATCTTCTCATCTCTTTGTTTTAGAGTAGTAGAGAAATGGATTCCGGGATTGCCTACCCTCACGTGATTAATGTTTTCCATCCTGATACTTCAAAATTTCACAACACCTATGAAAGAGTCTTAATAAAAGCCTTATTTATACTCATAAATTTTAAAAATATTAAAAACTGTGGTCAAATTTCCAAATATATCCGTTCTTCATATAGGAGGTCAAATTTTGGCAATGTAAAAAAATTTCATTGGGTGAATTATAGAAGACACTTGATTCAGGTGTCCACAATGGATGCAGGAATCATGATCCGGATCTGGAGTCGACACTTCTAGCTAAGTAGTTAAGGAGCATTTCGTACTAAGGGGAAAATCCAGGTTCCACCGTAATACTTTAATTCAAAACTTCCATTTCCTCTATGGCAGAGCTGTAATCAACGCGTTTCTTATATTCTTATATTGATATAATTTATAATGCTGTAATGAATATAGTGAAACACACAAAAAAAATACTTTTATTTCTTAGTTTCAGCATGATAGAAAATTGTATTCCGGGATTGCCTACTCTAACGCGATTAATCGTAACCAGCACTTCTTTGGCGAATTCACATATAAGTTACTTTGTTGTGAATAATGTAGGTTGAAAAATTTTTCTCTACTAACGTGAGGAACCAGGTTCAATATTATTCCACCCTGATACTTAAATTCAAAACTTCATTTCTTCTATGGCAGAGCGGTAATCAATGCATTTCCTCTGATATTAAATTCATATAATTTATTTTATGCAAGAAATATAGTGAAACATTTTTTAAAAAGTACCTTTATCCCTTTCTTTCACCGTAGTAGAAAAATGTATTCCGGGATTGCCTACACTAACGCGATTAATCTCAAATAGCGTTGCTTTGGCGGATCCACATGAGTTATTTTGTTGTGAAGAATGTAGGGTGATACATTTTTCTCTACAAAAAGGAGGTTCCAGGTTCGTTATTATTCCACCCTGATACTTAAATTCAATACTTCATGTACTCTATGACAGAGCTTTAATCAACTTATATTTCTGCTCTTAAATTGATATAATCTATTTTTCTGCAAAAAAATATAGAGAATTTAAAAAAAAAGTTTTCCATCCTTTTGTTTCAGCATGGCAGAAGAATGTATTCCGGGATTGCCTAGACTAACGCGATTAATCTTAAACAGCGTTGCTTTGTGGGATCCACATGAATTATTTTGTTGTGAAGAATATAGGTTGAAACATTTCTCTCCAAACATTTCGGAGTAATGCGAAAAATATATAGTATAGGACTATAATATTTGTTTGTTATGAGTTTCACGTTCAAAAGCGTCGTGGTGTAGTGTGCGTTAGATCCATGCCTATGAATAGTTCACTCAATTTCTAAGACTCTCTGAGCTTCCCTTATTAACTGGTGATCAAAGAATTCAGTTATTACAAGAGCTTAACGTGCAGTCAGTTCGTGTTTGGTTCATGAATGTGTTGTAATATATGAGCTCCCCCCCAAGCTCGCGGGATAGCTTACGACTTAAAAAAGAGTGAAAAATCGTGCTCGTAATTCTTGGTGAGCAGACTTCCTGCCCATATATCTCCTGCTCCAAGTTGTCCAGCGTTCCGCGGCCGTTTATGATGGAAGTGGCTCCAGAATATAGGCTCGCTCCCGTGATTTCCAAATGTATTCGCGGGTGATTCGATTTCTGGTGGAATTTTCATCCGCGACTAGCTACCGCAATTTACTGTTGAAATCTCTCCAGGTGCGTGGCGGTCCGTAATTTATTGCTCGCGGGGGATCACCTCGCAGGGCTGCCAACCATTACCCGCCAACACGCGGCGCGCGAAGGCAACCGCAAAATTATTGTTACGACTTTACTAATTTCACGGTTGGCAACGAGAAAATTGATTTTTGCAGGATTATGAATTTGTTTAAACCAGAAAAATCTCACAGTGAAATAAAATAAAAATTCTCACAATGTCTTTCGACTGTGTATTTTAAAACCAGGTTCCTGCAAGTTTCATAAATCAACATGCACCAGAAAGCTTTTAGCGATTTTACAATATTTTCAGGGAACGTGATTAAAAATAATCCTCGAAAAGGTATGGGAACTTCGCTTAGGAAATGTAAATTTTTCAGGCTTTACAAATTTAATTCAGTTAATTTCTTTTCTAAAAAATATCTGCTGCGGCCGATTTTAACGGATGATTAATGGTGACAATGTCAACGCACCGACACGCATTTCACACACACACGCACACATATACTTATATATATAAAGCAATTTCCTCATAACGTCCATTATTTTGTATTAATATCCAATTGATGATATCGATAGCCAGAAAGAGAAACGCAAATCAGTGTCATTTGAGGAATGGCAGGTCAGTTCTTAGACCTGAAAATTGGAACAAAGTCCTGAGTTTGGGACTCGAAAAATATCTCGTCGCAATTTAAACACGTTTTTCAACTCCGACCAGGTCAAGCTCGGGAAAAAAGGGACGCGAACCACCGGCGAAAAACAACACCCAGCCTCGGAGAAAGCGAACACATCCCGCCATACAAACGAAGGCGAGGCATAGGTCAATATAAGAATATAGAGAGCAGATTTTAGATTATTAGTGGAGAATCCATAACGTCAATTACATAAGAAGATTACATTATGTACTACCATTACATTAGATTAGTTGAGAAGGCTTAAAAATTACATCATTAGAGTGCATTACATCAGTACGAGGACTTGGAGAAAATTCAGCTTCCAATAGCTGATTGTTGAAGTACGGACATCGACAGCCAGATCACAACCTGACCGAAGACCAGATGTAATATCATCACCAGCTCCTGGATCTACAAGCGGTGATGTACCAGATTTACGTTTCTCAACCCTGGCTTATTTAAGTTCTTGTCAAAATTTCGATGCCAAGTTTTGTTATACCCACCTAAACCCTTAGTAGATACTCTTGCTCTCCGGTGAGTTTAGCAAGCAGCCGGCCCAAAATATTTTATTTTATTTCTAGTCCAAATTGTTCAAATTTAATTTAATAATTTTTTTCTTTTTTATAAACATTTCATTTTATCATTAATAATTATTCACCCCAGTCACCACCACAAGTGGATTAAATGTGAACATGATTTTTAATGTTTTTGTAAGCTTTGGACTATGAACTGGGCAAATGGTAGGGGGCATCAGAATTATTACGCGTTTATTGTGCGGCATGTTAGATTTAGATTGAGGAAATAGGATACGTCATACATTAAAGATTAAAAATGAAGAAAATAAAGTTCATAATGAAAGACAAATAAACTTAAAATAAATTAATAAAAGAAAATGTATATAGACAAAAGTCAATATAAACACAACACGGACACACGATGTCACACACACACTGGGAAACAAAAACAAGCACACACTGAGGAACACGCAAAGACAGATGTAAAGATATAAAATTCTATTATTTTTTGTCTTATTATGTCATGTTAAAACAAGTAATCAACAACAATGAAGCAATAACTGAGTTTGACAATGAAACAGAAATGAATCGATACAATATTAAGGCAGGATTGATTTTCTCTGGACTCGGTGTTTCTTCAGAGACATTACTATACCACAGAGACCGATTCGTGGAACTCTCAGTTTGACAGTTTCTTTTTGCAAGCGGCTGTAAACATCGCAACCTTCACTGACGTTTCCTAGTTTCACCCCTTGAGCATTCCAGCGTGTAACGGTGATTGTAGATGGTCGCACCATAAAACTGATTAGGTTTCTCGCGGAAATTGAGCGCCACCTGGGAGGTAGGGAGCCGCCGATAATGGAGCAGGGTGTTCACGGGCCATTTGTTGCAGCGTCTGCATCTCAGCACTTCATCGGCCCGCGGAAAGCCCTCATGCCGTATGCAAGTGCTGCCAACATCCCACATGAATATTGCACAAACCGCGGGATCTTCATTCTTAGATGTTGCTGCTCCAGATGTTGCGGCCGGAATATTGTGGTCCATAAATTGTTCAAAGCGATCTTGTATACAATGTTGTAAAATTCTCGGACTGTCAGATTCGTCGTATTATATTTAAATAATTTTCAAAACTAGGGTAGTCGCATCAATTCTCGGATATTATTACGCATGAATTAGAGAGGTTCTCTTGCGGTTCTTATACATTTATTTTATGGAATACAGGAATCGTTCAAAGGCGCAACACATTCATGCCTTAAATCAACTAAAAAAGACTGCAAAAAAAGTATAAGTATAAAATCATATTCCATAAATCCTATAGAGAAGCACAAACTTCAAGGATGTGGAACGAGTCAGAGATTTTACATAGGTTGCTTTATTAATATTAAAATATACTGTAACTATTCATTAATTTTTAACTTATAATAAGATTTTCTTAAGTTCTATACAGAAGACATACAATTTGTACCTTATATATAAAATTGATAAATATTTTTACATCCTATACTAAAAAATTAGTGTTTTAATAATGTTCTTTCATAATTATAAATATCTACCCTATGATACATTCAGCTCCATAAATTCTTCAACAGAGTAGAAGGAGTGGCTTAGTAAGAACTTAGTTCATATTTGAACTTGTTTGGATTTATTTTTAATTGTTTAATGGAGGTGGGAAGTTTATTAAATATGCTAATAGCATTGTAATGTACACCCTTTTGTATTACGGTTAGAGACTTCCCTTCCTTGTGTAAATTGTTTTTACTTCTGGTATCAAAGTCATGTATTTCTGAGTTTAGTGTGAAGAGGTTACTGTTATTAATAACAAATAACATGAGTGATTGAATATGCTGGCAAGTGAGTGTCAGTATTCCAGTTTTCTTGAAAAGTCCCCCTACAAGATGTTTTCGGTGAGACCTGACATAATATTCTAACAGCCTTTTTTTGAACTGTAAATATTTTATCTTTCCCTGATGCATTGCCCCAGAATATTATACCATTTGTCATTATAGAGTGGAAATATGCCAAATAAACTAAGATTTTAGAGAAATAAGTTTTTCCTTTCTAGACAAATAAGAGAATACAACTTGTCACAGAAAAATAATTTCCAAAAAAAGAATGTGGATATTCCACAATAGCCCTAATCTCATTATAATCATAGAATTTAAATAACGACATATGATGTCATGTTGCGATAAATGACTATCGGAGTAGATGAATTGTTAAGTGAGGGACGGATTAGCTGGGCTAGAATATCCATTTTAAGACTTCTCTGACCTTATTGACACAAGTGTCCAGATCTTCTTCACCAATCAATAGAGTTGTAATCTTCCAAGGGTCGCTAGATCATCTACCTACTGAGATATTAAACATAAGAACCATGTTTCATGTAGGACTGTGGCCTGCTGACGTCATTCAGAGACGAGAGTTGCGTGGTGGAACATCGCGGGGACAAAGTGTGATGACGTCTTGACACCCGAAATGTCAATGTTAGGCGAATGATTTAAAAAATTCCATACTGAATCCTTAAATACACCAAAACGTGAAATGAATTGCAGAAGTAAAAGCGTCTGCATTTGAAATATTATTAGTGTTTACGATTATAAAACACAAAAAAATTCTGGATGAATTTCGTGTTCACTAAAACGTGTATCATTTCAACACTAATCAGGAAAATAACAATTTAAAAAAAACAACTAAAACAAATACAAAGAAAAATAAATAACAAAGAGTTAAAACAGGTTTATAAATTCTTAGGGTATATATAATTTTAAATAAAATAAAATAATTGAAAAAATTAAAAATAGAATAATTTAATTTAAATTTTGGCCCCGAACGTTATGAAATTATCACGAAAATTTAAAAAAAATTTAAACAATGAATTTAAGAGTTCAAACCGAAACGTTTCAATTCAAATTAAAAAAAATTATTTCTGACTTTGACCGTTCTTTGAATTTTATTTATAAGATGAAGTCAAATTAATTTAATTATTTTATTTTCTATAATTTTATTCACAAATATTATTATTATCAAACTCGCAATACTACAATTATTTAAAATTACAATTGTCAAAATAACTTTTTATTATCAAAATCAAAATTTTTAAAAATTATGTAATTACATGGCCTGAGTTTTAAATGTCTCAAAATTTTCTCAATTTCGTTAATGAACAGTTAATTTTTTTTGCTCTCACACGAACCCTTAGTCAAAACTTCGGCATAATCTCTGTTTTAATTCAAATTTTTCATTCTAAATAGTTGTAACATGAATAATCGTGTCTTACTTACGGAATTCCTGTAAAAAAATAAAATGACCACAACCCCGTGTGGATACACTTCCAGGCAATCCAATCCCACATTTTTAAATCCTGTTAGTTCCTCTACTGCTCTGAAGGGGATTAATCACGTAATTATCAAACTCAAATTCAGCCTTAGTAGATTTATATTCCTTGGCATAGTAAAGAATGTAAAAATTTAATTGAAAACTAAATTTTTTTGGAGCTTTTAAGGTAGAAAGTACCCGTAATAAATAATACCAGTAACAGGGAGTCATGAAAATCTCTAACGCCCTAGGAGGTATTTTATATAATCAACCAGGAATAAAACTTCAGCTCCTAAATTATATTTGTCTTTAAGTAGACAGTAATTACGGTCAGAAAAAGAAAATATAAATGCTGAAAGTCCTCAAGCAGAAACTTAGAGCAACAACAGATGTGTCACGCAAAGATGTCAAACAAGACCTTAATAGGCTTAATCTCCGGGTGATTTAAGTGAATCATTTCGAAGGCTCCTTGTGAATCCCGCCTCGGCTGGCTTATTTAGTGCAGTGATTATGGGATGTTGTTAGAGATGCACGTATACGAGCCTTGTGGCCACAGCGCGGTCACCTGCTGGAATACGAAAACACCACGGCCCTCGCTTATTATCCCTCCGCCATTAGACCTCCTATTTACAACATTCAATTTAATTATTTCTTCAACATATAGTAGAGATCTAACATCTTACAGGAAATTGATTTTTAAAATAAAAATAATTCATGAAAAGTTATAACATCCTCTATTCTGAATCATGAATACAACATGAATTTACAAATTAAAATTTTCTCTTATGTTTATATTTTATTTTTAAGAGATGACTATTGAAAATAGCCAAACGCTCCTCAAAATTAAAATTATTAATTAATATTGCAGAAATTTGTTTAAAAATTTCCATTTTTATTTCAACAATCTCCTGTTAGAGAACGAATGCTTTCCCCGGCGAATTTGTTACAAATACGATTCTCAGTGACGATGACGGAGCTTTCTGTCGAAACGTTGTGGAAACAAAATCTTTGAATTGTATTTATAGCTCCCTGTTCATTTATCAAATATATGTAATCTCATTATTAACATAGAATTCCCATGTTTTATTTCAGAAGATAAATAATTATAAATTTCAAACCATTTATTATGGGGAAAAAGTTCTTACTAAAAACAATCTTTTTTATTTTATTTACAGTTTAAAGTCCCTCGACATCTAGGTCATTAGCGACTACCCATAACGTTTTCATAACTTTACTTAATGGCATTTGTAATTACAAAGATTTGAAAAAATTTGCTTCAACAAGGAATTCCAAAAAATCATGGACAGCTGCGGAGGGGAAAAACAACATTATAATATTACTATACATTTCCAAAACATATATAATACCAAATTACTGGTTCTCTAATGACGAATTTAAAATGTCCCTACATATATTTCAAAGACAATTTGATGCGCTCCAATCATATAAACCAAGAGAAGGGAAATATTAATATACCACGTTTTGAGACATGTAAAATTAATATTAGAGGGAATTTTGTGCGGTAAGAGGGAGGGCAAGGTTGGAATAAGGATGGATTACGGATATTTCAGCTATTATAAATGAAAATACTTGCGCAGGATACGTTAGGATAGAAGTTTGAATCAGCCCAGTCTAAGAACTGAATACTAAAATATATAAACTTAAAAGATTTAATAAACCAATAATTTTCGATTCCCAATTAGATTATATTTCTTGTTAAATTATGTTTTCTTCATAGGAATTTTTCTTAAAATCGATTTTATATAATTAAAGTTAATGATAACTTCGAAAAAATAAACGTTTTATAATTAATTTTTAAATTACTGTGATATATAAAAGTAATGAAGCAATTGAATAATCAATTTTTTTTCCTTTACAAAAATGGTAACTGTCTCTTAAATGTGTGTTGCGTAATAATTAACTTGGGGAAATGCACAGGTTGATTCCAAACTTAGACGATCGCAGATGTAAAAAGTATCAAAAAGGAACTGTCCACAAATTGAAAACATTTATTTCAAAATACAAATACTAGTCATTTTAGTCGTTGTTGTTTTAATTTCGTTATCTGAAAAATTATAGATAAGTAATCACTAATAAAAAAATACCAAAATTTTCTTTGTCGTTCTAGAGGATATAAAATCTTGAAGTCAACCCACATCGTTAGTAGTAAAAATACATAAATCTATGACAATTTAAGTTAATTTTCAATTATCACATGAATAATCGATCATGTTTTAAATTTAGAAACTTTTGAAAATTGCTTTGCATTTAATGGGGATTGGCGTATTTAATCTCAAAATTCAAAAATTGATGACCTTTTGGAATAGTAACTAAAAGCAGAATTGTAAGAATTTCATTGCACGAGACAAGACTAGGCGATTAACAACTAGTAAGTATTAGTAACTTCCTGTGTTATATAAATCATAAACACATCTACAATTAAACGAATTTTTTGATACTAGTTGTTTAAACACTCAAAAATCTACAAAAAATGAAAAACAGAGTAATTGAAGAATTATTTTATTCAGTCCCTTAAAACTTTATGTGTAATAATGTATTATGGCGTTTAAATAAGAAGAGCTCTCGAATTAGATATTCATCATATACTAATAACAAAAAACCGGAACATAAAACCTGTCCAGTTTCTACTCTTATAATAAAAGTAGTAGACCAAAAATAAAAAACGATAAAAAATTAAATTCTTTAATACAACAGTAACTATTAAATCATACGATTTTTCCTGTTTACAAAAATATCACTATTCATTTAAACTTTTTGAGGCAAAAAATTGTCTTTTGTGCGTTTAGGAAGAGCTTGAGCAAAGAGTGACCTTGTTTAGAAACAATACTTTTAAGACTCGCATCAAAGAAGAAAGATAAGTGAGAATATCGGAAAATATTGGATGGGGAAAGTTATATAGAGGATTTTTACAATTTTATCGCGGCCTGTAATAATGTTCAGACTTTATATATGATAAAATATAAAACTGTTTTGTTGATTATGATTTTATTTTCATGAAAACAAGACGTGAGGAAATCCTTCGAGCGTTAGTGTTTGCGTTTCTTCCCTTCCTTTCCAATTACTCGGCTTCTTTTGCAAGAGTTTCGCCGCAGAGGCTCGCCCTTTTTAGTGAGATTGTCGTTAGCCGATATTAAATTATTAATCCAAGGAAAGAGTTGCCTGCTCGGATTAAGAATCGCAAGGAAAAGGACCGGCCGAGTTGCCCGCAAAACAAAGCGCCAGAGGTCCGCCATCTTCCAGCGCAGATTGCACTCGTGCTGCCATCCGTTTAATTCCGTTAAGTGTGTATATGGACCGGCTCTTAGTTAAATTACCCGGCGGAAGGGAGAGTCTTAAACACTTGTCGTTTCCGCTGCAAATGTCTTTCGTGGGGAAGAAGATATCCGTAAACGCACAAACACACTAACGCTTCATTGTGCACGAACATTGGCGGATTATATCTCCAAAGGGTTCCAGATTGGCTTCGTCTTACGTGCCTAATCATGGTCATACCGTTTCAACAAACTTTAAAAAATGCTGAAATTTCACAAAAAAATTGTTGCCTTAAAAATATTTAAACTTTTTCTCTAATTCTTACCTATAAATATTGCTCTGTTACCAAGAAAAATCTAACACAATTCCTCCGACACCCTTTCTGCTAACATAATTTTAAAAATAATATTTAATTATTATAACACTCGTATTCCATGTTTAAGTTATTAAAGTCACAGTGCAATCGGTAAATATTACATTACGTTAAATATTTCATTTGTATTTAAACAAAGGGGTATTAAACTTAATAATTGCCGAATACGTTGACTCACATTATAAGAATGAGTTATAGGATGCTGTACCAAAAACTAATAGGTTATAAAATAAAATAAACGCAAATAAGGGGCAAATGTTAGCAAAGACTCTATCACGCAAGGTTGCGTTGTTTGAGTAACCTTACTTTGATGCCCTTAAATAAATAAATAAAATATATAAATAAATAAAATATAAATAAAATAAATAAAAACTGTGCAGTTAATAAAAGAAATCATTCTGCGATAGGAAAAATTTATAAAGGGATCAACCGTACGCTAAATAAGTACCAAAAAGCGGTTAAAATTTTTCTTTAAATCATTTTATTGCACTAATTGTATATACAAACCCTCCTGCCCTTTAGGGCAAAACGGGAAATTTGTAAGTTTCTTTTTAAAAATTCATCAAAAATCAATATTCGTTGTATTAAGTTATATTGATATTAGATAAAGTAGGTAATAGAATAAACTAATTTTTTATATTTTTTTGAGATCATATTTCAGTCTCCTTAATTATACAAAGATGGTTAAACTATAAGTGTCCCGTTCCACGCCGACTTCCCCTTTACGATAAATAAAGCTCACGACTTCACGTTTCGTCCTAATAAAATTTAGAGTATATTTACGGTTAGAAATGTTTTGTATATTTTTCTTTTCATATTTAATTGTAAAACAGTAACAACAATATTTTATTTAAACTTCAATAAAATAAGAGTATATATTCCTTGTAAGAATATCAAATACGAACTTCACACAATACTTGAATAAATTTAACAAGATATTGTGTAAACCTATTTTTGGTATTCAAACATAGTTTTCTGACTATAAGTTTACAATAAATAAAAAGACGGTCAAAAAGTCAGCACATAATTTTATTGGTAATTAATTAATATAATTGCGACGTTTCGTCTCCCTTTCTAGACTTTATCAGGTGTACTAAAACCATAACATAACAAAATATTAAATACGGTTTCTATGTTACAATTTTTATATATAAAAACTTACAAATTTAGCAATTCATGTCCTTGACTGATTGACTTCTTCGTTACTAAATGTATTTAAGTACTTATATTAATTAATTAGCAATTAAATTATATGCTGACTTATCGGCCGTCTTTTTTTATTCATGGTATTATTATACAGAATTAATATTTATAATGTTCTGAATGTGTGTGTTCTTAGTGGAATAAGAGTATGTTTGATGACGTAAATCTCACCGTAGTGCTAAGGTTTTTGTATAGCTTTAGTAATCATCGACTTCGACAAAAAAAACTAAACCTTTTCCCTTCCTGGATTTTGGAATATGTATAGAAATCAATTTCAGTGTTTTCTTTAAGTTATATGAATATACAAAGATTTTGGTTTTAATTTTCCTAATCGATTAAAAGTGTTGGTGGAAAAATATTTTCTAGAGCATTTCAGCGATTATGCAGTCACGAAGAAGTACTTTACTTTGATTGTCTTATTTACCGTCGTATTTGTTAAAATGTATTTATTATACTATTTTATATGATATTTGGATTCGATAGTTACTCTGGAATGTAGTATTACAACTATTTGGTATTAAAAATCAGCCTCTAACGACTCTGTTCAGATAGTAAGAGATCAAAAGGAGTGTTTTCTTAACTTTTAAATAATAATGAACGTAACTGGCCTCAATTTTGTGAACCTTATTTAACATATTTGATGGAGTGTGTATTACAATGATAGTGAGGGTAAAGGTTTCCCTCTGGATGGATGGATTGATTGAATGAGATGTTAGTGAGTGACAGGCTCCAAGGAGCTCGCTTCAGTCCGCATTAGGCCGCCAATCCTTCACGAACAAAGCAATCTTCTCCTCATCTGCAAACCTCACGCACAAAAACCTAACATTCCTCACTCGATCACGAAATTATTCCTAAAGGAGGCTATGCGGGTGACAATTACACGCATCCAAGCTCGTCATAATCTTCTACAGATATGATTAGAGCTTTCCTGTGTCTCTGAACTTTATTTCAAATTCTCTTTAGAATTTCTAGATGCATGCGTCAGCTTTCCTGTTTAAACTTCGTATCTTCAAAAGATAAAACTAACGAATAAATAACACAGACGTTCTGATAACGTTTCCTCCCCGAATTTCGTAGCAAAACAATATTCACAATTTATAAGTACAGTTGATGATTCTTTCAAGAGGCAGCACATACTAATTTACTCGTTTCCTAAACTAAGCAACTCGAACGGTTGACATCAAGATAATCGAGATTTATCATTCTGACGCATTTCGATTTTTGGAGAAAAAATACAGAAACATTTACAGTTATCAATTTATAATGTGGGTTACTAGTTTGACGGAAAGTGTAGCATAAATTAAAGACGTACTGGTTTCTTTAATAAAAATAACTACAGTAACGAAAGGAAATATATTAATATAGCAATAGCCTTATACATCCTAACATTCTTGTGTATTATTTATAATTATATTGGATTACGGCTTTTCCTAAAATTTAACAGGCATTAAGTTTTTATAAAAAAAAATTTAGAGTGGAGTCTGAACACGAATCTTCAGTATTGTGAAAGCGACAACATAGCCTACTTAGATAAAAAATGATTTATTTTTACGGTAATTGATATTTCTTTAAATATTTAAGAACTCCTAACGATAATTTCACCAGATAGAGCCTTGGACATGGAACCTCACCGATAAAAGATGACTACAGGAGACTGTTGAAATCGATATAAAATTGCAATCAAGTTCAGAGTAATAAAAGGAATTAATTAACATTTATTACAATGGCTTAACAGAGCACGATCTACATAGTCACCATTGGTAAACTTCGAAAATAATTGAAAATAAAAGCAAGACGTAATACTGATTCCTTCCCTTTCAGTTATTTTACCTATTATTTTTCAAGATGCCTAAGGTCGAATGATTGAAAGATTTAACCACTGTTCATAGGTTAAATAAATTTGTCCATGACTGTGAACATGGTTGTGATTTTATATTTCAATGTTTTTCTTAGAACAAGGAAATACATATGGGCCGGTATACATAATTAATTACAAAACCTTAATAAAAAAAATTAATGCCGAGTGAGGATTCAACACAGAGCCTCTATATTGTGAGACTGACATGATAGCCATCTACTTTCCCAGATAAAACAATTATTAAGCTATTTTAAGCATATATTGACATATTTAAAGGACTATAAAGTATTATAGCAAGTAATGGTCTTTATACCCTCAAACATTAAATTTAACTTAATGTGTTCCTGCATAAATCACGTCAAAATGGCAAACATACGATAAGGACAAGAAATATTATAATAATACTAATTATTAACTTCAATATGGAAATAATCTACAAAAGCAGCACTGTCTAGGCGTTTTATAAAATACTTCTCAACTTCATGCACTTGGTTACCTTAAATGTGTATATTCTAATCTTTTTTTCATTTAACAGAAGATTTTTCTGACAAGTCGATTGCCCACGAGTAATGTAACATTCCTCGAGCATTTCTGGTAATTCAGTATTTTAAACTAAAAGAGCATGTTTAAAAATGTTTTCTTTGCAAAAACACGTGTTTATTAAATATTAAACTAAATAGAAAGAGCATGTTTGAAATATTTTTTTGGAAAAACACGTGTTTATTAAATATTTGAATTACATGTAACGGTCCATGCTGTTTAATGTATCACTATATGCGCGGTAACAAACTATGGCAGGGTAATAAAGCTCATTTTGAAAATTCTAAAATAATTCAGGGAAATGCGCGTTCGACTTCACGGCCGGATCGTTCGCCATTTTGCTGGACAATTCAGAACTTCTTACGGAAATTGACAGTATCCTCCTTTCACTTCATAGAACACGGATACATTAGCGATAAATGTACATAACCACTAGATTTGAAATTTAATCATGTATAATTATGTAAAATGCATGTTTTTGTTTTGAAAGAAAATATGTGGTTCGACATTTGACATTTGACATTCACTTCATAGAACACGGATACATTAGCGATAAATGTACATAACCACTAGATTTGAAATTTAATCATGTATAATTATGTAAAATGCATGTTTTTGTTTTGAAAGAAAATATGTGGTTCGACAATTGAGGTATGACTACAAAGAAAAATAAAATAAACATGTCTTTGGCTAGTGCGAGGAAGAAGGATTACCATCTTTGGCGGCAGAGAGGTATCATCTCTGGAAATGTCCTGTTAGCTGGAGGTGAGAAATTTTTTTTGCATGCTGAATGGAAAATATTATGAAGGTTATGGATAGATATGCAGAGAGAATTATTTTGATTGGAAACGATTGAGTTATTATTATTTCATAAATTGTCTAAAAAAATTGGTTCGTAAACTTGTGTATTGTGACGTGGTAGAGTGTAATTTTGTTAAATATATCGTTTCAAGGTATGTATTCTTTATTCATTTGTAGTTTACTAAATTATTTGATTGCAAGTAAACCCACGATTTTGAGATGATGCTGAGAGAAAGAGCAGAGATTTTGTTTACGCTTTATGACGTCATCACATAACAACGAGGTGGAGTTATTTAAAGTTATTTTGAGCGCAAAGGTAAAGGTTGCATAGTAGAGGAAGTGAAATCAGAGTCTCCTGTGGTGATTTATGTGAGAGGAACAGCTAACAGCTCCCGTACTCCTTGCGAAGCGTGGTTGTAAGATGGCGGCTCGCTGGCCACTGCCCCCCTCTCCCTCCTCGGCGCCCGATAAAGCAGTTATCTTTCCCTCCTTCAACTCCGGAGCCGGCAAACTAGATTATTCACAATAAACTTTCGCTCGGTATTAAATTATTTAATTTCGCGAGCGGGAAGAGGAGGCGGCGGGCGGGATAAGGTGTAACCTTGTTAGCTCCGGCACAACTGAGTTATGGTCTTATAATGCCGCGAACGAGGAAAAGAAGCGGAGGCGGTTGGCTCTTAGCCGCCAGTCTGCTTCGGGCACGACGGCGGGTGGTCGCAGAACAGCCTCCAGGAGGTCAACTCACCTCCTACCGTAGTGCCGAGTGCTGATTGAACCGGACACAAAATACTTAACCAAAAAAACTCGGTGTCCTACTCCCGAAGAAATTGCAACCCTTCGGTGATTTCTGACGTCATCGTACAGTGCAGTTCGGACGTTTCGCGTGTGGTACAACTACTACGACAGCGCCTGTGAAAAGATGAGTGCTCGGAGCTGTGTGTGACTTTCCTAACCCTGCAGCAGTGAACCACGACGCATCCGTGTGAAACTAAGTGCGACAACTTCCTCAGTTATTCACTTTCTTCAGCAAGACCGTGATTGGATATCTCTCGATACCAACGATTCAGCTTTGGGGTTCCACATTCCCACAAATCACATCCGTAATCTGAATGGAAGACTTGTCGACATTTTTCATCAGGATACTAGGAACTTCAAAGAGTTTACGTACTGAGGATTATTACGGACAATGACTCATTTCCGTGAATATTTCAACTATTTTACACAACGTGTGGTTTTATCCTAGATTAACAAACTGTAACAGGTTTTTATTTTCAAGAACAACGTAATACTTACTACAGAAAAGCTATTTAAATTTTTTTGAGTAGGTCCCTGCCATTTTATTGGATTGCAAATGCAGTTATTCCACATTTTCCTTCAGACACGCCGTCTTAAATCTTCCTCGCGAAATTTAAAACCGTGGCGCCCTTTCCTCGTCTCTTATCGGTTCTTTATCGTTCAATTGACTCAAAAACTATTGTATTCGGTGTATGGTAACAGTTAACCGATATATTTGGAGATAAACTTAGTTCGTAGTTTCATAATTTGGATGTCCTGAAAGCCTGTGTTATAGCCTCATAACGAGTCTTAATATTTCATCCTTGCCTGGCTATTTCTATGCCAAACCTACTTTGAGACTAATGGAGATTATTTCGTTACATTTATTAATTACGATTCGTCATTTAAGAAACATTGGACATTTCGGTGATACAATTCTCTACCCACCCACGTTCTGGTGTCTTTAACCCCAATGTCAGGCGTGTTGTTTCTACTCCATTTGTATTTTAGAATTGATGGTTGCCGTTCTCAAAAATCTCACATAAATTGTCAGATAAATAGCATGGATCTTGCCTTAAAGTTCCAACTCGAACCTAAGACAATATACTAATTCCTAACAATAATTTATATAGTATTAAAACTCCTCTGCAACAATACGTTTTTGGATTTCGGCGTAAGCTTTGATAAAATCATTGACTTTAAGCTGAGTTTATAAAAGTATATGATTACTAAAAATTTAATAAATTCATTATTTCTATTTCTCTTCGTTCAATAATAGCGTAAATCCATTCGTTCTTCTCGAAAAATAAAGTAATAATTGCTTTAAATTCAAATTTTCTGCTTTTTTTGTAAAAAAATATTACATTTTCCAAAAACACTATAAACTTATCACTTTATTCTTACACTTGCAAATTACAATTAATTTATTTACACATATACGAGTTTGAATAAAAGCGTACTTTATAGTATATGAAATATTAAAACTGGTTGACTTCAAATTATGAATCTGAAAATTTAGAAATTTTTCTAAAATTCCAAAAACAGGAAAAAAATTCGTTTTTCTTGATTTTTAGGTGATTGTTTCACGTTCTCACGTAATATATATAATTTATTCGTAGTAACGGTTTAGTGTAAAACCAGTAAATTTAATGTCTGCGTCCCTTAAATTTAGAATAAAACTGAAATGAATGTGCTTCTGCGAAACTGTGGATATTTTACCGAACTAACAATTTCTCATTATTATTATTATTTTAAACAAATAATGCTATTTTTGTCGATTACGGAACACAACACCTATTTCTTTGTGAGTCAATCTGAGAAAAAAGGATTAACTAGTTTGCACCTGACATAGAAATCAGCAATTTCTTCTTAATGAAGTGATTGCGATCAAGGGAAACTAAATTTTCTTTCTACGATGAATGAAAAGGCTTTTTTTATAAAAAAAATTTAAAGCTTTATTTTTGGAAATAAATATTAACACGACAAGAGCAACAAAGGTCATTTAAGGAGCGAGAGAATTTTTAGGTCGACAGTAACAGGAGGACTGACTGTATTTTCCGAAAAGACGTTCTGGTCGCAGGAAGGATATTTCTTAAAATGTATGCTTAAATTAATATAGAGGAGAGAGATATCATTTTGAGTGAAACCTGTACCACGGAAATCATAGCATTACTTATACGACGTCAAACAGTTAAAATATAACAACTATACTCAAAAAAGTTCAGATTTAAATAAAACGGCAGTTTAATTGATAAGGCGTATTTAATATTTATAGGGAATTATTTTACACGATTAAAGTCTTCGATTTGATCTAGGGAGACTGCTGGCATATTCGAGAAAGAAATTAATTATTGGTAAAGTGAAATATATGAGAGTTGAGCTGGTATATTCTATATAGGAGTTGACGGCAGGATAATAAAAAAGGCAGTGTAGATGAATATGAGCTAGGCGGACGCTAGAGACTCAGATAAGTCGAGCGTCACATCGGACCGACTAAAATTGGGCGAATTAGAGCAGGCGTAATGTTGAAATACGATACCGCGTTGGTCCATTTGTTTTTATTGGTCGCATCGGCCGACTAGATAGAGAGAGATCCCTCAGATCGATTGCATTTAAAATGGCCGCTTCCTTGCGGCGGCTGCCGCTCAGGAATGCCATTTTATTTGGAAGATTAACGAGTGCCGGGGAAAATTTGCCCGACGCTGCTGCTGCTGCTGCGGCCGCGGCGCGTGCGAACAATTAAATCCAGAACAGCAATGCAATATTTGCGCCGACATCAAAGTGCATGTGCGTGGGCGGTGGTTGAGCGGGTGATTATCGCTGCTACATGCAAATTGATCCCCCGCCTCCTCCAAAACGCGACACAGCCATCGCTGCTGGGCGACAAAGACGGGCACGAGGCGAAACGAAACGTCAAAATATAATAGTCAACTACTTTATTAACTAGGCGCTTATAAACATACAATTTCATTTATTTAGAAATTACAAACAAAGTTACTATTCAGCAACTAACCTCTACGTCAGATAATATCAAGGCTCATAGTATCACCGTATAAATGGCCAATTTTTAATAACCGAATTAGTATTGAAAAAAAAACAGGCTGTCATCCCGACCTCAATTAGCTTAATCGTAACAGGAATACTCACCGAAAATCACATTTTTATCCTTCACTATGCAACCACGACTATTCAACACCGTCATATTTTACTTTTAATAAAATGCAACCATTTTAGTCTGTTGTGATAAACATTACCTTATCTGGAGCTACAACTAAAACGTGAATAAATAACCATAAATACACAATTTGGTCTATATATTTCTCTAAATTTCACATTAAGAAAATTTTTGAACCCTACTTTGAAAGTCAGTGACGTTTATAACTTGTTCGTATAGTAAATTTATATTAATATATAGTAATTTTTATTTGTTCCTTCGACGGATAATATAAAAAAATGATTAATTTAATTTTCCAGCGTTAAAAGAACAAAATTTGTGCTGTCACCGAGACGTCAATAAAACTGTCCCAAAAAAATAAAAATTCCAAAGATTAGTTATAATCTTCACGGTTATGTAAATCATCCATTTTGGAACTAATTCCCTTATTTATTGACCGGAAAAGTCCACAAGGCAATATTGGATAGATTATTTGACAGTTTAAAATTGAAAAGAAGAATATAAAAATATAATTAGTCTCTAAAGACTAGTTTTAATAGAAGGCGACTGACGCTATTATAAAAAAAACAGCCCAACTGTTTAAAAAGTACGACATTTTTTGAATTCAGAGAAATTGTAACACGTTTAATTGACGTCATTATCCGACTTAAATACTTAAAGAAAGGTATTATTTTTAAATATATTATGAAATGAGTTATAACTGTGTAAATGGCTAACCTTATCGAATAAAATTGATTTTATGGTGTATATTACTTTTCCTTTCAAAAGTTAACCGATGTAAATTAAACAAAAAAATTTAATTGAGCTTTTTATCAACTGTGTATATTATTAAGCTAAATTGATTATTCTTTTAGTAGAATAAAATAACAAATGCAGCTTAGTTTTGTTCTTCAAATACCGTTATCTTAGTACAGTAATTCCGTCACCACATTTTCCTGATTTATGATCAGCTTAGTTTTAGTTTTTAATTCCCTTCATTAAATCACCATTTTACAATTAAGCTCAATGTCAACCGTCATTTCCGATTTCCTTAAAGTGTCAATTCGAATTTAGCTCTTGTTTTATTTATTTGGACGCCGTTCTCTTTACAATCCTTTTTCGTGCTATACATTTCAACTTTTAAAATTATTTGTAAAATAGAGGAATTTTTTCGAGCAATTAATATAAAAATAATACATGTAGATTACATAACATTTAATTACCTTAAATGACACTGGAGTCACTTCTCACTTGTAAGTGGCTCAGATGTTTCACAATTGCAAATATTTTCCCATGAAAATATAAATAGATTTTTAAAATGTTATAATTCAAAGTACAGGTTTCCTTTTTTATTTAGAATGTAATAATTAATTTTCTTTCGAGGTTGTGATTAATTCAAACAATTTTGGTTTAATATTTAATAATAGGAGGAATTTATTGTCCTAATTTTAAACAATGTTTGTCTGAATTAAATTGATTCAACGTACTGTTTCCCCTGCTCCTGATTTAAATTTTTTTACGGATTCGTTGAAAAAGTTGGCACCTTGCTGATATGCGTCGATTAAGAAAGAAGACTACTCGCTTTTCGTTAAGTTCTTAATCACATGTACGGAAATGTTGTAATCGAGTAAATGGCCAGCTTGACGTCGAGTCAGGGATCCTTTCACACACGTTGCTAGATTTCTTCCCCGAGGCTTCGCTTTAATACAGGGTAGGTGTTTGGAATAATGTAAGTGCAGCAAGATTGGCGGGGATCTGCAGAGGGTGTTACGTGTGCGCTCATTAGACAGGCAAGGAGGAGGGAATAGGGACCAGCGACAGCCACATAAAGGCAAGTTTACGGGCCCATAACGCCAAGACGAGACGGCCAGGCGAGGCAGATTTAACAGCCCGGCGAAAATGGCCGCCAAGGAGGCCTTCGCAGCACCGCAGCGCGCTTTTTAATACTGCATTATGGCCGTGATCATCACAACCAGCTTTTATATTTACTAAACGCCGCGGGAGAGCCGTAAAACTTTATAGGACAGTGGTCAGTCTGTGCGGGGGACTTGGCCGACTCTCTTGCCCACGACAGGACTCGATGGAACATGCAAAGTACGCCATCAAAACCTAACATAAACATGTACACAGAATAAAGTGAAAATTCGCATATTTATTTAGAAAGGAATCAAGGGAAATACGAGATGAAATGCCTAGAAGCAAAACTGAAATATATTTTAAAGATAGATTTAATGAACAAAAAATACCCTAATAAATAAAATATTATTGTAACGAAGTTCATATAATCCTCATATAATTAAAATTCTTATTTCTGAAAGATTAAAACAATAATTATTGCTTTTAGCATGGGACTGATCAATCGGTAAACGCGGTTAAACTGAAAAGATGTTTTTTTTAAATTTCAAATACACTGTAGAAATATAATTAAAATCTCGTTAACATCAGTTAGTCAAGGTTTTTGACTTCAATACAAACATACAATTATGAACTGGCAATTAGACACTATTTGAAAATCTGAGGAGAAACACGGAATGAGATCATAAATCAGTGTTGTGCTTTCTAGACTCTGAAAAGAGCAATCTCAAAAGTATTTGACTTGCAGTTGGTACGACTAGAAACAAATTATTCAAAAATAATTTTTGACATTGTCATTTCACAAATTGTACACTGCACTTCGTCCATTCGTTATTTCGTTCGCCTTCTATATAATCTACCCCCTTTTCCAGTTTAGAACAATTCGAATATACTAAAGGCAATTTTCTATGAAAAAATAATTCTAAATTACATTACTATGCGTGTGAAACCATGCATTTGTTCCACAGTGAAAGTCTCAGCTACTTTAAGCAACATTTGAATACTCTGAATAGGACAAATTGTGAAATAAATAGTGAAAAAAATTCCTGACAAGACATCATTCACTAATTTATATTATCATAGTTAATGTCAGATGCTTTTATCATTATTATGATTTGATTCTCAGCCTGAATTATTCAATTCAATATAATTTTGTCTCATGAAGAGGTCCCAGCGGAAGAAGAAAACTTCAATGATTTGAACTCGATACTTTTTTGGAACAAATATTATTAATAGGTTTCTGACTCAAGGGAATTAATTCACTTACATCAAAACGAAAACAAAAAATCGGACGTAATCAATATCCCAGTCTGCAAGTTAGGAGAGGACAAGATGAAACATGATAACTTAACAACTTATTTGCTGTAAATTTCCTTACGTAAATATGGTTTCTGAAAAACGTGTGTAAGAGCCAAACAGGTACAAGAGTTCCTATATTTGCAAGGTATTGCTTCCTACTTTACATAATTTAAGAATAGAGATCGTTTAAAAATCGCTTTCTACCATGAAACTTCCATGAAAAATTAATATTTAATAATTAAAAAAAATATTTTAGCTACTTTCTCATTTTTATAAAAAATGTATCGCTCTCAATCAAGACACCTAATTTTAAGACTACTCGGACATTCCATAAAATTAGTACTAAAATTGATTTATCACTTTATACATATTTCTAATGTATGTTCCAAAACTTTCGTAATTAACTACGGAACTATTAAAATTAAAATTGAGTCTAATTTGAAAAAGTTGGATTCTTTTGCATTTTTGCATGCATTTTATGTAACTCGTAATTTTCAAGATTTACGGGTTTTATTTCAATAATAAAATATAAATATTCTAACTATTTCGAGTGGACAAAAAAATGTTTTAAATCGCCGAGTCTCTGAAGATTCAAACCTATGAACTGACGGGCTTTATTTTAATGGCCAAAATATTCCTTTATATAACATTAGCGTCATATATTTGTAACATTTCAATATTTATAGATTTAAAAGCCAATGTTATATATTTCCGAGAAAATAAACTTTGGTAATTTTAATATTGCTTGTCGATAATCCGCAGAATTCGTCAAAAAACAATTATAATTAATTATAGTCAGTCTATGTGAAACACGTAAATGAATTATTTCGTTACCGATCTGCTGAATTATTTACAATAAAAATTAGTAAGTCGGTTTTAATTTTCATGCTATTGATTTGTTTTTAGATACTACGAACTTCGATATATAAATAAAGTGTGTACGGTGATGACTCAGAGATTTCTTTTTGTTTGAATATCCATGACAGTTCATAAATTATTATAAATACTAATATCTGTGAAATATAAAGTTGATGAATTATGAAAAATATTGTAATGTGCTGGAACAATTATTAATATATTTCCCTAAGTAAAATTAGTCCTCCAAAAATTTATTCTGACTTTTTAAAAGGAAATATGTGAAGCAAGAATTTTATCCAGAAAGAAAACTGATCTGATGTGTTCTAAAATCATTTGTACCTTCTAATACAGATAATTGTAAATAACTTGTAAGATTTTTTGAATAAACGAGCAATTTCATATATAATGTCGTATAGGTCTATTTTTATTAACCAAGTGTTAATTTATATCAGCCAGTACAAAAGGCGATATTTGCCATAAATATAACGCTACGATAGAAGTGTGACACAAATTAATAATCGGCCATTGAATGGCTCAATTAATTATCTTGATTTAAACGAATACATGATAGTATCTGATGATCTAGATATTTGTCATCGCCAACAAAATATTTAAATCGGTAAAACAGGTACATATGTACCATAAAAAACTGAATTAATTTTGAAAGGCAATAAAAAAATGACATCTAAATAAATAATTAATTTTCCTACCCACAAAACTATGATAAAACGGAAAATAATAAAAAAATTTAGTTTCTTTCCTCAATTAGACTAGTTCCTCAAAACACGTAGTCGGAGAATTAATTACAAAACTGTTAAAGTAATTAACAACTGTGACAAATTTTTAAAAATTACCTACAATAATTTAAATAGAGAAAAGAAACACAATGGAAGAAAAATAATTTTATACTTTTATCAAATATGAACGTTTATTTCAAACTTATTGTTTCTATTTCAAACACATCAATAGTAATATTTAAAAACTACGGATTCCGCATTAAAGTACTATGATAATAATTTTACTGTCGCTTTTATATTCCTGGCAAAATAAATTTAGACTGGGATTACCCGGGTGTTACAGTACCACTAATTTTGCTAAAAATTAATTTTAGATAACTTCTTGTTATGGTTTTCAGTTAATCACACTTGAAGCTTAAAAACAAATTTATAGACCATAAATACGATTAGTCAATTACATAATAAACGGAAAATGCTGTAATTAAATGAGTGAAAATCTGATTTGATAAAAACGATGCAGTATTAATAATTACAAGCAACAATTATATCTATTTATATACTAACGAAATTTTTATAAGATGTATTCGTTTTGTAGACTTTGTAAATTGTTCACAGAATGTTTTGCAAATTAGTTAGCGGATACTTTGAAAAATCAGGAACTAATTTATGATAACATCGATTCACACTTTTAAAAAGCAATGAATGTGTAAATTTCGTGCTTTTCATAAATATTAAAAATCTACAGAATCGTATTAAATAATAGTTAGTAATTTCTCGTTTAATATTCAATTAAACATTTTATTTTGGGATTTTACATCTCTAAAAAAAGGTAACGTTTTTCACGAGTAAACAAAACAAAAAGGCTTTCAATTTTTTTTAAATTTAACTTTTATTCCTGAATCCTCTCTTTTTTCCACTAGTTAACACCTTGTCTTGCCGCATTTACAAGACGTCGCAGTAGAATTTATTTTTGTTGTTGTTCTTGTGGTCAAATTTTCACATATCCAATTTCAGAGGTTCTACGTACAATTTTTTTTAAAAAAAATCCATTTTATCAGAGCATCGTGAAGGGAAAAATTATTATAACTTCACGAATGAGACAACATGATTAATAATTAATATTCTAAGAGAATTCAAGAAAGAAAGACAAGAAAATTGTTTCGTAGAGTAAAATGAATGTTTGTCTTTGTGATGATTGATTCTGCACTGTAATTCAGATTCCAGTGTTCATACGACTCCCTACAGCCGTCTTATCTGAAGATTTCCCGCGTCTGTGAGACATATAATTCTTGCCACCTCATGATTGACACAATCATAGTTTCTTCTTCGATTTCCCGTCTCTTTAAAATGTTGGATTACCCTCTACTTTTTTTCTTACTGTGTTTCTTAATTTTATCCTCTCGGATGAAATGAAGGATATTTCTTCTTTCATTTCTGTCGTTGATTTTTTATTGTGTCTACTTCGTTTGTAACATTACTCTAGAGATGGGAAAAAGTGGAGAAGAATGTTACGTGACTTACCTTGCAAGTTCATGGCCGGGAAGACGGACGGTCCTCTGGGCTCGGGTCTGCCGCCCATGACGCAGGGCGGCGCGTGATGATGGCCCACGGGCGGCGGGTTGTAGGCGCGGGCAACCGAGTACCGGTACGACATCTGGCTGCAGGGGGCGAGCTCGCCGCCGTACGAGCAGGGCAGGCCGCCGCCGCCCACGCCGCCCCCTCCGCCTCCGCCGCCCCCGCCGCCCCCGTCCACGGCGTCGAACCCGGCCGCGGCGGCCGCGGCCGCCTGGTTCAGGTACGAGTAGTCCATGCCGAGAGCGTCGCCCAACAGGTATCTGGCGTCCAGCTTAGCGGCGGAGTCTGCTACCTCGGTCACTCGCAAAGCCACACTCTCCACTCTCCACCCAAGGGAAACGCTCGCCGCTCCTCAGCAGACCAACACGCCACGCGACATCGCGAAAATTACACTTAAGAAAGAACGTTCCTCCGCGTCAGATAAAAAAATATCGTCTTTATTTAAAGCTTTCCTCGATCGCCGAAGACGCGACAAGAATATCGAATAACTTAACCGAATTCTACGTCGCGTGAAGAAATATTAAGTTAATGATGAAGAGAGAGGCGGGGAAGAAAAAGTATCCCCGTGGAAATATCTGTCCGGTGGCGCCTCTTCTTACTCTTCGCGTCTCCGTCTCCCTATCCTTCCCTCCCCCGACTATAAGAAGCAATAAATTAATAAATAAAGCGCCCCCTCCGCGCGGCGCCCTTAACTAACTAGGATAATATCGGCCGCGGCGGAAGTGTTAAGACGAAGAAAGTTGAGCGCCTACGACCGGTCCTCAATCTAATTGAATCAGAGCCGGTCGCTATCAAATTATGGCGATTACGGATAATATCGGCGGCGGCTGGAGATGCGAGAGGCGGCCTTCTAAACTGCCGCCACGCACACAAGCGGGAACCGACTTCCAGCTTGTGCGGAAATCAAATGATAAGCTTAATTCAATAACGGGTCCGGAGCTCTCGGTCGCGGGGGTGGGAGGCGGGGGCGGGGCCTCGGGCCAGCCAGTAGCGGCGGGGCGAGGCGCGCTCTCATTGGGCGCCGCGACGTGACGTCACGCGTCGGCGAAGGGCGGGGGGGAAGGGGTTCCCAAGATTACCATAGTAAGAGAGTGCCGGCCTAGTCGGGTCGGGGACCATTGTATAAGCCATGTTTACATGTACTAAACGTCGGCACGGAGCGCCGTGGTGGCCGAGTAATTTATTCATTAGACACAATGGCGAGGGCGCTTTTCTCGCTTTAGCAGTTCCCCTTCAAACACATGTCGCGTCGCTGCGACACCCGTCATCGTCGCTCGCTTAATACACCCTTAATACTCTTCTACAGCCAATGTTGATACATCTACTTACTCATTCACTTAATAAACCTGATCACTCCTTGCACCATAATACTGTCGCTCTACTCACCATCCTCATTCATTCAGGAATAATTTAATTACTATCAGGAAATTTTGGTAAATATCATAAAAAAGAAACAATTAAATTTAGTTGAAACATCACTTCGGATTCTCTTTACGTAACTACTAAACTTAATTAATTATTAAGATAGTCACAGTTTTTAGAATGTCACGAAACGTAACATTCCGTGATTACAATCATCTCATTACACTAACAATATATGTCATCGTTCTGTGTATATTTATCAGAACAGTAATAACTTATATTACCACTTGAATACAACAACGTTTTATTTATGTAACCATTGTGTGACACAGTTTCTTAGATTCTGTCACAAGGTGAGACTATTACTTCAAGTGGAATGGTCTGTTTGTCATCCATAAAATTCAGGTTCAATCAGATATCCTCCCCGTAACTAATCTTGCTTTCTGACTGCTCTAGTTTCAATTAATTATTATAAACGTGGCTGAAATGAGTGTGTAATGAACATATATTCATGATTTTTTTAACTTATTTAAAACGGTCGTATCGACTGCCTGGTCATTAGCGACCACAATGACAACTATTTACATATTATTATACGATTATATACACATTATTTACTATTTTGAATTTACATAATAAAATATTGGTAACATCCATTTTTCTGCTCGTTACCACTAACTATTTATCTTCTTTACATATGATTTTTAGATTTTAACAAAGGAGAGAGACTTTCTCTTTTAAATTTCCTGAAATAAATTATTTCTAGAAATTTGTATTTTTTCCCTTAGTTATTCTAATGAAAGGGACGGAGCGTGGTGCTCTTTTAATTAATATATTCTATTTATCATTTTATTTCTTAATAATTTGACATTTATTATAAACCCAATACTCTTCTAATAACACAACCTAATAACCAAACGGACAATCGAAAATAGGAACCCAATTTTCTGACTCAGCTGTTTTTACAGACTGACAACTTTCAATTAATCAGTCGTAGATCTCATCGTTCTGTGTTACAGAGTTTAAAGTTCAAAATTTTAGCAAGGAAAAACATTGCGATGTTGTAAAAAAATATTATCGATTTTCAGGACTGAATAAACCCGTCTGCTTCTTTCTTTAAGCAATATCTCAACAGGGAAGGAAGACGAATGTGAAACCGAGTAAACCTTCTACACTGTCTGAGAATTCTTTGTTTCCTTGGTTCTATACCGTGACCAACCACTACAATGGGCGTAATGGAAACCCAAACCATCAGATACTGGCCGTACCAACCTGTTGCAGTATCTACTCTTCATTCAAATCACTTTTAGAAACTAGTTTATCAATCGAATAAAACGTTCTTGGGTTACAACCCGGGTCATATTACATTTTAAAAACGACGTTTCGATGTGTAAGTCATTCATCTTTTTTTAATTGATAAAAATGAATGAGTTATTTATCGAAACGTCGGTTTTAAATTCTAATATGACCAACCCAAGAACTTTTTATTGAATAAATCTTCAATAGCCTATGAGTCGTTATAAATCATAGACATTTCAGAAACGTTTGACTTTAACATATTTTTTTATCTGATTCTTCGACCGGGACGAAAATATGTAGCTTTAAGCATCGACTTCAAACGTGCAGAAACGAGTGTAAATCTCATCTCAGTAAAGATGTGATCTATTAGTGTAAATTTATTTCTAGCGTCCCTACCATCCTGCGAAACAGTAGAAAGACCTCACACCTCTCAGTAGAGAAGGTGCTAATAGGGGCCCCAAACAAAAAATATTTCTTACAACAATTCCAACTATGGATGAATCCATATTTTGTACATATTCAGTCGTCACAGTATAAGTATATTGAATTGGTGAGCAACATCTCAGCTGAAAGGGGTCTAAGCCATGGACATATGGTGAACGTTACCCTCTGCCACTGTCGGAAAATCGATCAGCTCCCCTGAGGGTTGCGGTTGGTCCTAGTCATCCCACGGACCGTGAGTAACCCGTTTCCACGCCATTTCACGAAACGGTCTTCTACATGTTCCTTTATTCACCTTTTCTCCTGACCGCTTGAAGAGAAGAACTGAACTTACTATAATCAGCTTTAGGCAGTTGCAGAACTTGAAGATTTCTATTCGTCTTTTCATTTTACACAAAATTAACTTCAAACACTCAGACGCGTAAATTCGTGTCAACAATAATCAATACGTTTAAGGTTTCCTTAAATTGTTTATTGACGATTCATATGCATTGCTAGTAAATTTGATGAACTGGATGGGACAAACAGATACTGCCTTATCCAGCTAACTCGTGAGGTTTCATTGCAATTATAAAAGAAATTGTTTGTGCTACTTTAAGGGTTGAGGGTTGATATTCGGAGAGTTACTTTTTTAATTTGAGAAAAGTGAACGGAGCGACATAATTACATGCTACCATTACACTGGCAATCATCCATAAAATACATCTGTAAATTGCCCGACGTCTTTAATGGAGTTGTGGAGATAAATAAAATAAATTTTCTTAATATGCCCCAACAACACTACATACAATTGACTCTAAATTGGAACGCACAACGTTTCTCCAACACATCAGTAGATATCTTCAGATGGATAAAGCTCCTAAAATTAACAAATGTCAGATCGTCAACTCAACAAATGATATAAGTATATTTCATCTTGTCATAGAACGAGTAAAACTGTATATATACATATATATATATATATATATATATTTGAAAAAATATTGTATTCTGGGACGAATATAGCTTCAATGCTAAATGCACAATAATATGAAGGCCGTCTCTCGGGTAAAATATTACGGAAGTAAAATAGCCCTTAATTAGGGCGGGAACAACTCGGGAGGATATAAAAAAGACCTCCCGTTATATGGGTGCGAAACGTGGGCGGTAGGAGCTTCAGAAAAGAATAGAAGTCTTTCAAATATGGTGCTATAGAAAATGCTGAAAATCAGATGGTTAGATAGAGTAACTAACCAGCAAGTTCTAACCAGAATAAGAGAAGAGACAACAATATGGAGGACTGTGGCCAAGAGAAGGGATATATTAACAAGCCACGGATCGAGACACATTTTAAGACATGAGGGTCTTGTAAAATTAGCATTAGAGGGAAGTAAGAGTGTGGGGGGAAAACAGAAGGGGGAAGTGTATGATGGAATACGCTAAGCAGATTAAGGAGATTAAGGGATGTAGTAGTTATGTAGAAATGTAAAGGCTACCCCGTAATAGGTTAGCATGGATGGTTGCATCTGACCAGTCGTACGACTGACTACAACAATAACATTACATAAGTAAAATATAAGACGGAAAGAAATATGCAGAGCTGAGGAGGCGTAACTTCATCTACAGGCTGAGAAAGTGAGTAAGGTGCTTCTAGGAATGTTAATCCGGGACTCATGAGACAGTTTGAGACCGAGACTAACAGGGGAGCATAAATATGGACCGACACATATTAATATTAGCGGCGATATGAAGCAATAACAGCTTATTGCGAGTATCGCGCGCGCTTCCAAAGCTACTTCCACAGTGACAAGAAATGAGCAGTGCTGCCACCTGTTGCACAGATTGCTGGAAATTGTGCTCTCGCCTTGCAGCGCAGATCGCTTCACTCCTAGAAACGGAATCTAGTTAGACGTCACGCTCTTTTCTTTCTCCCCCGGCAAATCCTCAAGGAAACTGTATAGTAGCAGACCTGGATTAATAAGTTGCTGTTATGAATAATGGAAGAAGAAGAAGAGATATGACATATAAGAGTCACTGTATCCCATCTATTAATTATTATTTACCTATCGCCTAATATATCTTACTGGTTGGTGAGAATCAGTTAAACCACTCTTCCCAAATTATCCTTCCTAGCGGGATGCTTTTTCGTTAACTCCGTAACTCACATTTCAGCTACAAATATAAATAATAATTCAGTGTAATGCATGTAGGAATTTGCATATTTCTGCAAGTGACAGGAGCACCGGAAACGGTGAGTGAGGAATTGTTAGGCGACCTGCCATATATATGTGACCTGCTGCTGGTCATCAGTCACGGATTCCTAAGAGGGGCTGAGGAAGAGTTCGCGGGGTTAGAAAGTATTTTTTGTGTGTCTTAGAGGACACCGAATCCCAAATCAGCAGCGACATACCCAGTACACCAACCTATAGTTAATTGAAACAAAATATTACATTTGTAAACACCGTTTTTCCATGAAGATCCTATTTCAAACAGAAAAAAATTAAACACTAGCAAACGAAAAATTAATCTTAAAATTATACAATTTTTCGTTACTTCTACGTTTTTAACTGTTATTTGTTCTACTTACATTGATAAGACCTAATATTGCAAATGAAAGAGAAAGAATAGCCTAAAGTCAAAAATAGAATATTTTAATTTGACCTAAAACGTTTAGTCGCCAACTTTCGGGGCCTCCTCTGTTCATTAATGAAAACGTTATAAAATTTCGTGTTGCTGCCGCAACGTCTGTGGCCAAAAAAATCGACTCCAGACATTGCGGGGGCTACATGAAATTTTTAATACTTTTATTAATGAACTGAGGAGGTCCCGAAAGTAGGGGACGAAACGTTTTAATTCAAACTGAAGTCTTCTATCTCTGTTATTAATTTTTAAAACAACTAAAAGGGTCCCACAACTTACGTATTTTATTCTTTCTAAAATTTTAACTGTGAATATTATAATATTAAATGTAATATGCACTTTATCCTGTATTTTTCGAACTTGTAAAAACACGCTAACGGTAATGTGTAATAAACTCATTCAGCTAATAGATAATAGTTACTGTCACGAAATCCTGGATGAGAATGAAATTCTGGTAATATGTTATATCTTTCAGGGCCGTTTCCAAAATAAGTTTGTATTTTAATGTAACAAGGAATAATTGTTATGCAATGAAATTGTTGGAATCATTTACTTCTTCAAAGTCGTTTTATTTGAAAAACTACGATCCTGCATTATTTTCTGATGTTATAATTGATTAATTATCCAAAGAACGCCTTGCCTACTAATTATATATTCTTATTAGATGTTCATTAACCTCTTCTGGCAGATTGACTAGTAAAATATGCCTTTCTCAATCAAATAATTTTGAACATTTTCCTCGATTCCGCACAAAAATTTATGAATAAAATATTTATTTACAAAATTATTTTTGACTAAACCTTGAAGATGTTACTTGAGGCTTTTCTCTTGTAGACACTCATTGGTAAATAGTCACAATTGACGTCAGCTAAATTAAAAATGGAGCACGAACATAATAAGTAGAGAGTTCAATAACATTAGCGACAATAACATCACAAATAAATTACATCAAATATGTCAGAAAACAAATTGAAATAAATATTGGTTGTTGTTACAATAAATTAATAATAATAATTTAATATAATAAAATCGGCTGTGACCGTCGCTGGAGCTAGACCCTGACACCAAATTACTCACAATTCAATTAGTTTATTCATTTAAAAATTTACCTAAAAAACTCAACAAAGATGGATGAAATGTTTGAATTCATAATTTTTATATTTGTTTGCTGACATATTTGGTCACATTTGTATTAATTTATTTTACTTAGAGTCAGAAAATTCATTTCTGAACATCGACAATAAATTTAAAATGTTTTAATCAAACAAAATATTAACATTTAAGTATTATCTGACATTTTAATAAATTAATAATGTTACTGTGTTGAAAATCATTTATTGACTGGCATGAATATTACATTTATTAATATAAAAGTGACAATGAACTTTATATTCCATAAATAAGATAAGAATTAAAGACCCTTATAACAGACAACCATTAAATTTTGAACAAGAATTAGAAAGCTAATAATAAATGTACTTGGGATCCTTGTCAATATTTGTAACAAACTGAAGTAAAAAGAACCAAGATATATCAAAAACAAAGAATAGCCAAAAGATAAAATTAACAAAGACAATTTAATATAATTTATTTAATTGAGAAGAAAATTTGTGGGATTTGGTAACTAACATTTTACGAATTAACATTAAAATTTATTTTCTTACCTAAAATAATATTAATGTTAAAATTAAACGAATGATTTTGTTCCAGACAATGTTTTATAACATTAAAACAATGTTTGTAGGAAGGAAAATTTAGATTAACTTCATGCTCATTAATTCTAGTTGACAATGATCGTTTAGTCTGACTACTGTAGCAGATAGAACAATTATTATATGAAATTTTATAGACACAATGTAAATTAAAAGTATTTATATTCGATAGTAAAATACATCTTTAAACTCTTTGGGTATTGTAAAATTTAATCATTTTAAAATAATAAAAGAATTTATTAAGTACTTATTACGTTTCAATGCTCCACAAAATTTTTGAATTTGGAATAACGTACATATTTATGTGACTTAACTTCTAAATTCTTCTAAATATTATAAACTTCCTAGTTTCCACTAATGATTACAATCATGGAGAACGTAAATTTAGATCAGTTTTCTGTATTATAGTCTTTATAACTAATCTCCTGATCTGCTTGAACATATGAGTTATATGTCTTAGCAATTTAAGTGTCGAATATTACCATTGTTAATCCTAAAAAAAATATTTTTGTCGGTTCGGTCTTCCCGGCCTTTTCTAAAGAACAACGTTCTCTCTCCTATTTCAATATAAACTGAGAAATATAACTACTTTTTGTAAATTCTTAATCAATTATAAAGGGATTAATGAACATTTTATAAGTAAATTATTTCCTTGTAAGCCTGTAATGGCCGCCATCTCGTCCCCAGGTGACCGACATGACAGTCAAGTGAGATGAAGTAAAGGCGCGGCACATCTCCTATTTATTTCGCATCGCTATCCAAATTCATTATTGTAATCACTCTGGCGGCTAATTGAATTAGCAACACTTGGAAAACGTGGACACGGGCTACGTTCATCCCTTAAGCCGCTAAAATGAAACGTGAATTTATTTGCGCTGTCAGCACTCGTTAAGCTGCATTGCGCAAACGCGACTTCACCGTGATACAAGGAAATTCACCGAGTGACAAACAACAGAAACAAACAACCGCGGCTCTCCTTTCCTCCTCCCCCCTGCTCCAGCTACACCTGCACCTAAATCTCTAAATTTGTTTAGGATATTCCATTGCTTATGATAAATGGAGAAGCCTGGAATGGATGTGACAGGTGGAAGACGGAAACAAAATGGACGTCACAAAGACTTAATATTCTGACATCGTAATGTTAATTAAATTAAAATCAGTATGCTTGGTCGACCGCAATTTGCTCAATAAATTATTATTGAAATCATCATTGATTAGTTTTCAGTTAATATAGTAATAATTTTTCTGCAATGAGAAGAAATAAAACCCTTACGCTTTGCCAATGATATTGTAGTATTAGGGGACTCAGAACAAGACTTAGACACCATAACAAATGGCATGAACGGGGTCGTGGAGAAAGAGTTCAATATGGTGATTAATAGAGGGAAACAGTGGAATAACAAAGAGTGTTAGATTAGGAAGAGATATTCTGAAGGAAGTTAAGAAATTCTGTTCCTTGGGAAGCGTAATAACTAGGGATGGTAGAAGTATAGTAGACATAAAGAATACGATAGCACAGGCAAGGAAGGCTTTTGCAAGAAAGAGGAATTTACTTACTGGTAATATAAGTGTGAATATTATGAATTCGTTGCTAAAAATCTTCGTATGGAGTGTGGCGTTATATGGATGCGAAACGTGGACGGTAGGAGTAGCGGAAAGGAAAAGAATAGAAGCCTTTGAATTAGGTGTTATAGGCGAATGCTCAAAAAATGATGGGAGGATAGAATCACTAACAAGGAAGTTATAAACAGAATAGAGGAAAGCGAACAATATGGAGGACGTTGATCAAGAGAAGAACTAGTTTAATAGACGACGTTTTAAGGCACGAAGGTCTTGTAAAATTAGCATTAGAGGGAAGTGGTTGAGGTAAGACCAGAAGAAAGAGGCGAAGGAAGGAATACGCTCAGAAAATTACAGAGGATGTAGGATGTTCTAGTTAAGAAGAAATGAAAAGGCTTGCGCAAGAAAGGTTTGCATGGATAGTTGCATCAGACCAGTCGTAAAACTAAATACCACCACAACAACAATTTTTATTTTTTCTGTTTTATTAAAATCATAATTACTTATCTAATTTTTTTATTTAATAGGAAATGTTAAAATTGAATAATACAGCCTTACAAATCCAAAATATTTACAGCAAAAAGTATTTCATCTTCCTGTTCTAATTTTAAAAATTAAATTACCGGTTATTTAAAAATGTAAAATAATTAACACTTCTTCTGAGGAGACTGCGGGCTCAAAATACTGTGGTCATAGATACTTGTAAATGGGATTCTTTAACACTCTGACGGCTTTGATCGATCACAGAAATTCTCCCCTTCTCTCCACCATAGACTCAATTTCGTTCTACACTAACACTACGTTCGTCTCCAACACTGAGCAATGAGCAACTACTGACTTTCCTTTTTCTACTACACCACTGAAATTCTCTCCTTTCAATGGATCACCTGCATCACTCGCCAGATTTTGAACTCTTGATGATACTGGCCGTGCACACACAAATCTCAATATACTATTCGTAACTCCTAGCAACTCATAGCAATTTCCGCCGTGGAAACTCACGTAGAGCCAAAGTAACGCGGAAAAGATAAAATCTTAGTAACGGTGATTTATTTTACCAGATTTTTATCTATCCTGAGCCTTCGTGAGCATCTTTAATTCTCAATTAAAATCGTCCAACTGCGTTCCGACAGCCAAACCGGACACGAGAATATAAATTACCCAAAATAGTTATGTGAAAGAAATATAAATGTCCTCCTATATATTAATTTCGTCTATATACACTACGATGTAGTTTTAAGTAATTCACACCAGTCCACTAATTTGTCTAATTTCCTTTGTTTTGTGAAGCGCGACTTTCTTCATTCGGTTACATTTGTTTATTTTCATTTTCAAACCAAATTTCGCCATTCATTTGTGTCCTCAAGGGAAAAAGTTGGTTTAAGTTTGTTTAATTTTTTATCATTAAAATTTTCTCATTGCCAACACCTCCTACAACTCACCATTTACATTCGTTGTCTCTCGCATCCACAGAATATATTTCTGCCTGTGACGATTATGCAGTAGCAGTTTACATAAAAATACAAACGTCATTTTACTGACATTAAGTTGAACAATAAATAAATAAGTCTACAAATAAATTTAATCAGTATTTAAATTACTCACAATGTAATTAGTTCGGCCATTAAAAAATTTACCCGAATAAGTCCACAAAGTTGGATGAAACGTTGTTTTTATATTGTAACGAAGTTTCGTTATCGCGCAGGTCATTCGCCTGTGTGATTTAACGTATTATTCAACACGTCGGCAATTTAGGTCATTCACCCCGGTAGCAATGTAGAAACAATGACAGAATGCGTATATGTCAGCAGTCGGAGCATTGACTCTTCTCGCACACCTTTTAAATAGCCTCCCTTGGAGTCGATTACGTATGGCTTGCGTACGTCGGTTTCCCGGTTAGAGCTCTCATCTAGCCGTCTTCCTTTCTTACTTCCTTTCCATTGTATATTAATGATTGTGGTAATATACATATCTAAACTGTATATCTGTGTTCGACTGATAAATACTGCGACCTTTCGATTTTTACCTGATAAGACTCAGGCGAATCCATCCACACTACCAAAACTATCCTAAACGTTCCTTCCACCTTTATCTCACTTTCCTTACATGTTCCATATCAACTTCTATAGCAAAGTCAAGGGCAGATTCTGCTTACCGAAATCTTGGTAAAGGATCCCTACCTTTTCTTGTTCGCGGCAGCTCCATTGCGTGTGTTTGTGTTTCTCAGAGTGTCTTTGTGCGTGTAGTTTTTTTAATGACTTTAGACTATATACTTTTTATTTTATTTATTCATTTGAAGATTATTTGTAATTAATCATGTACCTTATATTTTTTCTTAAAATTATTGGTTATTTGTAATGTATGACGTATCCTAAATCAGAATTAAATTTATTTGTCGACGTATTTGTCAACATTTTTATTTATTGATTTATTATTACATCAAAGTAACCACTCATATACATAAATGTAGGAAATTAACTATTTTGTGTGACTCAGAGAAAATATTATAATTATTATAAAACAATTAAGAATTACTTTATTCATTTGAAAATTAGCCTAGCACACTAAAAAATCATGAGTTAACGATTTTCAAGCTCTATAACAAAATATTCCTTTTTAGGGAATTATTTGACATTTTCCATCGAGTGTGATTACTGATCCCAGCAGCAAGTTGGCGTGTAAATAATAAATGAGTAGATATGAAAATAATTTTGTGTAAATCAGTTAATAATTACGTGAAACGTTTTCAGCGGCGTGACGCTAATTAAAATAGGTAAATTTGAAGTGCCAATGATGGCGTTGCTTGAGCTTTGGCTGCAGCGCGCAGCTGGCTCAGCTGGATTATGCGTTGAATCCAGCCGTGATCCCCCAGTAGATTCCGCGCCGATCGCTTCGAATTTAATTAACACAATCAAGTACAATCATGCCATGCAGCTCTGTAATTGTCGGTCCGCACGTCGTGACCAGGTCGTAGTTTTAAGCAGCTCGTTGCGTTTCTGGCGCTGCTGTTGGAGTTGGCGGTTAATTAAGCCGCGGTGTCTGCCGCGTTACCACTGTTCACGGGCCGTTCAAATCGTTTCGGCGCACGGTTACTTGTCAAATTAAGCGCCAACATATTTGACGCAGGAGCGCTCGGCGTACTATGTTTTGTAATTCATTTAATAGTTGATAGTCGCCGAGTTTAACGCTGTAATACCCTCACAGATTTGGGTGATGGTTATTGTTATGGCTCTGCCGACTAAAGTTTAGACACAACAACGTGTAGCCGCAAACGTGTTTAACGCATTCGCCATTTTTTAATATTATGAGCGTCATACTTTGTCGCAACAGTCCTAAAGTCAAAATTTCACTGTCAGTATATACCACATTGACGTAGTTTAAACTGACGCAATACCTTCTAATAAATGGGGGTGGCTGCTAATATTTTTAAAAAATTAATAATTATAATATAAATCTGAATAATATTAAACCTTAAATTTATTTATGACAATGTACACTAACTGCATAAATCTTGATTTGCACAGCCGGCTTTTTAGAAAATATTGTCACGTTTCGTGAGATTCAATAACGCAAACGTTGAGGTTATATGCGTTTATTCAACGGCGAAGTGCTTTACAAAGCTCGTACTGCGATTTGGAATCCAGTCCTATTTATACATACATGGAATATTCCAGAAGCAAAACATTCTCCAAACAGAAAATATTAGAAAGTAAAGACAATGTAAATAAAGTAACAAAAAAAGTGGTTACGTCGGGTGAGACTCGAACCCGAGTCTACGTTTCTGCAGTCCGGTTCTATACCTCCCTGCCATCACTGCAGGTCTCGGGATGCGGCAATATTTACAATATATGTATATATTCAGAAAATTTATACAATATCTTATAAACGAAATACATGAGCTCTAACTTACGGGGGTCCAAACGGGCCTTCCCATAAATCAGAATCACGAACACAAATCCTACTCGCACTAGTAGTACCAGGAAATAGGCTATTTACCGTATCATCTCAACTTGCCTAGAACTTGTCATTGGCAAAAGTCCTCTCCAATCAAAAGTGTTTACCTTAATGCTTTGCGAAGAGCCATTCACCTCACTTACCACAGAGTTTTGGGGAAAATGCATGGCCTAGTCACAGCAAGGTCAACGTTTTTAGAAATTCCCAACCGGTGGCGCCAAACTGTCTACGATTAATTACCTTGTCTGCAGCCTTCTTCAATTTCTCTCAGTCCGACTGTCTTTGATTTTTTACTTTCCGTTTTCACTTGTGTTTTAACACTAAAATAGGCTGTTAATGAAAAGGAAGTTAAAGATAAATAAAACATACGTTAAGTTACTTGAAACTGTACACGGGGAAATCGTGAGCCGTTCGTTATTAACATCGGTCGCAATATCCTTGACTTTAATGATGAAGGCACTTTCCTGAAATATGTTGCCATTATTGATATAGTCCACCACTTTGATAATTTGAAATCGTTACTTAAGCTAACGCTTTTTATGTAAGTATTGTTGTTAGCAAATTTTCATTCCTAAATAGTTTCATCAAGACTGGAATACTTTACCTATGGGGAATATCCTCTTCAACGAAACGTGTGAAGTGACTTTCCTCGACAATATAAATTAATATTGAAACGTAGTCCAATTTAAATGAAGTTAAGTGTAAAGTAAATATATTTCTCGTAGTTTTCTTTCTTCCAGGAGTATAAACATTTCAAATAGGATGGTTTATTTAGATTACGAGTAATTTGTATACAGAAAAATATATTTAAGTATCTGCCACTGCATTTTCGCCCAAATTTAGGCTATCAAATAAATACAATTATTTCGCAATTTAAAAAATAAAACACTTAGAGCGGTAGATAGTTTTATGGAGTTGCAATTTGATCAATACTTTTCAAACATTTTGAGATCATAAATAGCCAGCCCAGGATGGACAACGTAGCTGCGGCACGTGGTTCCAATATGGCGGGCGGATGCGGCGTTGCATCATAATGCACACTGTTGCTGCAGGGGTTTTCACGCGTTCACGCCTGTCGCGGCGCGTTAGTCTTCCTCCTCAGACAGCGTGCCTTATTAAAAGCTGCCCGTCGCCTTGGCTTACGCGAATCCCGCCGCCTCAGACTATCCACAAACAGACACCCATATCACGCTATCAGCTCGCACAATGACAGAGTAAAGTCATTCCTATTCTTCGGCAAAATATCGTCTCAATATATCACACGACTGTCTAAAAAGAACTACTGTCGATTAGATACTTACTTGTATTCTTGTAATATCAATGTCCTTTATTACCATTTGTCTTTATAAATTCGGAAACCCTATAAGGCCATTTTATTTAAAATAAACTATACACAATTTTCTGAAACGCTATTACTGTTTCTGTGACTTAATAAAGAAAATTTTCTTACGCTACCTGAAAAGCGATTTTTAATAATAATAAAAATATATACCGACATTATCGAAGAATTACCGAGACAATGTTATGATCATAGTTGAGAGTGATTCACATATTCCACAGATCATCAAAATAAATTATACATAACGTTGAAGCTATAATATAGAAGATAAATTTAATTCCAGTCATTTATATAAATAACTGTATCTCAAATCAAAATAAACATTCATGCTATTTACAATATTTATTGAAATGAATATGAGTGGTTTTAATGTTAAAAATGAAGAATTATTATATGAAAATTAAAAATACATTTACTTAATACTCGTTTATTTACAATAATTGAATTGAATTCATTTCTTATTTCCAAAGGCGGTCATTTTTAACACTAAATACGTTATACAATTATTTATAGTCATTAAATATCTTACAAGCCGGCCTCTGTAGTCTAGTGACTAGTGTAACTGCCTCGTACCACGGTTGCCAAGGTTCGATTCTTGTCAGGGGCTTGAGTGTTTGTGTATGACTTTGAGGGAAAATGTTATCCAAATGTTCATGGCCAATTGCAATCTCTAAGTTTCCAACCTCTAACTGTTTTAATGGCCACTGCAATGCTTAATGTTCACTCCTTCGTCCTTGATCTTTAATATTCGAAAATAATTTTTTCCTCGGTTTTCAACACATTTTCCACATTCCCTTAATTCAGTCAATTCGGTGGCTGGGACCCCATCTTCTTCAATCAAAGGTATATCTTCCGTCTTAGGGAGGAGCCATTCATCCCACTCCACCGACGTCTTCTTCAACGTCTCTCACGCCGCCTGCCTTTGATTTTTTAACGCCAAATTCCGAATTCCGTTGATTTCTATTATAAACTCTGTTTTCGCTGCCTGACAATTAATGTAACGAAGAATGATCTGTATTTCAACTATTTTAGCTGAACCGTTTAAGAAATATGTATTTGGGATAGCTTTTTAACAAAACTAAAAACGTAAAATCAACTAACATTTGCCTCACTTATAAATTAACATAACTTATACATCAACATATAAAATCACACGATTTTCAAACAATTATAAGTGAACTAATTTAAATTTCCTTTGAAACCTGTTAACCATATTAAAAACGACGCCCAAATATGTCAGTAAAAAATTTAATTAACATTTAGTTTTTTTGTTGACATATTTGGCCGTAATTTTATTTATTTTACTTATTGTCAGAAATTTTGTTTTTGCAAATTATAAATTAGTTAACTAAATAAAGAATAATACTGATCTGCACAACATAGCCAACGCTGAAAAAATTGAGAGTGTGTGGTTACACTATTATAGATGTATAAACTAGAATTTGTAATAATATACATACATTAAAACGAAAATAAAGAAAATACCCACGGCAGAATTAATAAATATTAATTTTCATTTGAAAAATAAGTATATTTCAAAGGTACAAATTTAAAACCAAGCTCAGATTCACTAATATTGTTATTGATAGTATTCAGAAGGATGATTATAGTTTTCTAAAGCTCGCAACAATTTTTATTAACAAGACTAGTTTTCAACTAAAAGTTTTCTTTCAAATTTCAACTGTCAAGATTAATCGTTAAGCAATCAAACGTCTTAGTCTTTTGTTATAAAATACTAAAGTTCTTTATATGCGAAAGAAAAACTTAAAGGTCCAATTACGCTTCCCTGAGGGGCGCCGGAATTGAAGCACAGGCAAGGTCACCGAGACTCGGGCCACAAAGATCATATTCTTCATAGACTGTAAAGATCTCTGTAGCTGGGAATGACAATGTGGGTCAGTCGGTCCAGAAGCAGCGACATTTGCAAGAAATGTAGAGAAGTAATTGTCGCTGTAAGTGGAGGCCCAGGTGCGGACTTGTGACGCGTGTGATCGATATGAACGCCTCTGTCACACTCACACACTCGTGGCCGATACTACAGCGTGCCTCGCAACGCAGGCCCCACACCCCTCACACAAACACGGGGTTACTCGCAAAAATTACAGATACTCACCCCACAATGATTCATGAATAATACTCGGAATCGCAGGAAAACGAAATGCGCGGAGAGACAATTTCTTACCTAACAGTCGAACTATTGAAATCTGCACAAAAGAGGAATACTCGAAGCAGACAAGACATGAATAAAAAACTCCACTCAGCATAATAATCATTGTTACTGGAAAAACACCGCACTTACCATCAAAGTTGATTCCTGTTTCTTGGAAGAAGAGAAATTGTTGGGCCATTTACCTACTGATTCGAGCAATTGTTGTACTTGTTGGGGTATTCAGTCCTAAGACTTGTCTGATGCAACCCTCCAAACTAACCTGCCTTGCGCAAGCTTTTTCATTTACTCATAACTCTAATCTCTAATCTGCTTAGAGCATTCCATCCTTTGCCTCCCTTTCTGTTCTTACCCTACACACTTCGCTGTAATGATAATTCACGTCTTAAAACGTGACCTATTAATACATCCCTTCTCTTCGTCAACGTCCTCCATATTGTTCGCTCTTCCTCAATTCTGTTTAGTGATTTTATCCACCCCCAATCTGGTTTTTAGAATTCGCATATAGCACCACATTTCAAAGGCTTCTATTCTTTTCCTATAGTCCACGTTACGCTCCCATATAACGCCAAACTCCATGCTCCAAATATTCACACTTATATTACCCGTAAATTAATTCCTCTTTTTCGCGGAAGCCTTCCTTGCCTGTTCTATCCTACTCTTTATGTCTACTATACTTCTACCATCCCTAGTTATTACGTTTCCCATGGAACAGAATTCCTTAACTTCCGTCAAAATATCCCTTCCCAATGTAACAACATTTGTTATTCCACTGTTTCCCATACTACACTCCATTGCCATGGTTTTCCCTCTATTAATATTGAATTCTTTCTTCAGGACCCCGTTCATGCCATTTATCATGGTTTCCAAGTCTTCTTCTGACTCCCCTAATACTACAACATCATCGGCAAATCGTTGGGTTTTTATTTCTTCTCCTTTTCCATATTCCATTTTAACTTTCTTCATCGCCTGTTCTATATATAAGGTAAACAGCATGGGTGACAGACTGCATACTTGTCTTTTTACTGTCCTACTAATCTAATAAAACTGATGACCCATGAACAATACTAAACTTAAACTAAATACAGCTCAAATATTTATTTTCCTGTACTTCAGCCTCCGAACGGTTTCTTCCATTGCCTCATTTAGAAGGTTATTTATTACTTAGGTGCTATTGGGCATTTTCCCGGTAGCAGGTATATACAATGAAAACACAAATACAATTACAAAAAGAAAACGCAATTCACACTAAGGAAGAATTTTGAAGTGTAGATTTTGATCCGAAAAAGAAAAGAAAGGAGTCACACAGAAATCACTTCACTATTATCACTTCACTGATTCTAAAAAATACTACTCACTTAAGTTTTCTTAGCCTATTCCTAAACTGATTTACGCTACCCGGAAAAGTCGTCAGTATTTCTGCAGGCAAGGAATTCCAATCGCGTATTGACCTATTTACAAATGAGAATTTTCCTACGTCTGCGCGTTGCCCTTTTTCTTTAATTTTGAACGAGTCATCATTTTTAGAAATATAATTCGGCACCGTAAGATGGTTATTTATTTATTTCCAGGCCGGTTCGCCCTTATAAGCTTTATAAATTGCGCACAACCTCACATATTTCCTGAGACCTTCTAAATTCTCGTGAGGATTGTTCGCGAATCGACCCCCAAAATTTCAGCCCGTTTTTATATTTTTTCCAGCGTTAGAGTGTGTCCATTTCGATATGAATCCCAGCACGTTACCCCATATTCTTTACTAAGAAAAATACCCAAAACTGATTCCTGTCACAGTTTCTCTATTGGCAGTCGCCATTACTTTCACCTCCATTTCTTCGCCCATCAAAATCTTCTCCATGAATGATCCCGCCGAGAATTTCACGTCCTCTCTTGAGACGCAGACAACGTAATTGCCAAAAACAAATCTCAGGTTAAATTTTTTAGACCGAAAAATATTTTAGTTCTAGTGTTTCCGTATGCGTTAGCAAAATTTAACTGATAAATGTAACATTTTGAGTTTCTTGTTGCTTTTTTCTGAAATCCTTACGATAAATGAAGTATTTAAGAAAATTCAAAAACGTTTTCTCCATATCAGCAGCAACATTTAAAACGGTCTTGGAAATGCAAATCTTGAACGCCCAATGTTTTTATTTTATATAAGAACTAGTTGTTAATGAAATACGCGTTCAGTTCCTGATGTGACGAGACAAATCCCTGGTACCAGGAAATGGGAAGCTAAATCTTTGTGACACGCGCCGGAGCCACGTCGCAATTCGTTTCTGAATACCAATCAGCAAATCGCACCGTGTTATCTGCAGACGGCCTGTCAAAGAGGCTTACTCACGAATACATTTCCACGTGCAGCATTGTAGCTCCCACTCAATTATCGTAATTTGTCGGATTTGAAACTTCGAGCGGAGCATAAATTTCATAAAGGCAAATATGCACTGCCTTGTAATGAAATTGCGATGGGCGTCTAATGAAATGCGACCCCTGAAAATTTCAATTGGATTAGCGTTGAAGTCCGTCGAAGCAGTTCATAAACATGCTCGCAGGATTATTGTCCGTGACAGACGAACGAGAAGCCGATTCGTTGCCTCGTAAACGCGGTTGCGTGGCCTCAATATAAAAACATACCGTTAACTATTGTACAACAACAAGGTATTAACTTCTGTGGCTTCTTACTTGCAAATTCCTAAAATGTACACGTTTAACTTTCAAATAAAGACTTGATAACTGCAGAAATTATATTATAAATTAAGTCGAGAAAGTCTTTTGAAGACAAAAAGTTTCTTACATAAAAACTGACTGAAAAACAGAAAAATGTAATATTTCATTATAGGAATAAATTTATTCTAACAAAAATGTCTACTAATAAATAAGGTCTAATCAATTACCTTACATTATAATAATTTAACTTTAAAAACTTTCTTTACTTATTTCCTTACATACCATTTCGTGTCACATTCATTTATTTGATATTTATTAGTTTAAAGTTGGTGTAACTTCTTTTTGGTTTGGTGTGTGACGAACTTCCCTATGAATAGTGAAGTGAAAGTCGCTGGTTGCAAGAGAATCGTTTTTATCTTTGGTTTGCAATGGAGTGTAACTTTTCGTCGTGAAACAAAAAACTGCTCAATTAATAGTTAATATCACATTAGTGTATATAACTCACGAAGAGAACCCTGAGAGTGGAAGATATGCCCCTAATATTTTTAAGCCGAGTTTCTTTGAAAAATCACAGTTACTATAATTGTGTATAAACCACGGAGTTTTTACAATGAATAAATTTGAAAGTAAATGTAATAAAATGTGAAATTGTTTCACAATAATGCAATAATATATCCCTTAGTGTCAAATAGAAATATATAAAATTAAATTAACGACCAGTTCACCGACAAACTTCATTAATTTTCTTCAGGATATTAAATACAGACATTAATTTAGACAAAAACAGAGATCCAGTAATATTAATTTTTGTGTCTTGGACTGCATCCAAGGACAAACTAAATGTGGTTTAAAAATTAATAATAATAATTTGTTTTCATTTACAATATAATAAAAGAAATTATATAACAAGCTGGAAACAATATAATACAGAATAATAATATTAATATTATTTGGTAATTGTATAAATTGGATGTATATATGCTAATTTGTATATATACTCCATGGAAAAGATAGGATACGAAATAAATTATAAAGAATTATTTTCATATATGAACTACGGGATTTTTGAATTACATAAATATTTTTTTCATTTCTCCATTCAGTCATATAAGTAATTTATTTTATCTACGTATATAATGGCGTTTACAGTTTTTTATCATATCATGAGCAGAGGACTGCCGAAATAATTAAATATATTAATAAGTAATTAATAAAAGTGATATTTGAAGTATTGCAAAGTTAAATAATTACTGTAACGAGTGTTTCATCTAGTCATTGAGTGATTAATGGCAAATTTATAAATCTTAGAATATTAAAAAAAATTGGTCTTATTATCTGACTTTATTGAAGTAATAAATAGTGAAAAGGCCTGTAAGTCAGAATAGTTAATAAATTAATTGATATCCGTTCAATATACGTTTCTTTAGTTATTTCATGCTGACGCAGCGTGCTTTATTTTCTAATTTGTCACTCATACTAATTCAAATGGTTTCCTTCGCTTGAGTCTTCTGAACAGGTATTTATTGTCCGAGAGCTGAAGAACTTCTGTGTTTTCATGCCAGCGAAGCCTTTCTTCGTGCTTTCCCGCAAATCTTTTACTTTCATCTTTGACAGTTGGAATATCAGCGTTTCTAATCCACTATGGGGCATTCACCATGGCACATAAAACTTTATTTTTGGAATGTCTGTATTTGGTTGATATTATTTTCTTTTGCACATCCCCATAGTTGTATACCATACGACTAGGTTGGTTTAATTATTTGGTTATACACCAAAGTTTTGTTATATAAAGATTGGTTGGAATATCTTCCAATGAGCCATCTATACTGTCGATATTTTATGTTGAGTTCTTCCTTTTTCTTTTTTACGTATCTAGTGTCATATCAAGATATTTGGCTTTATTTTCGTATGGTACAGTGGTTCCGTTTATGTGCAGAGATGGAGGGTCAATCATTCTTTTATTCGTAAAGTATTTGTAAGTTAATTTTCCATTGTCTGGTCCATTCATATATGGTGTTAGTAGCGACTTGTAGTACTTGTGTGGATGTTGTTGCTAATATCGCTGTATCTTCAGCGAACGTGGCGAGTTTCACGTCATCTAATTTTGGGATGTCAATTGTAAAAAGCAGATACAGGACTGGTCCAAGAACACTTCCTTGTGGTACCCCTGCTTGAATTTCTTTTAAGTCAGATTATTCATCTTCTTGTTTGATTCGGAAGAGTATTAGATATGGTAGGAGTTTATAATTTCCACATATTGTCTTGGCAGCATTCTGTTCAATTTGTATATTAATCCTTGATGCCACACTCTATCGAATGCTTGCGCAACGTCAAGAAATATCGCTGAGCACCAAAATTTATGAAAAGATGTTTTTTTTATAATTTTATGAGACGTAATTTTCGAATTTAATCAAATATTTCTGACTTTATCGGGTAAATTATTTTTTTTACGTTCATAGTTAACGTTAATGTCTTCAAGGGCGGCCATCTTTATCTTCTCACGGTCCGCCCGCAAGGCTCAAATCATCTCACCTCTTGCGGCATTGCCTTCAAATAATAATGTTAATAGAAATTCTCAAAAATGCCAAGAGAAATAAGTATTATTAAGCAGTTGTTAATTAAGTATGCGCGAAGCGACGCCTTCAAGATGGCGGGGTTAATAGGGATTGAGCGTGGACCTCCTTGGGCGCTTTATTGGGCCTTCCCGAGGCTTATAATTGGCTTGGAAGCAGATGAATAGTCGGCAAACGCCGCCGAGCCGTGATGGACGGCCGCGAAGACGGCTGCAAAAAGCCGCCTCTGCTAATTCTTCTTCCTCTTCCTCCATCTTTATTTCTTGCGTCCCCTCTCCTTGAGCAATTTGTCCCGGACGTTAGGGGCGGGGGCGTCTTCCTCCCTCAGTCTCATCCCAATCTTGCGGAGTTCCCCGGGGAACGAGGTACGGCCCTGCGAAACTCCGGCACGAGCCATCTAAAGGTCGACAACAACTTCGCGATCCCGTCTCGGAGCTTCTATCAGATCCACTCTTTTCTAAAACATTAAACATATTCTCATTCCTTCTATATAACCCACTAAAATCATAGAACGTAGAATAGAATATTACAGATCTGCATTTCACCGCCCACCTCAGAGTCACTGCACAGTGTCTCAATCAAGTTAGCAAACCTAAATTTAACCAACAAAACATTAACATATTAAAATAAATAACATCAACCTCAGCTTGCCTACTTCAAAGGGACGTTTCGAATTCCATTACGGCTATTCATATTGTCTTATACAGAAAAAAACAATAATTTCAATACGTCTTTATCCTTCAAATGTAATGTGAAAAATAGCCGCAAATAAACTTTCAAATTGACAATTTAATTACCAAAGCGACACGTTTCGGTCCCAAAGCAAATCCTTCCTAAAAACAAAGATAAGGTTTTATAAATTAATTTAAAATCTGTTTTCGGCTCATTTATATTTATAACAAAAGTTTTGTATCTCATTACATTAAATCCACCGTGTATAATGAGTAATTTTGAAACTTTTTACGTGATATCTTTCCCAAACAACCATTATTTAAAAATATTCAAGTGAACCAAAAACAAAAATATACTTTGCTATATTTAGAATTATGTTTGAAAAACATTATAAAAATACATTAGGCTATATTTCGAATTATCTTGAAAAATGCATTATATATATATACAAAGTACAAAGAAGGTCAGTTATTTTATACAATATCTTTAATACCAGAAATGTCTTCGCTGTGATTGTATTCATAAATGATACCTTTGTGAGAATATATATATATATATATTGTATTAATATATTTTATTTTTTCTATTATAAAAAAGTTTATTAGCCTAACATTTAATCAACCTAATTGAATATTTAATTATTTTCGTGATAATCGTTTCCTCGACCTATGGGATTTAAATGTGAAAAATAACAAGAATCAAACGTAGCTTACAACAAATATTAATTCCACTGATATTTATATGCAGTCATCGTATTTAGTCATTTTATAATGTTACTGATTAATATTTATTTAAGTTGTATCAATATATAACAATAAAATACGTATTTGTTGAACGATTAATAAAATAATTAGATATTTATCTTACAATTGAATATATAATAAATGAATTAAATCAGCCTCTTTGTCAGTATTTTTTTTTATTTAAATATTAAACATTACAATGTTTCGTCTCTCATTTGAGACTTCTTCAGGTACTAAAAAGAAATTTACAAAGGATTACATTGGGTAATGTGTTAAAAATATATACATACAAAATATGGTTTAACCTTACAACATTTTGTTAATTAATTAGTAATTATATATGTATAAATTTATTTTAAAAATATTATTAACGGTGTAAAATAATTACTAAGAGAAGTTCATTGCTTTCTTATTCAGTATGGAGGAAATTGGCACCCTGTTTCACAGTAGATACTTTCCTATGGATAACTATGATAAAATACAACTCTGACAGAAAATTTACTTCCCCGATCAACATTCCTTGATTATCTGAATATATAAACTTGTTCCAAAACGGCTGTTGTTAATAAATAGCATTTTTTTACTATTATTTGAATTGAGAATAACAACACTGATGAAAAATAAAAGTAGTTAGTTTTTGAAAATCAAATAAATTAAATTAACTTACGTGAATCGTTTTCGACTTTCAGATGCTGAGACTGAAATTTACTTTGCCATATCAAACACTACTAATATTCATAGAAAGGTTTTGCCATATCTTGTTACAGACATAGCCAAAATCTTGGTAATTATTTTGCAGTTATTTTTCATTTTATACGAAAAGTCAACGTCTGAAATTAATTTGTGTAATTAGGAGTTACTATGAATGTGGTTTCTTACTAAATAGTCCAAAGTTGTTCGTCGCCTCTTCGTGGACGTCATCCCCGTCTATTAACACATGAAAATAGAGGGGACACAAGAAGCGCTCATTCTGCTGCTTTGTTTATTCTAGTAATTTGAAGAAAGCAAGGGAGTCTAAATCAGAATAGCAAATAGCCCAAGGAGAGGAGGAGGGAGGAGGGGGAGGAGAGGGAGGTTCATCTCCCTCGTCCTCACTCAGGATCTTTATGTCTGGAATTCAAAAAAAGAAAATTAGCTACTTCACTTGACGACGAAATTTCATTCTCGGAAACTGGAATGACGGATCCAGAGAAACTTTACTAGTTTTATCATGGATTCCAAAGCTGTGTGTAGCCTTTATGGGATTGTCATTAAAGCGGAGGAACTCCCGTAAGGCTTCACAGGAAGAACAATATCCATCTTGGAAGGAAACAAGATACGTTTAGATTACTTAATTAACTGTTAACTTAGTTATGGAAATATACTAAAAATTATGGAATGTCTGATATAAATTTTTATTTCTTAAATTTTTCTGGCTAAAAATAGCTAATTGTTGTGTGTAAATAATACACTAAAATTAATTTATTTTAATATAAATAAATCAAATTTGTCGATAAAAAAATATATCGTTCAATTTGTCACCTGATGAAGTCCCAAATGTGGAAATAATCGTTGTGTTTTGTTTTTAATATCTATAACATTTAACTTTTCTGTTGTATTGCGAACTTTATTGATTTAATTATGATTTAACATCAAGTAGACAGCAAGAAATTAGTCATTCCCCAATATTACTACGATTTCTCAAATCATTTTTCCGTTATCCTTTAACGAACCTGTATTTTCCTTTTCCCTCACCATCAAATTTTTTTAAAGTTTCAAATTCCACTTACAAGTTTGATAAAATGCAATTTTCTAGCAACGGAACTTCCTTTAGAAACGACCGTAAAGTTTCGTGTATTGCGGGTGTGTATAGTTACGCGTGAAAATAGATAACAGTTCATAAGTTTGAAAGTTTTGCTTCTTATAAATTATTTAATACTATTTTAAGTATTGACATCGGTTCTCTTCTTGTCGTAATATTTTAACAACTACTGTCATCTTAGAGTTTCCCTAATTTGGCGATTTTGTAAATTAAATATGACTGATTTTTTAATTATATATGCATTTATTGCAAACCCACAGCTTTTATTAGTACCAAAATGATAATTTAAAGTTCTATTACTATTACTGTTTTTATAAAAAGGTAATTAGACGTGTCATCTTATTATTTTCTTGGCTCTGTAGCCCTTGAGCATAACGAGACAACTGCAGACACATTCCCAATTTGGAGTGATGCGTGGTCAGTGTGTCGATTTTCCAAACAATCTTAAACTCCGTTTTCCTTTACCATGACGAACACAGAGATCAATGCCCCCCGCCAAAAATCGAACCCGAGTTCTCTGAGATGCGGATAGACTTGTCCTAACTTTTATAATAATGTAGTACAATTGACAATGATCAAGTGTGAGACAACATAGAATCGATGTGTGCATAGACGATTATTCATTCAGTATTATTCGCAGGATAACTTTACGTGGAGAGAAGATCTATTAATTTATTTACAGTCTGAAATTATGTAAATGTATTATATAAAAATAGTGATGTTGATAAATTATATAAGCAGCGCATGTTCTAAATTGGGAATCTTTTTTAAACTAATTATTTTGTTTTTTTGGTTTTAAAATTAAATAAATTTTAGTAAGGTAATTTTAAGGATGGAGAGTCGATACGCTGACAACGTATCACTCCATATTCAGAATGTGGCATGTAAGATGACAGTCCGCAGTCGTCCTGGTAGGCCAAGGTCCTTAATGGGCTACAGGGATAACGAAGAAGAAGAAGGTTATTTTAAGACATTTTTGAGACATATTACAAACTAAATGTTATAAAAAAATGTTAAACGATGTAAAATAAAATTGTACGAGAATTTTAACGTTCTGAGATGGTTAATTTCTTTTTCAACGTCGTGTTTCACAGTCGCCATATAGTTTCTTAGGTAAAATTGTAAAGGCGCCCTGCTGTTGTTTTTTTGTTTTTTCAGGGCAACTAATGCGAAGGCAGGCTAGATGTGTACTTGTAGCAAGGTCTGAGGTTGAAGGTGATTCAGAGGCGTGAGTCAGCCTGTTTTTGCCCTTTTGCGCGAGCAGCACCTCGTAGGTTTACTTTATCGCATCCCATCAGCCACTCGAGTTAGGCGGAGCCCTTCCGAACGCGAGGGACATATTTTTATTGGCTCCGCACATATCTGCACATGTGGGACCTTCGGAAAATAAACAGTGTCACCCAGAATAAACTGGCGTTCGGCAGACTGCGGCTAAACCAAACAGCCGTGCGATGTAAATATGGCGCCCCTTTGTTAGCGGCTGTTGATCTTGCTTGTAGCTACGTAGAGAGCTGTTCACTTTCGTCGACCAACTTTGCGAAACAAAGTTTGAAGATCGTCCCTGCTTTAAACGCCCGCCCGTGGCCAAATTTTATTAACTTTTAACGTTTTCCAAAAGGAATTGTTCGATTCCAAGAAAGGCAAATATTGTTGAAGGAAATACACATCTAGAGACAGTGACATCTTCAGGAACGATACGCAATATTTTGGATTCGAAGGATAAAATAAAACAATCTGGAACAATAACGTAGTAATTCTCTTAATGTCGTAACCACAATGCACGCTAAGAAAACCTTTCGATAATGAAATAGGAAACCTTTTGACAGTCACAAGTTTTGTTTGTTTTCTTTGTTGTTCTTTTTTAAATTCTTGTAGAGAACTTTTATTCTAAGATATTACAGTTGGTGTGACAAGAAATATAGCATTTACACCTTATATAAATAATTAAGATAAATACATGGAAAAATTGTAATGTCCACTGACATTCAATTTAAAAGCGAGAAAAAAGACAGTTATGTTAGTAAAGATGTACATTATTTAATGTAAAAAACAACTTTATATAATGTACATCTAGTGTGAATAAAACCACAGAAAAGTTGTCTAAATATATTTATTCTCAGAACGTTTCGGCCATAGCCATTATCAACTGGATCTTTCCTCTTAGCGTCTTCTTTGCAGATAATTACAACCATTGCGCTTGTTGTTGTCTTCCGAACTGTTCGGAAAGAGGAAAGATCCAGTTGATAATGGCTATGGCCGAAACGTTCTGAGAATAAATATATTTAGACAACTTTTCTGTGGTTTTATTCACACTAGATGTACATTATATTATTTTACACGGCTATTATTATTGTTTTACAGTTTCAGTGGCGGTGAATTTTATCACAGATTTTGGGATATTTGGGGATATTGGCTAAAAGAGTGCAAAATATAGGAAGAGTTTATGAGAGAAGGTGAATGACGAGCCAGATTATGTTCTGGTCAGACGACGTGTTTAGAAAGCAAGCTTCTTTAAACATTCTCAGTAAGTATAATGTTTTCTTGTTAAGGGACGCGGGGACTGAATTTTGAAATTTTTATAAATGCATTTCTATTGAGCTGAAATTTTAACTGTGTGTTAACAACGCACATTTGCAGCAACGTACAAAATTTTGTTTTTGTAAACTTGTTTCTTGATGAGATATTTTCAAAATTTGGCAATTTTGAAAATGATACTTGCGTTTACGTATTAGAATATATTTTACCTTCTTTCAAATTAATAAACAGGGTTGGTCATTTTTATCAATTTGTCGGTATTATTTTTGAAATTTAATAAAATTGTGGGGAGAAAATAATTTTTTACTAAGAGCACCAAACGGGTACTTAAAAATTATTATTTTTCAGGACTTTGAAAATTTTTTGCAACTAAACTACTTGAACAAATATTAAATTAATACTTGTGTTTGTAGGTATCAGCATGTATATTATGTACAAAAAGAATAGAGAGCATCTTAATATGTGTGACACATAGAAGGTTTCATATGCCATAAATCATGAAGCCCAGAAACACATTTTCCGGAAAAAAGGTAATAATTTATTAATTTAGAATCAAACACATTCAGTAAAAATTGACCTACAGCATATCTTTCCCCTTCTGTATACTGAATTTGCAGGCATATTAATTTGAAAAAAATTAGAAAATCGATTTTTTTCAGATTTTGGCCGAAATTTTAGTCCCCGTGTCGCTTAAGACCATTTTTTCAAAAATATAATAGGATGAATATGCTAATTTAGCTGCCGAAAGCTACCAACGTAGCTTGTGACCATCATAAGGTTTTTTAATTCATTAACAACAATTAATATTCAACGGTCAATGATTATAATGCCTTTTCTTAAAATTGAAATAGGAATCAGTAAGATGTAATTAAATGATTGGCATGATAAGACATATTTGACTCATTAACAGACATTTTTAATAATTTTAAAAATCATTCATGAATAATTATAAATTTAATATGGATAATACATGTCCACAGTGGTTTCTTATTAATCGGAATTTGTATAATAAAACTATTGAATAAACACTTTTTAAAAAAATTAATCAGAACAACGGCCCTTTCGGCAAAAATTACAAAAGTAAAGAAGATATTATAAATTGCAAACAACAAATTTACAATGCCGGAATAAACCGAAATGTATAAATATTTTGCACAATTATGGACGATTTAAATAAATAAATAAAATAAAAATTCTATTCCCAAGAATTAAAAAGAGTAATATAGGACATTTTGATAGTAAAATCTTAATGTTGTTAAATGTTAGACGTATGCTATTCTTGTGGAATTGAGAATGTGTTTCTTTAAAACTTGCAAAAATTAATTCAGGCACAATTTTCCGAAAACTTGGTTTTCAAAATATAAATATTTTGTAAAATTTTATGACATACATTTCTTCTTGTATAAAACCTTTGCGAACAAAATACAGGAATCATCAAAAATCATAGATGTCATATTCAATATCTATTCATCGTTCAGTCGAGATTTTTTTTACATCCTGATCCTGTAAATTCAGTTTCATAGGCTGAGATTCAATTGGAAGTCTTTCTTCAGTACTATTGAATTTACAATACTTGAATAAAAATAAGATATTATAAACGAAGTACAATTAATGACCGAAGATCAGAAATAGAAGAATTTAATTTGAAATAAAGTGTTTCGTCCCCAACTAAAGTCCTTAGTACATTATTTAAGGTATTATAAAATTTCGTATCTGTCATCGTAGTTCACTTTTATTACCTGATTTATAGAAATAAGGTATTATTTAAATATTGAAGTTATTCGTTCTAATTTTTTAAAAAATATTACAATTGAAATATTAACTGTTTTATACATACCCCTATTTTTATGTTGTTACTAAATCTAATATGTCATAACACCGTAACTTCTGATACTGAGCAGTTAAAAACACATTCGGAATTCGTGAATATAATTGGCTGGTCCCAGTTAGTTACATGACATTCTCCAAAATTATTAAACCTGTATTCTATTCTATCTTCTACTATATTAATTTCACAACAAAAATCCCTTTTCATGCCGATAAACTACGCCCCAGCGCTTCTAGCCACATCGTAGGTAGATATTCGAGATATTTGTACTAACACTTAAATATTGTATTAAATGACCTGGAAGTAATTTTTTTCTTAAGAAAAAAGTAAACTGTGGGAGCATTACGAATGCTTTCATTTTTTGTTTCCTTCGAAACAGTAAAAAGCACACGATTACGTCTATCCCTAAGTTTGTAATAGTTTTTTGTTTAATTTTAAGTATGATGCAATTGTACGCAGGAACCAATATGAATTCGGTAATTTAAAAAAAATCCTTTAATTGAGATAATGTTGAGTAATATAATACAATAAGTATTAACATAAACCGATAATGATTTTGTTTGTTGTTTGGGGTAGGTTGGGGGGCGGGGGGTTATAACAACTGCAATCTTAAGATAACGCCATCTTGGAGTTTTCGTTTCAGCTCGTGAATAAGGGGACGGGGGATGGGGTCATTTAAGAGAATGTAAACACGAGGAGTATGACGTAGTCTCGTAATCGCCCCTCGGCACGGTTAGCGGGTCAGGAGTTATCAATATAAATCGCGTTTGCTGCTAACTTGGTTAGGCAGGCTGACACACAGACCCCGTGAGTCAGCACAACAGTTCCCCTACTACACTGCCACCATCTTGAAAAGGCAAGCAACCGGCGTGGTTCTGATGGCCCAACAATCATTTCGGAATAGCGGAGACATGAACCTGTATTCTATTCTACCTTCTACTATATTAATTTCACAACAAAAATCCCGTTTCATCCCGATAAACTACGCCCCAGCGCTTCCTAGCCACATCATAGGTAGATATTCAAGAGCTCCTCAAAAACAGTGCCACAAGAAAGAGCAGTTCTAGAGACATGAACATATGGTATCCAACTTTGGGGTGCACCAGAGAGTGGACAGACAATTAAATCGATCGAACGTTTCGACCAAAACAACCTATAATTATATAAAGATATACCTGTCACCCTGATTCGGATAATGCACCCCCAGGTGCTCACCAGATCAGACAGGGGGGAACTCGCCCACTCGGAAGAAGCATTAAAATATCTGTTCATGTTCCTGTCTCGTAACAACTGCATCTACTCTCACTGCAACTGTTTCAATATGTATTCAACAGTAATACGTCGGGCTTCACGAATAATGTTGCCAATGCCGGTTACAAGTGGCCAAGACGTTGCGCGCCAGTCGCTGAAATTCGGCCGTTTTACAACTCCTCTACCTAGTTATGAAAATTATGTGGTTCATACAACTTTTACCACGCTGTAAAATCATTCGAGAAAATATTTTAGCTGGATTTTCCCTCCAGAAAGGATAAAAAACGGGTCACTGGACGTTGTTCAACCAATGTCCAAGCGGACACGCCATCGTTAAATGCAATTTTGAGGTGATAAACAAAACTATTTTTACCGTCAGGTGTTCATACTCATCCCAACAATGCTCACAAAATGTCATGAAACTTCGGAATACATCCTACAATTTTTGTGTATTAATTATTGAATGTCCCTTGTATGATTATGTTCACGTGTAAACCAAAATTATTTTTAACGTTTTTTGTTTTTGTGAGCCAGTTAATATTATAATTATGATTTTAATTAAATACGTTAAATGTGATATTATATTTATTTTGTTCCGTGACAAACGTATTTCATGTATGTGTTTTCACGTGAAAGGTAACTAAGGTTTTTCATAATCTAAACAAATTTTGTTTTCCCTCTATTTATAATTATAATTAAATATAAAAGGAGGGAAAATTAGAAAAATACATAACTTTATATTATATATATGGTAACAGGAAGTCGTTTTCCGGACGCTCAGCCTTTCGTCGTCATTAGATCTTCATGGAATAATGTAGGGCGCCAGCTAGGTTTTTTTCACAGAAAAACTCCAAAAGTTTAACACACAAGAATTTGCCATTTGCAGTGCCTGATCACGCGGACACGAAGAGCTCTACCTATATTTCCTGCATAAGCTTACGTCAGCGAGGACGTCACTCAGACAACAATTGAATCTAGCCGCAACTCGCGAAACAAGTCGCAGCTTGCATGCTACACTACCTGATTGCATTGATTTTGGCTGGGGCTGTAACTTTATATATTAAAATCTATCTATATATATAATCGTGGAAAATGTTATAATGTTATATAGACCAACAGAAGGTAGATTAAAAGAACTCAAAAATAGTAGAAATTTAAATAATAATTTTTTCACGATCCGTAAATTAGAAAGTACCATGAATTTCTTTGGAATAATGTTAAATTTTATATTTGTAACAAAATCTCTTTAGAAAATTGTAGTTTATTAAAACCTCATTTACATAACGATACCTTCAAATTGAGTAATATTTATAATGCCTTATCAATTATCATTTGATTTATAAAAATTAAAAAGACTTGGTTATACCGAAACATCGTTCCTTAAGGATTTAATTCAAGAAAAGAGCAAAATAAACTACAAAAATTCAATAAATACACCAACCTCTTACTTCAACAAGCCAACAGAAGACTGAAAAATAGGAGTCAAATACGTTTTAGTAGTCTTGTCGTCCATTTAAAACTGTAAATGTTCCTTATTCTCGCTTGAACTTCTTATCGAAAGTGGATGGGAGGACAATTGCCGGACCCTGGGGGAGTCTGAGTCGCACTTGTCCCAGGGGACAGGTGGCGGGATTCGTATCCGGCGGCCTTCCCACACAAATCAGGTGTCCTTCCCCGTCCCTTCGCGACCGACCGAGGGTGCCGAGCTGAGCGGCGGACAATTGAGCAGCAGTTATTGAATACAGCTCAGCAGCCCCTCCCTTCAGTTAAAATATTCCCAGGCTGCACACAACAACACTTTACATAATTGCCAAGCCCCATTACGCTGCGTGCGTGCGACATGAATCAACAGCTAATGCATAATGATGGCGTAAATTGGATCAGGCCATCAGCAGACCAAGGCTTCTGCAGCTTCTTCCCTGTCAATTCAGACCTTTTTTGTCCGACGACCTGGAAAACTCTCCAGACAGTGCTTACTGTACATACTATACTTTCACAGCAGCAAGCTGACGACAATGACTGTCCAACTGACCTTTCACTGAATCTTAAATCCATCAGCCAAAATTTCAATAATGACCCTTTCCTATTCATCAACTTCAACAACAATCGCATCGTTACGTACAGTTAGGCTAAGATTAATGAGTCTAAATTTTAATTAATTAGAACAAAGCACACGAAGTGTCTAATTACAGAATAAAGATAAGTATGAAGAAATTGCTTGTTTACATTAAGATAAACCTTAGTTACCTTTACACGGGTAAACACAAACGTGAAATAAGTTTTCCACGCAATCAATTAAATATAATAAAACTTTTAATTTAATAAAACATATAATACAGAAGAAGAAGAATTATGATCTTAACTGGCTCACCGTAACCGAAAAGCCAAGTAGATATGTACGTTACAAAATAATTTTGGTTTACATGTGAACAGCTGTTGTGTGAGTTGGGAATAAAAAATTGAAAGGTTATTTAAAAGATAACAGGAAATTCATTCACAAAAGAACTTAACTAGGAAAAACATAAATGACGGAAATGTGTACAAATTTTGAAGGTTCGGCGAAGAAATGAGATCTAATACAATATCAGGATAAAAAACGTGGGCGGTACCCTTCTAGACGTCAAGGATTTGGAACATGACGTCGCATCACCGCCAGCTACTCTGTAAGGGTGTTTTCTTCATCTTCGACTTTTGAACTCTCTCATATACATCCGGCACCAAGAGTCGGTTCCTGCCCGTCTGCTTCAAGTACCACGAGCCGAATAATAATTCACACAGCCTCACTGCCTCATAATTTATCTTTAACAATCGATTTCTCTTTCAACCACGAAACTCCTTTGGTTGATGTAATCACGTAGTATTTAAAGTTCTCGTTGTCTTCGTGGGTCCCCGATTCCTGTGGAAGCTGTTTGTGGGAATTCCGCAGGTCATATTCCTACGTGCCCAAAAGCCATCCCAGGGGATTACAGGCGGCACCATGCCCGACTTTCTTGCGCCAATTCCAAGTTCCCAATCCTTGCTATCTTTATATTAAAAAATAATAAAATATCAACTATCGCGCTGCACAGTTTTAATCATACAAGGACATTCAATAACAAAGAGAAAAATTAATATACCAAAAAAATTGTAGGAGGTGTTCGGTACTTTCATGACATTAAATGGGTAATTCCGGTGATGATCTAAAAACACCTGACGGTAAAAATAGTTTTTATAACCTCAAAAATGCATTTAATGATGACTTGTCCGCTTGCTCATTAGTTGAACAACGTTCAGTGATTCGTATTTTGCTTTCTGAAGGGAAAATTCAACTAAAATATTTTCTATAATGATTTTAGAGAGAGATGAAAGTTGTATGAACCGCATAATTTTTATAACTAGGTAAAGAAGTTGTAAAACGGTCCAACTTAAGTGACTGACGCACAACGTCTTGGCCGACTAGTTGAAGTGGCAATTCCACTTTAAACCCACATTGGCTACATTATTCGTGAAGACCGACTTATTACTGTTGAATAAATATTAAAAATAGCTCTAAACGTTATCAGTAAGACTACAAGTACAGAAAAATAAATGTAAGGTTGGTCCGCCAAGCCTCCCTACAGTCTTACCCATATAAGGTTCCCTCTCGATTTACACTCAATGAGGCATTACATGGACAACAGTTCAGCAACAACGAGGAGGTCAAAGATCTTGTGGGGGAAAAAACTGACTCAAACAACAAGATAAAGACTTCTTTGCAACATCAGTTCATTGTTAGAACTAGTTTGTTTATATTCACGGCGATGACGTTGAGAAATACACAAAAATACACATCTCTTTATCTAAATGACTTTGTCTAGTTAATTATTGAATGTCCATCGTTAAATACGTGCTATAACATATTTTTGTGGCTCCGTACTCGTGATGTGATCCAAACGCTGCCACTGTGTAATAATAGCAGCATTCAGCCATCAAGTAAAATAGAAAAATGAAGAAGGGTTCACCTCCAGAAAAGAAGTGTTGTCAAGGATTGGCCATCGCAATAGGAACGAATTCAATTCAATCGAATGTTTTATGTAACTGATGACACCCAGATGAACTCTAATCCTGCAAACATCCAGAAGCGATTTCCGATACGTGACACGACCTCAAAGAGATCACTCATGTTGAGGGAGGCTGGGTGGGGTGCGAGCAAACATGAAAATGAAACATTGACGCTGCTGGGTCCCAGCAGCAACAATGGCGCCGCCCACAGGCTGTGTAATCCCCCAGCAAGTGGCGCATTACACGGCGCTTGTGAGCGAGTGGTGGGTCACGTGCCTGAGAGTCAAGTGGCAGGCACGTGGCAAGTGCGCCGGGTACCGGGATCTGGTGTCAGCCACGACCGTGAGAAGGCCCCGTCTGCTCTCACGCGCACCCCAGCAGCTGGTCCACGAACCAATCGATCTCAGTCCTCAATCGGCAGTCCATAGAAATTTCATTCCGTCCTCGCACCCCCCTCCCTATCGAGATGCCATCTGGTTTCAAATTTTCAGTCTATAGAAGCCCTAGTCTTTCATCCCCTTAACAATATCAACTAATTGATTCCTCAAAAATGGACGAAAATCCCATTCTCTCATCTTATTTGGAAATTTTATGGAGCATATTTGTTTTGGAAGTATCTTCAGAAGACATTTGGGATAGTAAAAGGAGAGCTGCAGAGTTGAACTGAACCAAATCCAACTTTTATCAAATTCATTCTGCGTAATATAGAACCAAGTCCAAGTTTTTTGCCACTACTCATCAACAGTGGAGCGCTTTTAAAACATTCCTCATTTCCTTCATTATAACATGCCATCACTTCAGTTTTATGTTACCTTGGTTCATTTCCTTATAGAAATTATATTGTAGATCCTTTCCTCAACAAATGAAGTCGGCAAAGTAGATTGACTACTTACCAAAGTTGTGACCTTCCTCTTCCTTGACGATATCGTTGATGAAACGTTGTTTACATGGAATCCAACTTTTAAAATCTGGTAGTAACGCCGACACACGACGTCAGGGAGAAAAGAGATTAGACGAGCTACCGTTTTTTTAGGGTGACAGACTGTATAGGGGTGATCCAGTAACTCGCCGGTTGAAACTGGACTTGTAGGCGATCAAGGTTACATTTTTAAACATTTTACATATTTTCATAAAAATTTAACAACTGAAGAGGGACCAAATGAGGTGATGAAACGTCGTTTAATCTATATGTTTTAAGTGTCTGTAAAAAACTGGTCGGTAATATATTTCAATTATTGTGTGTTGTGGTATTCAGTCCTTAGACTGGACTGATACAACCTTCCATGATGATCTATTCTACGCAACCCTTTTCCTTCCTACATTACTACCACAGCCCTTAGCGTATCCTGGTCTTCCCTCTTCTGCATTTGCCCAACACACTTCTTTCGAATGCTAATTTTACAAGACCCTCATGTCTTAAAACGTAGCCTATCAATCTATCCCTTCTCTTGGTCAACGTCCTCCATATTGTTCGCTCTTCTCCTATGCTGTATATTACTTCCTCGTTAGTGATTCTATCCACCCATCTGATATTCAGCATTCACCTATAGCACCACATTTCAAAGGCTTCTGTTCTTTTCCTTTCCGCAACTCCTATTGTGCACGTTTCGCGCCCGTATAACGCCACACTAAATACGAATGTTTTTAGCAATGATTTCATAATATTCACCCTTATATTACCCGTAAGTAAATTCCTCTTTTTCGCGAAAGCCTTCCTTGCCTGTGCTATCCTATTCTTTATGTCTACTATATTTCTACCATTCTAAGTTATTACGCTTCCTAAGTAGCAGAAATCCTTTCCGTCAAAATATTCTTCCCAATATAACACAATTTATAATCTACTGTTTCCCATACTACACTCCATTACCTTGGTTGTCCCTCTACTAATCTTCATATTGAACTCTTCCTCCGGGACTCCGTTCATGCCATTTATTATGGTTTTCAAGTCTTCTTCTGACTCACCTAATACTAAAATATCATAGGCAAAGCGTAGGATATCTTTTCCACATTCCAATCATACGTCAATTGATTTACTATTTATTGTTTTTTGACCTACGTATTCTATTTCTACTTGTTTCGACGATAGTCTCAAAAATATCCGAATTTCTATCATTATCCTTAATCCGAAACTTGTTAACACTAACGTTAAATAATGAAATGAAGTATGGATTTAGATGGTTGCATTTTCATAAAAAAAATTAAATCAAAATTACAATTTATCAATTTTATATTTATTTAAAGAAAATGTGTACAAAAGAAATATGATAAGTTAAAAAATATATATTGAAAAAAAGAAATATATAAGTTAAAAAATATATATTGAAAACTGCTTGAACATGAGGTTCTACCGCCAGATTACTGTGTTTTAGTATGGAAACTGGAAAGAAAATTTTGAGAATTAATTAATAAATTTACGTCACAAAAACTGTTGAAAATTCCGACGGTTTACCAGAATGGAATTGTGTTGCGCTTAAAATGAATATGACCGAAGGTTCAGAGATATAATGTGTTTTACTTCAGAAATGAAGATTTTGGGATGGGTTTAAACGTTACTTTTGTTAAGGAAGTTACTGTTCAGTGTGATTTAAACTGTATTTTAAGAGTATCGGAAAAGCTGTTTCGCCTATCGGACCAAATGATTTAAGAAATGACACCGGCGCGGTGGCGCTGTCGATGCGTCTGGCAAGGCGTGGGAAATTAGTGGCTCTTGTGTCCTTGGCCTGAACATCTGCGCGGCTAAGAAGAGAGGAGAGGAGCAATTAGCAGATTGAGCGGGGGCGGGGGAGGGGGAGGGAGGCCTGAGCCGCGTCCCCTGGGCGCTGCCACGCGCTAAATTACCCGAGCCGCTCGCCTGCCGTAGATTGTGGAAAAAAACGTCAAGTTGATGGATGGCCGTAAACAAGTTACACCTGCAGCACCGTATTCGCGCGTGTCATAATAGGAGCCGACTCTGCCACCCAACTTCTTTGCTAATCACCATCGCTTTGCCTTTGACAGTTTATGCTTCCTTCTGCGTGAGATGGTCGCTCTGAATAAAGGATGACTGGGGAAGCTGTACGTGCTTCCGTCCCTGTAAAACTTAAGTGCAAATAAGCCGTGTTTAAAGGCTTTGCTGTAAGTATCAATTCGGAAGAGTATATCCAGAAAACAATTTCCATGTTGTCGTAATATGTAATAAAAATTAAGAAAAATATTTACAGATACCTACGAAGTTGTCCTATACTCTTAAAATACAATTTAAATCACACTGAATAGTAACTTCATTAAAAGTAACGTTTTAACCCATCCCAAAATCTTCATTTCTGAATCAAAACACATTATATCTGTGAACCTTCGGTCATATTCATATAAAACACAACACAAGTAATGAAACATATCAGTAACTAACAATTGTCAATGTCCTCGGCATATCACCTGATGATTATATTTCATTACGTGAGTTAGAATGAATATTACATCAAGGAAATTTTCAGGAGTAAAGGTTTCACATGTTTGTTAGACAAGGAAATCAAATACGTACTTCAAATATTTAATTACACAGAAAAGCTTGAAACCTTGTTAATAGATAAATAATTCAGCTACTATCTCTCTCAATATACTTAATTATTATTGTATTTCTTATTTTAAATTTAATTTAATGTTAATTACTGCATTAAATGTATGTATGGTAAAATCGTCGCCAGGCACAGGTAAATAATTACAGGAAGAAGCTTCCAGCCATGAATAGTCCACAATTTACCGGAAGGCCCAGTATGCGGGCAGAGGGAGAAATCTCTTTCACCGACCAATACGGAAATAGGTAACAGATTTGGATGGTGATGCTAAGACCAGTTTTCCACTAATTATTTGAACTGTAAGGAAAGGTAGAGGGCAGAACAGTGAGGCAAAAAATTGAGAGAAAGAGTACAGAATTAACAGAGCAGATGGATATCCACGTAGTCCAATGAACCGGACTTTGCTTCCAGTCTTGTGGCAGGAATTCTGTTCTGGTAAACCGTCGCAATTTTTCCTTTCTAACAGTTTTTGTGACGCAAGTTTATTAATTTTTTGTCAATAATTTCTTTCCGAAACACTGTAATCTGGCGGTAGAACCTCATGTTCAAGCAGTTTTAAATATATATTTTTAACTTTTGTATGCATTTTCTTTAAATAAATATAAAATTGCTAGATTTTAATTTTGATTTAATTTGTTTCACCACATGGTATGGCACACTACTAAAGTTCGGTTACGACGTTTCGTGCAAATGTTTTTACTGTTTCAAGGATGCATGTTAACCCTCAATTTCATAATTTAACAACTTTTGTTGTAAAGATATTACATTTTTATTGAAATTAAATTCAAATATTATGCTCAAAAAATTAAACTTAAGAGTATCTAGACTGATGAGGTAATCAAATTCCAACCGAAGGTAAAATTTGTATGGGTATTAAATTACAGTTTCTACAGTTCATAATAAATTCGACTTTCAATCGTGACCTTACTAATTTTTAAGTGAAATTTAGTTAAGATTTAATCGTCTGATGCATAATATATCCACATTATATTTCATGAAACTTAAACTAACTTCACGTTTTACCAATTTCAGCTCACAGCCAAGTCAACAACAGGTAGGTACCGACATTTTGTTAGTTTAAATTGAATTTTTTAGTGAACTGTTAATTAGACTTAAACTACATTTTACTGTATTAATAATTAGATATGGCAACTGAAGGAAATGAGTTCTTGATGATATATAATATTTTTAATTCCCAAGAAAGATCATTTATAAGAAATGGTAGAAAAAACCTTTATTCGAAAAAGCGCTGGCAAAGTCAGTAGCTTTACTCCACTGAGAACTTTCAATAGATTACATCCAACGCTGTTATTATGTTACACACCATTGTGTAATGTGATATATTATTTATATGATGTTAATGTGCTTTTTATGAAACGCTTCAGTGCATCTGCCTGGAAACTCGAGCCGTTAAATATTTCCTAAGCAAGGACTCCAGTTAAAAATATTACAAAGGGATGGAGGCGACACCGAGAGCTCTGCACGTCGATTCTTGTGAACGACGTCAAATTGTATGTTACGATTTCCTTTGAGGGATGAAATAACTAAAAAGCAAGGGGGAGTTTGGAAGCTCACGTCCACCAATTCTGGAACGATAACAACAGACATCCAAGCGTCACTCGACACGTTTGCTAAAAATAGAAATCATTAATAACTAAAAAAAATTAAAACGGTAATACCTAGAAATGATTTGCAGCTCATTAAATATTTCCGTTCATATCGAAGCATTTCAACCACGTCTTACTTAATTTCTTTACTTATTAGTAGTTAGTTAGTTTGATGCTTCGCATTTGCCTATTATCGTATGTGGATATAAATTTTGAATTAAAATCTTTACAGATGAAGATGACCTGAAGCTTCTATTGTCAGTCTGGATTATTTTCAAATTATATGAAAATATATTACTTCCAAAACCTGTGCATAGAGAAATGAAAGTCACGTAGAGATACAATGTGCAGTAATTCTCTTGAAGTGGGGGATGGGCTAAGTTAAATTTAACATGAACTTTTTTTGGGAAATTTGGTAGTGTGTAAAAACTATTCTGAAAACATTGACGCGACTAAACATATTTTCGGATTCGCATATGTTGTAGTCAAGTAAAAGTTAAGGGATGATTAAAATAAGGTGTGGTGAAAAAAAAACTTATGGCGAAACGTTCAGCACACCAGTCACGTGATATGGGCAGTGTTCGCAGAAATGGTGTGTTGTCAAAAATAAAAAATCCAGTTGATAAACCGAGTATAATTTGTTACATAAATGATTTCTTACACACTACCTTTTTTTAATTATTTTGTACTATTAAACGACAGATCCTATGTGACATAATATATTACATAAGTAAAGCACAGGAAATTATTTTTATAAATTTATATAATTGTTACATAATTATTTTAAAGCATAATACTAATAATTAAGAAAGCTGTCAAGGGAAAACTGGGATTGCTATGTTTGGCGGAGCCGAGAGGTAAAGAAAAGCTTCTGTAATTGTTTCAATTTTCACGTATGATGTGAAACAACTAATCTAATTGGATACTTTTTATAAATCAAGACTGTGATAAGAGGATTTCTGATATCCATAGCATCGACACATACTAGAGATCAGTCTACTATGGGGTGTTTTCAAGCAAGGGTCGTGGAGTAAATCCACAAAAAGTTATCCGCTGGACATCGATGAGTGAGGGTTGACAACCAAAATCCTTTTTTTTTCAAATTAAAGCTCGTTAACTTTCCTACTGTCCATTGCTAGTCTTGATGAGTGTTAAAGTCAAATTTCTGAGACCAATAGAAATTCGTGCCGACCTCCTGTGGTCTAGTATGTGGTTAGCGTTTCTGCCATCCCGGGTTCGAATCCTGGCGTGTGCTTGGATGTTTGTTCCGTCTTGGTAACTAAAACTGGGATTCAGACTGTCGGAGAATCGATGCGCTGAGCACGTATCTCTCCAAATTCGGAATGTGTCATGCAACATGACAGTCCGCAGTCGACCCGGTGGGTTAAGGGTGTGAATAGAGCCAAGGAAAAATACGAATAGAAATGCGGAGCTAGGAAAGTGGATGGAAAGTGTCCGTGACTGGCAGCTGTTTCGGGAGAACGGCGACAACAAACACCAGATGCAACTCAGGTGTCCCGGGTTCGAATCCTGGCATGGGCTTGGGTGATTATGATGTTTGAGAAAACTTACTTTGATACCCCTAAATGAATATAAGTTAGCCTAACCTTCCATGAGTTGATGCGATTACAAACACACTGGGAAAAAATACCAGATGCCGAGATTCTATGCTCGATCGTATGAGATTTTTCGGGACAACTCACCGTAAATAATCCATAATATAGTTCACGTATGAAGAAAGTACGTTTCTTATAGTAGACGCAGCTTATAATCAGCTACAATTTTTATTTAAAACATGCAAATACTATTGGTCCAAACCATAAAATAAATTACGGTATGTTTGATCAATCGATTCTTCGTCACTGTATATTTATTTTATTTGGCACAATTCGTTTTGTTATAACCAGAGAAAAAAATTCTTTGTAAATTTTGTAATACAGCCTTGGTGTGTTTTAATTTGTGTGTTTCATTTTGAATAAAAAATTTTGCCGCGTATTGCCAATCTTTAAAGCTATTATTCAGCTGCATCCATATAACGGCGGAACGTAAGTAGCTGATATCAATAGTGATCCACAATATATATTTACTTCATCTTTAACTTATTTCAACTGTGGGGCAAAAATCTTCGTAATTTTCGTTACATAATACTAAAATTGTTCTCTGGGTATTTCAAAATGTCTTGTTGACAATAGTCTAGTATTATAATAGACAGAAGGCTGTGATAAAATAAGTAAGTTACAAGTAAAAGACTAAATCATCCTTCCCTAAAAAGGGAAAGTGAATGCTTGAAGTTTACTACTAAGAGCTTCGTGTGCTAAGATACGGTTAAATGATGAGCGAAATCATAGAAGACTCTAAGTTTCAGAGGTCTGGCAATATTCGCCGTTCGCTGACAGAAGCAGCGTCGGCCACTGCCTCGTAACTTGCTCCACTCCATAGTAAAAGTTGGAGGAACTAGAAGAGGTCGTCTGCTATAAATTAACGCAGGACAAACAAGGGCCCCGAGATAGCATGCGACGGTAAAGGAGATTTACAGCCGAAAAGAGGCTTGTTTATTTGTTTGCCCTGAAGACGCATTGACACCAGGTCGTCTGAACCGAACTCGGGGTGGTGAACTTTTAGCTGAACGCCAACAAAATCAAATAAACTGCCAAATTCATTACGATTTTAATGGGCCACAATGTGAACTTGAATTTTAGAAATAATAAAACCCCGCTATATGTTTACATAAAGAACCAAATATTAACCTGTAAAGGTAATTTACGAATAGTATACAAAATACACATTCACAGTTCAAAAATATGATGGGTCTTTTTACAGTTGTGATCAATACCAGAAAACATTGAACATTCGTCACCAACGGATTTAATTAAATACCCGTTCTTCGTGTATTCGTTACAAATCTTTCTGGAATTGTTGCCTTTTTATTAAATTACAACGAAATTTACGAATGATATAAAATGGCCTTAATCTTAACAGACAAATACCAATACTTATCTGACAAATACAAAGTTTTTTCTACCAACTGGTATCAAGTGAATATTAAGAAAGAAATTGATAAATTGATATATAACAACAAAGACGCAACAGAAAAGATATCACTTGAGTAACAAAAGACCATAGGTCTTACTTGAAGAGTCACAGTCTTTTTGAATTTTAATACAATCCTTTGAAACAAACTAATGTTGATCATTTCTGAAATAAGTCTACGTTTATAGTTATTCTCAACATCAACGATTTTCACATCTGTCTATTTAAATTTATGATCATTAAATAGAATATGTTTAGTAATAACAGAATGTTTGTCAACTTGTAGCGTATTTAAACTTCCTTGCAATCAATTCTGAATACAACGAAGTGAGTATCTTCCTTAGAAAAGGGATCTTTTACATTCTTGACAAAACAACGCAGAGAATTGGTTCATTTGTAGATAATGCCAATGTTGAATTGGCGAAATAAAGTCATTAGATGTCAATTAGATATTCGGGATATTCTGTTTGGGAATGTTGGTTGATAGATGTGATAATTTCTTCAGCCTTTTTTTGGTTATCAGGCTGCATGAGGGTGATCCTGAAACAGGAAACTCCCCTTTAATAGCATAGGAAGGGGGAATGTGGAAGGTAGAACAAAGTAGAAATTTACGAATTTGAGAGTAGATAAAACAGATAGTATAAAAATTGGTTAAGAGAATGTCAGTGATAATGGCTAAATTCATGGAATGGTGAGTCTGGTCAGAAAGTAAAATGGCCCTGTCAACAAAATTAAAAATCATAGCCCTTTTTTGACAGAGGGGGTGATTGCGGAAAAAATTGACGACACGACCTGAATAAGTGGCTGTCTAAACAATTGGTATAAACTTTGTTATTGAAAAATGTAATGGAAACGTCAAGAAAGTTAAGGCTGTTATTAATACCAACCTCAACAGTGAATTGGAGTCTGAGGTCATAATCATTAAACATTTGAACCAAGATATCTAATTTTGAAGATGGAATAATGCAGAGTATGTCATCAACATAACGGAAGTAACATATTGGGTCAAAAAAAATTACTGCCCATTATGCAAGTAGATTATTTAAAATGGATTCCATATTCTGCAAAACAATTTATTTGAGCAACCTATAGCGATCGACGCTTCAAGAGTGCATCTAGAGAATAATTCTTCTTAGACTCTAAACTGGACAGAAAAATTTTCCGTTGAATTAAATTTTATTGCTTTTCTGTGCTTGAATATTTCAACCGGCATGGATGTAACCATTGCAATGAAGTACTTGTAACAAAGGTAAAAATATTTTTGTCTGGTGCTGAAGATGGCTGAACCGTAATCAGCCACGAATGGTACGGAACTGTTCCCAAGTTCAGTTCCCCACTGCAGGCACAATCGGCTGTGGAGAAGGGCTCAAAATTAAGGAAATTCTGTCAAATGAGTACAGATAAATAATCAGGTCTGCGTTGATGAGCGACGTGTCCCTGCTGTGTCGCAGCTTGTTTGGAGAACTAATGAGCTTCTCCTGCACAGCCTGAATTATAACAAACAAGATTAAGGACGCTCTTCTCTATTTTTCCCCTCCGTATGCGGTTTTGTTGTCGAGTTGTTTTATAGTCGTTCTTCAACTGAGCCTAGGTCCGAATGGTTATTCCAGTCGGCTTCCACAGTGACGAGGCACGGATCAGGTCTTCACGGATGATGTATAATGTCCAGATATTATTATAAAAATGCCAGTTGCATCTATCTAGTCATCGTAGACCATAGGACTTGCTTAGATTACACAAACAAGCTACCAAATCGCTTCCAAATCTGCGTCCAAAAGGGAAATGTCATCTTCAGATCTCAGGATTTTTTTATGTTTCAATTTCGTGGTTCTCTACCTGCAACTGAAAACAATATATTTCCTAACACCAATGTTTTAAGAATTGTTTTTACACTACCAACTGGTCTCAACAAATTTTGGGGTTAACTGAGCACCCGTCTACCCCCTCTACTATATCGTGAAAGTTGTCTACTGCGCATCGTGCTACCACACGACAAGCTAAATCTCCTCAGTTATACATTGTTATGTTACGTTAAGTTTTAGGTATTCTAAGACATATTCTTTCTTTTGAGCAGAATACAAGCAGAGCCTAATATTGTCCCAACATCGACACCTGGACACCTGTCTGATAAATCCGGGTCTCTGTGCGCCAAGTAAGTTTCTTCATTTTAAATTATGTAACGGCATAGCCTACCGCTACCACAGTCTTACATCCAAATCAAAAGTTTGTCTTTCGGCTTTTTTTATAAGGGTCAGACACATGAATCTGTTACATTTCATAAACAAATGTTTTATACGGTATACGCCCCACGTTGGGAGCCATATTTAATTTGCGACGTTTTTATTTCATTTTAAACGACCTCGGATTAATGGTTAAATAACGTATTGATATTAAAACATTAACTCGAGGAACCTTTAAGGAAGAGAGCATTCAGAATAGATTTTTGTAAACAATAAATTAATTTATTTAACAAATTAAATAAAAGTTGAATGTCCACTATTAGTTCACTTCCGACAAATGACAATCATACGGAAACATAAGCTTTGTTCACAGGGATGTGGGATATTATTTTAGAACACTCTTTGCCAAAGATTATTGTTAAATTGGATGTGATAAACATACAATATCCCTTGATGGCGTCCTCTGGCTTTTCTCTGGTTTTTTATTCTGATTACACGAAGCCTTATGGGGTAAAAATGTTCTCATCTACTTCTTTAATCGAAAATCCGTTACAAACCTGAGATGATAAAGTTTTACACCTTTATTATTTATATTTTTGTTTGTGTTTATAATATTTAAACATTAATTAGTGTCATTTTAACCGATGTATATAAATTTAATAATCCTAATCCCTAACCACCCGAATCAAATATTAGCATTTGGTAGTCCAATCTTTACAGCACGTTTGTAAATAATTGTAATCATTACAATATATTCGTATAAATCAGTAGTGGTAAAACTGGAAGACACGGAATACGAATCATCCACGTGAATATTTTGTAAATATTTAAATAAAATGGAGTTGCGACTGTGGCCAGGGGGCGAGGAAGAAATGTTTTTTCCGAGTGGCAGCGACACATGGGCCTTGATTGCAGCCGTAAGAGTTGCGACGTGCCATGCATATTCATCGACGCGCTGCAAAATACACACGCGCGTACGCCAGCGCCGCGACGCCCCGTCATATTTGTACAGCGCCGCCAAGGAAATCGGGGAGCTAATAACGTGCCTTCATCTACATGCGCCAGTCTCGGCTGGGCGAAGAAAACCTTGCCCCTGCGGGATTAATTAAGCAACATGAAGCATGACCGGAAACTACGTACAAATGACCACGCGTCAAATGCTGCAAAGCAGACTTGCGACTTGTCATCAATACCATAATTTTCTCCATAAAAATAATACACTTATTTGCAGTCACAAAATTTAGTTCTTCACATTACTGGAACTGATTTGCTAAGCAATTCATGATTCATAATTATTCGAATTTATAAATCAATCTTAACAAAATTCAATTTTTCCAATAACATATTGTTTATTAAATCTTTTATTTTAGTTTAATATTCCTGCAACGCTTTCTCTACTATTCGTTATATTTTTTTTCACAACCCTGAGAATTCACATGAGGCTCGTAACAAAAAACTTGTTTTTTATTATTTTATTTTGTATGATACCTAAGGAGAAAATGAATTTAAAGGACTTAATGAAATATTTAATAATTACGATTAATTATTATTGAGCTCCACAGTTGGGGGACAATTTAATGTATAAATCATAATAAGATAGATTTAGAAAGGTTCTAAAGAGAAAATAAAATATTTAATTTATAATTCTAAATTAATAACAATAAAACAAACAATAGAATTGACTTAAATGATACACAAATGAAATTGGTAGCAATAATAAATTTATATTGACACTCGTTAAAATAAGGGTCACCTGTGGGGTGAACCAAATGGAAGAAACGTAGTTTATGGCAAATAGGTCCTGGTAATATGTACTCTATAAAATCAAAGTTAATGATTACCGCGAAGACTGCAGCTGCATTGTTTGGCGGCCTTTTTCTCTAGTCTGCTTCAGTCTGCGCCGGCTAAGTCGATTTCGTGTTGGATAACCTGGTCGTATCGATGACGCCTTGAGACGAAACAGCGGAGACTCCTACCAAAATTTATATATGTGGAGGTCTGAAAAACTCCAGCCCTCTCCGCAGCGGTTCTCAATTTTAATCGTCTCACCGGCGGCTAACAATTTTTCTCTCCCTATCTCAACGTACCCGTTTTTCAATATATAATTTTAAACACCTTAGAAATTAAACATAAAACAATCATTGTAGCGTCGCAAAGTTATTTCTGCCACCTTTGATCGAAGCAATGTCTGGTTCAACCGACCACGTGTTTGCGAATCTTCTGCGTCCCTCCTCGCCCTCTTTTTAAGACCAACCATCTATATTCCGTCGCTTCCTCAGCCTTTCTTGCCTCGTTGTCCCTTCCTTTCGTGTATTTCACCTCATTACTGTAAATTTTTCTTATCACCTCCGGGTAAATCTGTTAATAATTTATTGATTGGCTGGCTGGCGAAAATACTGTTCTCCTCCGTCAGGGTTTGGATTACTCCCTGTCGCCTGCGGACTATTTTATCAAAATATTCTCGACCTAACCCCATCGAAAGACAAACATTTAACGCAGTGAAGTCACACTGAAAATCAAATAATAATAACTGTCAAGTGAATCACACGAGAAAAACGGACTATAATTTATTCAACTTCAACTATAAAGAGGAAATTATATATTAAATTAAATTTAGTTATTTTTTTGTAATCTCGCTGAATGACTCTATTACATCGTCGTAAATTTTTATTTAAATTCCATAAATATTTACAATAATGATAAACCAAAAATATATCAATACAAAAGTTATTTGAGTCTCTGTAAGAAAATTCCACGTATCTGGATTAAACAATTTTTTTTAATTAGTCCAGTGACGCAAATTGAACAAGTTACATACAAAACACGCACGAGCGTTAAATATACAAATATGATTGGCGAGCCGCATGGCAAAACATGCTAATGTCTATTTATTATGAACACCAGGCCGTTCTTTTCTATACTGATTATATGAAAAGTTATAAAGAATACGACTCGAGAAAAAAGAATCCGAAAGTAATAAAGGGAAGTTAATAAATGTAGAAAATGGGAAGATTAAGTAGACGGATTCAGATCGTGTAAAAGAGTATAATAAAAGGATAATATAGAAAAACAGTGAATATTTAATATAAATAGGCAGAAAAGACAGAATAAATAGTCATATATCCAATTACAAATTATTCTTACAAATTCATCCTTATATTAAGACATCTTATTAGGAGATATCTCTGATATGCTTTTTTTATTAATTATTTGGCCATTAAGTATTGAATCATTAAATATTATCGGATATTTTTCAATTAAATTTTAAATAAGATATTATTATAATTATCGAATATCAAACAAATGTTGATAATATCGTAAGCTGCGTATATTTATTTAATGAGGCGACATATTCTTGGAAAATTGTTTATAAGAATTCGTTGTGCGAATAGTTACTGAAATTAAAGAACGACCTCGTGTTGAGGAAGCCTACCTTGGTAAGTCTGGACAGAGAAAGGGAATTGTAGTGGAAGTTGAGTATTGTTTAACTGTGAGCCGCCGCCCCTCACGCTGAAAATGCGTGTAATGTTTCTCACCTCTGGCAACTAAAGCCGAGCCCTGTGCAAATCCCATTTCCCGCCCTCGCAGCGACGTCAGACACAGTTTTAAAATTCACACAGCGCCGCGTTAAGCGCGATTAAAAGTTGCGTCCCTGTCACGCAGGGCAAGTGCGTCTTTGATGTCCGCCTGCGACAAACGGACTAGCGTCGCTGTAAGCCGCGCCTTATTTACATCAAACAGATAAAAATAAAAGCAACAATCAGAAATTTACAAAGTACCGTTATATGTGTATGCTTTCCCTTGAAAAAGAAAACATTGTTGTATTACCGGCCGTGCGGAGGGCGCCAACTACTTGCTAATATATACTCGGGAGCAATTCAAACTTTAATTTCCTATTCTTTCTCTTAAACGACGAGAATACTTGAACATCCTATAATACGCATCCGTTCCTCCTCCATCAGAAGAAAAATCTCAGGGTTTTGAAGGCATAAATATGGAGCCAAATTAAAACAGCGATTATAGCATTTTTCAAATTGGAGCCGATATAACCTTGAAACATTTCCCTATTGTCCACTCAGCTGCTCTGCAGTAAGGGTTTGTTGTCATTCATTATTGACTGTATCCTGAGTGATCTCATTAGCTGAAGGCCAGAACAGCTCCCACTTGAAATTATTAAAATACGATTAATTAGAGGCATAAACCCAAGATACTATTTTCCATACAGCTCACGATCCGAAAACATATACTTTCCAGTCTGAGATGTAACTGGATAGATTTGAAAGAAAAATATTGCTAAAAGTATGTGGCCCTGTGCAAGCAAATGGAATTTGGAGAAATTTGGCAAAATGCAGAACAGTACGAGTTGTATAATAAACAAAAATTATCCTTTACTATAAGAGAAAAGCAATCTTCATTTGTCTGATTACTAGACGGGATACGGTAAAATTAAAAAATCTGTATTAAATAATAACCTCTGAATTTGAGCCAGCAATCTCATTCGAAAAAGCACGTTCTTGAATTAAAACAATGAGTAAATGTAAAAGTGAATAAATAAATCAGCCTCAGAAAAATAAAATTATTAAGATAAGGTCGTAACACTACGTTGCGTTCCTTCAATTTGAAACATTATCAGGTAGATATTGAAATCTAAAAGGTTATTTTATGATCAGGTTTATCATCATTATTACTGTGATAAAAAAATAATTAATGTCTAAATTGTAGTAATTTTTAAAATACTACTCATTATTATTTTAGAAATTTCTATGAAATCGGAAAAAAATAAGGCCTGAGATGTAATTTTCTTAAATTATAATACAGCTCACTAATACAGGCAAATATACAAATTCCGGAAATATTTATTGTAACGCTCCACGAGCAGAGTTTAATAATTATCTCGTATTTTAAATATTATATTTGTACATTTTATTAGAATTTTTCTTTTTACGTTTTTCGTGTGCAAACTGGTAAAACAGGCTTGAACATAGAATAGATTATAAGAGTTAGTAAAATGATTATGAAAACAGTATTCTGTCGTACAAGAGCCTGGAAAGGGACTGAACCGAAAATCTACATTTCTAGTTGGATATTTATGATAGAAATAATTTATAGAATGCCCAAAACAGTCTATAGAGGCTGGTCTAACTATCCTAGCTTCTCTGCTATTATTTGCTTCTCAAGAACTATTTTGTATTCCAACTGAATTATATTAATATAATTTTCATTGGTTTACTGCCTTAAATTTTTTATTACTTTCACTGAATTTTTATCAAATTTACGTCTGATAAAAAATATAGATGTGATTAGAAGAACAGTAAAATGATGCTAACGTATAGTAGACTATAGTGTGGAAATCAAAATTCCTTAAATCAGCCAATCAGGATGGAAATTGGTTAGTCACATTTTTCTTAAATATATAGAATATATTTGAAGCGATTACGCACGTCAATTCAACGATTAGTGAGACAGTTCCTTGTCCGATCCGTCACACTTCTGTATCGAAAGTGATATATATTATTTTTTCCCCGTTAACTTCTCCTCTGTTGAGCTAATGTCACTTGACGCGTCGTCACTCACGTCACGCTCCAGACCTGTTCGTTCTACAGTTTGGGGAAAAATATATATAGCAATAAGTAATGGCTCAAAGTCAGAGTAAAGTTACTTTAAATTTCATTTCTTAATTACTTATGATACGAATTCGGTAATAAACTAATAAGCAATTGTGTTAATAACTGCGACTTTGTAGTAAGCTAACAGTGTGTTATTTAACTTTTGTAATGTGTTAGAATTAGTAATCATGTATAGTCCACGTTTTTACTACATTAGTGTGCTTATTATATTTGTAACTGTATCGTAAAATAACATAGCTTCTTCAAGGATTTTTAATTTTTTTTCTTTATTAGATAAAGACGAAATCCCTATGTTTAATGAGTTATGCCATTTAATTAAGGAAAAGTAAAGAATTATTTTGATTTCAAAGAATAAAACATCCATAAAAGAAATTTGTAATGTTTCAAATAATTTGTAGATGACTATGGCAATGCCATACGATACTTATACATAACCTCTACAGAAGACAGGAAGCAGTAATTAGAATAGAAGATCAAGAAAAGAAAGCCGTATTCAAGGAAGGAGTTAGACAAGGATTCAGTCTGTCGCCCATGCTGTTTAACTTATTTATAGAACAGGCGATGAAGAATGTAAAAACGAAATATGGAAAAGGAGAAGAAATAAAAACCCAACGATTGGCCGCTGATGTTGTAGTATTAGGGAAGTCAGAAGAAGACTTGGAAACCATAATAAATGGCATGAACGGGGTCCTGGAGAAAGAATTCAATATTAATAGAGGGAAAACCATGGCAATGGAGTGTAGTATGGGAAACAGTGGAATAACAAATGGTGTTACATTGAGAAGGGATATTTTGACGGAAGTTAAGGAATTTTGTTCCTCGGGAAGCGTAATAACTAGGGATGGTAGAAGTATAGTAGACATAAAGAGTAGGATAGAACAGGCAAGGAAGGCTTCCGCGAAAAAGAGGAATTAATTTACGGGTAATATAAGTGTGAATATTAGGAGCATGGAGTTTGGCGTTATATGGGAGCGTAACGTGGACGATAGGAAAAGAATAGAAGCCTTTGAAATGTGGTGCTATATGCGAATTCTAACAGATTGAGGGGGGGATGGATACAATCACTAAACAGAATTGAGGAAGAGCGAACAATATGGAGGACGTTGACGAAGAGAAGGGATGTATTAATTGGTCACGTTTTAAGACGTGAATTATCATTACAGCGAAGTGTGTGGGGTAAGAACAGAAAGGGAGGCAAAGGATGGAATGCTCTAAGCAGATTAGAGAGAATGTGGGATGTGCTAGTTATGAGTAAATGAAAAAGCTTGCGCAGGGTAGGTTAGTTTGGAGGGTTGCATCAGAACAGTCAGAAGAAGACTTGGAAACCACAATAAATGGCATGAACGGAATACTGGAGGAAGAGTTCAATATGAGGATTAATAGAAGGAAAACCAAGGTAATGGAGTGTGGAATAACAAAGGGTGTTAGATTGGGAAGGGATATTTTGAAGGTAGTTAAAGAATTCTGCTACTTGGGCAGCATAATAACTAAAGTAGGATAGCACAGGCAAGGAAGGCTTTCACGAAAAAGAGAAATTTACTTACGGGTTATATAAGTGTGAATTTTAGGAAATTGTTGCTAAAAATGTTCATATAGAACGTGGCGTTAGATGGGTGCGAAACGTGGACTATAGAAGCTCCGGAAAGAAAAAGAATAGAAGCCTTTGAAAATCAGATGGGGGATAGTGCAAGTAACGAGGAAGTTCTAAACGGAATAGGGGAAGAGCGAAGAATATAGAGGACGTTGACTAAGAGAAGGGATAGATTAATAGGCCACGTTTTAAGGCAGGAGGGTCTTGTAAAATTAGCATTTGAGGGAAGTGTGTGTGGGGTAAGAACCGAAGAGGAAGGCCGAGGATAGAATACGCTAAGCAGATTAGGGAGGATGTCGGTTGTGCTAGTTATGAGAAAATGAAGAGGCTTGCGCAGGATAGGTTAGCATGGAGGGTTGCATGAGACCAGTCTTAGGACTGAATACCACAACAAAACATGTTTAGAAAAAGCTGAAGCAAAATGTAACATACACGTAACCGTGATGGTGAGGATGAAGGATGAGGACAGGTTGCTTCCCCGACCTATACGCATAGCCATGTAGCCTGTAATCTGTTCCAATACATTACAAATGATGATACATAAATAGTATCCCATGCATGCAATATGGGGGGTAACAGGCTACATGAGGGTGATCCTGAAACAGGCAACTCCCCTTTAATAGCATAGGAAGGGAATTGAAAAGGGGGGATGCGGAAGGTAGAGCAAGGTAGCCAAGGGTTAACTAGGGCCCCCGGGCTATGGTTTAAGGATCCTACCCGGTGTTTCACCTAAAGAGATGCAGGGAAAACCCTAGAAAACCTGCATCAGGTAGGTCGGGCATTGGGTACTATTCTCACGCCCTTCCGAATGACGGGAGACGAGTTTGCTGTGGGGTCGCAGCATTCCCGTCTCCGTGTCTCCACCAGTTTCAGGAGGCAGTTGGCCGACTGATCCAATGGGATCAGCGGACAGCTCTTGCCATATGCCCAAGGTCTTTGACCTCCTAAAATAGGTGAAGGTGTCTCGGCATATGAGAACTTTGATAAAAAAGAATACCCAGAGAGAATGCGAGGCATTCCCGACATGATCAGGTGAGCCCCGCAGTCACTCTTGGCTGAAGCGCCTGCGAGAAAACTCCCGCAGCGCGATATGCATGCAATATTTTTTGTTTTTTTGTTTTTTTGGTTAACAGCCTACTTGAGCCCAGAGTGACTGCGGGGCTCACCTGATCATGCATGCAATATATTAACAAAAATAGTATATAGGAGAATGGAACGTAAATAGAATGCGAGTTAGATCAGTTTGGTTTTAGGAAGAATGTAGGGACAAGACAAGCTATATTGACTTTGCGATTAATTTTAGAAGACAGAATACGAAAAAAACAATATGGATGACGTTAACTAAGAGAAGGGATAGATTAAGGCTTGCGCAAGATAGGGTTGCATCAAAGTAGTCTCAGGACTGAATACCACAACAACAACAACTAGTGGAGAAATCAGGGCAGGGCACCTTGCAGACGAGGTCCGCGTTCAGCTCTCCTTCCTAATTGCCGCTGCCAGCCCGAAGCGTGAATAATTGAGTGTCTCGTCTCTGTGAGCGCGTATTTTTCGGGCGTGCGTCGCGACTGCGTGTTGCTATTCCCAGGGCGCGATCCGCTTGTAAATCCATGCCTGTATTTTTTAACACGGCGGACGTCGTAGGCAGCGCCGACGGCCCGGACGTCGGGTATTTTTTAAATCGCGCGAGGCATTAATAATGCAGCTCCGGGGCTGATGACACGGGGTGCAGACCTCAGCAGGTGGGGGAGGGGACCCGGGGAAATTAAAAGAGCTTTGATCTTGCTCGCGCTTTCACCCGCCAGACCCGCGTGAAATTATCCAACTAGCGCGACACGCGGCCGGGCAAGGACCTCCGCCTCTAATCTAATACTCCTTCACATCCTGATTTATACAGGTTCTTACGCATGTCTCACCTCAGCATCAACAATAAGCAAAAGTGCGCTCAAAACACGACTTCAGATTGAGCGGGATCCTTCCAGCTGACTCCAACATTATAACGATACCAAATTTATTTATAAAGCGTTGTGCATCTTTGTCGATGAATGGAGAATATAATTCGTTGAAAGAGTCCATAGATAGGAAATACAAATTAGATCCTCTTTACTTTAGATTTATTGTTGTTTACATCAGCCCTCTATTGAGGAAACGTCATACATTACAAATAACAAATAAGTTTAGGAATATAATTAATTACAAATAATCTTATAATAAATAAATTAAATAAAAATATATAGTCTTAAGTCATTAAAAACAATACACGCACACAAAATAGCACAAACACACGCAATGGAGCTTTTAACTACTTGGAGCTGCGCGACCAGGAATCTGCCCTTCCGAAATAGCTCCAGGCAATACATGAAAACAAAAGCAGAAAAAAAACTTTACAGACAATTTAAAGCTACGTGGTGTGTTATTTTACAAGGCAAACACATTCAACACTTTTGAAGCAACGTCGATTTTAAATATTAGAGGGACGATTAAGAAAATCCTGTACAGAGTACAACGCGCCATTTAATAAAATAGTTTTACTCTTCTTCACGAAACTTTTGGAATTATTGTTTTTAACCTCGGGAGGAAGGTTGTTGTATAAAATTATCCCGGTATTGTGAGTAATTTTCTTGTGGAGAGAAAGGCGGTGCTTGTACTAAAACAGTTTCCTCGTATCCTATCACATTCTATTTGACAATTATAATCTACTAGAATTTAACTACCAATTTATTTTCTTTTTCATGTTCGACGGGATTCGAGGCAAGATTTGCTGCCGCCTACTGCGTCGGCTGAAAATTAAATATCAATATTATCATAATTTATCTCATCACTGTTAAGTTGTTTGAAATTCTATAATTATTTCTTGAAACTCCTTCACTACCTTGCTCTACCTTCCGCATGCCCCCTCTTTCATTTCCCTTCCTGTGCTATTAAAGGGGAGTTGCCTGTTTCAGGATAACCCCCCCACCCCCGAAAAAAAAATCACGAAGTCGATCTCTCCACAGGGTGAAATGACTAATACTTATAATTCATTATTAAATAATTGTTGAGTCAACCAGAAATAGGCTTCAAATTATAAATTGTTTTATCAGTAGAAAGCTTGAAACATTGGCATTTTCATCTTTAAAAACAAGATTATGCACAGTAACCGCCATGACAATAAGGAATTGTATGGTTCATTATATAGTTCATTTGTACAAATACATATACATATATATATATATATATATATATATAAACTTAAGTACTTCTATAAATAAAACTTAATAACGTAAAAATTATATTTGGTAAACAGTTACTTTTTAATTTACTTAACATATCGTTGTCTCTATTTGGGATATTATGGATGGTCTCAGCAGTGCTTAGTTTAATTTTAGATTTTTTTGCAGAATGGTAAACGCCTTTAAAATTTAAATTTGAAGTGCGCAGATAACGCAATGTTTACTTTGGATTTCAGTTTTAAGCTCAATATACTGTTATAACCCATTTCTCTCAAATCCGTCTTTGTGTATCCGATATGATAATAAAATTTTCAATTAAATAATTTATCGGACAATAAATATACAATAACTTAGTTAATCAGGCTCTTTGTCAGTTTTTTTATAATTTAAATATTAAAGATTATTACGTTTCGTCTCCCATTTGATACTTATTCAGGTAAACGTTTAGCTGTGCATGGACTTGTTTCGACCAAGGACTCGTGGACTGAGGTTCCATGTACAGATAAATTAGTACCTGAAGAAACGTTGTAATATTTAATATTTAAATTATAAAAAAATGACAAAAAGGTTGATTAACTCATTTAATAAAAATTTTAATTTGAAGACTGTTTCTGGTTGACTCGACACTTTCATAGTCTACTAGTCTTATTATTAGTGGATTAATTATTATCTTTTGGCATACAAAATTTATATCCATTTCTTGTAAACTTCAATTCTTTTGTGTTTGAACTTTGTAATTGTAAATCTAAAAAGGACTAGATTTAGATTTAGATTTATTGTTGTTTCCATTAATCGTCGATTGAGGAAATAGGATACGTTATACAATAAAAATTAAAAATGAACAAAATAAAGTAAATATTAAAGACAAATAAACTTAAAATAAATTAGTAAAAGAAAGTGTATATAGACAAAAGTCAATATAAACACAACACGGACACACACTGGGAAACACAAACAAGCACACACTGAGGAACACGCAATGGAGTTTTAACTACTTGGAGCTCTGCGACCAGGAAACTGTCCTTCCCTCTGTCGTAGCTCCAGGCAATACATGAAACAAACAAACAAAAGAGCAGAAAAAACTGAATAGAAATTTTAAGATATGTGATGTGCTATTTTATAAGGCAGCTCATTCAACACTTTTTGCAGGAACCTTGATTTAAATACTAGAAGGACGATTAAGAAAATCCTGTACCGAGTAAAACGCGCCATTTAAAAGAATAGTTTTACTCTGCTTCACGAAGCTTTTGTAGGTACTATTTTTAACCTCTGGCGGAAGGCTGTTGTATAAAATTATCCCGGTATTGTGAATACTTTTCTGGTGTAGAGCAAGGCGATGCTTGTCCGACCTTAGAGCTGAACGATTTCTAGTCGCGTATTCATGAAACTCGCCATTTGTTTGAAACAAATTAGTGTTTTGCTTTACAAACTTAAATATTTCATAAATATATACGCTTGGTAAAGTAAGTATTTGCAAACTTTTGAAGAAAGGTTTGCAACTCGATCTAGAATTCGTGCTAGAAAGTATTCTAATTGCACGCTTTTGCAACTTAAATATTTCATTACTCCTGGAGCAGTTTCCCCAATGTATTTGAATAATAAATCTTAGAAATAAGTCTCACTATGAAAATAACATCATAAAGCGGCTCAGTTTTTAATAAGCAAAAATTACTTCGACAGGCAATAGTATTTTAAACACAAACTTTATTTAGTTAACATCATAAACTTAATAGATTTTCCAAAAAAAACATTAGTAATATGCGTTCACAATCTCCGTAATGCGAAGAGACATCCCAAAGCTACACAGAGATAGACGAACAATGTAATACTTAAAATGGACATTACGGTGTAGCAACGGTTTCTTAAAATACAACATTTTTCATCATTTTCCGATTCTTCACTCTCCGCGACACACAATTTTGAATCTCTTAAGTCGATTACGACGTCTTGAGTTTTATCCGGATCCATGAGGAATCAGCGGAGATAATTCCACGCTTGGATCGGGCCGCGTCACTTTTGCCAACTTTGCTACAACTTTACGTAAACAATTTTTACCAACGAAGCAAAGATACTGATAGGAAAACAAAGATATTGGATTAATTATAAGGGATCACAGTGATCTATGACGTCCCTAGAATCGATCCGTGAGGTTAGATTTCATATAAACAATACCGGTACTTTTATATTTCTAGAATTTAAAACATCATTAATCTGACTAAGTTTAATAATCAATAAGTAAACAATGGCCAAATAAGTCATCAAATAAATTTAATTAGTATATAATTAACACAATGTTATATTGACGATTACACTTCATATTTTAACATAAAACTTTGTATTCAAAATTAATATTGATATTATAATTTTTTAGGTGTTTAGTTACCTGAAGAACTCCACAAATTTGGATGAAACGTTGTATTTATATAAATGAAATACTAATTGCATTTATTTGCTCATTTATTGGGCAGTACTTTTATTTATATATTTTACAAGTTGTCAAGCTATAATAATAAAACACCCCTTTATGTTTGATTCATTTGCCAGCTATCGATTAATACATGAAAACTCAGATGAAATAATGGCGGATTTTATTTCACTCCTGTGTTCAGATAAGTCTAACCGTCGCATTTTCTGAATTATGATATATAGATAAATACCCATATCGCGGACTTAAATTTGAAATCGATGTAGAATCAACGGTCAAGTCTTGATCAAACAAATGATTTTTTTTTCTAATGAAGATATTTTGGTGACTGATTTGAATGTGAGCTTCTCGTAGGAAATTATTGTTTATACCAAAGTCCACGAAATGAAATCTAGTCGTATTGAGTTCTTTTTAGATATAAATAAAACTCATTTTATTTGCTCATTCAATACATATTCCCGATAGAACAACAAATTATCCATTTTCAAAAATCCACCTACGAACTTCCATCTTCCTCTCATTCATCCTATACATTGTAGCTCAAAGAGCCTACCAAATGAAACACCGCTCACTTTATTTTCACGTCAATAATTAAGCGTTTCATTAAAATAATTCTAAAATATTTAGGTTTTTCTAATTAAAACTATATAACATTTCAGAAATATAATACAGCAATTACTGACCAAACAAGGGGAAAAATTAACTAATAAGTTCCAATAAACTTACAATTTCATCATGATAATCATTGTGTAAATTATGGAATTTCGTCCGTAACATTGGTACCTCTTCATGTAATGACAATGATTAGGAATCCAGTATTCTAAATAGTATTTATGGGGATGCAGGTAAGATAGCTAATAAGTCCCACGTTCGTCATGGGAAACAAATTAATTTTTTTTAATAATGATGAAGTAGTAAGATTATATATGAAAATTAAGTTAACATCTCGCCATCAGATTAATCTCATTACAAGGTAATACAAACGTGTAATTATTTAATAAAATATTCAAAATTACCATTCTATTTATAATTTTAGGTTATACCTACTATTTTTAACAATTAATACTTGATTGCATTTATCCAATAAATTTTTAAAAATATATGTAACGAGTTTTCTTGACTGATTAAAAAACATTAAATGTACCAGCAATAAAATGTTTAAATTTGTGTCAGAACAAATAGTCGAAATTTATGCAAAAATTTTTATAATGAAATTGTAATTTTACTAACCATTATATTTTTTTCTCACTTATCTGGACATTAATTATTATATTATTGTTTACAGACTGATTAGTACTAAGTTAGAAGAAGACATTGCTTGTCAAAGTGGAGTTTTGTCACTCTACTCTTCGTTTCGGGGTTTTTAAAGACCTTTTTTACGTAGTATTGGCAGAAATTTCAATGTCAAAATTAAATATTTTAGAAATTATGAGACAGTTTTTATTTTACAAATAGCGACTGGTAAAATCATTGTGGTTAATATACAAATACAGTAAATATAGACAACTCAAAACAAATTTAAATGTATTAAATACTTATTATTTAACAGACTGGACTAAAAATAGGTCAAAATTGACCATAATAATATTTTCGTAAACAATTATTTTTCTAAGTTATTTATAATTGTTAAAAAAAATTTAGCTAACAGTTTTTAGGTTTTAGTCAAAGCAAAGATTAGTAAGTGGCGGTTATTTGATATTTGGTCGTTCTTAGAAAGTAAAATTTGTAATTAGGGCAAAAGTAAAGTATTTCATTAAATATACTTGATTTTACGAGAAGATAACTGCGGAGAACAGATAATCGTCTGTTACTAACATCAGCATTGCTTTTTTACATCCTTGCAGTCGCTTACATCACCATTCTTCGTCTTTTAAATTTTAAGACATGTTAATGACTGTTCAAGAAATTTCATTTTATTTTGACTAATTTATGTTCCCAATGTAACCATTTGTGAAATTGAAACTATTTAATTTTTTTTCTAAAATATTAAAGTTTGAATATTTTTTAGCTGATTTGAAATTGCTTTATATATTTTATATATAGGTTATTATGTGAATGTTGCCGCAAGCTCCAGGAAAATTTCAAAATTAAATATTATATAAAATTATGAAACTGTTTGTTGTTTACATGTGGTAACATAAAAAACATTGGAGATAAAATGCTAACAGATTAGATTAATTTTTATCGAGCTATAGTGTTTAATATTTTCGCTTTTGAAGTTCATTAAGATACTTAAAGGATTTTATTTTGCTATTTTGTATAAAAAAATGTCAATTTATTTCGAAACTAAAGTAAATTGGGTAAATTGAATTTTTATAAGGTGAGACGGACGTGAGAAAGTATACCAGGACTATAAAAAACGGGCTATTTTGATTCATATATAACAGCCCATGAATTTAAATAGATTTTGTTGAAGCGACTGAACCATTCAGGAAAAAAGCTCGCGATTTATTCCTATTAGAGATATAAAATCATCTAAAAAGTAAAAGTAAATCTAGGAGAAGCATGTGAGTACTAACCCTGTAATTGCTACTAGACTTCGGACGAAATAAGTGTTAAGGAAGAATAAAAATATGTATGAAAACCGAAGTAAGTTCTTTGTAACAATTTGAGCAATTAATTGACGCCGTAGTAATCCCGTACTTGTCCACAGATGTCGTATCAAACTCTAAAGCGACAGTTTTTTTTTAGGATTGACGCTAGACTGAAAATATATTCATGTAAAGCCAAACTAAGCGCACAATAAACCACTTTCCAATAAATTATTTTCCAATAACAAAGATTTTTTTATTACTGCCACGCACTGTCCTTGGCCTATTTGTGCTGGAGTTTAATTTCGGTCACTCTAGCTGCCCCCCACCCCTCCCACCCCCACCCCCGCTCTCAACCACCCCACGCAGCAGAACTTCCCAACAACCAACCCCCCCGTGAGCGCGAATTGACGCAGCGCACCTGCCAATACTGTTTTAATTTGCAGTAAGCTAAAGTCGTAGCTAATGTAATTGTAATGACAGCTAAACTCCATAATTGAAATGCAAACACAAAAGGTAGCTCTGTCAATCAGTAATGAATTCGAGGGGGATGCGGCGTTGGTTTCCAATTGTTTTCGCCCGTTATTTGTTCCGACAAAGAGCTTCTGTTCTGTGGTGGAACGCTTTCACGTTGCCGGTGTCACAGCCGTATAATTATATGTAATCAACGACGCAAGAGCCGTAATCAATATTTAGACAACCTCAAAGGCCGTCTGTCTCTATTCAATTCTAGCTTTTTAACGCGTTAAAGTATTTAAGATGACATTTAAAACCATTCCTTTCTATTTGTTAAAAAATTAACAATTTGAAATCTAAAAAAATACATTAAACAGGACTTTGAATTCATAATATTGCATTACTTATAATTTCCTCAGTACTTCACAAAGCAGCTCAAATAAATTGCTCACTCAATTTTGCGGTCAAATATCCCCCTCTCTCCAATTTTTTATTGTCCATATTTCACCTGTACAATAATTAATTAACGTAGTTATTCCTCTGATTCGCTGTTTGTTAATCGGGTCAATTTTTTGTTAACAATAATAATATAAATCAAATAAATTTTCACAGAAAAATCTAATTTTCGAGTTTGTAATTTACTTTATACATGTCTAGGAGAGCTGAAAATCGTCTCTAAATTGCTCTAAAAAATAAAATAAAACCGACTTTAATCTTACACACATTAAATCAAGGTTCATTTTTAATCAGAAGTTGCTTCAACACAATTTCCACTTCTAGTTTAACGTTAAATTGTGTTTTAATAGAATTCTTAGTAATTAAAGTTTAATTAATTATTAATAGCGAATCTATAAATAAATTAAACAGGACTTTATATTCAGAATATTGCATTACTTACAATTTTCTCCGTACTTAAAGCTGCTACCCAAATTCTCAAATTTTACAATAATTAATTAACATAGTTCTCCTCCTGATTCGCGGTTTGTTAATTGGGTCAAATTATTTGTTAACAAACATTTCGACAATTATAATAATATAATGCAAATAAATATTATCACAAGCAATCTGTGTATCAGGTCATGGAGCTAGGAGAACTGAAACTCGTCCCAAATTGTTTGCAAAAAAATTAAATTGACTTAAATTTTTCGTAAATAATCAAAAAATTAACTCTAAATTCCTTTCTAATCTTCAAGAATTTTTCATTTTTTGTTTAATATTAAATTATGATTAATGGCTTTTTAGTCAGTATAATTAATCATTAACTATTATATGGAATATACAAATAAATTAAACAAGAATTTATTACAATTTTCTCATGACTTAACAATGCAGCTAAAATAAATTTCTTAATAATTAAAAGGGTTTGGGACATCCTAAATAATATATTGAAGTTTTTATATAATTTATGACCCTTATATGTAGTTTAATCATACTAGGAACTGATAGTTACAGGATTACATTATTTAGTAATCCTAAAACAATTTGTAGATTTTATACAAACTTACGTAAATTGGTTTGTTCAATTTATTATAAAGATAAACTTCAAGAATCTTTCGGCTATCATCTTCAATGCATAAAACAAACTGAAGTACAGTGTCTAGATATTTACGAGGATCTAATACAACGACTTTACATTTTACGAAGTACAATGCAAAAATTGACCAGCAAACCCACACATAAAAATAAAATTATAAACAAATTTCGTATTTTATGTAAAATTAAACCTGGCAAAAAATATGCGTCGTCTTATGATTGTGAAAAATATAAAATTTATGCCCTGAAAATAAATTTGTTTTACGCATTGCAGATGGTGGCTTCTTAAAGTTTCTGTTGCATGAAATGTACAGTTTATTTGACGTCTATTACAGAATAAGATGTATACTCCTTTTTTAAAAGAAATTCATTTAGGTAATTAAAAACATTTTAAATTAGCAATTTTAGTTTATGAAGGAGAACGTTTCTTGTACAAACTAGATAACATAGTAGCCAATTAATGGGAAAAATTAAGTGATAAAATGAATTCCACGACCATTTAAATTTGTGTAACACAGACGTTTTATATTTTTAAAAACTTCCTACGTTGTGTACAATTTTGTTTTTAAAATATCATATATTAAAACATTGTTTATAGAATAGTTTTACTATAATAAATTATATATTGTAATGAATTTTGTGCGTTACAAATTTTCCTTTCAAGTTTAATATTTTCTAAACATAAGGATATATTTGTTAACTTCATCAGTGTCAAATTCTAAGCTAAACATATGTTAATTCTGAGTAATTAAATGTATATAATATTCAATTCAGAAATGTTCCAACGGTTCCTGAATTATAATTCTGAAATTGAATTTATTGGATAATTTAGTATCCTACACAATATAATATTATCTATAAGAATTTTTAACGCGAATTTGTAACTTACCATTATTCATACTATCTATAATAATAATAAATCCGTAAATATTAATAGTTTTATTGTGTAAAATTTAAGTTGTAATTTTATTTTATGTAATTATAAACATGCCAAGCACCTGCAATAAGTAAAGTAAGTTCCTCGTTTTCAAAAATAAAATTAAAAATTCTAGTAACCCTAGATTAAATGTTTTCCTACAGAATGTTCAGAAACTTTGTAAAGTTGTGAAATCAAATATGAATGAAGCAATTGTTAAACCATTACTTCATCAGCATATATATTTTTTCCAAAACGTCAATCTCAATTCCATTACAGATTAATATTCTGACATTAATATTATAATTAAATAAAACTAAATAGAAATAATCACTTTGATGGAAGGCTTCTACAAGACTCTAACATAATGGGAAGCTAATAATAAAATTACACTATTATGCTAGAGGATTCTATTTTAGGAAGTGGTTGAGTTATAATCCCCGCATATACGTCCGCAATTCGTGACGTCACAGGCTGTTAGAACTAGTATTTACATTCAATTGAAAATGCCGTCGTACACACAAAAAGAAAGTGAAATTGTGAAATTTACTTCTGTTTTCGGAGAAAATTGAGCACCTGCAGTTGTCTTAGAACACGTCACCAAAATCATCTCTCAAAAAAGTCACGTCATCACTCACGTCATTACCTCATTTACGCATCACAGTTGAAACCCTTTTTAAAATTAGCCCTGCGTGTGGAACACAAAAGGAACAAATCTGTCACTACTATTTAATTATTAGCCTGGCCCTTGCACCCCATAATTATCATCGTGTTCCGAAAATTCCTCAAAACGGCAAATTACGCATCACAAATAGAAATAATCGGATAACATTCCTTTCTCTCAGATTGTAATATGGCTTTTCAAATAATTCAGTCGTAAATATAATTACAAGTATTTGAATGACAAAATGTTAAGCATTAATGTCAAAAGTCTATTTGGAATTTAGCAAAATCTTTTTAGAAATTTGATATATTCAACGATGAAGTCATTAAATTGATTCAAAATCTGTATAGAATGAAATAAAATCTTTCACTGATTGTCAAATGTTTGAATGATAAATTCTTTGAATTAATTTAAAAGCTATAAATAATTAAGGGAATTTTTTTACGAAATGACAATTATTTTAATGACAAAACTTTTTAAATTAATTTGAAAGCTGAATATAATGAAGAAAAAACTTTTACTAAATTACAAATATTCTAATGATAGTCAAAGCTGTGCAATTAATGCAGGAAATTATTTTACTAAATGATAAATATTTTAATGATAAAATCTTTAAATTACTAAATCACAAATATTTTAATAATTAAATGTTACGGTAAAATATTCCCGACAAATGCTTACGTTTCCGTTAGTAATGGGCGTTGCTTGTTCGGGGCGAGGAGGGGCCAGGTTTGAGGATTTTATTTTTAATTTAGACTGAATCTTTTATGGCTACGCCAATATGCAGTTTAATCAGCCGATGAACTGACCGTTGCAGGATTACATAAAACTATAAATAACGTAGACACTTAAAGATATAAAAGAGTAAACCGGACGAAATTAGATTTTTAAATCACAAACCAGAAAAAAATTGCTGGATTCCAGGAATGACAAATAAACTTTATAGTGGCTTAAATACAGCGTAAGATTCCTCCAAAAGGCAATCAAATGTCACAGGTTTTTCTACAGAAAATGTACGATGAAAAATATACAAAGCACCAGTAATATAAAACAAACAGCTATTACTGAAAACGAACCTCTTCTTAAAAGAAAATATCTTGGAATATTTTCCGATTGTTCTGCCTCCATTACAGGCGTGTCACTGAATTTTGAAGCTCTTACAGGATCCGTGGATGTTGTAGCGCTAAGAATTATTTCCAGTTACATACAAATAAAATAACACTCAAGTTTCAGCCAAATACTCAAAATCCCGACGACGAAAATATCAGCTGCATATGACGGTTACAGATATTCATTTAAGTTTGAATAATATCTATGAAGCAAACTCTCTGCCGCGTTACAAACTTTTGATCATTACATTTTACGAACTGTTATTTCCAATACCGTTCATCTGCAAATATCGAAAAATTAAGTTTTCAATTTTTTGGGTTATATTTAAGATGTCCTTCAAGCTTAATTACATATGTATAGACGTTTATATATTATTCATAACCCAAAATCCTTTCTTGGGGATCTAATTTAAATTCCTTAGATTTCAAGATTGGTTTTTACTAATTTATGAATATTCTATAAGCGCAGAATTAATCAGTCAACATTTATAACACATACTATTTCCAAACTATTTATTTAATTTATCAATTTTAAGGTTGAAGCCTAAACTATAAACGAAAAATATTAAGGTTATCAATATAATTAGGAACATAAAATTTTCTGATCCAAGTGTTACTAAAATAATAATAAACATTTTCATACTTAAAATACATCTTGTATGCTGATAAGTGAGTGAACATTTCTCATATAAGCGGGAATATTAAGAACCTTTTATTAAATTTATTGAACTTAATTTGTGTTAGTAAAGTGTTTTTAGTGGACAATTTACAGCATAACTGTTGTTTTTCCACGGGGTCTTTTTCATTGTTTTTTTTGTTGTTAACAGGCTACATGTGGGTGATCCTGAAACAGGCAACTCCCCTTTAATATCATAGGAAGGGAATTGAAAAGGGGGGTGAGGAAGGTAGAGCTAGGGCCCCCTGGCTATAGTTTAAGGATCCTACCCGTTGTTTCACCTTATGAGATGCAGGGAAAACCCTATAACACCTGCATTGTGTATGTATTTAATTTTATTTACAATTTTTTTCCTAAAGAATCTTCCTACTAGTGCAACAGTTTTGTGCCTGAGAAAATATCTATCCATTCAGAATTCGCTAGGTATTTTCTTAGGCTCCAGTAGGAAGATTCCGTTGAAATAATTTTTTAAAAAGAAAATTAATTACAAAATAACTAAAGAATGAGCAAGACAACGTGGGAAAAGCAACAGTCAAACCGTAAATTGTCTACGAAACACATTTTTCATTAGATTTCACTACATAAATGTATCATTTTAAAGATTTTTCGGGGAGTAGTCCATCTCGTTTAGGTTTCCAAATATGTGGTCCTTTTCTTGACGACAATTTCTACATTCATAAATGATATGTTTTGTGGTAATGTTGGTTTTGTATTGGGAATAGGTGAAGGTGGGTAATTTTAGAGTGATCGGTACGAACTCTTAATTGGTCCCTTCTGTTTGCGTCTGTTTGGACAGAGGAAGTACGACACTTAAGTTGGACATTATTTTTATTGAATGCTGCCCTATAATACGGGTAAAAAGTGGCGCAGGAGCTCGTACATGATTTTATTTTCCCAAATAGTCACCAAGTCGCCGTACACAACGGTCCAAACCTAACACCAATTCGTCATTTCTTTGATAGAAATCCCTTTCTTGATCATTTATGAATGCAGAAATTGCCGTCAAGAAAAGGAGCACATATTTGGAAACCTAATAGTCCATCTCGTTTAGGTTTCTAAATATGTGGTCCTTTTCTTGACGGAAATTTCTGCATTCATAAATGATATGTTTTATGGTAATGTTGTTGTTGTGTTGGGAATAGGTGAAGTTGGGTAATTTTAAAGTGATCGGTACGAAATCTTAATTGGTCCCTTCTACTTAGGGAGGGATAGATTTTTATGGAGTTGAAGGTGACTGATTTCTCGATTGTAGTTATTTTATGTAGACGTTAAGTAGTTAATTGGCAGTGATGTCTCATTAAACTGATAGACAAAACATTTCGACGATTTCTCATGATGGATCAGTGCGATATGCTTCACATATTCTCATTTCGGATATAAAATACAAAAAACACTTCCGATAAATTTTGATACCAGTATACAACTTTATTGAATTATAAAATTGAATTTTTTTTCGAGACTTTATTCCGTTCGCTTTGATTCTAGACTGCGAGAAATATTAATTACCGTTGGAGTGAAGAAGTTACAATATCGAACCATCATTGCAGAAATGCGTCTGTTTGGACAGAGGAAGTACGACACTTAAGTTGGACATTATTTTTATTGAATGCTGCCCTATAATACGTGTAAAAAGTGGCGCAGGAGCTCGTACATGACTTTATTTTCCCAAATAGTCACCAAGTCGCCGTACACAACGGTCCAAACCTATCACCAATTCGTCATTTCCTTGATAGAAATCCCTTTCTTGATCATGGAGCTATTCACGATCTTCGCCTTGGTGCAAGTTTCCAGTTTCCCTCACACAGTTTTTTTTGTTTTTGTTTTTTTGGGTAACAGGCTAATGAGGCTGATCCTGTAACGGTAACTCCCCTTTAATAGCATAGGAAGACATTGAAAAAGAGGGGGGGGTGTAAGTTAGATCAAAGTAGCCAAGGGTTGACTACGACCCCCGAGCTATAGTTTAAGGATCCTACCCGGTTATTCACTTAAAACCGATGCTCCAGGTAGGACGGGCTTTTGGGTACTATTCTCACTCCTTTCCGAATGACAAGAGGTGCTGTGGGGTCGCAGCATTGTCTTCTCCGTGTCTCAAAAAATTTTGGGAGGCAGTTGGCCGATAGATCCAATGGAATCAGCGTACAACTCTTACCGTATGTCCAAGATCTTTGACCTCCCTAAATAGATTAAAGAGCTTCAGCATATGAGAACCTTGAAAACCCCAGAGATAGTAGACTGTGACGCACCTCTTATTAACACAGCAGTAGATTTGCGTCTGAAGGAAGCCCGGAACATTTAATCACGTCTCACAAATGGTCACTCTTGACGGGCAGGGTTCTTACCGTGAAGAGACACCTGCATCTTACTTTTTGAATCACTTTCAGTACAGAAATTTTCTCCAGCGTTGAATGTTAAACAGGTTTTACTTTAGAAGATGTAAATAAACTAAATTTTAATTGGATGAAAAGCCTCTCTGGTTTCCAACCGGACTGACGACGTTTCGATGACATTCCTCGTCATCACGTTCTTACCCGAAAATGACGAGGAATGGCATCGAAACGTCGCGAGTCATCGAGGATCTCATCCGAGAGGCTTCCATCCATTCTCTACATCGGGAAAGCTTTCGTTCTACAATGAATTTTAACTAACCAAACTCGTAAAACGAAAATCAAGAAGCTATATACTTCAATACACAGAACTTTATCGCTTATTTAGGTTTAAGACTCTGCATCTCGTAATGAATAAAAGTGTAGTTGTACCACTATTACATATAAATATAATATTAAGGTTAATTTATTATTATAGGTTTAGCCTGTATGTGTCACTGAAGTATTTTCCTCTTTGAACCCAAAACGTTAATATCATTAAAGGTTCACTGCATACATTTCGCAGAGCATTGGCGTTCGTCTCGATTAAAAATTTCTTCTTTAAAGGGAGTGATTGACCAGCTCATAAGCCATGCGTAGTCGGGCAGTTTTTTCGATCAATCAGATCGGCCGGCCGCCGAGCAATCACGCCTGTCAGCATGCAAGATGCATGAGCGTCCGCCTCCAGCAGCTCTGAAGGGCCCGTCCCGGAATATTACATGAACTTTTGGCAGGTCCGCGATGGTAATTTTAACTTTGCAGGCCAATAGGGACAGCGCCGCCATAACCGCAATAATTACCGGCCATATGAAATAAATTGCGGTATGGCGCCACGGCGTGGCAATAAATATATCATGTATCGCATATGGCGGGCGCGGCCAGTTTAAATAATTTAGCGACTTGTACACTTTATGTGACGTTACGAGCGGCCGAGCTCGTGTTCCGGAGCCGCTTCCATGATTTCCGCTCGCCACGTCCAAATTGCCTGGACAATTCTGTTTTTCGTTTTCGCTCCCCCGCTGTGCGCGTCGCTCTATCCTTCTCTCCTCCATTACACGCGGCCACGGAAACTGGTAAACAAATCAATGGGGGAGAAAGCATTAATGACAAGAGGTTTGCAAAACGATCAACGTCCACGGTCGTACCAAATATTACTCAACGTGGCGGCCGCTGTTTGCGCACCAAATACGGACACAAAAGAAATAAAGTCTTTCTGGCCTCGATGAACTTCCCCCCCCCCTCCCCGCTCTATAATTTTACTTTTGCAAATTAATTTCACTAATGTGCTTGCACATTACGATTATTATTAACTCCTATACTAATCTACTACTGTATCAATGTAATATTAAAATATCGATCAAATAACGAGAAATAAGAGTTATCCATAACCTCTACAGGTGGCAGTCCGCAGTAATTACAATTGAAGGGTAAGAAAAGATAACAAAAATCAAGAAAGGAGGAAGACAGGGATGAAGTCTGTCGCCCACGCTGTTTAACTTATATATCATACAGGTGATGAAGAAAGTTAAAAACAAATATGGAAAGGGGTTCATACTGCAAGGAGAATAAATAAAAATCCTAAGGTTTGCTGATGATGTAGTATTACGGGAGTCAGAAGAAGACTTCGAAGCCATAATGAATGGCATGAACCTGATCCTGGAAGAAGAGTACAACATGAGGATTAATAGAGACACAGCCAATGGGAAATAGTGAGGTATTAACGGGTTTTATATTGAGAAGGGATATTCTGCTACTTGGGAAGCACAATAACTAGGGATAGTAGAAGTATAGTAGACATAATGAGTAGGATAACAGAGGCAAGGGAGGCTTTCGCAAAAAAAGAGGAATTTACTTGAAAATAATATATTATGAATATTAGGTAATAATTACTAAAAATTTTCCTAGGGAATGTGGCATTATATAGGTGCGAAACGTGGACGGTAATTTTTTCGACCTTTAAATGTCAATTGAACAAATACTTATATTATTTAAAATAAATTTGGATAAACAAAATTAAATCATTAGACAATGTTAATTTGTGGAAATGAAATTAATTAAGATTACTTAACTATATATTATTATAATAATATTTTAAATACATTAAAACTGTAATATATAAAAAATCTTCTCAATTTAAAAATAATTTAATTTTATATAATTCTGAAAAGCATACGTTACGTTAGATAAACAGTTCTTGGATTTCCACCCAGGTTCAATTAAGCTTAAGACAGGACGTTTCGCTGGCGTACTCTGCCATCGAAATGTCGTGGCGTAAGCTTCATTTAACCCGGGTGAGGACCCAAGAACTGTTTATCCAGAAAACTTCGACCTTTGATAAGTTGATATATTATTGAAACATAATGTTTCTGGCAGTAAGTTTCTATGTTGATAAATAAAATTGAAGTGTGATTATCTTTTTGACTGTCTGTCCGTATGTTTGTCTCGAATAGGCTCCGAAACCACTCAACGGATTTCAATGAAAGTTTAAGGGTTTAAAAGCAGGAAATATAACTTAAATATTCGTGAATATTTCATTTCGACAATGATATTAATATGACATATTATAAATATTAATTCGATGGGAAGTTTTCTTGGGAAACGAGCGTTTGAATCACCAAAAAGTGAAAGCGAGTTGCCTATACACTTTATCTATTTATGCTCAACGCATTTCAATGATAATTTCAGGAATTGAAACAGGATTTCTACCTTAAATTTTCGTGTATGTTTCATTTCGATATCTTGCAGAGTTCAGAAGGCATTATGTAAATATTTATAAATACATTGAATTGTCGCGCGAAAGTTGGCATGAAAACCAACTGCGAGTTGGAAGTCCTATTAGGCGTTCCTATACCATTTATCCCACTTACTATGCTATTATGAGCGTAATTTTGGCAGCATGAAGAAAGAGAGAGGGGGGAGGGTGTACATTCTCACTCCATATTTTGTTGTAAACGTGTGAAAGCGGAACCTCTTCACAACCAACTGCGAGTTATAAAATTTGCTGTAACGTGATCATAAATAAATGATACCGTACCTTCCTTTTTAGGGCAAAACAAAAAGAGCTATTTCGCGCGAACGAAGTCGCGGGCATAGCTAGTAATAAATAAATAATAAATACGGTCAGATAAGTCCGCTAATAAATATAATTAATACAAATACAACGTATCATCCAACTTTGTAGACTTCTTCGGGAAAATATACAGCAAAAAATAATAAATTAATATTATGTATTTAAAATTCATATTGATTTTATAATTTTTTGGTAGGTGTTTAGTTACCTGAAGAAATTTGCAAAGATAGATGAAACGTATTTATAGTAATTAAATTTATTTTCCGATTTATTTGGCCGTATTTGACACGTCTTGTCAAATTCCTAGGAACACCGACGGTACGTTATTTGTTCTAAGGCCTTGTTGGCTATATTAACTATACAATGTACCTGTTTAATAGTACCGTGTTGGCATGTAAACTCGAAATGATGATAAGGAATAAGTTCATTCGTATTTATAATTGGTTTCAGACATTTTGTAAGAGTCTTCTCAAAAACTTTGGAAACTATTGGCTTTGGACTGTAAAAAGATGTTTCATTAGGGTCTTACCAGTTTTCCACATCATAATAAATATCACCCCTGGGCAAGTCTTAGAAGATTGGGCGTATGTCTAATTAAACAGTGTTTCTGGCTGTTGTTTTTGTTTCTGATGCAACCCTCCAGGCGGGCTAAATACAAATTAATTCCCGGGCATCGCCGGGCATCCAGACAGTATATAAAGACTGCAGGACGGCGTGGAAAAAGGAGTAGAAGATATCGTGGAGAGTCAAAAAAACTCTGATTCAGAAAAACACGAATAAAAATTTTCCAAATTAATCATTTAGGATGAACGAGCGAGCGTGAGCGTAGCCGTGGCTGGGGATCCAGGTTCGAGTCGCTTAATCGCAGTAATGGAACGTCCCAATCAGCGGTCGGGGAAACAAAACAGCTCTCATTACGCTATAGGCATAATCACAATAAACAGACACGGAAAAAAGATTTACGGCGTTACTAATGCGCCAAGCTAGCTTTATTTACAAGCACCATTTGGCCAAGTGGAAAACGCGTAGCACTAATTAGCACGTGCTAATGACAGGCTAGGACACAAATGTAAAATATGCACAGTGTGCACGTTTTCAAGATGCGCCCTGACATGAGTAGGCGGGCAATTAATACCACTAATATGCGCCCGAGTAATAAAATAACAATTCGAAAAACGTAGATAGAGCCAAATTATTTAATAAAAAATCTTGTTACGGAGCAATGAGTTATATTTGACAACAATCTGTAATACGAGATCTACATCAATTACATAGTTACAAATGCAAGAAACAATTTAACGTAATGACCGCTTTATGACAAATTATGGAGGTCTGATAAGGAAATTCTTCTGACTACATACAGAGATATAATTCCATATATTATGGCAGTATATTATATTCTACAATAAAAGTAAACTTCAGAAGAAGCTAGACATTGTCACGAGTTCTCCTGGACAGCTGTAAACAAGAAACGAAGGGATCCTCGGTAGCTTCTCGATGTTGCAGAATCTGACGTTAGCTCTTCAACCTATGCTGGTTCGGAAAGAGAATTATGTCGAAGGATTATAAAGAGGCAAGAAAAGTCAGGAAAGTTCGGTAGTGTGGTGGTAGGTACGCCTGAGTCTGATCAGGTAAGAATCGTGTGGTGAGTGCGGTTTTTATTTATTAATGAATAAAAATTGAAATCTTAATTAATAAAAAGAAACAATTTTATTAAATTAAATTTAAACAAGTTGAAATAGGAATAAAATAAAACATTAATTTTTAAATGTCATTAGATTTTGGACCGGCTGCTTACTAAACTCACCAGAGAGCAAGAGTCTCTACTAGGGTTTATGTGGGTATAACAAAACTTGGCATCGAAAATTTTCTATCACTCAAATAAGCCAGGGGCGAGAAACGTAAATCTGGCACATCACCGCTTGTGGATCCAGAAGCTTGTGATGATGATCAGGTTGTGGTCAGGCTGTGATCTGGCTGTCTTCTCGGTCTCGATGCCCGTACTCCAACAATCAGCTATTGGAAGCTATTGTATTCTAATGATATAATGCTGTTATGTCATCGCAACTAAAATTTACTGAAATGGCAGTTCGTAATGTAATCTTATGATGTAATTTTTGCTATGGCTTCTCCACTAATAATTCCCGAAAATCTGCTCTCTTTCTTCTTATATTAACTTATGCCCCGCCTTCGTTTGCCTGGCGAGGTGTGTTCGTTTTCTCTGAGGCTGGGTGTTGTTTTTCGTCGGTGGTTTGTGTACTTTTTTCCCCGGGCTTGACCTGGTCGGAGTCTGTCCCTTCTTCATTATTGCAAATCGTGTTTAAATCGCAACGAGATGTTTTGCGAGTCCCAAACTCAGGCATTTGTCCCAATTTTCAGGTCTAAAGGCTGACCTGCCATTCCTCGAGTGGTACTGATTTGCGATTCTCCTTCTGGCTATCGATATCATCAATTGGAAATTAATTTAATATTAAGCAATCGCGATTATCATTGCTTGCCGTTGGCCTGGCAATCAGCCTAGCCCGCTTCCTAACTATTGTCCTCTATGTACACATATACAAAATTAATAGACGTTATATGGAGATTGCTTTTCATATAAATATATATATTGTAATATCCTTTTCAGGGTATAAAACATTAATTAATCAATTGAACAAATTATAATCAATTTGAAAATTTTACATTTATTAATTTAAAGTGGGCTAATTCTCAGGGGATTTTGGGTCTCTCGAGAAGTGGAGTATGCAGTTACTGAAAATAGAAAAAATCATTAAATATTATTCAACCAGCACAATGAGCAAGTTTCACAGCTTTTTAATAACTTACCCACAATTACTGGGCCTACAAACATCCAACTTCACGAATGTTTCCGCGTCTCTCTGGCGTCTTGCAGGATTTTTATCGATGAAGAGCCACCCATCGGCTCCCCTTTTAAATTCTCACACGGGAATTCCCCGCCATCGGTTTTCTTACAAAATTCCGGGGTCCCCCGCCAGCGGTTTATTTCATAAACTTCCGGGGTTCCCCGCCATTTTTTACACACGCACGGGGGGAGTTTCCCGCGGGGAATCCCCACACGCCCCAAGGGAGTTTCCTGTGGGGCATCCCCATCGGGGGTTCACCCACTTTCAGCCAACTTCACATTGTTGTTGGTCGAACTGCGTGCGCCTCATAACGCCACAATATCACCAAAATCCGCGTTTTTTCATTACAATATATATACCACAATCGGAAGGTTGAGGTTTTTACCAGTTAAAATACAGATGTGTATAATTTTCAGCCAATATTGTACACTGTAAGAAGTGAGAAAGGAAAGGAAGGCTGTTTGGGTGAAACCTAACAGGGAAGTGAACGAGAGGCTACGGTCAAGCTGTACGTTAATCGTCTTCACTGAACTTGTGGCGTAGGAGCACTTTTAAAGTTGCGTTGTGGATGTCATTGTCCTAATAAGTACGGCCAATGCTATGCAGATTCTTCGTCGACACTCCTGCGACACTATCGGGTTGTTAACCTGTATTGCAATTGTCTTTAGGCATGCTACGTTGTAGCGAAGGAAACGAGAATTCGGGACAACCAATCACTAAGAATCACCACAGGCTCCCTTCACACTACCCACGTTGGCAGAGTGCTTGTTGAGTTGGATTACTTAATTATTTTACTAATCAAATATGAATTTTACAAAACTGACATCCCTCCTCACCAATAAAAAAATACGTCTCTGGATCAGCTTTATCGTTAATGAATGGTCGCTAAAAACTTGGGCGGTAATGTGACTTGAATAAAAAGACTAAAAAGTTAAAAGAACGCTTTGAATAAAATGAATATACCCAAACACTAATCTTTATCCATCATTTGTGTCAATATCTAACCCTAACCGAAAGATCCGCTGATCGGTATATAAAAAACGTGCATTCAGAACGTAATAAATGTGGATTTTTTTGTTTATGAAAACAAACCATTCCTGTTGAGTAAAATACAAAATGACCTCCAAGTTGGATATTAAATATATAAAGATGACGTGGTGTTGTTGTTGATGATTAAATGCGGGAGTTCCTGCGAGCTGCACGTTTTCCATTACGCAGACTGAGCTGCTCACAACCCGGAAACAAATCCCGGTGTGAAAGTGCAGTGAACTAAAGCAAGTTGTTCTAATTAGGGCCGGGCTTACAGTTGCGCGGATTTCATTACCCGAGTTAGGTAACCGCGGGTTTTAATCAATGACTCCTCCACTAGGCGTAATCCACATTAGCTACAGCGGCTCTCCAAGGAAACCCTCGGCACAGAGGAGTTCATTTATGAGCTGTCCCCCAAGACTGCCAGGTTCCTGATCGACTGCTACTTAGCCCCGATCTCACGGAAGGAAATCGTCACAGGGTTTCAGATTAAGACACCGTAATAAAAGAAATTAAAACATGAAATAATTTAATAATTTATTATTATCTAACATATTTTGAAAATAAATAAATCCATAGGCCACAAGTCAGAAAAATTGATTAGAGCCGGTAGGAATTCTATCCTAAATTTATTTGCATAATATCAATTTTATAACAGCAGAATTAGCAATGCATACAACTTATTTATAATATTTCAAATTTAATGTAAATTTACGAAGCACCAAATTTGTGACTAAAAATATGTAATTTACTTTTATCTATTTCTTCATTAGGATCTCCCAACTCGTTATCACTTTATTTATTGTAAAGATAAGTGAAAAATGGTCATTAAGCATCAGTTGGATAAAATTTCAGATTTTCAATTTTTTAAGGTTATCTATTGAAATGCACATGAATGGTTAATTATTTTAAAATAGGAATATATTATATAAATAGAAATAAATAAGCTTTAGAATTTATATTATATAATAATTTATTGGCCAAATTATTTTCACGGTGACGGCTTAAAAACAGTAAATATTTACATTTCATACAACAATTACAAAATTTAATTACTTATTCTAGGGTCATACTTAAGGGCCTTCTCATAGACGGAAATTTAAAGCAATGAAATTTCTACTTCGGAATTAGCAGTACGAGGAAATCGGAAGAAAGATTACAAGCATAGCAATTTCTGACAATACCGGTTTCTGCTTTATGTAGAACTCCCCACTGGACATCAGATGCCGTGCCGGTAGAATATCCCCAACGATTCCTCTCGACTTACTCATCCAATGTTGTAATGAGGACCCAGAATATTTGTTTGGAATTAAAATGTATCATTTTGCCACGTCTTGTGCGGCCAGACTCGGTAAAAAGGGGTGTCCGGGGGGCAGAGAAGTCAGACATAATTTATTGCCTGACCTTCTGCCGAGAGCATTGTGAACGGAAAATTTTCAAGCAGTAGCTGAACGGACACGGAACGAGACAATTGTTAGAGGAGTATTTCTGAAATCGTCTTCGGGAAGCATGAAAGTGAAGTGTTTTCTTTCAGGAAAGTTCAGTAATTGTAATTAAATAAACTCTGCCACAGGAACTGGGCATTAAAACCTGAGGAAAAATTATTTACATAAACTTGTACGAAAATTACATTAATATCTTGCTACTTTATTAATTTTTTCCCATTTTACATCCCTGCCGTGAATTAATCTGAGAGAAAGCGTCCATTCAATGTTGTATTTGTTCCTTTAAAACAGTATCACCATAAATTGGGTAATTTTTTACGTACTGATTTCATATTTATTTTTCAAAATACTAAAAAGAGAATGTATGAAGTAATTATTCATTACAATATTTATAATATTTTAAACATTTTTGAAAGCCAACTTAAAATTTATCTCTTTAATTCTTGTTGCATTCAAAGTCCATTTCGTTTCGCGGATATAACAAAACAAACAATTTGAGCAATTAATTTTATAAGCAATATTGGTAGTGAAAAACTTATTTATATGGTTCTTGAGTCCTCTGATGATTCCCGAAAGAGATTTGGACTTCGGGAAAAATTTAACTTTTTTAAAAAAAGTGTTATTTGTTAATTTCTTTCTATAATTCCTAGCATTTATCTTTGCTATTATATTTTTTATAATCCTTTGATATCAAATAATATCTTCGTAAAATTATTATGTGTATTTATAAATTTGACGAGGGTCTACAAAACTATAATTGGTTAGTTTTGCGTCATTACTAATTTTTGATGATAATAATAATAACGGATCTATTTAGCAAAGAAATGCTACTCACAACTAGAGTATTAAATTATTCAATGTTTACATTTCATAAACGTAAATGTTTGAATAATCTATTCTTAAATTTATTAATAGTCTCACATCCCCTGATTTCTATTGGTAACTGATTAAATTATTTTATACCTTTAATAAATATACTGTTTTGTTTTAAATGTAACGTATCACTAATTATATCTAAATCTACTTTAGTTCTAACATTGTATTGGTTTCTATAATGCTTATAAGCTAAATAATTATTAAAATAGGAAGATACATGCAAAGTTGTGGGTAAGTGATGGATATTATTTCTCCGAATTAAAGGTATTAGTAATTGTTAATGTGTTTAGGCGTCGTCTTTGTGAATTGGAGTCTGTTCTTATGAAGTCTGTGTGGGGCCAACACCTGACCGCCGAGAAGGATCGCCCGCCCAGAGACGGATGAGGCAATTAGTGAGCGAGTGCTTGGAACACGACCATAACTCTCCTAATGGGCTTCATTTACTTACGGCTCCCTCCTGGCTTCTCCCTGCGCACTCATTGGGTCGCAGACCGCCGATTGCAGTTCCGTCTTCCCACCTCACGCCTGCACTTAAAGCGAAACATCAAACTTCAGTTCAGCAATAAAATTAAGGAAAATAATAAGGAAAGGTTGTATTTGAACCCAGAACACTTGCAGTGTAATTATGTCCTAAAGAGGAATAACAAATAATAGTATAAAAGCAGGAGACAGATTAAATACTGCCGTTTATTTCAATATAATTGTTACAAACCTTCCGGTTAACTCTATACAATAACCAACTAATAATACTGGTCGTTTAGTAATTGCAAATCAATCTTTAGCTTACGTCTGAGTCTGTGGTTTCAACTTATCACAAAAATTTAATAACACTGAGGAACAAAAAAGAATTTTTGGCTCAGTAAATTAAATATGTGATTCTGATAGTACAGGGTGAGTCAAAGGTCGCAGTAAATTCAAGATGGCCGATTTAAAGATGGCGCCCACATTCGGTACCGTAAATGATAGGCCACTTCACCCATACCTAACTGGTATAATGGATAATGGAGGATATGAATTTATTTATTTATTTATAATATATATATAATATGCCCCCACGTTGGTTGAAGCTAATTGTAATTCAATTTTGTTGGTAAGGTTCATTAATTTAATTATAATACAATATGCCCCACGTTAGTGGAAGCCTATTTTAATCTTAACAGGTTTTAATTTATAATGTTTCTGATGATTGTTTCTTCGTTGCCTTCATCATTCATGCGGCTTGACACTTTTTTAGTCTGTATTTATTACAAATTTGGTTGCATGTTGAGTTTTGGATCATCTCCAGCGCTTCATAGATGGGAAAGGCTTCGCGTTGATACTTAGTATTTTAGTTGGTTGATACTATCGCACATCCTGCTCCATTTGCACGTAACGAACCCTCAAAGTTCCGCCTCTCATAAAAATTAATTAATTAAATAAAAATATATTATATGAAGGGTTCGAATGAGATAGGAAATATTTAATTTATAATTCTGAATTTAATAACAATAAAAATTTAAACAAGAGAATTTAATTAAAGGATACGTTAGCAATAATAAATTTATATTGAGACTCATAAAAAAATCAGGGTCACATGTGGGGTGAACGGAAAGAAGCAACGTAATTTATGGTGACAGGTCTGGCAATGTGAATTCTATAAATCCGAAGTTAACGATACCCGCGAAGACTGCAGCTGCATTCTGGTGGCGTTTTGCTCCGGTATGCCGACTTGAAAGCGCCTGAAGCGTCTACTCACTTGCTGTATCCGGGTTGATCTCGCTATACCGCGGACGCCTTGCGCCAAAATGGCGGCGTCTCCTACTGAGAGATCATGAATCTCCTGAGGTCTCAAGAGCGGCTCTCAATTTACTGTTTTTCTTCCTGGCGACTCTCAAGTTTCTTACTTTTAAATCATCTCTTGCCGGCTGCTCATCGTTCTCTCTCCCTCCGCCTCAAAATCAGCTCACACGTAACCTCGGTAGGAATCCTAAGTCCTCCTACTTCATTCCAGCTCCCAATCAACTAAAATTTCTATTCGCACCCATTTCAATAATTGCAGCCAATAGGAAAATTTCAATTACTGGACGTAAACAAACACCATCGCACGTTTCCCACTATTTTCGAACCCAGTGGCAATTCCAAACTTTTCGCGGCGAACTTCTGACTTCGGTAGCCAAGTCTGTCTCGAATTAGGGACCAATTATGGATGCAGCCAATATAGAAAGAGCCGTCAAACTTAAAAAGGAATGCAATGAATGTACAGATACTGTGCCGCCACACATCATTTCCAAGTAAAGAACGGAATATAACTGAATAGGTAACAGATGGTGAGACTGGGGCAGGTCTGAGGCTAATCCTGGAAAGGCAGAAGAAGACCGTCACAGCTCAATAAGTGCTTCAAAAATCTAAGAGAAACAAAATTCTATTGTCGTGTAACAGTGGTTTCAATTTGCTTGGGGAAAAAATACCTACGAGATGGATGCCGCGTTGGCTTCACATTTACTTGCTATTCTCTCAGAAATTAACTATAATATTAAACAGCGTTTATATTTCTTTTAAATTGTAATTATTAGCAATACTTAAGGTTAATTAGTTGCACAACGTTTCTTCTTCCACGAAACTTGTCTGCATCGATCATCAGATTATTAACAGTAAATGCATAATGTTGAAATATGTGCAATGAAAATTATTTACTTTGCGTATTTTCATTCATTTGATTGCCATCGCAGTTGTTTCCGGGGCATCTTGCAATAAGGTACACTTTGTATGCATTACTACTGTGGTAGGTAATTCAAAGAGATAAATGAGTGTAAAAACATTTGTTCGTTTTCTTCTCTTCCCGACTCTTCTTTCTTCTCCTATTCAGCCAACGGGAGAACAAAAATTATTTTTGCTGAATTAAAATCACCATTGTCATTATGTTTCAAGTTCAAGACAACAGATTTACTTGCTCTGTCTACTGTAGGGATATAATCTACACTCTTTGTGCAGACCTCCGTCCCTTTACGAGTACCTTTCAATTTCTTTTAGTTTCAACGGTAGCTTTCAATTGTTTCCAAGTCACGTAATAAAATCTGTAAGAATGAATTAAACCTTTTTTCATGTATTGATTTATAATGCAAGTAACTGTTGGCTTTGCATAAAAAATATTGATATTAAACGCGAGCTCGTCCGCCTGCAGCCGAGAGGCTTTCTCCGCTTTCCGCGGATATTAAAATTACTGAGATTCATGCAAGTATAATTCCAGTATCCGGCTGCTGTAATCCAGAGAGCGCCGAGGCGAATATTCGCAGCAAAATATCGCAAATGCATCTCTGATTGGCGCTGCGAATTTATGATTCCAATCGGCCGTATCGCCAGGAATGTATTGCACTCGCTAATTATCGCCATGCATAAATAACTAGTCCTGTTTACTTGTCGACCAGTGTCGTAATCAATGCAAAAATTAGTGAAAACGCTCGCAGAGTGATGCTGACGGTGGACCCAGAACCGGCAACCGCAGAGACAACTGTTACTCCTTAAAATCACTATGTTATTTGTCTAATGGACATTATCTCCCATTTGAATAACTACGAATGATGACGGTCCTCGGGTAAATAATACTTTTGTTGAGCGTGTTTGAAACAACTCACTGAAAGAAACTTTCATTGAGCTCTGGAACTAGAATCACCTCAAAGAAATAACACCTACTTATAAATTTCAATTCGACCAGACAAGATTTTCATATTAGGACTTCTTGTTCCTGCATGTCTATTGAGTTTTCAAAAACGAATTTTTACTTTTCAAAATATATGTTGGTCATTAAAAATTTGTAACTTGTAATTCCTTGGTGGCATTTTTTTCTTTTTTGTCAGTGAAACAATGTTAAAGACTAGCCTTATAACTGGCCGCCAAATGTTTATCTGACCCAAACAACGACGAAAAATCGAGTAAATATACTCTTGTAAGCAATAAACAACAATCATCCTCCACGCAGAGCCACCGGAAAACCAAAACAAAAGAGACAAACAAACAATTAAATGACTCTGTTGCGAAACTTCCATATTTATTTTTAAAAAATAGTAACCACCTACCAAAACCTTAACAATTACTTAACAACTCCTCATTTAAAAATACTGTTCACTCAAAACATTTACTTTTTTGCGGCCTACCGCTACACATTTCAAGTTATTTTTGATATTATGCCTCCTCTATCCCTGATCATTAGCAATAAATAAACCTAATATATACCAATAAATAAAATTCAAGTGTCTGTCCGTGTGTTTGTCATGAATAGGCTCCGAAACGGCTCAAAGGATTTCAATCAAAATTGGAGGGTTTATAAACAGGAAATTTAACTTAAGTATCCGTGCATGTCTCATTTCGATATGTTGCAGAAGACACTAATATAATATAATATAAAAACCTTCTACAGGAAAGTTCATTTTCCAATCGCGCTTTAAAACCTCCAAGTAGATGCGGGTTGCTCTTGATCTGTAACAGCTTAACGGACTCCAATAAAAATTTCAGGGATTGAAACTGGAATTTTCTTGATACTTCATTTCGATATCATGCAGAGTTCATAAGAGGGCAACTGCAATGTGTCAGTATATATCACGAAAAATAGATTTTCAATTAAAATAATTATTTCCAGAAAATATACTAATGTTATCATATACATGCCGACTTCCTGTGGTCTAGTGGCTAGAGTTGCTGTTTCAAACCCAGTGGTACCCGGATTCAAATCCTGGTATGGACTTGGATGTTGTGTTGTCATGGTCACAATGACTGGAATTAAGACTGCTGACTATGTATCACTCCAAATTCGGAATGTGTCACGTAAGCTAACAGTCCACAGACAACCCGGAAGACCAAGGCCCTGAACGGGCTGGAGATCCAAGGAAGAATAAGTTGGCATATACATCATGGAAATGTTGGCTTCACAAATTTAAAACATAAGTTTATTTTAAAGACAGCAAATTTTTATAATAACCTCTTCAATAAATTTAAATTGAACTTTGTTCAAAATATATGTTCTGTTATAATTATATCTGGGTTCTCTATATTAGCAAGTAATTTTATTTCAAAAGTACTCCCACTTTATATGATTGCTGTGTCGATAGAAATGTGCTACAAGTATAAAGAGAATTTCATACCTTTTCTATTTTTGGGTAAGATACATTGCACAGCACTAACTTCAATCTGCAAACTAGCTTATTTCTTATGCATTTTCTAAATCCATATTATATATCAAATTTGATATCTTTGCTTTTTAACACTGCTTTTATTTTGATGGTTCCAATCATATTGTTGATGTGGTATAGATATTTATTAATGTTTATTTAAATGTAGCGTTGTTTCAGCATTTATCTTTATTTCTGGGTTATATTTGTACAACATACATATCATAAATTGCAATAAAACAGCAATATATAACAATCAAATGAAGGCTTTCCCAGTGTAAGTAATACAGGCTTCTAACCGGGTGAAAACACAGGAATTCCAGGACGTTTCAGCAGCTGTCATTGCTACCATCTTCTGTGAACTTGCGTGACATATTCCAAATTGTGAGCGATATGTGGTCAGCATATTGATTCTCCAGCAGTCCAAGCCCATGCCACAATTCAAACCTGGAACCCCTGTGTTGTGAGTCAGCAATGCTAGTAACTAGACCACTCTGTTGGCACAGTATTCAATCTACAGAATATAAATATAATTTTAAGTATTTTAAACCCAAGTTTATTTAAACTTTCATTTTGTTCCATAATTTAATATTTATGGGACATTTTTATAGCAAAATGCAACTAGTTATTTACTGTGTCTGTATGTCATTAATATCTAGCTATTCGAAAGTTCTCTCTTCTGTTTGCATTTGGTACAATAAAATTTATCTAGGCTACATTGGTTTTTTATAAGAAAATTCTGTGCATCTGAACCTACCAGCCTTAGTTAAAAGTACAAAAATAGACTTGTATTATGCATTTTAAACAGAACCAAAGAAATATAGAGTAAACCAATGTATATTATAAATTTACTTGATTCCTTTATGTAAAGGAAGTTATGATATGTCATTTTTTATTGGTCAAATTGAGAAACATATATTTCTTATTTATTGCAACTATTATCCATAAATGAGCACATGATAAATTATACAGAAAACGTCCTCAGTTCTGTTTGTCAAAATTATAAATGCCAAAAAATATTACTTAGATAAGTACTCTATTTTCCAAAATGTCATCTTCATTATTTGATTCTCATGTGACAATGAGCTTTGATATTTACAATATATTAACATTGTTTTACTGTGTATTTTTAAAGGAATTATCAAACATTAACATCAATAATGTGCAAGCTGTCAAACTCAGAAAAGAAATAACATACTATATTCATAGTTTTCAATCCATAACAATAGAGAGTAAGTTGGTTAGCACATTCTCTTTCTCACTAGATGTCTGCCCCAATAGTTTGAGGCTAAACTGCTGTGTTTAAATAGACTGAACTAAAGACAGAATGGATAAATCTGTATAATTTATGTAATAAATTCAAATGTTTGTAACAATCAAAATATATTTTTTTGTAAAGCCTTTTTGGTAAATCCATAAAAATAATTTAATACAATGTACTATGCAATGTTAGTAACAATCATAATATGATAATTTATGTAATATTAAAGTTTACAAACTAACCATATTTATTGTGAAGATACTGTAATGAAACATGAATTGTATATATAATAGTGTGGCAAGTAATTAGCATTTCAAGACCTTGACATTTCCCATATTGTACTGCAATGAACGAAATATATATATATTATTATTATTATTAAATTTGGCTATTGGTAAATATTCATATTTTTTTATGGTTCCATTTTATTTTGGAAATTCTTAGAACTAATTTGTTATCTGTGAATTTGTCACTAACATTTTGTAAATTGCTAGGCTGATCACTATTTAGAAACTTTCATGGAAAAGCCATTATGAGAAATGAAGTTAAAAAATTATCATTGCACACACTGATACTTATCTTTTCGTTTAATTGTGCATTTGATAAAAAAAAATAAACTTCAAAAGTTTAAGACAAAAACTTATTTTTAACCCATTAAATATTATTATGATAATGGAATATCTCTGCATACAAGGAAGATACACACTACAATTATCATCTAGCATTTTCCACAAATTAAGTATCAAGTCAGTAATTTTAAATAAATATACAAGACTTAATTTTAAAAATTCATAGTTGTCTAAAAATGGATTTTGTTTTAAAGTTCAATAATTCCTTATTGATTTAACTGTTCATTTTTAATCTTCATGCTGGAATTACTCATTAATTGTAAATAAATGTATCATTATGAAGAATGAGAGGATTTTTAACTTTTGTTATGTGATGCTATTTCATAAAATTGACAATATACTTTTAGATTTTTAACTATACTTTTAAAATTATAAGTATAATTTTTCCTATTTAATGAATCCTATTAAATTAATTTTAATTTCTTAAATTAGTCTATATTTTTCAAGCATTTTTTGAGGTTTCATCAGAAAGTTACGAAGACATTTCCAGTGATCGGCTAGCCGATTAAAGAACTCCAAATCTGACAAGGTGCCTACCATCTATGAACCTCAGGTAAGAAAGTAGGTGACTTACCTGAGGTTCACAGATGCAGGCACCTTGTAAGGTCTGGAGTTCTTTTCAATATTTCAGCATCGCCACCTTCATCAGAAAGTTAGGAAGACATTTCCAGTGACTTGAGTTGTCAGGATAATACAGTTATTTTGGGTAGGCCTATTCCATCATCTGAGTAAAAAAAAAGAGGGAGAAAGATAGATGAGAAGTGAAAGTGAAAGTGATGCAGTAAATCATCCAGGAGGAAAGCAGAGTAAGAAAAATTAGAGAAATTGCTCCAACATTTTGAACAATAATGAAACTGTTTGTCATCAGGGAGAGGCATCAGATAACCAATATATTATATTAATCAGCTTCTGTCTTACATCTTCCATATTCAGGTGAGATGGTCATAGTCATGTGCAATCCATAACAATCATCCAATACAATACATAAACAAGTAAATTGTATTTTATATAACTTGAAACTTTTCTGTACAAGCTCTTTAGAAAGTACAACACTTAATGAATGTTTTTTTCAAATCATACAACTATAATCATAACAGGGTTTTTAACTTTAGACCAGTTAATGTTTGAAGTGCCCTCCTGAACAATCAATTTTTCTCCATGTGGGGTGTGAGACCCACATTAGGAAACACTGCTCTAGTTTATCTATCAGTATAAATAGAGGGAAAGGAAAGAAACAGGTCACACCTAACATGAAAAATAAATTTGTAGTCTATGATTGAAATGCTTGCCTCCTCGATAGGATTACCACCTTGGTGTGATGAGATGGCTTGTGTGTCCAAATGAACCTGTTAGCTACACCAACAGCAGCACATGCTTGGGTAGGGCTGCACAAGCCAGACAGATCACAGGAGATGGGACAAAGAAAGAGTGATAACCTGGTACAGGTTGGGGGTTGAGTGTGGCGTTAACACTTCCACACTTCAAAATTACAGAATTCTCAATGATTTCTCAGAGTACAATGATGTGTGTTAACACAAACTGTTTAAGAACTCTAAAACAAGGATATGAAGACCTTAAAGTTATAAGGGTTGGAAGTTGGTTGGATAAAGCACAGAGAAGGGAGGAAAAGACTCATGTGAGATGCCAAAGCTAACCCCAGGCTGTAAGAGATAGGAAGAAGAAGAATGAAATCATGGATATTTTGAGTGGTATTGTGCCACTTCATCAGCAGCTGATGTGAAGAAATGATGGTACAAAATTGAAAATCAATTCAATACTAAGTATGCTCCTGTTAACATCTTCATTTAGAAAATTTTCTTATTCATCCAGATTTTTTCCCTTCTGTTTCATTTACTACTCTTTGATTTGTTTCTTAGAAGTCTGTAAGAGTATAGAAGTGGCTATAAAACTTGAAAGCAAATTGACATGAGCCATTCAACTAGAAGGTATATTATTTCAATTTTTTAAAGAAACAAGATACCTCCCTTAGAGATTGCTTAGAGTCATTTATGTAAAATAGCTTCTTATAAAAATTGGATGAACAATAAACTTTTGGACTAATGAATAAGGTTTTTAATATCCTTATTGACTTGAGAGCAGCTGTAGGTGAAAAACAGAATCAGTAAATTATGATAATTATCACAGAGAAACTGAAAGTATCATTCAAGTCTGTGCAAATATATTAAAATGGCCTCTTAGATAAAACACTTGAAGCTTTCAACACAGTTTTGTGCATTATAACAATTTAAAGTTATCCTCTAAATTACATCAGAAAGAAATCAATGGTCTATTGAGGACTGATAACATAGCACAACAGTCTGTGGATTCTGTGGATCCTTCAGTGAAGCAATGCTTTGAGGATATAGAATGAGTCAAATAGTTTTACACAAATTTATTACATTATTAATATAATCTAAATCTAATTGTACATCAATAATTACATTGTTCTACAAATTCCTTTGCAGAATAAAAGGCATGGCTAAGTAAGAACATGGCTAGATCAATTTTAAATTTGCTATGTTCATTTCAGAGCTGTTTAATGTGTGGGAGAAGCTTGTTCAACAAGGTTGTTCCCTTATAGTGTACAGATATTCCAATTCAGTTTATTGCCTACAGAAAGTCCTAAAAATTTAGTATACTTAGTTCCAGGTATTGCTTTATTATTATTTACCAGGTTTACAGATTGTAAGGGTGCATTGGTTGTTTGGAATTGCTTAAAATTGGTTTTACTAATATTAAGTGATAGACCATTCAATTATTTGTTAATGTTTTCTTGGCAGCACATAATTTTAACTGTGTTTATAGCTTTACTTAATATTGTGCAGTAAATTTTGTAATGTTTCATTAATTCGCAGCTTGGGTTGTTTCTAATGGATAAATATAATTTACTTTTGTTGTTTGTTCATAATTTTATCCTTTGAGTGATCCTGTATTTTGATTATCTGTTAGTAATAATTAGTTTTTAGGAAAAATACTTTTAAGAAGGGGATTAAAAGGCCTTAAAAATACATAGCATTAACTTGGTCATTGACAATACTGGCATAATATGTGTTTGTCCAATATTCATGTTTTAGCACTTCATTAAATATTTTTAACGTCGCCTCATTAATTTTTGTAATACAATAAACATTATGTTTTGGGGTACAATTTATGATTACATTACTTATTGTTAATAATTTAACATCATGATCTGACAGACCATTTACTACTGGTTGCATCATATACTTTTGTTACTGGAATTGTCTATAATTACATTGTCAATAGCTGTACTATTTAAGTTTTGGAATCTGGTAGGAAAATTTACAGTTGCTTATAGGTTGAAAGAACCTGTTAAGAATTCTAATTGTTGTTGTTTGTTATTATTTAATAGGAACGCTGTGTTAAAGCCACCACACAGTATAATTTTGCAGTTGATTTTGCTAATTTCATGTAAAAGTGACTCAAACTGATTCAAGAATGTGATAAAATTACCTGAAGGCAATCTGTATATTGTGAAAATCATAATATTTGAGTATGTTAACACTATCAATGATGAACACTCTCCAATTGTTGTTGTAAACGAAATTTGCTGATGTCAATGTTTGAGGCTTTAAAATTATTGAAGATAAACATAGCCACTCCTCCCTTTTCCTTACAATATCTACAAAAATAAGAAAGAAGTTTATATCCATAAAATTTAATTAAACCAATCTCTGCTTCTCAGGTGGTGTTCAGGTATACATAAAATATCTACACTTTTATTAATTCCAGTTCAATTTGTGATAAACATATAGCCAGTTCATTAGTTTTGTTTGTTAGACTTCTAATGTTTTGATGTAAAATTGATAAGTTATATTCATTATGATCATATGATGATTTATTTTGTTTATAAAAATTGAATTTACCGATAGATTATTAAATATAATAATTATTAAAATGATTATCATCAGAAGTAGAATTTGAAGTATTTGGTTTTGTTTCTAATAATAATAATAATAATCATATTCCGTAGATCCTGTAAAGAAGCTAAACTTCAAGGATGTGGAATGGGTCAGGGTGTACATTTATTACATTATTTTATTGTATAAAAGAAAATATACTTATAACAAAGTTATGTATTATAAACTATAATAAATTACTCTTCTCCGATTCTTCTATAAATTCCTTTATTGAATAGAAGGAGTGGCTAAGCAAAAATGAGCGTAATTCAGTGTTAAATTTACCTTGATTATCGGACAACCGTTTAATTCTGTGCGGCAGTCTGTTGAAGATGGATATCCCTGAATAATGCACACCTTTCTGTGCAATTGACAATGTTTTACATTTTTTATACAGATTATTTTTGTTCCTTGTATTGAAGGGATGAATATCAGAATTATTCAAAAATAAGTGCCTATTTGTGATTAAAAATAACATCAATGAATAAATGTATTGGCACGTCAAAGTGAAAATACCTAACTTTTTGAACAGATTTCTGCAATGATATCAAATTACTTTGATTAATGGCTTTTACTCTTAAAAGGGCATCTGAACACACCTGTGATAACAGGAATTGATTTCCTTGATGTTTCCTTAATGCTGCCAGCAATTTTCTGTGCAAGTAGGAACTTGCCTGCAGCATTCAAGTGAATTCCATGCTTTGTGTAATTGTAGCACTTGAGACTATGTGCACTTATCATAGAGATATGATACTTCCCAAGTCTGCATTCATCTGCTTCTGCATACCTCACAAATGATGAGACAATACCCACATTTGTGTGAGATGTACACTTTGTATTTTGGTCAATGTCTTCCTCAATTTGGTAATTGAGGTTGCAATCCAAACTATTGACCCCCCCCCCCTCCCCTCCCAACTATGAGCATGCTCTTTGTTAGTAAGGCCTTTACCCAATGAATCTAAATCTTTGACCACATCACAAAGTCTGGCTTTGAATAAACTAGACACAGAGTAATATTGATGCAGGGAATTTTGGACAAACTGAGCCATTCTACACCCATGGCTACTATTGGCTATAGGAACTTTCCACTTAGAAGGTTCTTTATTTTTGAAACCACGAGAAACTTGAACTTTGGGTAACAATACAGTTGTGTTGCTCAGACTTTTCTAGGATGTCTGTACACCTTTACCTTGGATTTCCAACACAGCAAATTTGTTGGATATACGAAGAGTAAAGGAGTCAGACATGCAGCATTTTCTATTTCTTCTATTTGGTTGTACTAAGTTCCATTAATTTTCTTTAATTTGCCTATTATTAGAGTTGCTGTAAGTTCCAGCTTTCAAATTTGCAAAATCATACATTTGGCATCCACATATAAGATGGTGAAATGCTTTTAGTTATGAAAAAATGTAATGATGAGAAAGTTTTGTTGTCTTAGGGACCTTGGAGTATCTGGAGAATTTAAATTTTAAATGTGTTGCAGTAGAAGTTAAGATAGGTGTTTACAACCAGCATTTTTACACATTCATATAAGTTTTTAAGCCTAAAAAAAGTTATTTCTACTTACAGTTTGGTATTGACTCAAACCAGTTCTGTTATTCTAGCCACTAATTACTATGATTTAGTTGATCCTGTAGGCCCTGGCCCTCAATGGGCTGTAGAGCCAAAGAAGAAGAATAATTACTATTATTCATGTTAGTGCCCTTCTTTTACTGGCTGCTGGGTTCTTGCCTCAATTTTCAGTACTTAAATATTTCCATCCAAATAAACCTTCTCGCATCATATTTATAGGCTGATTAAATTTTCAGATACATAACAACATAAACAAACATAAACAAAGAAAACTAAGCACTGTTAATAGGAAGCTTACGTTCTTACTCTGTAACATATTACTGCAACCAATTAAGATGTACACCAATTTAATACTATCTCAATGACAACTTAAAATTGTTAAAAGATAAAATGAATTTTAAAAATTAGGTAATCTAATTTTTGATAATGAATTATATTAAAATAAGCCTTCTGGTAATAAAATATACCAAAAATCCAATTTCTTTGTAACATATTATTATAATTTCAATACAAATTTATTATACATTACACATGCTTGAAGCCCATCATATGAATTGTGGGATAAGAGAATACTAATACTCAATTAAAAAATTGCACATACATTGATGCATTAATATGGTATATGAAAAATATAAAACTCTAAAATTACCCATTAATTTGAAATTATAGTCACACTAATGATATATTTATACAATAAAATCTTTGTACTTATTCAGAAATGCTTGTTTCAGTTGTTAACTATACCAATTGCTGTTGACTTGTTAATATGATAAATTCCATAAATTTTACTATAACTGTAATCTGTTGGTACTAATTTGTATCATATCATTTAAATTATATCTTACCTACACTCACACATCCTATCCTTAAATTATATTCCATTATTTTCCATCTCTTATAGTAAAACAATTTCTTTTCTACATGGCAGATAATGCATCTTATAGTCAATATACATTCATACAGTAGAATTAATTCTGAGAAAAATTTATCATACAGTGATCACTATCAAAAGTAACCAAAAGAAATTAAAAATATAATTTAGATCTTGTGTGTCTTGCTTTCAGTATCAAAATTTTGCAATTAAATTAATCCTAATATTTTTAGTATTTATACATTTCACTAACATACATATTATTATAAAATAGATTTATATTCATCATAAACTGTAACAAGTTTCAATTTTAAGGTCATTTTTAAAATTCTCAACCAACTGAAATTTATAAAAAGAGAAAAAGATCAAATTAAAAAAGAAATGTTCCATAATGTTATTTACACAAGTAATTGTGATCAACTTCATTGTGGAAAATGCTATATAGGGAAACTAAATGAGCTCTGGAAACCAGATTAAAAGAATACAAAAACAATTACAAAATCACAAACCATTATGTCATGACTTTGGAGGAATTTCATGAATTCAATTGGGATAACATTCAAATTTTAAATTTAGAAGAAAATTTATTTTAAGAGAAACAAGCATGAACACCCTAAATTCTCATAATGATACCTTAAAATTAAGTAATGTTTATAGTCCATTGTTTTGTAATTTTTAATGGCTTTTAATATTGCTTACATTCATTGTTAAATTGACATGCTGCTACATAAATCTTTATTATTATTTTTCTAAATTGTTTAACATTGTCATTATAAAAATAAAATAATTTCTGACTGCTTTTTTCAGATAGTTTTTATTATTTGTTCAAACAATGTTTCAGGACATATTCGCACCTTCTTCAGGTTTATCTCCTTTAATATTGTCATTATAATATTTTGCACCCATAATTCTTAAGGAAAATCCTGTTAGTGTTTTGAATTAATTTTTTGTAAAGTGTGTTATATACAGATATTGATGCAACAATAATCCAATTGATAAAAACATGAAGAAGGTGTGAATATGCACCAAAACAATGTTTAATTAAAAATAAAAACTGTCTGAAAATTAGTTTAAAATCATTTCATTTAAAGATTTTAATATCATGTATTAATTGATTAACAAAGTATAATAGTATTTTTGCCTAAAAAATCCAAAGATTTCTGTATAAATTCTATCAACTTGTGCAACTTTATGGAATTAATTTAATTGCATTTCTTTAAAATTAGTTACTTTAATACAGTTATATAACAACAGCTATTAAGCCTACATTTTATATAAAAATAAAGTGGGATTCTAAAAGTTAATTAAGTATGGCCTGAGAAAATGGATTTTATTGCCAATGTTAACATTGGAGCTCTCCATTAGGACAGTATTGTTAAATATACAATAATGGTTGATAAACTACTGTTTTTATTTATTTGAAAGACATCATTAAAAGTTACCACCAAAACCCAAATTCTTAATATATCTTTGACATTGTCAACTTTAACATAACAATTATTGTTTTACAATTCTCATCCTTAATTAACATTCAACTTTTGAATTGATGCATATTATCAAGAAGAAACACAAACAAATTACCTAATAATGTTGAACATCGTTTTTGTTTGGTTACCATTGAGTAACTAGTGAAAGTGAAACTGCAGACAATTATGGTAAATGGAGTTGAAAATTAAAATTGGAATATGAAAATGTCAAATGTCCCCCTCTTCAGTGCCAAAAAATTTAATATGAATACAAGTAGAAACCATTTAAAATTTTACTTACTGGAACAGTCTAGAGTATGTAACAAAATTGTCACACAGAGCTCTAATATAAACCAACAATAGACTTACTAAATAGCATCATTACATTCTGTCATTTATCCACCTCTATTTATTAATTAATCAACCCATTGCTGATGTAAACAAACATATGTTTCAGAACATCCGGAGTCACATAGTGCAAGAATGTCCAATTAATTACTATGATGCACATACCAACCAAATCAGCAGTCTCTGCATGGGTATTTATTCTCTTTTAAGCTGTATGTAGGTTGGGTTACAATGACATCTGTCCATTTCATTATACTTCATTTATATATAATTTAACTAATATACTTTTAGTTTGCGAATCCATGGTGAATTTTGAACAAATTCTGTAAGCTGAATATACTCTCTAACATTTTGTAATAAACATCATTTTACCAGGTGTGGTTTTTTTTTCGAGTATGAAGCCATTACAGTCATTGGTTTTCATAAAAAAATAAGACAGTAGTTTAATTAATTTGTCAAATAGCTATTTTATAAAAAATACTGAATAAACTCTCTAAGTGCCTAAATACATATCCGATATTATTCGCATGACATCAGGATGAACTTCTCTACTAAATGTGTGTGTGTCTATATATACATCATATTTTGATTGCATAGAAAACTTTGCTAAACCAGATTTTATACTTTTGACAGAAAATCTGCTGAAAGGGTTTCCTCTGAATGACTTTGAAGTTATCTTTAACTGTAATCCCCCAGTTAAAAATTTGCCTTTCTTTCTACAAGGTTATGAATTAGGAATTGGTAGTCAAGAATGAGCCATAAGATAAGGAACAACAGTGAGTATGAATTTAAACTGATACTATAACAATTAGTTATTAGTAAAGATTTACAGAAAAGAAATAGACTCGAATAGTATAAGTATGTATATACTTTTATTATTATTATTTTGTTTTCTTTTTGTGGATAAAGCTATCCATAAACATATTATACTTGTTACGAACACGAAGAAGATTAGACGTGGGCTCCAGAACAACCAATCATTCTGTGTGACGATAGACATGTTAACAAGAGGAAACAGAGATTTTGAGGGCTAGCAGGTCTGTTGTTTCGGTTCCGCTTGAGTTCGTGGACAGGAGAAGCTTAAGCCTGACTCTTGTCAATAGGTCTGAGTGAAGTTAATATTCCATCTCTCTGAAGGTCAGGCATGCGGGCCGCTGTGCCGAAGTGGCATAAATCACACACAACAACGGGAATCCGACAGCGGAAGAGACTCCGTCAAGGACAAAGGACCTCACAAACAGACATCATCACAAAGGACGACAACGTTCCACATTTTTGCCTGCCTGCCGCACTCAACCATCCATTGTTTAGTCCGTCCTCTTCGAGATTCAACTCGTACTCCCACTTTGAGTCAGAAGGATTTCTTTTGGATGTATTTGTTTCTTTGCAATAGGGACATTTAAGAGCAAATAATTTGTGACAACGAAAACAGGAAACCGCTGAGAATGGAGCAAATATTTCCCTACATAAAACTGGATCTGGAGGCATGTTGTACAGGAAGCTACAAAATATTTCTTGATCACGATTCGTAGTGTGTTGGTGATCAATAGAAATGGAAAAAATATTGGTAGGTCTAGACCTAATTATTCCCAGGAAACAGTGCCCTCGGTAAATTCATGGCTAAGGTTCACCAAACACCGACCCTTGACTGTCAGTGTCAAAATTCCATTAGCTAAACCCCTTGTTTCCTTCTTTCAAAGCCAGATATCAGTTCTACGAACAACCTGTCAGCTTCTCCATAGATTCCTTATCTACCCAGATAAGTTGCAGAAATCTTATAGGTTCAGCAATCTGCAGACTACGATATCTAAGGATTTCAATTAAAATCTTGCTTTAGAAGAATAAGAGAAAAGACTACATATTCGTTTCCTAGTTGATGTTGTTGTTGTTGTGACATTCACTCTTAAGATTGGTCTGATGCAACCCTCCATGCTAATCTATTTTGCGCAAGCCTTTTCATTTTCGCATAGCTACCACATCCTCCCTAATCTACTTAGCGAATTCCATCCTTCGTATCCCTATTCTGTTCTTACCCTACACATTTCCCTCTAATACTAATTTTACAAGACCCTCATGTCTCAAGACGTGGTCTATTAAACTATCCCTTCTCTTCCAAGGGCCTCCATATTGTTCACTCTATTATGCATAGAACTCCTTCATTAGTGATTCTATCCTCCCATCTGATTTTCAGCATTCTCCTATAGATTCTATCTTTTCCTTTCCGCAACTCCTACCGTCCACGTTTCTCGCTCATATAACGCCGCACTCCATACGAACATTTTTAGCAAAGATCTCCTAATATTCACCCTTTCATTACCCGTAAGTAAATTTCTCTTTTTTGCGAAAGCCTTCCTTGCCTGTGCTATCCTACTCTTTATGTTTACTATACTTCTACCTTCCCTAGTTATTATGCAGCCCAAGAAGCAGATTCCTTAACTTCCTTCAAAACATCCCTTCCCAATCTAACACCCTTTGTCATTCCATACTAAACTCCATTACCTTGCTTTTCCTTCTATTAATCCTCATATTAAACTCTTTCTCCAGGACTACGTTCATGCCTTTTATTCTTACTCCCCTAATACAATATCACTTTTTATTTCTCCTCCTTGCAGTATGATTCCTTTCCCATATTCCGTTTTAAATTTCTTCATGGTGTGTTCTATACATAAGTTAAAGAGTATGGAGATCCTTGTCTAACTCCTTTCTTGATTTCTGCTTCCTTTTCTTGATCTTCAATTCTAATTACTGCTGACTGTCTTCTGCAGAGGTTATGTATATACCGTCTTTCTCGATATTTTATTCTTATCCTCCACAAAAATCCTTAATAGTGTGTTCCAGTTTACATTATCAATGACTTTTACTAAATCTAGATGATAACGACTCTCATATCCGCATTTCCTAGAGTAACATTTGAAGTTTTAATACCGACGATAATTTATATTTAGCAGGTGTTTTAGCTGTCTGAAAGGAAGAAGTTGAAACGTCAATGGGGAGAAATGCGGAAATGAAACGTCTATGTAACACAAACACCAGAAAACTTTCTAGTTACCTTTTTTAATTGTTTACAATATAATCTTAAGCAACATTGCAATTAGAACTGCCTCGAAAGCAAGTCGTTAAATTCTGTGATATCTAATAATTCTTAAATCGTGTCGGCAAAAGTCTTTGAAAGTGAATAAGCGATGTTGGTCTTTGACTCCACTGCCGCACTTTAAATTCGTCGGTAAATGCAACCCTCCTCTTCAGGTAAACGCGAAAGCTGAGACGGTCAACACTAATGGATAGATTCAATCAAGCCTGCGGGATGTTAGAACTCCCATTCCGGATCCCCACTTTCTCTTTTAAAAGACGCACGGGCTTTCTCACTAAATATAATTCTCACTTATTCAATCACAGCCTTTCTTTGTTCGAAGTAAGGCATTTTTATTCTCTAGAACCAATTATTAAGACAGTGATGGGAACTATGGTAAGTCTTCGGATGGAATGCGGCGCGATTCCTACTCTGATTTACAGTGCAAATGATAAAAATGTACAAAAAGATTATTACGCAAATTATAGATCACGTCACTTCATCTGTAGACAGTTGAGGGAAATTCTAGTTTAATCTCTAAACTGTATTAAAGGAGGCCCATTGTAAGGTTTCGGACTGTTGAGCATATTAGGGGATCCGTCATACTTCCACAAAATAGTTCAACACTCCTCTTGTTAATCATCAGTTAACCTACAATATTTTCTATCTATAGCTATCATTTCTTTCTATTAATTATTCCCCTACGGCCGATTTGAATTCTATCCTCTGAAACTATCTGAAGTATTGGGACGCCTTCACGATTATTCATGTATACTCATTTGTAACTTTTTGCTGAAACATGTACGAAACTGCAGCGCCAAGATAAGCAAGCTGCGGTGTCCGAGTGGTTAAGGAGTTGGACTCGAAATCCAATGGGTTCTACCCGCACAGGTTCGAATCCTGTCCGCAGCGGAAATTTTGACCTTATAAAGCAAGGTTTCGCAGATTTTACAATAAAAAAAATTATAATCGTTTGGTTATTATAAGTTGCAGTTGATCCTCCTCTTGTATCCTGATATTTTTATTCAATATAATTTAATATATGAACCGGAATTCATCCTCCAACCTTCCAAACCTAAGGAGGCATTAAATTCGCTCATAATGTCCTGTAATTTTAATTTGATTTTAATAGATCCTATTAATATAAAATGGTGTTTCAACTGTAACGAAACTAGTTAATAACGTAACAGTTGAAGTGACTCAAAGTATTTGGAAGTTGATTCTTCTGGTAATTTTTGTTTTGGTTCAGATATAGTAGAGCTACAAATAAAAGTTTAAACTCTTTTGAATAGGTCATTGCGATACTGGTATGAAATATATACCTAAAGTTTTTATTCCCCCTCAAAACCAGTTCAAGTAACCCTGAAGCGTTCGATTTATATGGTTCATATTGTCAGTGCCCCAGACTTCAAAAATAGTTACTAGGAATATTGCGATTTTTGTGGAAACATTTTCTATGAAGAATAAAGTAGAGATGTAAATAAAGTAAGACGAAAAGCGTCAAGAATGATTAATGTGAAGACACTGGAATTACCCAGACAGATCACAAATCCAGTATTAATATACTATTATTTTTTCATTGTGAGATTTATTCATTTTAAGAAAATGGGAGAAATAGGGCAAGAAAAAATTATTAAACTGTAAATAAAGCTCGTTGTACACCAACGCAATTCCAAGCAGAGACTGTATATCAATTTTTGGGTCCAGCATTTGATGAACTGTAAGTGAAGCGATTAGACCAGGCGTAATTTGCAAAGCAATGTAAGAGCTTCGGTGTCAGAGTGGTTAAGGATTTGGACTTGAAATCCAACAGGTTCGAATCCTGTCCGCAGCGAAGATTTTAGCCCTCATTTAGGACGAATGGTTCTTACTTACCGATTAAATTTGAGACACAACCTTTTAAAGCTTTAATACAGTCCGTAGTTCCACACTGAGTATTGTTCTTTCAACCATAAATAATTCAAAGTTTTAATCCGTATAATATATCAAATGAAAAAGATACGAAACGAAGCCGATAAAATAAGTACACGAACTTAGTATAGGTGAGAGATTAATTTGAGCTTTCTGAAATTCACGCGACTCACCCCAAATGATGTAAACAAAAGGATTGAAATGGATTCTGATGACCCTTTCGCGTACCCTATGGATCCCAGGGTTAAGAAGCCGAGAAGTCCTAACCAAATAACCAACTAAATTCAGTCAATGTGAGAATTTCTGCACTGACCGCTCGGTCATGCCATGCCAAGTAGTCCAGGAAAAAGGAAACTGTTTGCCGTACCAAGTCAGAAAAAATTAATATTTGTTCCTGCATTCCCTCATGTTTTCGCAGTTCAAAACCATATTTAGATTGTGTCCGGTTCAAAATGACCGCCGCTTTTGTTGCAGCGCGCACGTCGTTTTTCGCGTTTGCAAATGTCTACAAATTTCTAAATTATCCAGGACTGTGTTGACGTATCCTTTTCAAATAAACTGCATCGTGTTCAGTACATTCAGGCCTACAAAATAAGCCTCTAGTTAAAAGGTTGTATTTTTACGTCTGTTTTGTAATAACTAAAATTTCCAACCACTTTCAGACCGGAAATTTTATTTATTAAACCGCTAGTTACTAACCTAATATCATTTTTTCATGTATTCTGTGTAACACGAAGTTGTCGATTCCAAACGAAGAAAATTCCAATTTCGTAGGCTAATTTCTTCAAGAAGAAATAGTTGGCGGACCTCAATAATTTTCGTGCTTTTACACATAATGTTGTAGTCACGGCATATAATTTAGCAATGGTATTTCACGTTCCCTCTACAAATTACACCCCTTTAAAAAAGAAAAGTTTCAAATTTTTTTCTTGTATAAACAAGATGAGGGACCCTCTTTTCATCTGCAATAATGCTAATTACTTACCAAGAATAATCTTTCTCATTTTTTGTAGATATATTACCAATAAACTTGTTGAGCCTTTGAGGTTATGTGCTACATCACTCCAATCAACATTTTTTACAATGATAAACTATCTAAAGATATTAATAGTACAACAGTGTTACCAATACACTGCGGCAAATAACCCGATCTGTAATATTCATATCTAATTCCGTCTGCATAACATTTTATAGTGTCTAATTTTTTTCCTCCGTACATATTTAAAATAAAGTTAATTCTACGAACAAGCAACGCATGCGGTAAATTTATTTTTGAAATGCCGCTCCTTAAATGAGTTTTCTTTAAGCCAACTTTTGATTGCGATTTTTGAAAAAATACTACGAAAGAGGTGCGAATACTATTCTTGTTTTCACACTATAAACTGCTTTAAACTAAGAATTTTAATTACTGAATGCTTCAAATTGCTTTTGGTTTGCCTGCTTATGCTGTTCCCTTACGGTTCCGCCTCTCTACACGGCACGACTCTGTTTAAAAGTGCTGCATTATCCATACTAACGAAAAGAGGCATTTTGTTTAGTTTTACGGGTGGAGCAAAGGGATGGGGGAAGAAACAAAATACTGCTCATGCATATTTCCCATTCCAGGCTTAAATCGTGTACTACAGCCGTGGACAATACAGCCATTGTCAATTGGTGCTAAAGCGGAAGTGAAAGCGCCGCCAAGCTGGCAGTTTAAGTATCTGAAATCGAAGCAGAAATTCAGACTGTTTCTTCAAATTACAAAAAAAAAATTATCTGAAGCACATATGCAGAAGTCGCCTCTGAACTCTATCATAGAAATCATTACCGTAATTTGCAAGCCCCGGCATGTCCTTCACACGTCCCATTCGCGATTCGCGTCTGCTGCTTCCACTTGCATAATGATCGCAGGAAGATTAATAAGCAAGTTGGTGGGCTCAGCCTTGCAGTGGTCAGTGCCGCGCACTGTCCGGTCCCAAGGTCTAATCAGGAAGTGACGCAAATGGACCCTTCCTCAGCAGACTCAGCTCACAGGTCAAACTTCGTCTACGACTTCTACAAGTTGGCAGATTCCAGTACCGTAACAGCGCCATAGACTTCCGCGTTCCAATTGCCCCATAAGGGCATTCTCCAAGACTTTCTCCTAATAAACAAGCGACTGTAAGAATTTTCGTCCTTGAAATATATGATGAACAGAACATTGGAGTAAATTCTACTTTCACTCTATATTAACCTTCTTATTCATTTCTTCTTGTAACGTTGCTGCTGTCACCATCACCTAATAAACCCCAACTTTCATCTACTGTTTCTAGACGATTCTTTCCTTACTTTGACCCTGCCGTTCTCCATTCTTCCTTTCTCCTCTTAGTTTTTCTCCTGTTTACTCAGGCACTGGAATAAACGACTAAATCTTATAATAATAAGAATTATTATTATTATACTAGACAATTGTCAACAAATTTCAAAACTCGATACGTATGTGGTGTTATTGAAAAAGATATTGATCGCAGCCAATTGATTGCGTTGTTATTGTGGAATTCAGTCCAAAAGTCTGATGCAATCCCCCGTGCCAACCCATCTTGAGCAAGCCTTTACATTTCTACATAGCTCCCACATCCTCCCGAATCTGCTTAGGGTATTTATCCATGTCTTCCTCTTCTGTTATTACCCCACACACTTCCCTCTAACGCTAATTTTACAAGACTCTCATTCCTTCTCTTGGCCAAAGTCCTCCTATTTGTTCTCTCTTCCCCTATATAATTTTTATTAATTATTTCCCATGTTCTTCGCGACTCAGACTAAACACGGTTACCATCCTAAGGGGGAGGGTGTGGAATTAGCATAATTTTTATATGTAATAAAGGCTCTTGTTTGAGTCAAAAAAAATCTTGAGGTCAATTACTTTTTAAATGTTTCTCCGACAGTATTTGTGTATAATTTCAACCACTTCCAGTATTTGTGGCTTTAAAAGACTTATATATAAATAACGAGAAAACTATTGAGTTTGATGTCGAAACCGGTGTAATGGGAGTCGTTGTGTTACATTATGACCTTTAACATGCGATTTTAGTAAGAGTTCATCTCTAAATATTTTAAGCCTGTTTTTGTATCGGGAGTAGTTTTGACTTCCATTCCAAATTCAGAGTCGGTGAGTAAATTATTTTTGTTGAGATGCATTAGAAATCTATTATATAACTACACTTTCGAAAACGTTTGATAATACTGGAAACAGTGATTGTTGTTGTATTAAGTCCTTAGACTGGTCTGATGCAACCCTCAATGCTATCCTACTCTGCGCACGCTCCTCATTTCTACATAACAACCACATCCTACATCCTCCTTAATGTGCTTAGCTGATTCCATCCTTTGCTCCCTCTTCTGTTCTTACCCTACAGTCTTAGCTCTAATAATAATTTACAAGACTCACATGTCTCAAAACGTGGCCTATTAATGTATTCCATCTCTTGGTCAGAGTCCTCCAAATTGGTCTCTCTTCCCTTACTCTGCTTAGAGCTTCCTCCTTAGTGATTCTATCCACCCATCTCATTTTCAGCATTATCCTACAGCATCACATTTCGTAAAATTCTATTATTTTCCTGTCTACAACTCCACGTTTCGGGCCCATATAGCGCCACTCTCCATACCAATATATTTAGTAAAAATGGTTGGGGGAACGAATTTCTGTTCATAAATTAATTTGATTGAAGGACTGAATTGCTGGGGAAAATTGGACGACGGTCAAAAAGAATAACCGACGTTTACTGATATTATGGCGAGAAATTTGCAGGTAATTATTTCATGAATCAAAATTTTCGCTGCGGACAGGATTCGAACCTGTGCGGGTAGAACCCATTGGATTTCAAGTCCAACTCCTTAACCGCTCGGACACCGCAGCTGATGATGCATTTTATAAACTACCTACAATACAATACATGCTATGGAAGTATTTAGAAATTAAGCTAATGCTTCCAGACTGGTCCATTGATTGCAAAATGGAGATGAAGTGGATAAATCGTTCAGTTATGAGCAAACAAAAATTTTGCAACCACTAATCTGATTGAAAATACAATTATGGAAGTCAATTTTGAATAAAAGTTACTAAAATGACGCGGGACTGACAACAACTCAAGTGACTGATTTTGGCTGTGTTATTCGTTTTTTTTCAGTTAATATTTAGGGTTGTCATAATAAAATTTTACCCAGGAAATTAAACCTTTGGACGCCCTTTCAATCTTACTTGAATTTTAAAACATTGCAGTTGTTGCGTAATATCCCAGGAACAAACGTAGATATTCTGTCCTCCGTCGTGTATTCTGTAAAATGCAATAAGGAGGTAGCAACATTATTTCTAATTATTTCCTTATACATTATTTACAAAACACTTCTAAACTTATAAAATGTTAATTTGAGAATAATTTTTTTCTTTGACGTGAATGTTGCAATAATAACAATTTTCGGTGAAGTGTCGATATCATAAAAAAATTTCCACAGTCAGGACTCAAATAGACAACTGCCTCCTTTTCAAGTATAATACTAAATCTGACTTATTGACGTTTGCATTTATTTAGTAATAATTGTAATGTTTCTTACAGTATAATTATTTATATGCACTCTATTTGGCCCACAATACTCCAAATACGGTCCTTCTAGAAGGTTCCTGGCGTAGCACACGTCTAGCTACTTGTTTTTTTATTATTGTTGATGCTGCCGTTGATGTTGATGAGCGGTGGAAACCACGGCGTCCTATCCAGCTTCCTAGGATGTAATTCTTGTAACATTGAGCCAAAATATTTTTTTTAACATTGAAGCTAGTAAATTCGTCGGAATAGTCAGCCTTGCAGAGCTTCAGTGACTAGCCTCATCCAGAATCGTAAGATAAACTATTTTGGCTTCATAAGGTATGAATTCAAAGCGAGAGGATGGAATCCTGGATATTATACTGAATGATAGAAGAGAGAAAGACACCTTTTATTCGGCCCCTAAAATCCACTTTATTTCCAATTATGTATTTATCCTTCAAGAGCTTCCGACTTCACAATCGAATATATTCTATATTACAAAAAAGAAAAAGACAGGAAGACTAAGTCGCATCGACCACGGGGTCATCAGCGACTGGTACACAATATTATATCTATTACAAAAATGGCTAAGTACCATTATATAAAATCAAAAAAGATCTGTAAGCGTTAGGAATTCCAGTAGTTTCTTGATGGCAGCAGCTAATTTAAAGTGCAGAGTTGCAAATTAGAGCAGATCTATCTAAAACAGTTTTTTAAAAAAAATATGCATTCAAAATGTCAAGTAGTATTCCACTTAATCATTAAAAATTTATTCATTAAAATGTAATAAGCGATCTTTCAAGATCACTGGAGTTGTTCTCAGTCCCGCGTATTTTATTATAATTAATTCAAAATTGATTAACACAATTCTGTCTTTTCTATCACATTCAACTGTTTTTCTGTGGTTGCAAAATTCATGTACGTACAACTTTTTTCTTCACTAACTGATATTTCTTCTTCATCTCCATTCTTCAATCAATGGATCAGTCTGGAAGCATTGACTTAATTTCTAAGTACCTCCACAGTATTCATTGTATTGCAGGTAGTTTATAAAATGCACCAACAGCTGCGGTGTCCGAGCGGTTAAGGAGTTGGACTTGAAATCCAATGGGTTCTACCCGCACAGGTTCGAATCCTGTCCGCAGCGAAAATTTTGACTCGAGGGAGGTTTAATAAGTACTGTCACCTATTGTTTTCTCCTTAAATTAGTTAGTTTTTAATTTGACGCGATTCCTCAAACATTTTTCTCCAATCGACTGCAGAAACAACTTCCTAAGTCAACAGGTGGCAGCACTGCACCCAGGTTCAAAAATAGCTGACACTGCCGTACGTATCAGATAGCGTTCTGTGATTGAATTCTTAATTGCCGAAGGTTAAAAACCCATTGGCATTCTTGAAATGCTTAAAAATGTATATGGTGATGCAATAGCGGATGTCAGGAATGTTCGGCGATGCATTCGTCTCTGTAACGAAGCTAAAGGACAAACACCGTTGGCTTTGGCTAATTTAATTATCTCTGTATTCGAAAGTTTAAAATATAATTACTTTTAAACACACAAATTATAGTTTAGCAATGGAGTAATTTTTAATACACTGGTATTATGACATTAAATAACACAAATGTAGCATGTTAGAATTCAGTGACCAATTCTCCTGCAGCCAAATTGAATTTCAGCAGAAATCAGTATCTGGCCCTTATTAAATTTAATGAGAATTATTTAGACGCCGATGAAGACGAGTCTTTGCCTTTTTGACTGAAAAGCCAATTAAATGCTCGACCAAGTCGATGTCCCCATTTCTTTCTATCTCCCACACTCTCCAAAAATTATCTGTTTTAAATACAATCTAAAATTTATGTTTTAAAAAAATAATAAAACCAAAATGACCAGCAAGGCCTTCAATTTTGTTTCTGACATTTCAGTAATAATGTTGGAGTCTAGAGTCATCTTCAATGTACCAGCTTCTAGAGGAATCGAGTCAGACGTAAGGTAATCCACTAAGACTATACGACAACCACATAATAATTAAAGATGTATAATAGGATTGGTGGACATTTTGGTTTCAACTTTTATGAAAACAGAAATTTCTTCTTTTTTTGAAAGTATATAATATTTTGACAAAGTAACATGAGATGTTTGTTTCAATATATTATGGTTTCATTATGTAGATGTATGTGGAATATTATGCCGGAAGCTCTCCTTAAGAAAAATATTAACGGCATCAATAAATATCTTTTATTAACGGATTCAAAGCCGACATGTTGTGGTCTTGTGGCTAGCGTCGCTGCCTCTCAACACAGGGGTCCCGGGTTCGAATTCTGGCATGGGCTTGGATGTTTGTGACGTCACGGAGACTGGAGATTCGATACGCTGAATACGTATCATTCCAAATTCAAAACGCAGTTGACCCGATAGGCCAAGGGCCTCAATGATCTGCAGAGAAAAGGAAGAAGAAGAGGAATGAAATCAAAACTTGAGACTGATTCAAAATTCAATTTATTCATTTATAATTTAAATTTGTATTTAGATTTAAATTATGAGCCTGGATCTTTCACCTCAGGGTTTCATGGAGTTATGAAACGTATAGAGCCATGAAGTGTGATTGAACATTCTGCAAGGTTGACATTTTTAATATCTTATCTTTCACACCTGCGTGAATAGAGATTCTGCCTTTGTTATAAAGTCTCTGGTCAACGTTTTCTTGCAGCTTCACGTCCCGACACCAACAGCTGCTTGTTGTCTTCCGACAGACTGGATGGCTCTGTCCCCGAGGACTGGACTTATATCTACTTACCTAACTTTAGCTTTATGTTCCCTCGACTATTCTAACCGTCAACTAACTACTGACACAATTCTAAATTATCAAGTATTTATTAAGTCAAAAGGTCAAAATTTAAAAAGAAAAGGCACTTACTGTTTACCGGTTACAGACTTCTAGGAGCTTTGAGCTGGTCCTAATCGAGTCAAAATTTTCGCTGCGGACAGGATTCGAACCTGTGCGGGTAGAACCCATTGGATTTCAAGTCCAACTCCTTAACCGCTCGGACACCGCAGCTGTTGGTGCCAAAAATATTACCCATATCTACTCTTCTCTACAAGGAGTGTCCCTAACAAATCAAGTAAACGCTTCCCGAGTTCCATCTACCATAAAGTAAAGTTGAGATGAAAAATCAGCGAACTTTGTCTAAACGATGAAGTACAAAGAAAAGGACATAATTAGATCGAATTATTTAAATTCATGTAATGTTCCAGCTCTGAATTTGTTCCTTACCAAAAAAAGTTTTTTCGTACTTCTCTATTTACAGATGTAACTCTACAAGTCTAAACGTTAAGTGTTTTACTGGAATCCATATTAAGATAATTTTGTCGGTATAATGTTATCAAAACAGAACATCGCTTAACGTATGTTTTTCGAAAGACGTCCTCAAACCTGTGTGAGGGCGAGCGTTATCATGTTGAAGCAAACAATCACCTTGGTTGTTCTGGCGCCCAAATTGTTGGAACCGTTTCTTGAGTTTGGTTAATGTACCTCAGAATTAGTGGTGTTATCTCTCGGCACTGCTACTCTTGGAGCACTGCCGAACAGTTTTCTGATGACCTCACCCTTTGTTTGTTTCCAACGACTAACCGTACTTTTGTCGGCTGCTGATTCTCCATAAACTACACTTAAACGTTAGTTAATGTTTCCAACCGCTTCTTGCTCCTCTGTTTATAACGTACATCATTTACAGACGCCATGCTGAACCATTGTTGAAAGTACACTATCGGTCGGAAGAAACGGAAACTTTTCATGCGCATCCTCCTAAAACTTCAATCAGTTCATACATAAGTTTCGCATTCGTACCACCGTTGGGAACTGAGAAAAGAAATTGTGTTACATTCGTTTCTGGCCTACTCTCGTAGTAATGGATAGGATAATAATGAACATTATTAATTAATTTCGTCAAAATTATTTTAAATTCTGGATTGGGACTCGTCGCGTTGAATATCAGAAGAAATCCTTATAGATTCTAGATTCAGACTATTTTTCTGACTCCGAAAGTTCTCTATTCACGAACTAGGGCAATTATTATATACATAATATTAACAAGAGTAAAATACCGAAAAATATGGAGAATAATAATGAAATACACATAAATTATAAGATTAAATATTAAAAAAAACAGATTCCTGTATATAAATCAGAACCCTTAATTAGATAGAAACTGTCTTTAAAAAAGTCATAAAATTCTAAATTAAACAATTAATGAGTGACGTAAGAGAATAGCAAAAAATTCAACACATTTTATCGTAACTGAATTAGGTATGCAGTTTTGCATCTTTAAAATAGTTATTTAATTTATCTTTATATCAGATCAGTTTATATTATTGTAAATCGCCCATTTCTAAAAATCGTAAAAGTTAACCTTTAAATGCTTGTCGTACGATTAATTGTTTACATGAGCATAGAAATTTAACATGTCTGTAATTAATTTATTTTATTGTAGTAGAAGAGTGTTTCAAATTGCCGTAAGCTCCTACAAAAACTCAAAAATAATTAATAATTTTAAAAACTTGAGACTGATAAAAACATTGAGGTGACGATAAGAAAAAATAAAATAAAAATCGATCGTAATAACTTGTGAGTTTCCAGTTTTTACCCCATATGCCTCTACATTTTATCGGCATTGGAATTTGTTTAATTAACTATGTTGAAATGTCTGTTTTGATAGTTTAATTATGTGACGATGGCAAAGTGCTTGGTATTTTATAAATTCGGGTTGCTACTCCGGGAACTCAGGAAGTGACACGATTGCAACGACCCTCACGACGCGGTTCAGAAGCTTCACTCTTTCCCGGAATTTGTACCTAGTCTTTTATATTCGAAGGAACCCGGCCGTACATATGAGAAATTCCAAAGTGACAATGGCGGCTCGTCTCTGGCGTCAGCGAAGCATTTTTTGGATGCATAAGGCGCTGTCACCTGCGAACCGGAAGTACAGGGAAATGCTCTCGCGCATTGTGACGCTACCAGCAGTTCCGGTGCATAGACTTCCGACAATCAAGCAGGTGCTACGTGTTTTCACCTTTTCCAACCCACAGAAACAGACCGTCACTCGTCACTTCTTCTTGCCCCACTACAACAATGTGATTTCTATTTGTACCCAGGGAAATACGTTTTGCGATAAGGAAGGTCATATTTGGGAATAGAAGTTATTCTATGGAAAGACACTCACTCTTCGGTGTCCAGGAAATGAGACGTGTACATGATTGATGCGGGTAATGCGTGATGGCGGCTTTAATGGCAGATGTTCCTGGATCACGACTCGGGGCTTTTCCTTAAATAGTTAAAGTACCTTCAATTAACTATCGAGCTTCATATTCACTGGACTTTTAACATTTTATTTCAGCTCAACAATAAAATAAAACAACCAATATGTCACCTTTTTTATCTAAAATAAACAAAAAGACGGCCAAAAAGTCAGCATATAAATTTATCATTATTTATTAAATAAAAGCAACGTTTCGTCTCCATTTTGGGACTTCCTCAGGCGTACTACACACATAATATTACAATAAATTAAATATGGGTTCTATATAACAATTTTGAAATTTATAAATAAAAAACATGGTTAAAAACTTACAAATTTAGCAATACATACTACTTGACTCCCTCAGCCGAAAAGATTATTGAATTTACATGTGAAGAATTTAGTGTCTCCAGCAACGGTTACGACCGAAATGGTGTCCTAACAATGAGTGCTTTCGGCAGTTAAATTTTAACCAGTTAAACTACCACAACAAAAGAGTATCGTAAATTTTGTTCAAATTATTCGTGTCATTTTTAACATTTACTGCATGAGGGTTGCATTTCACTCATAATTCCTGAGAAGTAATTATTTTCTTCGTCTAAAATCTCCACATTTTGCCAATAGAAATATGTATGTATTTGGACACAACTGTGTACTTTTGGATGCCTAATTTGATGTTCTTATGTTCCTTAATGCGAGTTTTCAAAGGTCTTTTAGTTTGTCCGATATACAATGCGTTACAATCTAAACAATTAATTTTGTACATAACTTTTTTTATTTAACACTATCTATTGGACATTTCTACCGACCAGATTTTTCGACTTCAGGTAAAAATAAAATTCCAGCAGCCGTTTTTTTAATAGTATATAAAAACTATTATCATACAGATTATCAGTTAGGCCAATATCGATACAGTATATACATATTTTAAAAAATCATGAAAATAAGATATGTTATATAATTAACATGGTTGCGTGAGGGTAGGTTAATCCGTTTGATTAACCTACTTCAGCCGAAAGCAGCCGTTAAGTACAGACAAAAATAGAAATAAACCATTATAATCATGAATATACGACATTTCGTTAAATATAAAATGTACTGAATATTGAATGGATAAAAACAAATACAAAAGAGAAATTTCCTTGCTGGACTTCGTCCAAAGATGGTTACGGACTCAAGGGTATTTAAATATTCCACAATATTGCAGTGATCAGATACATAATTAAATATCATTTCGGCCGTAACCGACTAAAACGTGCTTGGTACAAACTTATCACGAGAAAAGTTAATATCCTTTCTATGTACTCTCATTCTGGTAGTGATGGATCTTTAGTTTGATCCATGCATAGGGTTTTTCAATAAAGGACGGAATAAAACAAGCTGTAACGAATGTATAATATTGTCAATACCTCACACACAGCTCGTTTTATTCCGTTTCGACATCGGATGAATAATTACGCGGATTGTTCGGTAAGTCGGGTAAATTTTTATGAAAGAGTGAGAAATTTATCACTTTCGCCGCATTGTTGGTAAACATAATCCTTTCAAAGATATTCCTAAAAGTTTAAAACACACGCCAGTTGTAGTGTATAGTTAGCTGCCTTGTCTAATGAGGCGGAGACAATGGAAGAAAACGCATTTCGCTCTGCCATATTAAACACTTTAATTTCAAGGACTGGACAGCTGTACGAATTAAAACCGAATTGGATGAAGTTCGTGTGGACTCTGGACCAGCGTTGAAGACTATTTATTTATGGATTTATGGGTTTAGACGAGGTCGCAGGGTTACAGTATATGAAACTCCGCAATTGAGGTCATCACTCTGGAAAACATCGAAAAAGTACAGAATATCGTAATGGACCTAACGTGCATGAGGTAGCTGATCCCGTAGGCTTCTCAACCAGTGGATTTCATCTGTCCTTTAATAAGCTTTGTTTGTTGGGAGCCGCGACATTGGACCGAATACGAATTCGGAAGAACATTTGTACGGAGACTTTAGCAACGTTTAGGCGTAACCAACAAGACTTTCTGCGATGATTCGTAACCGTCGATGAAAATTTCTCTATCTCTCTCCCACCCTTCTTCTCTCCCTCGCTCCCCCTCTGATGAGCAATATGCAAGCGAAGAATTCCGTTTCACGACCAAGCACTACCTGTAAAGCTCAACAAATTGCTTCCTTTCTGTGATGTGGCCGTGACGTGCTATGATGCACATAATCGACCGTCATAAGGGTACGGTAGTAGAAGCGCATTCAAAATTAATTTGAGGTAATCAGTAATTACAAAAGTTTTAGTTCATATTTTCAAAACCAATACCGAGTTTGAACATTTTGCGTAGTATTTTTTTTTCAATTCATAGTCGAAGGTTATTTTAAAGAAATAAATGTAAGGAGGAAGGGGGGGAGGGCATTTTATCATGCAAGACCCTTCATAAACACCGCCATCAAAGGTGGCTTATTCCTCATTTAAAAACAACATTAAGGAAAAATACTTTCGTGTTAATAACCCGGAGCTAAATTATTCCGCTGATAAAGACTAGACACTATGTAGCCTCATCAAAATTTGTTTACAGGGATAGATTTATGAAACATCATACGTGAGGAAAAGCTATTATAGAAAGAGGAATATCTTGTGAAAGAACGAGATGGGGAATTAAACCACTCACATGGTTCACTGATCGATACGAACGTCGAAGTTCCCTGTGAAAATGAAGACGTGAGTCAATGAAATGATATGTTTACGCTACGATAGTTGCGGGACCACGCACTGAGCCTTCAACTTCGGAGCGTGGCCACCATGATGGATCATCCGATATGATTGGTAGTTTTGAAAGGCCTCGATGGCTTCAGTGGCTGCAACACGGTCGGAACAATGGCAAATCTGTTTACTCTAATCGTGGGAACAAGTTTATCAGTGTTGCGCCAAGCAGGGTCGACCCTGCCCTGGGCCAACAAAGAGAGGCCCTCATAGGGGCGGCAATTGGGCTCCATGCGGGATCCCGCCCCCATGTGCGTGGGCGCTGCCTTAATTCAATCTTTCCAAACAGAAACGTCCTTGCAAAAAAAACCACGAACAGATTAATTACGGTGGCTAGAAAGGTAAGTTAATCACATAATGTGAAATTAATAGGGGGGAATATTAATTATTTTAAGTGGAATATTAATAATAAGCTTTTATCCAAAACAAATTTACATCAATATTACAATGTTGATATTTTAAAACTTTAATACAGCAATTCTTTCTAATTAACACTACATATATATTTACTAAAAAAATATTCAATCAAATTCCTTAAAACTATAAATTCTATACTTCCAAACTCAGGGTCGTATATTATGGACCTCCTCATAGATCAGAATATTTTACACAAAATCTACTCGGACCTGGCGGTATAGGAAATCATCAAAAAGTCACAGTCGTCATAATGGACCTTCCAGCGTCTTCCTCCTATTTGTGTCGTACTCGATCCAAATCACAGCCGCCACCGCCGCTATTCGTCCCGGTTCAGGAAGAATTTCCGTTTATCCTTCTGTCCTGTCCGATAATGCCGATCATCTGCTCGAAATCTCCCAATCATCTGTCCAGCAATCTCTCTCTAAATCTTCCGCTCTGGAAAACCTTTCTCGGAATCTATGTCCAAAAGTCTGCCTGCCAGCCTTTTTAATATTTACTCCCCATCTTTTTAGTTCATATCACCAAGGTGGCAAGGACGGATATTGACCAATTTTATCGTTACTCTTCTCTGGGAGTCACCGTATGCCCCTCTCCTTCAAGACATTTTGGGAAAAAAACGCCCGATGCCGCCAAATCTCACCATAGCTTGGGGAACTCCCCGGGCGCGCTGTGATGTTTTTTGCCCCTGGCTCAAATACTGTCACCTTTCTTTTGACTCCGCACCACAGATTTGGTTGACCGTTACAAACCAAATTTCATTCCAAAGTGTCAATATTTTAAATTCTGTTCCATCATGTTTAAGAATGAATTCAACACTTTTCCTCTGCCACTACTAAAGACATTTTCCTTATAATCAAAGCAAACTTGTAGGCTAGCCTACGTTAATTTCCATTTTACTATCTTTACTCCTCCTCCCCCCAAAAAAATTCCCCTGGAGAAGCAAATTCAAGTTCACAATTTTATTACCTTTCATCCTGAAAGCCACTAGGTAGATTTTTACTGGCGTTCACACATCTCGTATGGTAAATATTGAGGACCTTGTTACTAAGTAATACTACGTTTATATCTAAGAATAATAACAAAACTATTTTGTGAGTGTTCAGTTGATGTAATGTAAATATATATTTCTCTGAATAATGCTTCGAGAGCGGAAAGTTGGATATAAATAATCGTGTCAAAATCCCACTTGTCCACTGCTCTGTAACTACGGTAGGGGTTGGCCGAAGCTCACTTTAAGACGAATTTTTGTCACAACTTGATAGAGTAAAAACTATTTTGAAAACACTGACGCAATTGTTAAGGAAGTGCTACACGACAGGAATCTAGTCCGTAAAATGAAACACAAAAAATGGCCAATAGTCAGAAATACAATAATTTAATTTGAATTAAAACTTTTGGTCTCCAACTTTCAGGACCTCCGTTGTTCATTAATTAAACTAGTATAAAATTTCGCGTTGCCGCAACGTCCGGTAACTGAGGAGGAGATCTCGAAAGGTGAGAACGAAATGTTTGAATTCAAATTAAATTCTTCCGTTTATGACTTCTGGCCATTCTTTGTATTTTATTTATAACACTAAGTCAGATCAATATAATGACTTTATTTATAATTCTAATCCGTAAAAGAGAGGATGAGGGTGGGTTATAAGGACTTTTGTTTGTCATCACGTCCCGCTCGTTAGAATATAATAAATATTTTTATAATTGGCAGTAGCTTCTCTCCAACGTATGTTCTTCTCTGTCGACAATACTCCCCTTTCCACCTTCTCCCTCCTCGTATTGCGCATCTCGTACGCGCATTAAATATATCACTATTTATTCACCCAAGCGACGTTTCATCTCCATTTTGAGACTTCTTCAGGCTTAATACAAACATAATATTACATTATATTAAATATAAGTTGTATGTTACATTTTTTAAATTAAGATATTCATATTTATTTATTGATATTTATATATTTTTAAACCCACAGAAATTTTATCAATATTAATAATTAATTTAAAACAACAATACTAATTTTTTTAAATTATCTTGTTTTAAAATACTATGTAAAAAATAATTTAAAACTCGAATAATAGCTATTTTAAATAGTGTCTTGGATTCAAATTTTTAAAATATTTATTATTTGAGTTATAAATTAATTATGGAGCCCGATTAAAAACCTATGGTGTTATAATACACAAATACCAAATTCAAAAATCAGTTATATCAAATTTATTAATTGAAGAAAAGTGTTCAATGACACATTTTTAATTCCACAAGAGTCTCACATAAATGAGAAAAAATGTAGTTTTATGTTTTAATGTAACTATGGGAACAAAATAAAAAAAATTAAAATGATTTTAAGAAAAATACTTTAAAGTTGTAACAATTAAGAAAGGTTAAACTAAAATATAAGCTTCCGGAATGATAATTAGTATTTCATCTATTATTATTATCTATAATTATTTTTATAACTTAATAAAATTTTAATAGTAAGAGTTGAACAGATTTAATATATTGTAGACTGATAGGAAACCATCCGCGTATGACATTTAGAAGACTGTATTGTATCTGTTTAGCCGAGTGCCCTCAGGTTCCAACACGCAGCACGCAGCTGCCTGCGTCACTTCACGCGTGGTGACTACCCAAGGAAACATGGAAATTACTCTGCACCCATTTCGCGTCGTATGCAAATTGTTATTTATGCCCCGAGACGCACTCGACGGTCCTGGCTCGTCGTGTGCATCCGATTAATTGTGCTAAATTTCGCAAGAATTTGTTGCCGACCTCGATTATGATTTTGCTTAGATCGTAAAATACGCCTAATAAAATATATCATCCGGCTGCACCAACCTTGAGACACGATTTGAAAACCAAATCATTGCTTTGCATTTAATTACGATAATGAGTTGCCAACGCACAGTAATTTTGCCGAAGCCATCGAATATGCCTTTCGACATTGCTTTTCCTGTGAAATATTTTATTTCAAACTGTCAGACTTCGATACTGAGACGATATTGCCAGTTTGTTACGTCAAAAGTCTAATTAAATATTTTACCCAATTTTGAAAGACTTTGCGCCTGTTACGGACAGTAAATTCCTTATCAAATCCCATATAACGAGGCGAATGAATGAAAGATCTTAAGTCTCCAGTCGAGTTCCATTAAAGAATGCCGAGTTCAGTTCTGGTCATAGATAGGCGGGATATCAAAGGGAGAAACGTTCCGAGAATCCAACAACAAAGTTGTTTTTTAAATCCAGGAAATATTTATTTACTATTTGTTCGCTGAATATCCTAAAATTTAGTTATGGAGTGTTGGGAAAAGAAACATTAAACAAAACTTCAGTTACAAATAATGTAAAGTAAATATATAAAATTGATGATGTTGACAGGTAATTACGCTAATCAGGAATATACATATTACTAATTATATCGAGTTAAAGAAATAATGTTTTTATCTAATTAAACCGACTTGTCGTCACCCTGTTTGGATCATCCTCCGGTAATTCCTTCAAATGTTAAATTTTGATTAACAACTAGAAGTCGAAATGTATGAAAAACTGTCCTTATAGGTTGTCCAGTTTGGACTTTTATACATCTCGACTTCTATTTGCTCATCAAAATCCAAAAAATTGCAGGAACTTCCTGAGGACGTCAGAGACGTGCAGACGAAACGTCGGCTTCTTGACTGTAATTCAGTTGTTAATTTATTAAATTTAATTGTTTTAAAAATACACGTTAATTCATTTACTTCTATATTAATATTTGTTTTATTGATTCGAAAAGGACTTAACTAGTTGTAGTGTAATATATAATTATATAATGAAATAAAATATTATATAAATTAATGGGATTCGTTATTATGATAATATAGTAAAATACACTTAAATATTTGTCTGTTTACATTTCGTAAAGAAATCGTATAATTACACCTTTTGGGGAGGGGGATCAGGCTATATGAGGTTAATCCTGAAATAGGCAATTCACATTTAATAGCATAGGAAGGTTATTGAAAAAGGGGGGGATGTAGAAAGTAAACCAAGGAAATATGGGGTTGACCAGGGTTACTCGGTCTTTCACGTAAAAGAGATGCAAGGAAAACCATAAAAAGCCTGCATCTGGTACGGTGGACTATTGGGTACTTACGAATGAGGGAGAGAAGTTTTCTGTGGGGTCGCAGCATTCCCTTCTTGCAGCGTTCAGGGTATAAATAAAGATTTACTAAGTGGTATGTCTGCGCTAGCGATGGCAATAAGTTTTAAGAGAATAAATACTTTGTCAGATCTATTGTAAAAAAAAGAAACATATTTATTAAGCCACGTATCTTAATTAAATAATACGTGTTATGGTTTAAACAGATATATTTTGGCTTTTGAATAATTCATACTTTCGTATATATTTTTGGATCTAATTATATTGAAGTGTAATAACTATTAGAAGAATTTGGAGGACTTTGACCAAGAAATAGGCCACGTTTTGAGATTTAGATTTATTGTTGTTTCCATTAGTCCTCGATTGAGGAAATAGGATACGTCATACATTATGAATTAAAAATGAACAAAATAAAGTACATAATTAAAGACAAATAATCTTAAAATAAATTAATAAAAGAAAATGTATATAGACAAAAGTCAATATAAACACAACACGGACACACGATGTCACACACACACTGGGAAACACAAACAAGCACACACTGAGGAACACGCAATGGAATTTTAAATGCTTGGAGCTCTGCGACCAGGAAACTGTCCTTCCGTCGTAGCTCCAGGCAATACATGAAACAAACAAACAAAAGAGCAGAAAAAACTGAATAGAAATTTTAAAGATATGTGATGTGCTATTTTACAAGGCAGCTCATTCAACACTTTTTGCAGGAACCTTGATTTAAATACTAGAAGGACGAGACATGAGGTTCTCGTAAAATTAGTATTAGAGGGAGGCCAAGTATGAAATGCGCTAAGCAGATTAGAGAGTATGTGTGATGTGGCGGCTATGTATAAATTAAAAGGCTTGTGCAGGATAGTTTAGCATGGAGGCTTGAATCAGACCAGTCTTAGGACTGAATACCACAACAGCAACAACAAGAGGACTGTTGATATTTTAAAAATATTTGGTGTAATTATTTTTGGAAGGAGAGTGTGAGGTGACGAGGACGTAAGATATCGCACAACCCTGACGAGACTGATTTTCAGGTGATGGCGGCGACGCTGTGTGAGAATGTTTGCGGCCCAAACACGGGAACTGTCACATCAGCTGCGCCCACGTCACAATCTCATCCGGCATCTGCAGCCGCGCTTCCGGGGCAGATCTCGTCTCATAATTGATATTTAATAGCGACAGGGGACAGCAGCGATGGTCCGGCCACCGCGACAGATGCGGATTACGTGCAACAAACCCTCCGTATAACTCGTTTCCTCGTTGAATGCTTTTTATGGGACCGCCTGACGCAACTTTTCGTAACATATTATGATAACGAGATCGGCTGGTTTTCTACCTGGATTAGCGTCGCTGACATCTAGTTAGCACTCGATTCATCTCTCTGCTTCATTCCGCATTCACATTTGTTTGTTATTTACACAACTTGGTCCTCAGTTCTCGCGCAGGCTTCATGTTCGCAATAGCTGATATTTTCATCTTGCATCTGCCTTCAGACCTCATGAATTCGAAATTCTCAGCGCCAGTCTCAATTCGTATACAAACTCAGAGTTTCACTAAGTTTCTAGAAACAATACATTCCCCCATATTTTTTTCGGAAAAAAGCTATTTGACTTATCTTAACCAAAATAAAACTGACTGTGAGTGCAGCGGTGACATCTAAAGCTAGGTTTTACACGGGCACTGATGTTCGTCGACGTTGGGTTGGTGTGCACTGCCTACCGTTTACATATTGGGCAGATAACTGCCCACTTCTTCACTGACAATTCTGTGCAAGTGCTGCCCTCATTACACAACGGGCCAGGGAACTCTGATTCATGTTTAGATTCTCTTATATTTTTTTGGAAAACTATGACCTGTTGGGTCTGGTGATGTTGCTTAGTGTACGATATATTGTTTATATCAAGAGAATATTTTATCATTGTATTTTCGCGCAAGTTAATGTTCATAAACAGAGAATAATCACTTGTATTTGTAATAGAATAGACTTAACGAAGGAAGGGTTCCTGAATTTCTCACGAAAAAGGCAAAAACTCAGTTATTACGCTACTGTACTATAGATAGTAAAAATGAAGACAGTGGTTATGTAATTTGTTTTTTATTATTGCTACAGAAATCAAGCAATAAATAAAAACAGCACATGTCTTTGAAAGTGGTTTTCAGTGTTTAATGGATCGGTTTTATTACTTGTTTTTATTCACCTTAAGGGGGGTAATTACTGAAAATATGTATTTGAATCTATTTTTATCATTACGTGTGATAGTTGTTTGTTATAGCTATATATAAATAATTATGTTGCGTAAAATTTTTTTCCAGGTTAAAGTTTGTGCAGTTGGGAGGCTGGACAATAATTATGTTTGGAAAGTTAATCCTAAAACTTTATAGGCTCATAGGGTGCAACAATCGAACTCTTTCCCAACCAATATTCTACCGCGGTTTCACAACAAAGATTCCCAAGTAACTCACCGTTCGCAACACTATAACTAACTGCACGGCGATTGAAAATACAAACTGTTTACCTTCGCGCAATCGATAAGTCAGTGCTTCCAGTTACAATCGATAAATTGGATCAACCGTAACTGCCATTAACTGACCATATGAGGGCAGCGTCTAGGGCGCGAGGAGGGCGGAACGTCAGTCATGATGACATTTAACTGTTGACCACGAGCAAGTAAAAGTGAGGCAGTGCTCTCGTGTCTGCGATGGCTATGGCAGATGTCAGTAGCTGCACTTCATCAACTGTCCACTTCCGTTTTTGGCAGTCACCACTGCCCGTGTAAACCTAGCCTAACTGAAGGTCCTGCCTCCTCTTCTATTGATCGGAGTTCCTTCCATGTGGAATCTGCTCCGCGATGACTAGTATATATTTACCTATAACATTCTAAAAAAAATTGTCATTACTAAGTGTCATCGTTTGATTTACTCATTCATCCATAACATATAAATTATTGCTATTAAGATTACCTAACTATATGTGAATACTGTGAGTGTTTCTTTTTTGGGGAGGGGGGGGTTATCAGGCTACATGAGGGTGATCCTGAAGCAGGCAACTCCCCTTTAATAGCATAGGAAGGGACTTGAAAAGGGGGGATGTGGAAGGTAGAGCAAGGTAGCCCAGGGTTGACTAGGGCCCCCAGGATCCTACCCGGTGTTTCACCTAAAGGTGATGCAGGGAAAAACCCTAGAAAACCTGCATCAGGTAGGTCGGGCTAGTGGGTACTACTCCTGCTCCCTTATGATGACGGGAGACTTGATTGCTGTGGGAACGCAACAAACCCGCCTCCATGCCTAGATCAGTATTGAGAGGCAGTTGGCCGACTGGTCCAATGGGATCAGCGGACAACTCTTACCGTACGTACACCTCTCAAACTGCCCCAGGACGTCTCAGCCTGCAGGAGTCTTAAATTAATTACCTTGGCCAGGGAACAAGGGGTGGGAGGAAAAGAGGAAAACCAGGAAGAAGAAGTCAACCTCCACCTGGCTCTCACTCATTTCCCATCAGGATATCATCTGACTTGCAGTTATATACTGTGAGTTACCCAACGCGTCGCTCTTGTGTGTGCCTCACTCGAGAGATAAACATTTTTTTATATATATTTTTATATTCTTGTCTTTCTTCTAAAATATTTTTAAGTACTTATAATAAACTGTTACTTAAGTAAATCGTTTATTAAATTTACAATTTATTTCGCGCTAAACAGACCAAATAGAGGAATCAACGACCTTATTCTTATAAATGAAATTCATTGTTTATTGTGGAAAAAGAGCATAAATTTCGTACGAGAGTGTGTTTGTGTGTCTGTATGTTCCGCATACAAATCTAAAGCGTAAAGAATTTCAACCAAATTTTGCAAATTTGTTCTTTGCGACTCTGAAATTAGCACTTTCGGGGTAAGACACGGCGGGGGTGGAAATTTTTAAATATTCAATGTGGAATAAATACTTTTTGGAGGTCAATTACTTTTACAGTTTACTATTTTTATTCGTCCTGCTCTAATGACATATAGAACAGGATACATTTTCCCCGTACGTAGCCCGCGTCTATGCGTGCGGCGGCGACGACGACGTTCGCGAGAAACAAAAAGTATTATAACTTCTGATAAACGTCTGTTATATTTAAGCATTATTATCGCAGCCGTCGCCTTACAACCCGCTAGTTGTAAATATATCTCAGGTTGAAGTCGCCCTTCTTCAATCCAATTTCATTAAAATGTCAGCTAACTAAAGATGAGTGTAATAGGTTGTATTTAATGCATTAGTATTAGGATTTCCTAGTAGCGCCAGTGCGGAAATCGGCAGGACTCGAACCCAGGACCTGTCGCATTCCGGACAGGCACTACTAGGAATTCCTAGAACATAGTAGGTGAGCCTAGTTTAAGTTTACAGGACTGTAGGGATGTCGAGTCGGTCCTCGGGACATCCACTTGTGCTAGCTCAGTGGTAGGGCGCCGGCCGGAAACCGGGAGGTCCTGGGTTCGAGCACTGGGTGAGGTTGATATTTTTCCATCCTTATCTTCTAAATTTAACTTTACGCTCTTTATATCAGCGCTTCCAGTGAAGCATTACTTCTCCATTTAACATTAATAGATATAATCTGATCAAAATATAAATTTGCCATAGTTCAGACACATTATTCCAGACTTATTAACCAAAGTGTGGGATAAAAAGGATTTTAGATTTGATGTGTGCCACACAACTAAAGTTGTTCATATTAAACATTTGTAAGAAAAACTAGGTTATTCTACCTTCAATTTTATGTATGATTTGTAGCAACTGTTATAATATATTATTAGAACTGGGATATTCTTTTTCGGACACCCTGTGTTTCATTATGACTCCAGCATAGTGGATTGCATAACAGTCTAACCTTCAGGCGTTACGATAATCCTACTGCTAAATGAATGAATGAATTTATTACAAATAATATAATTAAATTATTCTGACTTAATATTATAAATAAAATACAATGGTCAAAATACAGAAATTAATTTCAATTAAAACGTTTTCCTTTTTTATAAGATTATATTTAATAAACTGAAGAACGTTGGAGACGAAACGATAAAATTCGACTGAAGTTAAGCTTACACTTGGAACAAGTTGTCTAAATTTAAATTACAGTGTAAAAGGTGTTATATTGAATGGAAATTCCCAATAAGCTACTGATTTTAAACATTTAGAAGCTTTAATAAAAATAATTCCTAACCTTTGTACAGACAAATTTATTTATTCAATTTAAAGATAAACGACATTTCGGTGTGTATTAACACCTTCTTCAGATTTTTCTTTCCGTAGAAGACATATTTGCATACAGTTAGATTCACATATTTTAATAACTTGGTAAGTTTGGCCTTGTCAAATCTCATTCGACTTTATTTAATTTTCACAACAATATTTGAATTTCAATTTGATTTGGTTGCAGCTAACTGAAGTTGACAAAGGAGAAGAGAATTGAGGTAATTTTGATGTCTGGACATACCGTAAAAGATAGACCACTTCATCCATACCCACCTAGACCATTCCGGTTTCTCAATTCCTGGAGAGTTTCTCAAATATCAGTGTGTGCTGCTACTTTTGACTTACCCGGTATTTGTGATTTATTTTTACAAAATAATAAATTTATAATAATATTGAAGTCAGATAAATATAACTATGTAAACAACACTCAATTGTTAGCGGTTCCATAAATATTGCTGTTGACTTAAAAATGATAACAATACAAATGTTGCCCTTAAAACTCATTGTTATACCTAGACTATGCTTTCAAAAGTTAATGTACAAAATAACAAGACATACGACCTTATTGATAAACCTCAGAAAACAGAATGAACTAATTAGGAAAAATATGATAGGCGGCCGTTCGATGCGAAGTTCGATTCTTTCTAAAATGTCTTGTAATTCGGATTTTTTTTAAATTAATCAAAATTCTTTTATAAAATATTAAATACTTTTGGAACCAACTCTTTGAAGTGCATAAATCAAATTACGGCTCAGCTGACGCCATATATATGGTGACACAATAGTTGTTATATGTTGTAATCCAATGCACTACTAGCACTAAAATGACTAGTTTTATCTATGTTAAATAAAAATACGAATTTGTTAAATCCTCGTTAATATGAATTTTAGTATCACAATATTGGGGAAATTTTGGATTATAATATTTATTGAGTTCTGGGCAGGAGAAGAAAGCAGAAATCAAGAAATGAGTAAGACAAAGATAAAGTCTGTCACCCATGCTCTTTAACTTATATATAAAACAAACGATGAAAAGAGTTAAAACAGAATATGGAAAAGGAATCATTCTGCAAGGAGAAGAAATAAAATTCCTACGCTTTGCCGATGATATTGTAGTATTAGGGGAGTCAGAAGAAGACTTGGAAATCATAATAAATGGAATGAATGTGGCCCTGGAGAGTAGAATACAGTAGAGGAAAACCAAGGTAATGGAGTTTAGTATGGGAAACACTGGAATAACAAAGGGTATTAGATTGGGAAGGGATTTTTTGACGGAGGTCAAGGAATTCTGCTGCTTGGGCATGGTTTTGTATAGGGTTTTCGGGAAAAAGAGGAATTTACGTACGGGTAATATAAGTGTGAATATTAGGAAACCATTGCTAAAAATGTTCGTATGGTGTGTTGCGTTATATGGGTGCGAAACGTGGACGGTAGGAGTTGCAGAAAGGAAAATAAAAGCAGTTATTGAAATATGATGCTATAGGAGAATGTTGAAAATTAGATGGGTGGACAGAGTACCTAACCAGGAAGTTATAAGCAGAATAAGAGAAGCGAGAAGAATATGGAGGATTGTGATCAAGAGAAGTTATAGGTTAATAGGCCACTTTTTAAGACATGAGGGTCTTGTAAAATCAACAGCAGAGGGAAGTGTGTTGGGTAAGAACTGAAGAGGAAGGCGAAGGGATGGAATACGCTAAGCAGATTAGGGAGGATGTGGTATGTGGTAGTTATGATTAAATGAAACGGTTTGCGCATCAACACACACAGTCGTCTTTTATCGCTCACCTGAAGAAGTACCAACGAGGAACCATGATGATAATGATACATTTTTGTAATTACACTGTTTATTAATAAACGTTTTCTGACGTCATTATAATTTTTATTTCGTTTTTATATTCAATAAATATTAATATTAAATGCTGATGTTGACATTTACAAAGTGTCATTGGACTCCTGTTTTAGACGGGCGATATTTTGAGCAAGAATACTAATTCCAAATTTTTCATCTCTAACTGAACGACTTTTAGCAAGCAATAATCAATGCAGCTGAACAGTGTTTAACGTGATTGCTACTTTGCGTGTCACGACTGTGGGGGGAGGGTGAGTGGGAGGGGGGGGGGAGAAATACGTGAGGCAACAGAGCGTAACACCGGACTTTCATTCATCCGACGGTAGTAATTAATTTAACACACATCATTATCTTTAGTCTCCGGATACATAAAAATGTTTATAGCTTTTAATAACTAATCACAGTTCTATCTGTCAGTTCGCGGCATAATACGGCTCCCAATGTCTCCACTATAAAAGCAGATGCGTGGGTGGACAAGACGAACGGAGCATACAGGGATCATAATCAGGCTCCAATTGGAAGTATGGGGCTCCTTTTTAAGTCCAAAAATTCTATGTCGGTGACAAATATGATTTTCGGATACAATTTAGTACCATGTCGAAAGTTAAACAGTAAATCTTGATCTCGAAATCAATCTAATTCATGAAAGCTTAATAATACAAACTCTAGTTCATTAAAGTTATATTAACATTTTATTTTACATAATAACATAATTATTTTAATTTTCAAAAATCTAATAACTGACATTAATTAAGTATAATAAATAAATTGGAGATTAAAGACTGGCAGGAAAACCAAGGAGCAGATGGATAGATGGAGTGGAGTAGGATATAAGGAGGATGATGGTTCTGAGGAATAGGAGGAGAATAGCAACTACTACTGGAGGCCAAAGCTATAAATCGGTATAATAAATAAGGTAAATTTTTAAATGGATAAAACTGTTACAGAAGTGGATAATTTTTCGTGGGCCGCGTAACCTTCTTTGGATCCAATCCAAAAAGGTGGACTATTTATATAATTATATTAAATATAAAAATTAAATATATGGCTATTTTTATTTACTTACTTTATTAATAGTATCATAATATATTTAAGTTCGGAAGTGTTTATCTAAAAACATTATCCACTTCATACAAAAGAATAATTTTTATATTTAAAACCTGTTTTCATCATACATCGCGGAGATACCAATTTTTATGCTTCCTAACCATTACAAAATTCAGTGGATATTTGCAAATATTACAATTTTTTACAGAAGGTATTATCCATTAAAACTTCAATTAATTTTTTATCTATACCAATAAATAAAATTGAAGCGTCTGTCTGTCCGTATGTTTGTGTCGAATATGCTCCGAAACGGCTCAACGGATTTCAATGAAAAAGTGAGGGTTTAAAAATAGGAAATTTAATTTAAATATTAGTCCATATTTAATTTCGATACTGATATTAATATAATATAAAACGTAATTCTACGGGAAGATTTATTAGAAATGTGAATGCGGGTTGCCTATACTCTTGATATGTTTATGCTCCGAATCGGCTTAAGAGATTTCAATGAAAATTCAGGGATTGAAACAGGAATTTTAACTTAAAGTTAAGTGCATCTTTCATTTCGATATCTTGCAGAGTTCCGAAGATATTAATGTAAATATTTATATAAATCCATTGAATGGCCGCGCGAAAGGCGGCGTGAAAACCAACTGCGAGTTGACGTTCCTATACCATTCATTCCACTCACTGTGTTATTACAAGCGTATTTTGGCAGCATAAGAGAGATAGAGGGGGCGAGTATTTTCACTCCAGCTATTGCTGCAGCATGATTCGCGCCGTTATAAACCTACTGTTGGCAGAGAGCTAGCTTCCATGAGAAATAATAAACATCTTTGGATCGTCGACACGATGTATGCGTAAATTAGTTTTATTTGTAGCGTCAGGTAAATTTCAAAATTTAGTAATTTCTAATTTTTAAAAGCAAATGAAACCAATATATGATTTTGTCTGTCTATTTTGAAGTTTTTATCGAATTGGCTCCGACACGCGTGTATGTGGGACGTGTTCAAAACCAACTGCGAGTTATAAGGTTTGCTGTGAAGTGATCATAAATAAATGTTTCTGTACTTTTATAGTTTCAATGAATTCAACTTAATCAAAATTCTGTACCTGTTGTTTCGTTTTTAGGGAAAAATTAAAAGAACTAATTCGGCGTGAACGAAGTCGCGGACACAGATAGTTTCATTATAATATAATTTCTGTATATTTGATCCGACTGAGATGGAGTTGATTGTATGTAACCGACGGTAGCTGATTTGCGAGCACATGTCTATGCACTTTGTAGTGACAACTGCGATGTGGTGTGTGTGACTCATCCGAGCCACTTTCTCCGAGCTCCTCTGAAGAATCTGAGGAAATCAAAACTAGTTTGTACGTGGTAGAGCCATCTGGTGGCAGGCAGGCAGGCAACCAGGGCCAGTGTATCAGAGTGTAGATATATTACGAGACCAGGTGCAGCCGAGGCACGAGGGCAGATGGAGTGTGGGGATGAGGGACAGGTGTGGTGGCATGCTGATAATAGGCCCTTTCATGAGGGGTACCGTGTACCCTGTACCGTGTACCGTGTACCCTGGCTGCACTCTAAGCCTACGGAATCCACGCTCGCGCAATTCCAGCGCATGACTCACCCCAGGGCGAAGGGACGCAACCCTTGCTCACTCCTCTCTTCATTCTCGCCTCTGCATGTCCGACATACCTAACGTAATCGTAAAATTCATTTCTTATTCAATACACAGTCTTAAGAAAATCAGGGTTCGAAAAGGTGGGCTAAGCAGATACATAATAAAATCACTTATACATAATTCTAGAATAGAGATTTCTTCCCAAAATTTAGGCCTTAGTCCTTAACAACTTGTAATTAGGCTTAACTTAGCGAATAATTCCTTTTTTTTGTATTGTAAATATACATATTAAAACAGGAAGAATACCAGAGCATTTAAGTAAAAACATACCAAAGAATACCGGGGCTGATAAATGCGAAAGCAGATACATAATAAAATCACTTACACATAATCCTAGAATAGAGATTTCTTCCCAAAATTTAGGCCTTAGTCCTTAACAACTTGTACTTAACTTAGCGAATAATTCCATTTTTTAGTATTATAAATATACATATTAAAACAGGAAGAATACCAGAGCATTTAAGTAAAAACATACCAAAGAATACCGGGGCTGATAAATGCGAACAGCACAGGACAATTAATTTAGTACCTGATGCATTCAAACTATTAACGAAAATAGTATAAAGAAGGATGGAACGACAAATACAATGCGAGTTAGGTAGGAGAAGATCTTGTTTGGTTTTAGGAAGAATGTAGGGGGACAACAGAAGCAATGTCGACTTTGGGTCTAATTTTAGAAGACAGGATAAAAAAAACAGGCCTACGTTCATGGCATTTGCAGATTTAGAAAAAGCCATTGATAATGTAAACTAGAACACACTATTAAGAATTTTGAAGAGGACAGGAATAAAATATCGAGAAAGAAGGCTTATCCATAATATCTACAGAAGGCAGTCAGCAGTAATTCGAATGAAAGGACAATAAAAGAAAGCAGAAATCAAGAAAGGAGTAAGTCAAGGAAACGGTCTTTCGCCCATGTCGTTTAACTTATATATAGCCTGTACAGAAGGCAGTCAGCAGATATTCGATTTGAAGATAGCAGAAATCAAGTAGTAAACTTAAATATAGAACAGGCGATGAAGAAAGACAAAACGGAATATGGAAAAGGAATCATTCTACAGGGAGAAGAAAGGAAACCCAAGGTTTGCTGATGATATTGCAGTATTCGGGGAGTCAGAAGACTTGGAAACCATAATAAATGGCATGAGCGTGGTCCTAGAGAAAGAGTTAAATATGAGGAATAATAGAGAAAAAGCCAAGATAATGGAGTGTAGTATGGGAAACACTGGAATAACAAAGGGTGTTAGATTGGGATGGGATTTTCAGAAGGAAGTTAAGGAATTCCTCTGCTTGAGCTGCATAATAACTATGGATGGTATAGTAGACATAAAGAGTAGGATAGCACAGGCAAGAAAGGCTATCGTGAAAGGAGGAAATTACTTACGGGTAATACAAGTATGAATATTAGGAAATCATTGCTAAAAATATTCGTATGGAGTTAAATGGGTGCTAAACGTGGACGGGACGAAGGCCAAATTTGCCGCCCTCTTATTAAGGTATTTAAGTCCAAAAGTCTCCAATATTTACATAAACTCCAACAATTTTTCCATTAAAATAAATTTGTTAATGTGTATTGAACATGGTTCAAATATTTAGTTCAGATTACAAGTTATTATTTTTTGTGAAGTTTTGCCGCTCCCGAAATGTATAGCCCAGGGCGAGTAGCCCCGTTCACCACCCCTTTCCCCCCCTTCACTGTCCATGGGGCTGAACTACTGCAGAAGTTGCATGTTAAATGTCAGAATTAAACGCAGGGAACTTCCGCAACACCGGATTCGACACGGTGCTTGATAATTTTGGAGAAACACCGGCAATCTCACTAACTCAAAAAAATCTTCGACCCAAATATCGACCGTTTCAAATTTTTGCCCCTCCTCAACAAAGAAACTATACACTATATTTAGAAATTAATTATCTCAGTATTCAGTTATGCTTAATAAAGAAAAAGACATATTCATCACAAAATCACGATATTTGTTAGTTTTCATTTAATAAAATCAATTGTCTCACAAATCCATTAAGGAGGGAAATTTTCCCTCCCCCCTCTAGATGTGTCACTGTTTATATAGAAATAGATCTTACAAACAACTCACAAACATTTATACACCAGTTTCAATATTTATGTAGACATTAGCCGTGACTCACTACGAAAGAGGAAACAAGGATAAAGGTTCTTCCAGTCCATTGTTTCGGGAGCTGTTCGATTTTTAATGTCTCATGCTTAATTTTATCATATACATTTCATTTTAACCTATCAGGATTGCTTCACTCTATACGTTGCTTTTATTAACACTACTAAAACACGTTGTTGTCCTAAGACTGGTCTGATGCAACCTTTCATGTCAACCTATCTTGCCCAAGCCTTTTCGATACTCCATAACTAGCACATGTGCTCAGCGTATTTCATCCTTGGCCTCCCTTTTCTGTTCTTCCCCACACACGTCCGTCTAATGTGAATTTTACAAGACCCTCATGTCTTAAAAAGTGGTCTATTAATCTATCCCTTCTCTTGGTCATCGTCCTTCATATTATTCGCTCTTCCCCATTCTGTTTACAACTTCAGTGATTCTATCCACCCATCTGAATTTCAAAAGATTCTTTTCCTTTCTGCAGCTTCTACGGTCCACGTTTGCATCCATATAACGCCACGCTCCATTCGAACATTTTTAATAACGATTTCCTAATATTTTCACTTATATTAGCCGTAAGTAAATTCCTCTTTTTTGCGCTATTCTACTCTTTATGTCTACTATACTTCTACCATCCAGAGTCCCAAGTAGCGGAGTTCCTTAACTTCATCCAAAATATCCCTTCGCAATCTTATTACACTGTTTCCCATAATACACTCCATCACCTTGGTTTTCCCTCTATTAATCCCCATATTGAACTCTTTCTCCAGGTGCTTGTCCATGCCTTTTATTATGTCTTCCAAGTCTTCTTCTGACTCCCCTAATACTACAATATCATCAGGAAGCCTTGAAGTTTGATTCCCTTTTCATATTTGTTTTAAACTTTCTTCATCGCCCGTTCTATATATAAGTTAATCGACATGGGCGAAAGACCGTTTCCTTGACTTACTCCTTTCTTGATTTCTGCTTTCTTTTATTGTCCTTTCATTCGAATTACTGCTGACTGCCTTCTGTAGATATTATGGATAAGCCTTCTTTCTCGATATTTTATTCCTGTCCTCTTCAAAATCCTTAATAGTGTGTTCCGGCTTACATTATCAAAGGCTTTTTCGAAATCTAGAAAGGCCAAAAACGAAGGCCTGTTTTCCCTTATTCTGTCTTCTATAATTAGATGGAAATTTAATATTGCTTCTCTTGTCCCTAGATTCTCCTAACTCGCATTCTATTTGACGGTCCATCCTCCAATATACAATTTTCGTTAATATTTGGCATGCATGGGATACTAAACGAATTGTCCTTTGCTGTTCGCATCTATCATCCATCCCCAGGCCTCTTCGGTATGGGTATAATTATGTTTTTACTAAAATGTTCTGGCATCCTTCCTGTTTTAATATGTATATTTATAATACTAAAAAAATGGAATTATTCGCTAAGATAAGCCTAATTACAAGTTGTTTAGGACTAAGGCCTAAATTTTGGAAAGAAATCACTACGCGTTTAATGAGACAAAAACAGCAAGTAAATTTTAGAATGAGAAATAGACAGCTAATGTCGAGTATCCTACAAAATACTCTACATGAAAGATTTATCTATATTTAAAATTTTCAGATTTTTTTTTTATGAAATTCGTCTTTAAAAGTGAGATCACTAAATTGAGTAACGCCGATATTTTATTTTGGGCGCAAATTGAGTCAACTTCAGTCTCAAATCTCTCATCGTATTGTGATATCCAGTCAATATCTTTTCTTCCTGTTTTCAGAACATCATTTGCGGTGAACGTGGAAACGATAACAACAGCTGTCTCCCAAAGCTGCTTGAATTTTAATTTCTGTTTCATCAGGAAGTCATTCCGTCGCTCCTTTCATTTTTAATAAAGTTTTAAATGACTCATATTTTTATTATTATTATTTCTTAGTGCTTCTTGGCACTGAATTGAAACGTCAGATAAATCCACTAACACTGGCTGCATCATCCATGTTGGAAAATCAATTTGCTTCAAACTAGAAACACTATCTTAGATCAGATGCCAGAAGTTTTGCAGCCAATTAAACTGTTAATAATTTTGACATCATTCGGTGGAGGTAATGATACCAAATATCTTCACTTGTATTGACAAGAGTTCCTTGAAGAAGATTTTCAGATATCAAATTGCTTTACCATCAATCATTAAGGGATGCTTCATATCAGGTTTATCACATTACAGGATTAAATAGTTCCATAAATCTTTTTAACCAGTTCTCTTTTGAAAGCAACTTCAGTCTGAAGACGCTCACCTTTTGCAATAGTTTCAATAACACTGACATACTTTATAACTGATTTTAGGATTTGGCTGGCTGAAGTACCCAGCGTTGTTCAGGCTCACGTAAATAATAAAGCCAGAATGTAATTAAAGATAAGTTTATTACAGTACTTGAGGGTATGGGACAATCTTATTTCCAAACCTAATCTCAATCCAATTTGTGTCAAAATATGGGAAACAAGAATACTTTCCAGTAATGTGATTATGGAATAGAAATGAATAAATTGCATCAGATTCAAAGAAATATATAACTTTATTTATTTAAATATAACTTTCATTTTAACACAATGTATTTGTAATATATCTTATAACAAACTTATGCTAAATTACATATTTTTCATTTTTTTTATTTTAAATATAATTTGTTACAAATTGTATAATATAGTTTAATAGTTCTATATCTAGCTGTGCAAATAACTACAACTTTCAATCGAGAGAGAATTTTGTCACCCAGTGATTTGGGTAACTGAAAGTCATCAAGGTGTGACTTTCTCTAAAAAGAAAATAGGGACACAAGGACTAGATAAACAGTGCTCTGTTTACAAACAATTTAAACATTAAATGCCTTATATTACTATTTACATTTAAATATACAAATTAGCAACCATTTTTTATTTTAAAATAACTTTTATTTAATACATCACAGTAAAGCTTATATCATATTCCTTCAGATTCATTTTTGGTACGATGCACTTGGTTAAAGAAGGCGTGTAACTTATCCACTCTATGAGATCAGAATAATTTAAAAACAACTATGAAAACTTCCAAAAATGCATAGAAATGCAGGTACTTTATGGTAACAATTACTGGTGCCAAGGAAGATGTATAAAAATCTGTCATACTTTATTTACAAATGCTCTTTTTTAAAAAGGCACTTCTTCCCCTACTTGTAACAAGAAAAATACTTTGAGATCATATAGAGGTAACTCAATTTAGAAAATGCATTTCGATGAAACCCTCGAGACACTTTCCCTCCACAAACATATCAACGAGCTTCCATCAACGTGCATTATACTTTCATTACCTTCATTGGTTTCACGTCACAGGTTCTCTTATTTTAACAACTTATTTAATACAAATTAAGACAATAACAGTTTTCATTTTAGTGTTCCATCCGTTTTCAATATTTGTATTATTTTTTCCCAGATACTTGAGAAAAATACAACTACATATTCAAATAAAACAAAAAATTTTAAAAAATTCTGCACACAAAACATCGATATTAAGTATCGTCAATATTACATAAAATGCACAAATGTTGTGTTCAAGCAAACATAATTATTACTACACATTTCTTAATTAAAAACAATATTCACTGTATTAAAATTTATAAATCTTACATGAATTGGGTCAACTTTTGCCTGATCTCGATTTGTTGCCCTTTATGTGGAATATTATACAGTTGATCAAAATAAACAGTTGGTGGGAATCATAATAACTACAATTAATGAGAACTTACATGCCAGTTTTTAGTTTACAAAAATACAATTTTTGCTATAGGCACTACATCACAAAATTTATTTCAAATCACTTTGGTCGTTGCCTCCAGTCACCCCACCCCTTAACAAAATGATTTTTTTTATAAGGAATTACAATTTACTGTATATTAACACTCTTTAAACGATGTAACATAATTTTTAAAAACAAGAGCTTTGATAATTTAATTATTTACAATCCTCGGCAGTTGTGTCAGACCGAAGTAGAGATTTCTTCTAGTGTGATATTCCGTCCAACTAAAGCACTGTCACACACGATCCGTGAGAGTCCTTTACGCTATGTTCCGTGACGGGGCGGTCAGAAGTGGACGTCTGTGACGTCCGTGGGCGTCTCTGGCTGCCGGCAGTCGTCGGGTACTTCCAGGTACTTGGCTCCGGCGCTGGGCACCGCAGAGGCCGCCGTGGTGGCGGCGGCGGCGGGGGTGGGCGCCTTCCCCGGGGCCGTGGCGGGGGCGGTCGCCGCCTCCGCAGCCAGAGTCAGCTCCACGTGGCGCACGACGCGCTCCACGTCGTCGGCCAGCGTCCCCACGAGGGAGCACACGTCGTCCATGGCGAGGCCGCCCCACGAGGGACGCAGACCTCTCACAGCGGCGCAGATGCTCGCCGTCGCCAGCAGGGACGGCGCCGTCAGCATCAGCTCGGGCTCTGCAACAGGAACATACCATGTCTACCGTACCAGCCATGCGCACTGCTGACTCTAGCCCCCACCCACAAAATAAAAAACAATCAACATTGCCTTGATTTGATCCCCCTTTCCAAATTAAGACGCAACAATGCTTTATACTTATTTTCTTTTAAAGTAAATATCAATAGACTTCTTTTGGGAAGCCCTGACCCGGGCAATTAATATATCACACACATAATGAAATATTAAAACCCTTTATAACAACGTCGGAAATTCTACAATTATAGTGACTACAAAAGAATACACGATGAAAATAACCGGTAGGTTGCTAGCACACAACGCTACAAGAAATATGGATAGTACAAGTTTAAATGAGATCGCTCATCAGAATCGGTATTAATAAAGTGCATTGTAGAACATCACTATCACAGAAAACAGAATTTTCAAACAGTTTTCTGACTATAAGTTTACCTAATACAAATACGTTTCCTTTCCCTTTCAAGGCTTCATCAGGTATAAAATTGAGTAATTTCGGCCGTAACCGTCGTGGGAGATTGTCCTATCATGTAAATACTTCAATACATTTAATAATATTTTCGTATGAGGGAGTCAAGGAGTGAAGGACATGAATTGTTAAATTTTATGCCTGATGAAGTCTCGAAAGTGAGACGAAACGTGGCGTTTATGTTAGTTAAATATTAATGAAACTATGTGCAGTCTTTTTATTTATTGAAAACGGAATTTTGTAGTGCATTGGAGCTACTACACAGAAATGGAAACGTTAAGACGCTCAGTGGATGAATAAGCATGCTCCAGGCCATCAAAACGTTTCTTCATTTCCCGACGCATTTTTTGAATTTAGCGTCTTGGGTTTATTTACGTGACTCAGGCAAAGATTCGAGAAGTCGGTATCGAGAACAAATGTTTGTATTGCAACGACTTTTGGATTATCTCTTGCGCAAGATACCGTTATTACCGATGTGTTTGAATAATAACGAAAACACAGAACTCTCGGCGTAACGACCGAAGATAAGATTCTTTTCGTTAAACAAAGGTGGAGCAGATTCGATGGGAGTGGTCTGATAAAACCGGCGACCGTTGGAAAAGTAGACAAACGTTAAAACTGGTGGTCATCAGCAAGAGACGCGGCGGTGCCAAATGTGCAAATACGGGGAAGGAATTGTTGAAAGGGAGAGCGTATTCGTTGCAGACAAGTAGGTCGCGTTCCTATTCTCCTGAAGGCAGGTATAACACAGGTCTTTCATCCCAGATTTAAAGGGCCTCGTGGACCTTTAAATGCCTCGCCAGCAGCTGCCAGGTAAGGAAGTTGATCTTGGGAGGGTACAGCACGTCACAAAAGACCTGCCACGAGCACGTGGCTTATTAAACGCATTAGCATAGCAGCTGCCAATTACTATGGAACCAATAATTGTAACGTTCCCACTTCATCAATATTTCAGCCGAAGAGAGAGTATATACGGAACCTTTTGCCTGAGACAAATTAATAGTTACAGTGAATACATTAGTTGCATTGGGAGACAGACCTACATTTATAGCGTAAGAAGTTACTTGGAAAGAAAAAAACAACAGTTCCCATAGCACAGAGATGCAGAATGAAGCAGTTGGACTCTTCTTGGAAATGCGAAGCGACGGTACGAAGGCGAGTTGTGTATACGGAAGTAAAACAAATTCATTACTCGTTGCGTAAACAGTGAGTGCGCCGCGGCCGTACGCACGAGCCATTAGATAAGATATCATTGTGCTGCGGAACGCTGAGGACAAACAGCGATAGCAGAGCAGTCACCGTCGGGGATCTGCGAGGCCAGGCCAGGCCTTCTCAAAAGGCACGCTTCTCTGCGAAGGCTGTACCTGTCCCAGACGCCGCACCTGCTTCATTCAGACCTTTAAACATGGCGGACATTGTTTACTACGCCCGGCCCACGTGGTCCACGCATTAGCACACTCGCACGATTAGCAACAATTCGCTCAATCGTGGCACTTCGCCCAGATAGACGACACGCGGGCACAATATAATACTACGGTTTTCAACTTGCAATTAATTGCCTAGAAACATTCTAAAACAGAAAATTAGAGTTTTCAATGGTTAAGGAAATTGAAATGTTTGGAAGAACGACTTAATTGTTCCTCGCGGGCACACAAATTGATGCAATAAAGTTATAATTTCTGTACTGAGATTTAGTTAGGTTAATTCTTGTTCGCTGTTAGACACACTGTTCTAGTATATTGACATAGGAAACGTCTTCAACTTTTCATTTATCATTGAAAACTCATATGAAGGTTTGGCAGACGTTTCCACGGAGAAACAAGTTGGTTACTGCAGGGGTCCAGACGAAGCCTGACGTTACGAGATCCGAGGTTTGGGTCGCCGACCCTGTTGACACCTGGTTGCGACATCTGGGATTAGCATGAGAAGATGTCGGGACAATGGCCACCACGACAGCTGTGCCTGCTCAAGACTCCCCCCGCGGCCATTGTAGTTCCTGGGACTTCCCCTCCGCTTCCTGCGATTTCTGCATCTCCGCAGGGTTGCTGACCTTTTGACCATAACTTTTATTCACATCCCCTTGCTCGCTTTGAAATATCTATTATTTGTAGGGTTCCTTTTCTTTCTGTCCCTTCACATTTCCTCGAGATTAGCTGACCCACTATTTAACCACGTTTGTACTTTGATTTCGTGATCGATGTCCGAATTAAGAATGTCGCGCTGCTTATCTGATAGAGAGGAATGAAATACCAAGCACCAAACTTGAAATCACGAGCTAAAAACATTCGGAAAATATGATACGGTGAGACAGTCCCAACTACAAGTTCTCACTCAGGCGTCAATCATTGACACGAATCTGGCAGCTGAGTTACTCCCTAGCATGGTCGATCACGCTCTTTAAAAGTCGATTACGGAAATATGTCCACTTCCTCCAAAAAATTAAATAATAGTTACCCTTGGGTACTTTAAATTAATTATAAAAAATACAGCTACTATAAGCTATTATATATAATTTATTGGCATCCAAAGATAAAGCCATATATTACATGCAATTGCAATGGTTACGTTGTATGTATAAAATGGCTGTACATTAAAAATATAATTTCAGTTAAAAAGAATTTGTCATGGTAATAAAATTCAGATGTTGACTGACAAGTAAATAAAGAAGGTATGCGGTTGATGTAACAGGGTCAAGTTCCTATAATTAGTTAATGCTTGCAACATATTTTTGGGGTCCATTGCTGATAGTAATCAGTTGGAATATTCTACGATAGTCGATCAGTTACATTGAAATGGTACAAGTTAGTTTTCTAAATTGAAATAAACTTTGAAGGAGCGCGTTAAATCGCAGTCCAAACTTTGGCGAATTTCATCGGGACGTGGTCGGACTCTAATCGAAGGACTGATTGCGTAATAAATGCGGCCAAGCATCGGTCCTGGGAAACGTCGCCGCCCCTATTCAGACGTCTCTGTTTATGCAACGGAAGGTGAAAGGAAGGGTCCTTCCGAGGGGAGCCCTGTGGGAATGCGCAACATTCACACGCAACGCGGCTCAGACAAGTTCCGAGACGGAAGGAAGGATAAACGTATCCTGCTGGCTCTCACAAGAATACCAATAATTGGAGCAGATGCCGACTCGTAATAAAGCCGGGATGAAAGTTACCGCAGGGGAAGGAAGGACGCTGTGACGGCTCAAAGTAGCGGGGACTAAATAAATTAAAATTTTCTCACCGGCGTTGTGCGAAACAGATCAGAATACTTTCTAGATTTTCTGTGACAAACTTCCATAACAATTAAAGGAAAAACAATTCAGCCTCAGAAAAAAATTTTCTGCTCTTGCTGCTCATAGCGAAGTGTACAGAGGAACCAATGCTTCAACAATAAGCAGCTTAGTGATCAGGGTTCACGTACACCATAGGTGGTCAATGGCGCTTTGGACGATAAAGTAACGCATTGTATGAATGGCCTAAAGTCAGAAATGGAAAGATATAATACCAGTTCTTCTAGCAAACGGAGAAAACAGTTCTAAGCCGACTCGCTCTCAGTGCCAACAACTGCAGTCCAAAGTTATCTTCACCAAACGAGACTCTGAGCTACAGACGCATCATGAAGCTATCAGCCTCCTGTACAGATACATCATTCTTGACTTTAGTACATTGGAGCTTCATTAAACTGGCGTAAATTAGTTAATTTAACTGCGTCAAAGTTATTTATTTTCGTGCCCTAAGCGTAGCAGATTCTATCCTCACATCTATTTACCAACCAGTAACCATGAACAAGACACTATAAAATGTTCTCGAGTCACATGGAGCATCTGAACTCGTCCGTCAAAAAATTGGCGATTGGTTGGTAAAATGATGCCCATCCCTGACGTACACGCACGACAGAATAAATGACTGATTCAAGATCAGAAGAAATGCTGTCAATCGAAGCTCAGCACGGGACGGGAGCCAATGACAAGGATAAAAAAAATCCCTTCCACTTAATATATCCGTTCTTCAATGAAATCTTAAAATTAGGCACTGAAGAATGTTGTTTTGCAAAAATTCGAGGTAAACCTAACGGGGAATCAACAAGGTAGCTTAGATGTTAAGAGCACCACGTGTCTATTACCGGCCCGGCAGAGATTATTCCATTTTTTTTCACACCAATGAAGTGAAACCTACTGGCAACATCGAATTGTGATGCCCAGAAAAAACAACGATGCCTAAGCAGATTCGTGGAAATCAATAAGCAATACCAGAGACTTCTTCATAATTGCATATAGTAATCACAGTACCACCAGATTTTATTTATATTTGTTGCCTCTCTATTTAACTGGCACTAAGTGACACCTTCACTACTTTTGAGTTGACAGTTTCTTGGAAACCCTTTAGATGGTTTCACCCTTCACCAAACTTAGATTAATTAGGAAAATTGCTTTAGCAAGACATCCACACTGAACTTTAAACGTTCCTCTACTTTCCGCAGAGTTTTTTCTATTAGACCAAATAATTGAGTAAAAAATCAATAATGAAGAAAGTTCTTCTGAATTAACTGTGTTTGGTTAATGTTGTAACCCTTAAGTGCCTTTCTCGAAGGCATTTAATAAATGTGTCCCTTTCAGCAAGAACGAAGGAAGCTGTGAGTTGCGTAAGGATGGATGGATGTATGTGCTGTGTGTGGGCCTTGTTGTGGCTGGCTGAGCTCACTGCTACGTGCTGAAGGTCTTCGCGTACGTGTGGCCTGTCATGAGAGAACCCTGGGAGCGCAGGGGCTTCATAAGCAACTACGCAATACTCGCACAACACGGTTGGTGTTTTATTTACAAGAACAAGACACATTGCCACTACTGTAACCGGGTCGCCATAAAAAAAATTGAAAGAGATAAACAGAAGCTGACCTGACAACTCCCAATAGTTCAGCGTCAAGAAAGGGACCATTCGGTAACGGTTAATCAGAGGGACAGAAACTTAATTCTGAAAAGTTGAAGCGTTTAAAAATGTTTGTTGAAACAAATATAAAATTTGCTTCTGAAACATTCATTAATATTTACTAATTTGCCTCATATTGCAAATTACGTAAATTTTCTGTAGAACAAATAGGACACTTGTGTCCTGATCCGAATCTCAGCCTTTTTTCTGAGAATGATTTTCACTACAGTATTACAACTTCCTCTATTACAAGCAATAATTTAACCAACAACGAATTTAGAAATTTCACAAGACACTTCAAAAGCTGTACTTAAGTGTGTACAACAATACATGTACTGATAAAACAGGACGCTGTAAAGCCGTAAGTACTTTTTGGGTGACGAAGGTCCGTATAAAGTTCGAATAGTGTTTTTTCCAGAATACTGAATTTTATATGACCATTATTTGGTTATTGTTTTTGTATTTTAACAGGTCCTTTTTATCGGTCGCATTTTTAATACTATAAATTATTTTAAAAATTAAAAAACCTGATCTATTGGCAGTATTGCCATAATTACATGTACATAAACTTTATAAAACACATTTACAATTCAACAGAAATCCTATATTCTATTGGCAAAATAAAATTTTTATTTAATTCTGCAAATCTTCAATTTTCCAAATCTTGGTGGTAATCTTGTTAAATTTACTGGATTTTCTAAATTTCTAATTGAAGATATTACCATACAATAAGATACATCAAGAATATGATTTTCACTGTAAGATTGAATTAAGTAATAAAATAGGTTAATTTGTATTAAAATTGCCAAATACTTATATACGTATATCGTATTTTGGAATTTTTAACGTATTATATAAATTTGTAATTTTAATCTATACATATGATGACAATCAGTTTTTTGAAGTATACAATAATTTAAACAATTAGTAATTTTTTATTATCGTAATTGTGGCTGACAAAACTATTGCGGTTAAAATTCAAAACGAAAGTAAAATATTGTGTACCGGCCCTTTAACCGTTTAGTGGTATCATTGGCACCAATAACTGGATTTATGATATTCTTCCCCAGTTTTCTTTGTTCTTAAAGTCTATGTGGCTGTGGTAATTAAATTTTATTCTTCCATTGAAGAAGCGTTGTTCCTGATGCCACAAGCCTTCCTGGATGGTTCAATAAGAAGCATTTCATTTTAGACACACCTGTTGTCATAAGATTATCGTAGTTCTCTTGATATGTGTTTCCCTATTGAGGACAAACGCCGTAGATGGAGTCAAAACGTAAGAAAGATGACAAAAAACCCCTGGCTGCATCTGCCCGGCACGTGGCGAGGGTAACAGGTGTGTCCAGCTCTGAGAGACCAAGTAATGCCAAATTAATCCGGGCTAAAAGGTCAGCCTGAGATGCTCCACCTGCATCTTTGTGTGTGTGTGACGGAATTGGCACAGGTGAGGCTGCCGGTCGGGCCGTAATGCCGATTTACAGCACGACTTCGTTAGATGAAGTCGTTTTCCCCGGCAGATGCTCCGGGATAAATTGCCGTATCTTCTGTTCAGGGAGACAGAAACGGCTACTAGTTTGCATCTTTAGACTATAACGCCGAACAAATCCCTCGCGTCTGTTACAATTTTTGTCGTTCTCGGAGATAACTTCTCCTTCCGCAAAAGGTGAACGGAAGACATCCCTGGAGAATATTCCCCGTATTATGTACTTTTTATCTCCTTTCATCATTAATAAGGCTTCTCGCAAGAAAAGAAAACCGGGTGACTGCACCAACACCTGGGATGTTATTTGCTACATCATTCTGAACCAGTGCATTAAAAGGGAATTGGATGCTAAATCGAGCATAAATTAGCTTCCACGACCTCACGTTGCTACCACTAAAAAAATAAAATTAAGCTTCAGCGACTACTAGGATAGTTTCAATCACTTCATGTCAATTTTAATAATCCCTTATGTAAACAGTTTTTAAAAATATCAAACAAATCATTTGCGAACTTCAGGAATAGGAGACTAGTCCAAAAAACTGTGTGTGATATATGCTTCATAAACAATTATTTTTTATAACTAGCAAACCTCTTATTTATATTTTTCTTTCTTTGTTTCGTGCACAGCTTCGAGTTACGACGGAAATCCAGTAAGATTTTTTTTTCGCTTTCGGCCGTGAGATTTCATTTATTGTAACGTGTACTTCAACATTTTTAGGTTTGTAAATATTGGTTAAAAATATTGTTGACGTCTGTAATATATGAAAATGAACATAGATAATGATGTAGACAGTAAAAGAGGACTTACGTATGTTTGTTTATTCGTAACAGAAATTTAAACGCGATGAAAAAATGGTAACAAAAGTTGGTACACATATTCTTAAAAGCAAACTACGGAGATGAGAAACGCCAAGCATAATCATGGAATGGATTTCAGTTAAAATCTGTGCAAATGTGTGTCAAAAGCATTTGCGCGAGGTCTGTGACGTCATCGAAGTCTGTGTGTTAGAGAGAGAATTCCGCCATATTTAATGGCGCCCAATGTGGTGATTATTTGTTTACATTTGCTAAGCTTTACTCAACCGATTACAGTCAAATTAATTAATTTTCCGGGATATTCACACAAATAAAGAACCGTGCAATGCCTGGCAATCAGCTACTGCTAAAATAAAACGCCACAAAACATTTCAGTAATCCTTGTTGCTCTCGTCACCAGACGAAAGCGACAAGGATTCCTGAAACGTTCCGTGGTATTTATTTTATCACTTAATTCTGACCGCGTCTTTAACTGTGTATTATATATTAATTGTATGAACTATTATTCCACTCGTTAACTACTTTATGCCTCTATTTTTACAGGAAGTTATGGAATGTTTTTACAAATATGAATCACGTCAAAATAGTGAATTCTTATATACTACTAATTATAGGTGGGCATATAATTGTTTTATATAATTCCGTATCTTCCTCTCTCAACAAAAAGAACGAAATGCTGAAAAGATTGTTATTTTCTATTTTTATAAAAAGTGGTAAATTCCATTTTAATCTTTCAAGACGAGGAAAGATTTTGTTTGTCGAGATGAAACCCCACTCGCTCTGAGAATTATCGTATCGTTGTCTGGTCCCTTCTTTACAAGAAGTCCGCTGTGCAAGTTGGTTTAAAGAGCGACGTTATGTGAGGCTGCGAGTTAAAGAGCCAGCGAGCACGTGGAGCCTGCGCACCTGTTGCAGCCACGTGGCACACATCTTATGCTGGCTGGCTGGCAGGCAAGGACAAGCTCAACACCAAAACTAACCAACAACACAAAAAAAAAACTATATGCGGGCCAACTTACACAATCCAATAAGACAAAATGCATATAAATTAGGAGGGCACAGAGTGGGTCGTTATTCGAAAATTAAGAAGACAACAAGCAGTCCGTAACTCGTTTAATTAAATTCCTGCCCTCAGTGTTTATTCTAACACGTTTGTCTCAGGAGTTATGTTAAACATTAATGACCAGCATTTTGAACCAAGAGATGAAACTATAACCTTACGTCTGATAAATTTATGCGATCTTTCTCAAAGAGTTCACTAATTATAAAATCTTGTTTCGGAAACTATCCATTGAAAAAACAATCCTATTACGAGACAGTTTCACTTATGATCAAGTGTTTAACTCAGAGGTGGTCAAAACGAGGGGCATGCACCAAACATGGCACTTTGGACGATTGTTTGTATTTTGTATGTCCCTTTACATTGTCAGAAAGTATTGTACACTGAGACATCCATTGTAAGTAGCAAAACTTGGTTGGGTTCATACATGCCAAAATGTAGATTTTGGAAGCGCTCGTGTCACAAGATAACCAATAATAAATTATTGCGGAATTTACGTGTGATTTCTGACACAGTTCCGTATTAACCTCGACGGGGTTAAGTGTTTGTAAGGATGAAGAAAGTTATGAAAATTACACACTAGGGGTTTGTTATTGCGTGTGTTAAAACGCCTCGAGGGTAATGAAGAAGCAGATTGTAGCCCGATCGGGCCGTGAAATTACCATATCTGGCCGGAAGCTCGCCAGATGACGCAGCAACCCTCCCCGGCGTTGGCTTGCTTGCGGAGGAAGTGACGTGGAGGAGAGGGTTGTTCTAATTGCGAGCAAAGGAACAATGCTCCTTCGTCTTGAGATAGACATCTCGGCGCGTGCCACATGTCGTCGCCACTGCACCCTCTCCTTAATTGATAACTCATCTCTCATCCCCGCATAATTCCACCATTAAAGTTACCCTGTCCCAATTATTTTCAAAGTCTCAACAGTCATCTATAAACATTTACCCTCTTGATCGCGAATCCTTACTCAAACAATTTACCAGAAAGATCTAGTATGCAAATATGACTGTCAATTTAGTCAGAATTATAAATGATTTTTTTAATACATATAATAACGCATCGTTCCTTTCTTTAGACCTTCTTCTGGTGTAAGAAAATATTTTTAAAACTATTGCTCTCTCAATTAGCAGAAATTCAGTCAGAAGGAACGATATGTTATGCAGCTTTTAATGATTTAATATTTTTATTTTAATTAAAATTTAATGACGACGAAATTTGTTTCTATTCGTTTATTTAGGTTTATTCAAAGTGAGTGCCTTTAGTGACCTGAGGGACATATCCGGCGATTGTTAAAATTCAGGTAACCACACGGTATCAAATTGTAGAACGCGACTCGAATAGCACGAAGAAGCCCGGTCAAAAGAGTAAAGTATTAAAAGCACTCATATCAAGTGTTGGGATTTGGGGGCTTCCCCTCTCTCTCTCCCCCAAAAAAAGTCTGCTGTACTTGTCCGAACTGCCTCAGAATAGTCCTCCTTTGTATTCCATGTAGCATAATAATGCCAGTGAAATTGAAGATCAACCCTAATTGGATACAATTCACAGAAGCAGACAAATACACAATTGACTCCAAATTACAACCGTTAGTTGAAAAGTCTGTGTAGCCAACCAATTTAATCACTATAGTATTTAACGAGCAGCTCTTGTGTAGTTGGGACAGTCGATCTGCCCTTAATTAAGCAAGTCATTAGCACTCCACGTGGTTCACCCTGTTTAAACTGTGTATTCTTTCCAATTAAACATAAAAATAGCTGTAATCCTGAGGACACTTTCAATTTGCATTCAAATCTAATTCCTTGCCACCAGTTTGCTGCTCGTAAGAAAATTTTGGGTTAGCCTCCTCGCTGTGCATTTGAAAAAGAAATTTTTACTTATCTCGATCGAGACGGAACTTTTGCCGACGGGAAAATTGCCTTATTAAAGCCAGAGCCGCCGGCAACCACATGCTCTGACCGTTACCAAAGGCACACCTGCGTGCAGGCACGTGGCGGTATGACTAAGACACTCCATACGCACTAAAAGATTTAAATAACGAACCTCAATCATCACTGTAAATAATTCCAATACCATCGATAGAAGCACTAATTGAGGGAAAAGTTGCTCTTGTGGCAATCTTTGACACGGAGAGAGGAAGGAGGAGGTCCTGTAGAAGAAGGCGTGGCACCAGGATACTTAAATTGCGAACTAATAGAAAATAAAGTTTCAACTAACGGTCCACAAATCACAGAAAATTAAGGATAGTAATAATAGGAACAGAACACGAAATATTATAAAGAAAATTTAAATCTGACGTTGGAACTATTTGAGGAAAGTTCAGATAAATAACTTTTCATCTAAAACCAGGTAAAATTACGAATAGGAACAGCATGTTTTGTAGCGTCCTCAATTTTAACGATTCACTAGTTTTTCCTTTAATCAAAGTGGTTTCGTTCTCATCGACTTTGAACTATTCCGACAACGTAGGTGTTTTCTACGTCAATTAACTTTACTATAGACGATTATAAGGCAACACACTTAGAAACTTCTATTTCGCACTGAAGATAATCGTTTTTTTTTCTCCTTTGATTTTCATCCTAAAAGACGAGCCACGTGCGATCCTAAAATATGAAAGTGCGGCGATTCTTTATCCCTTACATTCGTCTTCAACGAAGCTGAAAGTTTGAGGCAGCTGCGACGTTTTGCCGAGACCCCTGCCGAGTGGCAATGGTGTTTAAGAAAGCACAACGACAAGAGATTGCGTAGTCCAAGCGTGAAAAATCCTAGTGACGTCAAAGGAGCACCCGCCGCGCCGTCGGAACACGCCAACCCTCAATAAAAGACAAATACTTTCAGCAATGTGTAACCATTACAGAGCAAAAGATCATCATCTGCGAATACATTAAAAACAGATAGACCATCGTGAGAAGAAAAAAAAGGCAATTAAAACATCAACTTCTTGAGGTCGCTCTTGGGCCGTCAACAACATTAGCAGTTCTAGCCAGACTAAGAGAACAAGATGAAGGACATTAACCAAGAGAAGAGATAGATTAATAGGCCACGGTTTGAGATATGCGGGTCTTGTAAAATTAGCATTAGAGGGAAGTGTCTGGGGGTAAGAACAGAAGAGGGAGGCTTAGGAGAGAATACGCTAAGTAGATTAGGAAGGATGAGGGATGTGGCACTTCGGTAAAAATGAAAAGACTTGCGCAGAATAGATTAGTTTGGAGGGTTACTTCAGACCAGTCTAAGGACTAAATAGATCAGCATTTTCATTCTATTCGGTCACATGGAATTATATTATGGGCAATTCAACAGGCAAAAGCAAGGGTTCAGCACCTTAAACCGTGCTCTCCAAGCAATGTCAAATCAACCAAGTACTCATTAATATTATTTGTGATTACAAATATGCACAAATTTATTAAAAATTCTGATATTCACTTCTTCTACCAAAAAAATAACAAAAATCTATAAATTGTTAATCAATGACAATTGCACAGAACGGTGACAGATATTCAGGCCCTGGAGACAGACTTGAGTTACCTAATAACCAGTTTATTTAAAGCTGAGCCAATGTCATTTCTCCTTAGCCACTCCTTCTATTGAGGGGAAAAAATGTCGAAGAATTTGAGATGTAGAATGTCATGGTGTAAATACTAATCATGATGTGTTGTTCCACAAGACAATTTTATATGACCCGTAAGGAATTATTAGCATATTACACAATAAATTTACAGCCAGGTACATTTCATATTCTTGAATCTTTTCTTCTAGACAACATCTACAGAATACAACAATTCATGCTCGTGTATTTAACTTGACAACATTCAAATGTTATTCATTTTTGTAACGTCAGCCCTCCAAATGATCTGTTTTGCATCCTAAACAACCATGTAAAGAATACACTGGAACAGCAAATCCGCCGACTAGGGGTCAGCTGGAAGGGTTGTCGGACAGAAGAAACACTAAACTTTGTATTAAAGCCTCGACTGTTTAATAAAAACGACGCACATATTCGCAGTTAATTTTTTTACACAAGCCCTGATCTGGAAACAGGTTTGTGAATGCAGCCCAAAGGGTGCACAATGCACGAGGCAGAACCAGTAAGGCAGCTTGGAACTGCAGCCTCTCTATTCACGCAACACATTTTGCGAGACAGTTTTTCATTTTTGTATACAGAGAAGTAGTTCTTTTCGATACAAAGATATACGGTTATGGCACCCGAGGAGGGGGATGAAGAAAGTACGCGACGCAACAAAGAGATCACTGGGGAGAGAGATTGAAGAAGGGAACAACGCGACAAAGGTACAGTAAGGGAGGGTGCAAAAATTTAGCACAATTTGCAACAACGAGCCGGCCACACTGACGAAATGTAACGGCACTCAAATTATTGACGCTCAGGGGACGACAGAATTTTTTAAATCCAAATTAACGTACTTTTCCAGTTTCACACAGCAAATACTTGAATGGAATCAAGGAAATATTTTTTTAATATTAGTATACGAGAATTGTTCCACTTCCTTAATTTAATTCCTAACAATTTTACAAATAAAAACAAAACAGGCTGAAAAATAAACTGCACCAGAAAAGGATATGATACCGACAACAACAGAAAAACCTTCTAGGACTTCAGTTGGTTTCAATTTCTCATGCAATTCTCTTCAATTCTCACTGAAATATAATTTTATTAATTCGCCAATTCGCTGTCCAAAAACAGAAATAATTATTATTATTTTAAAACTGCACATTAACAAAACATAATAAAAAAATACAATCTCGAAACACGATTGCAGAATTTTGGAATTTCTAAATCCTGACTGTAATTGGACGTGATGCAGTTGCACGGAAATACTAGTAAATTATTTTGGCTCGGTTAGAAACCAGATGCCTTGCAAACTACATATAGTTTTATGAGTCGTCTATTTTTGATCATATATTGCAAGTAGCCGGCGCGGCAGATGTCTTTCTTTGTATTTAAAGGCGAAGAAGGCGGTTTTAATATGCATGGCGTGCATACGGAGCTGCTGCACGCGTGGCCGTAATTAAAGCTTGGACCGCTAATTACCCGAGGTAAGAGACCTGAGAAGGGGTGGGCGATTCCTCAACTGTTGTATCACATGCGACTTCCTGCCGTCTGGAAAAGGGTTCAAGAGCAGCGCATGACCACGTTCCTGGACTGGGGAACATGCTGGTAGAAATTCGCAGCCGCCGTCAGAGAATCCAAATTGTGAATAATAACACCAAAAAAAGCAAGTATTGTCCTTCCAATAATAGAAACTTATTAAAGAAAAGAATTCGAAGTACCAACGACGTTTCAGTATTATTTTTACTTTCATCACATCGTGACCTTTCTTCCTGAATTAAAAATTTTAGCACAAAAAAAATAATTGTAGGGAAATTTTATATACAAAATATGAAAATGATAAAAGTCTACTGGAAAAACCTCTCATGTACTGAAACTTTGCAGGCAATTTGAATGTTAAGATGAAGTAGGAGCGCATAGTATGGGACTTTTGTATGGTAAAGCAATGATAGGACGTGACTTAGATGACAAAGTCGAGGCCTGACTGGACATTAGCTTAAGAAGCTTGATCGGCGAGAGGATTGCAAGAAGGGTGGGGGTGGATGTGGGTGTGGGGAGACGCGGGGAGAGTGGCACGCGTCTGCCACGCGTATTTCAAGAAGCTGGCCGAGACTTGAATGGCCATTGAAAGCTCGCCGTATAATAGGAGTCGTCGCGAGGACAAAAATAAGGAGGCGGTCCCCAGCCAGGTGTGCCGCAATCTCGGCGAGTTCCTTTTGTGCAGTTCCGCAGCTTGCGTGCAAGGAGCCTTTCTAAGTAAGGAACCCCAGCAGCAACCCCGACCAGGACCGTTGCCGTTCACCCCTTGTATTCTACGTCTTGCAGGGTTGGCCCCAGATCCCTGCAACTGCTTGTCACCACAATTCAAAACGTCTATTTATTATCTGACCCCAGTACGCAGTACAAATACACTATGATAACATCAAGAAAGTTGGTCAAGCAGAAGGAGATGGACCCATTGGTGTTGCGTCAGGATTTAACATACGAGGGGAACGAGTACAGATACCGGGACTTACAAATTAAAATTTTCAGAAAACGAACATTTGATCGTCTCAGGAACGGACGTCAAGTCTAAGTCGGTCGTTCAATTTGATAAATTATTGAATATAAATGCATATATATAAGCTTTTCCCGCATATTAGTCAAATTACGGCCACGAAAATTGTACTGCGGTGTTGAAGCTCAAGAGTCTCGCTCCATTTTTTTTACAATTTTTATTTATAGTCACATGAACTTCAAGGTTATTAGCGACTGTGCACGATTAGGGAAACTTATTCCCATGAAGGGGAATCACAGTATGGTTTCTCAAACAACGCAAACGTCGAAGCCTATACCAGGATTCGAAACCGGGACTTCACCCCACTGGTGCGAGGCAGCGACGCTAGCCACTATACCACTGGAAGTCGGCTCTTCTCTATTGTTTCAGAACATTTTGACGCTGAAAGGTCTGATAACTAACACCCTCACATGAAAGTACGCGATTTATTACAAACTATTCTTCTTAAAGCCACGGGTAAGTTGACGAGAAGGGAAAGTATTGGGTGCAGCAAAGGAAAGATCTATTATGAAAAGATTGTAAGAAAAATTCCATTCATTTTTTCCCAAATTGTATACCACTTTGGTCAACTCATGCGAATTGTACAACAGACGTTGCTTGATCGTCTCAGGAAAAATATTTTTTCTGGTGTATGCCCGCATGTTTTGTTAGTTGTTTAGTCTTTTTTTCATTTTCATTGTGCCCCGTTAAAAAAGATGGCCATTTTCGTTGCAGACAGCATTTTTTGCGTTCGCAGGTATGAAAAATTTTCTCAATTATTCAGCACTGATTTTTACAATTATTTTCGAATAATTTGCATAGTGTTATGTACATTCTGGCCTACAAATCTCTATTTACTTATCTAATTATATTTTAACATGTACTGTGTCACACAAAACTTGTCGATTTGAAATGAAGAAAGTTTAATTTCCGATTGCTAATTCCTCTGAGCCTCAATTTTTTGTGCTTTTATATATAAGATATATAGTAACTTGATGTAATCTATCAATTGTAACTACTAGTAGCATACTCTTTAGAAGTTACGCCCGTATAAAAATTTAGTTTTTGAGTATTTTTTCCAAAGTTTGAGTTCGGTGGTACAGCCTTTTCAAACATGCCCTTTCCTCTGCTGCGCCCCGGACGTCTGCAACGTAAGAAAGAATACGACGGAAGTCCGGTATAAAAATAACCCTACCTCAAATCATAATCATGGTCAATATTTGAAATGCTTAATATTATTAAAATTGGTTCTAAGTAGCATGGTGACTGTTTCATCAGAGTTTCCAACAGCGGTGAAGTCATGGAATACATTCTTGAAAAAGAGCTCCTGATATTAAATTAGTAATTTGGAGAAGCTTTGTGTGTATAAACCCGGGGGACGGACGTCAGTAATAGCAACGTAGTAGTAGTAAAGTTCGTAAACAAGAAGAAACATGCAACCACACTCCAAACATCAACTACGAAACTGAGCAGCGCACATAATTAACCCGCATCAAGAGTCGACAGGATAACTTAGGAAGGAGCGTTGACACGTGTTGAAACACTGGAAGCTAACCTTCAGTATTTCTATCAATATCAAATTTCGCATCGATGTTGTTACTAACGGAAACTCTAAAGTGAAACTTGTGGTTATGCCATAGGATAGATGAACATTTAGTTAAGGATAGCACAGTACCCCTTCACAGTAAAGGTGAAGTAGAGAGAGGTGTCGAACAGGCTACGAAACAGCCCCACCGTGAAGTAAGGAAGAATTTGTGGTGGTTTAGTGAGTTGAGTCAAGACAGGGCAGCCTTCTACAATATCACCACAGATATTTAATGGAGGGGCACAGCTGATGTTATTCGTGTGGATCATTGTCACAGAGGGGACAGCACCAATTAAAAATTGTCAGGTGATGTGAAGTATTGCTCCAATATCTGTACATACAAGATCTGAGGCGTCTAGAAATCAAGCTACGAGGCCAGGTCGGGGGGGGGGGGGGATCAAGGAGGTCGACCTAGTGACGGCAGGCAGACTGCAAGACATTTGGCGACAGGAAATCTGTGGATCCGGGGCACGTGCCACGGGTAATCGGCCCTACAAGGCCAAGTAAGCAGCCTTGGACAGGACAACACCTGCGTCTTTCACCTGCTGCTTGTCCCGTGGGGACACTGAACTGGCAATCCGCGACCACCGCCGCCGACGCGTCGCTCTTACCGTTACCACTGCCACTGCCACTGTCCTCCCTCCCTCCAGTCACCTGCTGGCCGGAAACGGACAGCCCAACTGTCGATTCCGCACTTCCTTCCCAAACATGTAATTCCTGCACCGCTACGTTCCTTCTCCACCATACACTAGTAATAAACGTGCTGAAGGGAACAGATCGACCTTGAAGAACAACCGTAATGGAACATTGACAGAGAAACGACGACAGCACAACGGTTCATGATTTTTTATACAATGATCCTTATCCGGGAGATTATGCAGCCACCAGTCTGAGGTTTCACAATTTCTTTAGTATACAGATCAAATAATAATCAAGGATGTTAGGATAACGCAATGGCGAATCTGTCAGTTACTGACTTATTATCTTTCCTTTAGCAGCCGATTTGATGGAGGAAATTTCGGTTCTCTCTCTCTCTCTGGCTCCCTATTCACGAATATCAATTAAAGATTCACGGAGTTCGAACCCTTAACCTCGAAATGGCAATAACCCGCGTGCTGACAGGAAGCAAGGATCGGGGCCCTGGCACCTGGACAACCTTGTTGCCGGTCATTCCCTTCACGCTTGCAGCATTTACAACAAACACACTTTTAAAAACAAATTCGATCGTTAACAAAATAAAACGAATATTCTTTATGAGAAACTGCCATCGCTGTGTATTGCGCCGAAAATAGAAAATAGTTACGAATCTGGTAAATCCACGCTAATTAACACAGCATATGCTGTAAGGAGATTGAGAAGATAAAATATTCAAACAAAATTCAAGGTGAAGATGAAGGAGTGGAATACTATCTGTTAAAAACAGTACACAGAAATACATGGAACGCTTCAATAAAGTGCTTTTTTTAGGGGTAGTGAGACCAACTCGCCAAGCCACAAACCCTTTCTCCGCAATCGCTTTCGCATTACTTCCCGGTGTTCGGCACCTCTTTGCTTCATCTTGAACTATGCTATTCCTTTTTATTGAATTGGCTATGTATCTTCCGATACGCTCGACATTACTAATGATATGAGCTCGGGAAAGACTCGGATAGAAGACCACAGAAAACATTTATCCCCCGGCTTGGGGTTCTACGCACAAAGTGTTGAGTGAAGAAGGCGCAGCGACAATGCGTTCCGAGATGTCGCTACAGGTGGATTACTGACAGTAGACTATTATGATGAATTGTGAGCTGGTAATGGAAGAACGAATACGTTTCAATCAAAGAAGGCTATTTCATCCACTGTCTCTCAGAATAAAACAAAAGCGATACAATTTTTTTTTAACCTGCAAATATTTGAAGAACGATAATCAATTTATAGTCGTACCTACTAAAACCATTTGCTGTAAGACACGCAGGTCAAATGACCATTCCTTCATGGCCGCAACCACAAGTTAACAACGAAAAAAGTCCCACAAGGTCTAGAAAAACGATAAAAAACTTCACTACCTGCTATTTCAAATAGCAAAAGTCTTACCCAAACAGATCACATAGCGGATTGCTAAAGCACATGTGATTGAAAGTCGCAGCTGTTTGGTCACAGCAGATAGCGGCAGCACCTGGTTCCGTCAGGGGTGGCGCGTGGCCCGTGGCGCAGGTGTGGGGGTGGGGGCGGGGGTGGAACGCAATCCACCACCTCTCTCAAGACACGTCAATGACGAGTACTACTTCCGGATTTGGTCTGTGGACCGGATGGAGACGGCGCTGTCGAATGGCTTAACCCTCGTTGCGGAAACTGGCCGAAATATGCTCTACCGGACTGATTGTATTCGTCAAGAACGGAACGTAAATACTGGCGATAAATTACGTTGACAGGCAAATGGCCACTAGACACAATAGCTACACTAGTAAGAAGTACTCAATCGTACGTAGCTTTGTTACGTAGTATATAAAGTGACAGCTGCGTTTAGCCTGTACAGCTAAGGGGAGATTCTTTTGAAGGTGACTGATATCGGCATTTCACTTGTTTTAGTGCACGTGTAGGATGTATTTAAATCTGTATCTGCCACCTCAGAGCAATTTCTGTTTTGGGAACTTATGATTCCTTGAATTGTGAAGCAGATTTTTAAAAAATTTGCACCCCAAACCAGTAATAGCTGCAATTGTAAACTTGGAGTGACCGGAGACAGTTCTACCTTGCTGACGGACCTATAAGAAGAGACAGTCAATTCAACAGGAAATGTAAAGGTGTCGTGAGTTGCGACGCGGAATATCGTCGGACGACGCTCCACAACAAAGTGGCGAAGTTGACGCTAACAGAATATCTAAATAGGTTGTGTACCTAATAATTGTTGCTGGTGTTGTCAGTCCTAAGACTGGTTTACGCACCTCTCCATTCTACTCTATCCTAAGTTAATCTTTTCATCTCCAAATGATTACAAAATGTGAATAAAGAAGATGAAGCAAATTGTAAATCGTTAATTTAATTTTAAAAAATGGTAAAAGCTACATTAAATGGATACAGCTGCATGTGACACGCAGTAGCCCTCTAACAGCTTTATTGAATTGCGGTATTACCTATATACACTTGGCATGAGGAGAGTCTGCGCTTATACTTTCTAATTGGATTTAGAGGAAGTCATTTGATCCTTGGAACATTCCCGCAGAGCATTATCGTCCATGAACCACACCGCTTTGATTGGGGCCGCTTCCGTAGGGGGTGTAGCAGAGGAATTGGATAGGAAGTTGCATTGCGTCACGTGTGAGGCAATGAAGCACATGATTCAAGAGCACCTGGTGCCAATCAATCGCTCGTGCTCCTCCGTCTGCTTCCGAAATACGCCCCTTCCTCCCTTTTAACGGGACGAGTAATAGCCAGGTGGCACGTGCCGCCATAGGGTGATTACGCCCTTCAAACAAACATTCTAACCGCACCAAGTGTGAAGCAATGCACACCCCCGCCCATCCGCCTCAACACATCCGAATACATTCAGTTACATCAACTCGAAAATAAGAGTACCGTTTTCACTCCTCTATCCAGATTCACTAGCCACATTTTTTGAACAAGTTTCTCAGTTTTAATAGTGTCTTAGTTCAACCATTACGGACTGCTAATTTCCCGGTTTTTCACGACCGTATTAAAGTTTTTGAAACTGTCAATTTTTAGTTGGTCCTCACGTCAGTTATCGGAATGCGGTTCATCAAACGTCACCCACGCTCTCTTTCGAGGGATTTCACCGGTGCTTATTTGTGTATCTGTATTCGATACAACAACGCCCTCCATTATTACCAACCATATAAAACAGAAAACCAACGTTATGGTGTCGACGTTAAGAAATTACAATTCAATCATCTCAGCAGTCTGGTTCTAAGGCGAATTTCTCGTGAGATTAGGAGAGATTCCTTCTGTATTAGCAAAGCACTACAAAATTTCCTGATATCTTCTGTGTAGTTTGTCAGTTAATTATAGGCTTCTAAAATCATCACATAACACGTTTTCCAAATAGACATCTCCTGTATTTACGGACGCGATCAGACATTTTGTGTCAATCCAAATACGAGGAAGAAACTTTGCGACCTTGAAATGCCTACTGATCGCTGCCTTTTAGGTAAGGATCGATTAGCTTGACAATTAGTCCTGACCGTCGCATTCCTGTATTCGCCCAGACCAAGACCATTTACTTTTATTGAAAAGCGCCTGTTAATTGCTATAGAAATGCAACAAGCATGGGCAAGGGGGTAAGGAGCCGACTTCTTTGTTTCAGGCTAACAATGAAGTGCTGAGAGGAGAGCTTACAAAAGTGTGGGAACAAAATGGAGGTTCTTAACTGGCGCACTTCTCTGTCTTCGAACATCTGTTTTGGGAGCACGTGCAGCTATAAGGTTTTAACAGAACCGCATTCTCCCCCACTAATAGGACTTGACCCGACGGTTCAGACATTGCGATACTCGGGTCTGGGTACGGTTCGCACTCCGTTTCAAAGACAACAATAATAACTAGAAAGACAACAAAGAACACAATTTAGAAAATATACAGATGAAGCTAAAGGATTCAAACTTTCAGAATTATAATTCATAGGCACAATAATGCTTTATATTCGCACAATATTTTTCAAGTGCATACCATGATTGATGTGGTGTGAGGTGGAAAATCAGATACTTAAATGAAATTGTTTGGAATAATATACCAAGATCTTAAAAAGCGTTGGTAGATAAGAGACAGAAAAATAGAGAAGAAAAGTTGAGATGAGAATAAAATATACAGGTCCTCAGACGCGTTGTGCCTTCCGAGGTTGACTGATATTAATCAACAGACGAAAGACTAACCTGGATCCGTATCGAAATTCCATATCTAAGCTGTCCACGACAGCGTATTGATTTTAGAGCTACTATAGTATTTTTTGTGATGTCTCATACAATTGCTTCAATGTTGTTTTCGTCCCACTACCATCTCCTGATCAATACAGGAAACCGCAATGTTGCTTCTTAATCAACCAAGAGCACAAAATCCCAACAACAGTGTGGAGAAAAACAAGTAAATGGCATATTTTAACCTTTAGAATGTTATATAATACTAGACCGTTGTACGAATTTAAACTCTGCACCATTTGGGTTGGTACCCACAAATAATCTTTGAGAAAACCTGCATCAGGAGGACGGACTTTTCGGTATTATTCTCACGCTGGCCGACTGATCCAATGGAGTCAGCGGACAACTCTTACAGTGTACCCAAGGTCTACGACCCCAACACATACACTTCCTAAAATAGATGAAAGTGCCTAAGCATGTGATAACCTTGAAAAACACAGAGTACGAAGCATCCCCAAAGGTGAGTCCTGCAATCAATCTACGATAAAATACCTGCGAGAAAGCTTCCACAGGTATGTCTTTAGACGAAACATCAATAGGCATCCTGTATTATTTATAACAATAACGATATCATTCCTATTGCCAGACGAAATGCATTAATATAGTGTAATATTCATTTAAAAATAAACAAAACTTTATTCAAATTAATGTTTTTCATGCGCTTAACCATTGATGTAAATTTTAACAAATCTACAGACCAGAATTACTGACATTAATTTAAAAACTATTAGTTTATTATCCATTTTTTGTTTTCTTGGGCCTATTGGTCAGCTAAAAAATATTACAAATCATTACTTGAAAAGTCTTTCAAATCAACCGTGTAACAATTATAAACAAAAGGGTAGCGTTTAAAATTCGCCCAGGTACAGAAACTTGACGAGAAAAATGTTTGCTCATTTGTATACAGAAACAAACAATGACAATCTAGCAGAACTATCGAATTCAGAGAATTAGGAGAAGAAAAGAACTTAAATTGCAACAATAGCTTGAAACCTATACATGTTTAGAAATGTAGGGGGACAAAGTAATATTAAATAAATATAAAGGTAATTATGAAGTTTCAAAATTATATCAAGGTATTTGTGAACAAAAAATCCATACACTAAAAGTTATTTATTCGAGTAGCCCTCCACTGAAGAAATTGGACAAGTTAAAATTAATAGTTTATACAAAAAGCACGCATAGGAGTCATAAGACCTTTACAAAAATATTATAAACGAGAAAGAAACATATATAAAGGGAAATTTTCTGAAATAGGTAAGAGATGAAAAGTTAAGATGCGTGAAATTGTACTGTAAACGGGTGTGCGTCTTCTCTCTTTGAGGTCAACGTCACCTGCATATCTAAGAATGAAAATCCCTGGGCGAATAAACACATACATGGAATGATTTTGGGGCAGCGAGGCTGGTGGAGGGGGGGAGGGGAGGGTTAGGGGGGAGGTGTGTACGCACGCATGCGAGCCGAGCAGCTGCTGGCTGTGTGAAGGCAGCTGCCAGCATTACAATGCCCCGCGTAGTGAGTACGAATCAAACCTACTTATCATCCCTCCGCCTGCCCTTACACAACCAAAAATTATCTTTCTTTTACATCGCGATTTTTGACTCTAGATCTCGCTGTTATAGAATTATGTTCCCATAGTCACTGATACGTAGAGTGGCCCGGGATAATTACAGAGAGAAGAGGTAAAACCTACGAAAAAAATTAATTAAACTTGTAAACCCCTTTATCTAATAAAATTCGGGGGCGCACTTAGAGACCATACAGACAAATTATCATATCCGATCAAAATTATGGTTGATACAGATTTAGACGCGTGTTCCACCGAATCTACGGTTAAACGTGAAATTGACAAAGTAGAAAAAAATCTAAATGAATTGACTAAGGAAACATTACAATTATTATTAAAGCGCACGCGTAAAACGTACAGAATAAAACTGAATTCTCGTGTCAACCAGGTGTTTAAAAGTTACAAAAGTAAGTTTAGGGCAGTGCTCCACATTTGAGCCGCAAGCAGCAGCGCCCTTTGTGGGGGAACCCCCTCGCCCATCGCGGCAAATACTTGCACAGATGGCGGACCAGAAAGGACAATACAATGTCACACATGTCCCCGGCAACAATTCAACTTCAACATAGCCCAACACAAAACCGACATATCGCTTTCTCATCCTAAATTAAACTTCCGGAATATAAACACAGTACTATCAGAACTATTGTTACAAAAAAAGCAAATCTATTAACGTCTGATATTCAAATAATTATAACAAATAAAACCTCTTCTGGTGCTAAATATTTAAATTTTTAATAAAATATGCTAAATAGTAAACATCCAAACTTGCGGGTCTCAAAGTGCACCTTCCATGTTTAGATTATTGAATTTGTTAATTTAGGGGCAATCAACAAATACTTTTCACTCTCGATTTCACCTTGCGACAAAAAAGACGTTCGCAGCCAGAGAATTTGAAAGGAAAAATCTAAGCAGGCATTCCAGAGGCAATAAAAACACGGTATTAAAAGCAAACTATAATCTGCCTAATCAAATGAGATTATATTTTTTAATAAGCATATGCTTATCTACATTGTCTAGTCACAAAATTTCCCCACAACAAACCCATGAAAAATGTTTAGATAATTTATTACTTTGTAACAATTGAAATCATTGTTGTCAACGAGTTATTAAGAAATTTTCGGTTACCCACTACTTGAATCAAAGAGACTAAAATTGAAATGTTTATATGACATTAAATTATAAATAAAATGACGTAATCAGTGAATTGTGTCAAATAATTTAATTTAATAAAAAATAAGGCCAAAGTCAGAAAATAAATTTAAATAATATATGTTCAAATTTCATCGAAATTTGTGAACTTTTTCATCTAACTATACACAGAAATATAAAATCAATATTAATTTTGGATACTTAAAAATTTTGCTAAAATATGAAATGAAATTTTCAATAAAGTAAAATATATGACTAATATTTTTATTTATTTATTTATTATTAAAGTTAATGTCAGAAAAATGGCATTGTCTTGACCCAGCTGTCGACGCATTCTAAAATTTAATATCGTTAGGACCTGAATGTAGGTCACTTAATTTTTAAAATAGTATTAAACTTTATTAAATATTAATTATTCGGACTTTATTGCCTGTTTTAATTGCGTGGGCAATGTTGTTGAAGTGGTATTCAGTCCTAACTGAGCTGATGCAACCCTCATTTCACTTCCACACAACTACCACATCACTCACTATCCCTAATCTACTTAGCGTATTCCATCCTTACCTCCAGACTTCCCTCTAATGAGAATGTTACAAGATCCTCGTGTCTTAAAACGTGGTCTATTAATCTATTCCTTCTGTTGGTCAGCGTACTCCATATTGTTCCCTCTTCCTTCATTCTGTTTAAACTTCCTCAGTGATATCCACCAAACTGATTTTCAGCATTCTCTTACAGCACCACATTTCAAAGGCTTCTGTTCTTGTCTTTTCCGCAACTCCTATCGTCCACGTTCCATATCCATACAACGACACACTCCATATGAACGTTTTTAGCAACGATTTCCTAATATTCATACTTACATTACGCGTAAGTAAATTCCTCTTTTTCGCGAAAGCCTTCCTTGTCTGTGCTATCCTACTGTTTGTGTCTACTATACTTCTACCATCCTAGTTATTACGCTTCTCAAGTAGCAAATTCCTTAACTTCCGTCAAAATATCCCTACCCAATCTAACACCATTTTCCCATGCTACACATTACCTTCGTTTTCCCTCTATTAATCCTCATATTGAACTCTTTCTCCAGGGCCCTGTTAATGCCATTTATGATTTCCAAATCTTCTTCCGACTCCGCTAATACTACAATAACATCCATATTTCCTGCACAATCCTTTACATTTCAACATAGGTACCACATCCCACATCCTTCCAATCAGCTTAGCGTATTCCATCCTTATCTGTCTCCTCTGTTCAGTTCCCTCATGCTAATTTTACAATATCCTCATGTCTCAAAACGTGGCCTATTAATGTATCCCTTTGCTTGGTCAGACCTCCAATTTTTTCTCTCTTACCCTATTCTGATTACCAGAAAACATCTCTACAAGTTATACATAATAATGACCTAACTTTTAAGTAACACGAGCCAATGTTTGACATCTTCTGCAACATCACAAACACTTAAAAAAAAGACGAAGAATAAAGAGAAGTCAATGTGATTGATACGTACACTACGCGTGGAAATATGAGGGTTGACATTGTTGGAAGAAGATAACAGAAAGAGACATGTCGCACCTGACACCCACATCGTTTCCAGAGACCTTGAACACTCATTTTCGACCGGAAAGTTCATTGTGCCAGGAAGCACTTAACAGAGTTTATTTGCAAAACACAGCACCTGCGCTGTTTACTGACCTCCGGGACGGTAGCCTTGTTCGCGAGGCTATCACCATCTAGATCGAACTGCTGACCGTGGGAATTGCTTCGCTCTGCATTAATACTCTTATAACTGGTTCCAGATAACTAGACCGCGTAGGATGTGCGATTCCAATAAAAGGAATTTACCGCCAACAGTTCTACACCAGTAACATCCATAAAGACGCAATATAACTAATTTTAACGTTCATTGTCGATTAGGGATAATCTATAGACGTCATATGAGAAATAAAGTAACCCGGACACCGAGTAAATAAATGAAACAACCTACCAAAGGATTCGAACTTTTTGAAAGCAAATACGCTTTCAGGATAGTACAATGAGATGAGATGATGAACTTACCGGTGTAGCAGAGGCTGACCAGGGTGAGAGCGTGTTGCCTTATGAGGGGCGTGTCACGGCCCCAGGAAACTCGCTCCAGGATGTGATCTATGAAGTCGAAACCAGTCACTGCCACCATGTTCCAGCCCAGCTTCGACAGCATCAACATTTCCCAGTCCTGTACGAGAAACAATACACCAGGTCAATCAAACATAAAATGTATAATTATCGCAATTAACGACTAACACGTATATAATTGCGACCCTTCAGTGAACGCTGAATCCATTTAATAAATGATTCAAGGTTAATCAAAGTATACCAGACGACAGCGAAGGCGATTGTCGCATAAACGTTGTGTTCGGACAAAAATTTGACCCAGTTCATAAACAGCGAATCATTTATTCAATACCGATTCCAGAGATTACGTAGCAGAAATTTACATCTTTACATTTTTGTTCCTAATGTAGTGGAGATGATGAGCAATGAAAAATAACTGTCCACCCCGGAAGATCAGCAATTTTCTGAAAGATGGTTCAAGACATTCAACTTCGGTGTCCCACGTACAATAACCTAACATTCGTGTTCACCATTTTCCCTTAATGATACCAGGATAATTTTAGGCGACAGATAGCAATGACCTCAACTCGCCGCTCCTTCACCGGGCCCCGCAGAATTCAAATGTTTGCCCACTTGTGAGCTCTAATTAAACCAGTTTTCTTAAAGTAACTGCCATATTAGTTACGTGAAAAAGAAATATACAATAAAATTGTTTTGAAAACATACACTTAACAGATTTGATCGGTTCTCCCTTAGTTCTCTTAGGCAGCGGTTCTTTTTCTGTTTAAAGCGTTTAATCCTGTGCGCGAAGTTTCAGGTAAAATATATATTGGGAGTTCGAGATTACTTTTGGAAAAAATATATAAGGTGAGAATGTCAATAGAGTCGAATTCGCACGGGGAAAAAACGGCGGAAGTTGACGTCCAGTTCCACTTTGATGTGAGAAGGAATCGTTCCGGTTCTGCGTTGTTACGTCCATCCAGGTGTCGTCCTCCACGTCTGGATGGAAAGCCAGAGGCTAATCCAGAGGCAGCTGGAACTTGCCTACGCCACATGGCACTTCAAGATGGCCACCGCGCGCACCTATCCGTGACGCCCCCGACTTCATCAGCTATCATCTATGACGATTCGCAGAAAAATAAACCGGTGCCAAACTCGGTCATTAAAATCCAGTGATCGTAGTGAATTTGAACCGAAGACATCCAAATACATGACCAAATAATAGAATCTTTCTGAGGTACTATTAAAAATATTTTTGACGAGTAAGGTCATAGCGGTTAACTGATCTGACTCCAGATGATTTATAAAACATTAACAAGTAAATATTGCCTAAATTCGAAATTACAGAACGTCATGGCATAGTAAATGCAGAGGATGAGATATGCGAGACAACGTTATTCCAATTTGTTTATTCACCCTACATTCAAAAACCGCTAGTTCGAAAACGTCCAGTATAAAATTATCTAATATGGGTGAAGGAATGGGACGTTTCATTTCAATGATAATAAGATAATGGAGTGATGCGGTCAGTACATTCAATATTGGAAGACAACACATCAAAAATGACTGCTGATGGTACATGATCTGTCATGAAAATGAAATAGGAAAACTCCAACAACGCATTTGAAGAAGTTGCACATTGAATTATTGTGGTAACAAATTTCTATTATTTGGAGGTAGAGGTCATCAACTGATACTTGGCAAAGCTGTTGTTCTTGGAGGCTGATAATTTGATAGTCAAAAAAATGTACCAGAAAATAGTAGCGCTTTATTTAACTAAGTGGTAAACGGAACGTCATGAGCAACAAAAGCTGAAAATTGAAAACTATCGAATTGATAAGAAAAAGCTTGACGGCCACTGGTTTTCATTCTCGTAAGGGCTTTGTTTTGTTGTTTAAACATCCGTGAATGAGAAAACTGCTACAACTCAATTCTGTCTCATGTTGACCTGTTTGGTCAGACTTGATGAATCAAGCTCCTTACCACAAAATGTTTGTCGGACCATTCCACTGAAAACACTGGCTTAGCTGTCTTTTATCAAACTAGGTTCAAGATTCACATACTAGTCTACCGTAGTTTCCTTCCTGGAGGCAGTATTTTCTGTTCCTTGACTTGTCAGATTTCCAACTTTATCGTTCTGTATTTTTCTACATTCCATTCCAAAATCACAGTCCACATCTGAATAATGAATTCCATATGATTACGGTCAGTTTTCCTTGTTCCTTCACTGTTGAAAAAGTGGTAAGATGTAAGCCGGCCGAGTGGGACGCTTGATGCAGGCAGGCTCCGTCAATGAGTGACGTCATGGAGGGGCATTCTTCATTGACAAGCGGTGACACATTTAGTCTCGGGCTTAAAATAACCCGCACTCCACTGGACTTGCCTTTGTCTCGCCAGTTTCCAACGCATGCCATCGAAATTCTTATAGACACTGCGGCGGAAGTTGAGTCTGAATCGCACACATACACATACACTCTCCGCGAACTCGTCCAAATAAAAGCAGCGTAACCGATTACAATACACTAAAAGCTCTATTAGTTTGTAAATTCATGACGCAGGCGGATCCGGAAGAGGTGAGAGAAGCCGATCGTGGGAAGACATGCAATTGTCAACACCCTGTGACACAGTTTTTTCTTTTGTTTGTGTGGAAGCCGCGAGTCTCGAGAGGGAGGATCCCTGGGAACAGAAGCGAACAAAGACTCGTTTCCCTACCAAACAATATCTTATTAGGTCGAGCGAGAACAACAGGAATATTTAAATTATTGGAAATATTTGTATACACAGTTCAAGACAGATTTCCTCCATTACAACAGTAAAACGACACACACAACTCAATGGCGCCTAATAAAATGTGGATTATTTTTGATGTCTTTGAAGCATTTGCTCCAGTAGCTATTTCCTCCATTGTCAAAAGCGGGTTAATCCCTAAGTGTGTCGAAAAAGTCTGGGCATCCCAAAACACATTAATTTCTCGTCCGTCTATGAAGAATCGTTACTCCTAATTTGGTATAATTTCCCTTAAAGTTTCAATTTCAAAAATCTGCGTCATTTAGAGCCATAATAAGGGTTAACTGAACAACGTTGGAAAGCTTTATTCGATGAAAGGGGAACCAAAATGGGACCACGTGCTGAAACATCAGCTATCCTACGAGTTACGTAGCCTACAACCGACTCTTCTCCACTCAGCAATTTGAAGGCCGGATGAAGTCCAACTGGTCAGGTCAGCATATCACTCACTGTGAACGGAAGTCCGTACCAAAAGTGAACCACGCCACAGGAATTCCTATGAGTTGCTCCTCTCAGGAGGACTTGAGAACGTTTCAGAACTAAAAGATACTCATTAATGCGCTCCCTCAAAGACGAGGGTCCTGCAAGCAAATTTAAGAGATCATTAAGACCACTGAGTAATCCCTGCGACTGTATTTTAGTCACGCCCGGGAGTCGCGCATAAACTCTGGATACCTGAATGAACAAACACTTGGCAAATTCTAGGGGACCCTCATTGTTGAAAGGGCGCCAGAATATTCATCCACTGTTTCTTACACTTCGCCATTAGGCAGGTAGTTTTTTTCTTTCTCAGAAAACACAATAAGTTACCAAACGAGCAACCTGCGACGTAGCCATATTTTACGAAATTGAACAATCCAAGTGAAGATATGAAAAAGTACTGTGCACCGTCTCTTGCAGGAGCGCCAGAATCAGCAAAGAGAAACAAAGGGCTTGCCAAACAGCAACTTTCCAGAATTACGACCTTTCAAAAAGATGTAACAACAATATTGTGGCCATAACCGAGGAATTCTGGAAGTATTAAATGAGCATCTTTATTTTTTGATGAAGTATATATAATTAAAGCACATCAAAAAGTCCCTCAACCAGTTGAAAGCAGGGTTCGCAAAGCCCACCCATAATGTGGGTAATTTCAGTTCATTTCAATAATATATGCATTTAAATATAAGGCAATTATATCAATACTTTAAGACAATAGGACATTGAAACATTTCACTAAAATAGATTGCATAGTGTATAATTATAGGAATAGGTGTGTGATACGAATGTTTTATATAAAAAAATTCACCCAAGATCCAAGCTTTTCTGCGTTCAGAGCTTGACTGAAAAAATGTCATCCGAAGTGGCCCGTTAACTGGGATTGTTCTATATTTAGAAAATATATTTTGTAAGCACAATCTTTCATTAGTTTTCCAAACTTATTTTCTTGAATTTCTAATATATATATATATATATATATATACTGAAAAAAATTGATATTTCAAACTACTGCGATTCCATATTACATACAATGGATATTAAGCACTTTTTACTTCCTTCCCATTAATGAATTTTAACATTTTATCAAGTTTGTAAAGCAAATTAATTTGTAAGGAACGCTGAAATTAGAATTATATTGTATGAGAGAACATTGTATCGCTGCTATATAGTATACTTAATATATAAGTAATATAGTATATAAGTAAGTAATGGTACATATATTAAATATAAATTATTAAATAAAAATATATACTTGCGTAGTTTGTGGGGGGGGGGGGAATTTTCATTAAAAAAACTCAATTGCACGCGGGCTGCTCACTTTTTGAATAAAACGGGTATTTGCGAACCCTGACTGAAAGGCTAAGCACAACAATAATGTCTAGCAAGTTTTCCAAGCTCTAAGCCGACAAAGGGCCGCGGGATCTGAGTTAAGAACTGGAAACTCCGAAAACTCTCAGTCAGGATGTTCGTCTTTTCACTGCTAATTAGTTTATTATCAGCTTGGAAATAAGTGAAAAATGATGCAGTTCTTTAAAGTGTTTGAGCATATTTATAATTGTTGGACAGACTGTATTTTGTGTTAACGAGTTTCAAATATTTAGACAACTGGTTGAAATAAAAGGAGAAGAAACGCATTGATTCGGAAGTCGACTGCAGGGATGATGTAATATGATACAACTAACTAATCCTGGCAATGTAAGCGCGTAGAAAAGAGCGAGGGGGGAAAGTCACGGACGGCCGAACTGAGCGCCAGTTGGCTTCCGGAAAGATGTCCGGTGTCTTAGTCTGGGAAAGGAAGTGAGGCACTCGACCGAAACTTCACTCCTTACGCTACTACAACATTCCACTCACACTTCCATCTCCACAATTCTGTACAAGATTTCATCAATTATTTACGAAATCGAAATAAATTAGTAGAACAGACAATTTAGTCATTAGTCAGTATTAAATTTAAACAATTTTAGGCAAAACACATTTATAAATTTATTTCTGACTAAATAGGTTATTTATTTCAATGAATTCTGATAAATAATAATTCCAATTGTACGTCTGCTAAGTTTCTTGACACTCTTTTCGGCTGTAACGACGTATTTTACGAGATTTTAGGACAGTTCTGAGAACTGTTTTCCGTAGTTATTCGAACTTTAGAAGAAATAAGTACACACAAATGAACTGCAAGCTTAACTATCATTTTAACACGTGGAAACAGTTTCTGAACTGGTTTCTCAGGAAGAGAGAAATAGCAGTAGTCCGCTTATAGTAGGGGTAGGACGGATCTCACTTTAACATGAACTTTGTTAGCGCAACTTCGTACAGTAAAAGATATTATGAAAATATTGACGCAAGGAAACAGATTTTGTTAAACATTGGCGCTGTCTATCTCATTACTGAAACTACAGTATAATAAATATGTTTAAAAATGGTTATGCTCGCTGACTGATCACCCTCCAGCTTCCTCCTCCCCCTACTGCGCATGTCACACGCTATGAAAATTATAAAATTTAATTTTAATATCATAGAAGAAATTTCGGTGTTTTTGGTTCAACTCACAACCTACAGGTTCCGAATAAAACATTTAAATACGCCAGAATCTTCAGTAAATTATTTCGATTATTTCGTCATGAAGACTCTCACGCGCTATGAAAGCATCGGCCTTCTCTGACCGTATTACCAATCAGCACGCAAGTTTAAACCGACATTTTTATATTGACTAGTACATTACCAGGACGAGTTGAACATATCAATAAGAAGGCGGGCTCCAACTGATTTCGAATTACCGACAACCCGAGACAGCACACTAACTTCAACGACATCTGTGAACTTTTCTTGAAAGGTAAAACGACTGGCAAATCAATACTTGGCATAGTAACAGTCGCCTCATTCCCATTATACATATACGAACTACTTACCCCTCGATTTCTTTTCCATTTGAAATTTCTCCAAACACATCGGCCAATATCTTTATTAGTTCTTGCAGATAGAGAAGTAGGACGGCAGTGTTGCGTTTCCTTATCTGAGCTTTATTAGAGCTCACTTTCCAAACACATTCCACGACTCACATTTCTGTTCGAATGTATCAAAGTTGTGCGGCATCAACTTGTTATCAGCAGGCTTAAAAGTGAACGCGGAGAATTGAAACAAGATGCGGGTCTAAATATTCCTTCCATAGAAGAATCGACCGATATTAAAAGATGAACAGTTCCTAATACTTCAAAATATTCCATACCGTGAGCTCAGTACTCAGTGTTCATGTATTCTCCACAAATGCATTGACTGCTTTCTTACACTTCTCGAGTAGCTACCTATACTGAAACTACTTTAACATTTTCTCACCATTGGCGTTACCAAAATAAGAATATTTAAGAAAATGAGAAGAAACGGCATCCTTTAAACCGGTCTGGAAAATTTAGTAAAGCTTTTAAAAGCACCAAAGAATGATTCCGTACTTAAAATCTAAAAATATTTTCCATGAGACGGAATTATTACAGAAATATAACAAATGTTTCATTTTAGTTCGCGACCAAACTTTCAATATCGATAACAGAAAAATTCTGTAAATGTTGAACTTTAGCAGAGGTTTAAAGAAATGTGTATTAAAATATTTGTATATAATTTATTTAACACAATACGCTCTTACCACATCTTTCGGCCAATGAATGCAACTGGATAAAAAAATATGTGCACAGTATTTCAAATCTATACGACATATTTTAGGAATGTGAATAATTATAAAGCGAATTAATATACAGACAAAAAACTTGTAAACGTCTACATAATACAAATTTCTAAATACTTAAACGGCATGTTCTATACAAAAAAATTAAATAATAGTGTATTATAATTTTTTTAATGTTAACAGTATATAATTATTTTGTTATATTATAAATTAATATGACCGAAAATAGGGCAGGAAGCTAAAAAGTAAAAAAATTCATTAAAAAATTAAAATATAAAAGAGACTGCTTTAATGGTTAAATAAATAATATTGTTGTACTTGTTTCATCTCACAAATATTTATTTCTAGACCTAGCATACAGATATTATATGTATTCCCTGTTATCTTGCTTGTTGGTTGACGTGTTTTTTATACATTACGAATAAACTGTATTTGGAATATTAAATTTTTCAGGTCAAGAGTGACCATACGTAAATTTAAGGATCCAATTCTAGAACTGGACAAGAACATATAGCGAGGGGAAACTTGAGGAAACCCTAATTAACATGGAAGGACTAACGTTTGAACCCGTTTAATCCCCCTTGTGTTCGCGCCTAAAAGGGGTAGGTAGGATTACCAAAAGGGAAGTAAAGTAATAAAGGAAACAGCGAAGTTTCTCTTCTTAGTAGTCTGTCAAATAATGTTATGTAAGAATGTTTCACTCATCTCAGGAGTATGTTTACAATTTCAAGAGAGCCTGGACCACACGATCGATTACTGCACAACAACTAATTCAGTGTACTCAAGTATTTTCCTTTTTCTTCTCGCCCAACCGAGCGTATGCAGATATTATTTTTGTTTGTTTGATCCATTGCGCTCGATCCTACAGAAAATTGTTTGTAATTGCGGCTCCAGTGTTGACTTCCGATAGGCCGGAAGTGGCCATGTGAAGGCGAGGGTTGGCTGAGGGAGCCTATTGAATGAAGAAGACAAGCCACAAAGTAAACCGGCCGGAAGTGACGTCGTGGCGGGGGGCGCAGTAAATAATATGACCAAGTCATGGCAGTTCACTTAACCTCCATTATATGGAAAGAGGAATTCTTCCTTCCCACGCCCCAAACACGTCAAAGAAAAACACGAATCGCTCCGTGTATAAAGAACGCCCTGCTTAACGTGACGCAATGGCGAACGTCAAAAATTACTATAGCAAAGGATACAGGAGCTCGTGAATGTGAATGATAAGAAAAACCACTCCACAACAAACGCTAAAACCTCAACCTTGATCTCACTTAATTTCGAGATATCCCAATTGAAGACATTATTTTACAGAGATGATGTTTGGAATACTTGCTTGCACCTATTGTCTCAATTGAATGTCATAATTACCACTTTGACCAGTATATATCTGGGAACATTTCAATGAAAAAATCGTCTAAGAATTTTCTTTTTCTAAATAAAGACTTTGAATTGTTAGTCGGAATCCTCTTTAAACTATTTCCAGCCCATCAGTCAATTCTCTACGAAATGTGTGATGATACAACTGTAAACATTGGAGGTCCGTCGTTTTTTCTCCTTTGTCGGAAGAATGAAACGAAACTACGAATTGCGGTCAGTGTTCTGAGGGTAGGATTAATCATCGGATGTTCTTCCTCCGGGTTCTTTCCTCGGAACAAAGTGGAAGGGTAATTTGCCGAAGAAGGAGATGACGTGGGGCAAGGAGGTGATGTTTTCTTTGTCCCAGTTTCCGGTCCCGAGGAAGACGTGTGCTCAGCAACCTTAAATCCTGTGCGTCATTCATATCTCCCGCCAGGTCATCTCCAAAAACCGGCCCATTCATAACTCGGGAATTCTTTCCCGACACCGCCCCCCCTCCCACCATCTCACACTCGTTCGCTTTGCCTTCGACAGTTTCGGTGACAATTTTCCTATTATGCCGATGTAATAGCTGCAGATTGAGTTTGTAAACAGATACTGACGATCGACGAACTATTTGTCGAAACGTTGTCCCACACTCCTGTTTAACTGAGGTAGGGTCATAACGTAAACGACAGCTTGGTCTACAACTAAGACATATGATATCGGCAGGCAATCGCAGCTAAAACTAACAAATAAATTGCTTTGAAGAACTGAATGAATAGTGAAATCATATCAAGATTTCAAAACGAAGTATTGTAATTAACAGAGAATGGGCCGTGAAATATCCCTAATACAATTATCCAAATGTATTTATCCAACCATCACTAAAAGAAAAATCCCAATTCATATGACAAATTGAAAGCACATCCAAACAAATTAGTGAGCAATTTAATGAACCCATCACAACAATTAAGACGTTTAAAAAGATTTAAACCAAGACTTGCCGGGAAGGTTCAACTAGGGTAGTGAGTAATAGGAGGGCATCCACTGGAATGTTCCCTGAGAGCCAATGTAAACAATCAAGTGAATTTATTGTGCAATTGTAGACAGACTGTTCAATAAATGAGTTAAAAATTACCTAAAACCGAGACTTCTTTAAGTAGTATTTTATGAACATGGTAGAAACCAAGGGAAATAGATTATGTGGAAATTTTAAATGCGTCCGAGTTTATGAAAAGTGTGATTACCATTAATTGTAAACAGGAACTAAAAATATCCTTGATCATTAATACTTCGTCGAGTCAAATGTAATCTAAACTACCAACTTTTATGGAATTCTGTACCAAGACAGAAAAATAATTATCTTTATCTACAAAAATTATCACTACTGAATTTCACCATAGTTATGTTTTTCACTTTAAAGTTCAAAAACCTTGAACTCCGACTGCCATGGCCCTATATGCAGCATAGACCACAAACAGAGTTTTTAAATATTTCTAAGAGGAAACATGCAGGAGAAGGCTGCTAAAGTAACGGCACGTTTCGCAGGGGAAGTTGCTAAAAGCGCCTTAGCCGTTGGCAGTTGCGGACGAGTAAGTCCGTTGGGGAACCAGCTTGACTAGGGTTCAAGGGATGCTTTCATCCTGACAACCTTCCCCTTCTAACAAAAGATCTTCCTCGCCTAAACACATGGAAATGTAGCAATAATTACTTCCACGTTGGTCGCCGCAACAAACTAAAATGTAAAGGAAGGTCCTCTGGTTCAGAGAAGTGTCAATCATCGGGGGCTGGAATCAATTAGCAACGATTCTTTCTTTGAGAAAGCTATAGCGGGACGCACGCATGAATGGAGAATAAGTACCGCTAATGTTATTTATGGGAAAGTAACTGGAAAGTCTATTCGAACTCCCTGAACGTTATTGTCACAAATAGAAATTGCGAGTTGACAGAATAAACAGTTGTAGCACTAAGTAGCCCTCATTTCCATTTATTCTTATCCTATACAGCAGCAAGGCTTACACACGAACTGCAACAATTGATTCGCACCAAAGATGAAAAGGTTACCTCTTTCACTAGGGGGGGGGGGGGGAGGCTGGACTGGTATTACGAACAAAGTTTACTTTTTGCGTGAACAAAACTCTAAAAGTTATTTCGGCGGAGGTATGGGTTAGAACGTTCTATTGACCATAAAACCGATTATGAACAGTGAAGTATCTTGTTACTATTTATTGCACTTGATCCATTGCCTGAAAGAAGCCATTAAGAAGGAGACTTCAGTCTACGTTCCTGGTGGCTTTCAGGGGATCTGAAGGAACGAAGTCAGAACTGCAGAGGCGATTTGGATCCCAAAGTGCATTTGAGTACGTAAACTGGATATCATCCAGGCTTCTCACAATGTCACACGTTTTCCAGATTTTTTTCCTCAGACTGAATTATAATGCCGAACCTTTGGAATCATGTGTTGGATTCTTTTGCTTCTACGATTACAACGCAATTTCGAAAGTCTATTCATTCGCGTTTGTTTATCCTACGCGGTATTTTCAGTGTTCCTTATACTTTTGTTTCAGTCGTTTCATCGTTTAGGCTTTTTTTTCCTCGAATTAACCAAATGGTAGTTGAAAGTTCCAGAAAACCTTCAGCATTTACTTTCCACTTTACGATTGACCCTGAAAGTTTCATGGCCAGCTATTTCAGATGCCTCTATTAAACATTTTGCATTTACTTACACATGTGGAGATGAAACCAACCTTCTTAAAATAGTGATTATATAAATAGCGATTTAATTTTGGCTCGCACCTCGGCGCAAAAACAGGAAAAATGGAATACAAAAGCTTGTTTAATGTAGACAGGATTTTTTGGCAGGGAAAAGTTGCACCTGCTTGTTGCTAGGAGAAGAGATGATTGGTTTGCATTTGACGCTTGTGTGGCGAGATGATTAAGCTGACGCCACACGACGCTACGAACTCCGTCCAACGTTGGACGCTTGATGGTTGGACGCATCGTGTGACCGATTCCCCAACTACGAGTGACGAGCGTCCAACGTTGGCGTTGGAACACTTTGGACTGTAGTCGGTCTTTGGGCCGGAGACATAAGGGTTTTTTTTCTCGCTGGACGACTTTGTTGGAAGGCATTCGACACACTGCTTCAAGATCGTCCAGACGAATGTAGTCACAGTTGAATCAACTTTTCTTTAACATTTTCGGTGATTTGTGATTCGACAGGAATGCTTTATATATTAATAATTTAAATATTTTTAATAAAATTTATTAAAAGAATGGTTTTATTTTTGTGCACCAAAAGTTTATAAAGTAATGAGTTTTTTAAATTACTGTTTTGATTGAAAGTGCACACTTAAATAAGGGGAAAATCTTACAATAATGAAATTAGAATACGTTTCATCCACCAACTATAGGTTAATTCTTGTTCTTCCTCCAACGTCCGAGAATATATTTTATTAGAATAACTGTGGAAATTCCTAAAGTCGGGGGACAAAAAGTATTCTAATTGAAAACTTACATTTCTGTCTTTTGACCGTTGTTTTATTTACAATATTAAGTCATAATATAATTTATTTATAATAACGAAATTGGTTAATATACGTTTTTTTTAATATCAATTTTCTAAATTTTAATCTTCTATACACATGTTTTTATTTTTCCCCTGTTATAAAGAACGCATTTATTAAAAAAATTCTTCTATTATTTTGTTTTATTCGTTTAAATGTGTGACTTTTAGAATGGATAACAGCTCAGTAGAAAAATTGGATTGGACAAAACAATTAATTCTGGAATTTATCTAGTTGTACTAATCACATCCTATACTTTGGGAACCAAAGCACAAAAATCGGAACAACGTATTTGATGCTTGACAAAATATTGCGAAAGAAATTAGTATCGATGAAACTGTTGACGCATTCAGGAAAAAGAAGGAATCACTGATGGCGACTTATAGAAGAACTCTGGCCAAAAAAGTGCGAGATTCGTACACTTGAACCAACGTTTGAATCAAATATTCGCTCCACCGTGTAGCAAGGCACTTGCCACTACTACCAATCGTGCACATTTGACTCGAATGTTACAGACCAACATATGAGTCAAACGTTCACCGCTTAACGAGTACGTTATTATCTAGGCAGTGTAAGAAAGAGAAAGCTCACCCGCATTTCCTTGGGAATCACACTGTTGTCGGTGTAGAGGCACAAGAGGTCGATCCCCAGCGCGTGGCACTGCCGAAGCTTCGAGGCCAGAAGGAGACACACGGCTCCCACCAGCTGCAACTGCTGTCGGGAGATTGCGCATTTGCACAAAAATCGGTCCAAAAAGTTCACAGCTAGTGGGAAAACTTGGGCGAAACAGTTCTGCTCTTCGCACACCTGAAACAATCACATCGGCAACGTCACTTATGTGTCATGACATCGTAAACTAAAAGCGCTAACAATCAAACTTGGCACGTCAGACGCGTTCTCATGGATCAACAATAAATTAGAATTTCAAGACCAGTAAGCGACAATATTTACATTTGGGTGAAATAAATTCATCCCCCGTGTTTGGCAAACGGGGTGGGATGCTTACGTCGAAAAATAAGTATTATAAGTCTGATGGAACATTGATTGGAATACATCTGCAAACACAATAGTTGCCCATCTCTATTTTCTGTTCACTTAATTTGTGGTTGTCGTTGCTGTTGTATTCAGTCCTTAGGCTCGTCTGATGCAAACATATTCTGTCCAAGCCTTTTCATCTTCATATAACTACATCCCACAGCCTCCCTGATCTGCTCAGCGTTTTGCATCCTTCGACTCCCTGTTCTGTTCTTTCCCTACACTCTTCTTGTGGTAACCAAGCAAATTACGAGGACCGAAGGCTGCTTCTGCAAATCACCTAGCTCCAATGCAAGATCACTTGAGGCATAACGTGTTTGTTGTTTGGTATTCAGTCTTAAGACTGGTCTGATGCAACCCGCCATGCTAACCTGTCCTACCCAAGCATTTTCATTTCTACAGAACAACCACATCCTTCCTAATCTGCTTAGCGTATTCCACCCTTCCTCGCTCTTCTCTACTTACACCACACACTTCCCTCTAATGCTACTTTAAAAAGACTCATATCTCAAAATGTGGCCTTTTGAATTATTGGTCAAATTCCTCTAATTTGTTCCCTCTTCCCCTTTTCTGCCTAGAATTACCTGGTTAGTTACTCTATCCACTCATCTGATTTTCAGCATTCTCCTACAGCACCACATTTCGAAAACTTCTATTCTTTTCCTGTCTACAACTCCCATCATCCACGTGTCAAATTGAAAGTAATAGCAGTAATTACAATTCTCGAAGACTGATATCCCACGGGAAATTCAAACAGCCCTGAACAGTAGAATAATATAAAATACGAAATGTTCAACGTAACCGAAATTACCTACATGTAACTGATTCTCCGCGACGCTTCATGTAATGTGGATAATGGGATTACAACAGTAAATGACGTCACAAATCGTTGTGTACTGCCAAGCATTATTAAGTGTCGTAGTACTATAAAAATATATACTTGTACAAAAAAATTTGGGAGTTTTGTAACACTTCAACAAGCAATTTTCAAGGAATCGAGGGAACTATCGCAGTGTTTTCTGTTTATCAACTGCTATTCTATATCGAAGCAGAAATGAAAGGGGTGAGGCTACCAATGAATTCCCCCGGTGGGCGTTATAGAACAGTGGTGTACATGCGTCAAAAATTACACTTGGAAGGATCACAAGGATCAAATTCCGCAAGTCTGAAGTACAAGAACATACACTGAGACAGAATGTCAAATAAGAGTAAATGATAAACTGTGCATAAGCAAACTATCATAAGAATTGTTCAAAGTACAAGTAAGAGAGACAAAAAATTCCGAAACGAGACTAATCGCGATCGTTCAGTCAAAAATAAATTATATTTCGTAAGAACAACTTAACAAATTTTTCTTAAAATGTAAACCCACATTACTAATATTATAGTTGAAAATGTCCGATAAGTCAATGATGATCGACTATTACCTAGTAATACGAACCTTATGGATTATATTCTTTGAAAAATACTAGAATTAATTAATTTTAAGGTAATGATAAGTTAAAAATATTTTTCCAATATTTACTAAAAGCGCGTGTTTGGTTAAATGGTGTATGTTTATTTATATTTGAGATATAATGTCTCGTTTTAATTGGTCCGCACATAACCTCACTGCATTAGGATTGAAACGGCTAATCGATATATATCATTAGTAATATAAAATTTTATGCTTTTAACAACACAAATCACGGCATTTCGGAATTGTCGATCGACTTTAGATTCGAGCCGCAGCTTGTCAAATCAACAATACTGACGAAACCTCTGATAACAAGTTTCCCTACAATCGCGCACAACAAATCACACATGGACTATCAAGGCGCTGTGGACTGCATGGAGCCAATTGCAAGACAAATTGTTGTAGCAAAAAGGCTGTGAAAGTGTAACAATCGAGGGTTAGCAACAATTATTTTAAGGTGAAAAAAACGTCACCTGGACAGTTTCTTAAGATGTACTTACTTCCAGCATCCACGTCGTGACAACCTTTCTCATGAACGGCTGGATATCCTTCTGAGTGGTCACAAAATAATTGCACTCCGGAATACAGTCCATCTCTTCCTCTAACATGTTTCTCAGAACTCTGACGTCGTCGTAAATTACACTGTCCGTGCTCGCGAGCCGGCAACCGGAAAGTCTCTCGACGCACAATAAATCCATGTCCATACTTCAAAGAGCCACCAGGTAAACACAGGGTTGCAATAAGGCTAGAGGTTTACCAGGGCTGGCAGTGACTAAACACTGTCAACAACACGCGAGCGCGAGGTTGTCGGTGGAGCTTCAGGCACGTCTTCCCCTCACAGCGGCCAAGACCCAACTGTCAAACTCGTGGCTCAGCTGCTTCTGGGCAACAGCAACACCAACAGCGCCGCTGCAGCCTCTGGCGGGCTTCCCCTGCAACAATACGCCCACTCCAGTCCTTTACATTACATTACAATCTAGCTGACAGTAAAGACAGCACAGCCACTAAAATCTCTTTGCCAAATAAATTCCCTAAGAGAGTTACGTTTGGCGGCTTTTCGTTACAATGTACTGTAACAACGTCACTTTTCAACTTTTTTACAAAGCAGTGCTTATCAACCTAAAACGCGCCCCGGACCACTAAATTACCTAATTTTCTTTCGCAGACCAACAGCAACAGTTGATGGTTTGTATTTTGAAGTAAAAAAATACAAGAAGCTACTAAATACAATTTTTATTACTAAAACATAAAATAAATAAAATATAAATTATCCGCATAAAATGTTTATAAAACAAATCATTTACATAATTAAATACAACTCAAAAATGATAGTAAAATGAAACAAACAAGACCATAGAAAAAAACAATGTTCAAATAACAATTTTAAAAAATCCACGAATAAAAAGTCAACAAAACTGATTTTTTCATGACATCATTTTTTATTTAAAGTACTTTCTACGTTTCTTGAGGCAAGACGTACAGTTGGACAATTATTCAGGTTATTCTTTGTTTGGATTTTATATGCTTCCTTGCAAAGAATGCAAGCTTCCTTTAAATTTGTTAATCAAGATCTTAGCAACACACTCTTTTTTATGTAAATCAACATAGCCTTAACCCAAAATTTATTTACTACTTTAATTCAGAATCACAATTTAATTCTAATCAATTTTCTTGTTCAGAATCATTAAAATTATTTAATATCATGCTCGGGGAATGGGTTTAATAATTTTGCTGTGAATTACAGTATTCTCAAGCACAAGTAATCGCTGATGGATGTTGAGAAACAACATTTGACAACCGACCCATATACACAACCACTGAACAAATTCATCAAAACAATCGAACATGCCGTGTAGTTCTTTTCTTCAATACGTTCGCCCCAATTGTTCTACATTTTCTTGAATGCATCGATTTCTTCCACATAAATAAAAAAACTTGAATAATATTTTTGTTGAATAGTGAAAATATGTCCGAACAAATAGTGCAAATTCGGATTTTTTAGTAAGTAAAAATGTTTCAACATCATTTCTTTATTCATATGGACTTTGTAATACTCTACCCTTAGACAACCATAACACTCCTGACATAAGTAGTAAATTTATTTTATCTTACATCGCCAGAAAAAATGACAAAAACATTTATAATTCTTCCTTAGAATACAAGCCATTGGATTATTTTAAACACAAAGCCTACAATGTATACATCAAATATATCTCTTTAAGAAAGGTCCCTTTGTCAACAAGCCTCGTAAGTCTTTAGACTTTATACTTGCTGACATTAAGAATCGCGAAATGCAAGAAGCCGTACTTAATCGCAGAAAATTTGAAAAAAATTTGTTATGAAATCCTAGGTGCCAAAGTAGGATACACAATAAAACCTTTATACCTCTTTTGAATTACACAATATCCCGCCCTTCTTGCTGCGTTTTGTTGCTTAGTGCGAGATATAATTAAATATGTCTTAACAACAGCTATATTTAACAACTTATATAAGAAAGTTAAAAAGGAATATGGATAAGGAATCATACTGCAAGGAGAATAAATAAAACCGATGATACTGTAATATTAGGCCGAGTTAGGAAATGACTTGGAAGCATAATAAATGGCATGGACGTAATCTTGGAGAAAGAGTACACCATAAGGATTAATAGAGGGAAAGCAAAGGTAATGAATGAATGGTGTGTAGTATGGGAAATAGTGGAATAACAAAAGGTGTTAGATTGGAAAGGGATATTTTGAAGGAAGTTAAGGAATTCTGTTACTAGGGCTGCACAGGCAAGAAAGGCTTTTGCAAAAAATTGGCTAGTATAAATTTGAATATTAGGAAATAATTATTAAAAATTTTCGTATGAAGTGTGACTTTATATGGGTGCGAAACGTGGACGATAGGAGTTGCAGAATGGAAAAGAATAGAAGCTTTCGAAATGTGGTGCTAAAGGAGAATGCTGAAAATCAGGTGGGTGGATAGAGCAACTAACCAGGAAGTTCTAAGCAGAACAAGAGAAGACATGACAAGATGGAGGACTTTGACCAACAGAAGGGATAGAATAATAGGCCACGTTTTGAAACACGAGGGTCTTGTAGGAAGAAGGGAAGTGTGTGGGGTACATATGAACGTACTCAGGAGATGCCGAATGGGTATTAATTTTTTTTATAACAGGCTACATGAGGGTGATCCTGAAACAGACAAATTCCCTTTAATAACATAGGAAGGGCATTGAAAACGGGGGATGTGGAGGATAAACCAAGGTTCGTTTTTGGGTAACACGAGGGTGATCCTGAATCAGGCAACTTCCCTTTAATAATGCAGGAAAGGAATTGAAGGAAGGCAGCCAAGGGTAGACTAGGTATTGTAACGAGATAAAAAAAATTGAGAAGCCCATAATAATTTTAGGTAAGTAAAATAAAACGTATAGAAAATTCTGCGTACCTCCTTGGCGAGAAATTATACCAATAGAAACTTGCAAGCAGCCACCGATTTATACACGTCCTGATAGAGCTTGATGCGGGAATTACGACGAAACTAAGAATACGTGAAGTGAAAGTGTAGTGAATCCAAAAAACAGGGCATAGTGTTTTATTTAACAGGAAAGTGAAGTTTAAAGAAAACGTTCCCGTGAAGGAGAAAAAATTGCTGGTCAAAAGGAAAGTGTTAATTTTCTTTATAAACTATGATCACAGAATCTTTTACGCATATTGCCACTAAAATATTTGCCTATATCACTCCACGAGATTGTACCATGCGAGAAATATATCATTTCATTCAATTAAAAAATTTAATTTAATTAGTTTTCTTGTTTTGTCGTTAAATTAACTTCTAATATTATAAAACGATTTAGTGTAATAATCATATGAGGTCACAAAAAACAATACATAACAGTATAGGGATCCTACTCGGTGATTCACCTAGAAGAGATACAGGGAAAACCATAGAAAACCTGCATCAGGTAGGTCGGACTTCCGAATAACGGGAGATGAGTTTGCTGTGGGTCGCAGCATTCTCTTCTCCGCAATATTTAGGAGGATGTTGGCCGACTGATCCAATGGTGTCAGTGGACAACTCTTACTGTATACCCAAGGTCTTCGACCCCAGTACATGTATCTCCTAAAACAGATGAAGGTGCCTCGGCATGAAAGAACCTTGAAAAAATCAGAGAGAGAGTACGAGGCATTCCCAACGCATTCAAGTGAAACACGCGGTCAATGTGGGGAGAAATACCTGCGAGGAAAACGCCCACATGCATACCTTGACAGGGTATTAGAATATTCTTTGGTTGGTATTGGGTTAAATAATTAATATATACTGAAATATCTGTAACCGCAGTTCATTTGTGGATAATGGCAAAACACCATCGAATTTTTGAGCGTTCTGAAAAATTTAGCCCGGTTAGATATCCAAAAGACAGTCATTGAAACACTACGTCATGTGAAAGAGCGCTTGTAAATACAAAAAAAAAACTTCTTATAAAATCAGAACGAGATTAATGTGACAATATGCAACGTAATACAATAATCAATTCACATATCGAATAGCATATGAGTACATCAGGTTGATTTTTTTTATGCCTTCAATCCACCGTGGGAATGTTAAATTTAATTTGCTGTCCAAAACAGTCCCCGTTTTGACGTGTCTTGATCTTTGTCATGCCACGAGTTGTTTCCCATCTAGCTTATACTGAAAACAACCCAATATCCATTATTTGTAAAACGTTGTATGATTCCTAATGTGATATTTTCGAAAGTATTATACATAATTTCGTGAGGGAAGCAAGAGGGAAAATATTTGAATTTGTATTTATTTATTATACTCTACCATAGAGCGAAAGCCCTGTTTGCAGGTAAATAATTAAATTTACTTATATATATATGTATACTTATATATATATATATATATATATATTTGGTGTATGCATAAATTCTTAATAAAAGCCTTTGCTAAATAAATATTTTTAATATTCATCTTTTTGCAGATCCAGATTTTAAAATATTCTAGTATTTTTTCTGGCGTTATTGAAACGATGACTTGCTATAAAGATAAATGAAGAAACAATAATTAATAATAAACGAGGACTTAATTTGCAACACCTGCGCGCTATTAGAGTATTCTTACATGTCCAATTTTGTATAAGGAATGTAATCTCAATTTTCAGTATCCTGCTTCACATTTCATCATTGCTGCACCCATCCTTGTGCTTCGATAACAGAATTGTTTTCCAATGACAAATTGGCGGAGTGTCGGAATCGCCTTACCAGGCTTCTTGGAAGATAAAGACGGGTCTCGTTATCATCATGGGAAAAGATCCTCAGGCCGAATTGACGCTCTTTCAGGCTTTCACTTTGTTGCCCCTCTAAATCAACTGGTGATGTATTAAATCTACCAATATTATCTTCTCAATTCAGCTTTCCCTGAAAGAAGCAAGAAAAAAACTTGATCAACGCAAAAAAATTAAATAATTAATGTCATGAGACACTTTTATCTGGCATTAAATAAATAGTACAGCCTTGATATGTCAGAAACTTTATTATTAAAATTTAATGACGTGCAACGTTTGGTGTCCAATTTTGGGTCAGTATCAGTCCTCATTTGATAAGTTCAATAAGTTTAGAATTAATAGTTGATTTGAGCATTTCGGCCGAAGAAGTCATGGTGGATAAAAAATTAACTCAAATGTTGCTAGATGAAGTCCTCAAAAATGGAGACGAAACGTTGTACGTCATATTACATTTTAATAATTACGTTTCTGACTTATTAAGGCTGTACTATTTATTTATTTAATAAAAAAGACTTTCTGTGATAATAATGATTATTATTAACCATTCCCTGTTGCGGCCTGGTTCTTCTTTCCATTCTTCATTTTGCTTCAATTTTCGCATTCATTTATAAAAAAGCCTCTTCTCAGAATGTGTCCGACTCAGTTTGCATTACTCGGGGAAAATGTTATAATTATGAATATCGTCTGATCTGTCACTCTTCTCAGCACCGCTTAGTTTTGATGATCACTTCTTCCCCCCCCCCTCCCCCAACCTATTCCAGCACCACATTCCAAATCTTGCAAAGGGGCCATTCAATGTCAAGTGGCTTAATTTGAGATTTGAGTATAAGGAAATTATTCGCTTAGCAAATTTATTTAATTTTTTTAAGCGGAGATGTTTTTCTCATAATTTCACTGCTTCTCACCAGTCTGCATCTACCAAGGCCTAGAGTTATTTAATTAAACTGCTCGTAATCTCCCTATATATATAATAGATTATAGGACATTTATCCTCCAAGCTGACTCTCGATTTTCTACTATCTTCTCTCCTGAATCTGAACTTCCAACGGAAAGCGATAACTCATTTCTCTTCAGAATTCAGCATAAAAGTTGCATTCTTCTTCGAAACCTTGTACGTGAAACAACTTCAAGAGAATAGTATTAATGTATTTCAATTGTGTCAACAAGGTTAAGTGTGTATTTGACGATCCCACCTTAATCTCCTAGGCTGACAGATAAAATCGCATATTTCAACGCTCCATTGCCCCATCTGGACTAGAATTGAGTCAAATTATTATAATTTTTTTAGAAGAGCAAATATCGCTTCGTTGCACATTCTATAGTAGACTCCGTGCCATTTTTTTTCGGTTTTGGAAACGTTTACATCTCAAACCCCTCACCTCACTTCCAATTTTGGTTTGCGCTGAGATGGAACCCTTTGGAGTTTGGTGTTGACCTCTAAGGGTTGATATAGACAACTTTGAGAATCAATGCGCGAAATAAACGTAGTTCAGAACGATGTTTGAATCGCAATCTGCTCAGCCACGAATGTAGAATATGTTCAAAATGTTGGTAATGCAACTAAACAAAGATATTTTCGCTCTATTTAGCGACGAAGGTATTATTTTTAAATAATCTTGAAAAATTGGGCAGGAGGTATGCGATATAACTCAGCATTTCCACATTAATTTCTAGGAAAGACGAGTTTCTTGAGATTAGAGCTGATTTCGAGAGAAAAAAACTTTTATTTTATACGCCAAAGACCTGTATAAATACTGTAATGTATATTATTCCTCTTAGGTCTATGTAGTTGAAGCCTTTCTCATACAATCAGCTGCTACAAGAGCAAGGACTATACCGTACAGCGACGTAGGTGTCATCTGTGCTCGAAACGCGGAACTACGTTGTCTGTAATGGCAGAAACATTGCCCATTCAGAATCTTTAATCTATACCAATAATAAAATAGAAGTGTTTGTCTCGAATAGACTCCGAAAAGGGCTCAACGGATTTCAATGAATATTTGAGTGTTAAACAATACAATTTAACTTAAACATTAGTGAATATTTCATTTTTCATTATGATATTAATATATATATTAATTCCACGTTTTGGTTTCTTTTCTTAACGTGCGTTAAATATCCATAATGAATGTGTGTTGCCTATACTCTTGATCTGTTTATACTTCGAAACGGCTCAACGGATTTCAATGAAAATTCCAGGGATTGAAACAGGAATTTCAACTTAAATTTTCGTGTACGTTTCATTTCGATATCGTGCAAGAGTCCTTTTTTTTGGTTAACAGGCTACATGAGGGTGATCCTGAAACAGGCAAACTCTCCTTTAATAGCATAGGAAGGGAATTGAAAAGGGGGGATGCGGATGGTAGAGCAAGGTAGCCCATTAGATATTTACATAAATATTTATAAATCCACTGAATTGCTGCGCGAATTGCACATTTTTATTTGCTCCGAAATGTGTTCTAAACCTTCTGCGAGTTATAAGGTTTGCCCTGAAGCGATCGTAAATAGATGATACAGTACTTTTTATATATTCAATGAATTCAACTATATGGAAACTCTGTACCTGTTCTTTCATTTCCAGGGCAAAATAAAAAGAACTATTTTGGCGCGAAAGAAGTCGCGGGCATAGCTAGTTTTACGTAATATCAGGATCTTTACTGCCACCTTATACTTTCAATTATTAACTTAGAAAAAAATTGCTTTTCCAAAAATTTATTGGTTTCCATCCCAAGCGGTCCACGCTCGACCATATGAGATTTTGTTCAAATTAGAAGATTCATATACGTAATGAACTTCAAACAAAAAATTTATCATTATGTGTGTAAAACAATGGAAACTATAAGGTTTTGTTGGGAAGCCTGTCAACCCCAGGTTTTTGAGTCTTCATTACTACAACGTTGTTCTTGTGGTATTCAGTCCTAAGACTGGTCTGATGCAACCCTTTGTTACTCCACTTTTCCCATACATACTACACTGCATCACCTTGGTATTCCCTCTATTAATCCCCAGGAGCTTGTCCATGCCTTTTATTATGTCTTCCAAGTCTTCTTCTGACTCCCCCAACACTACAATATCATCAACAAGCCTTGCAGTTTGATTTATAAATCTACAAATGCCAAGAACGTATACTATTTTCGTTAGTATTTTTCATGCACGATATACTAAACTAATTGTCCTGTGCTGTTCGCATCTATCAGCCTCAGTCTTCTGCGGTATGGGTATCATCGCCCGATGATCTTATCAACTCTGCTGGAATGTTATCAATTCTTGGCGCTTAACAATTGCTCAGGTCTGTCTGCGCCCTGTCAAACTCAGACCTTAAAATGTTGTCCCCCAACTCCTCATCATCCACTTCCTCTTCTTCTATTACTGACTGATCTAGATTCCACCATGATACAGCTCTTCTTGATATTCCTACCATCTTTCTGCTTTTTCGTCTTTATCCAGAATTGTCTTCCATTCCGCTCTCCTGTTGTTCTTACTAATATTTTTCCTCTCGCCGAATGTTTCTTTGATTTTCCTTTAAGTTGCGTCTATTTTCCCTTTCACCGTGAAACCTTCAACCGCAATGCTCTTCTCTTGTAGCCAAGCATCTTTGGCTGCTTTGCATTCTTCAAGCGTCTGTACTGCTGTTTACAATTTTCACTTCTCGCGTTTTAATGTATTTACGCCTTTCATCAATAATTTTTATTATTTGTTGTGTTATCAATGCTTTCTTATTGGTCTGACAGGGAAATTGAATATTGAATTACGGAACGACCTTTTATATCTCTAGCTGGCCTTTGTACGGTTCAAAAACATGGACAGAAGGTTTTTTTTAAAAAATTAGTTAATTATTAAATAAATGTTTCACCGATTCCATCCAACATTTGGGACTTCTTTAAGTTTTACAATTTTATACAACTCATTCATGGAGGGTGTGTAAGAATTTCTTTATTATGTTCGTTCTACTTTAATCCATTATTCTTTTAAATGAAATAAATTAACGACCAGTTACAGACGTTTTTGTAATTTTTATACCTTTGGCAGCTTTTTAAATTTTCAAAATTGTGAATTACATTATTAAGATTCTGATATTTAAATAATTTTAGTGTAATTTTGTGTATAATATTTGTAGAAACATTTCCTGAGGAGATCCCAAACATGGTGACGAAACGTCGATTCAACTACATAAAAAGTTTGTATCTGGTCGTTAATTTATTTCATTTAATAATTGGAGAAACAGACGTTAATTGATTCACTATTCACTTGTGAGAGGTTTTGTCAGTGTTTAATTTTAATAGTTACAATTTTTACCGTAGCTTTAGTTCTCGTGTTTACTAAGAATACTTGAAGTTGATCCTAAATGTCGTGTTGAAACGACATTTAAATTTACTATAAATAAAACAGTAAGTTACTTAGTATTTTCAACGCCTGATTAAATCAACACTGTTTGCATAAACATGTTGATATTTATTTTATGGTCTAATATATTTTGTTATAAGTGGCTTCATTAGCTACATGTAAATTTTAAATAACAACAGACAATTAGCTATGTTTCAATATTTGCCGTTTGTAGACGAACCTATAATATAAATATTATTTAGGATATCAGCAAATTAAATTTAATCTAATTTATTTCTCCAAAGTTAGAAAAATCACCTATGTAATCTATCTAACAGCTAATTCCTGCTTTCGGGTATAAGTTTCTTACCTAAAATTCGCGATGTCACACATTACGGGAATCAGCATCCATTTCAACATTGGGCCTACAATGTTCCAGTCCGAAGAAAATAATTGTCATCTCATATCACTGCACTCATTGTTGATTATTATTCACCACAGATTAATATTGCAGTTGCAAAGATAACATTCTTTTATCCTGTGCCATGCGGTTAATTGTTCAAATTTGTAACAACATAATGTATCAAATAATTTAATCAAAATTCTTTAATTTTTTCAACATGAATTTCAATGAAGACTAGGCTTTTAGTAGATTCAAAATGAAATATAACAAGTATTTCTTCTACAGATCTAGTTATGCACATTTTGAATCTCGGTATTGAAAGAGCTCTAATTTTATTTTCAATACGTTTACATATTTTGGTTGTTGTGTGAAGTGAAGTCTCATAGTAAAAGTAAAAGAACATCTGTAAAATATATTTTTACTCATGCGCAACATTAATGCTCCTCCTTGGATTTTTTCTTTGCTCTTCAAGTAGTAATATAAAAACTTCCAGCTAAAATAAACTTGATTAGAGGAGAGACATAACCTACAAAGGTTTACGTATGTTGCAAAGCAAGATGGCGGACAAAAAATTGCTTTTCTCAAAATATTGAACATAGCAAAATTTGCGGAGTGCCAAAAACGAAAAACAAAATGGCGTTATGATTACAATTTCACCATTACGATTTCAGTTCCTATATTTAAATGGCGGAGCCTATTAGAAAATATGCAAGGCACTTTTTAAATCATAATTTCTATCCTACAGTCATGTAACTTGAAATTTGTAATAGATGTCTCTTAACAATTTTAATGAGTGTTTTCCCCCCTTAAATTATTATAACAAATTAAAATTAATTTCTTATTAGCAGGTTTCGTCTATTGTTAACAAATAATATGAAAGAGAATTTGACGACGAATCATTATCTTAAAATAATGTAAGTGCTTACATATGAGCGTTACGTAGAGTAAACTGGAATGAGCTCAGTAAGAATAAAAAGGCTGTTAGGAAATTTTACGTTATAGGACGGTATAACATTAAAAAATGATGTTTTTATGCATCTTAAAGAAACCCTAATTTATGAAACTAAACTAAACGAAGAGCAGCCAAATACGAGGAAATATTATTTTATAATTAAAGCTGCAATATTCTAGTAGACCTATATTAAGAATCAACTTTAAATATATTACAAAAACACCAATTATTAAAAAGAGAATTTCTTAAGCTTCATACTCAAATAAATAAATAAATTGTGTAAAGTCAGAAAGTTATTTATTTGTTAAAAATAAAACAAAACATTATTGTACAGTACAAAGTTGGATATATAGGCCTACATTTCATTATTAAAATACAGAAAATGCATGAAGGTATTATTATAACCAAATTGAAGTTAGTCAGTGTGTTAGAAATTATTTTCATACCAGAAGGCCTTTTGATGTATTATTTCATATATTAAAATATAGGTTCTGCTAGAGTCAATTTGGTACCATTACTTTGTCAGAAGTTGTCTTTGTTGTAGCTACTGAACTTTGATGTTTGGAAATGGATGAATAGTTTCACCAGTTGATGATTGGTTTCAGTCAAAGTAAGGCAGTTCTGATTTTTTAAAAATAAAAATATATTTGTCACATGAACTGCTAATTGTCATTAGCTTCTGGCTACAATTATTTCTATACCCCTTCACAGATGTAACAGTATCATAGTATGGGAACTCAATGTTGTTCGAGTTCATAACGTCATAGCCCTAGCCAGAATTCAAACCCTGCAAAGCAGTGACACTGACCACTACACACAGGTCAGCCAATATGAATTATCATAAGCAATTTTAGAATTTAGAAAATTATGGCAATTTGAAGAAATGCAGATGGATAAAGTTTTATTGTAAAACTCTTGTAAACTGCACTCGAGAACACCTGTATAACCCTTCACCTAATACAATACCCTGATAATTTAGTTGCAAAAGCTGAGATAACTATTTTTGTAGTGAGACACTGAACCAACTTGGTACATGTCTTCAAAGTGTTTACGGATACTCTGAAAACTCTGCCTCACTGATGATTAAGTTCCATTGAATGAAGCTTAGATTTGTTTCATTTTATGGTCTCATTTTCTGACCATAAAATTTTGTCTCCCAACTCTTCACCATCCACTTCCTCTTCTTCTATCACTGACTGATCTAGATTTCCACCATGATATAGCTCTTCTAGATATTCCTTCCATCTTTCTGCTTTTTCTTCTTTATCCAGAATTGTCTTCCCATCCACTCTCCTGATGTTCTTGCTAATATTTTCCTCTCGCTGAATGTTTCTTTAAGCTCTGTCTATTCTCCATTTCACTGCTTTGCATTTCTCTTGTAGCCAAACCTCTTTGGCTAATTTGCACTTCCTGTCTCATTCTTTAAGCGTCTGTACTGGTCTTTACCATTTGCATCAGATTTTACTATTATTAGAATGTCAACTAAAATTCTAAGGATTTCTCAAAGCAATGTTGTTCAATCTCATTATGCATTATAAGTAACATAACTCTGAATTAACCAATAAATGGTTGCTATTTGAGTAAAATGACTGACAGGTTCAAACCCAAATATACTTAGGTTATGGTTAACAATTTAATAAAATAGTTACCATCTTCATATGTAAAAAATATAGGGTTAAGAATTTTAAGAAAAATAAACAACAGATTAATTTGAGATAAGAGTTTTTTTAATAAATCATAAGACTAGTTTAATTTTCATTATAAAATTGTGTATACTTTTTTAATGAATATTTTATTCCATGAAAGTAGCTATTTATAACAGAAAGTTCAACAAGTATATAAAAATTTAAATAACATCACAGTTTTTACAAAATTATTCACATTATTTACATATATTACAAATATAACAATTGAATATAATAATAAACTTGAAACAATTAATTTACACTTTACTTCACAATTCACACCAAAATTTTAGTAGAAAGTAAAGAGATTCATGAAAACATAAGGAAATGTGCAGCACTCGTCACTGCAGAAGTGTTGTAATTGGTTTATAAGACTGATGTGGTTGATACAATTACTTGCTTTAAACTGAGAAAATACACCAAGGCATGAAAAAAAAAATTTATACAAAAGTTTATTTGTATTACAACAACTAAAATTTATTCATTTGTACAGCTCAAATATTTTTGCAGAATTATCTTATAAAACTGAAATAAATAACTTCATATGCTTAGTAATTATCACTTACTGCAAAATAAATATTTTACCTATGTGAAATTTCAAACAGTTTGCTATTTTCAATCTGGAGTTTGTTATTGTTTTCGTGTCTTAATTTGAGATACTTTCTAAGGCACAATTTTGCACTGTTTCCAGAAAAATTATGGAAAAAGGAACAGGTCAAATATGAAATACAGTTTTTATATTTAATTTAGATTCTCACAAATAAGTTAAAAATGGAATATTTTTCATGCATTTCAAGACCTATCTCTTAAAAAAATAAGTAAAGAAACAAACTAATCAATCTATTAAAATTTACAATAAACAAATCATATTTTAACTAGTTTAAATCTAGTTTCTTGTGATAACTTAAAGTTTTATAGAAACTAAAGCATTGGTCTTTGAAAATGTAATGGTTGTTTTTAAATTCTCTGCAGTATCTTCATTACATGTAACTGACTGTCATTTTGATTTTGTTCTTTGGCAATTTAGACAATTGAATTATTATATTTTAAAATTGTCTTTTAAATTATTTACACCTATTCAAACCAATTTAAACTGTCCTAATGTTTTCACATCACTAAGCACTATTGAAGGTGTCAAAACATTGTTGGCAGTCGCTTCACTCTGTTTTGAACTTCCAACTTTGGTGACCGAAATGGAAGGTTCATTGCTGAAACTTGCACTCTGTGAATTTGTAGCAGTATCACAAGAACTATGACACTCAATTTTATCCAAGTCAGATGGATGCACTTTCATTGCTTGTAAGTTTATGGACTGAGTACCATCAAGTTGTGGAGTTACAGGAATTGATGTAAATGATTTCACATTGTTTGGTGTTAAATTATTTGATATTAGAATTGACCTATTTGTTGCATCCCTTGAAATAATTGTATCAAATGTTGAGGACCTAAATGCAGGATTCAATAAGCTATTTTTATTGTGATTCGGTTGCATCACAACAGGAATAGGTTTTCCAGATTCAGTTTTAACATACACCTTGTTTCCTCTTTTGAAAACATATTGAACACCTGAATTTTGCACAGATGTAGGTGTTACTTTTAATTTAGGAAATTGTGCAATTGTCTTCTCTAGTTTAGTCAAAGTTACAGGTGGAGGAACGTTTGCTTTAGGTAACAACTTCACAAATAATTTACTTTGATTTGCATTATTCAATGTAACTTGTAAAGGAGAAGAGTCATTCACTTTACACGGTTTTGAAATTTCAAGGGGATCTTTAGCCTCTACACTAAGTGCACTACTTTCCACATCTGTCAAATGTGCAAGTTTCAAAAATTTGGTGGAAACATTATTTGCTGATGATGATAACCTTTCTTCCCATTTGTTTTCATCACATTCACTGTCAGAATCAGAAATTTCTATGCATTCAATACCTTTGTTGGAACCAATAGACTTGTCAAATATATTTTCAAAGCTTGTGCTTAAAGCTAAAGGATCTACATCCATGTCATTTAATTTACTCCTGGAAATTATTAGCTGATTGTTCAAAGTTGTTGTAGTAGAATTATGCAATGATTTCTTTATTTTTTGGGTTATTGATGGGAGACTATTTTTAGTTCTTGTTAGAGATGAAACTGGGTTAGCAATAACTACTTTCTTTTTCAGAGATTCTATGTCTCTCAAAATAAATTTGGGTTTTGAATCACTAGCCACATTTTCTTTTCCAGTGCATTTTTCAATTACTATTTCATCATTTGATTCCAAACGAGGAAGACAACCTTGGAAATCCGACTCTTGTACGACACTAATACTCATAGAAACAGAATCATCAATTTTACTTGAATCTTCAACCGAGTCATCAATGGAACAACTCAAAACTTTGGAAATTGCTTCACTTTGTAACAAAACATTTTCTTCTTCATCTGATAAATAATCTGCAACATTGTAAACAAAATTATTAACATTATACTTGAATAAATTTTAAGAACTACTTCTTTATTACTGTACATACCATCCAAGTCACTATCACTGCTAACAATATCAATCAGATTCTTCTTTGATTCTGTATTGTCAATTGATATACTGAAAAATAAAATCATATGTACTACTTACAATAAAATTTGAAAAATTAAAGTGATGAATATATTATTGAAATGAATTTCTTTAAAAGAAAAACATTATGAGAATAAACCTTGCTTGAATTTAATATTTAATGTGTTTTGGTAGTCCTGCAGGCACAGTGACAATAACAGAACTTTTCAGAGTTTTTAAGTGGAAAAAAATTAGTTGAAAATTTAACTCATACTTAAACTTAATACGGTTTTCATATTTTATAAATACAGTTGATGGCTGGTCGTCACTGGAAATGCTTTCCTAACCTTCTGATGAAGGGGGTGGTGCCTCTGAAAATTCAATAACCTCAAACCCTACATGGTGCCTGCCTTCTGTGAATTTCAGGTAAGCCACCAAATTTCTATCTCTTTCCTGTCCTTATTAATTGTTTTAATAATTATTTTGACAATGTTATTTTCTGACTTTATATGTATAGAAGTCAATAATTAAGACAAATTAATGATTTATAAGTTACCTATTTGAGCTATGAGATGATACTTCATCATCACCTTCAATATCAACTTCAAAGTCTTCATCATCAATCTGAACTAAAGGTACATCTTTTGCAGTCCAAACTTTCTGCAATTTGGTAACAACATCTTGCACCACTGCTTCATGCTTCATGTCTAATAAAAGTGAATACAATTATTTTAAACTGATTAAATATATTTTGACATAACCAATTGTGTACATTTAAAGGTAATAGATTAATCATCTAATTTAATAATATGACATAAACAACAGCATTCTTCATATGATTTTTATCTGTGGAAAATTAGTATCTCAACTGGTAAATGAGAATGGATGTGTAAAGTTAAGGGAAATATGTAAAGGGATGGAAAAAACATTTTGAACAGTAAAAGAAATCCTTCCTGTCTTGAATATTGAAAATACAAACATCAGGAAAGTCTGTACTGTTTTGGAGGAGTATGTTTATTAGTTAAGCAAGAAATAATCATAGTTAATACATGAATGTTAATAAGTAAGCTACATTAAACAAATTTAGAAAATACAATATAATATTTATCAATCTTACATTCTTAACAATAGTGAAACTAAACATAAAATGATTAAAAACAATAATACACAAAGAACTACTTACTGCTCATCAGTTTGTATAATTTTTGTAGAAGCTTCTGTTTTTCTTCTCTTAACCGATGGTTGACTTCCGTTAATTTATCACTCTGCCTCTTCAGTGTGTTAATAACGACTATACTCTGAGGGAGGAAAAACATTTAATAAGCTAATTATACTTACTTCAGTTGATAAGAAAGTTTACATGTTTATACTTCAAGAGTTTTTAATGAACAGTAAGTATATTTGGTATTAAGTATAGTGCTGTTATTCAACTACACTTAAAAAATTACATTCATTTTCTATTCTTTCCCCTTCATTAATGTAATTATGTATGAATTTATCACAGTCATACAAGCCCAAATCAACAAAGTGTACAATGTAATGAATTAATATTGATACTGCTGTGGATTTAATAAACACCCAGGATATATAAAGTTTGTCTCTGTCTAACATAATTCAATAGTGAAAGAATATGAGTTAAGAGATTAGCCACTGAAAAATCAAATTATAGAACCTATAAAATCACACTGGCTAAATATATGTTCACTATAAATCTATAATTTAACTCAACAAAATAATTTTTGTGTCCAATAGTAAAATATAAAAACTAAACTTACTGCCTTCAGAATTCTGATTCTTGACATTTGTTTAGTGTTGTCAGCTAGAAGAATGGTTTCCAATCTTCTAAATCCGTCCAATATATCTCTCCGGCGAAGTTTCTCTTGCAGACGGTGTACATCATCTGCTTTAAGACCAAACTGCTTTGCTTTTGATACTTTTACATGACGAATATCAAATGGCCCACAGTATGTTAAACCCTAAAAAGTAATCATACTTTAGTATGTTCACAACTTGACAAACATAAAATATATACTTACACTGGAATAAAGTTGAATTCAATAATAGCAAAGATAACTCACTAAAAGGTTCAATATATGAATTATTTAAGAAAAAAATTTGATGGGAAGTTTGAAAACCATAGATATACGTCAGAATCTAATGTCCATTTCAATGAGGCTCAACTGAGCCTTTCTTAAGTTAGTTTTAAAAAATAATTAAGACCCTATTTAATAATTTATATTATAAAGTGTTCATATAAAATAAACATACTTTGAAATGAGCAAAAACCAAAACTGTCAACACCTCATAGCAAACAGTAATTCATTTATTAAATGATACAAATTTTTCTCATCACGAATAGTGGGTTAAAAAGTGGAGTCTACAACACCAAAAATATGATCAAGAAATGTGATTGAACTTCAAATATAATAAAAATATTGCTGATTCTATGATTTTTAAATAAATAATAATCTATATCAATATTTTAAAGATTGAAATTATGCAATTCCATTTCAAATCTGAAATAATACAAGATCAATAAATAATTGAAATATTATTAAGATTAAAATTTAATATAATACATATACTACAAATTCAGGTTTATATGCCCACAAGTGAAGCAGAGGAAGAAGAATTTGAGAAAATCTATGAAGTAATTGAAGAAATAATGAAGTATGTAAAGGGAAACAAGAATTTGATAGTAATGGGTGCCTGGAACGCAGTAATAGGAAAGGGAAGGGAAAGTGATGTAGTTGGGGATTATAGACTTGGGGAAAGGAATAAAAGGGGAGACAGGGTAGTAGAATTTTGCATCAGGAATCACGAAAAAAGACTATACACATGGAAGAAGCTGGGGGACACGGGCAGATACTAATTAGATTATATAATGGTTAGACAAAGGTATAGGAATCAGGTACTAAACTGCAAGACATACCCAGGAGCAGATATAAACTCTGACCATAATCTGCTGATTATGAAATGCAGGTTGAAAATGATGAAACTCAAGAAAGGAATTAGAACAAAAAGATGGGAAATAGAAAAACTGCAACAATAGGACGTGCTTCAGAGTTCCAAAGAAGATATTAGGAGTAGATTAATAGAGAAAGGAGAAAGAAACAATATAGAAGATAAGTGGGCACTCTTAAAGGAAGAAATGACTAGAGCAGCAGAAGAAAAAATAGGAAGAATAGCTCAGACCAATAGGAAAACATGGATAACACAGGAAATAATAAAAATGATTGATGAACGGTGAAAACATAAGAACACAAGGGATGAAAATGGTAAATAGTAGTACAGACGCTCGAAGAATGAGATAGATGGGAAGTGCAAATCAGCCTAAGAGGCTTGGCTACAAGAGAAATGCAAAGCAGTTGAAGATTTCACGGTGAAAGGGAAAATAGACGGAGCTTAGGAAAATCAGAGAAACATTCAGCGAGAGGAAAAATATTATCAAGAACATCTGGAGAGCAAATGGGAAGACAATTCTGGATAAAGAAGAAAAAGCAGAAAGGTGGAAGGAATATCTAGAACAGTGGTATCACAGTGGAAATCTAGATCAGTCAGTAATAGAAGAAGAAGGCGAGGTGGACGATGAAGAGTTGGGGGACAAAATTTTAAGGTCAAAGTTTGATAGGGCGCTGAAAGACCTGAGTTATGGTAAAGCGCTAGGAATTGATAACATTCCAGCAGAGTTGATAACAACATTGGGCGAAGAAGAAAAATCATGGTTATTCGGGTTAGTTTGCGAAATCTGTGAAACAGGAAGTATACCAGAAGATTTTAGTAAAAACATAATTATACCCATACCAAAGAAGGCTGGGGCTGACAGATGCAAACAGCACATAGCAATTAGTTTAGTATCCCACACATGCAAAATATTAACGAAAATAGTATATAGGAGAATGGAACGTCAAATAGAATGCGAGTTAGGAAAAGATCAGTTCAGTTTTAGGAAGAATATAGGGACAAGAGAAGCAATATTGACTTTGCGATTAATTTTAGAAGACAGGATATGAAAAACCGGCCTACGTCCATGGCATTTGTAGATTTAGACAAAGTGTTTGATAATGTGAATTGGAACACACTATTAAGGATTTTGAAGAGCACTGGAATAAAAAATTGAGAAAGAAGCCTTGCACATAACCTCTACAGAAGACAAGCAGCAGTAATTAGAATAGAAGATAAAGAAAAGAAAGCCGTAATCAAGAAAGAAGTAAGAAAAAGATGCAGTCCATCGCCCATGCTTTTTAACTTCTATATAGAACAGGCGATGAAGAAGGTTAAAACGGAATATGGAAAAGGAGAATAAATAAAAACCTTATGCTTTGCTGACAATATTGTAGTATTAGGGGAGTCAGAATAAGACTTGGAAAGCATAATAAATGGCATGAACGTAGTCCTGGAGAAAGAATTCAATATGAGGATTAATAGAGGCAAAACCAATGTGATGGAGTGTAGCATAGGGAACAGTGGAATAACAAAGGGTGTTAGATTGGGAAGGGATATTTTCATGTAAGTTAAGGAATTCTGCTACTTAGGAAGCGTAATAACTAAGGATGGTAGAATTATAGTAGACATAAAGAGTAGAATAGCACAGGCAAGGAAGGTTTCGGGAAAAAGAGGGATTTACTTACGGGTAATATAAGTGTGAATATTAGGAAATCATTGCTAAAAATGTTCGTATGGAGCGTGGCATTATATGGGTGCGAAACATGGACAATAGGAACTCTGGAAAGGAATAGAATAGAAGCCTTTGAAAGTGGTGCTATAGGCGAATGCTGAAAATCAGATGGGTGGACAGAATCACAAGCAAGGAAGTTCTAAACAGAATAGGGGAAAAGTGAACAATATGGAGGACGTTGACTAAGAGAAGGGATAGATTATTAGTAAAATTAGCATTAGAGGGAAGTGTGTGGGGTAAGAACAGAAGAGGGAGGCCAAGGATGGAATACGCTAAGCAGATTAGGGTGGGTGTGCATTATGCTGGTTATAAGGAAATGAAAAGGCTTAAGCAAGATAGGTTAGCATGGAGGGTTGCATTAGACCAGTCTTAGGACTGAATACCACAACAACAACAACTACAAATCTCACTTCACCCCCTTAGATTAGAATAAAAAGCATAATCTATTTAATTTTGTATCACATACATAATTTCCCTTCAAGATTTTTGGATCAAATGGTTTCAGTCCCTCTAAATCATAGTTTAAAGGCCTTACTTGCCAAAATATAGTCAAATGTTTTGGTACAAATCGAATTCTTGATTGAAGATACCTGAAATCAGGAACAAATAATAATTAATACAACATTAAAAAGAAACAAAATAAAAACTATTTTAAAAAAGGAACATAACTTTACACTTTTATTTGAAAGTAGGTCATTTAAGAAGAAAATTAAAACAGAAATAATAAGGAACCATATAAGCAAAACCTTAGCCATTTCTTCTAAATGAGTTATTTATTTACCACTTTTCTTTATTAATCACTCAAACAAATATCTAAAATCAGAATTTACTTTTTCAAAAGAAATTGTAATAATATTCATACCAACTATGAATAAAAAATTAATTATTCATTTCTGACTTTTGGCCATTCTTTGTATTTTATTTATAATATTAAGCCACATTAATCTAATTAATTTATTAATGTTTCATTAAAATTAACTGCTATGAATAGAAAAAATGATAAAGTATATGGTCATTAACAATTTACTTAACTATCATAAATAAATAATACACTTACTTATTTAGCCATTTATCAGCAGCTGCTATAGTTGTAAAAGTTAAAATTTCTCTCAGATTATTAGAAGGATGTTTAAATTTGAGTCTCCTATCTTTGGAATATGTAGCCGAAATGTAGCCTATAGTTTGAATAGTTGGTACCAACCAACAGTTTACTTTCCTCACAGAAGGTTCTAAATTGAAGTCCTTAGTTAAAACATTCCATAAACTGGGCACTTTTCTAACTCCTTGTTTCTTTTTTGCCTTAGGGCTATCAGAAAGATTTGTCTGTTCTTCATCTTCAGATTTACTATCTGTCTTATACAAATCAGAATTGTTTAGGTCAGATTGTTCAGCATCTTCCAATACAATTGACTTTGGCGAACATGTGCCTTTATTTGTTTGAAAAATGTTTTCCAAATTGATACTTGTGTTTGTTATCTTAAATGCACATATTCCATGATTTTCATTACTAGTGAAAGGACCAATAATTACTTTATAAGGTACATTAAAACTAGTATACACACCAAAAATGGGATATTTCAGGGATGAAACATCTCTTGGAATGTTAGATTCAAGTAATGGTATACAATATGTTGTTTTGTTTCTTCTGGATCTATTAATTATACTAGAAATATCCTTGTGTCTTACAATGCATTTCTTGGATTCTATGTAAATTAAATGATATGATTTATTAAATGGTACACCAAACCATTGATGATTTCCAAACAGTGGAACTTTAAATTTATCAATATTAGATATTTCATCTGTAATATTTATAACAATCACTTGTAAGCTCAAATCAGATCCAGATGGTAAATTCAATAAACGAGTAATGATTTTTTCAGTTTCTGGAGAAAATGCACATACACTCACTTGATCAGACAATTTAGACTTGGAGCTGTTTTCATTTATAGATGATGTGCTAGGATCAACACTTACATTAGTGACTCTTAATACGTTTATTCCAGGATTTTCATTTGGGGAAAATGGTCCAATAAATATTTTATTTGGAAACTTGTAATGTGTATATATACCAAATACTGGTTCTGTCATGAACCTAACATCAATTAAACTATCTGTAGTCAAAAGTGGTATGCAATATGCAGCCTTGTTCTTTATACAGCGACACAGTACATTTGCTACTTCTTTGTATTTTATAACACACTTCCTAGATTCAATATAAATAATATAATATTTGTTTCCAAATGGAACCCCAAACCACTTTAAGTCTGACAAGTCTGTTATATGAAAGTTAGAAACATTATCAGTTTCATCTGTGATGAATACATTGACAATTTCTAATTTAAGTTTCAGATCATCTCTCAAATCCAGCAGTTCAGATATAATATTTTCCATGTTTGAGGACGAAAGAGAAGTTGGTGTTTTCACCAATACATCAGTTATTTTTTTGTCAGTAATACTACATTTATTGGAATATTCTCCACCTTGTGACAATCGATCAGAGTTTCTTGTATCTAAACTAGGCTTATCCTTAGCCCAATCCTGTCTAATTAATGTTCCAGCAATTTCCCAAAATGTTCCATCACAAATTAATATACCAAATCTAGATTTTTCTCTGTCACCTAAAGGAGTCATTAAAAGATCAACTACAACAGGCTTTGTTTGATCATGGTCATGCAAATTTTTAATATTTATAAAATGAGGGTTTGGTTTCACATTAGAATCAGTAATAATAACTTTTCCTCTTCCATTGAGATTTTTTAACCATACAAACACTATGTCTTTAAAAAACAAATCTTTCAATACACTCCAGTTGAGAACTTGAACACTGTTTTTATGTCGCTGACGAAGGTCAGGTCGATTGTATGAATGAGCCAACAACATTTTCAACTCTGTCTCACGTGTTTTTAACAAGTTTACCACTAAAGACATATGGTCAGATTCATGTTTCTTGCCTTTTATGTCTGAAACAAGTAACTTTGGTTCATATATTACACTTTTTTCTTCATGTTTATTTAAATTATCTGAAGCTAAATTGTCTGTCTCATGAGCCATAGCTGTCTTGCACACATTTTTTGAAATTTCATCAAGTTTCTCCTGTTTGGCAAATTCTTCTAAACTAAGAGATGTAACACCAGCAATTTTTATTCCCTGATGCATTTCATCAGAAGTTTTATTACATAGTAGAGCCTTCAAGTTTGACTTTTCTGGAGTGACTTCCTGGCAAAGACCTTCAATTGAGATAGGTTTGACATTAAATTTAGAGTTAAATAATTTGTTCACTGTAGTTGTACTCTTCCTAGCCACATTTCGAATTCTTTGCTTTGTTAATAAACCTGTGTTCCTTCGGACTGGTGGATTAGAACTTCCTGTTGGTTCAGACATTTTCTTGATAACAGTGTTTATTTCAATTAGCTTACATAAAGGAGTGGGGCTGCTAGATTTTGATCTCTGAATACAGTGGCAATTATATTTCAAGTGGTTCATACAAAAAGGAGGTTTATGTGTTCTTCCTTTTAGCTTGTTTAGTGAAACATAACACTGTTCAATGCCAAATAATTTAAGTAAATCTGAATATTCATTTATGGTTATATCTTGTGATGTGTTATCATCTTGTTGTTGCAAACCAATTTTTATATCACTGTTGGCAGCGGGATCTATTTTTTCCATTTTATTTAAATTTTCCATTGGTAATTTTCTGAAGTTAGCAAGTTTCAAGGGACTGATTTTTTTGTTCTCCATAGCTGATGAAGTAGGCAATAGACATAGCCTTTTGGTAGCAACATAATTGTCTTCTTCAAGTTTTCTTTTGGGTAACAAAGTATTTTGTCTCCTTGCTGAGTCCCAACCTTTACTAGATTGATTTTCAGGGCTTAATGTTTCAGATTTCATAATTTTATTATTCATTCGTTTCTTATTGTTTGCTTGAACTGGCAATTTGGAATTCAAAGATTTTTTAGCAATAAACCTTTCTTCTTCAGATAAATTCAGTTTGAAATCTTGTATAGAAAATTCTGAACAAAAAATTGAATCCCTTAGCCTACCAGGCAGTTTTATTTCTCGTTTCTTTCTAACATTTCCATCACCACCAACAACTATAACTCCTTCTTTTCCTCGAATTACAGTATGTTGAAATTCTCGTTCTTCTTTTGCCAAGCTGCGCCCACTTTCAGCCTGTAACCGTAGTACTGTTCTAGGAAATAATAAAGATGGTCTTGAATTTTCATCTTTAGGACACACAGGGGTTGTGCAAGTACACTGAAACATGCAGTTTGCAAGGCCACAATGCTCTGATAATGGCTTACAAAATAATAAACTTTTGCAAACACATCCTAACTTGCAATACACTTCGGAGCAATTTACATTAATATTGTCTATTGAATCAATTTTGGAATTATCACTATTCATTTCAATATAATTGACATCTAGGCGCCTCAATTCACGGAACATAACTGTTTTCCTTCTTTTGAAAGGCTTAATTTTAGTTGCATTATCATTTTGCTCTCCATACATTCGAGAAGGATAATTTGCATTTGTTTTCAAATTAAAAGGTTCATCAGGATCACTGGTAACAAAATCACCTTGTTCTTTCAATTCAATATAAGATATTATATCTTGAATAATAGATCTGACTTCAGTAGGAATTTCTATTTTCATATCTTTAGATATGGTAGAATTTAAATTTTCTGTTGTTTTTTCTGTTTTCAAAATAGGTTTACCCAAAGATGACCTCTGAATTTCACGAGGAACACCAGCTATACAAAAATTGCTTTGTTTAACTGGTAAAATGATGTGATTCTTTGGTAAAGACTCAGGTTTCCAATTCTTTGGCAAGATTACTGATGCTGCAAAATTGGCCCAATTGTTATCAATATCATAAACATTATACCTGATTCGGTCCAAATGAGCAACAATTCTTCTGGCAAGAGGTTTCCCAACACCTGAATAAAATGAGATGCCATAGTTGGCACTCTCTTCTTCTTTAATTATTTGTGATGAAACTTTTGGTGGATCCACATCACATTCAAGTTTTATGTCTGCCTTTTCACAAGATTGATTATATGAATTAGTTTTGCTATCTTTAGTGGTATTGGTTATACACTGAACACTTCCTGTAAAATCTTTGGAAATATAAATGCTACCCTTTCTTCCCGAAGTTGAGGCAAGCTTTAAGTTGTTATCTGTATGTACTTTTAGATGTTCATCAGGCCTAGATGTTCTAAAAATATGTTTCGCAGCTACTTCTTCTAGATCAACTGTTTTCTTTATGGTTTCTAAACTATCAACAGATTGTAAGTTTTGTTTCACTTTATTTTCATCTGTATGAATAACAATTGCTTTGTCTCTTAAATTATCTGTCTCATCTATTTTCCCCTTCTTGATTTCATGATGTTTCATAGAGTCAAGTATTTTTCGTTTCTCTGCCAATGGTTTAGACTTTGCCCCAAAATTACTTTGGCTGCTTTTAATATTCTCTGTTTTTTCAACTAGAGAAGGATTTCTTATTTCATCTGGTTTGAAAGCTTCAGCTCTATGTGTATGAGTTTCTGACACTTGGGAACTTATTTTAACAGGATTAGTAGTTAAGAAGCTATTAAGAGCATCACTAAGAAAATTTGGTTCAGCTACATAGCTACATCTGGAAACAGTTTCTTCAAGATGTTGATCAGAAGTAACTTCTACATTTTTTGTCAAAGGTCCAGGCACTGTATCAATATAACTCTCTAGTAGTGGGGTAACTGTTCTATCAGTATCTTCTTTCATTCCCATGCTTGAACTGGGTAGGTTAAAAATGTCTTCAAACTTCTCCTTCTCTGTTATGATACCTTTTTCTGTTTGGGGCTTCTCTTCTCTGACCAATTCTCTATCACTTTGCTCAAGATTAGATTCCTCTTCTATTTTTATATCACAACTAACAAAGCCATCGTCATCCTCATCACACACTATACTGGCACCACTAGTGTGGGATGGATTGTAGTTCACCAAGAATTGTTTGGTTCTCCATCCTTTTATTTTAGTAATATCTTTTGTTTTAGTTGGAACAATAGCCTGAGATACACTTTGTGATTCTGAGTCACCATATGCTTCATACATCATATCAAGCCCATCATCACTTTGAGCAAGGTTGTCGTCTAACAAAGAAACACCCTTGAAATCAAGTTCAATTTTAGTAAATTCAACCATATCATGTTCCGTTTCAAAAGACAAGAATTCATAGCCGTCAATGGTGTCACGTTCTTCTTTACCAGTGCTGACACAATTTGCAATTTTAAAACATCCTTCAAACATATCATCTTCACTCCAGCTAGCTTCCAGGTCTAATGGATCATATTCTGGAACATCACTACTTGTCTCAGAATAATTTGCCATACTTGGGTTCACAATTAATTCTTTCCCTTTTAGTAGATGTGATTTACTAAAATTAGGTCCACATATAATATCTGTGTTAACACTTTTATCTATTAACTCACTGACACTACCATGGTATTCACTGTTACGTGTATCATTAACAGACAACATCTTACTAATAGCTCTGAAACCACCAACTAAAGTAGGTGTGCGGCATGAAGTTTCTCTAAATACACTTCCTTTGTTAACTTCATATAAATCTTTATTAGCACCACAGTCAATTTCAATATTGTTATTGAAACCTTCAGCAGATTTGGAGGGAACAGAGTTTATAAAATGTTTATTATGTAATAGATTGCTTTTTGTACACTTCTGTTTCCCTTTATGAAGAGATTTCACACAACTTCTGGAAGTTTTTAGCTGTGTAGATTTGTTATCATCTGATATTGAAGGAGTAGATATCTTGGTGATTTTGTTACGAGTTACAATTACTTCTGGCAGAAGTTGAGGGGGACTGTTTCCATTGTTAGCTTTTGGACTCAATTGTTCTTTGAGATAGTGAACGAGTTCAGGAGGACTGATTTTTACTGGTGCAATACACTTCTTCCAATCTTGCTTACTGGAAGGCTGGATAGAATTTTTATCTCCACTTTTATTAAGTGAATCCATAATTCAGTATTAGAAGAAAAGTATTAATTATAACTATCTAGCAGTCTCTTCCTCTGTAGTTTCATCATAACCTGTAAAAAAAATTACAACACATTTAAAAATTAAAATATGCCAAACATATTCAAAATGAATGTAAATAATAGCCCTAAATAGAAATTATATGTCAATAGCATGTGTTAGCATGTTTAGCTGAGTGAGTAAAAGACAAGTTTAAAAAGGAAATAGAGAATTCAGAGATGTGTTAAGAGCTGCTATTTCCTAATAAATAGATCTAAATATGAAGAGAAAAGGAAGTCACAGAACTTAAAGTGATGTCAAGATAAGAAAATTTAATAGTAATTAGGAAGTAGTTTCAGGTAAATGCTACCAAGTAGAATTATAGTTCTTGTAAAATGGGACATACTTTGTTCCAGGAGTCTAAGGATGAAAATATCATCTATGAACATGAAGCATACCAACAGCTCTCTGATGTTAAAATACTTTCAAACCATCATATAAGTGAAAAGAGATTTGCTAATGGGCAATTCTCTACTTACTAAAGAAATCCTGGTAAACTGTAACATATTTCTCACTTATCTACCTATATAAATTATTTGAGAAATACATTAAAATATAAAACAAAGATCCTTTAAGCCATATGTTAATAAAATAATTTAACTATGATGTATCACAACTGGAATAAATTCTTCGATGCTCAAATAAAATTGTCCATTAGAACTTCAAACAGGAGGGAATTAGATCAATTACATAATGATCATTATGCTTATTTATAAACATAAAAACAATGGAGTGTGAAATAACCCATTATGGGAAAGAATTGGAAATATATCTTAAGGAATGACTCAGAAGTATGAGCAAAGTTAGATACAGGTGGCACTCATAACGAATACCATTAGATAGTGGACATCAAGAATGTAGCTTAGACTAGTTCTTGGAAAGCAGTCCGATAAAAGAGTAAACTGTAATAAAATGATTTGGTGATGCAGCAGAAGTGGAAGGAAGGTGAGCTTACAACAAACAAGAGTAGAAATAGTTGACAATGATTATTATATGTAACATGCAGTGTGAATAGGAGAAAGTTCTCCAAGTGTTCTTCAGGAGAGTAATCCCATGTGTGGCTGGCCTGAGCAGGAGGTGAACTTCTCCTAAAGAAGAAAGTTAACACTTCTGAAAATTTGAAGTACTTATTTTAATTATTTTGACAATGTCACATTCTCACTTCCTTTTTCATATGTAATGTCATAAGCAAATAACTGATTGGGATAAGACAAAAAAAATATTTTTGGTTTACCAAAGTGCTATGTTGAATTTCATGAGGCAGCACATTATTCATGGACCACTGAAATTCATACATTTTAGCACTGGCCTGTAGAATCATAAGACGTGCTTAAAATAGTAGAAATTAAATTACAGATATTTATTAGCACAGTACTATTTGGGAAAATGTAACCAAACTGTCCATTTTGATTGCTGTACCTACATTAAGAAGTTACTTTTCTATATACACACAATCATAAGTATGTGTAAACTTATTAGGATAAAAATATAGAGGGATGCAAAACATGTCATAAAGACACAGTTCTGTTTTCTGCACATTCTTCCTGCAGGATTACCCCCCAAAAAATGTGGTATTAATGACAACAAAAATAATTTAATACAATCAGAAATTTACATTGTGATTTACTGCAATAAATCAATGTTTGTGTTTATTTGGGATTCATCAGGTGAACACTAAACATAAATGGATTGACAGTCATTTAGGTCACATCTTTTTATTGTTCGCCTGATGCAGTCCCAAATTAGAGATGAAACATGGTGATTTATCATATTAACCATATTGTTAATTAACAAACTTATTCTGACTTTGAGCATTATATTTATTTGTTTACTGAATTATTATAGATAGATATCAGCATTATATAACAAAAATAATCAATCTACTCATTAGTAGTCACATAAATGAGCTTCATTTGTACTTTGTACACAGACTGAATGAACATCCAATCCAATAGGTCTCCATGACACAAAGGATGAATGGAAAAGGAGATAATAATACATCTCAAAATTGTTTATTTCTAAACTTTATATAGAAATGTGTATAAAATAGTTTATTTTCAGTAAATGTGATTAAATCATGGGGGGAAGTATAAATATGTGTGTATTCGCCCAAACTATGGATTCAGACCACAACAATTATGACTTTATTTCCCAAACCTAAAACAATTTTTCATTCACAATAAATAACAAAATGATGCAAATTTTTCATTCATTTAGTCAATGGAGCAGTTTTGAGGAAGCATATCTATGTTTCAGAAAATAAATTCATGATATATAACTACCTTCTTCATTAAATTAAAATGAGTTCATAATTATCATATTCTATCTTATTATGATAAACACAAGAATGATCATCAAAGTGCTTCTTCGAAGATGTAAAATATACAAATGTAATGCTCCCTTTCTGTGCAATACAATAATGATAAATCACCTCACATGTGACAGTTTCAAAAGTATAATTAAAATATTTCCAGAGCAAAACTTCAGCAGAATTCACTTATCAGACTGTGATTTGAAGTATTCTTGAAACCACCATGATTTATATTGAGCTTCAAGAATTTTTGTATTTGTAGTATCAATCCTGTGTATTCACACAGTGAATAACTATTTGTTTTAAAAATTAGTAGCAATTGTCCAATTTTCTGAACTATGTACTGTGGTTTCTGGAAATTCCTAATTGTTGTTAGCACACCTCTTGAAATATAGTACAAAAAAGTTTTACAAGTATGTTGCACCCAAAATAAAGTAAACGCTTTCAAATACAACTTTTTATACTCGTTTACCATGAATAAATCAGTATATTCATAAATGAAAGAAAGTCAATTCATCCTGTTAAACTAATCATCAGCATTTTCTTCCATTGTAAATTTCACATTTTCTAGCTGTGAAAGATTTTCTTTAATATTATCCTGTGCCCAATACATACAATTTAGAAAGAAAACCTCCTTCAATGTTGGATACCTTTTGTCCTCTTCTTGTAAGCAACCATCATTGGTAATCGTGTCCCATAAAGGGCAAGTTTTTTCATTTCTACGATTGAATTGGAACCAATTTTATAACAAGTATATAAGAAAGGAAAGAGATCAAGACATTTATAATAGTAATAAAAATGTAGACACTTTTCTGGATTATTAGACTACCTGTATTTGTTACAGCCTCCTCTATAAAGTTGTTTCTTATCTCAGATATCTCTTGTTCTAAACACAGTCTACTCAACAAATATATCTTGAAATAAAAAATGTGACACCTAAAATATATTATCCCAGAATACATCTAGCCTAGGTTTTAATTAATCTAAGTAATGAATACTAATTAAAGGGAAAATTAAACCCATTATATTAAATAGAAATAATTCACAGGAGTAAAATAAAATTTGGTTTTGTACAGTGTACTTTTTTTTGGCATGTGACAGATCTTCAAACACTTGAACAAACTCAGATGGTGTAATATTTGTTCACGTTTAAAAGTTTCAAAATAAATTTATATACAAATCAGCCATTTCCAAGCCCTGCTTCACAAAATACCATCGATTTTTTGTATTAAAAAATTTACCTCTAACGTCCGTTTAAAAAGGCAATGAAGGGAAACTGAATTACAAAATTATCTTAGATTAGATTTCGCGAAAATTTGATGCGAAATATTAGATAGTGAACATAGTAAGGAACTATATGGCTGGTACACGAATTACAAATTATGAAAACTAGGATCATATTTGGATAATGTATAGACAGATAAATTTTCTTGATGTAATAATTTAAAGTCATAATAAATCTTACCGTCGGCTATTTATTGTCTAAAAGATAAGGGTTTTCAATCCAACGAAATATATTAAAAATTGAGAGAAATGTTCAATTTCTCCGTCTTATTTCAATTTCATGTTCGAGTTACGATAGAAACAAAATATTGAGAATACATTTTATTCACACTGAAATAGTACCTAAAAACAAATGCAGGTAATCCATTAGGGAACTTCGTATTATTTGCCATTGCGTCTGTTTTAATACAAATTTACAATTACATTCCGTCATGATTACCAAACGCAGGGTCGTATTTGAAACGTTAAGCATGGTTATAATTTAGGTGCATCGACGTAAATCCCGATGAAAGACTTAGCACGTGCTAAATTAGTCCAATGATTGTTGCAAGTTCGAAGGTAACCATTGTTGACAATAACAACGTGCTGTGGACCACTTGTCATGTCCGGTTTCTAACCAAACAAATGAAAATCGTTCGTATATATCCGTTTAATTAGAACTAAATGCTGTATATATACATTTAAGTTAAGTTGACTTCTATTTGTCGTCATATAGACTACATAAGAGTGGACTCTTCCAAAGAATTCTAAGAGATCTAACATACCTGATTTATTACTGTACAGCTGCACGAAGCTCGAAGGTAGGTCGTAGCACGTCATATTATGACTCAAATCAGGTCGAATAACGATTACACAATCATCAAAGACTATGATTTTACACAACACTGGAACGCTCATCACGTTTGCATCGCATATCCCATGTCCCATGATTCCACATGGTCGCACCATCTGCCATCTGGTGGGGGTTGTTGCAAATTAACATTTACAAAATGGTGGATAGTAAGTCCGTGGATTAACACAGGCATTGTTATCACATGATGTTCACACTAGAAAGTGGAAGGAATAGTGGGTTAGTCATCTTGATCAAGTCTGGAAGACTTAAATTATCTTTTATAAACGCAGTACATAATGACGAAATTATTTGATATTATACTTGTCAAGAGCTGCATATTTAAACTCTGTAATGTAAATCATGCAATACACACTTTGTACAATAGCTAATAAACTATAATTTACCATAGAAACTTTTTATATATATTTTGGGTGATTTTACACAAATTTGACTAACGTAGTAGTTCCTCCAATTATTCTATCAATACACATGTTACGTTTCTTGGCCTATTTACTGAATGGAATGCATCATAACAGTATTTAATTTCAAAAACTGTGTTAAGCAGTAGAGAAGAATTTACACAAACATATTGAATCGAATTTTTTAATGCAGACTAATTTCATTGTAAGCAATAAGTGTACATAATAATGACTTAAAAAGTCATCTTTAACTGGCCCATATACTTTTTTTGAAATTGGAATATTTTTATTTGTGCGGAATTAGAAATAGAAGCATAATTCTCTCAAATTTTTGTATCCCAATTCTGAAATACTTTTTGCAGACGATATAGAAAAGATTCAAATTGACAGTTTTTATTGTTTTGGTATAATTTATAGCCGTTTTCACGTTAAATTAATATCATTTTACTTCTCATGATGTAATAACCTTGATAAATATCTAGTTTTTAAACAGTAATTTCCACGTGTTGATTCTTATAAATTTCACAGATTTTATATACGAAACGGATGAATAGTTCCAGAGATATGATGATACACGTGTATTGTCCTTTCCCCAAAAAGCAAATGGATCTCTCATCGTTTGTCCGAACATTAATATAAGTCGTGTAATATTCAAATCCTCTCGTTCTTGATTAATGCATTTCTTCGGTTAGCATTCATATAGGTTTATTAGAACGGTGGAAAATTTAGGGCCTACCTTACTTCTAAAACAATATAACAAACTGGGTACAAAATTATGAAATTAAAAGGCCTACAAGACAAATTTAGTTACAAAATAAGTCTACAGACGAACAAATTCTTTGTTCATAATGAAAATTGTAAAATAAGGTTTCCTACTTCGAATGCTTTTCCAATTTCAATAAGTATTCAATAGGCTATAAAATAAAGTGTTGCATAACACAAGCTAATAACTGATAGCGTGCTTTTCAAATAAAATACAACAAATAGCCAAAAGTAACTTTAATTCGAAATAAGACGTTAAAACCGTATTTCCGGGAACATTCTTGGAATGTCATAACTCTCCTTTATTTTGATTTCGTTACATTTAGATATGCGGTAGGCTACCTGTTGTAGCATTCATAATTGACGAAAGTTTTAATGTTAACACTTGACTTTGTTTATTCTCAACATTCCGAGTAGTCCTATCTAAATGATTATTCATATTTTTTACCATTCTATATTTTAATAATAATCTTCATAATATAATTTTTTTTACATCTAAATCCCTATATTTATTTTCTATTTATAATTATTAAGAATTAGCTGAGACACCTTCTAAGTAATTGCCACATGCAATTCAGTTAGCAGTGCATAACACACATTATAATAGCAAATCTTTGAATATAGATAATCAAAATTAAATCTAATATTAATTCATAATATAAACAAATTTTATAACACATGAAACCAGCATGAATAAGTAATGACTATATATAGGCCTAAATCTTTACATTTTATAAGACTTCACAAGTAGAAAACTCAACTAGGAATTATTGACAAATATGAATGTGTGTTATAGTAGTTAGTCCTTAAACTGGTCCGATGCAAACCTCCATGCTAACCTTTCTGCGCAAGCCTTTTCATGTCTACATAATTACTACTTCCTCTCTAATCTGCTTAACATTTTCCATCCTTTACCTCTCTTTTCTGTTGAATGTATGTTTAAGAATTTAAAATTCATATTTGATCTTTACAAAAAGTCTCCAATGAATGTTTAAAACAAACATTTTTACTCAGATGAAATTAAGTTTGGTATATCAAACTTGATGGAATATCATATTGATTGTAAATCTGAATACCTTTCATATCTCTCTTCATAGTTCATTTTGCTAAGTTATTGTAGGTAAAATATTTACCAATATTTCTGTAATTCACAATTTTTCCTCTCTTTGATCAATTATTACTTTAGGATTCCCTATAACTGGCTTTGTAATTCTCAATAAATGAAAATATTCCAATGTATGAAAACTAGTTTATTATGCAGTCTAAAATGGATGAGTCTATTTGTAATATGGCAAGTTCCAATAATAATAATTTTTTGTTATATTCAGAATGTGTGAGGAATGTCCAATGATAAGTTAAGAAACTAAAATAACTCAAATAATTTCATGCAATTTTCAAAACAATATTATCATGTTGAAGAAAAAGCTTTTAAATAAATGGGAAAGCCAAAAGAGGTGTGAATTTCAAAGCAAACGAAGCAACTGTGAATAAGGACCTACTTAATATTAAATTTGGCAATTTTATTTTTCATGGTGTGAAGAGGTTGATGTTCAATAGAAAAATTGTTTCAGAACATATCTCCCACCCCAAATACCACCAATTTAACCCTATACAATTATACTATACTATTACAAGAATATATCTCCTTTCTGATTATTTTATTAAGCTGAAATTATAAAACACATCACTTTCTGTAGGTAAATAAACTGGTAACCCTGTCAAAATGAATGTCACAATTTTTATCCCATCATTCAGTTTATAGTAACAAAGTAAGATAAAAAATGTAGAGATAATACAATATTCCATAACAAGGATATTCACACCATTAACCCAAATTGTTGCTATTATTATTTGTAGTCAAGTTTCTATATAAGCACCATTGCATTTCCTTGGCTGTAAAAAATTAATGTCTGGCAATTTAAGAATAGTTTGGCTATATTCCCTCATATTTATCCTGAAGTGCTACTTGTTAATAATCACACATTATTTTACCTTTTGTAATATCTGGATTTCATTTCTAATGGACCAGGAGCATACCTCATCTCTTTCTAATTACATATCTGTGATAAATCAGAGTTGACAGTTCCAACTTGGTTAATTTAAATCAATACCATATTCTATACAACTTTAAAAAATAAACCAAACATTCAAAAGTGTAATAAGTTCTAGTCAATGTTGTAAATGTATAATGCACTCTTTTTCTGTTAATTTGCAAATACTTTTAATTTTTCATATATCAGATGCGCCACACTTGGGACAGGTTTCAATAAAAGACAATGTTACTTTGTTTGCAATGCAATATTTATTATCATATTTTCCACAGCCACAGTTCTATTTGCTTTAAGTACCAAATTTAACAGATATTAATTTGACATTCAAACATTATCCAAAGACACAAATAGAAAAAAAGAAACAATACAGTAAACTGACTACATTACACAGGAACTAAACCATTCTACAGTTTTAACATGATTTATAAATCATTGCAAAATGAAACCTACACATTCAATTTTAATTAAAACAATTCTTAACAAAGGGATAAAACAGTGTTTCCAATTAAAATATGTTCAAATTAAGAATACACAACAATAACCAAATTAGATTATGGACATACTTTTAAATTCTAATTTCATGACTAGTGACTAGATCTATAAATCACCATTACAATACAATCACATTATAAAAATATATATACACATTTACAAGTTAAAAATTTCAAAATACTACAAACTTGTTTGCTAAAGAATCAGTTTTTATTCAAAATAGAAAACAAATTAAATACCATAAACACAATGTCAGTGTCAAAAAGCACTTAAAAATATTTTTATAAATTTAGTGTTAAGATCATTATTCTTCAAATGCAATATTTAAAATGTCAAACGACTGGAAGTGGTGCATTCCTTTTTCAGAATAACATTTACATGGAACATAGCAAATATTTGTTGATACAATCATTACTTAACCAGAATGTACAAGAATCTCTTCACATAATTATCAATTTTGAATTTTATAAAAGTGACAAGTAATGTTTTTTCACAAATTGTAAATTTTTGTATACACATATGTAAGTATGAAGATAAATACTAAATAGTTTCAAATGCTTAAAATACAGAGAGACTTTTAACTTCTCTGCAAATACATTCTACATGAATCCTAAATCAAATGGCTATTCATAGCATCAACATTAGAAATTAATGATAAACCCTAAGTAGATCATTATTTTGGCTTCATCTTTCTTTCATATTATAAATATATATTGAAAAACCGTTTCAATAGAAAACAAGAAATGAGAAAATAATAAATCACTAAAAAAATTTGTGAGAATAACAATTTATAGAAAGAATGTGGTTTCTTACTAGGAAATGCCGATTTAAGATGGATTCAAGATTTTTAGAATACACTTCTCCAACAATGCAAATATAATCTTCAATATGACACATTATAAGCAAATTACATTTTAAATACAAAATAATAAAAAATAAATCCAATCAGTTTTACTTCTAAAAATACATTACTATTATTTAGAAAATGAAAATTAAATTTTATTTACTTAATGCAGTGAAACCTCATTATCTAATCTACAAAGAAATTGATGAAGACAGTTGCAAAAAAACACAATATAATATACATGTAAAACATTTGAGATTAAATAAAACTGTGTGTGTCTTGCATAGTCTGAGTTGTATAATAAGCATATAAGTAAAACGAAGTACAGTAGATAGAGAGTTATGATAAAGTGAAACAGAGAGAGGAGGAAAAAATTATGACAGTGTGGCATACTCAGTAAGGGATTTTGATTCACATGATTTTAACTGATACTTTTTATATTTTCCACTGTTCAAAACAAAAATCTACAGGACCATTGTCTCTTTTCCACCAATAAATTCTCATTCTCTAAATTGATTATTCTTTCATCCTTCACTTACACAGCTTTGAGTAAATTCTCTGTTCCTTTTTGGTATCCAACTTTCCCCCGAATCAGATAACCTAGTAATATTATCTCAAAATTACACAACAGTTAAATTGTATATAAAAAAAAGTAAGTTGAATTGAAACAGAAATGGTACAACACTCGTTGGATTCAAACTGTTCTAATAGTGCAGAGTAGGCCTTTGTTCCCTGCTTCTCAATACTCCATCTTACTGATTATCAGAAGGAAGATCAAATATTATGTAACTGTCAACTAATGTAGTTACACAAAATATTTCCTGTTTTATATAAAAAATTCAGGAACTATACATGTAATTTTTGCCACCAATTAGTTCATTAATGAGGTTTTACTGTAACACAAAATCATAAAACTTTGTTATACTCAGACATGTGTGAGCTGTATGTATATATATATATATATATATAATGCATGTCCACTGTCTGTCCAAGTTTTAGCTTAATCAATATATACAAGAATATTTAAAAAATAAGTTTTGTTAAATGAGAAATTATGAATACTTATGAAATTTGCATCCTGAATAAAAAGTTCTTTGATGTAATATGGTATATCATATAAGGTAATTTACAATACTATATTACTCATTACAAAAAATTTCATAAGAAATAGAATTTACCCCATTAGAGATAATAAACTTCTGTTCAAAATGGTAGTGTACAATCCCTTGAAATTGTTTGATTAGAATAATAAACTAATTTTTCTTTTCATTTTTCATGTTTATTTTAAGGCAATACCTAAATAAAAATTGTATACATTAAGCAAAGTTTTGTAATAAAAAATGGTTGATTGAACTGTTTAACTGACCAATTAATTTAACTTGTATTGATATGTTTTCAAAACTAATCAAGCAAATATAAAATATAATCTAAAAACAAAAGTAAATAATAACAGATAAATGAAAATTTTAGAATGTTGCCCAAAATTCGAAGTATGGATAAGGCACTCTAAGGATTGTACTTTGTGAAATGGTCTTTAAAAAGTTAAGTCTGCTAACAGGTTATATTGTATTATATAACTTTTAGAAAGAAGGATTGAAGCTTAACATACACCATGAATATAATAAAATATTATAACTTTACTAGTATTGTCATTCTTCATACACAACTTTCCCTAATTGTTGAACATTTTCGTAATAAGTTTAAAATCAAATAATTTTTGCTTATGTACACAACAACCATAAAATTTTCTTGATGGCAAAGGAGAAGGTTATGTATATAATACTTTATATGTCATAATAAACTGAAAATTTTCTCCAAAATAGTGCACATGACTAGGAGAAGTGTCTCTAACAAACAAGACTTCCAAATGAGAAGAAATTTAACATTTCTATTCAATACAGTTTTAGCTATCAAATACAAAATGAAAATTCAGATAATTTATTCACATATTTGGGGAAAACAATGTAAGTCACAAATTTAAATTCTTAAAAATTATTCCTTTAGGTAGGTACTTATCAATGAGCTTCCCAAGCTGAAATGTAAAACTGGCTTCAATATTATATTTGGAACAGCTTCTTTAAGACGAAAGAAAAATGCAATTACTGCAATCATAACTCAAATGGAAACATTTTACTAAGATAAATCTGTTCACTTCTTTTTAAATGTTGTCAACATTTTTATTGTAATAACTGAAAATATTATTCAATAATATAACATTTAAGACTGTAAATTCACATCACAAATTATAATTTTATACAAACTAATTAATATAAATAAATGGTTGTGTGGCAGGCCTTCTCCACAAACAAAATGTTTATACTTTCCTACATCTTCATAAAATTCTTAACAAAATAAAAACATCCAATAGCAACTTTCTAAGTTAAATGCACCATAGCAGAATTTTTGAACTTTGGAATTGTACAACTTGCCACAGCTTGTTAAATAGTTAACACTTAACTCAATATAATTAAGATAAATTTATTTCTTTACTAATCTAGGAACTTACAACTGAACACACACATCTAAATGCTTGTCACATGCTTAAAACACAGGAATATGACTTCATATGCCTACATTAAGTCTCGGTAATAAAACAAAATACTGTCCATGGAAAGTAAACCTAGCAAACAAAAACAGACATATAAGTTAATGACAAAATGTATTCCTTTCATTGGTATTTTTCTTTTATATTATATTTACAGTTGGATCACAATGTAGACATACACAAGATAAACTCAACTAACTTTTTTTTATTTCTAACTTTAATTACTTATCAAACCAACCATTACAATCTAGAGACTAGTAACCAGTAAATGCATGTAATCTAATGATACTGTGTGTGAATGTTACAATTCAGAAGAAATTAAATTTTAGCCTTGAAAAAATAATACACGACACATGGTAAGTTCAGAATATTAGATTCTGTGAAATAGTCAGAAAAAAATGTAGGTAAAGAGGCAGTGAATTAATATTGTCACAAATATCTTCTTTGGGGTATGATTCAGTATTGGAACTTAAGTATTTATTTAGTTTGTCACACACAGAACCTTTAGTAAACATACAGTAGTTGATAAGAGAAATATGCAATTATGTATTAAACTTGTATATCAGCAAAATATTCTTCAGTTGAAAAATAATTTTTGGTAATAAAAGTTTTAAGTTCAAGTAAAACATAAAAAAGACCTGTTCTGATCTAAATAAAAACTAATTATTTGTGCTCTGCATGTATAATAAACTAGTTTTACTTGAAAAACATATAAAGATCATAACACAGTTGAAAGCAATTTTTAATAATAAAATTATTAGCTTGTAAATTTTTTAAATATATTCCCTTATATAGAATAACACTCAAGAAAATAGGGAAAATACAGTAGATTTCTAAGGCATCAATAAAAATGACAAGTAATTAAGACATCCCTATACACTCATTGGTTTTACAAATGTTTTTTCTCATAAAAATTTAAAATTGATAATTATTGTACAACAAAATATTTGTAGATTCAATTAATTTATAAAATAAATTTCAGTCTCATAGCACAGTGCTATATAAAATACTTATCAAGTATATATTATTTATTAAGTTCTATGTTATATTGTCACAAACTTATTGTCAGAAACATGTACAAAAATACAGTTAAAATTTTTATTCATAGAAATTCCTGAAAAATTACTAAATAACATTCAATATAGTGGTACATTCTATACACATGAAAACATAATATAATACAATCATCTATTGCACTTTAAAGACTATGTAAATGTGGAAAACAATACTGTTATAATATTAAGTACAATCATATTATATTTAAAGCTTTTGGTGAAAACATATCCAATGTAGCAACATTATTCAAACACAAGTATTTTATATTTTTATGCTTCACATTCATACTTCCTAAATCAATAATTGAATCATTACATACTTCAAATCTTTTATTTAAACTTTTGTTATCAACATCATTGAATTCACACCTGCTGTATTCTTCATCTACAATTTTACTGCCACTTCCACTATTCAAAGAATAATTTTGTTTAACAGGTTGCTTATCACTAATGCTAGTGAAATTATTGTCTACCTTATTGAAATGGACTTTGTTTTCATGTTTTTGCAGAAGAAAGTTACGAGTGAATGTTGCATCACATGAACTGCACTTAAAGGGTCGTTCACCTGTATGGGTTAAAATGTGTCTTTTCAAATCTGTTGACCAGCCAAATGATTTGGAACAAAAATGACAAACATACTTTCTTCTTGCAGAGATTACAGATTTACCATTTACAAGTTCATTCTTCATTAATGAAGTACTTGTATACTTCTTGTTGTGAAATATTCTTTTTGGTTTAAGTTGCTTTCTACATGATGTTTTAGGCAATTTGGAAGTAGTCTCTCGAGATTTATTCAGGGCCTGACCAGTATTTTTTGTTTTTTCATTATTTTCATCCAATGTTGCTATACAAAATTTAAGTGGATTGAACTCATCAGAATCTTGTGTAGAAACATCTACATAATAAAAATTAGAATGATATTGATCAAACTTATGAGAAATTTCTTGTTTAGATGTCAGTTTAACAACACAATTCTCCAATCGTTTTTGGAGATCTAATTTAACTAATGGTACAGATTCACCAATAGTTCCAACAGCTAATTTATGTTTTTCCTTTGCCCGTTCACCAATTTCTTGTATAATCAAATTAGTGTTAGTACAATGCAGTTGTGAAATTTTTCTATTTTTCTCTAATGAACACACATGACTATCAGAGATACTTTCTTTCTCTTCAAACATAGAATCTGAAGAATTAAGAATGGGTTGTTTATCATTTTTAGTCCAATTCAAGGACGTTAAGTCATCAGGACATGGAATAAAAGTTTTTTTCAATACATTCTCAATTATGCTTTCTTTCTTACCTTTCTTGGCTTTATAAATACCAACTTTGTCATTACTAATTACATGTTGAGCAAAATGTTGCAAAAGGAGGGAGGCTGATTTAAATATTTCTTTGCAGTCAAAGCATTCTAATAGGCTCGTAGAATCTGAAATACATTAAGAACACATAACATAGGGAAAATGTGTTTTTTTAAAGAACTTATAAATAATTATTATTACCTGTACTAGATTGCATTACAAATCAATCCAGAATTTGTTGCATTTGTTACGATGATATAATGAGACACAATATCATGTCAAGGAAATATATGATAAAATAATACCAAGAGTGACATTCAAAAACGTCTCCATTAATTTTAACTAGTGGCACACAAATGGATACCATTGGCATTGTTGGCTCATTACTTTTTCTTACTTTCATATCTTTAATTACAAGTCAAACGGATACGGGAAGACATCACGTTTCTGAAAATAAATTTCGAATAATTTTAAACACATATCAACTGTCATTTAATCTTGATTTCCATCTGTTTCCTGTTCCGGTGTGCACATGTACTGAGTGAAACATAATCCTTCCATTATCTTAAGCTAATTGCTGAATTTAAAATAAATGAAATTCTTCAATTAAAAAAAACGTCATAAAAAGGTCCTGCCCTCTTTAAAGGATTGCCTCAGGATGGGTAGAAACAGAGAAGATTGCATTGACTACGCATGCGCAAGGTTAAGGAAATCAGCTGATTGTTAATGATTTTGTGCATCAATTTTTGGAGGGAAATATTTTTTAACCAAACTAAGTTTTCAACAGAATATAACTAACCTAAATAATTTCGTAAAAAGAGTGCTAATATATGGTAGGTGCTGGTGACTCAACATGATATTTAATTATTCGGTTCTGAAAAAAGTTTTCGTCTGACCAAGAAAAATATGGAAATCTGTTGATGTAAATCATCATATTTGAATTTATACTTATTTTTAAATTATACATCTATTCATAATTTAAAAAACACGTGACCGAAATTTTCCTTACATATTGGCCCTGTCAGCACAATTGATGAACTTTGATCATACTTGGAAAAAAAAGTATATCAAGAAACGTAATATGACGGATTCTATATCATATTTTTATTCAATTTTCTCTCCTTCTAAATGATAATAGTTCCCCAAATGAAAAGTACAGACTTTTCCTAATCAACGAAGCAACAGGAGTAATGTATTTACCTTCTTACAATCTTTACCAATGGATAAGCGAAACAGACATTTGGGAAAATTAAATGTTAACAGACCACTTATTAAAGACGTGGGACGACAATAAATCTTTTAAAAACCAATCATTTTATGTAATGAAATCGATCAATAATGAATCATTTAGCTATGATCCTTGGAATTTTCAAACATTCACAATAAATGATACAGAAACTGGATCGTATGCCGGAGCGATTAACAGTCGCCATGACGTTTTCGACATTAATTAATGAGGCGATTGTGGTAGAGCAATAGGCTAATTAGTGACAAACTATAAATTAATAAGTATGCAAGGCAAATTGGACTTAATGTAGGAGCATGTTACTGACGTATAAATGCTGTAACTTGTCTCGTTTTGTTGTTTACCCCAGAAATTCAATAGAGGTTTGTTACGTGGGGCAAAAAATTCTCTTTTAGGTATTGGTGATTGTGTTCAACGAATGAGTAGGGCAAAGAAGTGACGAGAACGGTGGAAAATTTGGGTATACACTGATCAGTTATACAATAGATCATTTGGTATAAATTCAGTGTTATTTAAATCGAATTACAACTGATGACATTTTACGGAAGATCCAAAAAAGCACCAACAAGGTGGAACACGTGAGTAGGACGTACTTGATTGATATGATGGAATTTTACTCTAATCACATTGCAGGGTTGTTAGTGAGCCACAGATAATAAATAGATTGACAAATACAATTCTTAGCATGAACACTCGAGATCGGAAATGAGAACAGAGCGTTCAGTTCAAGCTTGAAGCGTCATTTTCAGAAGATAGCAGGAACTGTTATAAATAAAATAAACCCGTCTTGGAAAATATTTGAAGAAACTTTCTATTGAAATATGTATTTGTAAATATAAATCACATTTTAAACAGTAATAATGGCGTTTTTGTAAGTACAAAGGACGAGATGATATTTTGCCGAATATATTATCTATGGCATGAAAGATGATTTTTTTAAACAAAGAATATATACGTTTTTCGGCAAAATTCACAGTTACGATAAAACATAGAAATCGTGGAGAACGATAATGAGTGATAAACACAACGTGAGCCCGCTAAAATATTTCTTATCTGGTGGCTTTGGTGGAGCGTGTACAGTGATGGTTGATTATCCCATCGACAAACTGAAGGCTCAAGCGTCTAAAGATGTGAAATCTGTCAGCCTTAATGACTTTTTGAAAAGCGCAGTGACAGAGTTTAAAAATCAAGGATATAAAGGCGTTTATAAAGGAGTTGCGGGACCAATTACTGCAATCCCTCCTGTGATCGCTCTAAGTTTTTTTGGCTTTGGCCTGGGAAAACGTATTTTACAAAGGAGTCCGTCAGAGGAATTGTCATTGTTTAAATTATTTTGTGCTGGGGCGTTCTCCGGGTTTCTGACGACGGCTGTAATGACTCAAGAAAGTCAAATAAAAGCAATTCTGCAAAAGACGTTCATAAAAAATGACGGACTTTCAAACACAGGTGTTGTCAAAAGTCTTAAAAATCTAATTAGCGAAGAAAACATGAAAAACTCATTTAAGGGCACCTTGCCTATGTTTCTCAAAGACATTCCAGCAAATGGATTTTACTTCATGGTGTATGAAGGCATCCGAAGATTTCTTGTTCCAGCTGAAAACAGAAATAATATTTGCTTATTGCGAACAATCATTGCTGGCGGCACTGCAGGTACAACTTTCTGTTTGGTTTGCATTCCGACAGATCAAATAAGAACCAAAACAAAATTATTTCCCACTCTGACTTTCGTAGATGTAGCTCAGAAAGTTGTGAAAGAGGAAGGAATAATTTCTTTGTATAAGGGAAGTGGACCCGCATTTGCACGAGCATTCCCAGCAAATGCTGCTTGCTTTGCAGGCTTTGAAATATGTAAGAAATTCTTGAATTGGGTGCTTCCTGATCCACTATAAAATTAAAATACAAATGTATCAACTGTAAGTTGATGTAACCTTTTGTGGAAAATGTGTAAGCTGTCGGTTACAATTCGTGAATACTTGTAGTGGTTGTGATTGATAGATAGAATGTAATAATTGTTTTTATTGCGTGCAACCTATTAATTGAATTCACTGAATTTGTAAATAAATAGGTTGCCTTTGCTGTTGCAAAGAGAATAAAACTTTGAAGGCAAGTCAGTTCTCTGTTATGCATGTGAAATGCATTTTGTAATAGATTCTGTTAGCATCTAATTACAAGAGGAACATATTATACCATTTAAATATTTGTCTTATTTATTATATTTATCAGTTTGTTTCATGACATGAATATCTAGTGAATGTGAAATGTTTGAATATAAATACTAATTGCTCAACATTTATTAAACTTAAGTATTTAATAAACTATTATTGTAAAGCTCAGACATGTGCTACTGCTATAAAGTATTGACAATAAACACATAGCAGAAATTATGCTGAGAACATTAAACCTTTTTAACAAAGAGGAAGTGGCAAAGGGGAAACACTGATTCAGTTTGATTTTTCTTTTATTGTGTTTTATATTTAGAACAAACCCTCTGTGAACATTCTTTTGGCCTTGAGTAACAACCTTTGACTGTCGTCATGAGATATATTTGAAAATATCATACAGTAGCAACACTGAAATTTAGTTTTTATAATATTTCATGGTCATTAACAGTATTCTAAGGAATACTGACATATTTGTTACAGCAAGAATATTATTGATCACTTATGAAAAAAAATATACAGATATTAAAGCCATAGTAAATTTCAATATGAAATACTTGAAGCGTAGAGAGCTGACTTTTTTTTATAGGATGAATTCCCACAAGTATTTCAGATAATAGCGGTTGAAGAGAAACTATACATACCTTCATCTTCTTTATTTCCTTTCTTTAATAATATTGTAAAGACATGTAATAAGGCATCCCGTACATTATATCACAAACAAAACTTAATATGTATTTTACTACATGGTTTTACTTATTCCTATATATGCAAAGAAATGAATAAGTAATAAAACTATTCAAGGAATAAATGTGACCATGAATTATTTACAATTTAAATGACCAGATTACTAGTGAACAAAAATTAATTCCTAAATTTAGGGCAGTAATGAATAGGCATCGAGATATTGTACTGAGTAAAATTGAGCAAGTAGCAATTTTTTTACCTTTTCATTAGGAGGCAAAATATAGATCCAGTAGAAGTTGTCTCAGGTTTGTCATTTATATAGAATTTTTTCATAGGCTACCATTTGTGAACAAGTAATATTCAAATTTATGCATTTTAAATTACGAAGTAATCATACCTGAAGCTTCTTGTATGAATAAACATTTTGTTTTCTTAGGAATTGTTGAACGGCATTTTATTAATTATTTTCAACCTTTTTCTGTAGTATGATGGTCAAAGTCTGCAAATTGTATTTTTTTCAATTGATTTTACAATTTACTGTTGCAAATCAGGAAGTACATTTTGCCACTTAAAAATATTTGCTTATAAGATGTTTGATTCCTATTTTATGTTGTGGTGACTCTTCATTTTTAGTTAGCGCACATTGCTTTGTATAGTCGTTTCTCCTGCTTTAATTATTGTATTTTATATTCATTTGTTACGTTTAACTTAAGAATGAAATAAGATTTAATAAAACAAGCGCCATTCCCGACAGTATGATTCAGCCATGATAGAATGTTCCGTAAACTTGAATCAGATTTTGCGTTTATGTTTACCGCATTACCGTCAATCAGTTATTGTTGATAATTTAAATAATTTTTCAAATTTGTATTAAGTAATGTTATTATTACAAATTACAAGTAGTAGCTTACTTAACTATTTCTGGGCGCAAATATTTTTTCAAATATGAATTTAAGTATTTAAACATAGACTAAGTGAACGATACTTTATTAATAATGAAACTCACTATGATGTATAATTTATTCTAAATGTTGATAAGGTGAACGAAACGAAAAAGGTATCTAACAGTTGGTTAGGTCTTTGATCAGTGTGAGTAGAAAGCAATTCCGGAAGGCACTTTATGTGTATATTGATATTATTGATTTATAAATTTACACTAACATAAAAACATTTCCTCCTCATGTTTAGGACCCCTTCAGTTGTATCGAAAATTTATAATTAAATATAATGAAAAGACAATAGTAGACTTGCAAATAAATAAATTAGGTAGACCCTTGTTACAAAATTTATAAAATGTTATATAAATTTATCAAAAAAATTATTTATAACTGATTTGTGTTTATAATATTTTATAGGATATGGGGTAAATAATAATTTTCAAAGATTATCTAAATATAGATAGAGTGTCAGTGCCACGTGACTGTCATCCCAACTCCTCAGGGATCAACACGCTCGTAAGTCCAAAGAACCCATGTAAAAACAATGCTTTTTGATTAAAAAAAATAGGATAAATTAAACTGGATTATTTATTTACACCATATATCAAATATATAATCATTTGATACGATATAAAGTTTAGTGTTATATCTTTTCGACAATATAAGTAAGACGGACTAAATTACTTGCTGATTTCAATTAATTATATTTATTTACAGTTATGGATAGATTAAATTACTAATAAGACCAAAATATGCAATGAAAAATCATTATTAAATAAATTTTACTTAACAATTTTTTCTGCAAATATGGACTCCGGGCACTATTCGACTAATATTTCTGAAAAACCAATATCTATAAATTTTAATATCGGCGTTGTTAAACATCAATGGGGTCATACTCGGAGTGCAACATATCGTTGAATTAAATTTTTTTGGCCTTATTAATAATTTAACTGATATCAATTGAATCATCTCACAATTTAATATTTAATAATTTCAAATCAAAATAGCTCGTTTCGTTCCTATTTTAGAACGTCCTCAGGTTCAAAAGTCTAACAAATTTGGTGTAGAATTCTACTAGTATGAATATCTAGAGTATATTGAAAATAATTTATACATAAATATTTTTAAATAATTATAACACAATTATTTTACAATTATCATCATACTTAAATTTAACATCTAGATATGAAACTTAGAAGTGATTCTGAAATTATTTGATTAAAATATTCATTATTTACTACATCTGGAGAGGTCCGATGAAATTAAAATGTTCATTCATTTAATAAAATTGTTTCACTTGCTTGACCAACATGTTAGATGATATTTAAATTTAATTATCTGTGCCATTATACTAAACTAATAAAGAATTTAATACTCAGAGACAGTAAAAAATGAACGGGTTACATTCAGCTCTAATGCAATGATATTATACAAAGTTTATGTCAGCGATTTCTCACTAACTTGTTTATTGTGTCCTTAACTTTTCAAAATGAAACATGTCGTGAAGAATATGGAGGATTTGAATTCACATCTGAAGAACGCTGGAGACGGTTTGTGTGTTGTATTTTGTTACACGAACTGGTGCACGCCGTGCAAACATATCATTCCAAAATTTGACGAATTGCACCAAACTCTGCCTCATGTTACTTTTCTTGAGGTCGACATGGATCATCAGAATCAAATTTCTTTCAATTACGATATCAGAGCCGTGCCGACGTTTCTGTTCATCAGAAAAGGGAAAGTTCTGGAGACTTTGGTAGGTAACAACTACGACTTGGTGACACAATTACTGGAGAAACATCAGGCAACGGAAACCTGCAAAGACGTAGATTCTTCTGAGGAATATGACCGAAAAAGTAAAATTGAATCGAGCGTTGAGCAAAAACCAGAAAACCTTTACAGCAATGAAAGAATGGAGCATCTAAATAATTCAGTTAAAGAAGTAAAAGAGGAATTGGTTACGAGAGTTGTTGAGGAGGGGGAAGAAACTACACAAGTGATATCAGAAAACGAAAACGAAGACAACCAATAAGACAAACTAGGGAAGAATCTTGAGCACGTGAGACAAGCAAAACAGCGGAATGTTAAAGTAGAACGCGACAGTCTGTTGAAGGAACTGAAAACATTACAAGGCAAATAATACCTGATGCAAAAAATGAAATGCGATTCTAAAAAAGTGATGATATTTCAGTTTTGGTTTACGCTTACATATTGTCAACTTTTAAATTGGTAGTAAGTTTAATAATATTCGACAACCTAAAGATGTTCGGTAACGGGTTCTTTTTTTGCAATGAATACTGTTTGATTTATGTGTTTTTTTAAAAGGACATGTTAACTAAACTAAAAACTTTTTTAAAAAAATTGCTTGCATCTATGAGTAAATGAACAAATTGTAAATATAACATCATAAATTAGCAATTTTTCTAGAATTTAGTTTCATTATTTTTTTCTCCGTTTTTGACAAAACAAATACAGAGCTACGGCAGTAATAAACCACATTCAGATAATATTTTTAAAATTCCTTAAACAATTGGTATTAGATCTTCATGAATACAAATAACTCGACATTTAAAGTGTTCCGATATTCACGTTTAAGGCGTAAAATTTATTAAAGGCATGAACACCTTAAAGTACGATAAAACAATGTATCAATATTAAATACAATCACTAAAAAAATTACAAATTATTTTGTTTTTAAAATATGTTTCTCTTAATTGTTTTATTATTACCTATAACATTCTTAGTTTACGATTGTCTTCTCTGAAAGTTGCATGTAATGGTATATGTAAGTGACCGAGTTGACTTGGTTAAGATGTGCCAGCAGTAAACAACTTAACGAAAGCAAGTTACATCTAAACTTCAGTAACATGATCGTAATTAATCCAATTTGCTTTGCAATTAAAGTTAGTCACTTTTCGCCACAATCACCTGATGAATACTGTCGAAAAGCACATTCGTTCCGCCACGATTAACGTCGAAAGCTCCATGCCTTACGTCACGACATGCGCGACCTAACCTAACCTCTCGGTGGCTGTTTACTGCTCCGGCATACGACCAATCTAAACTAAATTCAAGATTGTAAATTATGTTACTAGATCTACAGAAAATCAATTACAGTAGTCACACGATTATCGTTCACCATATTATTTCATATTTTATTAGACTTAAAATTATTCAGCGTAACGAGGAAAGAGTAAACGTTTTACCGCTTTTTACGATATTCACCACAAAAGTATATGCTAAATATAACGTGTTTTACAATTTTTTTTAGAAAAAAATGTATATTTTACAAATCTTCCATTTAATCTTTTAAACTGGACTGGCTACTTAAGATAGTTTTATGTGTTATATCGACCTGAATAAATATAAAATAGATCATTTATTGTTAATAGTATTCACAACATGTATATTTAAAGTAGTTTTATTATAAAATATTTGTTCCTAATAATATTTTTTTTAATGTACGTGTCACAAACATTTTTAATAATACATTCCTGCCGGAATTTGATATATGAAACACTATATTAGGCACTTCCTTCAGAACCGCTTCATTTATCATGTCCATTCCATCATGTTAGAAGTGAAAACAAAAATGACATTTAATTTCAAAGACATTAAATGTGTATCTAATTCATTACCTTGTTCCTCAAGCTTATTTGATATATATTTGCGTCTGAAATTGCATGAATTAATATTTCGTTTCTTTTTAATATTGACCTATATTTTTCAGCAAGTGAAAAAGGCTGATCCTGATGTATTGGGACATTTCTGCAGTATTTCTATTAAAACTTGATTTCCAGCTTATATTTGTATTGCTTGACTTAAACATAATTTTTTAAAATGATTTTCCATCTCTGATCCACATAAAAGCTCATTTTCCAAATTAATGTTTTCTGAATTTGTCTCTAAAGTTTTCTGCTTTTACATAACTAGTCTGTGTGTCACTTTCTCTTCTAAAAATGTCCTCCAGCTCACTGTCCCTTAAATGTACTATACACTACTTTTTAGTCATTTGTAAATTTTCTGGTCTTTCATCTTGTTCATAATTATAAAATTTCCATCAACATTTCACACTGCAATAACTGTCTAAACAATTTAGGTAACTCCTTTGTGGTTTTGGAACCTTTCCATATTGATTTACCTTTTGCTACTTCACCCTTGAAATTTTAGGTTTTGTAGAATTTATACATACTAATACAGTTGTGCTCAAGTCATATAAATCACTGCTGATTACCGAATCTAATTCATTATTCTTACACGGTTTTAATTTGAATACTGCAAGCTTCATTAGCTGGCTTAGTGCCATAGTGTTTATTGACCAAATTTTGAAGTTGGGACTGAAACGTTCCAACTTACAGACACTTCTCTTTTTCAGCCCCCCCAAAAAGTTTAAATGTTATTTCTTCCCACCATCTTCAGAATGACTGCAAATATATTTTAAGCCAGAACAATACTATTTTTATAATTACATACAATGACCCATTTCAAAATTGATGTTTGATTAATATCATAATAATGTATCTGGAGCTTGAACTAGAACAATTTAAGTAATTAAGACAATTTTTCTTTTCCCTCTTTCACAAGTTTATTTAGGGGTCAAATCATTTTTGTACTTCCACATGGTTATCAAAGAGTGTAACCAGCAGTTGCCTTAGATACATCAAAAGTACCACTTCACATCTAAGTCATAATGCAGCTGTTGGTTCATTGATAATCATAAGGGCATTGAAACCAGAAATGCCACCAGCACCCTCGTAGCTTGTCTTTGATTACCAGTTTTTCCTAAGTGTACTTCAGCAGCATTTAGATAATGTTTTAAGTTAGAAAGAATGACTTGTTTTCTCCCTTGTATTGAACTTGGCCCACCATTAAATGGCTAATGCTTCATGTCCGTTTAAACTGTAGAACCTTCAAATTGACATTCAATAAGATACTTTGCATGAAATAATGATGTTGAAATCCATGGCCACCTAATTTTTAGCAATATCTTCCATGATCAATAAAAGAAACATAACTTTGTAGCAGTTTCGTTTTCCATATCCACTTTTCCCTGTTGAAAAAGCCCAACACAGGAAAACGTAGTGCAGAGCAGCTGCTTTTACTATTTTCTCTCAATTATTTCAGGCAAAACTTCAAAATAAATGAAACCACACATCTTCTCTTACTATCTAATTCCAATATTCCCTAGTCTGGCCATAAATTCTGTTAAAGCTTCCAAAAATGAATGACTTTGGTTAAAGATAATTTATGTACTTTCAGTATATTATAGTTATTGTAACATTTCACTCCAACCATGTTTTACATGCACACATGACCCAAGTCTTTCTGTGCACTCATCTATTGTACCCCACATTGTCTCTGTAAGGAAATCTGCCACTTCTGACATCAAAGAACGTTTTATACTATCAACTGAGGGATGTGTTTTATTACAGGCGAGGTTCTCAAGCACTCTCCAAGGGATTGAGATCTGGACTGCTGGAAGGCCAATCAAAAGTTGTGATGAAATCAGGCACATTGCACTCCTGAGTGGTTTAGTACTTGAATCCTGCTGCAAGCTCCACTGCTTTGAAGTAAGGAGTTATTCAATCCTTTCACAATTGGGTCCAACACAATATTTGTACACTTATGCACTGGTTTTGACACCCTTTTCACAAAAATGCAGGGTAGTGGTGCCATCATAACCCCCCACCAAGCCATGACTGAGGAGGGTTGATATCTGATTTTCAAAGTCTTTTCACTAGCTCTACCAGATGACAAAGCGTACAGCCTGTCAACCTAATGGTTTAAACTCTCTTTGATGTTGAAGATTTTTTTCATTGGTAAAGAGAATTGATCTGTAGCCATTTTTGGCATACAACTGGAGAAGGCTTTTACATTTCAGCTCCTTCTGCATCCTCAGATGAGCATTCATAAAATGTCCAGTAGACTGACGGTACGTTCTAATATGAAGGTCACCCCTCAATAGTCGGTACAATTGATCTTTGTTGTTGAAGGTCATGAGCCATCACCGATTGCATGCGGACAGGATTCGACCGAATTCAAGCCGCCACTACTGGCGTCCTTACACTTTGTGAGCAATCACCGATGGTACCTGTGTCAACGAAATCACTTCATGGTACGATAAACATTCATCTGATTTTAAGATTATTGAGTATTTGGAAATGTCTAGAGTAGATTATCCAACCTTATACAGAGCTATCACAGCTACATGATTTTCATAATTGCCCCATTCCATTTTTAACTTCCATCACTACTGATGTCACAATTACTAAGGTACTTTTCTACCCTGACAACAGGAAGTACAGCATGCACCAAAAGTTAGTAACAGTATTTATGGCTAGACTGGGTATAATTATATTTATTCATTGTAATTTCACGTACCTGGCATTGGACAAACTAAACAATAAATAAGTACATACATAGAATAAACAAAAAATAGTGATAAATGTTAAACAGAAATTACAAAATTAAGTCTTTGAATAATTTGACATAGTATTTAATAATTTAACCTAAGACATTAAATGAGGGAATAAAATTGTAAATCTTAAGTGAATCTTACAATGACTATTTTTAGATACAAAAGGTACGTCAGTCATAAAGTCAAAATTAAATCATTTTTAGTATAAGAAATTAAGCATATTTATGCTTATAAGAGGTGAACACAATCATCATGATTAAGTTACATCTTGTCCGAGTCCACTTATGCAATTATCACACTTGATAATCAATCAATTGATATACATTTATCACATTTAGGGAACAAACTATTGGTTGTTCCGTAGACTATGGTAGGACAAAATTATGAACAGTAAAAACTCATTTTGTCTTCACAAAACAATCAGAGCTCAGCACAAGAGTCAGACTGGTAAAATGTGTCGGCACACAACAGTTTATAAGCTTGTAGATGGAATTTCCTGATCATCTTAAGCTATATGTAATTTATTGACATATACCTATTTCCTTTTTTGCAAAAACTGTGATTATGAAATCATTATCCAGAAACAAAACACAAATTAGTTCAGTAACTTTACTTTGGTTAACATTGGTAGCATGTCTCCATTCAGTATCAACCGTATATTATTTGAAGGACAATTTTATGGATTAGTTTCTTATATAATTATTATTCTTGAAATAAACTGAATTTCATATGCAGATATCTTTCTTAACACTGTTCAAAATGCAGGATTCCTTCTTCATCTCTCTATTTCTTGTTTTGAAGACATGGAACACCAATAAAAAAATTATGTTTCAACACTATTGCCAACATACCAGAATAAATCAAAGTAGATCCAATTAAAATAAAACAATGCACAGGAAAATTTAGAACAATATGTATTTTGCAAAAAGATCTACACAAAACACTGAAAAACACAGTATTGTTTAGTTAAGAATGTTTTGCTTGTTTCCAACTTGATGACGTGTGAAAATGAGGAAGCATAATTTCAGTGGCACAAAAAAAAAACATTTTCTAAATTGACATAGTCTGAGTATTTTTAATACAAATATAAAACTTTTGTAAATTTGAACAGAATAATACTGATTTTAACAATTTCAAACAAATACTAATTAAGATATAAGAATAGTTTAAAATGCCTTTTGCAAATACACTCAATTTAAAAAGTAACATTTTTCTTTCATACAAATGCTATTAAAATTAAAAGGACTACAATAAATATTTATTTCACATAATTGATTTCGATACAAACACAAGTATTCTTTTAACAATTTCACACCATAATGACAAAGCTGTGAATCATGTTATGGAGTCTTTGCAAAAACTTTCTGGGTTGACAGATTTGATACAGAAATGCACAATGAGATCTGCATTTCACTTTCTATCTTAAGTAAGTTTTCAAATGCACTACAAAACTTCAGTTTTTCAGAATCTTGAAAAATATTCTTACAAGCTTCTGTGGATTTATTTCTTCTCACATTTCAATACACCATGTACAACTATTTAAAAGTTACATTATCGACACCAGTTTCTTTCCCGAAACCTGCCAAATGGTTAGGATGTCATCTTGAATGATCAGGACAACACACCATTGTCAAATTTAAAACAAAGCTTATGTTTGATTTCATCATCTTCGTTTTCCTTCATTAGAACGACGAGTAAGCATAGTTAAGGAAATGAAAGTTAATTAAAATTTATAAAACACACAATCAAATAGTTCTAAAAGAATGTCTAAATTTTTTTATAAAATTGGTGATTTGAAATGGGTCAAATATGAGGGCAGTCATGCAATAAATACATAAATATGAAGATATTCAAAGTGTGGAATGGAGAAATATGGAGGGTGGTACACCATACATCCTGAGCAGGAGAAATATTGGAAATGGGGTGGGGGGTTATCTCATAAGTATTTTCAAAGTAGGCTTCAATTTCAAAACTAGGCTGTTGTAGCTAAAATTGATACTTCATTCTGGCCATATTTGTGCAACAAGGAAGTTTCATACATCTTGTTTTGTAAAGGTAATATTTTTTCATCCATTATACTAATAGAAAACAAGTATTCATATACAGTGTGTTGACTTTACAAAAAAGTACTTTTTTAAATAAACAAGTTTGTGCTAGCAATCTTTATTCTATAAATTTAAAATTGGAGTAAAAATCAGTCTTCTTCATGCAGTCATAGGGTAAACCCTCAAGCTGAAAGTGAGACAAGACCACATTGCACATGAAAGTTAATTTTCTTTGTGTGTTGTTAAGTTTGGGAGAAATTGGAACTGACCTGATAAATTCAATGAAATGTCAGCTCATTCCTTCTGTACTGTCAGTATAATTTACAAAAAATACGGTGACACTTTTATCTTTAAAATTAAAAGGCAATGTATGCTCAGTACTTTATATACTGGGTACATTCAAACACACTGTGACTTATAAGGTTTGTCGTTATGCATTCCTGTACCGTTTATCCAATCATTTGAAGATTTAGTTTCTTTCTTTCCCATCTTTAAGGCCTAAAAAGGACCTGCCCTAAAGGCATAGAACTTGCAACTTCTAGCTCATCAAACAAGATTATTAAATTGCTGTTATGTACAAAATAATGCTTAAATTTAACTTTCATTTTACTTAAGTAAAATGATACTCTTTACTTAGTTAATAAACATGCAAAATATTTTACAAGGCACATTGTGAATGACTGATGCATGTTATATAAAGGCTACGGCAGCACACACATTATTTCACACTAATCAGACTAAAGAAATATTTAAAGTGTATTGTCTTATGAATATAATTTACAATTTGTGTTGTTTTTTTTTAGTTATGTATGGGCATATATTTAAGGTACATTTCTTGACTCGATTAAGATACAGAGTCATTCCGGTGGTTACAATGAAATTCACCTCTCATAAAGTAGGGGCCATGAAAATGTAAATTTTCAAAAATTTGACGCTCTCCCTGATCATTTAATCACATGTTGACAAAGATTACTGTTGAATTAATAACATAAATAAATTCCTGGGCATCATCAGGCACCCAGCTAGTACAATATAAATTATAAATATCTGTAATAAGATAGTTTTAGTATTATATTAAGGAAAGGTTCTGAAAAGTAGAAGTAAATGTAAAATTGAATAAGTAATTTTATATCTTCAACTGGTTAAAAAATAATTTATATTTGTGGTATTAATGAATGCAAAATGCTGGAATATTTTTGTTACATACAGTAATGGGTAATAAAACAAGAGTTTGAATTATGTAATTTTGGGAAAAGGATATTGTTTATCTCTTCCTTCACGGTCATGGGATCGTTCTCTTGTATATGGCGACTTGTCCTGAAAAAAATAAGAAACATACATACACACTTATATTTCATATGCTATAAAAAACATTGCAGAATCATTCAAAGAGAATTTTTCCAGTTATTTTTATTATTGTAGAAGGCTAGTGTTTACAAACATCTTTCACAAGAGAACCGATATGAAGACTTGCAAGATAGAATGATGCCTATAAAGTCAATGAGCTTGCGGAAAACTGACCAAAGAATAATGAATATATTAATAAAATATTTTTCTCCAACCCAATAAAATATTAATATCTCACCCTAGTATTGTAGTGGTGTTTTTCACGCACATGACTTTCACTCGGTTCACCATTCTGATGGCTAATCAATTTTGCTGCTGCAATAAAAATACACCAATTTAATAGGGCAAAAAAGAAATTACACTGATTATTGTGCACATCAAAAATTACTTACCCTTTTCTTCCTCTTTACGCCGTTTTTGTTCAGCTAGTAGCAGTGCCTCCTCAGCTCGATCCTAATGCAAAATAATAAAAAATTTCAGCAGTGCCAACATTTACCAATCCATGTATTCAATTAAAAAAACAACAACAAGAAATGAAGCTTTGTCAATGCAAACTATTTAATTTTTTTTATAAAAATCAACCACTTCTATGCACTTTCTTATGATTATTTTGGTATAATCTTATTATATTTACTGCCAATACAAAGCAAAATGTTAATAGTGCAAAGTATGGAATGAAATAGAATTTTATGCAATGGATTTGATGACATGGGATGTCCCCCATTCATATAGCAAGCTGCACAAGGCCCTCCTTGCCAGAAGCCAGCCAAGAATTGTACTTTCACATCAACAAATTCTCTCATGATGCTTACTCACAGCCTAAGACATTTCACATGACACTACAGTTCCAAATTTATCGGGCATTCAACGACACACTTAACCAGATTTTGTGCTTAGTAAATTATTAACAACTAATACACTATTTATATATACTTATAATAAATAATATTTATTGTAAATTTTAAAGTCAGAAAACTATGTTATATCTACTTATGATTCCTGTTAGAAATTTATAGCACTTTGTTCAGTAATAAGAAAAATGAGACTTTATTGTTTATAAACTTCAAGGATAAATTATTTATTTCACAATATAAAAACATTTTGCCATTAAACTTTTACTGTGTATCATGAAATCATATACATGTCAACATATTTTTGCAATCTGCAAGTATTAATCAGAAAACTATACCATATATGATTATGAATTTGCTGAAAGCAATGGATCTTTTTTGTACTTGATTGGCACAAACATTAAAAAGTATCATCTAAAAGCTGTATTCCAGATAAAGTACGAGGTCTTTCCAGGTGAACGGCATGTATAAGTTGCTCTCAGGTTTCCAACCGGGTTGAGTATGACGGTGCCAGGCATTGAAGCATCACAGATTATCACTTCTACCCGGTTTGAAACCATATGTTCATTATAAAATAATTTTGTTAAACATACTTTTATGAAAGTTTTGTAATTGAAGTAAAAAATCCAAAATGGCAGGTTTTTTATGGAGGGTTTTCCAAATGAGTGAACATTTAGCTGACAAACATCTCTTCAGCTCCAATATCAATGCTGAAAAGCGTTATATTTTGTTCAAAGCATCAAAACTGTTTCTGAAAGAGGTGCCGTTTTAAGACAGGGGTTTAACAGGTTGATTAGAGTTGAAATAACTACAAAAGAGAATGGGAAAAAACTCCACTTATAGTTGCTCATCATAGCTTATACACTGTCAGGGATAGTTTATTTAAATTAATTTCCAATTGTAAAAAAAATATTGAAAAAAAGAAACTATTTCTGTGTTACATCAAGTTTTTATAATGGAGGACACACTTAATAAAGCACAATCTAAATAATAATTGGTTTATATATATCTAAAAAATCAAAATATTAGAAAAATTTGAAGTTAATGGCCAAATTTCAGTTATACATACCCTTTTACGCCCCAATTTTCTTTCTTTGCGAAGCTCTTTTTCTTCCTCTGTGGTAGATTTTTCTCGGGAGCTCTTGTCTTTTGCCTTTGATCCACGTTCTTTTTTTTCTGGCTTTTCTAAAGGAGTCATTCCTAATGACATTTGCTCAAGTAGTAGCTGCTGTTGCTTTCGGTCTTCATGCTTTGAATTCTGTGGATACAAAATATTTGGAGGGGATGGAGGGTTACTTCCAATGCAGAAGTTATTTATTTTTAATGAAAAATAGTTGGGGAACTTGATTTTACACTGTATAAAAAATAGGATTTCATCAATTGAATACTTAATTTTTATGCACATTTACCATTATTTGAGCATGTTCATTGCTATCTTTTCATTCTTTCACATTGTATACATATATGCGAATATCTCATTCTATTTTGCATAGTACAAAGTTATCAGGTATTCAGCTGTCCATTAATGAAAAAATTAACAACAGGGAAGATTGCTTTGTTCTTTGAGGATAATGGTGCAAATTTGAGATATGGCAAGTATGCCTGAACACACCTGCAGCTTCAATTAAATAATTAATTCACATTTTCATTGAAGCTGCCCTTGTTGACAGTCAAGTTCAGATTTTTATACATTTGTCATTTTTTTATCATCAAAATTTAACATTAGCGGAGGAAAAAATCAACTAAATAAAAACTGTCTGCATTCAGTTTTTAATTTTTATCATTTAATTATAGCGAAAAATAGATGTTAACTGATTCACTAAAAATGAATAGTCATAACATTTTAAATCTTAGACTGACATTCTTGTTTCTTGGAACTAAGATGAAATTTTAAAATAACTGTTATATGTTTATTGAGAAAAGAATCCAAGCTGTGAAAATTAATATTTTTACAAAAAGAGTCACAAAGAAAAGCTACCCCATTGACAAATATAAATTGAGAAACAAACTCCATCCTGCAAATGGTAATGATAATAGCCATATGACATTTAGATTTAGTAAAGTTAAATAGGCCTTAAAGTTCAGAAATAGTGTTTCTTGGCAGTAGCCTAAATGATGACACTGTAAAAACACTTGCCCACTTAATTTTGTGCCTTAATTATAGGAGGAAGTTACTAAACAACCAAGAAGATAGTAAATGTAACATATTAATAATTGTTATGATTTAAATTATTGAATTATTTGTTATGCTAATATATACTCTCCACAAGACTTTGTAAATAAGAGGAACATATACATGATGAACTATATATTGTAATGGCAATACATAACAAGAATAAAGAGAAGCTTATAATTAGGCACAAGGAAAACACAATTTGTTAAGTACAATAAAAAAGAATGAATCAATAATTCAATGATGTATTTTTAATAGTAAAGTTTCTTAGAAATTGTGTGAAATTTGTTAGTTGGACATCAATATTCTTGCACTGGTTTTTCTTCAAATTTTCAGATAAATGTAATGCACAGTATACTTCTGATCTTAATCAAATGGTATTGTGTATTTTGCAACACTAAAAAAATTAATTACAATAACTGCACTAGGACTATTTACTAACATAAATGTATGTTTGTATACAACTATTCTCTCTTTGCTGTCAACATCAATAATTTTACATCACATTACCCATTTTCTCTTCATTAATACATTTAAAGGATGTCTCAAATAGAGAAATGAACTTTAAGGGAATGTAAGGAACATCAAAAAGATTGAGAATTGAATAGAACCACGAACACCATGGAAAATGGTATAAGAAGTTGAGAAACATTATTAACCATTTGAAATTAAAAAGTGAGAAGAAGAAACCAAGATAAGTGCACAAAAAAGTGTTCTTTTAATAGTAGTAGTGGGGTTGGTCACGTGTAACTTCTGTGATAGCAAAAGTACAAGTTTGCTTTAATATTGTTCCCCGTCCACTGTATTTTAAAGATTTTATCCTGTCTTTTTTTGTTCCTTAAACAATAATGGTTGAAATGGGGGAAAAAGCTTTATCAAAAAATGTTTACAGAATTTTGTTTAAACTTTGTACAATCAAGATGGGAAAATAAACCACTTTTAGAATAATAAGGAACAAATGCTCATAGAAACCAAATAATGTAGTCTGCTAATCAGAAATTAGTTTAGTAAAAACTGATAAAGACTACATTATTTGTTCAACTTTTAGGATACCTTTATTTTCAACATTCAATTATAGCATCACAATTCAAATGATTATCTTCATTAAAGTGTTGAGTATAAAAACTACACAAAGTAGTAGCCATATTACAGTCAAATATATGTGATAACAATGTTTCTGTAACCCTTGTCAATTTCATCAGCTGACAGAAAAACACAAGAGCTGTAAGAGTGACAATAACCAAACCACGGGACAACCTCAAAAGCAAACTTAAACAACATAAAAATTAATGGGTATGTACATAGAGAAAATAAGGATAATGTGACATAGTCAAAATAATTGATATGAATAAAAAAGAAAGAAGGATAGGCATGGATTACCTGTGAATGAAAATCAGTCACCACTCGTACAGAATACATAGTTCAAAATTTTAAAAGAGGTAATAGATAGTATGTTCTAAGTTGGGGCTTGAACAGCCAATCTCGTCCATTTTTCCAGAGGAGAAATGTACACTGCAAGCCATCTGATGTAAGCCACCTCCATCAAGAGAAAAGGAGAGACATTACATGAGCCAACCAGCCAGCAGTAGCCTGTGGAGGTATAGCTACCATTTCTCCTAAATAAAAGTGGCTAACACTTCCTCCTGTTCTCAATGGCAACAAATAGCTTAAATTTTGCTAAGTCATCACCTTTCTTTTTCTTTTCCACACCAATTATTTTCATGTAACATATTACTTGCTTTTATAGCATATGGCAGAAAAAAGAGCAATTTTGAAAAAAAAATTTTTCTAATTCTTTTTAACAACTTCAATTACATAAAAAATCATTGAAGAAAATTATGTAAACATAACTAATAACTCCAGTAAGATGATGTTTATTCAGGCATAGACATACTTCCAGGTGAGCGGCATGGCCTAATATAAGACCTTTCTTTGTGGGATTACCTGAAGCATTTAATATATGGGTATAACCCAAAATGAACAGGTACTTTTACTTAATTTTCTTTAATGCTTTCTTATGTAATAAAATACAACAAATTGGAAAAAATTGATGGCACTTTTTTACAGCATTTTCAAAATTTCTCTTTTTTTTGCTACACTTTGTATAAATATCCAACAAAATTTATATGGATAAATGAGCTTACTTGAGTATTTAATTTGCCTCTAGGTTCTACAGAATATGGAATTCAAAACTCCACAGGAGTTATCCTTGTGATAGAAGACATACTTCTCCTGACTGCACTAACAACTAAGAGGGTGACTGACTTTTGAAAATTGAATATCATATCTTTCCATACTGGTATCTGTCTTTTCATATACAGTCCTCTAATAAAGTATTATTTATGTAGTCGATTTAAATGTTAGGGCAACCATTTACGAACAAGTCCAGTGATATCTCTCGTGAAAAGGTCAAAAAATGAACTTCTGAAAAAGATACAAGAATGAGGGAGGGAGGGGGGGGGAGAAAACTCTTTTTTTGTTTTGCACATCTAGTGTAATATTCCTACATTTTCCTTTTCCATCTTTTCTAGGGAGAGACTTTAGTGGCATTACCAACTGTGGGTTGTTTCGATTTTAGGTCTTCATTGTCAAAGCTTTTATTTCCAAAGAAAAGTCAAAGAAATTTTATACCACTTCTAAAATATTCTAGTTTATATAATTTTTAACACTCAAATAAGCTGCATCAACTTTCCTATACCAATCAGTTATTTGATGATGTCTAAATATCCATCTCATACAGAAATGCATCAATAATTTAAGGATTTTCACAAACTATGCCAATCTATATAATTCCATTCCTTGTAATATTCTGTGGAATTGATTAAGTTTTTCTGCACTGTACTATAAATGAATGGTAACATTTTTATAAGAGAAAAGAAATCCACAACTTTAATCAGCAAAATATGTTTTAATTGGAAAGTGCCAGTGTGAATATCAGGATGAGAAAATCCAAGATAGCAATAAACTTTCTTTTTATAAATTGATTTTTAGAAGTAATAATTAAAATGTAATGTTACAGTGCAAATTCAATTTTAACACACATCAATTATGGTTAAGGTATATCTGAATTATTTAACCTCCAAAAAAACTGACTTCATAGATTAACGATGTTTATTAAGTCAGTTAATTTTGTCCCATAATGAAATTGTAATACATTAACACGCAAATAAACTTCCTAGTAAACTAACATTCACGTATTTCAAACAGATATGCTGTTTTATTATTTAACAGGCTGATCTTAATTTTTTGGTAGGGTTATGTCATAAAGCTGGGGTATGCTGTTAGTTCTAATTAAGAAAATTTGGATGAACATCTTTCTTAGTAGTGAAAACATGAAACTTTAAAAGTATGCAATATTTAATAATGAGGAATGTTTACACTGGGTATGATAATATTTCACAGATCATTTGAATGTGTGATAGCCACTTAAAAATGCTATTGGTTACTAATTACTTCACAAAAATTAATGGGAAATGTGAACTGAAAACAAAAAGATAAATATGAGCTAAAAGTAAATAAAATTTTGAAAAAATAAGGAAAGAATCAGAAGGAATTCTCAGTTAAAACTGATAATTTTTCATACAAAACTTGATAATGATGAAACATTTTATTACAAATTTACTTCTGTACTTACCACTACCCACATAGTATTCAGTGAACAGTAAGGCACGACAACTCTCAGAACTGCTGACCCAGGTAATTCAAGAATCCTGTGACTGCCTTATGTAAAATGTTGTCCATATAAACAAGGAAGTGCACTTCATGGCATTTATGCAGAGTGGAGGGCAATGTTATACTGTAAAATTCCAAAAAGTATATTGTTCTTCATGCCTGAAGTGAAGATCCAATAACAGGAGTTTGACAAATTCTTCTAGTGTCGATAGCAGTAGTATTCTTTTCCCATTGTGATTCCATATCAAACACTCTTGTGTTATTGTATCATACACATAATTAGCTTCTCAGAAAAGGCCAAGAATATATTGCAATAATTTGCTTAGAAAATTAAGTTTTTCTATTGCAATAATTTGACGGCATGTTCACATAATGAATTTATATACGAAACATTCTATGTGCAAATACTGTTAACATCTTAAAACTTCTCTCAGTTTATTTATTTTGCATAAACTCTTCTTCAGCAATGTATTTCATTTATCAAAAATATACACTCATTTTAAGTGAGGAGTCGATCCTGAACATCAGGAAATTACTAACTAAATATTTAAATCAATTGTTATGTTAGTAATATTTCTCAACATTTGGAGACTTCTTTTAAAAAACAGGAACATTAAAAACATTTTCCATTCAATCCATAGCAACATACAAGGTACATTTTCCCTGATCCAGTTTAAGGAAATGCTGAAGCTTCAGGTACACCATTACTCAATCATTTCAAACTTAAAGTAAACATAATCACTTCCATACATAGCATATCATATGCATTATTTGAAATCTAATTCTTCATACCTACATAAAAAAAATCATGTCTCTGTCTCACTGATGCAGAATGAGCAAATTTGAGTTGTTTCAGGCGTGTTTCAATATAATTTTCACATATTCTTCAATTGGAGTGTCACGCAAATTAATGGTGAAAGTCTACACGTCACAGGCAATACCATGAGAAAAGTCTCTTCTTCACACATTAACGCACCACAAAATCAACACTTATGTAGAATGATGGTAAAAATCCATTCTTCACAACAAAAATATTTAACTAAATTTCAACAAAAATTATAGTTCTTTATAATTTTGTAGCAAGCAATAAGTAAAACTGAAAGGCGAGTTGCTTTTTACTATGTAACTGGTGAAGATTCATTTCTTCATTTAAACTTCCAATTTCTTGAAATATTCCATATCCTACTCTGCTTCAATGCCATGTATAAAGTGTGGAAATAATCTAAGAGCATGTGATGACATGTAGATAGCAGTAGATTTGGAAACCCTTCTCTTGTGAAACAATCTTCTGGGACAGCAGCTGGCTGGGGAAATAGACAACTGAAGAAACATGAAGGACATGCCGCACGAACACCCAGGTACCACCTTTCTGTAACCCACAAAACTTTCCTCTCTGCCGTTGCTAGGAGACTTGGATACTAACCTTCGTTGAGGAAGTGCTGCTTTCCATCTTCCTTCTCTTCACATCTAAAACAGACAAAAGCTTATTATTATATTTGGAGTATGGTTGAAATAATATGATCAATTATCTTTATAAAATAGATTCAAAAGAAGCTGAGGAAATAACCTATTTAAAGTAGAGCGCAGAGGACTGAAAAAAGAAATAAGTTGCATAAATGATAAATTTTTAATTTAATGATGCATCATATAGAAATTCAATCTGAAAAACAAATAAAAAACTCAAACTTCACAGTAATAAAACACATCTAAGATTCTACACTCTCACTAAAATCAGACCCTGATTGATATGTCATCCATATCCTTCATTGTTCCGTAATTATTTCAATGTTACAGTCAACATGAGAAACAATTCTGATCCGTTTTGAGAAAGAGGGTTAAGATCTTTGAAAATTTGACAATCTGCTTATTTTGTGGGTTGTATGTTTGTATCACCCCACCCCTCTATCCCAACCTTCATTGAGAGAGAGAGAGAGAAAGTTGGTGGCCAATGGCTGGCCGTCACTCGGAATGCTATTCCTAATCTTGTGATGAAGGGGGGCAGTGACTCCAAAAATTTAAACCCCACACTCAACATGGTGCCTGCTGATGTAACACTTCAGGTAAGCCAATGTTAAAAGAATAAGGTAGTAATAAATTTTAAATACTCTACCTCTGTCAAGCACCTCAGGTGGTTCTTGACTGCGGCGGTGAGCTGATCCCGAACTGCTGTTTGATAAACTGCTGAGATCACGTTCTTCATGCTGAGAATAATAGTGACTTCGCTCAGATGAGTAGTACCTCTCTGATCCGCCTCCACTTCCAGTGTACCTCATGGATTCCTCTTTCAAACTTGGGCTTGGCATCTCTAAGAATCGGTCCTCCTATTAAAAATAATTTAAGATAAAAAAGTGCAGGAGACTGATTCATCTGCTTGTTACATATGTTAAATTTTAATTCAGTTGAGTAAACTAAAATTTATATTGCAATACAACTATCACTGCATTATACAATATGAAAGAAAAACCATTTATTCAATATTTTTGGAAATAGAGATTTATTGTTCAATAATTATTAAGTTTATAACTTACACGATAAGACCTCTCTTCTCTCTGTGCAGTTTTCTCTTCTTTTTTATCTTTTGAGCGTTTCTCTCTTTCTGGCTCATCTCTCCAATCTTCCTTTTTAATGGACTTTTCTTTAAATTCATAATCCAAATCTTTTGTCTTCTCTTTCTCTTTTGTATTTCTAAATTGGAAATAAATTAATTAGTAAACTCTTTACAAACAGATTACATAAATCTGAATAAATGAAATTGTCACATTACCCAGAGTTTATCTCCCTTTTATTTTCAATAATGACAGGGTTTGCCGTTGACTTGGCTACAGCTGACTTAGTAACAGAAGTTTCATTGGTCTGTCTTCCTACATTCTTCCTCTCACTTCTTTCCTTGGAATCTCGACTACTGGGGTCTTTCCCTTTCTCAGAATGTTTTTCTGATGATCGATCCTTTTCTATTTTCAAATTGAATAATAAATCATCAATTAATTAAAACTGCATAAATACTTTCAAAAATAAATGTGAGAAACCATATTTGTAACCAGGAAAATCCACTAAAAATTTAGTCACAGAGATACATGGACCAATAGAGGAGTGCCCAAACTAACCATTGTTCAGAAATAAGTGTCAATCCCCAATCAACATCAACTCTGATATCTACTTTGTAATAGAAGAGAGAAATTAATGACCGAAGATAGGAAGGAAGTTTTTACATGGAAAGAGTATTTTAATTCTGTTATACCAAGATTAAATAAAAGTAGTACAGAATTAATATCCTGAAATGACTTGTGTAGTTTCCCTAGTAAATTATGACAATGATTTATTCAACATACATAACACAGATTTTATACTGCAGAATGTTAAGTTCAGAAAAAGAATTACATTGTTGTAATTGACATTGAAAATTCACAATATATGACAACCAATAGGCAAGTTATGAATTAATTATTTACTAAAAAATTACTTGTTAACAAAAATTAGTAATACATTGTCTCATCCTCAAAGAAATAATTATTTATTTACTTTTATCTTTAACAATCTTGGCATTAATAGCCTCAAATCTAGATGGCTTATTTTTTTCTGAATTCACATCTATTCCTCTCCATGAAATGCTAAATCTCATACTCAATTCCATATCCTTTCCTTTTAGTAACGTCAATTATAACCAGATCAATGGTTCATCCATTGTTATATATTTCACATAATTTGTCATGCGAGATCTCAAATAACAGAGTTTCGAACTGAATAGTTAACTATATTAAATTCTAAAGCTAAATACCATGGTAGATTAATGTGTGAAATGTTACACATCAAATCAAATTATTAATCAATTAATGTTAAAACTGATACAAATAATCTCAGCAACTTTAATGACCAAGATCTTACATAAGTTCTTTGGTTTCTCTTTATGTATATCACTGGCTTCACTTTAAGATTACAGCTGATAATGTTGTGGATGAAATATAGCATGTCAGTAATTTTTTATTAACAACATAATTCTTCTTGGCAAAAATTTATTTATAATGACTTCTTGACAATTATGCAATGTGAAATAATAAAATAAATAGCCATTTAAACAGCTGATTCATAACAAATTAATTAATTGCCTTACATGCTACTTTCACCATGGAAACATCCACAATTACAATTATTAGTACACAAAAGGATAAAAAGCCATTAGTGTGAGGTTTTGAAGCATACCTTGCTTTATTTCTCCATTAATTTGCTTGGTTGGAGTTGTTGCATTAGATGTTTCTTGCTTGATATTTATTTCTTGTACTAAATTGGACTAGAAATAAATAGACATCAGCATCTACCATATATGTTGAAATTACACATACTAAAATATATGGACTAAACTTTGAAGTTGATTACATTTTAGAAAGATTAAATACCTTTTCACTTGTGTTTGATCTCTTATCACTTTTCTCTCCACCAACTTGATGAAAATCATTTTCTCTGATGATGGTAGCTGCTTTGCCCTTAAGCTGGCCACTGTAACTGCTAGCAAGAATGAAAAGATCTTGCCTGTGGTTTTTCTCTTCTTCCCTTACCTTTAATAAAAAGAAAATAACTTAAAGAAAGAAACAACAAGCAATTCTCACATTAAAATGTCATTTTAAATACCACATACCACACCATAGGGATAATGGAAGTAATTAAAAATGTGTGATATATTATTATGGTCTTTCCAAATTGCATACTACAATCTCATACCATACTCATAAATTAATATGTTTAATAATAAACTGAATACCTAACTACACTTTTATAATTTGCAAGGATAGGAAAGAGATTGTAGTTTACATGAAATGTAACCGAAAATTCATTAATGGAAATAATATATGTTTATAATTTCAACTCAAATGAAAAACAGTACTGCATGAATAATTTAAATGTATATTTTGAAGTGCTGAAATGTTTGTTGAAAATATCCAGACAGACTGACCTGTAATTGTGAAAGGATGGATGTGCTAACATCAAAACTGGAGCATGAAGAAAGCATTTGAGCAGTACACAACTGCTAGAGCAATAACAATTCAATTATACCAGACTCACATTTGCAAATATAGCTCAGTTAAGGAAATCACTAGACTCATAGCTAACTCGACGGTGAAATGAGGTATAACTCGCTCTTTATTTTAGAATTGGACATGCATCCTATACACCTAACTTTAACCAAATCACTCTGACCAATAGGATTTCATAACTTCAAGAGTTTCATTTGATAAGAAATCCAATTTAACGAAAGAAAATATCGCATTGGTTTAGGAAATATTAGAAAAAGTTACCCAGGACAGATATAATTTTGTAAAACAAAGTTGATTTATTAGAGCTCTGTTTTTTGAATTTCTGAAAACAATTGTGGTATTCTCCAATACAAATTAATTATTTTGAAATGTTGAAGGTACATGATTATTTTCTAAATTATAAGTGCAAAATAAGAAATAAGCAAATATTTAATGAATTATTTGAAATCAAAATAATAATCTCAATGCTACTGAAGGTAACTTACCTTTTCTACTTTTCGTTCTATAATTTGCCGTAATTTAGCAAGTACTGGAAAGTGGGGGAGAATCTTGATGAGTATGATAAGTGAATTTCGAATCTGAACATAGTCCTTTGAATCTAAGCAAACTACCATTGCTTTTGTTATCTTATAATGCCACTTGTGACATACATGACGATAATTTTCATATCCAACATGATCATTTGCTTCAGAAAATTGGTTGCTAACTCTGAATTTGGTAACAAAACCAGGATAATTTGCACATTCCTAGAACAGAAATGTACAAAATATAAATGTTATGAATAAATGAATATTAAGTATAATGATCCAAATAAACAGGTATATTATATTGATAGGATTTAGGCTTTATTATGTCACTTGACAAAAGATTGTCACAGATTAGTCATCTGCCAGTTACATAATTACAGATCCTTTCATCTATTACACAGACTGCTAAAAGTTTACAATTGACTATACTCTATCTTGTCAAGTGCTATTGAGGTAACAACCCATCAACATACACATGTTGATAGACAATTGCTGAATTAACATGTAATAAGATAGTGTACTGTCAACACATTAACATATGAATGAATATGTCTGTGTATCAGATAAAAGATTTTATATTTACTAAAGGATGGACAATTGATCAATCTAATGTTAACTGACAAACTAATAAAGGCCATCACTCTATAACTATAAGTTAAATAAAAGAAACAAGAAAAGATCTCACTTTTTCAAACGTAGATTTCTCAGAATGCCACCTCATAACAGTTTCCAACATGGCACACAGGAATCTGCCATATCGATTTGCTTCATTCTCCGTACATGATGTTACAGAATACGTAATGTCACAGAATAACTGAAATCAAGCAAGTTTCAATAATTAAATCTTATGTTATCAATGCATACATTAATTAAATGATGATTACCAGTACTTAAACATCCATTAACTTTTGATACCTCCCCCTCTTTCCAAAAACCCTCAACCTATCTCAATTTTGCTTTTCTAAATATTGATACACATTTTATAACTAAATTAGATGAGATATCTCACCTGGATCAACAGAAGCATTAGCAAACATTAGATGATATCAAAGTTAAAGACAGTTTACGTTTGTTTCAATTAGACAAATCATGAATAAATCTTGATTTAGTGTAATAAATTTATCATAAATTCTTAAAATTGAGACAAATTCAGCTGTTTATCAACAATACTTACTCTGTCATAGCACAAAAGAGTAGAAAAATTTGCTGTCTTGAGGCTGTGTATAGTGTGTACAAACTTTGCACAATACATTGCGTCAGTTGCTGTAAAAATGCACCTTGGAAAAAGGCATAGCTGAAGAAACTGGGTTATTGTTTCATTCTTTGCTGCTTTTGCAGATCTAGATAGGAACCAAGAATCCTTTTCCTAGAAGTAAAAAACAATTGTTTTAATCTGTACAAATGATGGTGGATTGCAACACTGGCACCCAATACTGATATTTTATAACTAAGTCACTTATCCAGTGATACAGTTGCAAAAACCAATTAAAAGTACTATTTGTTAAATAAAATGTTACTTTATGCTTAACAGTCATATAATCATAAGTAATGATACTTATTAATTAGTTTATGAATACACAAAATGTTTTGTAAGTCACATTGCAAATTGATACCAGGACTGCAAACAATATTTTTAACTTTTGCATTTGTATCTATACACATTTTAAGGTAGTCAGGCCTAAGAGATGGTTCAAGTACTTTCTTATAAATATAATTGTCTGCTTAGTCATCACAGTCGTTATGATTAAATTCAGCTCTCATAAGGTAAATTTTAAAAAAGGTGACTCTCTCACTGATTGTTTAATAGCATGTTGATAAAGAGATTACTGTCAAGTTAAATACTGTAGTTTAAATGAATTCCCGGGCATCGCCAGGTGCCCAGCTAGTTTTAAATAATTTCCACAGAGTAGAGGAACATTTCTTACCTGTCTTAGCCTTGCTAAGACTTTTTCAACATGTTCTTGTTGTTTTTTCTTCTCTTCATGGAGTTTTTCTGCAAGTGCTGTGTACCTTTCTTGCTCTTTTTTTCCTTTACTCACAGCCTAACAAAAATAATTTAGATAATCAAACAATGTATTGTAGTTGATAATTTTATATTTTCAAAATAATATTAAATGCATTATTATAATATGTTTAAAACTTAGGAAATAAGGGTACTAATTGTGGAAGTTTCACAGAATATTTTAATTGAAATAACAAATATGAAACATTAATGTGGAGAAAGTAAATGTTTGCAAGCAAAATAATAAGTCATTCTAACATAAAAGTAGACATACCAACTCTTTAGAATCCATAACTTGTGCAGAAAGTTGTTTAATTTTATTTATCTCTCTCTGATAGCTTTCTACAGGCACAAAGAGGTCATACATTGTTAGGGACCAAAATGTTACTAAGAACTGAGGAGATATGTCTTCCCAAACTTTTAGAGGATGTAGAGGCTTTACTGATGCTACAATAGGTCCCATCACTTCAGTAGCAGCTTCACAATATTTCTGATGTTTAGCAGAAACAGACATCTTCTTTCCATTTGGGTCAGCCTTCCTCAAGGATTCAAATTTCACCTGTTCAAACAATAATATAAAATATGAAAACTTGAAAAAAAAAACCAAAGATATAAAAAATATTTTGAAAATTTTCCAAAAATTTGAATTTCTTTCTTCAACTTTAGGTAAGCCATCTCTCCCTCTTTCCTTTACACACCAATTGTTTTAAATAAACTGGAGAGGGGTTGACAACCTACATTGATAGTAGACATCGCTAAACTAGGAAGAAGCAAAATGTCAAATTTTCAAGAGATAGTGTCCAAACCAAATGGTGATGTGTCACAGGATCAAAAAAATTTGATATGTTTCTGCTGCCCAGGTTGGGGACATCTATTAAGACAAGTTAACTACTCTCTATACCTTTTCCCTATACAGTTGAATGCATATGCTCTGTAGTAGTAATACATAAACATATGTTTGAGGCATAGAGAGGAAAGGAAGAAGGAGAAAAGATCAAATATTCAGCACACCTGGTGATCAAACGCGGGTCCTTAGCGATCACCACTAATAGCTTTAACCATTAAGCTACCCTGCTGCCACCAAAATTTAACAATATAGTCAGTCTTATTGGGTGTCGATAGTTGGGAATGATAGAGAAGAGAAAATGAAGAGCTGGGAGCATATATTACAATAAGAATATTTTATTTGGCTGAAGTCACACACATTGGGTAATTAAATTGGATAGTGATAAGGAGAGAAACTAGAGGAAGAAAGGTGGTGGGTTACCAGAAGTCTGTCACCATTGTGATTGGAAATTTTCAAGGTTTTGGAGGCGGCCGACCCTTTATCAACAGATTCCTCGTGATTTCTTTTTGTCTGTCCTTTTCTTATCAAGAGTGTTAATCGTATACATATAAAATTCAATGTATTTAATAATTCTATACTTTTATGTTGAAGTTAATTGCAATACTTTTAAAAAACTCAAAAACCTACATTATACCAAAACTTACATTTATAGCATGAGTAAACATGGGTCTTGCCAAGAAAAATGCAACATCAGCATTTATGTGATATTCAGCTAGCATGCTGTGAATTGATGGTAATTTAGTTATATATTCTTCCATAGAAAGTGTAGATCCCAGAAAAGTTCCAAACTGTACCAATGTGTCTTGGCACTGAAACAAATTTTTGTCAATGAATAAATTCAGTTTCAGATATTACAAAGACAATTTAAGATAAACTTCATTAACTACAAAATTTTAACTTTTGTTTGCAAACGCATACACTAAAAAATATAGAAGAATATGGTGAATAACTTAAATTCAGCATGTAATTAAAATTCTAGTTGAAGGAACTGGCACAATTTATCAAAGAAAATCTTTTAGCAAGCTTCTTTAAGCCTACCATATGTAATTTATTGTACTATAAGAAATAAGATCATTGAAACTAATTTAATTTTATGTTTAAATGTGTTACTGTAATTATGAACTAAAATTATTTTCTAAATATAATAAAAAGTGTTTTCCATTCATGTTCAAAATTTGAAAATCATACCTGATCGTAAAGTTTACCAACTAACTTAAGATGACTCTTGTCTGTTTCTTTATATAAAACGCCATAACGTTGTTGAGCCATCAATAGGCATAGTGCAACTGCCAAATTCTGCTCAGCTAGGGCTTCTTTCAATCTTTGTGATGACTTTTTAGTGTTCCGCACTTGACTAAAGTAACCAGCCTAAAAAATATACATAATTTCACTAAACCAATTAATGATTAACTGTGAAAAAAATCACTAGGAAGGAAAATACCCTTTTGGAGACATTCTCCGTTTATTTGGGTTAAAGACACGAAAAATAACACTAAACAACTAGTTTGATTAACTTTTTAAAAATATTTATCAATTTTGATGGGAATAATATGATAAATTAAAAAAAATTATAACCAGTAAAAAGATTAAATATGAAATTACCTCCCCCTTTAACAATTCACCTCCTGCCATAGCTTCAAGTTGTTCTGCAGTCATTTCCTCGGCTGCTTCTATTCCAGCCATCTTTTGAACAATTTCTTTCAAAATCAGCAAGTCTAAGCTAATAGAAAAACAGAACTGTAAGAATCACTTCTAGAAAAAACACACATTTATTGACATTTTCTTTGTTCTAATTTCCAATATGTTACCCCCAATGTTCTTGTCACACGAGTTAAGATATCTTTACTTAGCATACAGACCTATATTAAGCCTTTGGTAATTTAGGCCTTGATAATTGCACCATGAGGACAGGATATATAGGGTTTCTACTCCAAGAAGGCCATCTTACTGTACAGTAATTTGAATAGGTCAAGAATTATTTAGTCACTAACTTGTGCAGTACCCTCTCGTCCATTCCCATAAGCCCTAACCTAACACTCCTCCACCTAAGTCAGATTGCCAAGTCTGTGGTAGGAGCAGTTGCAATGCATGACCTATCCTTCAATCTACCACAATCCTTAAAAATTCTCCCTTAATTGCCATCTACTAAATTAAAGAAATCATTACCTGCCTGTTCTCCCACATCATATAAGTTCACTAAATTAAAACTGCACACATTTTTTGTCATACACTGACTTATGTTACTTACTCCAAGTCAGCATGAATTATAAAAATTTTTCCAAACGAATTTTGAATACACTTAGTAGTAAAAGCTTAAATGTTGGTTACATAAAGACAAATGAAAAAGAACGCAGTATCCCAAATTATATTATTCTGAATGAAGTTATTAATAGCAGAATATAATCTACATAATTATACTCCCAAAATAATTTTCTACTAAATTAGTTAAATTAAACTATTATACTGAAAATAAGATACCTTTTTTGTGCCTTTAATTGATTGGCTAAATACTGCAACAATCCAGTCAATTCAATGTTATATTTCTTAAATATTGCGCCACAAAATGAGGCAAGACTCTGTAGCCACAAAGAAATTGATGTGCCGTCATGTTTAAATCGATCTCTATCAGCATTTGTAAGAGATTCCACAAGGCAATATCCCAATACATCATATGACAAACTGGTTAAATATTTCAGAGAGTCAACAACAGGTGTAATTAAATTATCATATATTTGAATTTGTAATAAAACCTGAAACAAATCCAATTAGATGAAATTTATTTAGGTACAACTTACAATTGATATTTTGGATGGCTTAAAGAAAAATGAATTACATACATAATCAAAAAGAAACCCTGGAGAACAATGAGTCAATTTTCCAATCAATCTACCAACGGGTTTAACATTTTCCTTGCTGACCCGCTTCATTATAGATTTGATTTTCTTCTGCTCCTCTCCCCTTTTGCGAAGTAATTTTACATTGGATTGGTAAGTTTCATTTTTCCAACGACTGTATAAACAATATCTGAAATGTGAACAAATAATTTAATAACGTTTTCTGCAATACAGCCAGAGCCGTATTTGTAAACATTTTCATGAATTATTATTAACTAATATAAAAGTTAAACTTTATCATTATTTTACAGTAAACAGCAATTTAATTTTAATTATCTAAATTACTTTTTATTTATATAGATAAAATGTTTGACAGCTGGTGACAGATAATGTTCAGTTTTCATAAGAAAAAAAACAGAAATTAAGTTAATCATGTTATCCTGATCCTTTGGTATAAAGTAAGTCACTGTACATACTTTACAAGTTTTACGTAATTGGTACACAATAAAGTGACAGATTTAAATTGAAGACTTCTACAGATAAATGAAAACCAATTTGTGTGTTCTAATTTTAAGTTAAATTAATGTCTATTATTTGTGGCAACTATATCAGATATTTTTATTTTACAGACATTTTTGTTTCACTTACATAATTAATTTTCAACAGTAATTTAAAGAAAGAACATTCATTTAAAAGCATACAAGAAATACTGTGATTGAAGCCATGTTAAAATTATCATGTAATTAATTTCAACTACCATGTCAAAATTAATTTAATCAAATGTAAAAAAAAATAAGAAATATAAATTTTACTAAATCATAAACTACCTGCGTTGATATGGAAATAATTTGATGATATTCCAAACTTCTTCTGCAATACAGCAATTACAATCCATGAACGATAATGATGGTAAAATAACTTCATCCAGTAAAGTTATAATATCATAGTATAAATTGTCACCAAGCACAGTAGGACCTTGTCCATCTGCTCCACACTGAGAAGAAAAATAGTACTTATACATAAAATATTTTCTAAAGAGAAGACTATCAAATTGATAACATAATTTCAATTTCAGGGCCAAAATATGGGCAATACATATTTAGCAATGTCTTTTTCTATCATTATAATAGGTCCTTCAATGTTATGGCATTAGGATATTAGTGTGGTATAAATCTACAATAGAACAACTACAATATGTTGTCTCCACATTTAAGAAGCTTAATAATGAAGAACATTGATCAGTATCACAAAAGGTACACTTAAAAAGTGCTTTATGTAAAAAATTAGCAGTATATATATAAATTAATGAAAGGTATGTAACGCGACGAAGTCACACGCATTGGATATTAGGATAGTAAATGAGGGAGAAAGATAGGAAATACGCTTTGAAACATATGTTTGGCACAGAATTATGCTCATAGAAAGACATTGTCAAGCATAGAGAAGAAAGGAAGAAAGACTGAAAATATTCGGCGCCGCCAGGACTAGAACCTGGATCGTCACAGAGCCTCCGCTGTAGCTGCAGAGCGCCTTGACCATTAGGCTACGTCGCTGGTGCATCGAAGATAGTCAGTCTTGTAGGATATATATACGATAGAGTACTTGAATTTTCGGAGGACATTTCCAGTGATTGGCTAGCCGACGACTGTACTCTAAACCTCACAATGTGTCTACCATCTATGAACCTCAGGTTAGTCACCTACTTTCTATCTCTCTTGTTAATTGATATATTCCTCCAATATTCTTTTATATTAACTTGCTAATCACAGTATGTTCACTTTACTTTGATAACATAGGCTAAACAATTTGTCTCTCTCCAGTAGTCATTATACAATTTAAAAAGTACACATGATTTTAATGGCATACATCCTACCTCAGTAAGAGCTGCTTTGCACAGGCGCAGAATTTTATACATGAGTACAGGATCATGATGAAGTGATGGCCCAAGAGCAAGAAGCATAGGTATCACTGTATTTCGCAGTTCCAGTAGTGTAGTAGCAGGTTGTGGTGCTAGTTTGTTAATAGGAACAGATACAGGATGGCCCTTAATTTTTGTAGCTAATCCACACTTCCTGCAAAATATCAAACAGATTACAACTATTATTAAACTTACTATGAACAATGAAACTGTTTTCAATCAAATAATTACATGTGTTAAGTTCTTGTTTAGAAAAAAGTAGAATGTAAACAAATTTAAATATACAAAAACAAGAAGTGTTTAAGCTGCCAAGTTATATATCTGTATAAATGTGCATTCTCACCTTTCTCCCATATTTTTATCACTCATCACTATCCAATTTTCCATGTGACTTCAAATATCTATTTGAGTAGGAAAGAGAGACAGAAAATTTTTGAAAGGCTGAGATCCCTTAAAAAAATCTAAGAACCTGGAATCCTGAGTCACCCAATTGTTGAAAGTTACAACTCCTCCACTGAAAGGATATCTGCTTTGGTGAATGATTCTCTCTTACCAAAAGTAGAAAACATTCGTTCATTTTAGAAACCAAACATTTCTTCTGCAGCCTCTATGAAATTCCAAAATTGCTGCCACAAATATCCACCACACCAGTCGCTTGTCTCCAAATTCCTTCCCATTCATAACTTTATGAATGTCCTAATCCAGTGCAGCCTTATAAAAATTCATTTATATTCCAAAACAATATTTATCACTGCTATGGGCACTCGAATGGTTCCCTCCTATGCCAATCTGTTCATGGTTAACTGGTGCAGCAACATTTCCCTCACCATAGTTCAGGTAAATAGATGATACTTTTGTTCTACGGACCCACAGGCCAGGTGCCTAAATTCCTGGACTACTAAACTACTTTCTCTGATTGACTCACTGGACTGCAATCAAATGAAAAATGGGCATATATTGAGAATCATAAAGACAAAATTGTGGGTTGGTCCCAACAAACATCACCCACAAAACAAAATCACTTCAGATGGAAGATGATGATGTGCATTTGGTGGGAACAGCAGGGTATTGCCTACTACAAACTGTTGAAACTGAGAGAAACTGTCAATGCCTACCGCTACCACCAACACATAAAATTGTACCATGCTCTGTATATTATCAGCAAAGACAACAATGCACCATAGCACATGTCAGCAATAACCTCAAATTACTTGGAGGTACTCTACTTGGAAGAGCTACCTCAAACAGTTTATTCACCAGACCTGGCTGCTTCTGACTACCGCCTTGTTTTGTCTATAGGTGACGCAGGAGTAGCACTTTAATTCTTACAAAGACATCTGAAATGGCTCAATGAGTAGAAAGAGAATTAACTTTTTTCATGTAGTATCCACAAATTGCCTGAGAGATGCGAAAAGTGTGTAGCTACCAAGGGCCAATGCTTATACTTTTTTTTTTTGCTTTGTATGTTTTTCTTACTAAAAAAAATTAATTAGTAATCAATGACACTGTATGCTAACAGTATCAAAACAGTGATAATATAATGGAGTATTGTTAATATTAAAACTCGGGTTTGAGAGATACACAAGTTAAAGAAAATCAGATGAAATAACAAAACTTTTTTTACAATATTATCCTGTCATTTTTATTTACCTTTAATAACTAAAATTTGATTCATTACAAAAAATACTTTGAAAATAAACAGAGCATAATACAACAATTACTCACCTACGATAAACAGGTTCCATAAGAGAATGTAACAGCTGACACAAAGCACGTGCAACTGGAGGCTGTTCAACAGCACAATGCTCAGGAAGTTTTTTGGCCAACTGTTCAGCATGAGTCCAATCACCAATATTCAACAAAGCTTCGCATAGGCCAAATTTCTGATTCGTTGCATACTGATAAAATTATAAAAAGGTAATGGTTAAATTATTTGACAAAAAATAACTTTCTTGGCAAAGTAAACCAACATTTCAGTTTAATAATAACTTCAATCTAAATTTAAATGGTAGAGTAGATACTTTGAACTGGATGGTGATTTCTAGATAATGATGGAAAATAATAATGGTTCATTTTTTGACAAAAACCTCTTAATATACACAAACTTCCTAGATTAAGTGAAGCCATTAAATGTCTCCTACATACTTCATTTAAGGCAAAACTCTGGATATGATAACTTTTTAAATTCATAAATCTGTTAAACTTCATGTATATTACTTTAATTTCAGTCTCTGTTACCTTTAAACAGATATAATATTTGTGAGATCTGAACAATTGTAGATGAGGCAAAGTGACATTCTAAAATATCCAAATTCTTTTCTGACAAATATTGGAATTTTAAAGCAATTAAACCCATCAATTGAAATTTCCCTTCATAATGTTTATTAATCCAAAGAGATTAAGAATTCTTCTGCCAGATTCCCCTATTCCAAGTGGCAAATTGCTGATTGCAAGAATGAATAATGAATGACACATCACTTCAAATTAATTATGAGATAATTCCTTGTCATGATAAGAAACTCAACCTTTGATAACAATTTTATGAAAGTGTCTTCTAGCACTAGGTTATAAAAGTAGGCTTGTATGATGCAGACTACCAACACAATGCACACAATGATTTGTTTAGGGAGTAGCTCCTTGATTGAAGAATCTTGACAGCAGCCTTCTTGCTGTGCTCTCAAATATATGTTTTCATGTCTATTAAACCATCAACTTTTAGTCTCTCTGAATTGATTTGATTTTGTGATTTTGGTGTAAATAAAACTAATAAACAGACACTGTTTTCACATGCATTATTTATCTTTTGTCCATAAACAATATTAATCATTAAATTATATGTAAGTGAAAGATAAAAGACTTTAACATGAACTAAAATTCTATTTCTGTATTGCAATTGTAATTTTGTCTAAATATATAGTAAATACATCACAACCTCACCTTTTCTTGAACATTTTCCTTTTCTTCAATGGTTTCCTCCTTTTCCTTATCTTTAGTTGACACTATGTTTAATTTCCGTATGTATTCTCTTGCCTCTTTCATATCTTTCTCCCATTCTTTATAAATTACTTTATCATCAGGAGTTAACTATGAATTCAAAAGAAACCAGGGAATTACATAAAAATGATATGTAGTACATAACCATATTTATGTAAAGCGCACATCAATTAACTAAATTCAGTTATAAATGTGAAAGACTGAAATACACCCCTTACATTTATGCCATTATTCTCTAAAAAAGTTATGCTCGCATATGTAGTTTTATATAGAACATGAAATTATTTTTTAAATTTATGGTACAATGATTTAACAAGAAAGGATATCTGAATTATTATGATATTTGAACCACGTAAAAGAGTTAATTATGCTTACAGAAGTGAATGAAAGTTAATAATTTTGGTCATTCAAAATTTTATTAGAAACATGTTCAAAGTTTGGATGCATATTAATTACCCAACAATAGATGTCATCCAGTGCAATGATATCATACTGCAACATCAGAGCAGTAACAAGGTAGAGAGATTTAGGTGTTGTTTCTTCAGAGTTATTTTGATAGAAACAATACTTAGAGCCAAGAACCTCACACAATATTTTAGGGTCTGACATGTAGGTTCTCAAAAGAGGTATAAAAAAGTCATGATCTGGGTGGCACTCAAAACTCTCAAGTATTATATCCAAAACCCTATTTGGATCTAAATTAAAACAGCCTGCAAATATTTAATAAGTTATTACAAAAATTTTAAATTATTACATATAGTCAATTTAAAACAAATACAAGCATAATATAAAATAAACACAAAGGCACAACAATAAAATAATTAAAATTTTCAATGAATACTGAGCAAAAGAAAACATTATTTCACATAGCTCTGTCTAAATAGAAATTTCATTTTTCTAATATCTAATAGTATTTTTGATATGACATAAGTGTGACGAATAAAATAATTTAAAAATAAAGCAATTATTTACATTTTAGACTCTTTGCATTAATGAATTATATAAGAAAGTGTATATTTACATGGAAAATGTATTCATCAATATCAATATTACCATCAATATACATAATGAAACTCATACATATTTATCATAAGATTCAGTTTCTTGGAAGAATTATTTACCAAATTAAGCAATATTTAGTATTGGAGCTGTTTATTTAATTTGGAAGGTATAAAAGTACAATTTGATAAAGTAATGGTACAAGTTAAGTGGTATGATTTCAAAAAATTGGCTATTCTATTCTCTAGAAAGTAAAAATAACTGAGCTCCCTGTGTGACATTGAGTATTGGGTCAAAAGTGATGATTTGCCAAATGGGATTGTAAGAGATTCAAAAATATGTACAGACAAATTTGCAGCAATTTTAGAAATAGAGACATTTTCTAAAAATTTAAAAACTAATTTTGAATCATTAAATATGTTTATTTCTAAATATTTTCAAATTATTCATAAAGAAAATGATCCCACAAAGACTATCAAAGGTAACTCTTAATGTACAAATTAATTAGGAAAACAAGGATAAATATCAAACTATCTTACCAATAAGAGACTTTATAACTTCTAAAATATTTTTCGATGTTACATTCCCAGAGATTTCTTGATTGAGTTCAGTAATCAGTTTTGCATATCCCTCACTTTCTTCTCGAAACAAGTTAAATTTACGTTGTTTATAGCTGCAAATTAAAATAATTTAAGAACAAGGTAACAAATATGCTATTATACTTAAAATAGAAGTCAGTATCAGATCTTATCAGCAAAACTTACATTAAGGGAATACTAGTACTCAACCTTTAAGCCTAAATAATATCATCATTTATTTATTAATTTATACGTTCCAAAATTTACGAAATGCATAAAGAAATAAGCTCCAACTTCACTAACATTTCTGGCAAACAATTAATTCTCTAAGTGTTTTAACTCACTATTTATTTGTCATGATAAAAATGAAATTTGGGGTTTATGGAAAATAAGAGTAGCAAAATTAAAATAGTGATATTTAGGTACATTTTTCTCAGAATCCATTATGATTTGTTATAATTAGAATTTTGGTTATTAATAATATCTTTATGGAAAATTAAACAATTTTTTATACATAACTAATAATTTAATTAATCAGTCGACTGAGTCACCAGCTAGTTGTAATTGGAAATGTCTTCCTAACATTCTGATGAATGGGGCAGTGCCTCTGAAAATTTAAAGAACTCCAAACCTACCCGTCATATGTGAACCTCAGGTAAGTTACCTACTTTCTCTCTCTCTCTTTCCTTATACATACACACAAGAAGTTCAATTAAAATTTAAATTCGTGTGTAATTGATTTCACATACAACTAGAATTTTCACCTACTTTACATTTATACTTACTATAGCTTAGTTTTAACTTTGATAAACTTTGTATAAAAACTTCGGTTTTTTAATATTCCTACATCTTGGAGTGAATCAATTTCCAGCCGTTCTTTCAGCAACTTTTCTGAGAAAAACTGAAAAACAAATCACTCAAAATAATTATATATATTTTAAGAAAAACACGCATTTCAGATTAATCTAGTACAAATGTAAATGAAAAGTGAATTTCTAACATAAAAATATTTGAAAAACATATCATTCTCTTGCCCAAAATTAAATGTGGCCCAACAATCCAAAAGCCTATATATATATATTACTGAAAGTAAAAACATCTGTTTACTTCAATAACAATAATACTTATTTTTTATGAAAGTCATCTGTTGTGTAAATAAATAACAATGAAATAAAGAATCACTTTTAATTTCGTGGTAAAACAAAGTAATATCTGTGTGCTAACCAATAAGCAACTTGAAGGCAATAAACATTACACACAGAAACTTGAATTAATAGTGCTCATACTTAGCTTAAGCTTACTATACAAGTCACAAAGTACAAATGACAATTATATATTTCACTTTTTATAATTTATAATTTATTGACATTACAAATAAAATTAACATTACAGACATACCTTTTCAGATTCTTTAACTATGAAACAAAACCTTTGTCTTTCTTCTGTATTAGTTTCAGTACATGAAGTTTCTGAGTCTATAATGCTGATAATGTCTAGTATGATGGAAGGAAAATCATTGCGCATAGTCTGAAAATAATCACAGCCTTCAGTAAAAGATAATACACATATACTAAAATAGTACACTTGAACTTGTGTAATTATTGGTGGTCAAATTAGAGGTAGAGGGGATTTAATGTATCTTCACACACACAAAATTCAGGAAACTACAAAATAATTTAAACATTAAATAATAACAGGAAAGAAAGATAGAAGATAGAAAAGGAAGGTTAGCGTGAAGTACTGGTTGAAATTAGTTGCGTTTTAGCAGTGCAAGTTTGACTGGGCTGCAGTGGTTGGTAATCCGTCCAGAGGGGCCTCTTTGTCTGGCCAATGTAAATGGCAGGGCTTAGTGTGCAATAGATTCTGTAGAGTGTATGGGAGGATAATCAGGTTATGTTCTCTTTAATTTTATAGGTTGTGTTCTTGGTACGATTCTGGAAGATAGAGGTGGGTGTTCTTGCCACAAGACTTTGTGGGTGGGGTTTGTAAGGTTGAACCAATATATTGCTGAGATTGGGTGGGCACGTAAACTTAACCCTTGAAAAAGTTGGCAGTATGGCGGAGAAAATGTTCTCGATTTCTGGGTTGGATGGCAGCCCAGTCTAAGAAATGCAAAGAAGAGAATAGTGTTCATGTAGTTCAGGAAAATTGGTTGCTGTTAGGGGAAGACTATGTACGGTTTGTTGGCTGTTTGTTGTACAACAACAGGCTGTCCCAAGTGGCACCTGAAAAGTAAGGGTTCAGTAAAGTATTAGGTAGTTTTATGTTGGCATGTATTTTTAAAGTGTATGTCAACATCTAGGAAGGAGATGTCGGTGGGGAGTAGTACCAAGTGAACTTTACAGGGAATTTAGTGTTAAGGTTGTGTAGAAAGTCAGTGAGGGTCTCTAGTCTATGGGTCCATAGCACGAAAACACTATCTATGAACAGGAATTTGTTATTCCAGGTTGGCATGGGAGGGAGCCACCCGGGTGCCCATAGAAGTGCATTTCTCAGGTAGGAGCCTAACACCTCAAAAAAATTTTAACAACGTCCTGATTTAACATGAAAACTTCAATTTCAGATATCGACCCCTTACACTTTTTCCTTTCCATACCAATTATTTTGACAATGACACATCCTTGTTCACTTATAACACTATAAGTTACATTATTCTCAAAAACAAAATTTACAGACCATAAAAAAAAACTGGTATCTCTATAAAGTAAAATTTTCATACTCTTTTATTTGACTATTATTTGCTTAATCAATAGCCTTAGAGTAAAATAAACAAAAAATGAGTTTTAATTTTGGAATCTACAGTACAAAGCCTCTTAATCAGTCACTACAGAACAGGGCTCTAGGAGGGCTGACGAATTAGCTAGTTAAACCGGTGGAAATTTATGTGACTGTTTCAAAAAAGAGTAACTCTGTACACAAAAAGAGTACACTGTACCCATTATATATTAGAGAAGTCCTGCTTATGGTTATGAACCAAGTTTTTGTTCTCACAATTTAAAGAATTCCATGAGCATTGTCTGTTTCTTCTTTTCCTATTTATAGAAGACCAAATCTCTCATTTCTTTTATAATTAAAACATCAACAGCAGATGATTCACCCTTTGTATATATTTTGCTGCTAAGTAAAGACCTTCCTTTCCCTCCTCATAACATATTTTCCTCTAGACTTTCATGATCCTCTTTTTCAGCGCCTACAGATTCATCCAAGATTCAGCATTCCTCTTCTGTTCCGTCAGTGGAAACCCTATCTTCTTATGTATATCTACTACAGTGCATTTAAAAGGCCACAGATAAAATTACACAATGAATTTATTACATATTCATAACTATATTCAACATCTCAACTTTCAGACAGTCCTGATGTGACTAGTCATGTAGTCGTATCCTGTGACATGTTTATATTTCTGCCACACTCAGCTGAGCAGCCAGTTAAATTGGTGGCAGACAGAAGTAAGGCCAATTAAGAGGGCTTCTACTGTATTTGAAATCGAAGTTAATTTAAAAGTATTAACAAAAGAACAGCAGGTACTTACAACAATTTCTCCTAAAGTAGATACTGTAGCCTCACGCCGAAGAGGTCCCTTTATTCCATGCCAGATCAGCTCATATAATGCCCTTGTCAAAACTGAAATGATTTTTTGATGGTTAGTTTTGAATATTTTGTAATTATTATTGATAAGAGAAAAAGGCTATTACAAAATTAAACACTGGTACAGAATTTCAAGTCTGAAATTTTAATACAATTGTAACAATGTATTTAATTTTCTGTAATTTAACAATGAAGCAACAAAATAATAAATATAAATTCGAAATTAATTTCGAGTAATAACTTTATTTTCCTGATTATACACACACACACTTGTGTTGATATTGTAGTATTAGGGGAGTCAATAGATGACTTGGAATGGCATGAATGTGGTCATGGAGAAAGAGTTCAATATAAGTATTAATAGAGGGAAAACCAAGGTATGGGAACGTGGTCGTGAAGAAAGAGCTCAATATGAGAATTAATTGAGGGAAAACCAAGTTACTTTCAGCAGGAATATTTTGAAGGACGTTAAGGAATTCTGCTATTTGGGAAGTGTAAGAACTAGGGATGATAGAAGCATAGTAAACATAAAGAGTAAGATAGAACAGACAAGGAAGACTTTCACGAAAAGAGGAATTTACTTATGGGTAACATAAGTAAGAATATTAGGAAATTGTTGCTATAAATGTTTGTATGTAGCGTGGCGTTGTATGGGTGCGAAACATGGATGATGAGTTGTGGAAAGGAAAAGGATAGAAGCCTTAGAAATGTGATGTTATAAGACAATGCTGAAAATCAGGTGGGTGGTTAAAAATCACTAACAAGGAAGTTCTAAACAGAATTGGGGAAGAGCAAACAATATGGAGAACGTTGACCAAGAGAAGGGATAGATTAATAGGCCACGTTTTAAGACATGAGGGTCTTGAAACAATTAGCATTAGATGGAAGTGTGTGGGGTAAGGACAGAAGAGGGAGGCCAAGGATGGAATATGCTTATCAGATTAAGGAAGATGTGGTAGTTATGTGGTAGAAATGAAAAGGCTTGTGCAAGATAGGTTAGCTACAAGGGTTGCATCAGACCAGACTTCGGACTGAATTCCACAACAACCCAGTTATTTCCCAGCCCTCATGTGTAGATAGAATAACTACTGTGAGCAGTATAAAATGTTGAATAGAGATATTAATTTAAAATATCATTACAGCAAAGGTTAAATTTAACATGGTGGTGTTTCTGAATATGTAGTGTCCTGTAGCTTATGGAGGGGGAAAAAGACAGTCCACAAAGTTAACTTGTACAGAGGAAAATGTCCAACACAACCTACAATCTTGAGAGAAAACTTGAATATAAAAAAGACAATAATAATATTTACTTGGTCCAAAAAATACATAAAAATATAACTTACTCAAGTTACTGTTTTCATTTTTCAAAATAGGACTTTCAGCTTCATTTCCAAGATTATCAGAAAAAATCTTGAAACTAAAACAAATAGAAGTATATTTATAAAACTTAATGAGCAATACATAGTCAATATGGAAATATAATCAATTACAAAAGAAAAAATACAGAATAAGACGTATATACTACTTCAAATATTTGAACTATACATATTTCGACAGCTACTGTCACATTCATCCTATTACTTCTTTATATAGCCTTGTCTGTACATACATCAAAGTAATATCAATATATTAAAATCATTGTTCAAACTTCATACATTGGAAGATTGAACTATGGATTTAACATATTGATATTGCCTGAGACATATGTAAACAACAAGGTACCATGTGGCCTATAAAGAAAATGACGTAATAAGATGTACAAGACTAGCTGTTGAAAGTTCCCAAATTTAAGCTAAAATGAAATAAAATTTTTAGAGAGACTGTACCAGTTATTATATACTGAATAATAAAATTTCATATTTATTACATATTAATAAAATAGAATTATTTACAATTTTTTTAAAGAAACTTAATATGTGACGGAAGGATTATCATAAGAAGAAACTCGATTTTCAATTGTGTCAAGTTTGTATTATTCAGAAGTGTATTCAAGTACTCAAGTAATAAATATATTTATTTGAATGGTTACAGTTTGTGACAAACACATTACAATAAAAGGTTTCAAATTCAGCGATATAAAGATTATAAACAAGAATACCACATGCACCTGAAATAAAAATGACTCCACTAATAAATTGGGTTTGTGTTTTATTAAACAACGCATGTAAGTTTAGAACGAAATTAATTTGAGCTGAGCATATTATTTTCACTTATCATGAAAAAAAAGTACACCTGTGCTACATTTTACCATAAGAGGCTTAAACATACTAGATTCTCAAGACAAAACAAATATTAGAGGTATTTCGTACAAAATTCACAATATTTTGATAAGTTCAATTCGCGGTAAGATACTTGTGTAAAAAAAACTGTAACCCGAATATCTGTCAACCGAAAATTAATAATTACTGTCGTGTGCTATATAAAATGCAAATAAAAGAAACTCACAATTCAGTTCTACCGTGCTTTTCCCAATTTTTCCATATATCTGTACACAAACTAAATCCCTCCATATTGCATAACTCACTTAAATGAATTCAAAGAAATAAGTCTGTAAATAATTCCAAAGCTCCTATTAAGTTGAAAATACAAGACACTATGCATAGCTCGCACATATTGAAAATTTTACAATAAACTACTTCAAGATGTTCATCTGTAAATTAATTACCGGAATAATAAGAAATACTATAATGGTTGATATAAAAAGAAAAAATTTAATAACTACTACAAAAATGGTAATAGACGTAGCAATTAATCAAAGTTAAATGCACATTATTGAATTAGTTTCATTCATATATATGATCACAAGTCAATGTAGATATTATAAAATAATAGTAAGAATAAAATCAAGTACTCATAATAGTTTAAATTTTCTTGATAAGTTTTGTCCAGAATATTTATCCTCCTTACTTGAGTCATCAATTTCTTTCCTATTTATTGTTTCATATTTTCAGCTAGTCTACTATACATAATTGCAGCTACAACCTGAGTACAGTTTGTTTTATTTCAGACGTTTCATCGTTGTGCCTTTTATGTATGTTAACTCATTGGCATCTAAAAAGTAGATACCCAATTTACAGTATTCGTTTATTGACAAGATACACATTTCATTCTCACTCATCTATTTTCGATTATAAATATTTGTAATCAGTTGGCTGCTAATACATTTCTTTAGATTGTTAGAATATTTAATTTAATGATGACGTTTATAGTGACCCTGTAAAATAAATCAAAAATATGAAACTAGTGATGCAAAGGAAAAAATTTCGGGGCGAAAGCATTGAAATTATTTTTTAGATTTGAATGAAATAAGTTAGAAACCGTTTTCTTTAGGCTTCAACTAGAAAGCGCTCATTAGAACAAGATAAGACATGGAATAATGAAGATATAGAAAAATATTCACTTCTACATCAGAACCATCCGGAATTGGAATAGCCTGTCTGCAAACATGCTAGCAGCGTACAAACAAGATAAAAAACAACGCAAATGTTAAAATTTAGTTTCATATGTAAGGCGTTATGAAAAGAAGGGCAGACGCAATTTATATATAAATAAAAATTACAGCTATTCAGAATTTTTTTTAATTAATATTAATCAGTACTAAATAAATGTAGACGAAACGTCGTTATTACATTAAATAAATATTAATTATTTATACTGAACTGCCATATTGTTGATTTGTTAAACTTCTTTGCTGACAAATTGGCTCTATTTATTATTTATTTACACAAATATATTTATTACGTATATTAAATAAATTGTAATTAAAAATTTTTGCTGACAAATAGGTTGTCCTTTTTATTTTTTATACTGAATTGTCATATTATTGATTTATTGACGCCGTTTACAGTTTTATTTCATTAAGACTATATATATATATATAGTGATAAAAAACGCGGATTTTGTGGTATTGTGGCGTTATGAGGCGCAATTCGGCCAACAACAATGTCTAGTCGGCTGAAAGATGGTGATTCCCCGCGGGAGACTCCCGCTGAGCGTGTGTTAAAAAACGATGGTGAACCCCCGCGGGAGATTCCCGCCGAGCGTGTGTAAAAAATGAGGGCGGCGAACCCCGAAATTTTGTGAAATGAACTGGCGGGGAACCCCGGAATTTTGTAAGGGACCTGAGGCGGGGAGCCCCGGAGTTTTATGAAATAGACCTATGGCGGGGAATTCCCGTCGGAGGATTTAAAAAGGGGAGCCGATGGGTGGCTCGGAATCAGAAGTGAAACGAGTTGAGGAGAGGAAAGACGTGGTCCGAGCAGAAGGAGAAGTGAGACGAGTTGAGGAGAGGAAAGACGTGGTCCGAGCAGACCAGAAGTCAGACGAGTTGAGGAGAGGACGGACGATAGCAGATGCTGTGAGAGCAGACGTGTCCAGACGTGATCAGATGCTGTGAGAGGTGGGCAGAGACGTTAGATGTTTCGAGGAAGCAGATGAGTTGCGGATCTGGTTCCTTCTACCTTCATCGATAAAAATCCTGCAAGACGCCAGAGAGACGCGGAAACATTCGTGAGGTGGATGATTGTAGGCCCAGTAATTGTAAGTAAGTTATTTTAAAAAAAAGCTGTGAAACTTGCTCATTGCTCTGGTTAAATAATATTTAATGATTTTTTTTCTATTTTCAGTTACTGCATACTCCATCTCTCGAGAGACCCAAAATCCCCTGAGATTAAGCCCATGTAATCACTTTAAATTAATAAATGAAAATTTTTAAAATTGATTATAATTTGTTCTATTGATTAATTAATGTTTTATACCCTATAAAGTATATTACAATATATACATATATATATATATATATAGTTTTTTATAAAACGTTCCCTCTCATGCCCCCTCATTTAAATCAGGTTCTTGTTGTATACACAGACGACTGCTAATGTAAAAATGTTATATGTGAATATGTTTATTAGCCGTAGTTTATATTGAAATTAAATAAATTAATTATATATTGTGTACATTCATAGTATATTTTAAACATTATAAAAATCTGGCAATTAATATCATTTAAATAGATGGTCTTCCATTTGATACCAATATTTTATAAAAGAATATACATTATCTCTAACTTGTATACAAAAACCTGAAGAGCCGACTAAAGTTTACATTCTCCTCCAACATTTTCGAATAGAAAATGACATATTTTTAACCAAAGACGAATTGAGCATCCCTCCTTCAAAACCAGGCGAAGAAGAGCCTAGTTTTCCTATTGTGTTAGTGGGCGATGAAGCATTTTCCCGTTTCATACCATGTAATGAGTCCTTATGCAAGTAAAAACTCATGAATTAACAAAGAAAGAAGGTTTATTGAATGTTCATTTGATATTCTGGCAAATAAATTACGTATTCTACATAGAACATAGATATGGTTTTCGCCATAAATATTGTCAAGGCATGAGTCATTTTACATAATTTTGTAAGGAGGGATGGATTCAAATTTCGTCATACCCTATACCGTGGTTTAGATGATTGTCCTGCTGATGACAATTATCTTATGCCTAGAGTTTGCAATTATTTGCGAGACCATTTGGCAAATTATTTTGAAGGGCTGGTGCGATATCTTGGCAAGAGTCAAGCATCTAGTCTAAGAGGATCTACGTAAACATAATATATATAAACTTTTTCTGTTTGTTGCTGTGTTGGTAATTGCAGTGTTCCTTATAATTCTTTTTGCAGCATGTGTTTTACTTTTGTAGGAGTTTTATCCATAATTTTTTTAATAAAATATTTGTTAAAAAGATTTTGTTTGGGTCAATTTAAATAACCCTTAACAATAGCAATAGCAAAAATAATAAAAAAGTATATTTCTATTTCTTACCCACTTTCGTTTGCCTCTGACACTTCTGCACCCGTTCGTACTGATCGTTTGCCACCTCCATCCAAGCTTATTTCGTTACCGAGTTCTTTGCAGCTCATGTTCCATATCTTGGGACTTTTCTCCTCAGAAATAATTAATTTCCCGCTGTTGAAAAAACTTATTGCGCGAAAGTAAAATCTATCGGTGACTTTGACTACCGTCTGAATGAAATTGTGAGGCTCTATATAAACCAGATGGAATGGGGGCATCTGCTGATTAGTAATTTTGAGAAAGTCAGGAGATGACAACTGCGTCCTCTCTTACCTCCAAATCACGCTTATTCAAGTCAAGGCTGTCTTTTCCCCGTCTGAACGACCACCATAATCTCAAAGAGATCGGCATGTTGCTGTTCTTCCCCGTTGACCAGGCTATGCAGGCTATAGACTACCGGCAGAACGGACCCTCGAATCGTTTGAAGGAATAAAAATAAAAACTCTTGTTTGGCTGCAGTGGTTAATATAATTATATAATATAATTGATAGATTTTCAGTGATATTTTATCACTATATTATGAACTTACAATAAAAATTTTGATCAATTTTTAAATAACATGCTGTGATGCCGTTTTTCGATAATAAACTAAAATTAGCAGCTTTATTTTTTCTGCATCCCATTAAAGTAAACAGAAAATTTTATTGATCGAAACTTTTGTTTTTCCACTCTCGTTCTCAATTTAACAATTCAAATAAAATCTGAGTTTTAACCAAAGAGTATATACTTGTAAACAGTCTGCTATAATGTTTGTTTTGAATACCAGTTCCAGTTTGTATTGTGTATATAAGTTTTGTTACATGAATATTTGAATTTTTTAAAAAAATTAACAACTACAGAAATATACCGATGAATAATAATTTTACTTAGAAAATATAAAAGTTGAAGTATTGAACATTCTTGTTTTATGTAAAGAGTTCATGAAGAAGTAGACACTTTCTGAAACGAAGAGAATTTTTATGAAATATAAAATGTCTTGCAGTAGTACCGGTAGTTATAAAAGTAATAGAAAAACAAGTCGCAAGCAAAGTAGATATTCAAACCTGTTATTCAGTGAAATGAGCATAAAATGTAGTGACACTCCCTCTATTGTAAGCATAAAAGAAAAATTAATTTCAATTTACTACGTATTGTTAATTATTATTTAATATTAATCCATATTTAATTTTTTTAGGTATTGCATAGACAATAGTCAAGTTTTGTAAATACCATATATTTGTTAAAATAAGTGTAAAAAAGGTTATTGCTATATTGTTACATAATAATACAATGTTTCATGTACACCATTTGTGCTCTTGATATCCAATAAATGTTTCCACTTAATCACTCTCGTGTCACCTCTGATTTTTTACCTCTGTTACCATTCACTCAACATTTATTAACAGGATCCCAGTGGATGTATTACTAAACAGTTGAGAGCCCCCTAAAATAATTTCTTATTAGTATTTATTTCTTAAATATTCCTTTGATGTATGTAAGTTTGATATACATTTAACATACGATTTGCAGATTAAGTGTTTCGGCATATTTAATATTTAAGTAAACAATTTATAGCTACATAAATAATGTTTTAATTGTTATAATGTATAATATTTGTCAAGTTTTTGTGTATAATCTCATTTATACAGTACGTATCAGAAACAAATACACAAAATTAAAGTGGGTTAGAGGGATTTAATACAAATATTTTCCCCTTTAGGCATTTTTGTCCAGAAACACTTTGTTACCATTTTAAAAAAGAAAACTGAGAAATAGAATTTGAAAACTGTGCCTCCTGCCACCACTACCATCTTTTGTCGTCAGTCCTGCAGAAAATTATATTGTTGATAATTGATATTTGCATAATTTTCTTAATAAACAATTTTCTGACAGGTGGAAAGGAAGGGCGGTACTGAATTCATGGCTACCATACTCGCCAGTTCTGACTAGCTTAGATTTCTTTTTCTGAGGCCATCTGGGAACACTTTACGTTGGAAGGTCTGTAAAAAATGATGCAGACCTTTGTCATGGAATTGTGACTGCAGTACAAGAAGTTGGTGGTATGCCAGGAATCTTCAAGAGAGTCAGGTAATCAATGATTCGTCGTTGTGAACTTAGGGTAACTCTGAGTCTAAAGTATTCATTTATTTGTCTGATATATAGTTCAGTAACAAAGTGCTTCTGACCAAGATGGAAAATGTTTGTATTGACCCCTTTACCCCCCCCCCCTTTTAGTTTGTGTATTTCTGTTCACTCTGTATAAATAATAACATTCTAGAATGTTTTCGTCAGTTATAATGTATCCAATTATTTTTATCATTATTGTATTCTCAACTAATGTTTTTCCGTTACACACAATTTGGCACCATTTTAAGTATTTAAATAGTCATTATGTTTATTATGTTTTTCGTTTTTATCTGAAGTGTATCATTGTTGTGTGGTATGCACAACCTGGTATTCAGGTAACATCAGTAATATTGGATGTAATTTCTTCAAAAATCATCAAATTGTACATCATTAATGTGTGAGTTGTGGAATTTACGTTTTCAGTTTTATTTATAACAGTCAACATCATAGAGTGTATTATAAGCATAATTTTATCTTCTATAAAAGTTATTGGTTTTGCTTAAGATATCCTCTTTTTGTTACAAACAAAAGTGATTTATATTAATTATTAAATAAGTTTTCTTAAATATTATTTTTTATATGCTCTGTATAAATAATTATTTTCAGAATATTTTTGTGGGAAATGCTGGTTTAGTATCTGGCATATATCAAGAGGATCTTCTAAATATTTTTATTCCATATGGACCTGTTAAAAAAGTTATTATGTTACCAGGAAAATCGTACTCCTTTTTGGTGTTCAAAGAAATTGAAGATGCGAAAGATGCATACCAAGCAGTTCATGGGAAAAAGCTAAAGGAAAATATGAATGTTTTGTATTTATCATATGTTGAGACAGGTATTAATAAATTATGTATTATTTTAAAAGTTTGCGATTATAAAAGGAGCTGATAAAACATTTTATGCTTTGTCTACTTGTTTGTAGTCATTGAGATTTTCAATGCTTAAAAATACTCTGTGTAAATAGTTAAAGTTTTAGCAGTCTAAATATTTATTGACTTGATATATGAAACTATTTGGAGTATAAAATATTTCTGACATTGTGATCTTATTTCATTTTAAGTACAACCTAAAACTAATTATATCACACTGCTTCCACTGCCGCCACCAGTATTTTGGGACACATTTACTGTGGGCTTTGGTTTTGAATATTTGTTAACTGTATAAATAAGGAAACATGAGAATTTACTCTTCAGAAACTACACCAGGAAAGCCTTCAATCTTTAATTAATAAAAGTTTGTTTTTGTAGCCTGGTTTACTTATAGCCTTTTTTCTGGATAAGTGTTCCTCAAGCTCGACCAATGGAGTGGTCAACATTAATTTAATATTTGAATTAATGAAAATATTATTTCAAAATCATTGGATGTTTCTTAAAAAATCCTTCTGTGAATGTACTGTTCTGTTAGCATTCCTGTGTTTTTTAAATTTTCTCTTTTACCTTTTAAGTGCCTGTTACATTTTATTACTTATTGAAAATTTATTACAGTGAAAATTATTTGTGTTGCAATTAAAGAAAAACTACCTTCAAAAAATAATTAACAATCAATTATAATATACCTCTGCTAAAGTGGTTAACATTTTGAAGGATCAGTTATTACTAATTACCCTAATATTCAAAATTACAGTTCCAGAAGTAAACACTTCTTGGGATTATGATCAGTTGCCACCAGGTTTAACGATAATTGAAGATTTTGTCAATTTTAATGAAGAAGCAATGCTTTTGGATTCAGTTCAATGGGGTAATGGAGAGTCATCTGAAGGTATGTATTCTGTAACAGAAAAATGAGTATTGCAAAAGCATTTTTATTGCACATTTTAAGTAATTGCGAGACAGTAAAATCAGCTAATATTTTAAAATGATTTTTCATGTTCTTATGGTGGATTTTTATTGTTAAACCGTATAATTAATTGGCATATTACTTATTCAATTAAATTTACCATTTGATTAAGTGGTTTCAATACTATTCACTTTAAAACAATACTGTTTAAAGTGGCTGGTTTATTATATTTTATGTAATCTGTTAAATTATATATAATAGCTCACACAGATTATTTTTTTAGGTAAACTTCTGAAGCACAGGAATGTTAAACACTATGGATATGAGTTTAGATATGACATCAACAATGTAAGGAAAGATAAACCTATGACCGAACAAATCCCTGCTGAATGTGATTTCCTTTTTCAAAGGCTCAGAAACAAATATCCTTTGCCACATGCTTCTTCCCCTAACCAACTTACTGTTAATGAATACCTGCCAGGTCAAGGTAATTAATTACAAATTAATTTCGGAATATATAAAAATTGTATTTAATATTGATTTTATTGTTTACCAAAGGGATTCCTTCACACATAGACACACACAGTGCCTTTGAGGACTGCATCCTGTCCCTCTCTCTTGGTTCTGCAGTTGTAATGGATTTCAAACATAAAGACGGCCACTACAGACCTGTTTTATTACCACAGCGTTCCTTGTTGATAATGTCTGCAGATAGTCGGTATGTGCTGCAGATAATTTGCTAAATGTTTTTAATTTTAAGTCTTGGTACTTGTTTTCTTAAATCAGATTGTGCCTTATTATTAGAAACAAAATATCAACAGAAGAAAAAGTTATTAACTTATGCTTTGGTGGTGAAAAAAGGAATTTACATTTCTTTTACCATTAACATCATTCACCTGTATGAACCCAAGCTACAATAATATATTTTTTAGAGTGATCCGCCTTTCCTGTTGGATAAATTCAGTAATTATTTCTTAGTATTATAAATTGAGCTACATAGACTTGTGGGTCAAACATTATTTAGATATAGTTTCAACATTTGACAATCATGTCTACTCTGATACTTCTAGATCAAACATCTAGCCAGATGTAACAGTAAGTTAACCTCTTTATAAACAGAAGAGTTATGTATTAGAGGACGAAGACTTTCTGGTGAATCTGTTTCAAATACAGTTCTTGGGTTTCAACCCATGCCAATGTTTCATTCAGCATTTTGATGCCAAGCTTTTCCATTGTTTTCAGGTTGACTGTCAACCTGACAATGATTGCAGAGCTTTCCATCAAACATTGGCTCAGGTTAAAACCCTAGGATTTTATTTGGAGTAGGGTTGTGGACCTGTATTAAAACAACATTAAGTGGATAATTGAATATTAGGCTACCAGCCAGGAGCTGTATTTATTAATATATTTGTCCTGTCTCTGGCCTCATTGCCAAATCAAAACCTGCTACTCCAGGATACAATAATTAACTTTTTTAATTATGAAATACTTTGAATTGAAACCTGTTTATATAGCTATTAAGGGTTTAATAATTGCATTCTCAAGAAAAAAAAATTCCTACACAAAATAATGAAATTTGGGCTTTAGGTATTCATGGAAACATGGTATAACTCCCAGAAAAATGGATATTGTACCAGGAGCAGATGGCGGTTTGACTGTTATGAAACGAGGAACAAGGATATCATTCACATTTCGCTGGGTGTTAAATGGAGAGTGCAAATGCAATTATTTTGAGTTTTGTGACTCTTACAAAAAGTTAAAAGAACGTGATCATCATATTAAAAATGAAGCCACAGCTGAAGTGCTAGAAAAGCTTCATGTCCACCAGGTAACATCAATTATAAATGGTAATGAAACTTGACATTTTGTTATGAAAATGAAGATAATCAGTTGCTTAAGCTTTTAATGAAATCATTCATGGGTGAATAGTGTATAGTCCAGTTTAGTATTATTTTCAAATACTCAAAATGTTTTCCTCACTTGCCAGACCCACTCATGTATGTATTGACACATGAAATTATCACATCATGTGACATTTAATTACATTATTTTTTATAAGATATGAAAAAATCGTCATCCATAAATAGTAGCATAACAAAAACTACTCTCTTTCATATACTGTAGGTTTATGAAGAAATTGCCCATCATTTCAGTGACACTCGCCACAAACCATGGCCAAAAATATTAGAATTTGTTCAGTCTTTGCCATTGGGATCCCTTCTTGTTGATATTGGCTGTGGAAATGGGAAGTACTTTGGCTTCAACAATAGCATTTACCAAGTGAGTATTGTATATTTGACTTTTGTGTTTCATTTGTTGATAAACTATAATATTATATTCTCACCAAATATGTACTTTTGTTATTGATATTTTACAGATTGGATGTGATCGTAGTTCTAACTTAACAGAAGTTTGCAATTCTAGAGGATTCCAAGTTTTTAAGTGTAATTGTCTGTATGTACCTTTGAATTCTAATACAGTGGATGCTTGTCTCAGTATTGCTGTAATTCATCACCTTGCTACTAAAGTATGCATTAAATATGTTTTTACAATGTATTATAAGGCTAATTATTTTATTACAAAAAAGTATCTGTAACGTGTAAGATTCCTATGATAATTTTGTCATAGTTGCTGAACTTTTACCAAAACAATATAACACCCTGTCTTTTACATTTTGTAGGTTAACTGTTGATTCTTTTATGATTGTAGTTTATTTATGCCAAGTCTTAGATAAGTAATTTATTAATTATATCATGAAGACCTATATTTGCATTTGAAAGTACTTGAAAATATTTACCAACAGTTCTGAATGATAAAATGTTAATGTTTTATTTCCAGGAACGTAGAATGAAAGCAATTAGTGAGATTGTGAGGATTTTACGAATAAATGGAAAAGCAATTATATATGTTTGGGCAAAAAATCAAGAACATCAAAAGATTTCATCTAGTTACTTAAAACAGAATAAAAAAAATAGATCAAATGATTCTAAGGTAACTGGTGAACTTAAAGATGAAAATAACTATCAGTTATACTGTGTGAATTGTCAAGAAAATAAAGTAGCATCTATGGAATTAGATAAAAATATACCAGATGCGAAAAATTGTCTAGAATGTTCTTCTATGGCATCTGCAATAGTAACTGATAACTCTGATGCCAGTAAAACTGGAAGACATCCTTTAATGTATGATGAAACAAAGATTCCTTCCCAAATATTACCTAATGAAGCAGATAAAGAAGGCCATGTTACCACTCATACAACCAAAGGAATCTTATCACTCCCTGTTCATACTAATAGAACCCAGTTTCAGTACCAAGACCTTCTTGTACCATGGAAAATAAAAAACAACCAACATTTCAAAACCAAACCTTTATCAGAAGAAAATTCAAGCACTTCCACTGAAAATGATTATCCTGTTTATTACAGGTACTATCATGTATTTGAAGAAGGTGAACTTGAAGAGATGTGTAGTCAATTGCAAGAGGCAAAAGTACTTAATAGTTATTATGACCAAGGAAACTGGTGTGTGATTATTGAAAAGGTTCCATATGTTGAAAAAATTGGACTTTAATAGTGGAGTCTATATGTAAAACTTGTTTTTGTAATTTGAATTTTATTTTTTATATAAAATGTTTCAATTTTATTATACATCGCTAAATGTTTTCAGTGTGTTAATATAAAATAATATATTGCCACAATTAAACAGTCCTTTTAATGGGCCAATTTATTCATATCATGTGTTCCATAGCATCTAATATCATTGTACATCAATATGATTCATAACACGGTGAGTAACCAACTTCTGGACTTGTTCTCTCACTTTTGATACTTGGGAACCTAAATGGATATATCATATAGAAATAAAAACAAATTCATTTTATTGGAAGATATATGGGGGAGAATTTATAAGTGCCTTTTATACATTAGTTCACAGAATGAGGAAAAAATGGTTAAAGGAATGGTGCAATGGCTGGGGTGTGACAGATTTGGCAATATTTATAAGAAACTTTCATTCACAATTAATGTAGCTGTTTTAACATTTTCTGTCATGAATATTAAAATTTTAATACATTATCATCAATGTTAACTCATCAATCTTTTGTAAATAATTTTGAGGCACTTCAGATCTGATATAAATTTTCATCACATTCCAGTGACCATTGCCTACATGTGTGCTCCAGATTAATATATATGTAGGAAGGTAACTTGTTATTAATATCATTACAAGCAAATGTGTTTTATTAATACATATGTAGCTTTGAATGCATTTCAGCAAGACAACTAATATTGACCACACAGCTCAAGCTTAAAAGTTATATATAATTAATAAGGACAGGAAAGAGAGATAGAAAGTTGGATGTTTATGAACTAACCTAGCCGCACAGCAAATTTTGTCTACTCAGTTGTGGCGAGCCGACCACTGGAAATGTCTTCCCAACATTCTGATGAAGAGGGTGATACCCCCAAAAAAATTAAGAACTTCAAACCCTACATGGTGCCTGCCATCTGTGAACCTCAGGTAAGTCACCAACGTTAAAATTCCCTGTCAAGTTCACTTGGACTTACTCTCCCACTAACATCACCTTCCTCGATGTGGAGATACAACTAAATTCAGGTCTTATTACCACCTCCATCCAGATAAAACCAACTAACACCCTTCAGTACTTCCACTTTTCCAGTTGCCACCCTGAACACACCAAACGATCCCTTCCCTACAGCCTAGCCCTTAGGGGAGCTCACATATGTTCCACTTTGGACAGCCTAGCATCCTATACCGACTGGATATTCAATGCTTTCCATAACAGAAATTTGGTGGTATGTATATGTTAGTATTTACATATTGACACCTTTGAGAATATATGTGTTAGAATGAGTGTATGTCAATATGGGGGTGTTAGTATGCATCTCCCCAGACCCCATCAAGTCCTTGCCTCTTCCCAGACCCTCATCGAGAGAGAAAGTTTGTGACCTGGTGGGGTCCATTGTTTAAGAACTAAGAACTAGCTGCACTACTAGCTTAGTTCTTAAATAATGGACCCAAACACACACAAACAATAAGAAGGTAGTGGGCTATACATTACTTAGTGTGATTCCCAAAGTAAATATAGGTTCAATCACAATAAATTAGCTGGTTTTATTACATTTTAAATAAATAACACATTACATAATTTGATGTCACAAAGTTTGGAAAATTAAATATTGCCATTATAAGTGAGAATATAATAAATACAGTTGAGATATAGTTCTTCCAAATCATTTTAAGTTGAATTACACTGTTACGTATATTTCAAATTTAATATTTCAGTACAAACTTATTTATGGACTAGATTCCAGAAAGAAATTTACGAGTTCTTCAAATTGGTAACAACCTAAAATTCCCAAAAGAAGAGGAACTTTTCCTTTTACATTTATTCCCTTAAATTTGTTTTTATCAATGTAAAGATCAGTCACCATTCCTAAAACACAACGAAAAGAAAATTCATTTTAACACCTATAATAGTTTATTCTAATACTGTAAAAATGTTTTGAAAAACAGGAAAAGACACATATATTGATAACTTAGCTTAAGGGACAATTATTTTCAAGCAATTAATAGTTTTGACTTGAAGTAAAACATATCACTTACCATACAATCTATCGAGTTGTGATGGGTGATGCTTATACTGAGCCAAAATAGCTTTTTCATTTTTTAGTAACTGTTTATATTCAGGAAGCAGAGAGTTTTCTGAATCAGAATCAAATGTCTGCAAATCTTTTAAAGCCTCCAGAATAGAAATTTGTTTAGAAAGCTGGAATTGACTTTCAAGTCTTGGGTGAATAAGGCGCAAAGTATGAGAAACACTATCTTCATTAATTTCTGTAACAGAAAAATTAAAAATATGTTGCCTTAATTATATCCAGATGAAGAAAAAGGGAATCAATTAAAGAAACAACAATATACTACTTCTTATTTTTAGAAAGATATTTTCACAATTTTAGTTATGGAATTGTTACACAATCAAACTTATCACAGTTATCAATTTGAGAACTACTTACCACATAAAATATCCAACTTAATTTTTTTCTTTGTAGCTTCCTTTGTAAGAACATCCTTTAATATGGATATTGTCGACACATTGTCTGACTTAAATTCTGCTTCACCTTTCCTAGAAATAAAAAATATTCACACCAATCAACTTACTTTTTAATTGACCTTTTGTCTTACCTTATGCTCCTACTTCAGGATTTATATCTTATTGCATCACTAACTAGATTGATTAAATTTTATTTTATTTTCCAAGAATTCCTACAAAATGATCATTTGAGAAGAATTCTAATACACTAAATTCACTTGCAATTCTATTTCAAAAATTTATTTTTGTTAAAATTGTTTTTTTTTACAAAAATTATTTCTTACTTAGTATTATAGGCAATTTTATATTATGATGTACCAAGTAAATGCACCTTTAATTCACAAATAAAACTGGTATTTACAATTATTTACTTCTAGTTACATTTTCAATGGCAATAATACTGAAGTTTCAAATAAACTTAATTTTAATTATTAAACTATTAAAAATTCTCCCCATGGAAGGGAGGTTTGCGTGTTCCAATGACCTGGAGAGCTATGTTGGCGGGAGCTTAGACTCCTGGTACAGTCACCCAAGTCAGACAAAGTGCAGCCCACTGGACCTCCAGGTTGGGGGTTGGGGATAAGGGGTAGGGTTGACGACCCTGCCTCAGTAAAACTACATTGTAGTGCAGGTCTCAAAGGAAAAAACAAGGCACACAAAAATGGTTATGAAGATTGAAACCCCACCAGAGGATTGGGGAGAATGGAAGAAAATCGTTGAGTTACAAATTTAATTCAAGTTAATTAATGTTGGTACAAATTAATTAAGGTAACACCTACAGATTGAGTAGTATTATGAATAAAGTACAACTTCTTGGCATGCTTCTTAAATTAATTTAGAGAATATTTTATAAGTAGCCATTACCCATAAGTACATTGTAGCATAGTATCCAAAAAGGTAGAGACAAATGTGAATGTATGTTTCTCCCCAGCAGGTGGCTTGTTGGGTATTTCTGGTAAGCAGAATCCAATCCATGAATGAATCTCAGCAAAACTAAATGGTCCTTTTAATGTAAGGACATTGTATGGCCTAATGAATGGTAAACAAAATTTCTTAAAATATTGTTTGATTCAATGATTAAAATCTGAGATAAAGTTGACATTTAAATAAGTATAATTATTTATATTTATAAACAGGAAAATAACATAATTTTATTTGACTCGCCTTAAATTTATATGACGTATCACTAGGTTTGGGAGTAATGAGCATGTTAAATTATACAGAATAGGGCTGCACGTAACAACATTTAAATTAATTAAATAGCAATAAAATTATATGTGACTTATTGGCCTTATTATTTACAGAAAAATAATTGGTCAAATTTTTATTAAATATATATTGAATTATTTAAATTATATTTTCTGTTTTTGCCCTGGATACAACATACATCATCACCATAAATAATATCACATGTATATAACTACTTGGTTTAGCCACCAATACCACAATTTCAGTAATTTAGGTAAACTGCAAAAGAAGCACATTAACAACTTCATCCTAATAAAAGCAGCTTCTTAATTAATAATAAGTAAAATAGCCTGTAAGTAAACAAAAACTTAATACAATTAAACTATTAACAACCTTTTACAGGCTTTTAGTGTCACTTGTTGCCTCGGAACATGCCAAAACATTGTTACAACTATCAATTGTTTAATTATATATCAACAGATGTTAATTTTAACCATAAAAATTAATAGTTTGTAAAGAACATTTTATTTCTAAATTTTTAATTTAAACAAAATTTATGAATCTCTATTATTTACTGCTTGTGTGAGATGCACGTCTAACATTTCATCCTTCTTAATTTCTTGATTCCAGTTTTAATCATCATGATGAGGTTCCAATTTTAGGAATGAAATGTTGAAAACTACTGTTAATAAAGTTTATATGATATTTTAACAGTATATAGGATGTTTTACTAATTATTGATTTCCAAACAGACAGATATTGTAACTAATTGTATTGTGAAATATTGCATCTATTTTAACATCAGTTTCTTAATTCTTTCATCCCTTTAAATCTCATCCACAATATACATTTGGTATTAATATTTAACTTTTTGTTGCAGTCTTAGAACTGAAACTATTTATTCTTAATAAGAATATTTGTGAAAGCATGTCTTAAAAATATATTGATTAAATAAAATATTTATACGTTCTATAGGAATACGAAAATATTTTTAAGTTACCTAAGATTTTATAGAATATTTATCATATGTCAAGTTTATAATAATTGTATGTTAAACAAATATACTATGTGAATTGTATTTGGCTTTGCTACTTTAAAGGGAGCTTACCGATTCGGATCAAAGTGGTGACATCTTGTATGTAATGATAAAGGCTGTATTTGATATTTTTTAACTTGACAGCTTTTTGGTTGTACCAATGGAGTAATATATACTTGAAGGGTACCATGTTGACCTTCAATTGTACGGATCTTCAGCTCTAGACGATTAATGTTGATCTGGCATCGATATGTTACCAAAAGGTGATTTCCACTCTTCAAAGAAAGTTAATATCACGAGGTTGTTAAACATATATAAATATAATCAACAAATACAAAAATTTATAAATATAATAGGGACCATAAAAGATGACAGTAATGGTATATAACACACACAAAAATGTGATCATATTAAATCTGTTCAGTTTAAATTTCTGAATGTAAAACTGATAATTCTACTTCCAATTAAATAGAATTGAGTTTGAAACTGCAATGATAAATGACTTAAGGAATATTAAATAAAATCAATGCAACGTGCAGCAGTCTGAGAAATCTAAATTGAGAACATGAACCATGGATGATGAAAATAATTCAAGAAATTACCAATAAAATTATATGGGAAAAGAGTGACAACATACAAAAGCAACTTTTGATATAATTTACAAAAAATTCACTGGTATTTTTCTTAAACATATAACTGTTTAAAATGTGTAAAGAACTCATTTATAAGAATTCATACTTGGTATATGAAACATTACTATTTTATTGAATATAATAGTGTTCATACTTTGGAATTGTCACTAAATTTCCATTCATAGCACCATTTTTGAACATTTGTGAACAAAAAAGAAGAAAGTTTGTAAATAAAAAATGTATAGGTAACATACACAATATAATATTTCAAAAATTGTCCACTTATTTAATCATTTATAACCCACGAAGTCAACTTAAAACAGAACTTTAAAACTTTTGATAATAGGTACAGGTTAGACTATTTACCGATGGGTCACATGCGCTGTGGCTTACAACAGCAGAGTTTCTTTCAACATCTACAATATCCAGAGGCACATCACTCTGTAAGAGTATATTATCAATTGCTGTCTGCACTTCCAATGAAAGCAGATAGGATGCATCTTCTTTACATAGGATAATCTAAAAATTAATTCAAATTAGCATTGTTATTACCTAATATAAAAAGAAGCCAAATGACAGACGTTTAACATTAGGTCCAACATTATTTAGCATAAATTAACACTTTCTGGAATCAAACAAGTGCAATTACAACTTTCCAACATCAAAAAAATAAAAAGCAGATTTCTGTAATAACTTGAAAAATATACAAAAAGTAATATAATAAAGAAACCTGAAAATTCTGAACAAATGAGATTTATTATTTTGAAGCATAAATTCAATCTAATATTTCAATTCTATAGACATCTTTGACAAAATTCTAAATAATTATTAGTTGACCCACTTTCTCTAACAGAGGGAGGAAGGCACATAAATATAATTTCTACCTCAATTTCACATAAGCCTCCAATTTATTTCTCCTTCCTTTGCATACCAATTACAATAATAGTAATGATTTGTTCATGAAAATATGGGTTAATGACACAATTTAGCAGAATCTGAAAGCAGGATAATTGTTGTTGCTCTGAGGCATGGAGAAAGTATCAGAAAAACAAATTGTTAAATGTTCATCTGGAAAATTGTCTCTGAATGTGAGTTGTGACCATGATTGTGTTGTCCCTGCTTGGGAAGAACAGAGAAAGGCAAGAGTGGTGCAAGGCGGTAGGAGGTTAATAGTGCACATATTAATGATGAATCATGGTGAGCCTTTCAAATGAACTGTTTATAATATTTGGAAGGCAAGGGCCTGTTCAAACACCTTTCCTGTCTACAGTTAACAAGATTAATGAAAGAATTCTAAAGTAACAACACTGCATACCTTGTCATTAACTGCTATAAATGGGAGGGCAGATAGCGCATCTGTTTTATCTACAGTTGCTGCTTGGTATTTCTCTCGCTCTTTTTTCACTTTCTGTTCAATCTCTTCAATTTCAGAACTGAAATATAAGATTCCATGTCATAAAATAATAATTTGCTGTTCAAACAATAAAGAAATAAATATTTCTAGCAATTATGCAAATACAAAATGTAATTCAAATGTATAATTTTTCAATATATTGAGATGATTAAGAGAAATTATAATCTGTTAACAAATAATTATGGTACAATGTTTCCGGAGTGCTAGAGATCCATCTTCTTTTCATCTTATCCAGTCAGCCAACTCATATTTTTGACATTATCAAATCCAAAAAATTGGGTCACCACTAGTTCTTTTGTCCAGGATATTCTGTTTTGAACACAGGTTTTTCTATGAGCTCTCAAGTAGCTATTGGCAATTCCATATCAATTCATACATGTAATTTAATTATTTATAACAATCTGAGCTCTTTCATTGCTACAGGTTACCTAACTTTTTTATTACCTATCAATATGCACAATTTATACTTCTTAAATACGCCATCATTATTGATACAATTTTTCCCTTAAGTTCACATTTGTGAATACAAAATAACACAAAGTAAAATATAATACAAATCTATAATAAAAGTGCTCTGCAATACATTTCAGTGCCATAACAGTATTCTGTTTCTACCTTAAATGCATTATCTTCAACTTGGCATCCTGTGAAATATTAACAGCTCCTGTAAATGTATCCACACCTACTTTTTTCTCCATTACTTCAGTAGTAAGGCCAAACAGCCAGCCTATACAAACATCTTGCTAATAAATAAACATTTTCCTAATTTGTAATAAGTTTTTGGAGATTGAAGAATTTATTATTTTGTGGGAAACAATATTTTTAAATGAACATTTAAATTTACTTACCTGTGTATGATGTCACAACAATCTCATCAAATCCTGAATTTCCAACTACACCTCCTTGAATTGATGTTATACTTTCATTGCAAGTCTGAAATATACAATTAAATGTAGAACATCATTTTTACTTAAAAAATAAAACAATTCACATGATATTTACATAGGAAAATCTAAGTGTTGTATTTCCCTCTTCTGTTTCATTGTTGAATGAATAAACTTCAATTATACCATCCTGCCTACCAATCAGAAGATCCAGTAGACCATCTCCTGTTATATCATAACAGTCCATACAAACTATGGCACTTTTATTACCAGAATCATTCAAAATCCATGTATGACCAAAGTCAGATCTGTAACAAATGATAGGAAGTTGGAAAACAATTATCAACATTTAATAAAGTCATCAGATTATGGGAACAACAGTTTCATTCTGAAAATGATTCATATCCTTTGTTGTACTATTTATTGAATTGAAAGAAAACTTCCCTTTTTTACTTTAAATAGAAGAGTCTGATAGTTTTTGAGCATACTAGTTTAGTTTTTAACCTATCCCTCAATTTTTAAGCCAGTCTTAACAAGACAAGCCAGACAGACTATACTAAGCAGATGCATGGCGAGGGTGGGGAACTCAAGAAGTGATAGCTTAAAATTCACAGACAGAGAGAAAGAAACTCGTTAGCATACTCTGTATGCTAGTCCATTGATATTATGGTAAAGGTTTTCTCAGAAGATGAACGTGATGAGAGAGAAAATTTGAAGGTCAAACAGAAGGAAAACATAATAAATTAAAGCTTTGTAAGTAGAAATTGGCAATTGCAATCTCTTTTAAATCAAGATATAACAGTAAGTCAATATATATATATATAATTTATTTACTTTCCAATTTGAACAAGACCAACTCTTCCATCTGTTGTTCCATATAAAACTTGATCTCCATTATCTCCTCCATTATTGTTGTACAAATGAAGAACTGTTGGTGTAGATTCAACTTCTATATTATGTAATACATCTTGTCTATCCAAAACACGAAGAACTCTATCTTCACATGCCAAGACAGAGATCAAGCGGTTGGTCTGAGTCAAAAGAAAGAACATGCTTATTTTCTCCAAGAAAGTAAAACAAACAGGCTTAGTAGGTAAACAATAGTACATAAAATGACATTTTTCTGTACAGAAATATTGTCTTAACTTGATTAATAGCTATTAAAATACAAAGTAAATGCAATATTTCTTAAATAAAGGAGAAATTTATTTGAAAAATAGTATTGCAATAACCTTCTCAAATGCCAAAGCAACAACATCATTAATCCGATCACCACAAAGAAATGAACTTGTTTCCTTGCAGTCATAAAAGTGGCTGTAAACATGATTTCCACAAATAAGAAGATTACTGCCACTGACATGCCTGTAAACAGTGAAAGTAAATCACATATTTTCTAAAGATGTTAGTTCATATAGAGAATCAATACCTACTATTCTAATTAAATAAAAGCTGAATTTAGAAGTGTACAAAATGTTTTTGTGTTGTTCTGCGATAACCTTATTATTAATCTTCAGACTGATAAATAACTAGAATGAATTAGGCACATTCAAAGGTTCTTTTCTGAATATCAGTCTGTAATACTTATTCAATGACAGAATTAAATATATATTCCCAACACAGTCCCTTCAATAAAAGTAATCAATGATTCATAGTAAGTTGATAAGATACTTACATTGATTTAATAGGATCTGTTAAATTTGTATCAAATCCTAAAAATAATTTGCCTTTTTTAGTGTATCCACGAACTTCATTTTCAGAGGATACAAATATTTTGTCTTGAATTGTTCCTGTGTGATAAGAGAACATCAGATATAAAGTAATAATAAACAAGATGAAGATGGAAAAATCTCAACAAGACTAGGAATCAAACCAAGGACTACCACATTGTACACAGCGCTCTTACTGCCTGAGCTACTCAGGTTGACTGCAGATATGAAGAAAGTTTGAAATGAATATGGAAATATGCAAGAAGAAATAAAAACTCTTGAGGTTTGCTGATTATATTGTGGTATTAGGGAAGTCAGAAGAAGACTTGGAAACCATAATTAATGGCATGATCCTGGAGTAAGAGTACAACATGACGTTTAATAGAGGTAAAACCAAGATGATGGAGTGTAGTATTGGAAAAAGTGGAATAATAAAGGGTGTTCATTTGAGAAGGGATATTTTGAAGGAAGTTAAGGAATTCTTCAACTTGGGCAGTATAATATCTATGGATGGTAGAAGTATAGAAGATATAAAGAGTAGTATAGCACAGACAAGAAAAGCTTTTGCAAAAATGAGGAATTTAGTTACGATTAATATAAGAATTAATTAAGGAATCATTACCAAAAATTATTGTATGGAGTGTGGAGTTATATGTGTGTGGAATGTAGAGGATAGGGGTTGCAGAATGGAAAAGAATAGAAGCTTTCAAAATGTGGTGCTACAGTAGAATGCTGAAAATCAGACAGATAGATAGAATCACTTATAAGGAAGTTCTAAACAGAATAGGGGAAGATAGAAAAATTTGGAGGACTTTGACCAAGAGAAGCGCACGTTTTAAGACACAAATGTCTTGTAAAATAAGCATTAAAGGGAAGTGTGTGGGGTAAGAACAGAAGAGGCAGGTAAGGATGGAATATGCTAAGCAGGTTAGGGAATTATGGTAGCTATGTATAAATGAAAATACTTGCACAGGATAGGTTAGCATGGAGGAGTCTAACTACTGAATATTAAAAGTTTTTTTTCTGATGAATAAGTCGAATGACATATTCATGTTTATTTTTGTGATAATTTAAATTTTAATTCATACTTTTGGCCATTATTCTTTGATTTTTTATATAAAAAAATTAACTCATAATTGACAGCAGGTTACTTTCTGTGAACAGACTGGAGAAGTGTAATTCCTGGACCAGTCTCAGCTGGTATTAAAAGTGAATTTCATAGTATAATGAACAATTTAAATTAAAGTATCTTATAACCACAATGCAAGACATAAGTTCCTAAAGTTAGATATTAAGATGAAATGCTCAAATCTTTACTAATATATGGTTTACCAAGAGCTCCACCCAGCTGCAGGCATGATATGGGTGGCCCCGGCAAGGTTTTAAAACCAATATATGTTTCACCCTTTTTAACAGAGAACACTTGCAATACACCATCTCTATCTGCAACGGCTACCTGAAATCCATCAATTATGAATGTATATGGGCAGTTTAATTTTTAAAATACAATGTTACAATATACGCTGATACTTTTTACCTTCTGGGGCATTCCACGCCCATGACTAGGTAATAGCCTCATACATTTTGGGTATGTCAAACCAACTAACGTGTAATCGACGCGGGTTAGTTCAATATCCATTCCACATTCGTTAATAATAATTGCCAAACGATTGTTTTAATAATAATATAAACGAAATTGCGAGCTTTTATAAGAAAACAATTCACATACTAGTAGTTTACAAATGAAGTAAATATTTTTTGCTTTCCGAATGTGACGCGATTCTAAAAGAATACGAAAGATGGAAGCAGGATGAGACAGTTATTAGATTAGTTCTTGATCTAAAATAAATCAATAGGCCTCGTGTAACTGCCAGAGATTAGAATCTTAATATAAACAATAAAAACGAGAAAGTTGTATCAGTAAATGTCAATCGAAATCATTATTAGAATTTGGCACGCTTGCACTATTGCCAACTTTTGAAATTTATTCCTCCAAGCTATGTTCAGTAGAATGTGTTACAAGTTTTACTGTCCCTCTCAATTCTTCCCTGACGCCATAGCCTTCATTAGGAAATAAAATTGCCAAATAACTTTTTTAGGGACGGAAACAATATTCCTGTGAGAAACACAAACCAGGGATAATGTGAAATTGAGAAAGAAATTTTTGCCTTTCCAGGTCCTACGTCGAAATTCCGGTGGCGCGCCATTTTGTAGTTTATATTTTACCTGAATAATTAATATAATTAAGAAATGTATAACTTAGTTTGGTTGACATGTATAGGAGAAATAGTAAGAGTGACTTTACTAATGTAAAAAAACAGTCGTACTCAAATTACTATTATGAAGGCCTATATACAGATTCGTATCATAGCCCAAATTCATTCATAAAAATCATTATTATTTTCCAGCAACTTCCTCGAAACTTGAGCTAAATGTTCTATTTATATTACTCAATACCTTACAGTTTCCATTACTTAAAAATCATATGCTTAATGTCATGTTTTGTACTGTTTTACCTGATCATATTCCAGAAAGTTACAATCTTGGTGTTGTGGTAATCAATCCCAAGACTGGTATGAAACAACCCTCCTCGTTAACCTATTCTGCGCAAGCCTTTTCATTTCTACATAACTACCACAAACCACATCCCCACTAATCTTATCCCACACACTTCCTCTAATGATAATTTTACAAGACCCTCTTGTTTCCAAACATTGCCTATTAATCTATCCCTTCTCTTGGTCAATGTCCTCCAAATTGTTCTCTTTTCCCCTATTCTGTTAAGAACTTCCTTCTTAGTTACTTTATCCACCCACCTAATTTTTGAAAGCTTTTCCCGTTGCAACTACCATCAACATTTCACACCCATATAATGTCACGCTCCATATGAACATTTTGGTAAAAGTGTTTACATACATGCAATGATTTGAAGCTTTTCTTGGTGTATTGGTGGTGTTAACAATTCTCAGGCTTTTATCCTTGTAGAAAAAATGCAGAGACCTGGACAGTAACTTCACCAGAAATTGATGACAGAGAAACTCAATTGACGTGCCACTACATTAATTCTACTCATAAGCCCAAGAATTGATTATGCATTATAGACATACCATTGCAGCAATGTGAATGGGCTAACTTTTTCATTTTATCCTTCACCCCAGAAACTCAAAAGTTTTAATTAAATTGGCCTATCCAACAGAAAAATTATAAACTTTTTATACTAAAAGTAACCCAACATTCCCTTTCTGATACTTCTCCACATTTATTACCTAAAAAAGATTGTCAATGAATCCTAAATCATTGTTGACAATCTCTGAAACAATAAAAAGTGTAAGGAAATTGAGGTCATGTAATCCACGGCTGCAGACACTTGCTAAAATTACCCAAACCAACACAATTACTAAAAATGATTATCTATTTAAATTCTGGCGTACTTTTACTCTTGAATTGATTAAACCCTAAAGTAAATCACAGAATCTATAATTAAAAAATGCTATTCAATATAATAACAAAAGCCTCATTCTACAAAAATACTGTGCTATCCTTCTAACATATGGGACAGGAATGTCAACTTGTTGATTTTAACATCAAGCTTTTGAATTTCAGTAAATAAACTTTAACATCAATTTTAAATAGTTTAATATGTTAAGAAAGTATTTTATAACAAAATAATAATAACAGGCAACTAATTTCACATTTAATTTATTGTGACTGGATAAAATGTCTTCCTATATTTCAATTTTTTCCCCATTTCTGGTCTTAATTTCTTAGGCCAGTATCTAGGTATGTGATCATCATAAGTTTTTTTAAAAGGATCAATGAAGAGTTCAAATGGCCTTCGTCGAGCATCCCTTGGACGGGTTTTGTGATCCACCTGAAAACATAGAAGTTATAATTAGTTACATTATCCATCTGTTTGTTGTATATAAATAGTAAAGGAGCCTATATAAAGGATAAATTTAATATATAAGTTTAAATTTACCAATTTCTCTATTATTATTATGATATTGTTACTATAGATTTAGTCTGCAAGTTCATGTAACTGCCATTAATGTACATGACCATAACTACAGATCTTAACTTAAAAATCAAAATAAAACGTATTTAGTAATATATTAACCTTATAAATTTTTTCCCAGTGGTAAAGTTCATACGGAATTCTATGACGAGGCCGACAAGAATACATATGCTTAAATTGCTCCTCCATCCATTCTCGCCGTTCATTATCTTCAATATCTGCCACAAGTTTTTCTTTGGGTCCAAGATATGGTTGCATTACAGTATCTTCCCTGATTTGGGGTGTGTTCAAGTACATGCTTATCAATTTCTTTAAGACAGTTTCATTGAAACCTACAATATGATTTAAGCCCATTAAACTCAATAGTCAGCAAATATAGTTAAAATTTACTTGTTCTTAGAGTGAAAAGCATTTCTTATAATAATTATTATAATTTATCATATCTCTCTAACAAACCTTTAACTTTTCCATCTTGTACTTCTTCAAAAAGTTTCAAACTTTTTGTTCCCCAGCAAACATTACATTTTGGATTATGAGTTGCATGTTTCCCATGAACTAATGTAGTATTCATTTGATACGTGTAAAAGGACCATTCCTGGCCATTAGTAATAACCGTTTGAGTAACCAATGGATATGTGATATCATTGAATATTGAAAAACCTGAAAAATAGATTTTAGTAATTTTGGAAATGTGAAAAAGTAGAGAGAGTAACTTGGATTATTCTATTAAGTATGCACGTTTTGCACCATGATGCCACACTCCATATGAACATTTTTAGCTGTGAGTTCCTAATATTCCCACTTGCATTATCCGTAAGTAAATTCCTTTCTTTTTACTAATGCCTTCCTGCCTGTGTTATCCTACTCTTTATGTATTTATGCCATCCCTAGTTATTATGCTGCCCAAGCAGCAGAATTCCTCAACTTCCTTCAAAATATTCTTTCCCATTCTAACATCCTTTGTTATTCCATTGTTTCCCATACTTCACTCCATTACCTTGGTTTCCCTTTGTTAATCATCATATTGAACTCTTTCTCCATGACCACAATCATGCCATATTATGGTTTCCATGTCTTCTTCTGACTTGCCTAATACTACAATATAGTCGACAAAGCTTATTTCGTCTCCTTGCAGTATAATTCCTTTTCCATATTCCGTTTCAACTTTCTCCATCGCCTGTTCTATATATAAGTTAAACACCATGGGCAACAGACTACAAAAGTGTTGGATGTAACTTACAAAAGTATAACTTAAGTATGTGATATTTTCCCAAATTGTGCTGAAATAAATTTATCATTTAAATAAGTGCATATTCAGAATAAAATAAAAATTCTGAAATTAAATGCAACTTTTTTTGGTATTATTAAATAAACAAATTAATATTTAATATTGCTCAATCAGAAATCTTCCACATACTAAATGTGCAAAGCAAATGGAACATTAATCCAATTTACAATTCCTAGAATGTTCAAGAAGAGAGAAAGATATGACTACAATATTACAATACAGAAGCAGTATAATTATCTATACCTTGGTAACAAGCTTGTGGCAAAAGCCAACCATACGAAGCTAAGATAGCCTGTGAATTAATTGCTTCATCTTCATCTTCTTGACCATAATACCTTCGGCGTTCTAATAGATGGCCACGTTTGTGATATGATATAAGACCAAATGGAAATGAATCTCCAGGCCAAAAACCTGAACAAAAAGTTATACATCTTCAGAGCCTACACTTACCTGGTAATTTTAAAGTACAGATATTTCAAAATTAGCAATTGATAAATATTTCCACAATAAGTGACCACCATCATACCAGTATGATTTCTATAAAATACTTCAATAAACTAGAAAACATGCATTTTTTTATTGAACTTCTTCAGGCACTGAATAAAAGATGGAATTTGGGAGAAGAACTTCATTACTAAAGAAAAAGGACTGTTCAGTTCAACACATTGTTCATTGGACTTCTAACATGATTGCTATTTTATGCTATTGCTAACAGCGAGATACTGGAAATATTTTAAGTGCACAAATAATTGCTAGCAATATTATTTTGCTGTGAAAATGAACCAATTGGCCATCTATAAATGCAAGATGGTATTAATATGCAACCTGAAATTTGTAATTTAAGTAAAATCTTGCAAATTTTTCCATTTTTTAAAAACCTACGGTTAATGGTTTTAAAGCAGATAAAAATCATTCTTCAGTCAAACATTTTAAAAATGATAAATGCACAACTAAATTATTTTAAGCAGTTTTTGAACTTTAATATTATAATTAATTTTCAGAAATAGAGGGAGATAGAGAGTCAGTTTTTAACTAAGTATTTAGTCATTTTCTTCATATCAGATTAATTGATTGAAAAATCAAATTGCTGACCATTATCAATCTCCCATAACATACACCTATGATAATTCTTCCATCCAATCCCATGTCCTAAAGGGAAAAAAAACCGAACAATGATACCTTCCTTCTAATGAATCCACTCTATCCATATCAATCTAACAGTTAAAATCAATAACATTTCCAAAACTACTGTCACAATAAACTGAATTGATGATTTCCCAGAAGAATGAAATTAATAACATGCTTAAATGATGTTACATAGACCAGCTTATGAAGAGAAATTTTAACATTTTTTACCATCCAAGAACTCTGAATTAAGTTTTTAGCTAATGTCAGTCAGTTTCCATGACATGCTAAGCAAATTGTGATGAAATTGTTAGTTTTTGTTTCAAAGTTTGTCAAATAATTAAGACACACACTACTTGTTCCTGCATTATCCCAGATGAAGCTAATTACACTACAATGAAAATCAATCCCTTCAACAAAGGCCACCACGCTGTTGTTCTCACCATGGAATTATACATGCAACTGAAAGAACCATATTTTTAATGTAGAAAACATAGAAGGTCACAGTAAGTCAGCATCATTTATCCAAGTCACTAATTATTTTGGAAAGACAACATGCTCTCAGAGGTTGAAGACTGACTCAACTGAATGTGGGCAGTTTATTATAGCACAAACAAAGAGAGAAATTGGTACCTTAAGTGAGAAAGAAATAGTTCTTCTGACAGGAAAGTATGCAGCAATTCTATATAGGATGCATCATAGAGCTGTAATCTTGGTGGTGTAATGGAGTGGTAATCTTGGATCAACTCTGGCATTTCTAACTAACGTGGAATCATGCCTGTCAATGTGTATCAACATTGGTATCACAAAAAACATTCATCAATAAACGTAGGATGTCTCACTGTGCACAACAAAACTTGTAACACACCAACTCCCTGTATTGTGTTAATATGGAATAAAAAACAATGAATAAAAAAGCTACCGATTGTTTTCATGGCCATATTATTTGAGGATTTTTGGGTGGTTAAGACCAGACCTGTGCGTTGCTCCACGCATTTATCAAATGCCCGCGGTACACAAAGTGGTCATTCCACTGAGGCCGCTTTTGTAAGCGGGATTGATTCACCAACTTACAAAATGGCCCAGTACCTATCTAGGACACTCAAACCGTTAATAGGAAAAACCACAGCATTTGTCAAAGATTCATTTGATTTCATTGATAAAAACAGGGAAATACAATTACATGAAACTGATTTATTGGTTAGTTTTGATGACATCTTTATTCACTAAGGTACTGTTATATAAAGTTATATGTCTTATAGAAAAGCAATTCTGTGCCAAGATGACAAAACTATTCAGGCACTGTATCACTACCACCTATTTCAAATACAATGGTATATTCTATGAACTGACAGATGGCATGGCAATGGGGAGTCCTCATTTCCAGTTGCATTCAAAGCACAAGCTATATCATTGGCGAAACTAAAACCAACGTTATGGCAATGATACGTCACACACAAGGATTACCTGGAATATTAGTCCCATTCCGTCTTTCTCCAAGTAAAAATCCATATGCTCGTGGATCAATCATTTGTTTACTATTATGTATTTGTGGACTTTCACAACTTTGAACATGCTCAACAGGTTTCAGAGGCAAATCACTCCTCACTTGCAAAATTGGTGATCCTATGTACTGGAAAGTTCGGTCAATTGGTATCATTTTTCTTTCAGGTGTGATATATCTGCAATTTTTCCGTGCTTTCTGTACAAGCTTAGACAGTTCAAAGCCACCAACAGACCAAAATGCTTCTACACGAGGCTCATAATCAATCTTTAATAAAATAAAATACACATATTGAAAGCAAGTTCTTACTGAAGTAATAAAATTATAGAAAATTGATTACATTAAGGAAAATTGTATGAATAAATAGAAACAGCAAAAAAGTCAGCATTAAATATATAACTATTTATTAACAACATTTTGACCACACTCATTGCTGGAGAAGCTCCAGCACGACACCTAATTCTTCACATGTAAGTTCAATAATCTTTTCGGCTGAGGGAGTCAAGGAGTAAATAAGCCTGAAGAAGTCACAAAATGGAGATGAAATGTCACTTTTGTTAATAAATAGTTATTTAATGCTGACTTTTTTGGCCGTTTTTATTTTTGTAAAATGCAGTGTGTTGAATAATCTGTACATATATCTGGACCATAAATAAATTTGAAATTAATTAATTGAACTTTAAATAATTTGGGATAAAGACAGTATGATTTGCAAAATGTGTAAGTCATACCCCCTCCCCGAACAAGCCACACCAATTACAAACGGCAACAATGCAAATATCAATAGAGATTTTCCTTCATTCCAACATCATTTTTCAAATTAATTTTAAAGATTATATCATTCAAATATTTCTTATTTAAGATTTACATATTCTAGCAACACTTGCATGAATTCAATTGAAGACTACATTAAACTTACTTGAGCAGTTAAAATATGTTTATGTGATGACAAATTTGAAATTAATATTCTGTTAATATGTTGGACAATGGCTGCTGCACGTTTATCTTCCTCTTCAGCAGGTGATTCTGAAGTACTATTGTCATTCTTGCTTCTGATAAAAAAATTTTTTTTTTGATAACAACAAAAAACCAGCACAATTGTAAAATATATTTCTTGATTAAGAATAAATCTTTCATTGTGTAATCGTTACAAGATATAATTATAATTGACAAATTTTAAAAAGTCCATAAAAAGTTATGAAATATATACATAATTTTAATATCTACACACAAACGTTACCTTCTCTGTTCATACTCAAAACTTAAAGCTAATTCAATTTGTGACTTCAATCTTCTTACTAAGTTATCTTCACAACTTGTCTCTGTAGAATTATCTGCAGGGGTTACATCTCTATCGTTTTGTGCTATATCACTATCAACACAAGGTTCATTTATCACACTATCTTGTTGCACAAATTTTGTTCGTGTTATATATTCAAAGAATGGCAACGTATTATATGGCAAAAATTTCTCCGTTAAGTCAAACTTGTTCCAGCCGTAATATTTTGGCATATTTACACTGAATAGTTTCTCCTCAACAGTTTTCACATTCTGTATTTTGGTATGCCATTCTTCAGCTTGCTTTTCTTTCCTGAAGTCAATCCCAGTGTCAAAAATTGGTGGATACTGCGGACTTGATGTATATTCATTTCCATCTATGGATGAAGCATCGTAACTGAATTGCCTAGCGGATAACTTTATATAATCGCCTTTCAATTTTATCTGGCAAATAGTCTGTCCGCGAAGAAAGAAAAATCTTGTCATCCTTAAACACTACTAATGCAACATTCACAAAACACTAAAATCAAGAGTGGAACAGAATTATGTTGCAGACGCCACACGCATATTTAATAAAACAAAAATATACAGGGGCGGAATTCGGATATAGTATTTTTATTAAAATCGTTGATATATACGTTCTTGGGTATGACCAAAATTGTATATAAACATTCGGTTTAGCCGCATGAATAAAATCTTATCCAGTCAATGTACTTCGTAAATGAAAAAGATATGAAAGTATAAACCAAAGATAATCTTAATATATAAATTGGAACAAAGAGTATCTTAAATAGAAAGGCAATGCCAAGCCTTGCCTACAGGCGGCAGCGTAACGGCCAACGCCTCCCCTGAAGGTGTAACTCGCTCGTAGGTCCATAAGAGCCCATGTAAAAACAGCGCTTTTTGAGTCCGCTAAAATCCTTCTTAAAGCAGCAAAAGACAAATGTAAGTGGATTATTTATTTACACCATATATTACTATTTCCAAATATATAAGACAAAAGAATCAATTCAAATGGGAATATTAAAAATAATGAGCATGTTTTGAAATAGGTATTGAGTGTTGGATGCGAAGTTATATCAGCATATTTCTACATTAAATGTTAAAAAAATATAATTTTCTATTCGCAAATGTTGGTGGCCTAAATTCTGATAAAAAGGAATTTTCTGTATGCTTGGGCCTATTTGACTTCAAAAATGAAACACTATCTTGTTAAATTATTGAAAAGTCACCTTTTTGAATTACTCATAAAACATTAAAATATGTTATTTAAACATTTTTATAGAAAACTAATTATAAAAATTGAAATTACGAAAATGCTTTTTTAAACTATTTATATATGTGTAACTTATTCAGCGCGATTAAATAATAGTAAAAGGACCTGACTAAGATAAGTCCGGTTGATATTTTTTAATTTAATCGATTAATTAACTATGAAAATTAATTTGAAAAAGTGGTGATAACACGGCTATTTGTCCGTTTCTCGTTTGAATCGGTATTGTAATATATTAGCTTCCAGTAATTTACTAATCATGTTGTCGTGGTATTCAGTCCTAAGGCTAGTCTGATGCAACCCACCATGCTAACCTATCTTGCGCAAGCCTTTTCATTTCCTTATAACTAGCAAAACCCACATCCTCTGTATACTGCTTAGCGTATTCCATCCTTTGTCTCCTTTTGTTCTTACCCCACACATTTCCCTCTAATGCTAATTTTGCAAGTCCCTCGAGTGATTTATAGACAAATGTCATACTGTTCTGTTCAATAATAAGAAAGAATATTACTTTTTGTTTTTTTTAAGAACATGAAAAACAGTACATCCGTGACTTTCTATATGTTTGGGTGCCATGAGCAGCACCCACGGTGTTGGTTTTCTTTGATGGTATTATACACTAACACTTTTGTCTTGATATTCTTCGATTAATGGCTGTAGGAATCTTGAACTCATCTCTACGAATTGAACGTGTTCCTGCTTGGACTGTTACGCTTAAAAACATTTTGCTGAAATGCAGTTTTTCTCTCAAGTAGATCTAAGTTATTTTATTATCACCCCTTGAAGAAACATACTTCCCTGCTAGTTGCCTAAACGTTTGTAATAATAATTTCGTATTATAAGTTCTCGTTTATCTTATAAGCCATACAGAAGAGCACCCATAAACATAACAGTTGATTTCATTTCCATTATTCGAAAAACGTACTAAAGAAAGTTATTTATAGCATTTTAATTTACATGTCACAAGTTAATTGTCATCTTGAGTATTTGAGACTTAAAAGTATTGCTGTTTACTGGAATAAAAATGTGTCATAAATATTAATTAAATCTGACCACTGATATAATTATGGTAGTAGCATCAAAGTTTTCATAAATACAAAATTAATAAATCGATTGCTTGTTTTTATCTCTTTAACAGAATTGTCGTCTGCTAACGCATCGTGAAGTAGCAATAATATATATTTTTTACTTGTAGTTACGTTTGAGGTGAATTATTCACTTGTTTGAGATTACGAATCAATATTCACTTCTACTGCTTGTTTTCCTTGGAGAATTACATTGCATGTTGTGTGTCGGAATAATGAATTTTGTTTTGGTTATGAACAGGAGCCGCATCTTACGTACTGTGAGAATTTAGTGTACTGAAAAGAATTCCGAACAAGTAAGCAAACTTCAAAATAATCTTTTCTTAAAGGAATGTTAATAATATAATTTTACTTAAAGCTTCATTCGTGCAATAGAAGCGTATACTTCAAATCCCATTAAATGTTTCTGCTTTTAGAGAGGTGTACGCCTTCTCGCCGTCACACCTATCCAACAAATTATTCGACTAACAATCAAATAATGAAAGTATAAATTAAGACACATATAGGTCTAGGAATAATAGGTAACGAAATAAAATATATTTAAACAACAAACTTGGTTTTATTTGGTACATTACTATCATATAAAACAATTCATATTTATGAGTTTGCTCAATTATATATAATTTTTTTGCTCTTTGAGTGCTAATTTGTTTGTTTATTTCTAAACACCCCAGCAATTAGAAATCAAGTTAATGAAATTAATGGAGGTAGTATTTGAAGTTTTTCCTAGTAAGACTGTAATGTTAGTAATGAATCAAATTCCTAAAATTTTCATTAAATTATGCACACTTTATGAGTTGTTATGTAATTTCTTTGTGTATAAATTTAATTATTTTTTCAGAATATAACCATTTATTTGTTTTACATTCAGATAAATTAACTTTTAATATTCCGGATTTTTACAAATCCATAAATGTTTCGTTTTTGATATTTTAATTTTTAGTTGCAGGTACTGTATTGTGATGGCTGAAACTCTAAGTCCATTTGTTTATTGGGCTCAAACTGAGAACAATGTTACCCTCAAAGTTGATCTCAAGGATGTGAAGGTAAGTTTTTAGTTGTTACTATAACAACTCTGAGACATTTTACATTTGTAATATGTTTCCATTATTTTTTCAGAATGAATCTTAAAAAATAGCTCAGGATTAATTTTCAGAAAGTATTGAATATATTAAAAGCTGTAATAGCTAAGGGATCATTTTAATATTTAATTTTTGAACTAATAAGTTACTCTGTCAATAGTGTTTGATCAAACAATATATGTGTGTGTGTCAGGAAATGATATTGTCATGTTAATTAAAACAATTAATAAGGAAAGAAAAAAGAGATAGAAAGTAGGTGCCTTACCTGTAAACCTTGTAAGGTTTGAAGTACTTTGAATTTTTGGTGGCACCGCCCCCTTCATCAGAAAGTTAGGAAGACATTTCCAGTGAGCGAATGTGTTTGTATGCATCTCTCCAGCCCCCATCAAATTTGCCTCTTCCCAGACCTTTATTGAGAGCGAAAGTTGGTGACCTGGTGGGGTCCATTGTTTAAGAATTACGGTAGTCACACGGCAAATTTTGTCTACTCGGTTATCAGCTATTGCATGTTGCTCCAGCCTCAAAATGGAAACTAAGTCCTTCGTTCCACATGCTTTGCATTAGCATTATGCCAGATGTTTTCATTATTGAAATGTAATTTATTGAATGCTATAATAATTGCCAACATGTATTTAATTTGTTTTTCAAACTTTAATTTGAATGGTCTACTAAAAAAATGGTCAGAACTTTTAACTGCTTCTTGTTCAGCATTGCTTAAAAACTATAATTTGAACTATACTATTTCTAAACAGAAATGTCTGATTGATTTTTAATATTAAATAAGAAGCATAAATTATTTAATGCCATTTTTAGTGTATCACATTTTTTAATTCAGAAATTGTGACTATGTTTGTATTTCTATCTAACTGATTGCCATGTTAGATAATTTTATAAGAAGTATGTACATTTTCAGCAGGAACCTATAGTAAACCTGAGCTCCAAAAAGTTGCAATTCTCGGCTCATGGTCAGGGAGCAAAAGGGCCACACAGCTATGCTTTTTCTATTGACTTTTTTTCAGCAGTAGAACCGGGAGTAAGTATATTTTTCAAATTATTCTGATTAATTTTTGTGCAGATTTTATAGCAAAATACTTAATAAATTAAATTTGAGTATTGTATAGTTATTTTCAAATCTGTGTTTGTTAAATGTATTGTGCTGATTCTATATGTAGCTTCATATTTATTTAACAATATTACATAAATAAAAATCTGTTTCGTTGGAAGTAGCAGAATGAAATAAAATTACATGCATATAAAATCAAGTAGTAACAGTAATGTTCTTTTATTGTAAGTTGCTTTTAATCTCTGTGGGACTCATTAGTTATGGGAGATAAATTATATGAGCATTGGGAACCAATCAATCCTTCAGTCACTGATGTTCTATATGATTAATGATAGCCATCTATTCATAACTAACTCACTTGTGCATAATTTTAAAGAAATGGAATACTCTAACTGCCACACAAAAGTTGCTCATTTTAATTGTATTGAAGTCTCAATTCCCATTAAATACTTAAAAAATGATACAAGCAAATTCAAATGTGAACTATAATATAACTATAGCCATTTATTTTACCCTATTGAATAAATTATTCATTAAAGCATACCCTTTTGCAGAAGTTAACATAGACTTGGTTCATTATAATGCAAATGTTATTAGATAGTTTATTATGAATAAACTAGGGTCTAGTAATCATAGTGATGTTAACATATACTTCAACACTAATTTCCATAAACACATTAACAACACATTTATAACCTCTGAATATTACACATTCTTGAAGTTCTATTGCTCTATGTGACATCTAGAATATTATTAAATACCAATACTCATGAATGTTATAAATTAAATTTTAATGTTTTTTGTTTCTTAAATTCATGTAAACGGTTATTGTCCTTAGGAAAGCCATTTTAAGGTAACTGACAGACAAATAGATTTCACACTGAGAAAGGAAACTGGCAACTGGTGGTCTCGTCTGACTGCTACACCACAGAAACCTGCATGGTTGAAGGTATCAAATTTAAATATTGTATTTAACATAAAAGCCTATCATATCTAAATGAATTATTTTTCTTTATTATTTTGTAAGGTATTGTACTCTTCATGTTCCATATTAACTACAAATATTCTTGATATTAAACATTCATAGAATTGGTTTAATTTTGTATTATGTATGCTGTCCATTATCATTAGTTTAATTTATTTGCAGATTGATTTTGATCGTTGGAAATCAGAAGATGACATTGATGACGACGTTCCCCGAGATATTAGGGGTGATTATCCAGCTCTCTATGAAAGGTTAGAGATTGAAGAGTTTGGATTTAGAAAAGGTGAGAATTGAAGATGAATTTATTATTATATTTCAGACTGTTACAAACAAACATCTGGTTACCAGGAACAGCATTTAATTTTGTATATAAATTTATATTATTACATAAGCTCAGTGGTGTACCTTGGATTTCAGCTGCTGGGGTGAAGGCTAATTTTCCACCCCTATAATTAGGTGTTATAATCCAAAAGGCTCCAAAATTTACAGAAATTCTAAAAAACTTTGCCACCTGGGACTGATTGCACCACTGTCCCTCCACACTATGCCTCTTCATATGCTTTCTACAAATATCTTGTCATATTCAACTTTCCAATCATTGTTAACACATGTAGATGTATTAATTATATACCATATCAGATGTATTTTTGAGACCCATGGTGTGTATTCTGTTTCTATAATAGTTAAATCTAAATAATTTTAATTATTTCCTTGTTTTATTGAATTGTGATTCCTGATGTTAACTAGGATAACCATATACTATGCAGAGCAACTTAAGGTGACATGTTTTTCTCTATTATTTATTATTAGACTTACAGAAATGCATTCTCTTGTAGTTAAACTAAATATATAAAATGTCAATACTGAATAAGAAGGATTATAATATACAGAAAATAAAAATTATTTTATTCAATATCAGTGTAAAACTGTTAATTATTATTTCTCTTCTTTAATTTACAGAAGATATGAAGAAAGTTTACCTTGCCTTCTATAACTTTTTTCAATTCATTGGATATACCTACATATTAATAGTAATGGGAATACGTTATTATCGTGACGGACCTGGTATGTTGTTAAAATGTTAAAGGTAGTCATTTAAATTACAAATTATTGATATGGCATTGATGCAGCACAATTATTGAACATATGCGTGATGGCCAACAATCTGTTGTAATTATACACTTTACTCACTCCCCTACCTCCTGTATTTTAAGTCATTCAGTTTTATTACTGTTATCCTCATGATATTTAAATCAATTCCGGAGCCTACATTATTTCCTTATAGAAATTCTAATTTTTATTTACATCAAATTAGTATACTATAATAACCATTTTCATTTAAATGTTTCATAATGATATTTATTAAAGTCAGCCAGCTGAAGTTCTAGGTGAATAATGCAAATTGTTATTAACTTCACACCACTTGTATTTTTTGTGCCTGCTTAACTATAGTACCTTCATTAGTTTATTGTTCACACATTCAATTTCCCTACCTCATTATATATTCATTTAAAAATAAGAGACAATATTGATAAAATATATACACTGATAAAAGTAAAAATACACAAATGAATCATGTAAAACATCTTACCGGAATCCTTTGGTCTCTGCCACAATTTTAATCAATATATATGATTAAGTATTTCTTTGTGTCCTTAATATTTGAAATCATAATCACCAAGATATGTATGAGACATTAGAAAATAATTGTTGCCCTAAAATACATCTTTACCATTTTAGGTGAAACACTTAAAATAAAAAAACACAAATTATTGATTATCTTACTTTTGTCCTATACCAATTGTGCAACAGGCCTGTATACAGTGAAGATTATATGGGTGCATACAAAAGTGGTTATTTATTGATTTCAAGATAAATTTAGACACAAGTTTTAAACTTTGAACACTTAATTCTTAATTAGAGATTATTATAAAACATTTTTTTTTTTTTGGTTAACAGGCTACATGAGGGTGATCCTGAAACAGGCAACTCCCCTTTAATAGCATAGGAAGGGAATTGAAAAAGGGGGATGCGGAAGGTAGAGCAAGGTAGCCAAGGGTTGACTAGGGCCCCCGGGCTATGGTTTAAGGATCCTACCCGGTGTTTCACCTAAAGAGATGCAGGGAAAACCCTAGAAAACCTGCATCAGGTAGGTCGGGCATTGGGTACTATTCTCACGCCCTTCCGAATGACGGGAGACGAGTCTGCTGTGGGGCCGCAGCATTCCCTTCTCCGTGTCTCCACCAGTTTCAGGAGGCAATTGGCCGACTGATCCAATGGGATCAGCGGACAGCTCTTGCCATATGCCCAAGGTCTTTGACCCCGGTACATATACCTCCTAAAATAGATGAAGGTGTCTCGGCATATGAGAACTTTGATAAAAAGTACCCAGAGAGAGTGCGAGGCATTCCCGACATGATCAGGTGAGCCCGCAGTCACTCTGGGCTGAAGTGCCTGCGAGAAAACTCCCGCAGCGCCCTTCTAAAAACAAATTGTTTACTTCCTAGCTTTAATATAAGAATAATTTACAAAATATGACTTCAAGAGAAATAATAAAAATTATGACTTTTAAATAGACAACCATTAAATTGAGAATAAAGGTAAATTATTAAAAGGGGCAATGATATTTCAATATGATCTTAGTGGCTTACTTTAACGGCTAAAGTCTGAAGGATGGAATTTGGAAATGAGGAATATATTGGAGATAAACAGTAAAGTACCAAAGATCTTAAAATAATGGATTGCACAAATTAAGATAATTTTGTTCAGTCTCAAAAATGAATTGTAATTGTAACTATTAAACACAGTTAACATTTAATCAACAGTCCTAAGGAATAATGTTCCAAGCTATGTATGTAAACAACTATAAGTGCAAAAGACATCATCTTTGCTCTCTGGTCAGTAATTCTCCTCCAAAATACTATAATGAAATATGTTCTTCCATTCACTCAGATCTGTCAATGGAAAATGATTTTCTTAAAATATATTTCAGATTCAATGGCTGGAACATATCAAGCAGTGGGCAGTGCAATGAAGTTTTGTCAGTTAATGCAAATATTGGAAGTGATGCATCCTCTTTTTGGATATACCAAAGGTGGAATTCTACCACCATTCATGCAGGTATTAAAGTTTGGAGCATTTATAAGTTCCACCAAATTGAAACATTTGTAAAATCATATTTATGGATTATGTACATAAAACTACTATGAATTTAATAAGATTAGACAAACATTATGTTGTCATAGTCTTCTTACATTGGCCATGCTGGAATTTTTAATACATAATTTTTTTACATGTCATGTTCAAGGTAACAGGTCGGTCATTTATGCTTTTTGCTATGATTGATGCTGAAATAAGAATGCAAGACAAACCAGTAGTATTTTACTTGTTTTTTGTATGGTCACTGGTTGAAGTTGTGAGGTAAGATATAATTTTTAAATACAATGCAAGTAGACCAAATTGGTTTACAGGTTAATTTCATTATACAAAATAACTATGTGTAAATTTAAAATTTGGCTGATTTGTGTACTGTGTAATAACTTTGATTAAAATACCACAACAGGAAGTTAATTTGTTCATAATAATGTCAACTTAAATGTGAAGAAATTCACAATGAGGTATTGCATTCAATCTTCTTTCAATTTCTTTGCTGCAAATTACTAAAAGTGCACCATCTGATGTGTGCTCAAATTTATGATTCAACAACTCCAATTATAAAATTTAAACAAGAGTAATTTAGAATAAAAAACTCTTGGGTTACAACCGGGTTAAATGTAGTTTAAGCCATGACGTTTTTAATCAGGGTGGAAACCCAAGAATGTTTATTCAGAAATACACAGGGAAAACCTTTGATATTTAATAATAGTAATTTAGTTCACACAGAATCGGTAACTTGTCAAATTATCATTCGTAACACATTTTGAAGTGCTTAAAAACAAATTTCTTCTACAATAATTCATAATTTATTACCTTTTTTCTACAAGTACTTTATTTTACAGGTACCCGTACTACATAGCACAAGTTTACAAGAAAAATATTGGAATTTTAACTTGGTTAAGATACACAATGTGGATTCCTTTGTATCCTTTAGGATTCTTGTGTGAAGGCGTTATAATTCTTAGGTAATAGAAATTATCAGTGCCAAGAATCTTATATTATGTTGACTTTGTTTTGACACCTACTTGTGATTGTTACAGAAACATTCCATACTTTGAAGAGACTGAGAAATTCACAGTGTCACTTCCAAATTCCTGGAACTTTGCATTCCATTTTCCTTCAATCATGCGCTTATATTTACTAGTTCTCTTTTTTCCAGGTATGTATTTAAAATCTGTTTTAACTACCTTTATTTCATGTTGTAAATTTGGCCTTTCTTTTTAACAGCCATGTACACATTGATGTCCCACATGTATCGATCTCGCATTCAGAAGCTGGGGCCAAAGAAGTGGAGAACTAAAATACATTGATATTTTATATTGATGGCTATTTGCAGCTTTAGAATAATATCCTAACTTACTGTAAGAAAAGGTACATAAACTAGCCATTTTTACTTACAGTATATCTAGAATATGGTACAAATTAGTTAAAATGTTCAGTAATCTGTTCTACTGCTGCAATAAATCAAATCCAGAAATAGCTAATATCCTTCATAGAAATTGTACATACTGAAATTTTAAACTTTTTGTACTTACTAATTCATAATAAAAAAATCTAATATTGATGTATCTGACTATAGCTAAATTGTTCTCCTGAAGTTGCAAATTAAGAGATGAAATGTGTTAGTTAATTCTAATAGCATCAATTACATTATTAATAACTCTTTCTTACTAACAGGGAATTATATTTTATGATAAAAATATGTCATACATGCTTTTCTAAATCAGTACCCTTTTAATCTTCCATTCCCTTCATTATAAAAACCTGAAAAAGTTAATTGCTTCAAAATTTGGAACATGTGCATTAAAAATGTCACATCAAATTTAAAGCAGTAGAAGAAAACTGACACCATAAATTCCTGAAAATTTAAGACGCACAATGAGATTTTAAAAACCTGACAATAATATAAAGGTATATGAAACTAAGTTTCCTTACAAAATTAATATGTATAGTGGACTAGTGGTGGCTTGTGAGTTTTTCAAGTTATCTGCTAAATTATCCCAAGCAACAACAATTTTACAAGGGCTTTCTGATACAAGTCATCATCATTCAGTAAATATTTGATTTCTAAATACACAACTTGTAGGTGATTACCTAAATAGCAATTAGCCTTCATGACAGCCTACAATAACTAGGCTTTTTGTGGACAGTAGCTTAGGCCTACATTAAGCCTCAGGGCCTCTACCTCTATTATATTTTAATAAGCCTAATATTGTTGAAAGCTTGAACAATTGTCAAAAGATTACAGTTCATGAGATTGTATATGGGGTGTTAACATGCACAGTAGAGAAAGGAGAAGTGGATGGGAAGCATTGTAGTTTGAGGTGGCCTGACAAAAGCTACTATCATAGTTAATTAATATGAATGGGAAATTGAGACTGCGACAACATCTTTTTAACACACGTTATACTTATCTATTTCATTTTAAGGATGCATTTCTTGACATACGACATATCTTGAACTGCCAGCAATATTTTTCCTAACAAAGTTCCAGAAAACAGTCACTAGGATTGACTTTCTTTTTAAAAATCACATTAACTGTTCTTGATTTAAAATTCCAATGGGTTGATGAATGAGGCAATCTTATCCTTACATAACTATGAACATGTGACCTTTTACAGCAGTATCAGTACTACCAACAAAATCTACAAGCACTAAAAAACCACCAGGATTCTTGATGTCCTCACAGCGAGTTCGAAGGCACCGCAAAATCTCCTGCAAGTATTTATACTAGATAATACTTCTTTCTTCCACTTTCCAAATGATGTTAATAGGCCTTTTGTAAGTTTCGTAAGGAAAAATTTATGATAAAAAACAATTTATTCTTTAAAAGTACAGTGTCAGCACTCACCTTAGATAAATAACACTAAATTCTGTGTGACAATTTGTCTCTAACAGTGTGAACAAATATGGAGATAAGTTAAATATAAACTAGTTTAAAATAAGATTATTTTGTTATTGAATGGTCCAGCATTATTTTGCTTTCACTACACATTCAGTCCTCTTATTGTACCACTTCTGTGTCATGGCAGGGCCCTTGTGCACACTATTTTTGCATCACATAAGAAAAGGGAAGTTTGATAAGCTTTATTGTTGTTTGTGTGTGCCTGAGGGGATGAGATGAAACCAAAATAATGCCTATCATTCTATGCAGATACTGTGTGCTGTAGCAGTGGCTACACTTACAGTTGTGAGCGAGTTATGCAAATCAAATCAGCAATGCAAACTATTATATACACAATTATTGTAAAGGTTCTTCAAATTAAGAAACAAATAATTCTTACTAAGTATTTTATGTGCTGCTACACACACGCACCAGCTGCCACTGTACTGGACTTCTAATTATGGGCAACTCTGGAAAAGTATAAGGTTATCTTCAGAATTGAAGTGCTACAGATGTTGGCATATTATTATATTAATTACTCTAAATGAATTAAGATTCTTGGTGCATAATGAATTGTCATACAATGTGTAAAAATTTTATTCGGAAAACTTTAACTTTCGTAAAGTTAATTTTTTTTCCTTTATCACTTTTAATGCTTTAAGATATTCACTCAAAATGTTGTCATAATTTGTGCCCTTAAGCTTTGTGTAGGCATTAGAGACATCAAGCAATTTATTCAGTTCTGGCTTCATATCTTCTAATTCAACTTCCAAACATTCATGTAACACTGAAAGAGCTTCTGAAATTTTAGGATCTTCAGTGTAAAAGAAATGTAAATACTTCTGATGAAGTAACCTGAAAAAAATGACAAATAAACAAGTCAATTTGTAAGCAAAGCATACTATTATTTGCAGTTATACTACCTAGCTTTTAATTCCAGATATTCAGCATTAACCCACAGCCATTTCAGATTATTTGAATCTTTCGAATAAATTCTCTCTCTATAGTCAAGTACTTCTCTCATGCTGTGGACATATTTACAAATTTCTGTATTGTACACAGGAATGTTGTTTATAATTCCTGTTAAAATATCTTGAATTGCTTGTCTCTCGGTAGTTACCTTTCTTTTAGATACAACTGCAAAAGATAAGACCAAAATAAGTTGGAAAAATTATTAACTCTAAACAAGAATACAAATAATTTCTGAGAAATAAATTATAAAACTTGACACTTTTTACTATAAGAGATAAAAATACTTATCTCATATCACAAATGAAGGTATCAGGTAAATTCTTTTTAGTTAAACAAAGAAAAATAATACAATTAGTCTGTTACAATATACATAAAATTCTCTTTCTTACATGTAAATAAATTCCTAAACCAGTATTGATTTATTATATATATATTAAAACAATTAATGGAGAAAGGACAGAGAGATAGAAAGAAGATGACTTACCTGAGGTTCATAGATGGTAGACACCTTGTGAGGTTTAGAGAACTTGAATTTTCGGAGGCATCGCCCCCTTCATCAGTCGTCGGCTAGCCGATCACTGGAAATGTCTTCCTAACTTTCTGATGAAGGGGGCGGTGCCTCCGAAAATTCAAGTTCTCTAAACCTCACAAGGTGTCTACCATCTATGAACCTCAGGTAAGTCATCTTCTTTCTATCTCTCTGTCCTTTCCCCATTAATTGTTTTAATAAACATGACAATGTCATTTCCTATCATATATATATAGTGAGTAATGAAGTAGTATTAAAGAAAATCTTTGGAAACTTGTATTGATATAAGAAACAAAAGTCTAGAATTTATTATTTGTATAAACTATAAAAAGATGGCATGAAAACAACTAGTTTTTCACAGGGATTATCAGACACACAAATAAGTTGCCCCTTGTTACCTGAATGCATTTAGTATTTATGTATGAACTATTGATAGTTACACAATTGCTCTACCATAAATCAATCTTACTTCATTAATTCAATTTGAGTTGAGGTTTTGAATAAGCATATTTTTCATAAATAAAATCATAGTTTAAATGAACAACAAATACATGCCGTTGTTAGTACAGAGTAATTACATTAAAAAATAAAATAAATTCACCATTATCATGGAAACTGTTTCTCACTTCTGTTCCCTTAGATACAATATCTGCCTCCACAAGTGATTGGATTTCCATTTTTTCCTGCACACTCAATTCTGGACTTCTGCCAATTTTGATTCCTAACCAATGTAATGCTGTATTCGATTTTTTTTCTGTATGTACTGTTGCAAGTGATGTCAATTCTTTAGTTGCTATGATCTTTGCCATTTTTTTAACAGCTAAGTTTGACTCATTTTCTTTTGCACATGTGGACCGAGATGCATTTAGGATGATCTGGTTTTTAATAAAACTAGCTTCTAAGTTCTTTGTTCTTTGATACAATAATTTAATTTCCTTTTCTTTTTCCTTTGACATTCCAGACGATGATAACTTTGATAGAAGATTATCAATGATAGGATGAAGTTCTGATGTCAAACATTTTCCTGCAACTTTATACAAGTGCCCTGAAATACAAGAGTATTTTTATATAATGTAATATTTCCTTATTCAAAGAAATATTGTACGTGTTCAGAACAAGAATATAATTGACTTTCACAACATGCACTCTACTATTATCTAAAATTAATGACATACATTTATTAGTATTTATGACATGGTAGATCACACAATATTATTAGAGAAACTGTATTATTAAGGAATAAGGGGTTCCCAACAACCTCCTCACATCCTACTTAACCAATAGGGTTCTATATACTGAAATTTATCACCCAGATAATACATCAACAGCCAAGTGCCAGCCAGGGTTAATTAAGCAAGGTGTACCACAGGGATTCAAATTGTATAAAAGATACGCCAAAATTAGATCTTGAAGCAGGAACATAAGTATCTTATGCTGATGACAACTTTTCTAAATTGGGGTCATAATAGCAATCAAATGATACTAGAATCTGAAGTATTAAAAGATAGTGAATTACATTGATAGTAACAGGTTAAAAGTCAATCCATCGAAACAAAATAGCACTCCATTTAACAAACATTACAGGAACTGAAAGCTAGATATCGGAATATTGTGTGATACTGAAAATATAGCATTCAAATACTACTTAATATCTCAGAATATATCTAGGTCATAATTTTACATGGAAGACAGACTACATTCGTGGTAAAATAAACTAAAAATTCATACACAATAAACAGATTATCTGCATTTAAATAAAGACTACTTAATATGTATACTTAACTTGCAAAACATAATAAGTGGTCCTATGAGGATTAATTGAGGGAAAACGAAGGCAATGGAGTGTAGTATGGCAAACAGTGGAATAACAAAGGATGTTAGAATGGGAAAAAATATTTTGAAGGAATTTAAGGAATTCTGCTACTTGGGTAGCATAATAACTAGGGATGGCATAAATACATACAGAGTAGGATAACACAAGCAAGGAAGGCATTAGTAAAAAGAAAGGAATTTACTTACGGATAATGCAAGTGGGAATATTAGGAACTCGCAGCTAAAAATGTTCATATGGAGTGTGGCATCATGGGTGCAAAACGTGGACAGTAGGAGTTGCAGAAAGTAAAAAAATAGAAGCCTTTGAAATGTGGTGCTATAGGAGAATGCTGAGAATCAGATGGGTGGATAAATTTACTAAAGAGGAAGTTCTAAGCAGAATAGAGAAGAGCAAGCAATACATAGGATGCTGACCAAGAGAAGGGATAGATTAATAGGCCATGTTTTGAGGCCCTGTAAAATTAGCATTCTGCTAAGCAGATTAGGAAGGATGTTGGATGTGGTAGTTATGAGGAAATGAAAAGGCTACAGCAAAATAGGTTAGCATGAAGGGTTGCATCACACTAGTCTAAGGACTGCATACCACAACAAGAATACTATTATAAGAAAATATATGGAATGTTGCTTACAATTTATCTCCTAAATTTAAAAATGGAAGAGGAAATTAATAATATGTTTGTACCTCTGGATTTTTTAGGTTTATTAAAATTGATTGTGCACCTCTTCTCAAGTAGTAACAATATACTTCATGCTACTCAAAATATGATCAAAAAATTTATTTCTGTTTGGCTTTATTGTTAATTTAAAATTAAACTCAGAATTTTTTAGTATATCTTAATTAAAAATCCTATTTCTATACGGAACTGGTGGAGTTATCCCATAATCTATATAAAAAGGGAAAACTTTCACTATATTACAAAAGTCAACGATAAAGGCTATAATAAATTACAAAGTTGGGAGGGGCTTAATAATGACATATAAAGTTTGGGGGTTAATTTCCTCTTTAGCCTTCTATACCATTATTTGGTGAGAATTCAATATTTGTTAAAACACATACCTATTTTTTTACGATTCAAACACAATATTTATTTTTTAGATAAAAATGATCAAAATTTATTAACTCATCCCAATAATGTAGATGTAAATCTTTTACAACACGAAAATTGACTTGCAATCAACTAATTTTTTTTAGAAAAATTAAATTTATAAAAAAAGGATAGATTAATAGGCCACGATGTAAAATTAGCATTAGAGGGAAGTGTGTGGGGTAAGAACAGAAGGGGGAGGAAAAAGGATGGAATACGCTAAGCATTTAGGGAGGATATTGTAGCTATGTAGAAATGAAAAGGCCAAGGAGTGAACTACTTAATATAAGCTGATAAATTGTCTCATGGGCCAGCTTCAACTTTGTTTTAGTGGTCGAGTAAATCCTACATAATGAAAGATGACAAACTGTAAATACATTGAAGTGATAAACTTTGACAGTTTACGATTGTCCTCTTCAAAACAATCTGTTGATAGCATATGTTAGTAAATTTTCATTTGACTGTATTATTTAATTTACGTATGGAACAATTTTTCCCAGTACTGCCATCAAAAAAAAATATCGTTAACTTAATTTGTGTATTGCTTACCCTCAGATTCACTGAAAAACGGTAATATGCATTCAACATGTTCAGCCATCAAACACGATATAATCCACCTCCTTCGTCTTACGACGTTTGCTAAATCAAATTGAATTCAAAGGCGCAATTTACACCAAAGATCATACAATATAGATGAGACGGAGTTGCACCGTTCCGGGAGCTTGCTCTTCGACTCTCGCACCTGAGTGTCACTGAGTCATTCAAATGAGCGTTCTGCTCCTCCGCATGCCCTTAGTTTCCTGAGTTTTCAAAGTATACGAGCTTTTTTTATCAGACCTTCTATTGAAACATTTTTCCCAAAACCTCTTCTAATATAAGAAATAATGACATTGATTTTCTTCTGTTAGAAACAATTGTCGGGAATTATTTATCATTTCCAATCGCTGAGAGCACAAAAAAATGAGAAACTTCGTACAAGGAAACCATATCTGATCTTTTTCTATGTCAATTGTGTAATTTGAACCAAAGAATATCTTAAATTAGATACTTTGTGGGTTTACCCGGGCAGTCATGTTCGTCCAAGTTCGGTTGTCTGTGCACTGCTAGCCGTCACATCGTGGGCAGACAACTGCCCATTTCTTCACTGACAACTGTGCTGTCCTCACTACTGAACTGGCAGTGAACTCTGGTACATGTTTATACTTCTCTGCTATTTTTTGGCAACTACGACCGGTTGAAATGTTCAACTATGATGTTGATGTTGCATAGTATAGATATAATGTTTTTACCAAGTTGAATATTTTTTCTCGTTTGTTTTCGCGTATGCATAATGTCCGTGTTTCATAAACAGAAAGTTGCCCCTTGCTAGTCTTATGGATGATGGAAGAAGATAAACAAAAAATACAGAAATAAAAGTGTAGAGTAGGTTTCGAGAATGGATTGCTAAAAGGGCTACTCATGGCTTTACGAAGAACTTGCTGGAAGAGTTTTAGCAAATTGGTGCCTCAACATATAAACATTTCTTGAAAGTGTCGAAGGACAACTTTAACGAATTATCGGAAAAGGTGTCACCTTAATAAAGAAAACGGACACACTCATGAGATTATCGATTTGATCGCGAATCCTCTCTATTGATAGTTTCCTCGTCATGTTCTTATTTTCACCATCAATTTTCTAATTAAAATAGATGAATAAATAAAAACTTAAAGTAAACAAGAGCTGGACATTCTAATTTCAAACGCTTTCTGAACCAAACTACTTACCACTGTACACCACTTCGATCCACTAACTACAACCGCACACTAAACCACGCATTTGAAAACGCAAAATACTAACAATGATTACCATCGTGAAATCGACACACTGTTCACAGTTGATAATCGACAAGCGAAGCTGCCACCTATGTGTAAAGACTCTGTAAGGGGGTCAGCGTCTAGGACGGTGGACGACGTTCGCCATTCACCCTGTTCATTGCTCCAAGAAAATTAAGGCAGTGCTGTCGTGTGAGCGATGGAGTCAGTTGTCAGTGCAGCACTGACATACGTTTATACGATACTGACAACACTGCACCTCTATTTCTGGCAGTGATCACAGCCCGTGTAAACCTAGCCTCAGGAAAGAGTTAAAGAGCAGTTGGCAAGTGCAGAATATATTACAGTATCAGCAGACTGGTGGTCTTGATCATATACAAATGAGATTTGTTTCATAGGTTTCAGTTACGCCTGCCTCACTTCGCCTCTCAGGAAGCTCAACCCGTGTCACTACAGTATTTTAAATATGACTCGAAACACGTCGAGCAGAACTAAAAGAACCACAAAGGTCTGCTCGCAAGTGGGAAATAGCTGTGAGTGATAATGCTGCCAATATCGTGGCTGCAACACGACTTACGGGTTGGAAAAATGTTTCATGTTTCTCACGAAAGTTAAATTTGATTGTGAAAGGTGTTCTTCATCACATTAATAATATTACTGCAGAAGTGAAGCGGTCAGTGATTTTATAAGGGCAGTACTCAGGCTTCTACAAAGCTGCAAAACATGCAAAAGCACCTGGGTGAACCTATCTTAGGTTTAAAACAAGATGTTGTTAAGAGGTAGAACTCTACATATAACGTGGAAGTGCAACAATCACTTATTCAACAATTGCCTTGAGTTATCCGGAGTTGCCTCAAAAATATTAAACGACGAAATACTGACAATGAAACAAATTTATGAAGCGTTTAAAGTCTAAGGAAGTGGAAATGCTTCAAATGAAGCTCAATAACTAATTTTAGAAGAAAGACAAGATTGGAAAGTGTCAACCGCCAGGGACTCGAACCCAGGACCTTCCGATATCCAGCCGGCGTTAAAAGTTGTTAAGAAATTACTTCTGCGTCGCCAGCCACGGAATCTGATTGGATTATATGGGGCGTTTGGAATAATTGCCACTACTGTAATATCTTTGGAATGTTATAATTTTGCATTGTAATTCAGTTCAACCTGAAGAGGGTCCATATCAGGACCGAAACATGTAGTTGCTTTTACATTATATTTTATTAATATTTGTCTATTTTTGGCCTTAATTAAACTTATATGTAATTACAGATAAAAGTAACTGGCTGACAGGGAAGTGTGCTTCAAAAATTTTGTTTCTAAACTCAAATATGAATGAATAGTAACTTAGTTTTGTGCATATGTAAATTGTAAATGATGAGGGGGCTATTATTTAATGAATTTAATAATTGAGTTTAAATATGTATTTATTAATTATAATCTCAGGGTATTAATGGTTTGGGTGGCCACGTGTAGCAGATCAGTTCGTTGACGAACCTGAGTTGTTTCATAGGCGTCTCGCTGTAATTTCCGTGTTGTGGAACTTGAAGCGGCCGGTCGAACATAACACGAAGTCTTTCTTCCCTTGTTGCTAAAACCTTTCTTCCCTGCTTCCTGGACTGATCAAAGCATGGTCGCCGCTGCCACATCACCAATCTCCTCTCTCCACCACTCTGCTACCATCTCCTTTCACCACCACCTTGTATCACCAGCAATCTCTTTCTCCCAAATCTGTCCAATCTCTCCTCTATCTCCTCTCTCCATCCACTGCAAAAATCTCTCCAATCTCCTCAAAATTGTCTCCGCCAGCCTCTTTAAAGCCTTGTCCCCACTTATCCGACACCTATCACTAAGGTGGCAGGGATGGATATCCTCCAATCATATCCCTTGTTTCATTTGGGGAACACACGCCACCCGGTCACCAAATTCCCATGCAGATTAAGACATTCCGAAACGGCGACGTTGTGTCCGAGCTTTATGGTCCAGGTATCAGTCGCAGCCCCTTTGTTGTTTATTCCGAAAGGCGAGACGGCGGGCGGAAAAACCCCTTCTTCCTGACAAATAACTTGCTCATGCCGGAATATTTGGTATTTAAGTTCCCGTAAATTATAATAAAAATTTGGACGCGGGCTCTACTGCGCTACAAAATAAATAACTGTAAATAACTCGTGAAAACATTAGCCAGGGCATTGTAGTGTGTCATGGACTGAATTATTTTGATGTTCCTCCGGCATAATAATGTCTCCAGCTACTGAGAGATCGCAGATCAGTTGATTCGTTCTCTTAAATCCTAACAACAGAGCGTGTAAAAGCTCTCACTCTGAAAGGAGTGGAGGTACTGAGCGGCGAGGGGTTGTTTGGTGCAGAACGAGTCGAAAGGGATTGTAACGTTCTGCCCTCCGAGCGAGAGCTGCTAGAAAAAGTCATTCGCTCTCTAGTCCGGAGCGAGCGCTTAGCCGCTCATCGCAGTGAGTCGTTCGATTTGAATATAGAGTGCCACTAGCAGAGCTCGGAGAGTGACTGTTTTCATCTCTCCTTTAGGACCAACGTGCACTTCGCTCCATAAGCGGCTGTTCGAGTTCCTTAACATCTATCTTAAAGCTATTTACACAAAAACCATTTTCAAATATGTAATGTACAAACATAAATTTATACGGAATATTAAGAAAAGTGAATATGTTTTAAAATCAGTATTGTGAGTTCTCCACATTTACAAAGCTGAATGTTGTATTAAATTTTTGAGAGCCGTAGTTTTCTATGTGAACTCCTGCCACTATATTTTTATTGTTATATGTCAATGTAAAAAGCTCACAATATAGAAAATGAGATTACTATAAAAATAAACCTAATTATTACAATTCTTTCTCTATTTCTTGAAAATGTTTAATGTTATTAAGTGAACTGAGGCTTTCCCGGTGTAGTTGATGCAGAAATAGTTCTCGGGTTTTCGCTCGGGTACAGGTGAAGATGACGACAGAGAACGTGGTCATCGAAACGTCGCGTTTTAATAGCACCTGTACCCGAGTGTAAAGCCGAGAACTATTTTTGCGTTTAATGTTATTTTCGACAACATCTGAAGAAATGGGCCAAGTCTGCGCCTATCCCTTTGAATGATAGAGAACGGTTGATATAACAGTATAGCCGGATTGTTTTATTTATTAATTTTGTTCGGCCTATGAATTCCAGTTATGTTTTTTACGGTTAATTCATTACAACTCATTGCAATATATTTTATTTTTAGGAAATTGCTAACTTAATGATTATGTTCTACAAATAATAAATACCAAAACACCACATTTATTTCATATTTATAACGTCTGCAAAGAAGTGGACGTCATGGTTTTGTTGATTCTGACTATAATTATTCAACTGACTCTAATGGACAACGTTTCATGCCAGTCTAATATTTTAAAAAACTCTGAGGCCATTAAACTGTCAATTAATCTGATTAGGTGCAATTTTCCTCTGTCTGTAAACCTTATTTCTAGTGATTCATAACTTAAGATCTTCCAAACTTAAATTATTAATCCAACATACATTACAGACACATATAGCATGAACTTATTATTTTCAGCTCGTAAAATAGGAAGGGTTCGTCACCTAGTTCGGGTGATGTTTGTTCTAGCGTTTTTAAATCGACTGATATAAGCAACAAGGATTGTAGGAACGTTGGGTGCGTTATTTATTACTTAATTTTGTCTATTAATTGGCCATTTCTTTATCTAATTAAAGACAGAATCCAATCATTTAATAATTTTAATTTATATACTGAAAATAACTTTGATCTAGATTACATATTAGTCTGTAATCGCGGTAAGAGATATTTTTAACATCATATTTCGCTTTTATGTAATCAACGTATATATTCTCCACCTGGGAATATCTTTAAGTCCTGCGATACTAACGTCTGTGGGAAGTAATGGTTCTAGTTCCCTTGCATTGCAGAAGGCAAAAATCACTAAGGGTGTTTTAAATACCTGCAGCTATGTTAGGAGCTAAAGTACAGGATATGCCTCCTCCAGGGGGCTATCAGCCAATTAATTTCTCAAGAATTCCTGCAAAAACATATTTTGGTGGTGTGTAAAACACTTCCTAATTTTGTTACAATTGATATGGATATCTATCTATTTTCTTAGTGAATATAGTTTTATGGAAGTTAAGTGTAGCAAGTACTGTGCCAGATCTTTAGTTATCAAAACTTTAATTGCTATTTTGCATAAATTGTAGAAATATAGTAATTGAAAGTTTAACAGTGAAAACTTTACGCGTCTTAATAAGAACAACAGGACAGGTAACACCATTCAATTTTGTCAAAGGCTCATCTCAAGTTAACTAGAGCTTGTCATTCCCTGAATATTCATCCAACTTCCACTAATGTTACATACAAGGCATTAATATTAGTTGAAGTTGTATGAATATGTCGGGAAGTGATGAAAGCTCAGTAACTTTTGATGAGCAATGTGTAAAATAGTTGTGATGGTTTTTTAAATGAGGGCTGGTCAGTAAAGGGTTTGACAGAATTTAACATTACCGTCTTCGGTATGAGAAGAAACATACAGTACAAGTTACCATTGATTGTGATTTCTGAAAAGAAATATGTTAATTTTCAAATGGAACCTTATTGTGTGTAAGGGCTTGAAAATTGTTCATAGCACATAAAAAACATTTTTTGTTTGACCACATCCAGTACTTTGTTCTTAGATTTATATTATGATCAGAGTTTTAAATGATTGAATGTTTCAATAAAAGATCCCATTTGCTTGTTTTATATTTCTATACTGTCTTGATTTTGACTATTTTTTAACACCCATTCTTTACAATAAATCTGTTAATACAAAAATTGACCAAGAAATAAGTATCTCCTACTATCATAAGAAAGATTTGTAAATAAATTAACAGAGATATATATTACTTTTATAAACTAATAATACATTTTGGTTTCAGGTTATTCTATGATTTTAGGATACTTAGGTATTACAGCTGGTAGTTTGTACTTATATTACCTAAATTACAGAGCTGTTAGAAGAGAAGAAGTTGAAATGAGAAGTGCGAAAATTGCAGTGTGGCCTCTTCTTCTTGCAGAAAGAGATAGGGCGTAAGTAAATAAAAATGATTAATTTGAAATAAGCATAGTGCTCCAATGTATAAATTAGTATTCATTCAAGTTTTGAGTATTAAAAGAGAGTTTTTGTTGTAATGTCAGAATTTTTTATTGTTCATCAAATTTTCCCTTCATTACCAAAAAAGTCCTAGTGTAATGAACAATTTAATGGAAAAAAATTGACTTTTTCCAACAAGCCATACATTTCTTTTTCCTTTCAAAAGAAATTATTTTGACAATGACATATCTTTACTTGAAATATATTTAAAAACAAGTTAGAAAATGACATTGTTGATGGCTGGCTGACACTGACTGTTTTCCTAATCTTCTATTGGGGAAGGGGGGTGCTTCCGAAAATTCAAGAATTCAACACTCGTATGTGGTGCCTGCCATCTGTTCACTTCAGGTAAGCCACCAGTTTTCTGTCTCTGTTTCCATCAAGGAATTAATTGGTGAAGGTAGCTTCAATGTTCTTGGTTAAATATATGTGAGCTACCTTAAGGGTTAGGATGTATAAGATTGCAGTGTTTGGTGTGATAACTAGTGAAGTGGAGGCATTGTTAATGGCTAGTATATTGTGTGTGTTAATTTGAAGTATAAAAATGTAGGACTAACGAAACATCTTTTCAGGATATGCTTCAGAAATTATGAAGTGAATTTAAATTAATGAACTTCTTAGTACAGGTTTTTCTTTTCACAGGTACTTGAAACAGCTTCGCCGTAATAGAGATGAAGAAGCTAAACTTATGGCCAATGTAAAAGATTGGGAGGTTGGTAAATTATATGGGGAGCCTATTTACAAAACTTTACCTGAAGGTAAATGGGTTGATCCATCATACTACGAATATTATGTACATTCTTCCATTAAGGACGCAAAGCGCCGTGCCACTATGATGTATTGGTTGTAAAAATTACTATTGTAGTACAGTGTTTATTTCTAATAAACTTTAGTGGTATGCAAAAAATGTATTGCATTGAATTTTAGTGTAGATTGTATCATATACAATTTATTATGGAGTCATCTCTCTTTTTATGATAGAAATTTTTATTTAATTTTGCACATATTTAATTAATAATGCACAAAATACTATTTTTACATAAAAAAGTCAATACAGGTGCAAATAAAAAATAATTCTACTTAAAATTTTTCAGTAACAAGTTTTTCATTTCTTTATTTGTCATTAAAGATTTTTTGTGTGCTCTTTAAACTGTGTACGTCTCATTAAGAATAGGATGAAAACATAAGATGACAAAGTCAAAATAAATTCTAAACAAACAGGAATAACATGTCCTCTCATATATTACAATACTGGAAAGAAACCTTGTCTTAACTTAGATTGTTAGTAGGCATTGATTTTCAGGGAAGTACAAACAGGTGAATGTTTGAGAATCTAAGCTCCCTTCTTCAGACGGTGTGTCAGAATGAAAAGACATATAATTGTCTGGTAAAGGGGGCAGTGCCTCCAAAAATTCAAGAATTCAACACACTTCATGGTGCCTGCCATCTGTACACTTCAGGTAAGCCACCAATTTTCTATCTTTATAAAATTTTGGCTGCTCAGTCATCGGCTAGCTGATCACTGGAAATGTCTTCCTAACTTTCTGATGAAGGGGGCGGTGCCTCCGAAAATTCAAGTTCTCTAAACCTCGCAAGGTGTTTACCATCTATGAACCTCAGGTAAGTCATCTTCTTTCTATCTCTCTGTCCTTTGCCCATTAATTGTTTTAATAAACATGACAATGTCATTTCCTGACTTATATATATATATATATCAGCGTGTGTGTCTGTCAGGAAATAACATTGTCAGGTTAATTAAAATAAGGGAAGGAAAGAGAGAGAGAGATGGCAGGCACCTTGTAAGGTTATATATGTGTATATATATATATATATATATATATATATATATATATATATATACATATATCTGAGTGCATCTTATATTCTTCGGTTGGAATTGGATAATGGACGAAGAAAAAGATTGTTCAAGTGCTTTATCTTGAATGTGGCACTGTGTGGAGATGAGAATTGTTGTTGGTGTATCAGCCCTAACACTGGTTTGATGCAACCATCCATACAAGCCTATCCTGTGCAAACCTTTTCTTTTCCTCATAGTTTACACATCCTCCCTAATCGGTGTAGTGTATTCCATCCTTGGCCTCCCTAATGTGTTCTTACCCCAAACACTTCCCTCTAATGTTAATTTTACAAGACCCTCATGTCTCAAACTGTGACCTATTGATTTATGCCTTCTTTTGTTCAAAGTCCTCCACATTGTTGTCTCTTAGAACTTCATCGTTAGTTACTGTACCTACCGATCTGATTTTCAGCATTCTTCTTTTCTTGTCTGCAACTCCTATCATTCACCTTTTGCACCCATACAACACCACACTCCATACAAACATTTTTAGTAATGACTTCCTAATGTTCATACTTATATTAGCCATAAGTAAATTCCTTCCTTGTAAAGAGTAGGATAGCACACACATCTACTATACTTCTACCATCACCAGTTATTATGCTTCCCAAGTAGAAGAATTCATTAACTTCCTTCAAAATATCCCTTCCCAATCTAATTATTCCACTATTTCCCATACTAAACTTCATCACATTGGTTTTCCCTCTCTTAACCTTATGTTCTACTCTTCTTCAAGGATCAAGTTCATGCCATTTATTAATGTTTCCAAGTCTTCTTCTGATTCCTTTGTACCATAATATCATCAGCAAACTTTATAGTTCTTATTTCTTCTCCTTGCATTTTGATTCCTGTTCCATATTCACTTTTAACTTATTTCATCGCTTGTTTGATATATAAGTTAAACACCATGGGCAACATACTGCATCCTTGTCTTATTCCTTTCTTGATTTAGGCTTTCTTTTCTTGATCTTCAATTCTAATTACTGTTGACTGCCTGATGTAGAGGTTGTGGATAAGCCTTCTTTCTTGATATTTTATTCCTGTCTTCTTCAAAATCCTTAATAGTTTGTTCCTGTTTACATTATCAAAGGCTTTTTCTAAATCTACTAATGCCATGAATGTAGGGCTGTTTTTTTCTTATACTGTCTTCTAAAATTAGGCACAGAGTCCATATCACTTCTCTTGTCCCTACATTCTTCCTAAAACCAAACTGATCTGCTGCTAACTTGCATCCTTTTTGATGTTCGATAGTACTATATATACCCAGAGAAGTGTGGCTGCGATAAAGTTACAAACTTCAAAGATGTGTGTGTGGAAGAGGATGGAGGAGAAATAAGATATTTGATGATATAAAAGGATGTGCAGGGTATGAGAACCTGAAGAGCATGACTGAGGACAAGAGGAAGAGGAGAGCTGCCATGAAGATATTCCTGATGATTATTCAATTAAATTTTATTCATTTGTCTGCTGCACTGTAGCTTTTTGGAATAATTTTTGAGATTTTCTTCATATGTCTATATTTTATTCCTTCCTTTTTTTAAATTGTCAACTGTTGTCAATTTGACCTTTTGAATGTTGTTGAGGAGACTTATTGTAGACGAAGGTTTAACTGTACAATAAGTAGCTTCTGTAGTAGTTAGAATTTAGAAAAGCCCCATAGGTTTTAAGGAAATCATGCAGTGCTGTATTTATAATTCATCAGTTAAGATCCTTTCAGTATCTTTGATTGTAAAAAAATTACAGAACAGTATGTTATGAAGCAATGCCATTAAAATCAAAGTAGAGAATAGTTTGGATATTTGAAGTTTAAAATAAATAACATTTGACTACATATGAATATGTAAAAGTAACTTAGGATAAGACATGGTCAAAACTATTGATAGGACAGGAAAGTGAGATAGAGAAATTCAGGGCTGCATTCTTCATATTACACAGGACACTGTACAAGGTTCTGTTCTCAGGGATGTCTGTCTATTTCAGATAAACCTTTGACAATTACGGTGTTTTGACATACTCCTGAACATGGCATTAAAATTCTTTTGTAGTGGAACAGGTTGATTTGTTGTACTTCAATACTATATGAGTCCTTGTGGAATTATCAAAGGACTTTATTGTGCTGATAAAACTATAGATGGCATTTTTCAAAATTCTGTTTAATGAGAACTACCTTTCCAAAATTTATAACAATTTAATATATGATTGTAGGCAAGGGCCAAATTAAGTCTAGCTGTAGCCCTAAACTATTTGAAATTTGGGGCTCTTTACAAGTACAGATTTCTTGGCCAGTGATAAATATGATTTTCAGATACATATATAATTTAATAAGATATTGTTAGAGGAATAATAAATCAAACTTAAATGTATATAATAATGAAACCGATAAAAAGAAACAAGTTCTTTAAATGACATAGGATAGATTTTCATAACTTATCTTTCAGTCCAGCTGTAAATTCATCAAAAACCAATACATAATAATTGATATATTTTAGCAATATTTTTATCATACAAAGCCAAGGAAATCTGTTTCCTTTTTTTCGTATGTAAAATCATTAAGAGGAGGTTTAAGAAGCTTTTTATTCATTAAAATTAATGTTTATTAAAATGAAATTCTTTCCTATACCAGAGAAAAGACACTGATACAAATGATAAACAGTATGGTTAGTAACATTCTATACACAAGGGACTGAGGAACATAATTCATTTTCAGCCACTGTTCTTTCATTTTTTATCCTCTTCTGCTGAGAAACACGATTTCTCCAGAATATTTTGAAGCCACCACACTTCAAAGAATGTTGAGTGACACCTTTTTCCTCTGTCATTTTTTTTTGGGGGGGGAGGGACTGTCACCTCCATCATTAGGGAATTCTGAGAATACATGACTTTTTTTTCTCTAGGACAATCAAGATGACTGCTTGTTTTGCTGATTCGTAAATACGGCACTGGCCGAAGTATAAGATGTATACAATGTCAAAATTTCTATTTTATCGTCTGTTGGAAATAAATAATTCTTCTGCCAGCGAATATCGAAAAACTAATGTCGTCTTTATGATAAAGGATTTAACTGTATAAATAAATGTTTAAATTTACTCAACAAAAATTAAACGGCCGTACTATTATTATACAGAACGAACTGAAACCAAAATGCAGACTTTTCAGAGATTCCTCTGGCGGCTGATTTAGTCCTCCCGCTACATGTGACAGTTACCGATTATCGTGATGTTGATAAATAAAAAATAGTAAATGTATTAGAAAATATTTAACAAATGAATATCTAGGATATTGAAAGTATTTAGTGCCTTGAAATTATCAATGTCTTTCCTTGTGCAAAAAAACTCGCAAAACTTTTATGAAGTCTTGAAATCTTTCTCATCCTTGCAGTATTGTTTCTTAAATTAATACACGGAAAGTGGTTGATAGCTACTTTCCTCTGTGAATTCGGATTTCCGGATTAATTGGTGGGGTATCTCATCGGGTGGGTAATTAAGTCACAGAAGCATTTTGATTTCAATGTATCTGCACGGGCACACGTCGTCCAATTTAGGCGCGTCGGTTAGAGATGTAAAATATTTTATTCGAAAATCAGTTATCTGACATTATGTTTAAAAAATAGTTAATTTGTCCGTAATAAAATTAATGATAATTCTATATCAATTCGGCCGTAGCCATCGCTGGACGCGACTCAAAATTATCCACATATGTAATACATTAAAAAATGTAAGTATTATTTATTTTATTGAAAATTATGATTTAAATTAAACTATTATGTATTCAAAATTAATATTTACATTAAAAATTGCTTCGCCCAGTTACCTGATACAGTCCACAAAGATGGACGAAACTTCGTAATTTTGTAACTAAATATTAAATTTTTTACTGACATAGTATTTTTTATTTAAAATAGTTTATAATAAAGTTTGGTAGGCAGTGTAAGAAGGAATCTTACATAAGATTTTAAGTGAACTGGTGAGGAACCCTAAGGCTAAACTTTCAATATACTTGGACGTATAATACAAATGTCAAATAAATTTTAACGGCCGATAATAATCCCATTATAATAGTTATTAATGTCTGTAAGTTTAAATAAGGCCAAAAAAATTGGTGAATCGTAACAAACTCTAATTTAAAATCAACTACATGTTTCGGTCCTGATATGGACCCTCTTCAGGTTGAACTGAATAACAATACACAAAATTCCAAAGATATTACAGTAGAACCAAAGAATACAGTAAACATGGAGTTGTTTTTAAATTATAGTTTATTTTTCACTAATTTTTTGTCCTTATTTACAGTTATAATAATCCTATTATGTTCATATTTTCTATAATAAATGTTAAAAGTTATAGTGGAGAATATAAGTTTTTCAAAATTATAAGCTACGTTCCCAAAACCAAATTGTCATAACAAAATGCAGCCACATAGTTAACGCGGAGGCGGTTCGCGTCTCAGTGATTACTCGTTAGATGGCTCTCTAGCATATGACGAGAGTTTGGGTCACGTGACCTGCGCAAGGCGGGCTGCGCACTAGCAGCCACGAGTTGGCGCGGTATTCTGCAGAACTCTCAGTTGCTCTACGGCGCATGTGGGAGGAGGGCGCATCCGGCTCTGCGTAGGGATGAGCACGAGCGTTACACTTGACAAAGAAACTTTCACAAGGACTTTACCAAAGATTAGTTCGTAAAGGTCGAGGGCTTCGTGAATTTATTTAGCCCTCAGACCAGTTTATAAATTCTCCGTGTGTTTCATTTTATTTTATTTTGTTTTTTGCAAATTCAAAATATTGCTCCACCCACCTTGCGCAACAATGGATCAAGACATAAATTTTGCAGCTCAGTGCCTGCTTGCTATGTCGCACTCGAAGGATCACAACTGGCCTTCCGCAACCACCCCTTCCGTTCCTTTGGACTTGTCTCCTCACAGAGGGGCTGCGGCGGTGGTCGCAGACAAAGCACCGGCGATCTTCATGGAACAAGAGGCGGCCAAGGAGGCTGGGGCGGCCCCCGGGGGTGCCGGCTCCGATTCTCTGTACATGGTTGCCCGAATCTTAACGGATCTGACGCGAATTAAACAAGAACCAGTGCCAAATGTGCCGAGTGACGACAGCAGTGCGGACGACGAATTAATGATAGACGAAGAAGACGAGGACGAAGACGACGACGTGGACGACAGCAGTCTGTCGCAGTCGAAGCTGGCTCGTAAAACCGCTGCGTTGTCCGGACGCAAAAGTTCTTCATCCAGGCCGTCGTCTAGGTCTATGATAAGAAAGACACACAAGTGTGACTTTAATGGTTGTGATAAAGTCTATGGAAAAAGCTCACATCTCAAGGCACATCTCAGAACTCATACAGGTGAGTGCAGTTTTCCTTTTCTGGTCCTCTGCGTCAGATCTTAAACGAATATTTAAATATGTTGATTAAGGTTGCTGTTTGTTATTTTTCGAGTAATCTGACGTTAACAGCGCCGGAAACTCAAAATTATTTATATGGAGCGATTTTCGTGACCGGGTGTTTCCTCGTAATGAGCCGAGCGACCTTGACTCAACAATTGAAAGGCAAGGCTCGCATGTGGTGGGCGTGTCCGCTTAAGTTCATTGTCGTTCTGTCTAGAATTTCCATGTTAATGGCTCTCACCTTGGAGTTATATTTCTGGTGTCTGCAGAAGATGGCAGAATCGTGATTGGCAGCAGCCGTATCAGGTCCATTGCTGTTTGTCGTTACTTTTAATGTGATGGCTGGAGTTGATTTGATCGAAACGCTTCCTTTAGCAAACGCGAGAGCTGTTGTTATTAAAGGGCTGCGCTGGCTGGGTGTATTTTTATATTCCTCGTAACATTCGCTGTCATTATTATCAATACAATATATTTATTTTGTTTAATCTGACACCCTGCGTGTTCATGATTTAAAATTGCTTTATGCAAATAATTATATTTATGTTCCTAGGCGTATGAATTAAATTGTCTTGCAGTTTTATAAATGGACGTGGCTTCTACTTTCCCCGTCAGTTTTTGTGTGTAACAGCACACAACTATGATACATATTCTATAGCCCATTTAGTCGAATTTCTTCGCTTTTATTTTCTGTTAATGTTATTCTATTTTTGCGTTTAATATCTTACATAATTCAAACATAGCCACGTTTTGTGTTTGTATGTATGCTATTGTTATGGCATGGTTTTTTACATGTGGTTTTAAGTGCACGGGCAAATTCGTCTGGACTGGGATCAAATTGATTAACGTAAGTGAAGCGACAAGTGGTTGTGACCTTCGCAATGAGATATTAGGTGATTTACAAATTTTCGTTGTGCCAACAGGTGAAGAGTTCAATGCCCATTTGGCCTTTTGTGAGACGCGAGAGGACGACTCGTTGCGCTCTCGTTTCTCTTTTCCGTTTTTTTACCTTTCCTTTTTTGCGCTTTCCGCGTTGTCTTTTGTCTGAGGGGCTGTCCCCTCCCCTGCGAAGTATCTCTTTCTCTCTCATCATCCCTGACGAAGTGCGCTGTTGCCGGGCGGTTCAGCGTTGCCGTTCTGAGTGTTCCAATTCTAACACTTTTTACCAGATCGTCGAGTCTGTTTACGTTGACACCGTGTTACGCACAATTGTGTACTTAAGGCGTTTATTTGGCGAAAAGTGTTTCAGTTTTTATTTATTTATTAAGCTGCGCTCTATAATTTCTTTCAGGGTACAGTTTCACACAAACCACCCTCTGAATGAGACATTATTAATAATGTTATGTTGTAGCACAAACAATTTTAAATTTCTTTTAGATCATTAAAAATGTCGTTGCCCTCATGAATTTTAGCATTTTAAAATTGACATTGATTGATCACTTTTTAGTGCCTTGGATGTTTGCAAAGTTTGGAAACATATATATATTGTTTATCGTAAGAAATTGCCATTACTAAATTCGTCAGAGGCTCACTGAGTTTAATTTCTTGTTACTACTAGATAAGTTTCAGCAAAGTGCACTCATTTATATATTACAGTATGCTACAAGTCAATATGATCGAAAGAGATTCTATGGTTATACTCTCGGATTCTGTGGTAAAAGTTTTGGAGTATAAAGTCACCAAACTGTTGCGGATAATTTTCTTTTGTGTTTTGTATCCAGTTTTTTTGAAATGACAATGGCGAAGAGTTGGGAGTTATGATGGTTCAATGGAAAACAGAAAGCCTTTACCGAACCGGTCAAGTCCAGTTGGAGGCCAACATAGTCCGATATCGTAACACAAGTCTGATGGTTTATAATGTTGGAAAAGACCACTGAAGAAATCTTTGCAGTGTAGGAGTTCACGATTTTTTTTTCAAGCAAGGCACACCGGTCAGCAGGAATAAAGGGGTTTCAGGGATATTTAAATATTCTTAATGGTTACGTCTTACTAAGGCTCAAATTGTTGCTGTGTTTAGTCAGTCATCCGTTCTAGTTCTTATAAAATTTATATTCGTTTGTTCTGCAATGACTTAATCTTCTCAGGAAGTTACCGATCCATTTAGCTTTCCTATGAATAGCTGCTCTACCTTCTTACTACATTTTCATTGGTTATTGCCCGTTCAGGCGAAAAAGTCTCTTTGTTTCATTAAAAGCAGAGGTCTCATGATTTTGATGCAGCATGTCGAAAAGATATTTAACTACGCTCGGGCTGAACGGAGTAGTTCCAAGTTTTGAGCAAATCCGAAATCGTCATCTATAATCGCACCAAAACATCCACTTTTCTGTTACCTATTGTTTCATAAATGAATAATTACTGTTTCATTCAGCTACTGGATCATAATTTATCAGAGACAATTCAACATGACAATTAAGTTCAAGGATTTCGGCTGTTCAGTGAGAGATACTGTAATATTAAACCCCGATATTAGTCACACAAATAAAAAATGGTAGGCTGTGAGTGTTATGAATTGACGTTTTTAACTAAAAACGGCTTGTAATTGTTTGAAATAAAATTTATCACTAGTATAGAATAATTGTGGAACAAAATTTGTAACTTTATCCTGTTCGTGTTATTAGCCCATGAGAATTCCCCGACGTGGAACATGGAACATTAATCGGTAGTCTGTGAGTGAGTCGCCAGCACCGTTGCAGACTAACTATTCCACTGAACGATCGATTTGAGATGTGTATCTCCAAACATTGAGTGGCACCGTTCGTAAGTTGCCAGTGTTGGATGTTTGGAACTAGAGCGGTCGGTGGATGTGACAGTTGGTCCCTCTGCCGCCCATGCACCAGTGGAGCTATCGACCCGCCCCCGTTTGTAAATGACTCCAGCCAGGGGTTGTGATTAGAGTGGGTTACTTCCTCTGTATTGATCATATTCAGGCGACCGTTTCAATCTGTTTGTCGTTTGGTAATGTGTCACTTTGTATTGCCTGCGATGCAATTTCACTCAGACATTCGATGTAGACAACTCTGGATGTTGTTGAGGAAATTATTTCTCGATTCGTTTTCAGATTGGCGCAAATGCATCAATTTCACTTTCCGTCTTTCATGTCCGTCTAGACCTCGGCATGTGCTTGAAGTTAATTCATACTCGTTCATTGCCCTGGAACAATAGAAAGTGAATTATAAATATATTACCTGATACCATTCATTAGGTGATAGTGATGTGTTGAATTAGATTTTTGCAGCATTCCTGCTTAATACTTCACTAGCAGCCGAAGTCCATGCAACATTAACTTGATTTATGTTTATTTGAATTTGTGAATTGTGTTGAACTGCAGGGAATTGCTTGTAGCGAAGGGAAGCGTAATTATTAAGCCATTCGTATCACTATTAAAAACTTAAATTCCGTTTGCACTTGTATAGTTCCACTTGAAGAATCGAATCAGTTCACGCTGAATATAAAATTTCACGTATTCATATTCCCCTTAGCAGTCATTGTAAAGGTTATTATAGGATAAGACCATTGCGGCCAAATATAATGTTCGAATGAGTTTTCAGTTGTGTGGCAGGCACAATTAAAATGTTGAAAGTCTATAGAATTGTATAGACAACACAAAATGAATATTAGTAGACAAATTTGTCCAAGATGAGAAGTGGTAAACCCAGAAAATAACTAATAATCTGACCAAAAGTTATAAATATATAACAATATCAAATTATTATCAGTAAATAATAAATATCTTACTTTTGGCCAGTTTATTGTATTTTTTTAAATATTAGTGAGACTAAGCTCCTTATTTTACAGATAAGAAATTGTTCCAAACGTAAGGTTTATTTTTCTTAACGCTCAAGTAACTATACTATAAACAAATATAAAGCCAGTAAATTGAAAATGAAACTGAGAAGTACTTTTTTTTCGTAGTAACTTAAATTTTCGGTAAATATTTAAATACAGGTAGGTCTGGAATAAGGTGAACTTGCAAAATATTTAACCCCTGACGGTCATTCGCCCGTCTAAGATGCAAGAAAACGAGTAATTATTAATAATGCATAAGTAGACTATGTCAGACCTGTCACTCAGTTCGCTGACTGAGCAATTTCGGACGTTGGACTGAGTCAAAGGTGCATGACCGCAGGCAGAACTTGGAAGAGAACCGGACACATACACAAGGTCTGAGTGTACGAATTGAATTTGCTTACTCACCAGGTGAGAGCTGCTTCGAAGAACGTCGACATAATTGCAGTGAACCGCAAGTGGCTTCCAACTGAATTGCGTTAAAATCTATTTAACTAATGAAGTGCGGGAAAGCTTGCCTGACCAACTAAGCTATTAACTTGAATAACTCCGATAAACCGCAAAAATTATCCATCTTATTGTTATTAAGTAATCTCTCACTCATTCTCACACGCTTAAAAGTTCAAGGACTAATTCTCAAATTTTAGCCTTCACGAAATCTTCAGTTTCCTCAGGTAAGTCCAATATCATCTTATTTCCTTCCTCAGTCCTGATTCCAAATCATATAAAATTCATCATAATTAATAGCCTTTGTTATTGTTGTGGTATTCAGTCCTGAGACTGATCCGATTCAATCTTCCATGCTAACCTTTACATTTTTACATAGCTATCACATCTCACATCCTCCCTAGACTACTTACCGTATTCCATCCTTACCCTCCCACTTCTGTTCTTACCCCACGCACTTCCCTCTAATACTAATTTTGCAAGACCCTCATGTCTTGGAATGTGGCCTATTAATTTATCCCGTTTCTTGATCAAAGTCCTCCATATTGTTCGCTTTTCCCCAATTGTGTTTACAACTTAGTCGTTTGTGATTCTATCGACCCCCCCATCTGATCTTCAGCATTCGCCTATAGCACCACATTCCAAAGGTTTCTATTCTTTTCCTTTCTGCAGCTCCTATCTTCCACGTTTCGCACCGATATAACGCCACACTCCATACGAATATTTTTAACAACTTTTTCCTAATATTCACACTTATATTACTCGTAAGTAAATTCCTCTTTTTCCGGAAAGTCTTCCTTGCCTGTACTATCCTACTCTTTATGTGTATTATACTTCTATCATCCCTAGTTATTACGCTTCCCAAGTAGCAGAGTTACTTAACTTTCGTCAAAATATCCCTTCCCAATCTAACACCCTTTGTTATTTCACTTTTCCCCATACTACACTCCATTACCTTGGTTTTCCTTCCATTGGACCTTTTCTCCTGGACCACGTTCATGCCATTTATTATGGTTTCTAAGTCTTCTTCTGACTCCCCTAATACTACAATATAAAGGCAAAGCGTCCTTGCAGTATGATTCTTTTTCCATATTCCATTTTATCTTTCTATATGTAAGTTAAACAACATGGGCATCCTTGTCTTACTCCTTTCTTGATTTCTGCTTTCTTTTCTTGATCTTCAATTCTAATTACTGCTGAATGCCGTCTGTAGAGGTTGTGTATGAGCCTTCTTTCTCGACATATTATTCCTGTGATCTTCAAAATCCTTAATAGTGTGCTCCAGTTCACATCAAGTAACCTTTTTCTGCATTTTTCCGATCATTCGATAAACTTTTGTTTCTCATCCTCTCTTCGCATGTTACCCTGTCTTTTAAATTGCCAACTTATCTGCACCACCCTATTTCAGAATATTTTCTTTCGAGTTGTACATTTTTTGTTTCCTAGTTTATAAGATACGTGAAACAAGATACTAGAACAAGTACAGATTTTTTAAAAGGCGGACTGTACATAAAAGCTTTATTTTCCACGCCTGTCTTTCCTCCGATTTTTAGAGCCATTGGTTGATATGTAACATCGAAGATTCTTTATTTCATTTAAAAATTTTCCCGCTCTTCCTACTGATGACGTCACGGCTAAGTAATTACATTGGTGTGTTCGTCGATCTTGAAGGATGTTAAGAGTCGTATTTGCTAATGTCGTATGTTGTTGGACGTAGCAAGTATTGGGAATCTAATAGATCGCACCCCGAGTTCCAATTTGAGCCCGTGCCTGGGTGTGTGATTCGTTGGCACACCTGACGTGTGTGGGGTTTGGAACTCCATTAGTTCGTAGGCGGGGCATCTCCTCCGTGCCGGTCGACACGGGACTTTAACCTAGGCGTGTGTCAATGACCATGCGCTATTTGCGCACATGATTCAGTATTACCTTGAAACGCAAACAACGACCCCGGCTGCTAATTTCAATAATTATCGTTATCAGCGCCACCCATTCTGCGGCGAGATCGTTAACCCGGTCGCAGTTTGCAAAGTTCGTCCCCGCTCACGACTTCCGTTTTCGCACTTTGCGTCAACGTGCAGATCGAAAGCAACACAATAGTCGCTTCAAAGGATCCCTCGCGAGACGATCACACCCGATTCCTTTGATTGTTTCGAATTACATCATGATTATCAGAAAGTGATGAGTCTGTTAAGTTCATTCAGACAAAACGTACAGCAGACAGAATACACAGGACTAGATTGCCTTTACGTAAAAATAATAAATTTCAACTGATGCAGGTTTTCTAGGGTTTGCCCTGCATCACTTCTGGACGAATGCCGGTGGGATCCTTACATTATAGTTTAGCTGACTTGTTCTCCATTTCATCTCTTCCTACCCTTTCTGCCCGGTGGATAACCTCATATAGCCCGTCACTGCAAAAGAAGCAATTTTATTAAAGTTGATAAATTTGTTATTTAGCCTAGAAATTTATATCACCTCTTCGTGCCAGTTATTTGCAATTTTAATTATTTTAATATTGATATTTTTTATGGTGGACGGGTTGAAGCCTTTAACTAATGATCGTAGCATGCTGCGCCGTGATAGTACATTTACATGAATTTCAGACTTTATATATATATATTGTTAATGTCGTATGTTGTTCGACGTGTCAAATATTGGGAATCTAATAGATCGCACCCCGAGTTCCAATTTCAGTCAAAGGATGGAATACGTTAAGCAGTTTAGGGAGGATGTGGGTTGTGCTAGTTATAAGGAAATGAAAAGGCTTGCGCAAGATAGGTTAGCATCAGACCAGTCTTACGACTGCAAACCGCAACAACAACATACTTATATAATAGTATAAACGAAAAAAATCAGCAGCTAAACAAAGATGGATAATTAATATTATATAATTGAAAAGGATTATTTCGACCTCTTTGCGACATGCACGCCAAAATTTCTTTTACTCAAATTTCTTGTTTCTTTAAAACACCTTGTGAGAGTTCCCAAAGCAAGGGATGAAACGTCGTGCTGATATCAATACATTTATTAATTCTTCTTCTACATATACTCTCAAAAATACAAAAGTATTAATTTAAATATTTGAAAAAACAATATTAACCAGTGTCATAAATTGTACAGTTCCAATTGAATCTAATGAAATGAGAAGATTTAACTATGTAGACGAATAGTATTGTATTGTTTGGTAGTTCATTCTTTCAATATATATAATATTTCACAGGTGGCTATATACGTATATATATATATATATATCGATATGTCAGTTTCGCTTAACGTTAATATGTGTTTTTGTATTAAAATGTGATACAAACGTAAATCACGGCGTAGCTCTTCACCTCTGAAAGTGAGCTGTTACATCTCTGGCCGTGACGTTGCTGAGAACGAAATTATGACGTGATACTCCCACTATTGGGGCCGGGCATTGAACTCTGATCCATCGGTTTGTCCCAAATGTTTGCTCAATTCTTCTACCCTGTTACAACGCTTCGTTTGCGTCTTTGGGAATTCCTGAAGTAAAATGAAACGTAATCAGATTTCTTCTGGTTTTAAATTTTTAGATAGACGAAAAATTCAAAACGGAAAATTTTACATCGTGAACTGCGACTAAAAATGGTAACTGAGGACCCCTATTTTTTAGTTAAAATTTATGTATTTGCATCCAGTCAAAAAACTGAAACCAGGGGTGAATTTCACTATGCATCTTTTTACCTGTAGAGCTCCCAAATTTTCGGACGAAATGCCGTAACGTAGAGTAATGGCTCATTGTCTGCGTTGATGTTTGTTAGTTTTATGAATGCCAGAATTATTTTAATAAAGTATTATCAAATCAGTTAAGATCTTTGAAGTCTAGTTTCGTGGTAGGGCCTCTAGAATAATACTAAAAAAGTGACTGCTAGAGTAATGTAGCAGTAGAATCAGAAATTTAGAAACAACCCCTTCCTAATATAATTAGCCGAATTCAAATATATATGGTGTAGATGTTGTAAGTTGTTTAATATTTTGCCCAGCATTTTCACGATCGCTTCATCATAGGTTTAAAGTAAATAGCAGTGCAATAAGCTTCGACCTTGTTTGAAAACTTTCTTTGGCTTGTGATTCCTGGTATCGCAGTATCTAGTTTCTCCCAGTTCTCAGAAGTCCTGGCCATCTTATCCTACCTTTACAACAATGCACTGGATATTAGCGTGTAAGATTAGTAGAAACGCCGATCGGATCAACAAGTTAAGTAGAGATAATTGATATTTGGGCTTGAAACGAGGGTGGAAGCAGAAATCTGAAGAGCTGGGAGGAGGAGGAGCAGGAAATGAAAGCAGGTGGGCGTGATCGGGGGGAGAAAGTCCGGGTCCCGGACCCGTACCTGTACGTGCCATCCTCATCACAAGCTTCACACAGCTACGAGTGCGACACGCTCTTTATCTGATTGCCTTTTGTTCTTCATTAAAGTTCATATGGTTAAGGGGACGCTAACTTTACTAGCTAATGCGGACGGGACTTATTCGTCTCTGTTGTATCTAAATGCAATTAGAAAAGTAGCTATTACTCTGTTCGGAAAATTGAAATCGCCGTTTCATTTTATAGTCCCGCTAATCAGATCGTATTGTGGTAGTAGGTGGTGAATGTTCATATATGGCAGACTTAAAACTGAAAAGCTAATTTTGTAGTGAGAAATTGTGTAGAGACGAAGAATACAAGCGGCTTGGCTGAAAATGTAGTTAAGATGGAGCGACATGTCGGGTACATATCAGCCTATACGTCAGCCACTCAATCGTGAGACGTATTTGCCAACGGCGGCCATACGCAGTGAATTTGGCCGCCAAAGTTGCCATCCACGTGGTCACAACTTTTGTCCAGCGTGCACTATATTTTTGTGAGGAAAGCATTCATTGTATTTTCTCCCTTCTTAAGACTGTCTTACGCTTGATGCCTCATCAAGTAAAACGCATTTTTAACGTGGCTTTAGTTTCAACCTGGCAAAATAATTTTTGTATAATTGCCAATCTAGTATAGATCGGTGTTGTATTCCCCATCACCCTATCCTTTTCCCTATAATCACCTCTATTTTTGAAGGAAATATTCAAAGTTTTCCTTTGACATAGAAGGCGACGTTTTTGAATAAATAATCAAGAATCAGTTCGTTGCTTAAATCGTAAATTGTTTCTTGTTTATTTAAAAAGGTCTAAACCAGGTTCTCATTTTCTTTAGTTTATCACCACTAACGATGCGCTAATAAGAACTTCATTTTCGGCCATTATTGCTGTACTACGTGTAGGCGGGAAATGTTATGGCTACATTGTAGCCGCAATATTGCTGGGATATACATTGCAACACATTGCCTGGTTTGGCTACACATTGCCGACAATATTGCCGGGTCATAGTTTACTTCCGCCGAAGAAGTCGCGCAGTGAGGTCCATCAACAGCTAAATTTTTATACTCGAAGAAGTATTTAAATGTCAGAGAAATGTTGTTTTAATTTATTATGAACTGCAATTTACTCAATGCGTGAGTTTTTGAAAAATATACATTCATATTCTTCTCGACCCACGTTTGTATAATGCAAGGATGCAAAGAAGCACTCCATTCCAATTATTACGCCAAACAGATTAGCGATTAACCACGACCGAAATTTAATAGGAAACGTGGAATCTTTTTCTTGACCGGAAACGTAGGCCTTATAAATCGTGAAGATTGGAATTCCCCTCATCTGAATTGTGTTATTTGCAGCTTGTAAATGGTAAACAAGTAATTCACCACTCGTGGAGGTCTGGTTACCGAGAATTGCATGTCGTCTTCAACTGCGAAACTACACGATTGCTTTTCTGCTTTAATACAGAATTCTCAGATTGTTTTAAAATGTGTACCGGGATGATGATACCGTAAGTTGGAAGCAGTTCGCCCTACCCAGTACCTCGAAAATTACCTGCACACAATAGGAATGTTGCGGGGCGGAAAACTTCCTTGGGTAATCCCTACTAAAAATAGCCACAACCTTCAGGTTGGTTTTCCTCAGTGGGTCTGTAGGGTGGAAAGCTAACTGCCTGATACACAACTGCCATATTTGCTTTTGAGGGTTTGTAATGGTCCTTCTGTCTCCACCAGATTTATAATTTCCTGATTGCCTATTACTATACTAATAAATCGCAGATAAGAGATTTTAATAAATATGGAGGCTTGATGGTAAAGAGCAACGGCGTCTGTAGGGATTTGGTTGAGTTATATACGTATTCGAGTTTGGTAGATAATGATAGAGAACCACTCGTGCGATTTTAGTAGGCTCCGTAATATTTTTTACACACGTTCTTCTTGCATGGTCTCCTTCAGCGTGTTACGCAGTTGTCCAGCGAGCAATGCTCAATGTCAGCGAAATGACTCTAGAACTGTTTTGAGAGAACCGCTGTGTTGCCGCTTCTAATTATACCTGCATGAACGTACCGGACAACAAACGAGGAAAAATGCCACGTGAGGAACCGACGCCGAGTTTGAAAATCGATCGCTGAGAGAGAAATGCATTAACGGAGTGGTCCATTGATCCATGTTTCATGGAGGAGATGAAAATGAATTTTTTTATAAGTATACAGAAAGCGAAATAAAAAGAAAGAGAATGGGATGTAGTTTATTTCATATATACAAGACGTTAGAGAAGAATTACCCATTTATTTCAGTGGTCATTAAATGAAAACATTTTTATATTTCTCCCAAAAAGTTTTCCAGACAAGAAACCTACAGTTGACGAACAAGTTGGGCGGTGTTCTCAATTCTGTGTTACTTAATTATAAGGAAATGAACAATACATAGAACCTCTTAAATTTTTTACACCGTGAGTTTCATACTAAGCAGCCGACAAAACTCCTATCATGTGCCTTTTCCGATGCCGAGTACATCATCGTTAAACTACAAGCTATTCATTTTCAGTGGTTAAGCAGGTTCTATTGATTGCCTAGTTTTAAGAAAATAGTTGATTTCAGTGATTCAACATATTGGACGTAATTTACGGAGGGGGGCCTTTGACGACGCTGAGGCGAATCGATCCCTGTGCCCCAGTAAATGCAGGCTGCCCTCGTTCTTCGACCCAGCGAGGGCTACAACAGTTGGCTGCCCTGAGGCCGCACCTGGCAGCTGCCTGCATGACTGCCTCCTTTTGTTTGTTCTCGTCTTTGTGCTCTTTCTCCTACACCCGAAAAGTCCTCCAAACAATTTAAAAGAAAATACGTGTTCCGGGAAAGTGAAGCGTATAGGAAAATCAAGGACGACGCTTTTCAGAGTCTGTAATCTTTTATATGACAGATTTTCGTGTGGAGGGAAAAGAAGAATCTCGTCCGCTGAGTCAAGGAAGTTGCACTTGCGCCGGACGACTTTTTTTCCTTCTGGAGATCATTTCTATGATATACTTGTTTTTTACATTCCACATTTTCTCAGGATATTATTCTTCTAGAACATTGCTGTTCACAAACGGATTGAAGAGTCCCATAAATCCGTTCTCCTCGTGGCCCCTAAAATTAATAACAGTTTTTAGTTAAGGTTGGATCAACCAGTTGTTGTTTGGATCGTTTTTATTTTTTTTATATATAGTTTTACACCCCGTTAGTTTTTGCCGTACCCAGAGAACCTGTAGTACTGTTTTGTCTGTGACTGAGTTGTGAAGAGCTTCTTGTACCTGGCACGGTACTAAATCTTGTTAAACGGGTAGGCCGAATGAGGTGGGGCAGCGGTAACGAAGCCGTCGTATTCTGAAGGACAGATTTCCAATCCGGTTTTCTTAGTTGCCGAAATTGTTCGGGGCAAATGCGGCGTACCCATCGCTCCCAGGATTTTTGTGGAATTTCTTTTTTTCTTTCTTGAACGGCGAGAATCTTGTATGGCTATGGTCAGGTTGCTTCTTAGGCTTCATTGTATGCCTAATCACGTTCAGTGGTATCGGGTATCCTTCAAAAGAATTTATTTCCCTGTTTGTGTAAAAATGAGCAGATTGTTCCATAGAAGGTTTAGAGAATCGTAGAAGGTGGTGAACAGCAACCACGTGGAAAACAATGGCTGTTATTTAGAGAAAAGGATTCGAGTTTATGATGTCATCTTTTGGAGGATTAAATGTACGATTTCATGGTGTTGCTTAAGACCCAAATCCATGTGTCTCATGGATTCTGTCTGGTGATATCCTACGTTAATTTTTGAAAATGTCTTTGTTACGAATTAATCGGTTGATAATGTTTTAGTGCTTAAATGACGCGTATTTGTTTCGGTAATTACGTGCTATTAGCTGTAGGAGATGGTTGCTGAGGAAGAAGTGTACGGACTTTGGAAGCTGAAGGGTTCGCGGAGCAGCTCGCAGCGTTGCCATCAGCGACCACGTGGCGGGTCCTGACTTCCGGTCGTTTGTGTTGACGGGGCCCGCATGGCAACAAGAACGAGCTCACAGATAAAGGCCTTGTCTTACAAGGCGGCTACTATCTGTCGAGTTTGTTCCCTTATAGCCAGGTGGTGAAAGCGCCCTTGAACCCGGGACACAAGAAAATCCTTTGAATCGTTCACGAAATGACAATGGCGCGTCCCTCTTCTCGTCCACCTTGTGTGGAAGAAAAGTCGTTTCGCAATTATGCAATCCATTCTTCGAAATGAACCGCCCATTCAATGCCACCGTTGTTAGTGTCCGTGGTACTGTTCTTCCACTTAGTCTCGGGAAGTGGAAACAGTTATTGACGATGTGGGCGTTCCCTTGTACCTTTGTTAATGGACATCTGCCGAGAATTACCAAGTTTCATGCAAGTAAACTCATATTTGAGCCCTGATCCTTGATTGCTTCACGACGATGCAGTTTGGTGCGATCTCAGCCAGAAACTTGGCAGTTGTATGGATGTGTATTTCGAGAAATGACGTAAATTGAAATTTAAAAGCAATTCCGGTTATAAGTTTGATTCCAGATTCAATTCTTTTTAAATAAAATTTCAACATAATCGTAGAGAATTCTTGAATACTTCCGAAAATGACGCTCACGTTTTTTTCTGTCAGAAATTTGGTTCTTTATGATGTTTTTTAACTTGGTATTTTTTTCCTGTTCTATGTTAGTTTCTTTTGAAGTGAAATTGCAACGTAAACGTAAAGCATTTCTGGGTGCTTCTCTTATTTGCGGGAAATTACACCGTATTTTTTTGTAGCCATAATAGAGCTCTGGAAAATAAGGGTCTCTGCGATATTAAGATTTTGACATATTTAGTAGTTTTTTAAAGCTTCTAGGTATATTTTTCTTCAAGATTTTAAATTTATTATAGTCACCAATGCCCTAACCATCTAGTCTTTCTAGCTTACTTGTATTCAAACATGTAATCAACATAAGTTTTCTTTCCAAAGCCAAAATTCGAACCTTTATTTTTAAATGTAATATATTTCTTATTACACAATAATTGAAACACTTTAAAGTTTTGGGTCGAAGGTTATAAAAATCAGCATTTTGTACATTTTTTACATTATTACCTTTGAATAGCCAAAAAGTTTTTGTCAATTGCCAAGGGTCGTCTAAAATGAAAAATAAAAGTATTTCTTCATTTATAATTAATATCATTTTAATAAACAGCACATTACATTCATAATTATTTATATATTAATATGACCAAAATAAATCGTTACATAGCTTCATTTTCAATGTTTATTAAGATTATAAAACAATTATGAGAAAAATGATATAAAATGCTTATCTCATAATTGAAAACCTTTTGGTTCTTTACATCATTAAGAACAGATAAGGATTCTCATCGCAATTACTTTGTAATGATAACAGTAACGAAAATATGTTTAGGAAACATCAGAGACGTTCATGCTCTACCGTTTTTACGATGGTTGGAAAGTAGCAATAATTTAATAGAATTATAATCTAAACTTGTCAGAAGTTTGAGCGTTTCAAATTCTATTACGTATAGTAATTTTAATATGTGTACTGTCAATTGTCAGTTTTTTTATTTACCATTACCAATAATTTTGTAGTCATTCATTGCCCTCCATGCAGCTCGAAATTATTATGTCATTTTCCATTCATTTGACATTTGAGGACGTATTGAAACTCAATTCCCTGATCAGTCGTAAATGGTGAAAGTAGCCGTAGTTGAACAATTCGGTTTAAAGGCTAAGCTGGACTTAGCTTCCGGACCGACAGTTGCTACGTTTTATTTTCATCTCGATTACCTAACGTCTTTGGGCCAAAGATATCTGCTCAAGTGCGACATGACTGGACATAGCTCAAGTTGTTTTATAATTATCTTCCCTCGTGCTAATGTTTCGCAATATACTATTGTGAAGTTTACAGCTAACCTTATATTTTGTATTCAGAAAAATAACGTTCCATTACCTCGTAGTTTGCTCTGATGAATTGAACCTGTTCCTTTCCGTTTATTAGAAACGTATCGTTAATAAATTGTCATGCTACTCTAATTTATTTCTAACAGATATAATTCAGATGTCTGGGTTTTTTCTCCAGGTGTATGAATATTGTGATTATACAATATTTCAGTTTGTTTCGTTTGCTACCTTTATGTAGTGGTTTGGCTAATATTTGAGTTAGGAGATTTCGTGAGCTCGCATTGATGCAACGACGTCGAGTGGGGGCGTTTACGATTCCCACAGGAACGAAGTCACAAAAAAGAATCTAGTCGCTGCTGCCAGCTTTACCAGTGATACTACGTTAGTCGTTTTCATTGGCACTCCCCTCACAAATGTTAGTTACTATCTCACCCACTCATCAACGTCTCATGAAGAGGTAGTAAAAGTAATGCTCGCATTTGAAATGGTTCACTTAAATCACGAAGAAGGTCGTAATTTTCTTCTCAAACGAGAGTACTGCAAATTACAATGTACTTTTAGTTTTAATATTATTAGAAGAAAAATTCTCGAATGAAACCATTTTTCCTTATACATTCTTATCTTTTAATGCAACTCGTGCCTTCCTCCTAATCATCAATAGTTGAATCCATGATTTGGGTTCTGTTCATGTCACCTTTTAATGACAAGTTCCATTTATAAGCTTAGATACCCTGTTTCTAAATATGAGTGGGCATTGGACTAATTTTTTAATTTATGGATGAACTAGGTCACATGACCTACTCCCACTGTGTTATTATCCCACACGCGTTTACTGATCAAAATTATATATTTTGGTTGTTTGGGATCAGTAACAAGGTTGAAGTATTATGTTACACTTTTCGTTAAGTAGCAGTTGTGAAATTTTAATACGGTCATTATGTTATTGCTGTCCCTGTTACAGCTTTTGAGGGAAAAGGAAACTCTCCGGTACTTTCAAAATTGTGATGGTTGGATTCGGACCCTCAGCAGTAATTCTGAGTATAATGAGAAAATTTTGGAGCAAAATTGGAAAAATATGTACTTTAATTATCTTTCGCTTTTTTTTATCTAAACTGTAGGCAATTTCGGAATACCAACTTTAATAGAAGCTGCACTTTTCTAATAAATTGAAACTAAAATAAATTGTTAAATGGGTTTTATTGAAGGTATTATATTATTAATAATAAATAATGTCTTTACCTTTAGTCCATCTTTCATTTGATTATTTTGATTCTGTACCACAATATATCTAATTATGAGTGTATACACGTATTTATTTTTTTTAGTCTACAAATGTCAGTTTGCACAGTGGCAAATAAATACATAAAGTTACAGTAATATTTTTTACTATAAATGAAATTATAATAAATTATTTTCAATAAATAACATGGACGTTTCGACAGTTTTCAGTTATAAAAGACATATAAAGGACAATATTAATCGAAGACCAAATGTGTAATAGGACAAGAAAAATATTATACACGACTGCGATCGTCGAAATTCTCTCACATTTTTTTTTATTAAATTTTATTCGTTTGTAATTTAATTCTTTTCGTTGCAGAAACTTCGTTAGTCATTATAAAACTTTGCACAAAGCAAATTATTACAGGACAATACGAGAGATAACTGTGAAAAAAGAAAGCTGGCGGGCATTTGTGTTCTGTAACAGACCCGCTGGTTTACTATTCAAACACGCTCAGTCAGACCATGCAATCCTCCCCCGCTCTCTTTATTGCTATATCTGGTTGCTTCGCAGTGCCACAGAAAATTATGTGATACTTTCACGATGTTTCTGGCATGTGCAAAGAAAAATATATATTGTTTTTTTTCTGTATAAATTAAATTATTAATAAGGCTAAAATAGACAAATATTTCAATTGGTTTAATGAAAACTTTCTAAGTATGGTTCCTCATGATGTTAACAATAAAACTATTAAAACTTATACCTGTAATTATATAAAAATATTAGATGATAGTCAAATATGACAAAGTAAAGTTAAATAAATAGTATAAAGGCTCCATCATTAATATATATCAAAATATTGACTAGTATTTATAATATTTTGAGCTATATTATCTTTGTTATTTTAACTCTTTTTTATAATCTTTGACTACCGTCCAATTTATTTGTGCAATTATGTTTTTAAGTTTTATTAATATCTATAATTAACCTGATGAGGATTCACATTATAACATAAACATGTTGTTACATAAATTATAATTATTAATTGTTTGTTTAGGTGCTATTAATATTTTGATGTATGATTTCGGAGTTGATTGTTACAGCGATACTTGCGAATCGGCTCAGATTCATTTCTGAAATGACACGAGAAGTGTGTACAGAAGTTTAATCGTAGCGCTGGTCGTATAAGATTTGGAAAGTTCGTTGTCTTAAAGTCTACCACCAGAGAGTGTACGTGTAACGACTGCCATCGCTTTGCTGGCAATAATAAATGTATTAATAAGATCGACCTTTAATTCGCTATACGTGTTTCGAAGTCTGGACACGAGACACGAATTTGCTGACTGGTGTTCGTTTTTCGGGGAGGTTGTCCTCGTGCCATAGAGCTTTGCGAAAGAGATCCTTGAACTTGGCAGTGGTGGGCGGAGCTGGCCGCGCGTCAGCTGTTTCTTGCTCGGAGTCAACGCCCCCTACCAAAGGCGCGGGACGAGCAACTAACATGTGCAATCGATTTTTATGCTTTCGACATGGATATGAATATTTAACACGGCGATTGAGCACGGTTCGGAAGTCACAGATATTTTAAATGTTGGGATGATATATTAATGAAACACTTAACATGTAAATGGATTAATAAAGTGCAATGTATTTATCGAAAAACGATCAATGCCGTATACCTATAAGCGACATTTCCAAAACGTGCGGTTTAATCATCTCAGCGGATATGTATACTATTCATATAGCGTACAACATCATTCTGTTTGTAAATATGTATGTTCGGTTGATATAAAAACAGTGTTCCTTTTCTTTACCTGCTTACTGCCTCTCCCCCCCCCCTGGTAAAGCAGACTTCCAACTACGCGGCATAGCTGCAGGTAGAAACTAGCTTACCTAGACCAGTTCTAGGTAATTGTTACCACCGCACCGCCTTACTTTCTCGCGACGAATGCCATCGGAAAGAAAAACAAAAACAGGAGGAAGGACATACTTTTTTTTTTATTTGTGCATGACTTACTTAACAGGCTTTCGCTCGTAACTGATATGATAGATATGTATAGGAAATTTTTGTTTACAACGTATTAATACTAGTTTTTAAGATTTTTTCAAAATATCAGTTCAGAACATTTGTATAATGTTAAATTCGGAACATTCCACTTAAAAAAGCAAAAAGAATAGAGAATTTAAACATTATTTGGGACAGAAAACCAAAGACAGTGTGGACATTTTATCTTCAATCAGAATTTGAGTAGGTGTAACATTAATTAACGTCTCTTACGTGAATTATGAGTACAATGGACCAACTATAGAGAATAAAATATGCAATTCGTCTAACTTCTCAAGTAATAATTATGAAATAATCCAAACTAGCAGGAAACTGCTACTATAAGCAGACCAAGGATAAGAAGGCAAGGACCTCAAGTATCCTATATATTTTATAAGTGCATTTGTATCACTACAAATATTAAGAGAGAAATAATTATTTAGTTTGATATTTATTTATGAGAATAGTTAGGTTTAACATCAATAATTCTGACGTAACTATAATTAAAATTTTGATTCTGTAAATGACTTTGTTTAGTTAAAACTGGGAGAATAAACATTTTCTTTCAGAAATTTTCTTGACGTTTGCTCTGCATAGTAGAAAAATTGAATATTTATTTTACGTAATACCATCACCTCGATTCAATATAGAGAAAAATAACAAGCGTAGCAACTGTCCTCAAACATTAATCTAAACTGTAATAAAGAAAGGAGACTTCTTTTAATTTTAAAATCTGATTTGAATTTCATATTTCTTGTTTGTTAAGTAGAGCGATGGAAAGAAAGCGGCCAAGCAAAATAAAGGTTGAAAAACTTATTGAAAAGTCAAATTTAAAGTACGTCACTGAAATCGGTTACTATCTAGTAGTATCAACCATTTAATGGAGAAAAGAGTGTGTTAGTTGTTGTTAATAACCGAGTGGACTGTTCCAAATAATGCCATCCACATTATACAAAAACTAACAAAATATATAATCATTTTTTGTAATTATTTATTACATCGTTTAGCCGCAGAAAAGTTAGTATTAGTAACAGTTAGTAACGAAAGAGGGTATCAGTATTATCCTCTGTGAATACGAAATAAAATATAATTATCCAGGACGATATCATAGGTTTAAGCTCATGTGTTAGTGTCTGTGGAAGTAAACTGGGCTTATTTTTTGTATTAATCGATCATCGCAACCAATCCTACATTAGCATTAGTTTTTCGTTAATAAGGCGCAGCTCTCCAAAGAAATATCCTTAATTTGTTATTTATTTTCAGACAAAAGTTTTATCCATTTCAAAGTTGTTACACAAGCATCCAACAGTTTACCTTGACCACTTTACTAGTATTATGCATGGAATTATTAAAGCAAGGCTAAGACTGTAAAATTTTTAAATATCCGAAAGTCGTGGAGGGACTCTGGTCCTTTCACGACCTTGGAAGCTTGTACCTGGAGACCGTGTGTTTAGTATTCCTTTTATTTTCTACACGTCATTTAATACTATGATCACTTTAGCGTTTCGGACTCATTGTTTGTTAATTTATCTACTGTATGTAAATTTAATTATTTTTATGTTCGTCAATGAAGTACGCAATCGTTCCCGTTGAAACTTTGTAAAATGATTGATTGATATTTGTTCCTCTTATATGGTTCTTGCAGAGTAGAAAAATCGAGTTTAGTCTGTTTCCTTTGTTGCCGTGGTAATGCGCCAGATTTGTTCCTATGTGGCCTGAGAAGCAGCTGAGCTGCTGACGTCACAGGTCACTGACAGGATCTTCACACGCGAACAGGTGAACAGATAAATATAGCTTCAGTCAGGGGCTGACATTTAACATTTGGCAGAGCACTGCAGTCCTTTTCTCATTCACTAACTTTTTGTCTTTGGACAGGTGTTAAAATAGATCAGCTGCAAGTCGTTGACTGTTTATTAAACAACGTAAGTTTCCGTCAGTTTATTTTCTAGAAGAGTTTAGCAAACGTATAGTTTATTTAATCGCCGAGCTGTTGCGGAACTGGCAGCTTAAGTTGTTTCGCCCGTAATCATCGAGCATTCCCAAGGCGCAAGTTTTACGCCCTGAGCTGAGTGGTGAAGTTCCCTATCATCGCGAAACCGCTGCAAATATTGACACGAGAATTCTCCGGTCTCGGTGCAGAATGTCCAAGGCCATGGAAGGGCGTACCCTCAGCCCCTATTCTTTGCCGAGGTGGCTCTTCCGCGACCTTGGAAAAGTTGCCTGCCTGGGGGTTAGAAATTCCAGACCACGTGTTTTAACAGTAGACTTTGCTGACTGCAGGGACTATCCGCTTCCACCTGATAAGCCATTATTTTATAGAAGATTCGGTGGACTTTAGAACCTTAATTCTGGTATATAAGCAATTCCCCAATAATCCTACATAATCGAGCAGTCTGAAGATCAAAATTAATTTATTTTGATAAACAGATGTAATAATAATTAAAACTGCAGGTAGTAAATGAGTTAATTCACCTTCTCTGTCTCGGTTGTTCATGGATTACCTAACAGTTTTAAATTTTATGTTTGCCTAGACGAATTGGAATATCGCACCAGCCTGTAAAATGTGCGCTACAACCCGCGTAGTTACTCTGTATTGCGGACAACTATTTTCCATATTATTTGTTCCCTTTAATTATTGATCAAATTTCAGTTTCGCAAACCAACAGCGGAATATGAAATAATTAAAATCCATATTACTCGTCAAACGTCGTGTAATTTAATTAATTTTGGGGCCTGGACTTATTCCACAATTCAACAATCTTTTGATTCTTCATCGTGTGCTTCAGAATTGGATTATTCCTCGGCAACTTCAAATTCTCTTTTTCTTAGTAATCCGTCAAAATCGGTGAACCGTGGGATTACTTCACGACAGACTCTTTGAAGTTGGCGTCTATTCTGCTTCGCACATCCATCAATTGCTTGATGATAATAATTTAATTCAGTATATCTAAATTACGTCTCTTGAGATTGATATAATGATTTTTATGTAATTTAAAACTGAAATTAATTCAGTTCCATATTTAGAGGATGGGAACTATTCTGTATAAAACAGGCACTATTCCCATAGGCTTTTTAAAAATTTTTTACAACCATTTATATGTTACTCGAAAATAACTATGCCCAAAAGCGAAAATAAACTAGACAGAAGTCCTAGAAGCAACTGTAGTAAAATATCTTGGTCTACATTTAGTCAATCCTGGAAACCCCATATCGAAATAATGCGGAAATAATCACAATTCAAAGTAATAAAATTATCATGGCTGTTAAAAAAATCTAAGCCTTCCTTATACAATAAAATATTACCATACAAAGAAATACGCATGTCAGCATGGACATACCATCGAACTATGGGGCACAACCAAGTCCAACCTAGAGATCCTGAGATCATTTGAAACAAAAACTTATGCAAAGCGCCGTGGTTGGTATCAAACAAAAATCTATAAAAAGATCTAGAAATGTCAACTATGAGGGAAGTCATCACTGAATGAGGCAAGTTGCAACAGACAAGATTGAGCATCCATCCGAATCAACATGTTGGAACACATCTATACACTAAAGCACAATCATATTCTGGATTTACCAATTAGATTCTCTTAATTGTAATTCATATCTTGCACATCATTTACTAATTGTTACAAGTGAAAAGATTGTACATTTGCAGTACAGAAAAAAATTATAAGTTGATACAGATGATGCAATGCATTTAGGAGGTTTGAACTGAAAATATGATGTGAAGTACGACCTTACTGCAGTTAAACTCTCAATTGAGTTACGTTTACAAAATTTAATAGTATCGGACTTTTCGACGGAGCTTAGCGTCTTTTCCTAAAACCTGAGGACTCGACTGCCTCATGTTACAGAAGTCTTCAGTTCGAATTTTGGCAAACTATGAAAGCCGAGTACAGCCTGTAAAAATGAGTTCCTCTGTTGTAGTCGTTAATTACCTTAGCTGTTGATGTGACTTTAAATAAAAATAAATAAAGAAGATCCATAACTTATTGATATCTTACGTGTCATGGTTATTGTTAATATGTTATTTTCAAAATACAGTTCCACAGAAAATAAAGAGTTCGTTTTATTATATTGTAGCTGACTAAAGTGACGCGTAGAAATTTTAGGAAGAGCTGTTATCGGATTCCAAGTTTTTAATCCCAATGGAAATGAGTTGATAAGGGGACAGATGCTGCAGACGTATAAAATGTGGAAATGGGGGATCGCTGGATTATCGATTGGGTCGTAGGAGGTCCGACAAAGAAGTACTATGAGGCCATGTTAAACGAAGTGGGAAGCCAGTCTCCTGACGGGATGGAAAAATAAAAACGGTAGCAGGTAAGACATGCCTCAAAGTTGGGCGATGGAATAGATACGGAAGTGTGTAATGGAAAAGTATTCTCGTTACACTCTGGTTAGAAGTTTTGACGAGTTGTCGGTTTCCGTGAGCTGGTGATATGTGCAATGGCGTAACCCAGTTTCCGGAAGTAGGTTAGCACTGCGATGCACGCGGCTAGGCTCGAACCGGGACAGTCTATTGATCGGACCGCAGCGCCTGCGCCTCACCTGCCTGGCCGCTGCTTATATTTAGCCACCACACTTGACCCTGCAGGTCTGCAATGCCTCGCCTCTGCCTCTTCTTCGCTTTACAGCATATATCTAAAACCTATTTGAATGCATATTCGGCGGCGCGATGGCCGGGACGTATTTTAAGCAGCTTCCGTTGCATCCCCGTCATCTGCACTCTTCATTCCTGTCGATTCCCTACATTCCTGCCAAATTCACATTCCCACCTCTCGACTCCTCGTCCTGTCTCCTCGCATATCATATGTGGAATTATGTTGCGAAATACCCCAATAACTTTCATTTAATAAATGCTTTCTTCGTCTCTCACTCACCACTCTGATGTCCTGATATAGGCTGAATAGATGATTTCCGTAACGCCTATTGATTTTTTACGAAATTCGGAAAGAACCTTGTCTCTGCCTGGTCTTGAAGATTAACGAGTGCAGTTTTCTTGGAATATTGTTGTTCGAGCTTTCATGAGAGGCGGAAGCGTAGCGTGAAATTCTCGAGGAATGCAGGCGCGTCGAGAATAGAAAACACGAATTGAAAAGGGATTACGAAAATGTTTGTGTGGGGTAAATAAACAAAGAAAGGACTTGAACGAAAAATAAAACTTTACTTTCCAACATATATATTTTTTAATATACAAACTTTTATCAAATTGATTTTCTGTTGGTTACAATAATGATAGTCACCAACATTTTTGATTTTTTGAAAGAGCAACTATCCCCACTTTAGCAACTGTTAGTGTCCTCAGATGTTAGTATATGACGACACACAATCAAAATGCAGACCGCTGTAGGAAAAGTCTGATTTATTCACATATGTCCCACCGCAATGCCAGTATTAATATTTCATCCTAGCTCATTCACTTCCAGTTCTTATTAAACATTGAAATCGTGTGTCGGGTGGAATCGATAAACTAACAAAATATTTATTTTAAACGTTATTACAGTTTACAATATGAAATTAATTACCGAAAACAAGAATTTTTAATATATTAAAGCAAGATACCCACAACGTTTATTATTGAACCACATTGATTCAGACGTATACTGATGGGAATGATTTTATGGTGAAACCGTAGATTCGTGTTGCATTCAAGTACTCGAAACCAGCCTATCATAAAGCTGTCTTTTGTGATGCAGCAGTGAAGGGTCCTCCTCGCCGATTGCCCTCGTACCTGGGGTTTCAAGGTAGTCTTGAGCCGGCTCACAGACATCAACTTTTGAACCTCTTATTTTGACTATCAGCTTATACTGTATCGATGATTTCCTCCTCCCCGACACTGCGTTTCATGTAGAATTTTTCTATCTATTCCAGCATCAGCTTTTGGTAATTCGTTGTCCAAAACAACACTTTCAACCTCCAAATACTATTATTTAATTAAATTTCACAAGGTACTCACATTCCCGTTTAGAAGATCACACTAACTCTCCCCCTAGAAACTTAGTATCCATTATAATTAAATAATTAGTTTGACAATTAAATAGATAATAAATGTTTAATTAACCTCTTTGTCACTATTTTAATAATTTAAATATGGAATATTACGACGGTTCGTCTCTCATTTGAGACTTCTTCAGGTAGACCATTATAATTTTGTCCTTTAGATGTTGTAAAAATAATATATTAATTAAATTTGAATACAGTCTTGATAAACAAATGTTTCAATTGGTGGCTAAACCTGAGATGTATGATTTATAATAAATTTTGTCCTTGGAATACAGTAGCCTCGAGAATCTTGTGAATACGTTGTTACTTTACTCACACTACTGTCAAACCATTATCACTGAAACATTTTTTTTATAATTATATTGTAGTAGAGCCTTAGTTTCTGTCGGTGTCAGCCAGTTGCTAGTTACAGTGAAAAGCGTGTATGTGCCGACCTCTAGATGCTATTGAATCACTCTCTTCCGTGTTCTTCGGGCAATAAATCTACAAGATCCTATGCGTGTGTATCAGGGACGCTTACCGAGATTCAACTCAAGCAGGTAATTACCTTGACGCCATATTAAGCGGGTATTACACGGCCAAGAACTGTTTCACGATGACGCAGTATTGCTTTTGCAGGCTGTAACACCTTCGACGAGGAAAATTTGCAAAGAATCGGAGAAACGCGTTATATTCTTCTGATTTTCCTAAAAGAGGAGAAATATCACAGCACATAAATCAGATATGTAACAAAGACCTCTTGTGGTGCAGTGACTAGCGTTTCTGCGTCTCTACTAGGATGTCCCGGGTTCGAATCCTGGGAAGGGCATGTATATTTGTATCTAATGCATTTTCACAATCAGCAAAGCGCCACGTTCGCTCGGTGGATTATTGAAACGAATCCATTATCAACAGGGGAGTGCAACCTACCTGATGCAGGTTTTCAAGGGTTTTCCTTACATCTCTTTAGGTAAAACACCGGGTAGGATCCTTAAACCGTAATCCATTTCTTTTCCAGATTAACGGCGAGGCTCACCTTACTCCGCCGGGAATGCCCCCTACTCTCTGGTTTTTTTCAAAGTTCTTACATGCCGAGGCACCTTCACCTATTTTAGGAGGTGTATGTACTGGGGTCTAAGACCTTGGACATACGGTAAGAGTTGTTCGCCGATCCAATTGGATCAGTTGGCAAACTGGTAGAGACACGGAGAAGGGAATGCTGCGACCCCACCGCAAACTCGTCTCCCGTTATTCGGAAGAGCGTGAGAATAGTACCCAATGTCCGACCCACCTGATGCAGGTTTTCTAGGGGTTTCCCCGCATCTCTTTAGGCAAAATACCTTAATGTATAGCCCGAGGGTCCCATACAATCCTTGGCTACCTTACTCTACCATCCACATCCCCCTTTTCAATTCCATTCCCATGCTATTAAAGGGGAGTCACATGTTTCAGGATCACCCTCATGCAGTCTGTTAATATAAAAAATAAATAAAAAAAGGAAACGCCAGTGTGTAAAATTTCTCATGAAAGAGGATAACGTTCTCCGCAGAGAACTTTCTTCACTTGACCTTCCGAAGTCTAAGCAGAAAACCAAGTTTTATTATTATTATTTTACAGTGGTTGTAGCGTAGAACAAATTGGAGAACCTGATCAAAATGTCAAATACCGAAGACTCAAAAGATATCAAAATATCAAATCTCTCGCCACCAATTTGACTGTAGTTAAATAGATTTATAAATCGATGCATTTTAAATTGAAACTGATGTGCCGTTTTCAGCCTTAAATTTGTTCCGAGTCTTGATATCACTGATTCAGGAATAATGATTATTTGCTCTGCATTAATCCAGTGAAGAAAACGTGAATCCTGGACGTTATTTTCTCGTTTATAAAAGCGCGTTTCTGCTGTGTTGGATAAATTCAAATTACTCGTAGATTTAACCGAAAGTATCGCCTATGTAGTAGGTAGAATTGTATATCGTATGAGTTGATGGTGGGGTAAACTTCAATTATTACCGTCCCCTTTGGGGATGGAAGGGTTGTTTGACGCAGAGGTCGTTTTTCATGAGTTGGACAAACGCCGGATGTAGCCGGAACGTGGGTCTGCCCCAGATACAAGCCTTTCAAAGGCCCCTTCCTTCCTTCCTTGATATGGAATGTTTTTGTCCAACAATGTAAAGTAAAATCTTTTTCCTCGCGGGGTTTTTAATGATCCACGCTACCAATTTCCGAAAAGTAAAACATCGGGTGCAATTAATGATTTCATTAAATCTGTAAATTATTACGTATTATATTGCGTGGAATACATATTATTGTTCTAGACAAATTCAATAAAATTCCTGGTAGTTTAAATTTAGCATTGTCCGATTTTTAAAGATTTGCTATGGGACGCGTGATGGATTACAGTAATCGATGAACATTCGCTAATGTCGGCAGTCAGTTTTTTTATCTGATATTTTACTAGCCAATCATTTTGTGGTTCCTGTTATCGTTTCGTGAACTCAAATGCAGTTGTTTCTGGTGTTTGTTCATAATTTTTGTAATAACAAAAATTATAATTTTTTGTCTTTAGTTTATTGGCACAGATGTATCTTTTCTAAAATGGAAATTTAATAATTATGTATAACAACATTACCCTACTTAATACTTTTATGAACCATGTTTGTCATGGTGTGGAAACGGTTTGGAAGATTATCGTAACAAAGAAGACGAGCAATGATTAGGTTATAGAAGACATGATGTCTACGTTTTATGTCTCCGTAAACCAAACTGAAGGCGAGCGATGTCGCGGGAAATACGAATTAAACAGCTACTTTCACAGCTGTTCCCGACCCCCACAGACAACTTGTCACGATTCCCCCGTCGAATTCCCTCATCATCGAACACGTGAAGCTAGTCCTTCTAACCCGGACCACAGGGTCATCTCGAGAAATTATTTCTGCGATCTTATTTACTAGTCTGAGCGATGAAGTCCCCAAGGTCCGAAGCCGCTGGCCTTCTTGGTCGCCCTTGGGACTTTCGAAACCAGCTGACGCAAGGCGCAGCTTCCCGCGTCTGTATCGACCTCGTGTCCGCCGAAACTTGGCTCGCTCGCAACCAAAACAAAGCCCTCTGCATCCTGCGGTTTATTTCGGGCTCTAGCCAATCATCCTTGGCTCGAAAATTTTTGGCCAAGTTTCCTCCTATTTGTTATAAACCATCCCCTCCGTGTAATGGCCCCACCGGGATTTACGTCTGCTTTGAATTATTCTCTGATGGGCGTGGCAGAACATGGTTGACCTACTGGCGGTTGATTCTTGTAAGGCAAAAATATTAAATTATTCTGGCATATTAGAGATGCAATCGTCGCAGTTGAAGGGTTTAGACTTAACATTCACTAAGTGGTTCAAGTCTTGTCTAAGGCAAATGAAAATTCTCTCATCAAGGTCATTTACGAAGCACTTTTGAGAATTTTCTTATGATTTTAAAAGGTTGGACTTCACAGGGACGGATCCTTAACGATATTGGGAGAGTTGGAATCATTCAATATTGTCGTCATTGTCCCAGACAGTGGATGATCCCTTGTTTGAACAATGGCAAACCAGTATTTCAGCAGGTTCTTATCTTTGCAATAAATTGTTATCGGTGACGGGAAAAAATTGGGCTGATTGGCAACCACGTGGTCCTCATGGTTTGTCACATTTACAGATTGGACATAAAAATAAAACTGGTAAATGTTAGGCTTTTTAATTGGATTTTTATTTGAATGTTACTGTCGAAGTACTGATATATTGTAATGAATTTGTATAGGTGACACAAATGTTCCTGCTGAAAATGGTAGATGACGTCTATATACGAGTCATTGGTTTGTCGGTGCAGAATGGGACTCCACCGTTTCCATTCATCAGGTGTTCTCGGTTGGGATCATCAGCTCCTTGCTTCAGGTCTCCTGCGATGATTAGTTGCAGGGTAGTTTTAATAACATGTCACTTCACGCGGGAGTTTGCTGCTGTCTACCGGCTGCCTAATTGCTCAGGATGCCGTGACTCTTGTAATTTTATATTGCCTGCCCACTTTGCAGAGTTGCTCAAGGGCTCGAAGAAGAAGTTTGACTTGCTGAAATACTTGTGCGCCTTTTCCCGCCTCTTCAATTACGATTTGTTAACACGCGTTTTCAATTGATGTTCTTCCGGCGCTTTGTGAGTGCCGGATACCACATACAACTCGCTTATTAATTTCACCACTTCATAGAAAATATTAACTTGACCGCAATGCTTTTATTTCCGGGACACTGGGGATCTCATTATGTAGATTTCTTTGGGAGTTTTACGCGTCAGTATCGATTGGATGTGTGAATGAGTCGGGACGTTAAGAACAATTATTTTTAATTTTCGTTTTCTACAGTAACTGTTTGCTAGACTAAGATTCCTGTCGGACATTTAATATATATATATATATATATATATATATTAAGGGTAATTAACCCATTAAGCGTGATTTGGCGAATGATGCAACGAGAACTAATTCCCAGTTTCTCTTAAAGTCAATCGACTTTGATTTAAGGGCTCTGCTAATTAACTTTGGAATTCCACTGACATCATTTCCGGCTTTGAGTTATCCAAGCAACTTTCTTGACAGCAAGACTGAAAATCCTTTTTCTACTAAACGCATTGCTCACCTTATTCATAATATAAAATGTTGCATAGCACTCGTGGGAAAAACTGGAGAAAATAATATTTCTAAAGAAAATGTTTTTAAACTTGGAGCTATCTATAGCCAGTATTACAAAAGTGTTTTGCATATCCTCTAAACTCACTTTGAAAAAAGGTTCTGTTACTAAGTAATCAGTGTTGTAACTTGAGAAAATAGAAATACGAGCAATGACATCTGTTAACCAGTTTTTAAATGTATCCAGTCCAGGTTAAACTCCTCACAAACCTGATAGCGTTTTATCTGAGTATATTAAGAATGCACAAGTTGTGAAGTATACGGGTACAAATTGAATTATAACATTTCATACAAACGTTTGTATCGCCAATTTTAAACATTGGGTGTATTAATTGTATAAACAATCAATTGGCGATTAATTGAAGAAGAAATTTGTTCTAAAAAATGCACTTAATAAATAAAGGTCAAAACGACGAGTAAGTTAGAATTTTAAATACAGTATTTTTTATTACACTAAATACAACGTTTAGTCCAAATTTTGGGACTTCTTTAGTTAAAAAAAGTACATGATATTTTTCTATCGTTCAATTTCTTGAACACTTTTTTTAAGAAATTTGATCAAATTTCTACTGTTGTTGAATTTTTGGAACGGATTTGTTTTTACAAATTTTCTCATGTATTCTTTTAGTTTCCAAATTGTGGATACAAAAAATTTTATCTAATGAGTTGAATAATGTAAAAATTTGCGACTGATGTTTATTTACTAGGTTTATAAATGTTAGATTAATTTAAATATTGAAAATATCAGTTGAAGTAGCGAATAGGTTTTTTTTAATGGCAGACAACTTTGGCTGTGTCTTCATTACATGCGCCATGAAATTTCAAGTTCAAGGTAACCTACTGAATTGATAAAATATCCGAAAACTTTTAAAATTTTAATTTAATTAATTTAGAAATCTCTAAACTGTTACTAACTTCAGTTTACTGAATTGTGCTCGTTTTCGAAATTTACTTTGTTCGAGTAGGTTCTGATTAAGGCAGTTTGAGAAAAATTATTTTATCGTAGGGGAAATAACGTTATCAAGAGCCTTTTTAGGAACGAATTCTACTTTATGTTAGCCGCTCCATTTTACAATTACGATAGTATTTTGAGGTTTGAAGTGCGTCCTCGTTATGACGGGATTTTTCCAAAACGCAAAGCGAAGGCCGAGTATAACTTCTCTTTGTGTCACGGCGAACCCTCGTTCTAAGAATATCAAAAGCCCCGAGTCTCCTGCCCTTTGTTACAAGTTTGTGGAAAGAGCACACTCAGTCTTGAAAGTTCCCGATATCCGTCTTTCGAGCCACATAAGTCGCCTCCTTAAATTCATTAAGAAATTGTTTAAGGGTCGTCATTGGATGTAATGCAGAGGAATTGTGTGGGCATAATCTTGTTTGACCGCTCACAATTTGTTTCTGTTTTTTCCCCAAAATGGTTCAAAGTGCCTCGTAGGAGTGTTGATATTCCTTTCTGTTCATTAATGAATCGGTGTGAGCCATGTCAGATAATTCTGAAATAGGGTTAACACGTTTAATTTCTGAAACAATTAATTGAATCAATAAACGAACCCGCATTCAATGTAAGAGCGTATTTCCTTGAAAATAGAGTCGTTAGTCTGTAATGAAATTGATCTGACGACCAGTCCTTCGTTTTGAAAAATTACAATTTTGGAAAGAGTTTTACTTTTAATAGCAGGTTTCATATCATCCTGATATGTATTATTTTTAATTTTTATTCCTAAAAGTAGAGAAATATTATTGTCAACAATAATTTAATAGCTAAAAATTAACGACGTTTCGTCCTGAACGTAGAACTTCATGAAGCGTACAAAGGATTTGTAAAGTTATAAATGGTTTCTATACACTTCCAAATTCTTCAGTTACTATCAGTCATATACATTTTGTGCAGGTTTTCCATGGTATGGTCTTAAAATATATTTTACAAAAGTTCAGAAAGCTTCCTATCTATATTCGGTTAATTGAAATGTCGCTATTTATGTATTATAAAAGTTTAGGTTAAACATAAGAATTGTTTAGACGGATAAGAATAGATAATCCAAAATAGTCTTTTGACACTTTTTTGTTATTTTCTTGATTGGAAAATATAAGAAATTACCAACAGGTTTTAATAGAATAGTTATGATTCCAATATTCTTTCGCGGCGTCTGCTTGCTTGGCGGCAGGGAAGTCTCCGGTACTGATTGGGGAAGCATCAACCGGCTGGAAGTCTCTCTATAGTATCAAGTTAGGTCTACTATACTAATTCACTCTCAGAATTGTCTATTCAGTTCAGGCTGTTAATTTAAACTAATCGTGATCAGACTATCTCACTTCTCCAAAATATGGTTTGAGAATAAATCGTGTGGATCTGCTCGCAAGCCTTTAAAAGTGCACAATCCAAGCCTCCTACAATTGTTGTTCTTCCACAGGGTGACCTCCCCGACAGTTGTGGCCCGTCACTGTGGTCAGTCTTTCAATTTATTTCTGACCACGCTTGTGCAGACGAGAGAACATCTTCCAATCTTCCAGCCCTCAAATTCCATTTCCATGCAAACTACAAACAGCTAATTTATTACTAAAAGCTCCGGAAATATAATAATAGTGCATTGGAGGTTTAAATTTGAAGTAAAAGGTGGATTATATCAATTATCGTCGTCTACACTTTTCCCCAGAAAATCCAGACTGCGTGTGCCAAGTTGATAATTTCTATTCATCTTTGCCTTTTTGGTTCTCCAAGGACTCGCCAATATTTTATTAGATAAAAAATGTAGCTGAAATATAGTTGATATAAATCTCTTATTCGTTTGCCAAGGGTTAAATTGGGGCAATTTTAAAAATGAAATCATAGTAAAAGTAATTTGGAAACTCGCTCAAGTAAGACCAGTCGAGTGTTTCTTGTTTTGCTGTTGGGGGCAAACATCGCTATGATCTGAGGATTATCTGAAGTTATGCGACAGTTGCGCTGAATCACGTTGTGAGCCATTCTGTCTGGTACTCGTTGATGATTCATAATACCATTGCTTGCCCGGACTCCTTCCTGTGTTGATTCTTTGATAGCTGCTGGCCAAGTCTAGTCGATGGTTGCGTGGACCCTGTGTCTGCAACCTTACTTCTTTCTCTCTCTTGAGTAATGTCGTCCGTTGATCGATCACGAAACGTTCACTCATCCCCAGTGTCAGGTTATCATGAGATTTGATTCTTATTACGGCAGCTGAACTTTTCTTACTTCAGAGGAACCGCAAGCAGTTAAATAACGTGAAAAGACTATGGTATATTTCGACACGACACATTTTAATAAATAAATAAAAAATTCCCAGCGTTGACGGCGTCGACAATTTTGTAGAAGCGTTCTATGTATACCACTAACAACAAATAATCGATACTGTCTTCAGAAACAATAAAAGTCACTTTTGTTTCTTATTATTTTTTCCCTCGTGATCATTGTGGGCGTTGGTAGATGAGATAAGGACGGTGCTACGTAATTACTCGCTGATTACATTTCATCGCGGTGACACAGAGGTATTTTTTTTACATATTTGTTTGTTCTGGAATTAATGCATTTTCATAGTATTCGCACAATAATGTGAATAATAGTTGTGCATTAAACGCAATCTTTTAAAGGACATGAAATGAACGGAACTGGCATGGGCTTGGATGTTTGTGCTGTCATTGTCACAGAGACCGGGATTAAGACTGTTGGAAAATCGATACGCTGATCACACATCGTTTCAAGTTCGGAAGGGCATACGCAGTCGACGTGGTAGGCCAAGGCCCTCAATGTTCTGCAGAGCCAAGGAAGAAGAAAGGCACGTAAGAACGCGACGTGCGAGTTTACGCACAACTGTTATTTATACGATTTTTATTTTAATTGTAAAATGATTTCATAAGAGGTCGACTTCAAAATACTCCAGCATTATAATTTCGCAAAACAGAAGTCAAGGGTGTCTTCAAGAGCAGGATTTATGTTCCAGATAGTTGATATTGCCCGAGGCGTCTGTTTGTTAACTGTTCTGAGGTCGCGGGTTTAATAGCATGTATTATCTCATCAGAAAGTAAAATAACTGGCAAGCGTTCGTTCTTCATTTAAGGAGATCTAAGGTTTTAATGGATGACGCCAGTAGAATGTAAAATAGGCATTACTGGAAGTCAAAGTAAAAAGTGTAATACAGATAAATGAGTAGAATTTGAATATCGTAGAAGTCTAAATTATAAAAATTTATCAACCGTCATTCCAAAATATATGCAACTGGGATACAGCTTCATCGTCACGAGCGCCGCATTTCAATAATTGCGAACGGCCACTAATAACCTTTTTTTCCATTAAAAATATTAACATTAATCGTGATGAAACATGTTTCAGTGTTGCACCTTGATTATATATATTTTATACATCAATTGTTCATTATTGGGAGAAATTTCGGGGGGTTCCTTTTCAGAAAATATTATCGTCACTTAACGTATAACATTATAATGCAATTATTACTCTGCTATTATTTCGAAACACATTATTAGTTGTTAGAATCGCATTGTCGCGCTATATGCTTCGAATTGCTATATATAAATTTAGATTGCCGAATAAGTCCAATAAAACATTCCAAATTCCTCACAGAGAAACATTTTTCGTCATTTCATTAGGACCTCTGTGTGAATTAAAAGTGTTGTTAATTTCTTTATTAAACATTTTATTCCGAATTGTTTATCTGTTATTATTGTTAGATCTTTAAAGAAAGTCAGGTAATTTTTCTGGCAATGTCGGGCACACAAGTAGGAAAATACATTTAATTTTTACATATCTCAAAGGTGCACACTACACGACTTGTGCGAGCACATCTTGAGTTACCGCTTAAACGGCTGTTGCTATACCTTTCCGCAGCTCGACCGTTGTTGCTCGATGAGGAGTCCCATGAACTGATTCGTTTATATACTCCCACAAGAAAGAAATCTCCCGCAGTGAGGTGTAGTGTCCTTGGAGCAAGTGATGTAAGAGTGAATCATTTTGTGTAGTACCGCCGATTCATCGTCGAGGAAGTCTTATCATTTAAGCCACGTGAAACTGGAGAGTTTCCTCTTTTAACTGTACAATCGCATCTGGTTAAAAGCTGAATAGTTATGAGTTTTTGAAATTTGATTATTCTTTTTGAAAATCCCCTTGTTAATATATATGGAGTGTTTATTTCAATACGACTGGGCCAGTGTTTGTAATAATATTGTTCCATTTTTATATTGCATGGAATTTCGTGTGAGCTACAGAGAAGAAATAGAAAGCTAGCTATACGTTTATGAAAAGGCTATAATCGTAAATATTGTATCTTCAACTGTCGTATTATATCAGCTACTTTTATATTGTAACACACTGTCTTACAGGCCAATTATTTTTTTCTTTGGTTTGTTTGTTCTGGTTGCTTGTTTGTATTTTAGCGTATCGAGTTCTGAATCGATTTTTGATGCATCTCTGTCCCGATTCATGCAAGTCATACAACGAATAGAATTCATTCGTACACTTTCTGGTGAGTCAAATATAATTTTCTTATCCTCCTTGGTTTGGAGAGACACTTATAATATTATGTAGTTGGCCAAGGAGCAAGGTGTAACGCTAATCTAATTACAGGCAAGGTGGCTGCCTCTATAAATAATTCGGAATCGACCTTCATCGAATGTTGTCCACGGGGATATGTGGTAAAGGGGAGGAGTTAATATCTGAAGTGAAAAGAAACTGCCGATGTAGACGTTTAACGTACCTCGTGGAGTTGAGGCGGGCGAACGCGGCTGGTAACAGCTGCTTCATGCATATTTAGCGCGAGAGGCCGTTACGCGGACCCACATGCTCTTATCCACCACGCACGACGACACGGCCAACATTTAAACATTACATATAACCAACTGCGCGGGGTATTAATTAATCTTTAGTTACAATCAGGCTGACTTCCCCACTAGCCTCAACAAAATCGTCAGAACTTGAAATATCCAGCCATATCATTCGTCAAATAAACAGAGTTGTAAAGTGGAGGTCATCAAAAATTAAGATATGATCTGATGACGTGAATACATCGTCAAGGGATCGTTTAGTTGCCTTTGATATCGAGAAGGACGGTTGGCAAACATTAATAATCGACGGTCATACATGTGACGTCGACGCAGAAGCTATTTCATCATCTACTTATAGTCACCATGTGCAGTGCCATCATTGACACAGTAGTTCCTCTTTCACTCACGTGGACGACGCTATAATGTGTTTTTTCCACTACAGTATCAGTTTCTTTTGCACCGTATTGTATTAACAGCAATTTCTAACCCTTTATACCCTAGACCGATTCCAAAATATTAGGAAAGTGTCGGGATCTTTTTAATTGGATGAAGGTAATACATAAAATAAATACTATTTAATTAACATAAATACGACGTTTCGTCTCCGTTTTGAGAGAATTCATCAAAGAAAAAAATGTAATTCATGTCCGTAGCTCCTCTAGTCCCTCTACCAAAGAAAATATTAAATATATTGAAGTATTTACATGAGAGGAATTAGGTGTCGCGGACCCATGAAGGACATGAATTACAAAATTTTATGCCTGATGAATTCTCCAAAGGGAAACGAAACGTCGTATTTATGTTAATTAAATTATAATAAAATTATATGCTGAGTTATTGGCCTTCTTTTTATTTGCTGTAAACTTAAAGCCAATTAAATAATAATGTTAAAATATAAATGAAACACGACGTTTTGGCACCATTTTTGGAATTTTTTCAAATGTTCAACTTTGATGAACAAAATGAAGCCAAGTGTGTAAAAGTCTTAACTTGGCAGCCTCGACCTAAATGTTTTATAAAAATTATTGTTTAAATTATGTAAAAAACAAAGATACGCACAAAGTAAAATTTTTATATAAAGAATAATATTAATATCAGTATGATTTGTGGAATTTCATTTCATTGGGGCCAGGGCATCAAAATTAGGATGATATGACGACATCCCTATTAGCAATCAAGTATAAAAATGCTTAGTGCTGAGTCAACACCTATATTTTAATTTTTTAAATTAATTTTTGAAAATAATGATTCACAAAGATATGTCACATCGAAAAATGATTTTATTAAACGGAATCTGGTCTTTTTTCGCTTGTTACCAGTACACACCTAAACCGTTCATAAAACGTTCTGCGTAACTGGAACTTGAAAACCTGTGCACACACAAGATTTGAAGTATGGTTCTCCTTGTAAAAAAATGACTAAAGCTTCCAAGTCTTCAATGGAGAAGAATATCAATTAAGTGTATAGTCGGTAATTGTTTGCAATTAGCACTTTCACTCTAACAAATTATAATGATTGAATATTCTTTTCTTATTTAACAGCATGCAAAAAACACGTACCCTAAGATTCTCAAAAATTCACAGTTGAAATGATTTCGTCAGTCTTTGCATTTTGCAATAAATATATTGAATCTTAGTGATTATAAAAATCATATTTTTGTGTGAGTTTGATACTTGCAATTAGTTTGGAAGCATGACCATGAAATATGTCGTGTAAAAGGTGGTTCTAAACAAAACAGAAACATTAATAGTGTACTCTCATCGTTCAAAAAATACTTCCAGAGAGGTTTAAGGTGTAATGGGGATTGAAAGAGAAGTTGATCCTTATGACTGCACCCGTTTCTGTACAGATTGTAATCTGTTAATGTTCAAGAGCGGGCAGACAAGCTTGTAGACAACTTAAAAAATTTGATGAAGACGGATGAAACGTATGAACTATGATTTACAAACTGATTTACGTATTGATTATTCTTATTATATATATTTCCACTAATTCTAGACCGCAATAGTGCTTTAATGGTACTGAAGATAGCTAACTAAACAGAGAAGAACGATATGGCATTAATACAGTATTTCATGTATTTATATAAAGGACATTATTTGGAACATGTTTTGGATTGTTTTGTATTATTTTTTGTGTTCCAAATATCGTATTGAAAGATATAATTGATCAATGTTAGAGGAGTACAATGCATAGCGCGCAATAGGCGGATTTTTCTTTACGTCTCTGGTTTAAACAATAGTCTATTACACGTATGTGTTTTTCCGGCTTTTTACGAATATGTGTATTGTTTTGTATTGTCCACGTGTTTAAATTCTATTATGCAAACAACCTATAGTCATATAAACATACATCCTTTTTTATTATATCGATTTGTTGAATACGGTTGAGCTACGGACTAATTCGCAGAGCGCCGTAGCATAGAAAGTAATACCAATTCCAATTACGCTAAATACCGAAATGTATTTAGTTTCCACTTGACACCTTAAAAATTGAAAAAGTCGTGTTAATATTAATGAAGGCCGTGTGCTTGTTATAGGTACATGTAAGACCGACGTGGCCATTAGCAGATATTGCGTGGCCATCAGCAGGAGAAACGGAGGATTTCCTCTGCTTTCGCGCAGTAACGACGGCTCGTATCGTATCCACCATTACTGTGCGCGCACTAAACTAATACTCCCTATTTACTCGTTTCATGTCGTTCCGCGCGGTATTTTGTTGTGTGGCGTCGTTGTCGTACCGCCGGGAACAATTTCCCTTTGACAAATGTGCCTCGTTCGGATAACAATTTAGCTGTTTCGAGTTTCCTTTGACCGTTTTGTTGAGTAGCCGTGTCTTCCTCGTTATCTGCAGCTTTTGCGGAGCACGGATAAATTACCTAAATTTCCGCAAAACAGGACTTGAGTTTAACGGCTATTTTTTAACAAGAAAGAGAAAGCGGCGAATATACAGAGTTATCATAGTGTTACCTTAAATATTTCTATCGGTTTATTTGAACGAGATCGGATTCAGCATCTATAGAGATTATTGAAGCATTGTAAGGGTTCAACTCGCCATCATATTTTAAGCTTTTTATTTTATTGAAGCAATTTCAGAACAGCCGCGTTATCTATCAGAAATTATAATTCTCATAGTATGGTTGAAATCATTCTTTAGACTTATTCTTAAGAGCCCAAATTTTTATCATCTAAGAACTCAAAATAATTATTACTGCAATTTCTAACTGTCTAACTGTGATTGTCTCAGTTTATTGCAAGTCAATTTTCGTGTTGTATAACCTTTATATCTGCATCAGTGGGATGAGTTTAAAAAGTTTGACCTTACGGCACAGTGTGACTTTTTTTATCTAAAAATTAAATATTGTTTGTTTGAATCCGAAATTCAATCTGAAAAAAAGATGTTTCAACAAATATTGACTTCTCACTAAATAATGGTAAATAAATAGGATTTTTAAATGAAATATACTCATATTCTGAGTTTAATTTTAAATGCCAGTCAGAAATATTTTCGATCGTATTTTGAGCACCATGATATATTGTTACTACTTGAGAATAGGTGCACATCAACTTTTATAAACCTAAAAAATCCAGAAGTAATAGCTTTTATAAACATAATATTAATTTTCTCTTCCTTCCATTTTTAAATTCAGGATTGTAAGCAACATTTGTATATTTTCATATAATAGTTTTCCTGTTGTTGTGGTATTCAGTCCTATGCAATCCTCCATTGCTAACCTATCTTGCGCAAGCCTTCAATTTCCTCATAACTACCACATCCAATATCCTCCCTAATCTGATTAGCGTATTCCATCCTTTCACAACTCCCCTCTAATGCTAATTTTTAAAGACTAATGTCTCAAAACGTGGCCTATGAATCTATCCGTTCTCTTAATCCAAATACTCCAAATTGTTCTCTCTTCCCCTATTCTGCTTAGAACTTCATGGTTAGTTACTTTATCCTCCCATCTAATTTTCAGCATTCTCGTATAGCACCACATTTCGAAAGCTTCTATTATTTTCCTTTCTGTAACTCGTACCGTCCACGTTTCGCACCCTTACGAACATTTTTAGTAAAGATTTCCTAATATTCATGAACATGCATTTATCAGCGAGTTTAAATCGAACTGTGACCGGTAATGTGGGTCGATACTACATTTATGTCAATATAAAAAATATTTTTACCGAATAATGATTCGGAAACTTGGTAAACTGAGTTTAATTCTCTCAATGAAAGTATACGAATAAAAAAGGCATCGACCTACTTTGGCGTAGCCTGAAAAACGATGAACGTTGAAATATATGTTATGGGGAGCTGAAAAACAATAAAATGTAATCCAATCATTCGTGCATCGCTTAAAACCTGTTTGTTCCCGTTGTCATGAGTGCAAATAGTTCGTTAATTTTATACAAATTTAATTCTTTGCTTGTTCGTTGTCTCCGAGTATTGGCAATCATTCATGTGCAGATAAGAAGGAAAGTGTTGAAGGTTCGCCGCTCGCTAACTACTCCCGTTACGTGAGAGAATACATTCGCCTAATTTGTGTTTCTGTTAGTTAACAGTACGGCTAGTTTTGGGGCCCTGCGAGGGAGCTTAGCCCAGATGCTTTGCGGAGTGTGGCTGCGCGCTTGTTAACGGGACAAGCTCCTCTGCAATTTGGAAACCTCCTCCTCGTGTCGGTGCATCCCGCCCGGTGTTGCCCAATAACCCGAGTTTCACTCCTACAACACTGTCGGACGCAACAGATTCGCGAAACCTCGCAGTGCAGCCCATTCGCATGTCCATTGTTTTAACATTTTATAATTTCAAAGGAAGAGGAAAATGTTTTGCGAAATAAAGATATGTGCTGTTACTAAACTGATTGCCTCTCCGGTTATCTTAGCTACGATATTCCTTTCTCTTTCCTCTACAGATCAAGAAAATTCTGAGATGTAGACCGAAGGTTAGTTTGTTCCTATTTCTCAGTTACCGACCCTTCTAGAACCAATTCTGTAATTTACTGAATTTAATGGGCGCATTTCTGGAACAGTGTATCCTGACTGATTATATACGAATAGAATTTTTAACTGTAGAATTTTTACTTTACTTTTTCCCCCCATTTGCAAAAATTTATTTAATAGACAGCGGAATGGACTAAAACAGAATTTGTACCAATTTTTTTCCCTATAGCGCGCTCTAAATTATCAGTAACGTGTCGGGTACCATCGATTTTTTTCCTAAGGATATATTAATTAGTTAAGGGTAATAAATGATCAGTGAATAAAAAATAGAAACAGTAAACCTTTTATAAAAACCTCAATCTCAGTGTGATTTTTTTTGTCCTGCATTTAATTTACCCGATCTTCATAATTAATACAGTACGTCGAAATCCGTGTTAACAAGCAGTAATAAATCGAGATCTATATATTTTTAGTAGGAGTTTTTATAACCATGTTTATCGGTTCCAAGATAATTTATTATTCAATTTTTTTACAAGACGAGAGCCTTTTTTACTTTTCAGTCATCATCTACAAGCCCCTGTTTTTATAATCAGTCGAATTACCAATCTAAATTTAATTTAAATGAATACTTGTATCAATTTAATGATTCACAAAGATATGTTGAACCGAGAAATGGTTGTATTTTACATTCTCTGGTTTCCCTTTATTCGTCACTCACCATTACAACTGTGTGTAGGCGACGGCTAAGATTGAAAATTAATTTATATCAGGAAACAGAGCAAATCGCATACTCGTAGATAATTAAATTCGAAAAGAAGAATCCGGATGTAAAAATCTAGAAAATGTTCTTATTGAGTATTAAATCCGGGACTATCGCTCGTTCCATCCGGGTTCTTTATTTCAATTTAATTGTCTACGTGTCTGAACTTTGCTCTGGTTCCTGTTAGCAATTAATTCCACTTTGTATGTAATATCCGTTTTCACTGATTTCCTGAAATAAGTTGCGTAGAGTAAACTGCTGGTTGGCCCGTGCTTTGGTTACAAAGGTGGAGAATTCTCGTGCTGGGCTACGAGTCGATTGTTATAGCTTGGTTGATAAGGCAGCCGCGTACAGATCGGTGATTACCAGGTTGGATTCCCAGTCAGGTCGAAATTTTTCCATCAGGAGCTTAAGAAATACAGGTTTCGATGGATATCGGATCGGGTACTGGAATCGACTTCGACTGGCTCAGTGGCTAGAGAAACAGCTCGGTAAGCGGGAGGTCCCGGGTTCGATTCCAGGGTCCGGTGAGATTTTGTCATTCTCATATTCTAAATTTATTTTATTTTTATTCAGTTTTGCAGTCGAATGGTGGGTGGGGTAATAATAGCTTTTGTAAATCAAAAAAATTAAGGTTATAAAATATGAAACTTTTTCGTGTTAAAATATGTTATATGAACTACGTTTCTAATTATAACTGGGACATCTTCAGGCAATTCAATAATTAGGGTAATTTCAAAACATTTAAATTATTTACATTCTGATGTCGTCGTCTAGAACATAATGTTATGTATTCCTTTTCCCAGTCATGAAAATAGAAAGATGTTTTAAATTTAATGTGAATGTTTTGTACAGTATGAAGAACTATGAAGAAATCATATTTTTTCAAAATAAGAATTTTTGAGAATATACTGAATTTTAAATTTAATTTTACTGGCCGATTTAACCTCCTGATTTGGAGAAGCGTTAAAATTGTAAACGTGAAAAATGGGTCGAGGAAAAGTTAAATATGAGAAAGGAGTAATGTTTTCAATAGTAAGTACAAGTTTGTCTTCACTGTCTTCAGTTCAGAACATGCAGACGTGATTCCGCAACATTCACAGTCATACTTCTTAGACAGACTGCTGTTGATGGTTTTCCGAGTCTGTGCTGAACTGAGGTGGCCTATATTTGTGAAAGGTCTCGCACACGTCAGCAGAACCGACCAGGTCTGGGCGGGCGGGTTCATGATGTCTGACACCGACTGACGCAGATCTGGTCGGGGCAGACGGTTTGATAACCCATCACACTTCTTGTTTGCAGATTTAGTCTCGGCCGGGTCAGGTTTTTGGTCTCAGACTCTGAACCGATTTTCCTTTCTCCGTGAAAAATCGATCTATTATTCCTTTCTTCTCAGAGTCATTATAATTCTTCTCTTTGTCATTTTTATTTCTTATATTTTTTCTTTCTAATAAACAGCGGCACATCAAGAGAGTACTGAGAGAATATGGCAAAGAAAACAGCAACGTGGACTGTGTTCAGGAAGTTGACAGACCGATTAGTCGGGCAACACAGGTTTCTACAAGGGCTGAATTCATAAACGAGTCAGGAAAATATGAACGAAATCGTATACCACACGTCGTCCGATTCTGTGTTTAAATCGCAGAAATAGTTTTTTTTTGAACATACAGCGATACCGTGCATGATACGGAACATCCTGTTAAACGTCATATCCGCGGGTAGCCGTGTCCTCGTTTAGGTTTTTGTACCGTCACTGATCAGATGAAATGAAGCTCGAGGCTCTGGATCACAGATTATGGCAACGCTAGCCTTCGAAACCCTATTACCTTGGAACTTTCCACAACATTCTCCAATGACTTCGCTGCAATCTTTTTTTCAGAGTTGGAGACAAAGTTTTAATGTTTCATTTCTTTGATTCGAAATTACTCAATAATTTTTCGCTCAAAAATGCACTAAATTTCGCGTTTCCCTGTTTACTCGTCCTGACAGGAGAGTCTTGTAAGTAGCCTAAGTGGGCTTATAGTGCATGTAGTTTTCGTCTTTAGTGTGTGTCACTACTGTAACATTCTGTAAGTCAAAACAGTCCCTCGGTGGCAGAAGGCCGCCTAGTGAATTGTTTCTCGGACGGTTGATCTTTTCGCGGACGGAGAGAAAGCTGTTATCCTTTGCGCTCAGTCAGGCATGGAAACAACACAAATTGTGTGGCCCTGTATCGTCTTTCCCCGCAACTGCGAATCCGCAGATGTTTTCTGGCCAGACGCCCAGTGTGTCATTTCGCTACTTATCTCACAGCTCGTAAACTTGTCAATGTTGAACTGGGTTACCATGTTTATACACTGGAAGACTTACAACAGAGCCGACGAAGGGCGACGCTGCCATTGCGAATCACTGACGGTTCCAAATCCTGGAATAATACTGCTCGGAACAAATGTCATGGATATTAAGGAATTTTTCAATTCTTTTGTAAGGTGTATAAAAAATTAGCTGTGTGGTTGACTATATATAGAAATATCAATTGTGTTCCTAAACTTATCCATAGTCAATGAATCACATCTAGTTTGATTCTTCTCTATACCTCGCAAGTGACTAGAAACTCGGCTACTATATAGTATACCTTGTAACCCGTGAAAGAATTACAAATATGAAATTTTTATGACGGATAATAAATAATAAACGAAAAACTTACATTATCACGACATTTTGTCCACTGTTTTAGGACTTCATTATGTAATGCATATCAATAAAAATAACTTAAATAAATTACTTCATGATGTTAACTATAAACAAAATTTATAATACATTAGAAATGTAAAATGAAAGTTATTAGTTAAAACATAAATAATTCGAATTTACAGTTTTGAATTAATTTTTTTAAAATAAAAATATGTATATACTGTAATTCAGTCATACAGAACTATAATTTTGTATAAATGGTGTCGAATAAGTTTAGGACCAACTCAAGTCTAAAAGATATACCTTTTATAATAATTTATAATATAATGTTCAATAATTTAACTTGAATTTTTAAAAAGATAATCCTAAACTTATATTACCTCCTTTGTGTGTATCTCGCCGTAAATTTATTTGATTTAATTATGGTGAAAGCATACATTAATTGACTAACTTTTGGATAAATAATATTTTAACAAAATTATTTCATTTTACACTTTTAATTTAATTTGTAAATGTTGTTTGTAGTTAACATTATGAATTATATTTATTTAGGTCTCTAATCGTACGTAATACCCGATGAAGCATGAAAATAGTGGAAAACCGTCGTAATTATGATATTATTTCATTGTTTATATTATATACTTCAACGTTTTAATGTTTGTTTATTGAATAATGTAATAATTAACGACTGTAAAACTAATGACCATAGATAAGACCTTATTTTCTCAAACATTACAAAATAGAGAGTCATATCTGAATTTGTTAATTACTTCTTGTATTAGAATATGGTTCTGCCAGTTAAATGTTGATTGAAATCTGTTGGGCAGTTGTTTTAAGTTTCGTATTATTAGCGCATTGATCAACGATGACAATAGTTTAGTCTGGATATGAGCGTTGAAGGCAATTGCTGTGCAAATTTTGGGCCGTTCGACTTCCTTTAAAGATTAGTATATCCGTGAATTAAGACCAATTGATAGATTCATCGTAACACGACGGAATTCCAAATTATGGGTGATATGCGTATTAAGAGTTCATTTCTACTCTGGGTAAAGCAGCATTACGACTTCTCGAGAGAAACCTTAAGTTTAATTGTTTTTAACCTTGCATTAGCCGTAATATTTTTTAGCCTGAACATATGTCTGAGAATCATTTGCTTTCATTTCACGTATTCCGAAATGATCTTCTGACTCTCAATCAATTATCGGTCATTTTCGTTTTCATTGCATTAAACCTGCAACCAACCTACTCAAAAGACAATTTTTCATTTATTTGTAAAATACGAAAAGGGTGTTACTCATAATCCTTGAAGGTTTTAGTTGCCTCACAAATGCCATTTCATGTGACGTCTTATTCGTGAATGGTTATGGGACCTATATATTCCATAACATGCGCTGTACTTTCCTTCGTACCTTTTACGGTTACTAACACTTCGTAACGACCGTGTGTTTACTTTCCTGTGAACTGTTGCGCAAATGAATAAAAACGCGCAATAAGCTGTCGCGATGAACGTCAGCTTTATGACGTTGAAAACTGTTTCTGTTGTACTACCGTGTAGAAAATCACTGCATTGTGTTACCAGACGACTGGATGCATTACGTAAGTCGTAGTGACACTTGGCAACATGTAAAACCACATCAAATTCTCCAAAATTAAAATTTTATTCCAATAATATTCTACTTTTTAAAAATTACTTAAATATAAATTATATGATTATTTTTACAGACATTTTAAAAAAGCTTTATTCAACTACAACGACGTTTCGTCCACAAACTCATGAATTCATGAGATTAAAATGAATCATAAAAACACACTTCAGATTTAACTACAGACTTAATTGCACAAAAAATTGGAAATTTAAAATAAACAATTGTTTATATACGTATATATATAATTAATTTCGTTAAAAATATAAATAAAAATCTTACATTTAGAATTTATGTAATTATAAATGTATTTTTCAATTTGGATCTTTCATTTAAAATTAATTTATATATAAATTAATTAATAAATACTTCAATTGCCAGTGTGATTAGTCAACTGTTTTTATTCTAAAGACAATGCCGGTGACTAATGAAGTACCAATGATATTCCTAAAGAAAATATAATAAACGAAAATAGCAAATTATTTTAATATCTTTCCACTCACACAAATTTCACCATTTTGTCAATCAAATGAATGTCTCGATTAATATTTTTTGAGACTATAGATTGTTAATGAGGAGTTTGACATTGGGCATATGCTTTTCCGTGTGGGTATTTAGTGGATCTTTTAGTTACCGCAACATATCAAGAAATACACTCAGGGCAATAACTTAGTCTGTTAATCATAACCTGTAGTCCCCAAATGGTTGATGTGGTTCATTGAGAAATAGAAGCACAGCATGAGAATTCATTGAAATATTTTTATCTGTTTTTGGAATTCCGTTCAAACTGGCCATAAAACCGTAGTATTTTTAAAAGGATAGATGAAGAAACATTTTTCGTGTTTTACCTCAACTTCAGAATTTTAATTATTCGGTGCGTAATCTTTTGTACAGGATGAAATTTAAAGCACATTTAAATATGTTAATCTGTTAATGTATCTTGAAGGCCAAGAGGAAGATCGCCTTCGGCGGAGAACGTTACCAATGAAATTCTGCCAAGGTATTTATTTTATCCGTGTATTAAAAGCTGAGGTATAGTCGAGGTTGCTCTCATATTACCCTCCACTGTTACCAAATATGGAAACTGTCATATACAACGTAGTTGATTCGATTTTGGACGCATGCTCGAGATACGCGATAAAGTTGAGTCGTTGACGGGAAAGAATTAGTTTATGTGCACTTTTTCATGTATTATTGGAGGGTTGGTGTGCCCTACGGGGACCAGATAATAGTTTTCAATATTTGTGTTGAAGTGTGAAGCAGTCGGCAGTGACTACTGTCAGGGGCGGGTCTAGCTGAACCACCTGCGACGGAAACTGTACAAGTGTTTAATCAGCTTCGATCCCTGCTAACTGCGAACTTCAAGACACGCTCGCAAATACATTTCTTACTTTTGCCACTTCGCCTTCAGCGTCAAATTAGTATGTCAATTAATGAGAATAACAAGGTTTGGTTTTATTGTTGGGACGTTTGCAAGTTCTGGCTCAAAGAAATGTGACAAACTTGTAGGGTCGTAGACTATTGCGATTTATTAGCGAGCCAGTAATTTTCTGGCCTGTTATGGAAGTTGGAAACTCGGGCCAATGTTAAATCTCAACAGATTGGTGAATTGACACCAACCGTTCCAACATTTTGGTTCATCCGCCGTGCATTCGGGAATGAGATAAACTAGTGTAGACCATGACTCACTGCCTACTGACTGTGCTACCTATAAACAATGCAGTCTTATCTAGTCTTTTATCAGCATCGGCTTATTTCCGCGTCAAGGAGACAGCCGTATCAGCTCTTCCCATTAACGTTTCTAGAACACACCCATACAGGATAAGAAAAAAGGATCCCCTCAATATCTCTACATTTCTGGTGAAAATGGAACAATCTCATGTAATTTGACAATAACAAAACTGTGTATTTAACTTTGTTTCCAGTGATAAATGTAAACCGTCACCTATATATTTCCAGAAATATTGTCGTTTTTAACGTCGATCACATCGAATAGAAATATAGTTTCGAAAAAATGACTTACGATGCAAAGTCTGAAACTGCGTCAAGAGGTTATTCCAATTAAGATTTAAAACTTGTCTCACCCCCGAAAGAATAATGATGACCAGCATTAAACAGGTTTCGTAACATATTCCACTCGTCCTTTTTCAGATTTTTCACCCGTAATGTATTTCTTGTGATATTCAGTTGGAGGGGTTTTACAAAAATAATTAATCGATTTCCTAGTGCTATATATATATTTTCTTACAGAAAACATTGATTCGTAATTAGAAATATAAATATGTAGCAAACCTCACCGCAAAATGTATTTAATTGTCAGATTAGGAATTTAACTTAATATTTTCATTTCTTTAGATTGTCATTCACGTTTGAAGTGTGAAATTAAATATCATTGCTCTTCTTTTTTTAAAATATATTCACGGTGAAGCGAATTATCTGGTGAATTTAGATCTGGCTTTTCTGATGAGCAACCTTGTCACTGTTGATTATTAAATTAGCAAGAAACGTTGAAAACGCTCAGACTTTCATTCTTCTGTATTTTCTCTCCTGATGTGTGAGACCATTACCTTATTATAAGGTAAGACCATATTTGAAGTTTCGTCCTAGTGGAATTGAGCCGATGAGTTCAGCCACGTGCACCTGACTTTTATTTTCTGCTGGGCATCGGCTGCACGATTCCTGTCTGTAATGTTTAACTGAATAGGTAATTTACATTTGTGATGTTTGGCTGTTACCCACGTGCCAGTTCTTTGGTGGTGCAGGTGTTGGACGTGACCTTGCCCGCATCCGAGCATCCACATCAGTTCAAAGGATGTTACAATCTTCCAATGATCTCGTCACTTATCTGGTAAGCCCGGGATTATAACTTTTCTTTAAATGCAGCCTGGAGGCTTATTTTTGACTCAGAATTTTTCAAAATATTGATGAGGATCCTTGGTTAGGAAGTGGAGGGTCTCGTAGAAAATGGAGTCATCCCACGGTCTTCACAATGCAAAAGAGGAGCTGCATATGTTTGGATTTATTAACTGGCCCATCACGGGATATCATTTATAGCCTGGTGAAGATCACCGCTATACCTTTTTTGAAATCGCAAGTATGATCAGTTCCATGGATTCGAGTATTTGGTTGAAGGTTTACTCACAAATCTTGCAGGACTTATCTCAGCTGGATTTCATTTTGTGGAGATTTGTCAAGGTCGAACTGTATCTCTCCCTCGCGGAAGACTGTGCAATCGTGGAAGAGATAACATTGTGAAGTCCAGATACGGAAAGAGTGGAACTATTGTCTACATTGATCTCGCGCCCGAAAAATGATTTTTAAGCATTAAATTTCTGAATGTACAATCAAACGAGACTATAGCTTGTTTACTGATAACTGTTTTTTTTTACTTTATGTACCGTTTCTAACACCTTGTGACCAAGAATGGATCAAAAATGTTGGAATTTATTAAATAATGGAAGTTTCCGTACCAAGTTATAAGATTAATCATGAGGTTTTGTTGCTTAGAAGAAAGTGGAGGGAAATATTCAGCAACGAGTTTTGTTTGCTTGGTCTGATTTCTCCAGTATTTTTGCACACATTGACAGTCACCCGAAGTGTTCTTGAAGTTAGCGCGTGAAAGTCGAGTTCCGTTTTCGTGCGTGGGTTGTCGGCGCCAAAACCTGAAGGACTCTTGGAAACTGCATGACGCACGCTATAGCGATCTGGTAGTCCTTTACCATTAGTTCTGAGATGAAATGAAGATCACAGACACATTATATCCAGAATCCTCCCAGCTATTTAATAATTAGGAAGTATACGAAAACGAGTAATTAAATATGAACTGAAGTACATTTGTGCACCCACCCAAAACATTTGAGATATTGATATTAATGAAATGTATTTTAGTATAAAGGAAATCACACCTAATACCCGTGACCCATATTCGAAAAAATTGAGATACCTCGATACTCATCCACGTTTGTGTGTACATACCACAATATGAAGTTATCGGGACAGCTTGCTCACTTGAATGAAGATGAACACGCTGCTCGTTCACATTCCTCGTTTTCAGGATTCTGTGGCCGACATCTCCCCGGAGAATTCTGTCGTTCTCGTTGTCGCGGAGGTTGGTATTGAGGAGGTGGCTGTGGACAAAGTCGCCATTCTGTTGAACGGGAATTCCCCCTTCCCCTCACGTAGTACGAATGAACTCGTCACGCTTACTTCATAGAATTAGTTGGCATGCGTTCAAAATTATAATTTACTCAGGTATTCTAAGCGTTTGTTCTTCGGCTGTTGTCTCTTAAACTGCTCGTCTTGAAGTTTGTCTGTTAGAATCTTGTTTTAATTTCTGGACGGGTTTTGTTTCACACTGTCTGGACGCTTGTAGGTTGAGGAATTCCTGGGCAAGTATTGAGTGGACGAAATCTGAGACAGCTGGAGTCCCATGAGGGGCGCCTGGAATCTGAAATAGATGCTTTGAAATGGCTTACAGCTTGGTGACGATCTTAGTTCAACTGTTTGGAACGTTCGTTAGCTCAGAAAACGCGACCAATGCACATTCCTGTCAACGTAGTTGCCCACGACTTTGAGTGAACATTTTTTTGTTCAGCGAGTGAGACCCAGGCTTACCGGTCCTGGTCGGCAAAATCCTGTAATTTAATGTAATGACGATGAAGTCGGAGGCAGCAGGTGCTTTGCGACTGGAGCGAATCGAGGAAGGCCATACCTAGTCAAATTACTGAATTATGAATTCATAATGAAACAACGAATCGTTTTCCTTCCTTATAAAATGCCTTCAATTCATGACTGTATAACAATATTTTCCCTGGGTAATTCGGAAGAGTTATACATGACCAATCCTGCCGATTTCCATTATACATTTATGCATAGAATTTCTGATCCTACAATATGAATTACAATTGAGCATTATACACAGCCAACAAAAGAACATCATTTGAAGATTCCTCCCAGAATTAATCAAAATCGAGATGTTTGAGAGGCTACAGTCTCTCATATTTGAACAGCTGACTTTTTCAGAAATATAAATGAACAGTTCTACACTTGCATTCGAATATGCCCAATTTGAATTTATTTCGAAACTTTTGCTCTTAGTTGGAGGTTTCTTCTTCTGTTTCAAATATTCCTATTTACATCAATTTAGCCTCAGCCCTAGCGCACTAGTGTTGAGTCATTTTGCTTAAACATCGTATCATATTTTATATCATATTAAAATTATCACGATACTATCTTATATTTGTTTGAAAATATTTATTGGCCCATATGAATGTCTTGTCTGTAGTATTTTAATTTATTCCATTAAAACTTGTCAATTTAAAGTACAGGTGTATTCGACTCTATTTTGAGACATATTCATCTGAAGTACAGTGTAGTACTAATTATATACCGTTCACGTTTTTAAAAATTGAATTTCAGTAATTTTAATACACCGTTCACGAATTTATAAGATATATCGTATTAAAGTTTAAAAGTATTTATACTTAAAAAGTCACTATGTAAATTTGAGAACGTATATGTTTTTATTAATTTTAAATACAATACTAATTATATATCGCTCACGGTTTTAAATATTGTATTAGACTCATTTTATTTAGGATAAAATCATATTATAAATCAGATGAATATGACATGAAGTAGGGCCGATAGATCCGTTAATACAAATTGATAAATTGTAGGGGAGTCAAAAGGTTCTATCTTGTTGAAATACTGACTTTGAGATACATATTTTCTCGGAGACCGTTATAATTGATTAGAATATTAATTTATCAGGGTCCGTTTTTATGAAATATTTTAGAAGTTTTTTGTCAATAACTAATACTTTAAATAATTTATTCCAAACGATACCATAATGTTGAAAATAAGCTGTAATTTCAATGCTGTATCTATAACTGCAGACAATTAGAATTACAGGAGTTTTCAAACCCTATTTCGGGTTATCTTCATCTGAAAATGATATGGTTTTATGCAAAACAGCTTTTAAATTTTAGTCTCATAAATTAAGTACAACACGGGAAGGTCATATTTTTTTTAATTTTTGATAAACCTCATACATATTGAGAGAAATGTGTTAACAGCAGAAAAAGCACAGCACACTCGGGTCAATTTTGTTTTTGCCTGGGAGAGGACGGTGGCACCGCGATCGCCATGCTTCTGATGAAATAATTGGTTGCAGCGTGGAACCGATTCCGTAACGACGATAGGAATAACTCTTAGAGGCGTTATTATTTGTCAGTAGTGAGTACGCAGCTTCTGACTGGTAGTTTCTTTATAACGTCAATGTTTTGTGGGCGGTCTCTCTCAATCAATAAACTCATGTCGGCGTTAATAATAAAACGGATGGCAAATCGGTTAATTTTTTGAATTCTCAGTCAGCTTTTGCCATTGTAACCAATTAACATCAAACTCCAATGTTCTCTACCTAAATGACTCAATTTCCTTCTAATTCTTTGAGGTCATTTATATTCCTCCAAACTGTTGAGTCATTTTTTTATCTAAGAAGTTGCGTGTCACCAGTATTTGACCAATTTATGAGGTCAGGATTAAAAGTACAGTTTAATTTCGAACGGAACCCACTTCTTTGGCAGGACTTTTTATAAAAGATTGATCAGACAGAGTTCTGGAGATGAAAAGTAAGTAGGATAGACGTATTCTCATGATTATTGTTGGTGAAGGCAGGTTGCGGGGAGGTGTTTGAGGGGTTTTTAGGTGTTATCGGAGAATTCTTTGTTTTTGAGGGCGTGGCAGCCACGTGCGGCTGAGCGCGGCTCACAGAGGCAGCTGGAGAACAGCCTTGTGATCATGGCCAACACCTGCCCTTTCTCATGTACCGGCTAAATAATATCTCAAGACACATCACAGCGCGCCAAAATAATGAAACCAATAAAATATTTATTACTCGTCAAAATTATTACGCGATTGCCAGGGCGCGTTTTTTATGTTCACATATTCTACAAACTCAAACGTTGAGAAATTAATTGAATTTATTTTAAATATTAACTCGTTTTTACAGTTACGCGCTTATAATTGAAACTGAATTAATTATCTAATATTTACTTTCCTGAGTTGCGGTTTAATTAACCCTTCCCGTCTTTAGCAAGCTGCGGACTGCATTGACTCGCCTGGATATTTTAACTAATTATGTGTATCATCAATAACTATTTCAGCGCTATGTAGGTTCACATGAGTCCTCGTTTACATAAACCGACATCATGTTCCTCCATTTCTCCTGATTTCAGCGCATTCGTGCTCCACGTGTTCCCGCCACTTGCCTTATTTCTCTCAATCCCACCTGTCGAAAGGCTTCCGTCCTGGTTTCCCCTTGCTCCCCTATACTACTTTCTTGTTACTTCTTGAGATAAGATTTAAACTTCCGACAGTGGCACAAGTCTTTCTCTTATATCCCATATTCGTTTGATTTCTAAGTCTTCATTCGGAGGGACTTCCGCAATATCCACTAGAATAAAGGTAGATATTTTTGTTTACAAGTTAATAAAAATAGCAAGAAACTAGGAGCTTCATCAATACCATACTCGCATACTTCTTCTAATTTCGACGCTGCTATATTTCCTTTTTAAACCGCTCGCTTTGATTGAATCCATTGTTGAGGATTCTACGTTCCCATGTTTTCCGGTGTTTGTCGGTTATGGCCGTAATTTTCTCTCCTTCCATTATTGACGCTAGAAACGTTTTAAAAAAAGGGTAGTTCGTCGAAGGAATCGTTTCGGACCTTTCACTGTAGATCAACCATTATAATTGTGGAAGAGCAACTTTCCCTAGCAGGTGTTTTGTAATAGAAGTTTGAAGAACTGCGTCACCTGCTCTGGCCGTGCTTTTTGAAGGGTTTCTCTGTGCCTCAGACTTGTGATTCAAACCGCGAACAATTCGTCTTTCGTATTACTTATAGCAAGCACATCAGTACTACAGATGTTATATGAAAACGCGAAATTTTTTTCACAGAGAAATAAATATCGGTAATGTTGCAAAATCAATATAGGTCGTACTTTTACTGACTAGTATACGTTTCAAGAAACTAAACATCGCCTCAGTAGTCATTGTTAAATCTGTGGCGATTGTATCTTAATCATTTTTATGATAATCATGACGAAGTGGGGTGCAAAATTAATTTCGATTGATATTTAACGGACTAATAAGCGTCATTTCACGTAAAGTCAATACTTATTTGGTAATTAATAATCATATTAATGACTTAATTGAAATAGATGATGAAAATAACCAAATTAATTAGAAATAAATTTTAATAATATAAAAATACCACATATTAATAAAAATAGAACAGCGTATTGTTCCTTTCTTTGAGACTTCTTCAGGTGCTATTTGAATTTTATAAATAATTTATTTATTGAAACTGAAAAAAAGCTCTATGGCTTGTAACTAATATCATAAAACTGGTTCAGATTTTCGGCTGCAGTGTGTGGCCCAAATCTGAATCAGTTTTTATGATAATATTAATTTCTGGCTGCAATGAAACTTTCCAATAATTTCATGAAATAAATTACTTATTGGTAAAACATCATGGTTTGTACGCGAAGACGTTCCAAAGAAAGGATTGATTTATATGTCCTAATTTTCAAGCATCAGTTTTCTGACTGTAATTTAATGATAAATAAATAAAAATACGGCTAAATAAGTCAGCAAATAAATTAAATTAGTATTTAATCAATATAAATACAACATTTCATCCTAAAATAGCCCATCCATTTATAAATTTACCAAAAGAACTCCACAAAGTTGGATGAAACGTATTTATATTAATTAAATTTATTTGCTGACTTATTTGATGATATATTTATTTAAATGAAATAATTTTACGACCAGTTTTTGTTCATAATTAAACGACTTTTTAGTGCATATTCGCACCTTCTTCAGGTGTTTTCACTATTAAATTATTGTTACATCCAATCAAATGTCTGCCTCGGACCTCTCTTTATATACAATAATTGCTGTTTTATAATATTTTATATGTTAAATTTTAACAATTGATATGCACTGAAACGTCGTTTAATTAAAAATGAAAACTGGTCGTAAAATTATTTCATTTAAATATTTTAATATCAGACGTTAATTGATTTAATACGTATTTTATTTATTTATATCCTAATTTTATTTTCCCTTATCGAAATTTATTTCTATCTGGCTGAGGTATTATTTAATTTCTTTGGTAATTTGTTATATGCGTGCAATTTTATTGCAAAGAAATTTTAATAATAATGTTATTTTTTTTCGATTAAGATAATATGTTCGATGCATGGAATTATTTAAAACTTCGTCGTTCCACTATTCTAAAGTTACCTTTACATTTGGACGTTTCATCATCCGTTTCTAATGTTACTTTTGCTGCTCACTTGGTGCTGACACTCTTTATAACCTTTAATAGGATCATTATATTTTTTTTATATGCCTCGTCTGAATTCAGGTCTTTATTTGAGCTTGACATTACCCATACGAATTCAGATGGTTCTGAAGTTCTTGGTATTGTTCTTTGATTTACCACAATTTAAATGAGGTCAATCATAAACGACATAGAATTGAGCGTCTCGACTCTGGCTTTCACTCTTAAATCCAAATTTCTGTGGTTGGAGTGTTAATTTCTGTATCTCGTTAGCCCTCTTCGTAATTCATGACCACATCTATCACACTTGTTAGAATCAAACTATAGTAATTAACTGACGGACCTGCAGTTGTTTTTGACTTTGGGTACATGGCGAACGTGCCGTTTCATTTTCGTACGATACGGGACGAGGTTGTGCTCTATCTTGAGCCATGTCGCGTGTTTGACGGCAATAAAACGCAAATGAAACGCACTCCCCCCTCGTTGACGCAGGTACTATTAGAATCACAATATTCAACGAGTGATCGATTCTCGCAACGCTGTCACGATACACCTGCTCTTCTAAAGGCAACTTAGCTAATGAAGTCTCGTGATCTATATAGCTTTGTCAAGCTAAATCAGGATAGCAGAGCTCGTTTCACAATTGGCGGGTTTTAGATTTATAAATACGTCCCACGTTTCTTGCTTCACGTGTTCTCGAAATTGGGTGCACGTGCTGCAACAGTGGAACACGTTTCCCGTGCGATGCCACAAAATAACTATTCTTAATACTCTCGACTGTAATATGAACATTTTATTCTGTCGTAGACCAGGTAACAACATCGTCAATGTTTCTATCTAACGTACGTCCTATCTGAATAACTAATGCGACAGTTTCATCTTAGTGGCGATGTGAATGAAGGTTTATGTTTCTTACTCGAGAATGATTTAAAATAAGCGTGAAAAATTCCAAAAACGATCTATAAAATTTTAATACTCAGTTTTAAACGTCCGTGTGATCGATGGGGTGAATTTTGAATTATTAATATACTTGCTGTTCTAAATCTCGCCGTGTAATGCAGAAACGTCTGATAAATTGGGAATTTCTACTGGTTACCGATCGATGCCATACTTCAATATTTTCTGGCTTAGCTCTATCATCGGACAACTTTTGCAATAGATAATTTGCTCACCAGGAATGCGTTGAACTAATCAGTGCATCCGGACATGTTCAGATGCGCTAATTAAAAGTATAGAAAAGTTCATTGTTTATTTGTATAAAAAGATTTACCTTCTAAAGGGGTTTTCAATAAGGTCGCCTCGATGTTGGCAACCTTTGGCGGCCATTTTGTTTTGTGGCGTCTGTCTAATCTGTTGTTTATTAATCGTCACTGATATCAAATCACTATGGCAAGTATATAAAGGGCTACATATTAGTGTGGAGCGATTGCGGTTCTTGGTAACTGACTGGCTACCGTCTATGTCTGTATTAAATTCACTGCTGTCGAGCAGGCAAGATTATAAACGCACTTAGAAGATCAGGGTGGAAACATTTCGAGCGGACCAGGAGTGAATTGAATCTTGAACTTACCGCTTACAGGACGTGCGCTCGACCATCATTGCCAAACCGAGTCGAGTCTCGAACCTGCGCGAGTTCTTAATTACATTCTTCACAGCATGATTTATAGCCAATTTGGCTTTATGCAATGATGTTAATACAAAGTCAGAAGAAATGGAGTCGGATTGGCTCAGATGGTAGAGTACCCGTCCGGTAAGCCGTAGGTCCTGCGTCCAAGTACCGGTCAGGTCGAGATTTTTTCCATCTGATCTTCTAAATTTAGTTTAATTTCCTTAATAGCTGAGCCTTCTGTATTTGAATTAAGACTTGTTGTTCTGACCTTTATTTACGTATGACATAATGTCAAATGACTTTCGTATTAATACATAATCGCAACGCTTGATATAAAGGGTGGGGCGAGTAGCGTTGCCGAACAATCCTAGTGTTTTCGTTGAGCTGTGTAGTAAAGCCCGTTTACGATCACGTGTAGTATGGCAGAAACACCTCCTTCCACCCTAAAACCCTAGTGCGTTCTAATTTTAGCAGGATCAATAGATTGCGATAAGCGCCGTTTGCCATCTCGGTCAAAATATTCTTGTTAAGCATAAATTTATAAGGATTATATTTGTAGGCAATATTTTTATGGTGTGCCAGTAATAAAGGATTTGGGGTAGGAGAACTTGAGAATTGTTTGCTGCAGAGAATATGAATCCGATAATTTGGGAGGCGGGAAAGGCGGATTGTGGAAGCGGAAGGGGAGCCAAATCTGAGCCCTCGGTGGGAGGAAACCAAAACCATAGAAGCGTCCGTCAGCCTTCTCGACGCGTTCCTTTCTAATGAATCGTATGAGAGGAAGTGGAAGCTGTGTATGCCGCAGACCACGAAGGGCCGCTTCTTTCCACATCCGGGAGACAGGTAGCAAGGCCACTGAGCCGAGGATGGGTGTGGTCTCGCATTCCTCTGGCCCTGGCCCGCCTTGCCCAGACACCATTACCGATTATGTCAGCAGCCTGGAAGAATCGAACTCCAGCCCACAGTCATAGATAAATATTCAGCCTCTATCCTCTTCCTGAACCAGCTTTACCCACCCTTCAACGACTTCCTTAACCGCAGTCCAGTGCCAAAGTTCATTCTGAAGCTCTCTTATTCTAGTCAGTTACGTTTAATTCACATAGATGATTTCGTCCTATACAACATTTAACTTAATTTCGATGTCATAAATAATAAAGGAATATTATTTCGTGTCTGATTCTAAAGTATTGAGGTAAAGTTTCTTGACATTTTTACGGTCATCGTGACGGAAGGGACGATTGATTCGGTGTCTCACGAGGCTCCAGTGGTGCTGGAACTGGTTCTCGGGTCGTCTACGGTCACCATTTGAGAACCACTGTTGTTGAAGAGGGAAGGTGGTTAACCGAATATAATGGATGGATGAAAGTTTACCGGGGGACAAAAATTCCTTTTTATGAAGATATTTTATCCGAATAAAAATGTAAAAGGCTGAAACAGAAAATTGAACACATAACAGAACTCTAAAAAAATTAGTACTAGTGTCCGTTACAGACTGACAAGTTTTCGTAAAATTATTCTCGATTGTTGCATTAGTCCAGTTGGATTTGTCAAATCCCGGGTGATAGAAAAGTAATGGTAGATCGTAATGTAATAGTTATCTTTTTTTCATTACTATTCTGCGATTATCTGGTCAGGGATCACACATTTCTGTATCTGTTGTCTGCAATGCTCAGCATTAATATTAATGACGGACATTGGCTATCCAATTTGTGTCGTTCATTTGATTTCCATAGTGTCCACGTAATGCATTTTGCGTTGCGTACGCCCGTGTTAAACATAGATAGCGCTAAAGGCGTAGACGTCGTTCTGCTACTGCATCAGAAGGCCTATTGGTTCCTTTTTCAATCTGCAAATCTGTAGCTGATGATAGGTTGTTTAACACGCCGACCCTGGACAAGGATCGAACCGGCGACCTTGGCCACGGGTCAATGTTCGAGCATTGCGCAGTCCCGCTTCGCAAGTGACTTGCAGAGCGCGTCGTTGGTTGCATGATTCTAGTTGGACGTCAAGGTTCCCGTAGAAGACAAAGCAGTGTTGACATTCCGACAGTCTTAGAAACGACACGAGTCACTCCGCCACATTATATTAACCCTTTTATCTGCAAGTTTTAAGGCAAGGGTGGCTAACCTTTTGCATACCGAGCGCCAATTTTTTGACTAACGAATTCAGATGCGCCATATGACTCGAGCACATTTTATAGCGTCATATGTTCATGGTTCGGGGGTGCTAAATAGATACGAGGATAGGGGACGAAAAGGACTAACTTTGAAATTAATCAATTTAACGCCAGTTAAATAAAGCACCATTTTACAAAACTCAAGAATGATGTTACTATACGAAAGGCGATGCTCGTTCGATAAAGCATTTAATTCTTGGTACTTTGAATGATCTATTCTATTTGCAATGTTGTAGGTGATTCTCTGTTTCAAACTAAGTAGTGTTTTCTACGATAGGCGTGAGTCTTTAACAGTTGGGGATGTTGAATTCATCAAACCATTTCCACTGATATCTGGACACTTACCGCAGTAAATATTGAGAAGTGTCCTGGTGTCGTCATCTCTAAACTCCTGTTTCAAATACCATCAGGCCATGCTACCTGAACCTTGATCTTTGTTGCAAGTCAAAGGTTTGACTGTGTCCAAGAACTCGCTCTAAAACTGCGTATCAGATTTGTTTTTATTATTATTTGAAGGCTGAATTACATTTAGAACTGAAGAGCTTTGGTTTTAAAGTCTTTATCACGTCCATAGTTTATACAAATGAATGTAGTAAGTCCAACACTGCCCAGCAAGCGTAATGCAGGTCTCACTTCAACACCTGTTACTGGCTGAAGTAACCCGACGAATTGCAAAATAAAGCCGGCGAATTACTCACGATTCTTCATACGATGCTATTATAATTAGCTTGTGCTTTACAAAGACCGTAATGATGAGTTCCAAAGAGACTCGACATCAGGGCAAGGTTTACCGGGGTCATATACTGAGGAAACGAAGATTGGATCATCAGTGAAGAAATTAACGGAGTAGCATCGGCGATTAACCCTTTAACTTAGCAAATAATCTGAAATTAGCTTCTCACGGGTGCATTTTTATATATTTTTTTCGCTGGTCTAGTCACAGTTCAAAGCCTGTCACACAAAATTTCATCTGCTTTGACACCCGAAGACTGAATCGGGGTTCTCTCGTCTTGTCTCATCATCATTGGACGACTCTAGTGGATCTTCTACATTTTAATCACGATATTCACAGTGAAGAAAAATATTTTTCTTTTTCGCTTAGTTCATAAAAGTGCTGACACTGAAAATGTTCTCATCCCGAGGGTGAGGATCCGCGCGACGAACCAATACGACATTCTCACATCTTATTAGGATTACTGGCAACTGGAAAGGGAAAAAACATCGAAGAAAATATTCATACGACATTATACATCAATGCTTTAACTTTTAAGTATCTGCAAAGAGGAACGGCTTTAAATCGTCAATAGATGATGTGAGCAGTTGAAAGGTTAAGAGTGACTTTCGGGCCTCACAAGTGGTAATACATTCACATTAAATGGAAAGCGGTGTAACAGTAAGCAGTAAAGCTTTTCTTCAGCCAAAAGCTCAGGCTTACAATGACGGCCATATTTTCAGAGCTGCGGTTGGGCCTGCCTGACCACATTGCCTCCAATTTCGATCCCAATTAATATCGCGGATTCAGCGTGTTAGTAGTTTGCTTAAAATCCACGAGCAAGTGTAGCCGCCTGATCGTTCCCCCGTATTCCATCCGACTCCTGAGTCGGTGAAGATTACGATCACCTTGATGTCGCTGTTGGATGCTGTTCCAGACCTGAAGACGGGAAGAAGGTTGCCCCGAGCAGGTATCGGCGTGTTCACGCGTGACCTTGAGCTTGAGCGGACAAAGGAAGCTACGCCCATGTAATTAATAACTTACGCGTTTCCTCCACTCCACTCCAGTCCACTCGATAACAAGCGTCGTGGATTATTGACTTGTTACAAGACAGACTCGTCCGCAAAACGTAAAACAAGAACTAAGCCGACTAAGAAACAAACCCGTGTATTAAGCCATTAGTAATATATATTAGCTTGCGGCTTAGTCGTGATTTCAAGGTCGTGAAAGGATGAATGTCACAATTATTCATCGCCTGTTAAGTATAGTTGAGAATTATGTAATGATGAATTGATGGAACGTCTAGTGCTAGATGGCTGTGGATCGAAATATATCAATCATAAATAAAGAAAGATTAGGATATATTTAAGACATCTGGAAAAAATATATTGTTTTTTAGTGCGTAAGGTAGGGATGTGGCCTTCCAGTCGAACAATTTAAGTTAAATGTTATGTACAAACTATAGAAATCATCGGACATAAATCAGTCAATTTGGCAAGCGCCAATTACTGTGGCAGAAATAGATTGATAAAGATAAAACGTACCATTAATTTAGATGCACAAATGCCCTTATTTCATGGAGCTATTATAAAGAGTAATATTCATTCAAAATTATGGCTGTAAATTGTATTATTTACCGAGTAGAATAAATTTAGTTTTTTTGCGGCATTATATTCTCCGAGGCAAATATAAATGATTAAGTACTTCACTAACGTCAGAAATATATAACGTAGTCGCTGTTCTATTAAAAAAATAATTACTATAACTAAAAATAATAAAAATAACATATTTCGTTTTCAGAGCCCTGTTAACGAAAAATTGAAACATAGTTTTCTGACAATAACTTGTCAATAAATGAAAAGGTGGCCAATAATTCATCTTATAATTTATTGCTATTTATTTAATTTAAATGCGACATTTCGTCTCCCCTTAGAGACGCCATCAGGCATACTACAAACATAACATTACAAAAAATTAAATGTGTGTTCTGTGTTACATTTCTTATATATAAATACATGGTTAAAATCTTACAAATTTAGCAATTCACGTCATTTACACCTTGACTCCCACGTCCGAAAAGATTATTAAATCTATTGAAGTATTTACTTGTTATATTTGTAGTATGCCTGATGAAATCGCCAAAGGGCGATGGCATTTATTAATTAAATAAATGGGCGTATTTTTATTTATTGCAACGAGAAATTGAATAAATGGTATTCTTATCAACTCCATAGGCGATGGTTACTCTGCATTCTTTTTTGATTTATTTATTGTATAACGGAATGGAATCTTAAATTTACGGGAAATTGCCCTTACGGACAGTGTTAGTAAACTTTAGATCGGATATCTGGAACCTGTTCTTGTAGAACAATACGTTCTAAACTGGAATTCTCACTGAACGTGTTCGAGACATTTACCTGCTTTATGGCGAGATCATGTCTCGTTGTAATGCGTGGCGGCTCGCTTATCCCAAAACAAGATGGCCAGACTGTCAACGAAACGTGTCACGTTTTTTATTTATTCTCGTGTGTGCCGGACTTGTCGAAAATTTGCGTTATAAATCCTCTATTTTTTTTAGTTTTTATTTCGTTTACTGAATTGTGTTATAACTGCTTCTTTTTTGTCTGTTTCCAGGTACGTTTTGTGCTGATTATGGCGTGTATTTAACTGTAAGTACTCCATGGCCTGCATTACAGAAACGGGGTTATCAGAACTTCCTCCTTTCTCGGAGAAAACGCCCGGACGAAATTCGTCACGAGGTCTCCCTTGTCAAGTTTTACTACACGCTTTTATCAGTGTAAGGATGTCCTGTGCTACAAGGGAAAACTGCCGCGTGTCTTTCAAAGTCCGTGGAGGAATTTGTAATTAACCGTGATTAACCGCACGGCACTCCTTCCATCCCACACACACAAATTCTTCATTAATACAGAGGATATGCAGTATATAATTCCAAAATATTCACATCACATAATTTTTTTTCTTAAGAGGTTAGTTATATGGTTGTAGGCTTTAGATGAACACAGTTTTAACTGGATGTAGTTTATGAATCGGATTTTGCATTTCAGTTATACTAATTATATGCTATAAGTGCAGTAAATAAAAATACAAAATAATTACATACCAACTTGTAATTGACCGTACAAGAAGCTGAGCGTTAATATTTAATTTAAGAACTCCTTTTGGACTCAACGCTTTGTGTTAGGTGATTACTATTTGAAATGTTAATGTGTACCCTTCGAAAGTCAACCTGCAGGCAATTTCCTAGAATCCTTCTGACTGACGGCAAAGAAGATAGGAACGGAACTGGCCACAATAAACGGCACGTGTGTTAGACTACTTTAATAAAATTCACGTCTCACAGCCCTACTAGACACGGCCTAACATTTAGTTTTTAATGCCGACATAACAATAACTCTCTTCCACCTTATTCTACAGCAAGACTCCTTACAAACTTATCTAAACAGACCTGTTATTGAATCTAGAAAACAGGTCAAGTAAATTATTATCAATAAAGTATAAAGTAATGCTCTATTAAGTCCCCGCCTCTCTGGCCGTCTTCACCTTCACCATTACCGTGCGACTGTCCAATTTTTTTTTCTTTGTGAACAGATTTTCCCTCAATCCTAGTTTCTCGTCGATAATTTACTGCGCACCCGCGAGATGCGGTCAGTACATTTTGGAAAAACGTGCTTCAGCTGAATTTTGTTCGCCCCTAAAATATATTCATGCAAATTTTTACTACAAGTTTATACAGTTCGTGTGAGAGCTAATTTCATAAATTATTAATGTTTTTAAAAAGAAATGCTCGCTGCACCGATGTGTCGGATTTGTTAAAATTTATGGTGACGGAACCACTTATAACAGCCACAGAGTATCGGCAGGACGGTCTTTGACTACGGAAATTCACATGAATGTATTATCCTGACGCAGCATGTTCCACGTATGTTGCATAGTAACCATCTCGATAAAGACGGATGCTGCTGGGCTCTTATAGGGATAATAATAATTTTCCTGAAAAATTCAATGCAACTTTAGTACAGGGAAATTTAGCCAATTTGAAATATAATCATATGTACATTTTAGGAAAGCATGATAAATGTATACCCTCGTTGGACACGACGATTTCAATAAATCGAGGAGAGAAGCATTGTAACTTGTAGGATCCGATTAAGTTCTCTAGTGTGTTTGTGTGTGTGTGTGCACTGTTTTCAATGATTTTAGACTATATCTTGTTTATTTTAGTTATTTATTTAAACGTTATTTGTACTTAATTATGTACTTTATTTTGTTCTTATAATTATTTGTATGTATGACGTATCCTATTTCCTCAATTGAGGATTAATGGAAACAACATTAAATCTAAATCTCGACGTTATGAGATCCTTCATATGAAACAATTAGTGCCTTAGCACTAAATGTTTGTTGCTCATCCGTTTTCGTTGTATTGATCCTTGTCGCCCACTTCGATTTTTCAGGCGATATCGCCGCCTTGGGCTGGAAAGTTTCCTGTACAAGTTTGCAACTTTTCTTGTAGCTTTCGCCAGTCGTCACGTACCTGTTGTATACACACTCAGATTGTGTGTTAGCAGTTTGCCCTGCGGATTGAGGTCAGGATGCGCGCCGCCTGTTCGTTATCAGGGAAGATCCGAATTTACCTTGACAAGTCTGCCTGCGCTTTGTATCTGCTGAGTCGGTTTTTTTCTATCTTATCTGCTCCGCAGGGCACTGCTCCTCATTCAATTCCGTAAACAAACACACCCACCCACTCCCCGGCGCTAATTGCTCGGCTCACTAGCGCCACGCTCGTGCGTGCTCATTAATGCATGAGTTTCCCTGCGTCGCGGCGCTACTCGGTCCCTAGAGTTCGGCCTAAGTGAAGCCTTTGATACTTCTTTCCGTTTCGCCCCTTTCTTGGCCACGGCGACCTCGGATTCTGCACGTTTTGTATTTCTTTTCGTCACCACTCACTCAGTTTTTAATTTCTTCTCTAGTAATTCTGCCTTTCCGTGAAAGCTGTCATTTTCTCTATTTTGCAATTCTGTTACTCATTTATAATTTGCGTGTTCTCATCCTTTACATTGGTGGGTTTTAGAAGTTTTCATTCCGATTTATTTCCGGAAGACAGGGGTTAATTTTTTGAGGGCTGAACCCAACGAAACCACAGAATAGTCATTAGGGGGGAAAAAAGAAAATTATAAGCTACAATTAAGACTTATGAAAATATAACGAATTTTTCGTACAATTTAATTCAAGTGATATAAATTTAATATTTTTCGGTTAAATTTAATTTTATTTCTGGCAAATTAGTCTTTAGAACTCATGTATTTTTGCAAAATTAAAAGGATCTATTTTCTTAAAATTTCTGATTTAAAATGTATCCACAGCATATATACGGCATATAGGAAGAATAATTAACTGCCGTTTAACAAAGAATGGGTTCTGTTATGTGTTTTATTTCTCTTTTTTTGCATATATGAGTGTTGATGAGAATGAGACAAGTAACATCAACAGTGAGTTTATCAATACCTATTCTCCAATAGTTACGCATGAAAATAGTCTTGGTCATTATTTCTTCCGCTATCTCGCATACGTTTTGTCCTTGATATAAACTTGTCCCTGAATTATAATTACAAGTTGTTGTATGCGTAGCCCGGTCTTGTTGAGTGATGCTCTCTCTGTCCACATTGGGAAACTAAAGCTTCTCGTCGCTGACGCAATCGCACGTTGCACAACGTTGTCCAATTTTTGATACTGGTCAATTCGCCAGCCCGTCGCTGAGCACGTTCACCGAAAGTGATTTATGTTTTCTCCTGATAACTATTCATCCGGTCGTATGGCCCTGGACTGTAGGGAGGATCAAGTCTGAAACGATATTGCACGGAATACGTTGCGAAAATACCTGAGAAGCAAGTTGTCCAAGAGATTGTCAGTGACCAATAACATTAGGAGGACCGACGTGGTGTAAATAACACATGCAAATTCGGTAAAAGGCTTCTGCGATGGACCTGAAACAGTCGATGATGATGCCTCTTGTTCCACGTCAATTCCCGTAATAAGTAATGACGTTCACCTGCATTACTGAATGGTCTATTCGTGACGATTTCGTTCTGCACTACTGAGGATTCGCAACTCACCTTAAATGTCAAGAAACCAAGCTTTACCACGGAAGCCGACGTAGTCTGCAACGACTTTCAGATAGAAAACAGGGCCGTTATTGTGTAATCATTACACCTTACATCCATCAGTGATTTGGGTAACAAAAACGTTTTCGAAATATTCGTGGGTATGAAGAATATCTGACCCAGAATTCATCATGTACCGTATGTCCGCGGTTTCCATACTAAGCGCTGATTCTTATTTGTAGAAGTTTTTAACTCTTATTGAGATTGGAACGTGCTGCACAAATGTCAGACAGCGAAACAGTCTTTGTAAACGGTTCATCTTCTTTACAAAGGGTTCCAGAAACTTTCTCTTCATTGAACCATCACAACTTGGTGTCTAACGTTTCTTTTATTTTTGAGCATACGACTTTAATGCTTATCTACTTAAAAAACGTCATCCTTCAGTAAATCAAGATTTGGCCACAAATTTCACCAAAGCGCATCCGTGAGTTATCATAAAAAAACAAATGTAACAGTTATTTAAGCTGTAGTGAGATAGAACATAGATTGAAGTATTTTTAGGCGAGGGACATTACCAGTGTTGGACGGTGCAAAGATTAGCTGAATTTAAAAAGTCAAATAAATAATTAATTACTGATTAACGAACATAAAATTGGACAACACCAGTATTTTATTTTGTAAATTCATAATTTTACTATCATATGAAAATAGTTGTCACTGTGGTCGCTAATGACCAGGTAGTCGATGCGACAGTTTTAAATAAATTTAAAAAAAAGATGAGGTGAAGAGTAAACCAACACAAGCTACGAAAACATTAAGAAATGCGGAAGTGGATGTTGTCTCTGGAACTGTGTATTTGAATTTTAAATATTTTGCAGTAGTTTGGGCAGGTACTCGGAAACGTCAAGAATTTGACAGTTCTGAGTAAGGAGTTTCTTTCGAGCATTCTGAAAAGAAGAGACAAATTAGCGCCTTTGGGAAGTAATGAGACAGTTTTCTTTGGATGTTACGAAGACAACGGTCACAATACATTAATCGAGTCAATATTGGAAGGGTTGGGACGAAACAAAGTGAAGAAGACTTCAGACTCCATTGCTCTAATGTTTACCAATTACTTTCTTAGAAGAAAGACAAGCATGGAAAAATGTCAACCGGACCTGGGAATCGAACCCAGGACCTTGCGATATCCAGCCGTTTAGAATTATTTTCTTTTTCTTCATTAAATCTTCTGTCTTTAGCCAATTTATGATTTAAGGATAGATTTTTTCTGTTCGATATGCCTTGCACGTGCAAGAGATAGACAGACCCTATTGCACACTTGTGTCAACAAGTGTCAACCGAGCCACAAAAGAATCTTCCACCTCACCATCTAACCCTAAACCATTATCCTTGTTTCCCATAGCCCATGACTTGCAAATTGAAAAATGATTATTTAGCTTATTTAGAAACTCAAGTATTCAGTTAGATTGATTGAGAATGCATGCATAGATATCGACAGTTTTAATAGTTCATAAGGTGTTATGAGAAGTTGTGGTATTTAAATAAGGCTTTTGTGGTGGTCTATGGAGGTGAAATGAGTCACGGCACACGGAATTCGGCGCTGTCCTTGGCACAATGGCGCATCTGGTGGTTCTTTGTGCGGGCGGACACCTGGCTCCATACATACAGCTCCGCCGGATGTGGGGTTGAGCTGCAAGGAAGGATATCACCAACTGTCGCCAAATCTCGCCCGGATTGTCCTCGTGTCGCCGCGATGAGGTGACCTCCCAGGCCAAGTTACCAACACGCCACGTGGTCTTGGGGAGGTTAGTTGCTTGCTTATACGATCGACTTGCCTTATCGCTCAAGGACTATGGCCTCTCTGCGCCATTCCGCTGCCACTATTACGCCATATTTCCAAATCGAAATTTCTAATTATGTTTATTTATTTTTCGGGAAAAGAAATAACGTGAGCGCCGAAGAATCAAAGTTTCTTCCTAATATAGTTTTCATCACACGAATTCTTCGTCAGACATATAAGAATACTATTATTTAATTTGATATTATATATCACTACGTTCAGATAATTTACCTTATTATTTTATGTAATTGAAATAAAAAATGGCCCAATATAATTAGTATTTTTTTAATAGTTGACGTTGGCCAGATTTTGAACCAAAGCCTCTAAGAACATCAATGATTATATTTCTAACCAATATTTCGTTCCTACACGCTCACGTGTCTCCATCGTCCTAAATATAAATCATGTCGAGTGTAATAATTAGTTTCTATTAATTCAGATAATGTCCGGAAAGAAACGCAAGGTTCTGTTTAAATTCAGACAGGCATAACAGTTTTCCTAGTGTTTAAACGGCATTCCTACAGGGATCTGACTCAGACCCACGTCTACAATTAGTGTGGATGACCGGTATCAAGTTTATCGTTTCCTATACCCTCTTCAGAACTGTAATCGGACAGTCTAATTTATATTATGGTTGGATTGAACTCCGGACGGTGGAGTCGTTGATTGAAACGTTTCGCAGTGTCGAGTGGCATTGGCTTGTCCTTGGGCACGTGCGAGGTGAAGGCAGCTGCCCGCTTGTTCACGCGGTGGCGTCTTGCCAATGTAAGGCACGTCGGCTGTGAGGACTTCACTGAATTCAAACCACGAGGCAGGTCGGCACCCTCCAGATCTGTATCTTTACAATTAGCCTTGAAATCGGGAGCAGTGTACAGAATCAGGTGGGGGTGAAGCGATCCTTGTCTCTCGGTTAATTTGCATACATTTCTTTTCTGTGTATTTTTATACGTATAGGAAACATCTTATGGTTTGAGACATTGCTCTCTTTTGGAAAATATATACCGGATCGACCGGGCATCGAGTCCCAGTCCCGTCCAACTTTTTCCATTTCGATCTTCTATATTTATTCATGCTGAAGACCAGTTTCAAAGACCGTTGCCACGGAGCCCACGGGTATTTCTTTTTGATATATGAGTTATATTTTATATATTTTGTTGCTGAATAACTTCATTCAGCACAAAAATAATAATAATTTATGCCTTCGTTTTAAAAAAATGTTGTTTTCGAATCACGTACATGTGCCACAAAGTCCTCTAGACCCAGTGAGTGTGTTCTTTCAATTACCATTGCATTAAAAGCAATTAGGAAAGTCTTACTGTGTACAAGAAGAGAAGGCTGCTTCTCACTCGACTGTGAAGACGTAAAATTGTCGGAAGTCCCAAGGGGCTTCTTTCGTCGTCACAAGCTCAAACTAGTGCTTCGTATAGTTGAGGAAACTTTAACTATCGGAAAATTCAAGACCAAAACTAGGATATTTGTCCAAATCGAAAGTTTCGATAAAGCGGAAATCGCCTTTGAAATTTGAAAGTGTATACAAGCGTCGACCACCCACATAACTAGTTTTTTTTAAAAAAATTAATACTTATAAATAAAAAATGCAATTGATTTTGTATTAAAATTTTTGAATCAGTTCTCCAATATATTAATGATTATCAATTAAGTTAAAATATTAAATTTTTTAATGACAGTAGGGGAAGTCGGGACACTTATTGTATATTTTTCTGTAAAATAATGGAAAAAGAAAAAACATCACAAAGGGGTAAAAAAATTAGTTTGTTCTATTATTTACGTACTCAAATATTAATATAACTTAAAACTACGAAATTACATTTTTTATAATTTTTTAAAAGAAACTTACAAATTTCCCAGTCTGCCTCTCCCTCGGGGCAGAGCGGGATAGGATATTTTATAATTTCAATTAATACAATAAATTTAAAGTGAAGAAACATCTTAACGTATTTTAAGGTTTTTATATTTATTTTACATACGGTTGATGGCTTTGTCAGATTTCCCTTTCGCAAAGAGTTTTTTTGTAACTGCCCAGTCTTTGCTAGCGTTTTATACTATTCCTCCGCCCCTTTTCTTTCTTTATCTTTTTGGCTACAGTATCCTGTATCACATTCTTATAAGTTGAGTCTGTCAGCTTAACAGTTTCTCCTTTTCTTCTGTTACATTTTGAGTTATACAGTAGTATCCCGTTCCGCACCGCCCGCAAACTTGAGGTTAAGTATTTTCACCGAGCCTTATACAAGCCCGTTTAAACCTAAAACGTTACTTTTATGCAGATAAATACATCTACATTAAGGATAAAGACTTGAAAGTCAGCAGTTTTGCAGATTACCTTCTGTAGAAATTATGCAAAAAATATAAATTTACCGGTATAAGGTGGCGAATTAATAAAATTCTCAGATTGCAGTCTGAACTTGGTCAAGATGGCTGCCGAAATTCTTCCTCGACCAGTTACAATGTTACGCCGCTATTTAGTAGACTCCCATCACTATTTCTCTAAAAAAAAGGGTATCCCGTTCTACATCGCTATCCCGTTTCGCCCCGAGTTCCCTTATATCTAATTAATCGTAGGTGAGCCTCTGTACAACGAATAGAGAAAACTCTAATGTGACTGGGAGTCGAAGAGTATAGATCTGTGGTTACAGAGACCGCATACTTACCGGAGGCCCTGGGTTCGATTCCTGATCTGTTAAGATATTCGATTGCGCCGTGTGAAGGCAAATCGACATGTAGCTCAGTTGTCTTCGGATTCGTTCCCTTGTGGGTTCGTGCAACCTCTTCATTAGTCCATAAGTAAAATTGTTCTACGCTGAGTTCACTGATCACCGTTTCTCAGGAATGGCAGCGCAACACTTGTTTCATTCGTTCGGATGTATTTTTATCTGTATTCTGTTCTCACCACAGTATTAAAACGAATGCAGAAACGATTAAAAAAGGGACGAGTTTGTTTAGACCTCACGGAACGTGAATGCAACCATTGGACGGCGCGAAGGAGAACAGAGTGCTTATTCCACAATGGGGTTGGGAATCGCACTTGTTTTCGATGGTCCCTCCTGCTTATGTATTCCCGCGGGAAGGTTTGCCTGCTGAGCGTTATCTCTGAGGTTGGATTGATCCAAGTAGTTACTCACAAAGATTGCTCACACGGTCGAGCGCTACGCCCAGACGAGGCAAATATCTATTGTTTAGCACGTTTCTGTCGCTTTCCCTTTCCCTGCTCGCCGTGCATATTATTTGGGAGTGGGATCCCCCCCGAAGCAGAATGTTGTTGGTGCCTGGGCCCCGTGGAACTGTTGCTGCAGCCAGGTGGCCACGTATTGATCACAAGGCCCCAACTCTCGCACGGATTAATCGCGGGGCTTCTGCCTTACACATCACACTGCCTACACTTTTACACTCCATTGAATTGGAGCCAATTCACCGCGGAAAATTGAAACAGAGTGTCTTGACAGTTTCAGGTTTCAAGTGGGGTCAAACGACATAAAATTTCACGTGAAATATATGAGATATAAGTAAGAGATGCTACCATTTCAGTTTGAAGGAAAAGCGCTGCAATTACTCACTTTTTTACTATCTGAAAATTGGAAAGCCTTATAACAATAATATCATTTACAGTTAATCTTATTTCTAAAAATAACCTATAATTTAAAAACATTTTAGGTGAATAACTGAAAACTGGCATCGTTTTGGATGCAAGCTTTAAAAAGACTGTCAGGCTGAGCACATTAATAAAATTGCCCTGACAAGTGTTCACATCTAATTGTTAAAATATAAAATCACCGATCGTGCTGGTCTGATGAGTTTCAGTTGCGGTTACCGTAGAGTACCAACAACAATTAGTTAATTATACACACTGAAATAATTTTTAGGAATTGGTAGGGTCCAAAAAACATTAAATTATTATGCAAACAACAGCAAAACAGGCTTGTATATCCAATATCATCCATTCATCTGGTTTTCAATCACCTGTGACATTAATTTGTTTTGTCATCGGCACAATTTTCTACGCCATTATATGTGTTTCAATCTTTATTGAAGTACAAATCAGTGACGATAATTAAAGAGTTTTACTATTAATTTCATATATATTTTTAATTTACGTTTGGTCAAATGTCCAACATGGCATCCATTTTGCTGTTAAACAACGAAGAATGGCTTCAAACTAACCTCATTTTGAGTCCTTTGTTTCCGAATGTGACCCTCGATTCAAACGGAAGTTACTCTATTTCCTGCATTTGTGTTATAGGAATTATATTATCCTTTATTGATTACGCATTACGTTTGGAATCGCTTCTTCGTGACAGTGTTTTGAATTACGAATCGGAAAGTTCATTTACTCTAGTGTTCGCAGTTCATTTCTTAGTTCATAATCATTATCTAAAAACGTTATCAAACTAATCTCGTCGCCATTTTTTGATTTAAAAAAGGTATCTGTCTAGAATAACACTCTGAAATAGAAATTAAAAAATTATCTAGTACTGGTAGGGTTGTAAAAACCTTACATCGGTCTCTTGAAAACGTGGTTACATTAATTTTAAAAAAAATTGAAATAATATTGAGGTATGGATGCTATACCAATTTCACCTGTTCGACATAAAACGAAAGATCTTATAATGCTAAACAAAAACCGAAAACTATGAAACTATAAATCGAACCTCGTGTACGGAAGGCTATTGTATTGTTTTGCAACCCTGACCAGAGATATTATCAGTACAGTATTTTACGTCATCAGTAAATAAAATGTAAGTCAAAGTCTATAGTTAAATTGGTATTCTTAGAAAAGGAATGCAATTTAATTAAAAAATTGGTCACCCACACCCAATCACTCAGTTATAATTTTTTCTTGTTCACCTTATTACAAATTTTTACACTATAAGAGTATCAAATACCCATCGTTTGCAGATCTACGAATAATCTTACATTCTTTATAAAGAACCACTTGACAGATATTGTAAAACATAATTTATAAAATCTGTTGTTCTAATTGTAATTCTTAATATGTTGGGCAAACGGAAAGGTCACTTAATATGCGTATCAAAGAACATATCTCCAATGCTTAATTGTCCATAGACAATTATTCTATAGTCTTCAATCATGTCATCAATTCTAGAAATTAATTTGATGCAAAAATGACACTATTCCAAAAATCTTTAATTAAATTTAAGAATTAACGTCCAAGTTTGAACTATGAAACGCAACAATGGCTATGTTAGGTTAGTGGTAAACTACTATCTTTGCTTTTATACTATCTTTGTATTTGAGTTTGGCTTTGGAGTTCATTTTCTGGTTTTTGCGGTTTGTCGTACTTGCGGCTTTTAATCACCTGACGAAAACAACAAGGATGGCAGAGCAGTATAATATTTATTTTGTGTCTTATTTATGTTTCTTTCAGTTGTTGATATGTACAGATACGTTGTGCTCCTAAATGAAATTATTATTATAAAATAGTTTTTGAATCATAACTGTGTGTTGTTAAATAAGTTTACGTTATGATGCTTGTTACTGTGAAATTTTAAAATTATGAAACAAAAATGCGTCGAATAATCATGAAGTTACGGCAGACGTGACCCAATCAGTTTTGAAATTGCAACGATTGATAGAGATTTGGTATGTAGATTACGGAAGTAAAAGTAAAAGTCTGGGTCCAATAATAGATCTCTACCAGTTTCTCTAATGTAATTAGGAATCGTAAAGAAGCGGAGGATAAGTTTTGTGCAGGTAAACGTTGTTTTGGAAAGTGTCTCAAGAAGTAGCTAGAATAACTAGGGTTGGCGAAGGCTTCAAGAGAGGACTGAACGTTGTATGAAGAGGCTAGATAAGGGATAAAGCTGGTGGAATGTACGGTAGAGGAAGCGAAGTCCCGGAACGTGTGTGTGCCCCCAGCTGTGGGTTGACGACCTCTTCCTTCCCGCAGAGCTGGACGCGTTATTTGTATCAACGTTGTGGTGTGTTGAGAGTAGTAGTTGTTTGGCTGACGAGCAAAGAGTGTCGCGATGGAATTGCCCACTTGTCCTCAATTAGACTCCCGCAGAGGGACCGCCTCGCTCAGCCGCATGCGTGTGCGTGTGTGTGTGAAACTCTAACACACGGCCTCGCTTCCCAGCTTTCGTGACACACACGCGTTTGTCAGCGCTTCCGTGGTCCATAATCAAGCAAACTAGAAACGTTTTACGCCACTACACGCTCGTTAGGGGAGATCTACCTGACACTCAAGATTTATGATCCGTTCCACTTTCGTTAGGACATTGTTTGATTTCGATATACGAAAACTTTAAATTATTTCAACAAAGCGTAAGTTACCGGACCATGAATATGTTTTATTGAGCCTCAGATTATTTAACAATTAATAAGGACCGTCGACGGCTGGCCGTCACTCGAAATGTTTTCGTAACCTTCTGATGAAGGGGGCGGTGCCTCCAAAAATTCAAGAATTGGAAACCCTACATGATGCCTGGCATCTGTGAACTTCAGGTAAGCCACCAATTTTCTGTTTCTCTTTCCTACCCGTATTAATTGACTTCCATGAACTGACTCCAACGACTCCGCTACGATCACCTTAAGTGTCAAAAATTTGTGTTTATCAAGTGGATTTTCATCCTCGTGAGTAATAAAACGTCAGTAGGACGAGGAAAGGCTGTTATTTTGTTTGCCGACTGCGGGACAAACTTTACAATAATCCGTCTCGTTTTGTATCCTCTGCACTACATTCTCTACAACGTCACATACGATCAGGACCGTACCGTGGTACAGAAAGGCTCCGTAAAGGGGGAGCAGAAGAACGAAATCAAAATACAGTTTAAACTGTTCAGTGATTAAAATATCTTGATTTATGCATTGAAAAGAATAATAGTATTCGTATATTTTTCGTAGTTTTTTAAATCGCGATTGAAGGTTATTTTAAGGATGGTGACGCATTTTGAAGACTTGCATTGTACTGAGAAAATGTATCACACGAGTCTGCATACGATTTTACAGATACAATGGACGATTCTCCCGCATCACATTCCAAGAAACGTTATGGATGTTGACAGCCTTCTTCATCGTCAACCGATATTCTGCGGTCTTTGAAAAAGTTTAAACCACTCGCCAGATAATTTTCGGTGCTATTTTACAAGCCAGTACTTTCGTTACTCTTTGAAATCTACCGTCACATTTGAAAATTCAATCAACACAATGACGGAGAAATGATTATAGAAACTAATATCGACCAGTTGGCACTAATTGTTCGCAAAGAATGAAAGGCGTTTGGAGCTAATAGAGATCGTTCATGAGCTTCACGGAAATTACAGGAACGTTTGGTCACACTTCAGTAACCATCACGTTTCAACTTACTCGGCGTATTTAAATACAGGCAATGTCAACAACTCCTTCGGTTTACTCCGTTGGTGAATTATAATCTAGTTCTATATGGTTTAAATTTGAAATAATCTACAACAACCGACCACTCGCATTCATTATTTAAATAACGACTAACAAGTAAATGGTTTTCTGAGAGAACAAATTTCTGCCCTTCTGTAGAATATCTGTTGAAGACGAAAGGGTGTTTTAAATAACCTGATGTGTCGTAATGTATAGCAAAACCTTAAAAGAGGACAAGATAAGATCGTTGACACGAGAAAAATTATCAGTGATATCAGCTTATCTGGCACGGTTTCCTCATTTAATAACGAACTACAGAGCTCCGGATACTGGTACTCATTGGATCATTCTCCACCTTCTGCTTGTATTTAATGTACTGTCAGTGTTGGAAAGAGAGTATGTTCGATTTTCTTGTGTGGGACATTTTGTTCATCTTCCAGAATGATCAATGATTAGGCATTTAATAGTTATATTGATCTGACGTCATTGAAGTAAATACAACAGCCAAATTAGTAAAAAAAAAATTACTAAAAGAATTTAGAAGTTGTTAATAAAAATAGCACGACTTATCGTTCCTTTCTATGAAACCTCTCTAGCTAAACCATAAACATATAATTAATAATATATTAAATGAATTTTAAAGTTAAAGAATTTAAGTATGCTCAGTTGGACATAAATACAGCCGTAATGACGGTTACATACTCAGAACTGTTTAGTATTTTGTGTTCAATTATATTTTTCATTTGAATCTGACAATGTTGTGCTATGTTATAAAACTTTTATTTAATTAATATTTATCTCTGCATAATTTGGCTTTTGTTTTTAATTTTTTGTCGTATTTTGTACTGATATAAATTATGTTCGTAACATCCTTTACGTTTTTCTGACAAGGATTTTTTGAGGAATTATCTCACTAGCGACTTGCTCACATTTATATTTTTTTACTGGCTGTATTTTATTTTCTGTCGCAGTCAGCGGAATTCTGTAAACATATCTAACAATTATTAACTCCTACCAGATATCACATCAGCGAGCTAAGTTTAACTCTCATAAGATTTGGATCGACACTTAAAAATTGTTTCACTTCTGTTTTGTTTACATAATTTGTCCTTGGCCCTGTTGATAGTGAAATTCGATCGTGCTATTTTAATTGCGCCATGTTCATCGAGTCGAAGATTTTCAGTCTCTCTGCAATAGATTTGAAATGTTGTTTTAAGTTTAGGTAGTTTTTAAAAACTACATTTGCATTCGTTTTGATGTTTAAATGTTCACCAACTATACTTTCTTAGCAATCTCACAGTATTTGATAGAATTTTAAGGGCACTTCACTTAACAGATTTCAGGAAGAAAATGCCTGAATAATTGCCATTATCAAAATTCTCCGAAGAAAATTTAATTCACTAATACCGCCGAAAAATCATCTATGATTCTGGCGGAATATATTTGCAGATTCACGACGATGTCAATAAAGGTAGAAATAAATCCTGTAGCAGTAGTTCTGAGCCCCGTAGCATTGCTCGTAACTAGTTTATTTGCTAATAATTTATAAGCGAAATCGTTAACCAAATTCATCAATTTGACACGGAATCTGCCAGGATTTATTTCAATCGTTAGGATTCAAGCGTGCGAAATGAAGAGGATAAGTTTTTAATTTAATTAGTAATTAATTTCCCAATATTAAACAATTCGGTGAAGTGTTGTATAAATATTTAATCAATTAACGTCTGATATTAAAATATTTCAATTAAATAATTTTACGACACGTTTTTTTTCAGACAGTTTTTATTTTTAATTAAACGACGTTTCGTTGAATATTCGCTCCTTCTCAGGTTTTTTCGCAGTCCGTGGAATACAAATTTACATGCATTTGCAATTTAATTTAAAAATAGCAAAAGATAGATGGAAATTGACTAGACTAACAACTTATCATATTACTGTTACATCCAGTCAATTGTTAATTTTTTTACATAAAAAATCGCTGTTTTATAATATGTTAAATTTTAACAATTGATTGGATGTAACAATAATTTGGTAAGTCTGGTCAATTTCAATCTATCTTTGGCTATGTTTAAATTCAAGTGTAACTGCATGTAAATATGTATTCCACCGATTGTTGAAAAAACTGAAAATAAGGTGCGAAAATACACGGAAACGTCGTTTAATTAAAAATAAAACCTGTCTGAAAAAGTATAGCCGTAAAATTATTTCATTTGAAGTGTCATATAATTTTAATGGAACAACAGGCTATTTGGTTGCGTAATTATTGTATTATTGAAGGGAATCCATTGCATAATAGAAAAGTAGTGGAATGACTCTTTTTCCTTGTCTGATTGGTTGACTTCCTAGCTTTTTTCCTGAAGTAGGTCGGTCCAATATGCATATATCCTTGATTTAATGTGAGTGTGCAGGAAGAAGTCGAACACGTTCCTTGCACTGTCGCCTTGAGAAAATGTACCTGAAGGGACTTAATTTGGATAATAAAGTGTCTTTCCTTGAACTTGTATTTTCCAGCTTTTGTGTATTTAGGAATGCGGTTATTAATAGCATTCTTTGTTCTGTTTACCCAGGGATTCTATTGTTCGGAGCTTTGTATCTTAATCGAGTTTGCTTCTATTTCAAGGCCAACGTTGTTCATGTGCCTATATTCCTTATCTTTAGTGAGTGGTTTTCATACGAGTATGTTATTTAGACACTATTCTTTCAATATTTATATAGTTAATTCGTGTAATATAATTTCGGTATTCGTGCAAATGATTACGTTTTTGCACGGCTTTGGAAATTATAACTATTTTTGTTTATATTTATGTTGACCATACGCTGCATACTTCATTTACGTACCAAGTCTTCACGGACTGTATAGGCCATATATGTTTTCTCACTACTATTTAGGCTAGACTAGATTTGTTATTCATTGTTTTATACTGACAATCCGAAAACGAATCATCCCTTTATTAAGACGTTTCTTCTACAAGTCTCTCGGAGTCACCCGGCATCAAAACTTCTGGCTTGCTCAAATTTTTGATGTCGCACTTCCGGCTCTTCACAATGGAAGCGGGTGACCGTTCAACTGTATCGCTCGCTACAATACTGTCCTCGTTAGGTTAGTAACTTACAAAACTGATAGTCTTTTTCCTTCAATTTTTATGATTACATTTACTGAATATCATTATAATATTATTACCATTCTATTGCCGAGGTTTCGTCGTAAGTATAGTGTATAAAAGTTGTGCTGTGTAGTTAGTCTTTCAACGGACATTAAAATTTTGTGTTACATATCTCAATCCGAGACTTCCAGATTCATGTAACCCGTAATTAAATTTTCTAATAGCTTAGATTAATATTTAGATTTAGAAATATGTTAATCCTTTTAGCCCCGTTATTTACATTTGTTACTCGTTTGAGTCCGAAGAAGGCATAAGATCACGACTGGATGGTTGCTGAATGAATCAGTATTATTTGGATTTATATATTTATCTTCTGGAAACTTACAGTATTCACTTAGACTCTATTATATTTCCATTCCGGCTAAAATTGGACTGTGCTGTTCCGTACATTCATTTATGTGTACTCTATATTTAATAATATCAATTTTGATTAATTCTGCTCTTTTCTTCAATATAAAATATGTTAGTCAATCGATCATGGAATCGTCAGCCATTATTAGTTGTCTCCATGACCTTAATATGTACGAGCACGCCTGTCACATTTGTTCTACTTCTTACCTATTAATTCCTTTCACGGTCTGCTGGTGTGATAAAGTAAAGTAGTCCTTTCCAATCTCTTCTGCCACTTCCGTCTCACGCATTGTATTCGAATTCCTCGCCGCGTAAGTAAGATCACACATGCGTGGAACACAGTCCCTGGTGACCTTCAAGTGTCTGCTGATGCTTCGACGAAGTGACGGAGTTTGGTGGCAGAGCACTTGCTGACACGTGTGGCGTCGTCGTGGTTTTTGTTGACACACATGCGTGCCGCATGTCGCAATCGCCACCATGACCCTAGCCTCAGCCAGACGCTCTTCAGACAAAGATTATCCTTGGATCGGACTCGTCCTACCAGAAACGCCCACCACTCTTCCCGTCGTGTGCTCCGAATGTAACAGATGTCTATCGCGGAATATCGTTGTGATTCAGAGATGACAGTGAAAAATACGTCAAAAGTGAATCACAAGACAGACATTCAGCGACCTAGAAAGAAGAGGTTCCAAATCCAGTATAAGAATTGTCTATTAATTAAATATTTCAAAACTTCTTGGAACTCGGTTCGGAACCCCAAAATTTTAAAATAAACATTTATCAATCAAATCCGTTCCTTGCAACAACGTGTCAGCGTTCCGTATATCTTCTGAGGCTGAAACAAGAATGAACACCAACTTGCTGACTCAGGTAAAGTCCTAATATTAGGTAGACAAAACGTGATTTGGTAAATGGTAGATGAAGCTGTGTTCAGGCTAATTCAACGGACAGAGAATTCCAGTCAACGAGATTAGCTCTTTTGTTAGCGCGATCAGGTAATGAGAGGTGATCCTGGGTTCGACTTTCGGTCCAATCAAGATTTTTCTATCCATATCTGTTAATATGTTTTATTAGAAATTAAAGTCGTATAAACTGTGACCGATTCGTCTCTATGGTTCGTTTTCCGAAAGTATGTATATTTCATCCACGATATGAACTTTTTGTTTCTACGGTAACTGATTAATGTTATTACTTGAAGAGTTCCTAGTCGTAAGATGAAATTGTAATTGAACTATATATATTTATTCTGACTTTATTGGCAGAAATTATTATACAGCATTACATTTATGAAATGTCATGTCATTTTTAATAATGAAGTATAAGTAATTTGAACAATTTACCTGCAGCAACGCGAGGATTTAAAAATAAGCTAAATTATTGGTGAAACGATTTAAATATTTTCCCTGTGAAGTAAATAATAATCAGAGGGCGTTTTTTTCTTTTCACTTAGTGAAGTGTGGAAAAATATCAGAACAATTCGTAGAACATGTTATTATATATATATTTACAAACTTGCTTATATATTTATTAGTTATATTTCTGAGACTTCGCTGATGTATAACAGAATAGACCCACAAAATTTGCTGTAAATATATTTCAATAAAATAAAAAAATTAGATCATATGATTATAATATAAATTGGTACGGAAATCTGTCTCTTTTAGGGCATTTTTCAGATTCAAATAAAAGTTTTAATAGTCTGAATATAATTTATTTATTGAGATACCATCTGTTAAAGAGGAAATAATTACGCGTCCTTTAAATAATTTTTTCCGGCTGTACACACTTAGAAACGTTTTCTACAATTTTTTAATTATATATCGATATTTCAAGACATTAATTATATTCAAACTTGTAAATTTTTCATATTTGCAACGTCGAGCCAATTTTTATTTTATTGATATATTTTAATTTGTTTATTTTATTAAATTTATTACATATATATTTGCCCCCAGGGTCTATCCTAGTAGCAGAAAATTATATATACATACATATATGATTGACAAAATCGATTAACCGACCATCGTTCGCATCTGGAGTATATCTTAAGAGAAATGGTTAGACCTTATTTATAAGTTCCATATATATTAAGCGTTGCTGAAACCAGTTTAAACAATCACCTTTCATAAGAGAACGTGGGCTTTCCCGGTGTATATTATTCATGAACAATTCTCGGGTTTTCAACCGGGTAAGTATAAAATTTGTACACAACGTTTCCATGGCTTGCTCTGCCATCTTCTTCAGGTGAACTGATGGTGCCGAGACACTAGCAGTTTTTGTATATATTTTACAAATACTACAAAAACTGCTAGTGTCTCGGCACCATCAGTTCACCTGAAGAAGATGGCAGAGCAAGCCATGGAAACGTTGTGTACAAATTTTATACTTACCCGGTTGAAAACCCGAGAATTGTTCATGAATCACCTTTCATCTTTTGAGAGTCGTTTAAAATGATTGTTTTTATTTTAAATTTATTCATTTGTATCATTTCAAATTTACAATGTTTCTTCCTTAAATGATTTATTGCTTGTGTCATTGGTTGAGAGTATAATCGTTGTTGCATCCACGTTGGGCTGTAAAAAAAGGAGTATAGCAGGAAGTAGTGAGAGTAGTTCTGGTAATTAAGTGAAATAGAATTTTCACAGTATTCGTCGATGCCAACAAAAAAGCAGTAGCGAGGACGAAATATATCCACGGGAAGGCCTTTGCCCAACTTAGGCACTGATAGGTCAGGGATGATACAAAATATCTGTCTCGCCTTGTTGTTTTTTTGGCGTCTGGCAGCCGCTGAATTATGTCGTACACGTGTGTGCTTAATAGGAATTCTCGCCGCGGAAACTTGGCCCTGGAATATGAACTGCGATTTGGAGAAGTGCCTGCTCGCGGAGAACCACTGCGTCATTGTTTCGCGGACACAAAGAGAGCGCCTTGCTTCTCGTCTTCATCCGGCTACGTGTCTTGGCTTGCTTACGTAAAACTCACTTTCGCCTATTCAGCCGGAGAAATAACCTCCGAGATGAGATACGTCCCAGTTCACTCGCTGTGGTATCAATTTCTCTTCCCTTCTGCACCTGTCGCCCAGGTAACTAATTTTTCCCCTTACAAATGGTGGAATATCTTCCTCGTTTTCTATCACATTAGTTTCCTTTCAGACGCAAATCATTGGTTCATGTCTCTGGCATAATGTAAGTGTATTAAGCATTCTTAATATTATTAACGTAAAATTTACACAAAAATTTAAACGAAATTAAAATATCAGGACAAAAATAATATATTATTTTCACTCTTTCTACCCATATCAGTTTGACGTTGTCACATCCTCACTCGCTTAAATTAAAACTCGAAAAATTGCCATACCAAAATGTATGTAATTTCATGACTGTGGATTATTACTGATTAATTAAAACCTGGAGCCCAGCAATTTAATAGAAAGTATTTTATTATACTTCCCTTGTGATCGTTTATTTCTTTGCACAGTCACGTGACGAGTTTCAGGAACCCGTTCTGAAAAAAAAGTCGAATTGAAGGAATGGATATGGAATGAGAAGAACATAAATATAAAGTATATATTGTTTATGACATGTGTTTTTTACTTGATAAATTAATGTTCAATGCTTTTTATGTATAGCTAACTATGGCAAAAAAACAGCCTAAAGCTTCTATAAATAATGAGAGGGAAAGTATAATAAAATACTTTCTATTAAATAGCTGGGCTGCGGGTTTTAATTTAATTTTAAAAGGTATAAATGTGGCTAAACGTTGGAATGTATAACGAAATCACGCATTGTAAATTTATTAATTGGCCATTCTCGGAGCACCGGCATTTTAGAGGCAGTCGTTTCGTCCGCCCCGTGAAAGTCGCACGTAGAACCTCATTGATGTGAGAGAATAATTAGAAATGTTGATAAAGGGAAGCAAGCGTGTTTAATATTCATTATTTATACGAGCTACTGAGTAAGTAGATATATTAAATATTAATCACGATCTGCGGGGATAGTCACGAACAAGTGACTAGGGCCAAGAGCAGAGTACAGTAAAAATTAAATCATTTTAAGTGTCCCAAAGAGCTACGGTTAAGGAATTGATGAACAAACTCCGTTGTTCCAGAGCGCGGCCAAGACTGCCAATTAGAAACTTTTCTAGAATGGAATGTCACATATAGGAGCCTGTGCCCAATTTGTCAATTATTTTCCCCGGAATTAAGAGTTCTTGCTAATTTGAAGACTCAAATATTCTAACAATGGTATGAATATGTAAATTAATATTGACTAAATGTTAATGGATTATTTGAAGTGTACAAATTAAATTAACTAACAAACATGTAAAATTCTATGGCGCCCATCCCTGTATAAAGTCTTTTAAATTTTCCCACAAACTCGGAGTGTACGGTTTTAATATTTTTATTGTGTCAGATAATGTCGCCGCAACGTGTGACATGACCATTTTTGTCACATAATGAGTGGACCATGACTAGAAATGTTTTTTAATTAATCAATTGTAAATATAGGTGGTATTTTGCGAAATTTTTGAAGTAGAAATTCATTGTGGATTTATAAGTAGGTGGCGAATCCACGAGTCGTATTTCGTAAAGCTAACCTTCGTATTTTCTGCTCAACACATAAAAGTCTAGGATATCTCCGGTCCAAGGACACTCCTAAATTCAGTGACAGTCAGTCCATTTCTGATATCATTAGACGTTTCCAGAATGCCCTTGTTGACTTAAATAACGCGCAGTTTCGCAGAAATTACGACTTTCGATTCAATATCTTCTGTGGTTTCCCTGTCACCACGACCTCGTTTTCTTCGGAACTACTTCCCTAAAATCGTGGCCATCTTTGAGGTATTGTAAACGCTTTGACACGTTGACGGAAACACATCACTGAATGTTAACATTTAATTGCGATTTTCTGGTAGTAATTTTTCATTCCTAGGTAATAATGTAATGTTAATACGGACGGTTTCTAGTTACGTTTCAAATTGCACAAAAGATCAACTAATTTAATTAATGATTAATAATAAGATGGTAGTAAAACTTAATTGTGAGAGTTACGGGCCATTGGATTTGTTAATATACGCGACTATTTCACTGCGAAGTGACGTCACTCGTGATTCTTTGAAACTTTGCATTTCATTATTAAATCATGCCTAAAATATATTTCTCGTCTGTAAGAAGCATTTTCTTCGTCATTCCAAAAATTACATAAATATTTGAATAAATAATGAAAAAGATCATGATTAACAACTCCTAGAGGTCTTTCGGCTTTAATCGACGGAATAAATGTTTCATAGAAGACACAAAAATATTCAAATAGTATTATTGCTGTTCTGATTAAATCGTCAAATAATTTATTGCATATGTACTGATTTTGCTATTTCAATCTTATCTTCTTTCCTAGTAATGGGCGCGCAGTAGTTCAGATGACGTCACTGCGCATACACCTCCCGGCTCGTGTAGCAACGAATAAATATATCAAATCGGTCAATTAAATAAAAAAAATTCTTGAAAAAAACAAAAAGCGACTTGTGTATACGTGTTGCAATTGTGTTTGGTTAGCACAGGAGCGAAAAATTAGTTGATATTCTGTAACTCTGAAGTTCGATAAATGACCTGTAAAGGCCAGTTCAATCTGGAATCATGTACATTCCACGAAAAAATTATATAAATGAGTCAGGAAATGACATTGACATGTTAATTAAAACAATTAATAGATGGTAGACACCTTGTGAGGTTTGGAGTTCTTGAATTTTCGGAGGCACCGCCCCCTTCATCACTGGAAATATCTTCCTAACTTTCTGATGAAGGGGGCGGTGCCTCCGAAAATTCAAACTCCAAACCTCACATGGTGTCTACCAACTATGAACCTCAGGTAAGTCACCTACTTTCTATCTCTCTTTTCTTTCCTTATTAATTGTTATATATATATATACCAAATTTGTTTTTATATTGTACAAATTCAATATAATTTTGTAATGTTTCAATTAATTTGTGTTTTTAAATTTGTAGATCACTATGGCATATGCTGAAAGCTCCTCGAAAATTATATAAAAATTTGCAATCAAAATTAATATATAGTTTTGGTTCATTAAATGGTGTGACTGATTAAAACCTATGTTATTCATGCTTTATCATCTAAATAAAAAATCAGTCAATTATAATTTTTAATAATCTTTGGAAAAAAATAGCTTAAATAAATCTTGAATAGAATGTTGTTATATAGCGAACCAAACTCTCCTGGTAAGTGTAAATTACAGATATGACGTCGCGCAGTCATCATAACCTCCTTGTTTGTTTGCCAGACGAACCGACGGGTATAATTGTGTGTAAAATGGTCGTTTCTAGGAAGCATAATTGCGGTGGGACAGCTGTAAGCGCCACTGACCCACAATACCCTTCCTTCCCAGTTGGCCTTGAAGCGTTCCCCTTCCCTCCGCATTCACGTTCTCTGTGGAGTGCTAACCGCGCTCGTAAATAGCCGCAGCAACGGCTAATGAAGACCAAATGAATTTTTCACTTAGGCAAGACACAATGCTTAGCACGTAAACCCCCGAATCAAGCAGAACGTTTTCACTCGGCTACAAGTAATTTGCAAATTAGCGTCTCCCTTCTGTAATTACTTACCAACAATGAACGTTATACCGGCAGAAATTTTATTTTTACGATTCAAATTAAACTGTATATGAATTATTTCCATGCATTTCAAAATGCAGTTTTTGTACATTTTTGATGCCACGATTTAGCGTAATATTAAAATTTTAATATTATTCAGAGGAAGGTTCAGTCCTGATATTGTGAAGACTGGTGTTTTATTAATTTGGAACTTAATAACCACATTTTCTGTCAGTCTCACTGAATAGAACAGCAGATTTCTTCAATATATTTATTTAGTACCTCTAGATCTTAAAGTATTATCAAAATGTCTAGTCCAATTATATAAAATAATTTATTAAATCAGGACCTGGTGTTACTTTAACAAAAAGATTTTGTATATAATTTGTAAAAATTTAATTCAATGTCTCGTATTGTGATACAAATAGTAACCAAAAAGTTCAGAATAAAGGAAAATGTTTAAAAACTTTGTGATTGCTGTGATATTGCAAAATTCGTCCGGTGTACTAAATCTTATCAATTAACAATATCCATCTGATTGTTTTAGCATTAATTAATAAGTTTTAGTACTCCTGTTTTAAATTTTTTACTTTATTGCCTGAATGGGACCGAATTTTTTGTTCACTTATCAATTAAACAGACATTAAACTATGCGTGAACAAACAATAATATTAATAAATCGTAAATCAGTATCGAGTGTGGCGTTATATGGGTGCGAAACGTGGACCATAGGAGCTGCAGAAAGAATAGCAGCCTTTGAACTGTGGTACTATAGGAGAATGCTGAAAGTCATATAGGTGTATACAGTCATTAACCAGGAAGTTCTGAGCAGAATAGGGGAAGAGAACGATATGGAGAAAGTTGACCTAGAGAAGGGATAGGTTAATAGGCCACTTTTTGAGACATGTGGGTCTTGTGAAATTAGCATTAGAGCATATGGGGTAAGAATCGAAGAGCACGACAAAGGATGGAATATGCTACACTTGTTTGAATTGAGAGAGGATAAGGGATGATGTAGTTATGCTGAAATGTAAAGGCTTGCGCAATATAGATTAGTGTGGAGGGTTATATCAGACCCGTCAAAGGACCACCACCACAACAACAAATCACGATTTTAAACCATGAATGAAAAATTATGACTCGAAGTTGACCCAAAGCAATTTAATGAATTGGTTTACTGATATCAAAACTTCTGTTCTTTGAGAACGTGGATTCATTAAAATTAATATTCAAGACTTAAATATGATATCTTCCCTTTATTTAGTAAAATCATGCGATATTATATTTGAAATGTAGTGTTTTTTTATTCGTAGCTTTTTCACGACATAAATAATCTGTCAATCGAGATGTTGCAGATCAATTTTTTTTCTGGGAGGTTGCCCTTTTGGCGAATGTTAGATAGGAACCTTAAACTTGAAGCTGGAAGACCCTTAGCTGCCTTTCACTCCCTTCCCCATCTCCCCCTTTGAAATCTTTTTCTATGCTTTGCGAGTTGCTACAACATGTATTACATTCACGTCAGTCTAAAGACTTTCAAAATAAAAATACTTTGTCATCACTTCCGCATCCCCTTCTCTTTATGCTACGGAGAAAGATAAGAGGGCGCCCCACGTAAATGATCCTAATACAGTATTTCCTTTCCTAAAAATAACGTTATTCATTTCTTCATAAAGCAACGTATTAGACTGAATTATAAGTAAGTAACTTTTTGGTGTAAATTATATGTTTATAGCCTAACATTTTCACTCATATCTTAAAGAAAGTGTAATGAACATTTAACAAAAAATCATATTTCTTTAATAAGGCCTTTTGTATACATTCCGATTTGTTCCCTTCTATCGCTGTTTGTGAATAATTAAGTTTTCAACGACTGCAGTATATACTGCACCTAATTGCTTATTGTATTATTTGTTTAAATACATTTTTCTCGTTTCCCATTGTCCGCGAGGTTAAATCGAGAGTGATGTAGACGAGGTTAGGAAGCTGATTCTGCTTTCGCAATTGACTGATTAAGTGCAGGATTTTGCCGAAAATAAAATCTCTCTACACAACATCGTCAGTAGCGTTCAAAAGTAGAATATTTGCCGCCGAACAAAGTAATCGCCCTGGAGCGTGAGTTATGTAGCCACAGCCTCGCCTGAGGATGCAAACAGGAACGACTCGACCGCAAAGGAACTGGAAGAAACACTACTGTGTATTTCAGTTCTGCGGTAACCCGCTAAATTACGAAACTGTCTTCGGTCTGAACTCTCCATAGGAGCGTTTCTCGTGTGGCGTGCGGAGATGTTCCATACTCGCATTTTTCGTATTGTACGAGAAATCTTCATCGAAGGAAATGCCTTCTGTTTATACAATGCACATATTGTTGACAAGCCGAATCTTCCAGCTACCAGAGTAGATGGTCCTTCAGTTTCAGCAAATATATTATACTTTAAAGACGCACACAGTATATTTTTTCCATGCGCTCGATTATTGTTCCACATCCATCAGAATCTTGCAGAGCAAATTATATACAGGTTTTTTAAAATGAGGATTAAGGGACGCAACCTAGTAATTGGTTGCCATTTTTCCAATCAATTCGTCGCTTCGTTCGTCTGTTAAAACTTTGTTGGTCCGGTGCATTTTCTCCTTGATGTCTGACTTGGGTTTTTGAGAACTTTAAATATCAATTCGAAGGTCAGTCAATATCTAGTCGTCGTGCGCCCGAATGCAATCTCGCGATTTGGTCCATTGATCCTTCACAGCGTCCTTGAGCTCTTGAGAAATGTGTAAGTTATGCAATCACGAAATTCTGAATTTCAAACACCCGACCAGTGAACAAGTTGTGTGCAATGATAGTTTTTGATTTACACTCCTTCTCTAATGTATTTGAAGGTTGTATTTTTACTGAAGGCGATTGATGGGTCAGTTTACTTTACGCTGCAGTTCCCACGGAATAGTTAGGAATTTCATTTTCGAAGTTTTATACGATTTTACACATTTAAAGTTTTGGGCACAACGCTTTTTAACATGCATATAAATATATGGATCGTTGTTTTGAAAATTGTGAAGAAACTCAGATTATGTGCTGATGGTTCCGTTTATATTAATTTCTGGGAAAGATCAAAGTAATTTGGTTGATGTTAGTAATTTCAAAGAGTCTGAAGTAGGAAGGTAAGATTGTGATAGATGCGACGATAGCTATGTACCTTTTATAGGCCATTACAAATAAGTTGTTGTTATTTTAGATCAAAGTTTGGACATGGATTGTCACATAGATTTGCTCGTAGAAAGATAAAATCAAAATCTATAAAATATAATATAATTAATTGTTCTATTTTTATGGAGTTACGGATACATATATTGATAGGCATAATAAGGTGCAAATTAGAACGCTGAGAATGATTAAATATAGAAATGAAAGATTTATTGTAACTACAACCTTAAAATAAATGAATTGGCTGTTTCTTCTTTGTGAAGTTCCATGCTCTAGCTTTGTTGTATAAAGGCATCAATTAGTTCTAGCCACCATATTTGATTAAATATTTAAGTTAATTCTTCTTCGTTGGCTCTGCAGCCCATTAAGGACCTTGGCCTACCAGGATGACTGCAGACTGTCATCTTGCATGACATCAATGGAATCTCCATCAGTCTTAAGCCCAGTCTCCGTATTTAAATTAATTCTGAGGATATAATGTTAGAAGTAAGATAGAGCTTTACTCAACTATGCTAGATTAGATTTTAAAGAAATACTATATTTAGTAACGAGTTCAGAGAATTTAAGCAATTCTCAAATCAAATTAATCAAAATTCACGGAAACCTCTATCATTAGAAATATTAATTAACGGTGTAAAAACATAAAAAGTAATCACAATATGAATTTAATTACCAATATACTACGTTAACAAAAATATTCAAGAAAACCGACTGATAAAGACAGGGGAGAACTATCACACAGCCCACGTGGCTCCAAAATAACAAATGGCGGCTGCTGCCAATAAGCAGGAAAAGACAAAAGTGCGGAAATACTGAAACGTCGGGGAAGTTGAGTGTAGGTTCTTGTTCGCTTTGTTGATGACGTGTGCTGATTAGTAGTTGTTGAAAGGCGTGCTATACGTTGGCTTTCACGTGTACATAGTAAGACGACGTCAGCGAATGAAGTGCGCATGCGCGCGCGCAGTGCCCAGAGGTGTGCCGACCTCGCCACGCGCTCCGTGACGTCACGGCATCCGGTCGTGACCTTCGCAGTGGGTCATCCCGTGGTCTAGGCGTGCGCGCCGTTATCCTCTCTAAACCAACTCTGCTCCTCTTCTGCGCCTCAATCCTTGCTCCAATTCAGCTTTCAATCTTCCCTTTAATGACTCCGCCCCTAAAACATCTCATTTCCTTCACCAATTGTAAATTAGCGGCAGGAAAGTGAGCTTCCATGTGAAATCGCAGGCTCGCCGGAGAAAGCAATAGAACACCAACGAACATAGCAAAATTCCAAACGATATGTGTGAAAGTACCCAGAAATTACGTTTCAAAAATCCGTTCAACAAAGCAAAAGTATTCAAATAGTTTTTTTTGTAAGCTACAAATCTTAAAAAAAAAATTATGTCTCTAAAATACACTTATTATTATTGTGGCGAATATCGAAGTTCTGATCCCTAGTGTTTGTTGATCAAAATTGTAGAAAGAAAAACCCGCTTTACAATCTCAAATTAACTTTATTATTTGAATTCAAGGGTTTCCATGGACCTAATTTTTAATTTAAACTAAGAAATTGCAGAGAACTTCCCATTGAAAGTTCTCATACTCTGTCAAACTATGTACATTTTCAGCATTAATATAATCTATAAGTATGTTAATGAACATATTACTCACAATGCGAAGGCTTGAGTCGTTTTAATGGTATTTTTCCTGCCCCGTTAGGTGTTTGCCAGATTATTATGATGAAATGAAAGTTACTGCAAGTATTTAACATATTTTTTTCAATAAATTTCGTCCCGCATTGGAACTATGTTCACATCATTATGAATGATTTGATTTCGTATGCACAAGTATCGACAAGTGATGTCAACATTTAAAAAAAAATTAACTAAACGAAGTTATAAGATGACTCCTTGCGGTTTTTGAAATCGCACAAACATTGCGATTGCATCCAAATTTTTGTATTATATTATCTGTTTATTTCATTTATCATTGAATGTGCACCCGAAAAACGCACGAAAAGTGTGAGTAGTTTGTGCTAATTATTTCGTATTACTTTTGTTTCTGCCTAATAAACTATTTTACTTATTTATCAAAAAGATCAGGTTAATGTAAATTTTACTGGTATTCATATATTGAATAATTAATATTTTAGAGAATGGCGACTGCGCCGCGTTAAGTCGAAAGCTTCTTGGAAAACCTTGTATAGGTATTATAAAATTGTATTTGAGACTTTACAACGGGGTTTTATTTCTACAGTTCTGGCGCCTGTTTGTAGGCCCGCTATAATTGAGGCTATGAGGGTAAATAGGGGCCTAACCTACATGTTTTTCGTTTATTTGAAAGTTGCAGGTTTAAGCGTTTTACAATTGCAGACAAAAGTAAAAGTATAAAAAAAAATCCTTTAAGGAGGCTAGTGGATGGTGCTCTCACACCTTCAATTATTGCGAAGTGAAATCTGAGAGGATTGCAGAGATAAAGGTGGAGGTAATCCTATTTTTTGCTTATACTCTTACGTGTGTACATCTGTTACCTACTCACTTTTCTCTGTTATCCTGTACAGTTTCCGTACAAACACACGTTGAAAGATATTCCAACGTTTGTGACGTTATGACGTCAATCAATTTTCTCTCCACATTAGCTGCGCTACTTTTTTCTACTTTTCTTTAGCGCTACCAATATTCTTTATTTTTTTCTCTGGTAGATTGTCACTTTAACGCTCTTCCTGCGGAGTGATATCTGACCGTGCCTAGTACGGAGTGATGTACTCGTACCGTGTGAACGCGCTCTAGCGGAAACTGCGAAGACAAGCTCGCATCCGCTGCGAACGCTTCGCTGCAGAGATAACAGACAAAACTATGCTTAAAGGAAGGTGGTCTGAAAATTCGACGCTTCTCTTACCTGAAACGTAGAACCGTCCGCGATACCGAGCACAGTGCCACATACTTGTAACAGTGTATTTTTTAAAAAAAAATCTAGTCACGCGCTATTCTGCCGATTGAAATGATTTGTGTCCAAATAAAAGCGGTTGAATGTGAGAATAGCAGGAATGTGTGTTCTTTGTCCGTGATCGAAGTGCGCAGTTCGCGAGAGGCGGAAAGGCCTCTTATTTCTTGGGCCAGTGACCGGCGCAAGGTGCTCAGTCTTGCTCAAGGTCAGCCGCGCTTCCGCCGCCGCCTCCGCCTCCTCCTCCACCTCCACCACCTCCACCTCTACGGCCACCTCGCCTTTCCCTGCCTTCGCGGCACGGCGCGGAAGGACTTGCTTGCTTCGACTTGTCTGCCTAAAGAAATGAAAAACTCTACTTGAGAAGGAGGGAGAAGAAACGATGATAGGCCAACGACAAGAACGCCTACAAATTGTGATATACTATTATTAAACAAAAAAATCATTTTTTTCTTTAAAGTATAGCAAACTGGCAAAACCGATATTCATAAACTCCCGCAATTTTATCACTGAGTCATTCGTTGCCAGAGTATTTCTAATTAGTCGTAGAATCGGCCAAATAACAGACGAAACTAAATGATTAACTAAATATCACACCAAGTGTTCGGAGAAGACCGTTGAACAAAATTGTAGAAATAATTTTCATTCCGAGGAGCTTTCGACCAATATGTTGCTTACGAACAATAAACAAATGTTTTGCTTTCTAATTTATACCAAGAACTTGACGAGGACGATCCGTTGAAAGTTCTCATTCTTGTAAACAAAACGATCTACCAAACAGTCTACTTATTAACCGTTATGTACATTTTCAGCATTAGTATATTCTATAAGTATGCTAATCGAATCTATTACTCAAATGATGCTTGCGTCAGATGATTTGAGGGTTTTGGTATTTAGGGGCATGTAGCCCGTGGGATATTAGATTTTGTTCAATCTGATGTCTATAATTTTTGTCATCCAATCCAATTCCGTATTTCTTTTTCGCGCACTGTATTAATCTCTATTTACACGTGAGTTTTTAACTTTTCTGAAAAAGTAAATTGTCTAAAGCTCCAGAGTGTGTACATTTTCGATTAAATTTAAAAGGTTATAAACAAAAGTATTCAGTTGAATTGCATTTCCGTAGTTTGCAAGTTTTATTTTTGCATTTATATGCTAACAGAACATGGTAATTCTTTGTTCAATAAATCCGACCTGAAGTATTACTAATTTTACTGACTGGCAACAATACTATTTTAAATATAAACAAAGTTGTAATGTTCATGTCTTGAAAGTGGCTATTACGTAATCAGTAACTAACTAATAATTAGACAAAGAAGTAGCTAATGAACAGACAAAATTGACTATGGTAATAATTGGTAATGGTATATCTTCGATATGTTACTTTAATTTCATGGATTTGTTTTTTTTTTGAAGGGGGGGGGGGCTGTCTTAAATATCTTATCTAACTGCTATCAGTTCTATTGTAAGTTCCCATACTTTCCGAGTTTGAATTCCTGAAAATGAAATTGCTATTTTCGTCATGTGATGTGTTGCAGTATTTTTCAACTGTGCAAATTTGTTTTCCTAATCTGTATCTTTTTAAATTTGTTGTTGTTGTGTTAATTAGTCCACAAACTGGTTTGACGCAGTTCTTCAGTTCCCCAGTACTCTTTTCATTTCCACGCTTACATCCAGCCTGACGTGTCTAATATTTCTCATCCTCTTCTATTTTACCCCGCACATTTCCCTCTATTACATAATTTAACAAGCCCAAAATGTGGCCCTCAATAATATTTTCTCCTCACCCAATCCTATTAAAGAACTCCTAATTTGTCACTCCGACTTTCCGAATTCACCTTTAAGACCACATTCCATAGGATTTTGTTCTCTGCTGTGTACTGCCGAATTTCCAATTTTCGTTCTTACACATACTACGGCATGTTCCACACAGACACTTTAAGAAATGGTTTACTAGTCTCCAAATTATATTAGATTTTTGGCGACAGCTTTTCTTACTTGTGATATCCGACTTTTTATACATACATCAATTTCTAGGGCAGGACGAATGCAATGATCTGAAAGTGGGATGGCACGCAGGAACATTCAGTTTGAATCGGTTCAGTTCCCTTCCTCCTCCGATAAAAAAGAAAATTATTGTTTTGTTATGTTGTTGACATTAATGACCGTTTGAGTGGTCTGACGTTGTGACCTTAAATAGCGGTTCAGTCTGGACAATGAATCGGTTCTTACAGCGTAGAAAGAAGCCTGACAATGTCCTATTTGTGACGAGTCGGTTTGTTGATCCGTAGCAGAGCGATAAGAAGTAGCGGGACTCTATGTATTCAGCACAGTCGTTCTGTGGGAGTTTTGTCTCACTACTTGCTTATCTTAACAAATTTATACGAATGAATCTGAAACTTAACTGTCATAAATGGAATTATTACCAGAATATAATGACAATTTTATTTAGAAGTTCAATTCTCCGCACGTAAATATGAAGGCCATTTTCTATGTACATATGTTTTCTGCATTGGTTCCTTTTTGGATTTCCATTAGTACTTGTGCTTTTGTCTAGTGAGAATGCTGTCGAGAAAGTATGCAGATCGGGATTGTGCAGGCAGGCAAGGTGTAGGAAGGAGCTGGCCGCGCATAACGGCGTCGGTACCGTTCCCAGGGCAACACAGCTGACGTAGCGACCCGTTTTCATTCATTGCACAATTTTACATACATCTCTACAGGACGTCAACTGACGTCAGCGTGGGTTCGTACCCTTACTTAACGTCCGAAAGTAGAGTTTTACGTCAAAAGGTTACCTGTGCAGACTTTACTTGGTGTGAGAATTGTTGAGAATCTTAGCTTACGTGTGTATTTATAAATGCAAAGTCTGACAAAATTATTTCAAATGATAATTTTGAAAAATTGACTACACATAATTAAGTTTTTTTGTCGGATTTCGTTATTATTATTATTTTTACATCTGTTTCACTCGGTTAACCACAAATCGTTGTTTAAGCTTCGGTGCGACTGTGACATGTTCAACAAGGATTATTTTAAGGTTCGCAGCGCTGAATTTCGTGCTCTTCAGATAATGCCTTTTAAAATTGGTTGGCCATTTTTCAGAAATTTTTCAGAGATATGATTGGACGATTTAATAATTGTGACAAGATTGAGGGAATTAAATAAATGATTGTAAAACTACAGTCAGTTAACTGTATTTGTGACACGGTTAAGGAAGAGTGAGAATTTTTTAAAAACCTTTCGTAAGGTACAGAGAGTAATTATCACTGTGTGTATTCACACATCACTTGAGAAGCAGTTCAGACAGTAGTGCAGTATCAGTTGGATAAACATAGAAGATAAATTTATTTTGGTAGTCCGTAGAATAACCAGTACTTTCTAGGGAAATAATCTGCGTTAGGATTGTACTAACAATATAATGAAGATTCAACGGTACAAAGTGTTTTTAACAGGGCGGAAATTTTATTATGAATAACAACTTTCCAAACACCCTCATCACTGTATCGTTTCAAAATTTAAAACTAATAATACGACTTTCATATTATTGCTATTATGATAATTCGTGTTAAATAAATATTGTATTTAATTATTGAATTAGGTTAGGTTTAGGTTTCTACTTGAAATGGCCAATTAGTTAAATTACGAAAGTATATATTTCTACTGCTGTAATGATGTTGACATCGTTCGCTGAATTTCGACTGTTAAAAGAAGATTTATTGGTCTTCGATGTGTTTGCCACAAGTTGCGAGGTCGGGTCAAGGCGCTGCACAAATAAAGATGTTCCTCGGGACCAGCATCACCGGGACGAACGTGTTTGGAATTAGGTCGTCATCAACGCCAACGAACTGGCGGAAATCTAATTACTGTTGGTTTACATATGAGGCAACGATTTAATCCCCAGTCCTACCGTGTTTCCTCTTTCACCGTTAAATGTTTAAATGCCAGGCATAATTGTTTTCCAAAAAGGTTTTTGTTTTAAAAAACAAACAAGGTGAAATTTAAATTGGTAGTTGAGTGTCTCGGTGAGTTTTAATTCTCATCAGAATTATTCCAAGTTATAATTGAATTTAACTGTCCATAAGAATAGTAACAAATGATCATTCAATAACAGCGGTTTTTGCTTTTTTTTAAAAATAGAAAAGCTGAAAACAAAGGTCTCTCGTCAAACGTCAAGATCTATTTTTTTTCTTAAAAAAATGTGGATACCAATTAGACACCAATAGTGTGGTTTTGTTATCCAAGAATTCCCGTAGCTTAATGGCTAAAATAATTAGCTTTTCCATCGACATTCCGTGACCACTCTCCAGGTAGAAGCGAACGAGTGGGAGGCGTCGTATTTATAGTGGACGCAGATAGAGTGCGCAGTAGAAAACGGCCGCCAAGTGCGTCATCGTTTTCTGTAATTCCTTACTTTGTAGGGTGTGCTGGACGGCCCTCAACACGATTCGCAGCTATTTAATTTTAAATGTGTTTAGCGCTCTAACGATACTTGTGCATGTGCAACGTAATATGGATCAAAGGTCTGAGAATTTATCCTATGGCACTGGAATAGGTTGATTTAGTTTCACTCCCTGCCTACGAAATTTATTACATAAGTTTGATCTCAACAATTTCTGCGATACCGTCACAACATCCTCAGAATCTTAGAAGGACGCAGGTATTAGGCAGGAAGTGAAACTTTGCCGTTCAATTTTAACTGACGTTATCAGCAGTTGTGTTAGGTTAACTTCGAGAAATCTGATAGTATAACTCGATGCGAATTTTGGTATAATTGCTACGCCGCACTTTATTTGGAATAGACAGAAAGGTTGTAATGCTATTCCCTTCTACGCATTTAATATTCTCAAGGCTCTAATAACAATTGTCACGTTCTTTGTTTTTCTCACGACTGACGATTCGATAGACACTCAGTCGTAGTTGTTTTCACGTTGTCTTTTGGATCTCATACAATGAAATCATAATATCAAGGCCAAACGTATCACGTAAGTGTCCCAGGGGTAAAACAAATTGCTGCTTCACTTTATTGGCAATGACAAATATTCGTGCCTACGACCTCGTTTTTAATTTCAGACAAACAAACACTAAAAGAACGTTTTTACTTAAATATATCACTTAAACATAATGGATACTTTCACTTCTGTTTAATTTATAAGTGAACTGAAAATTTGGTCATATACTGTCAGAATAAAGTGAAAATAAAACACAACGTTTCCTCTTACGTAACAGAACTTGTCAGGCCTAAAACTCATGATTTGACAAATTAATGTTATAAACACTTTTTCAGCTCAATGATGTAGAACTAATTTAACGGCCAATTAACAAAGTTCTCATTTTTCTCATAAAAGACAAACGCGGACAAACCAAGTTTTATATCTTATTCGTACAACGTTTCGTCTACAATTTTGATACTTCAGGTAAAGACGTACGAAATCAAATTCACTCTGACGTTTATTACAAACAAGAGACAATTTTGCAACGATTATAAATTTCAATTGACTATATTGCGTTAAAATATAAATTGTTGAGCTTTGAAGAAAATAACTAAAATATAAATAATACAGACTTGTCTTTTAAATGGATGCTAATATACATGAACTAAACATAAGAGGCCCGAAAAAGAGAAAATTTAATTCCTGGAATGTTTCCATTGACGGTTTCTGCTGAAATGTAGTTTCAATGCCTTGGTACTGCAGACCATTAAAATTTATCGATGTAAATTTAAATAGGTAATCATATTAATTAAAATAAATAAAGATACATGTAATTAAAACATTTGAGGGAAGTGTGTGGGGTAAGAACCGAATAGGGAGACCAAAGATGAAATACGCTAAGCAGATTAGGGAGGATGTGGCTATGCGGAAATGAAAAGGCTTGCGCAAGGTGGTTTGCATAGAGGGTTGCATCAGACTGAATACCACAACAAAAACAAAATTAAATTATTAAACAGTTAAACAGGTATGTGTGAAATTGCGGGAATTAAATAAAATAAAGGTGGAGAACATAAATGTATTAAGAAGTGTTTAAGGAAAATAATAATAAAATTAAAAAATGCCTTCTCAATATAACAATAAATTTTACGAAAATAAAATTAAACTTTACATATAATCTTAATATCAAAAAATATTTTCCAAATACTTTTTTAAATTGTTTAAAGTTAAAAAATTAAGAGTTATAACTAAATTGCACATGTCTACCTGAGGAGGTCCCAAAACTGTGGACGAAACGTTGTGCGAATTTGACTTTTTTTCAAACGTTAAATGATGTGTATAATTTTTTGGACCGGGGGGGGGGGGGTTAATGGTAACAGACTACGTGAGAGTGATCCTGGAACAGGCAACTCCTCTTAATATCATAGAAGGGAATTTAAAAGGGGGGATGTGGAAGGTAGAGCAAGGCAGGTAGCCAAGGGCCCCGGGCTATAGTTTAAAAATCCTGCCCGGTGATTCACCTACAAGTGATACATCATTGCATTATGTTTGTTTCTCAATCTGCGCGACAACACACAATGGTGACTAAAATTGATGTTCTAGTGTAGTTAAATGCGTTTAAAGGTTTAGGTAATTGCTCCTGCGGCCAATATTTCATTTTGTGCAGAATTGTTTTATTTTTAATGCAATTATTTTACTGAATTTTTAAAAATTATTATTGTAACCACAAAATAATATTTTACGTTTACTTTCTCTGTTAGTATTAGCAATGGAAAAACAGGATCATTATATTTCCGTTCACCAAGAATCATGGGTGCTGAACAGCTGTTGATGGAAGATTGAAGTGAATTATCTATTCGTCATGTAATCGAAACGCCTCAAGTGTGTAGACTGTTTGAAAAAATCGTGAAAATGGGATTGGACGAAAATTACAGGTAGCGGGACACGGTCCGGCTGCCACGAATTGCTGGACGCGTTTCACCTTTGCTTTCTCCTCGGTCACAAAAAAATACGATTTCCTTGTTTCCTACTTCTAGTAATATTATATTTTAGCAAAGGTAGGATCGGTGAAATATTGCTTGAGCTCTCTAGTATGTAACGTGCTGATTAGATCCATTTTACAACTTCTATGAAATCGATGGAAAAAAAAATGGGATCGTTTTCCTTAAGAATTCTTTTCCTGAGGGTAAGGAGGACTTAATCAGAAAGTGAACGTTAAAAGACTAGTTTCGTTTTGTAGACCGTCCGTGTGTGTGAGAGAGCAGCAAACCCAAATTAACTATCTGTCGAGTTGCTTCTTTTCTTTGGGTTAAATGGCCGGAACGTGTAGTTGGCCGATCCCCCTAGAAGGATCGGCTGCCCGCACGGCAGGAACCCTGATCCAACCTTCGACGAGCCCGAGACTGTCCTTGGGACAACGTTCCTAGTAAAACAAAGGAGCCGCGTCTGCCACCAACTCCATTAATGTCCAATAATGCGATGCTAGTATTTTAATGACTAGTAAAATGTCTCCAGTTATTCTCTGCCCATTGCCCAATGCACAGCTTTTGGCTAAAACAGTAAACACTGTCAGGCGAATTCCAGTGTTTGTAGACATCTAGATTTTTTAACCTAATTGGACCTTTCTTCCTTGATAGTTTCATTGATCCATTACACATTGAACCATCTGAAAAATACGTATTATTTTATAAAGATCTACAACTGGACAAATTGCAGGGTGGCAGATACATGAAATATCAATCAGTAATTAAATGTACATACGTACTATGTACGTGTTAGATTGGAAAGGGATATTTTGACGAACTAGGGTTGGTAGAAGTATAGTAGACATAAAGAGTAGGATATCAGAGGTAAGGAAGGCTTTCATGCAAAAGAGGAATTGACTTACGGGTAATATAAGTGCGAATATTAGGAAATCGTTGCTAAAAATGTTCGTATGGAGTGTGGCGTTATATGGACGCGAAAGGAGTTGCAGAAACGAAAAGAATAGAAGCCGTTGAAATGTGGTGCTATAGGAGAATGCTGAAAATCAGATGGGTGAATAGAATCACTAATAGAATACAGGAAGAGCGAAGAATATGGAGGACGTTGACCAAGATAAGGCATAGATTAATAGGCCACGTTTTAAGCCATGGGGGTCTTGTAAAATTAGCATTAGAGAGACGTGTATGGAGTATGAACAGAACAGGGAGACCAAGGATGGAATAGACTAAGCAAATTAGGGAGTATGTGGGATGTGTTAGATTTGCGGAAATGAAAAGGTAAGATCGTCCAGTCTTAGGACTGAATACCACAACAACAACAACAAACTACCGGGATTTACTTTTATTTTCATTGTAATGAAACCATGTAACAGTTTCACGAACTCAATATTTTATACATGAGCTTTAGGAATGTTCTGTCATTGTCAACTATTACAAAATACAACGCAAACTGCTGGATAAAAACGTTGAAGTCGTGATGTACAAATAAAGCTAATTAATACCTTGATACGTAATATCATCCAAGACCTTTAAGCCAATTAGAGCCCTCCTGCTTCGGAATGTTTAATTCAGTGAATAATGAAATACTATGCACATTTGACTGACTGACATTTCCTGTACGTCTGAATTTAGGTTGCAGTTTGTTCATAATGTTTACAAAAATCGATTATTTCTTTCTATAGATCCGTTCGTTTACTCGATTAAATTAATTATAAAATATTTACACAAAATTTACTATGGTAATATTCCGACTTTCATTACAAGCGTTTGGGGTAAGGTCTCTGCTTTTAAAAATATAAATTGTCTCTATTATTTTCTTCTTCTGGTAATTGTTCAATTTATGTAACCATTGTGAAATCTTCGTGGTATAATGAAAGGCCTATATTTGTCTTTGAATGAATTTTAATTTTGCTATAAATTCTAGTTCTTAAATTAGATCCCGTGCGACCTATATATATATATATTTAAATAATTGAAATTACAGTCGCGTCAACAGTGGACGTTCTTGGCAAAAATATGATCACAACGCACATATAAACTGCTTAGATTTCTTCCGAAATAAAATCTTTAAGAAGACTGTGAAGAGAGGTACATAGTTTCTACGTGGAATAGTTAGCAATCGTGGACCTTGAAAAAGGATGTGTCGCACAGTCTGAGCATAAAGGCCGAGGAGATCTAGAAATGAGAAATGAATGTAAGTCGGGAGTGGAAAGATCTGTCTTGCAACAACGACCTGCTTGCTGTCTTCTCGAGATATCAAGTGGATAGGTTATTTCTTTGAAGGACTCCATTTCATTATAGAGGATTTTTTCCTCTTCTATCATTAATCCAACTTTCTCTCAGGAGGTTGATGCACCCGACCATTAAGTCTTTCCTTGAACAAGTAGGAAAGTCCAGGCGGTTTATTTGCAAGACTTTGTTAAAGAATGTGTAGGCCTATTTAAAAGCAATAATATTAATTGAATGTCAATCTTGAAAAAAATATTATAAGGGAAATATTGTTCTGACTTGAAAAAGATATACAATTACATTTAGCAAGCTGTGATTTTTTAAATTTAACATTTTTGTATACTTTTATCCGTTTTATAGTTTAATTGAATGCACTTACGGTGCAGTTAATTTTTCAATGGCTGGATTAGCGGAAACATATTTATTTTCCAAATTGAATAGTTTGATTTCTCCACCCTTTTTGTTGTAAACACTGTAATTATTTCAGAGTTAATTTTTTTTAAACTACCGGGTTCGATTACGATTGTTAGAAATATTATTATGATTTCCCTTCACATCATCAACTAATTTATTAATTATGTATGTGTGTTATTGTTTATTGATTATCTGAATATTTACCTGTATGTTAATAATTTAGAAGTAACACGCTAGCAATATATCGCTTTAACGGTATCAAAATTCGAAACATTTGGTGACTGAAAGGCAATTCCCCGCATTTCCGTTCGATTAATACTTCAAAGGTAGTTTAGCATATTGCACGGTGTGTAGTAAACGCGATGACAATTGCCGAAACGCCCTCGTATTCTCGATAATTTTCGAGTAAATTGGCGATGGGGGCAATAGCTGCATTAATTGAAAAGGAAATTGCGAACTTTCGCAACTCATCATGCACGGCTGCGGGTCTAAATGTTTTGGAAACGGCTTTCAGCCGCAAACATGGGAATTTACAGTTTAGCTTGTCACGCCATTTCGTCTGTTGAAGAATAATACCAGTATTTTCAGGTTTAGAAACGTTTCTTCTTAATAGCCTTGCCCTGTATTTCCAACCTAATTTTTTTCAAACCCTTTATTTTTAATCGAATTACAAAATTATTCATTTTTTTTATTAAAAAAACGTGAATTTAAACACCTGATTTTGTACTATTCTATTACATCATAGAATTAAGTAACCAATAAAAATATCATTCCTATTTTGTGTAAATGATATCTTTCTAATCCTTGTATAGAGCTAACGTTTTTCAAAGACTATATCTGTGGGAATCTGTGTGTCTCTATTGCCAATTGTTTGCATCTTAAAAATTCCAAAATTCCACTTAACCGCCTACCTTTTTATAGGAAGATGATTGTACTTGTTCATTTGTGAATGAAATTGTTACAATTTGTTCAAAGAAATTTCGAAGTATTGTTATAAGTATTTACCGGATATTCCACTGTCTGAGTAAATAATGATTAAGAGAAGAAAACGAAAGAGGAATGTTACTTCTTCCCGAATGATTAACACAGTTTCTTTGCTGTTCGAAATGTCGTAATACTCTCTTTTTTACTTTATATATTTTTTGTATCAATTCATTTCGGACGATTTATTATCACCAAAACTATTTTTTCCCTCTTGAGTCTTATTATCTCATCCTTCTGGGTACTCCATTTTATTCTTCATATCCTCTATATTTCGTATTTAGTGTTTGTTCTCTGCTTGGTCTCTTTTTTACTTCTTCTACTCTGACAATGGAATACCTGAAAAATACTTGTGTAAATATTTCGTTACCATTGTCAAAAAATTTCAAAAGTGGTTTATGTTTCAAAGGAGGTCGAAGATTAAATTTTAAGGACGTACGGCGGGAACTTGGTTGTGAGACGTTTCGAAACATTCGCTGGTCGTCGTTGGACAAAATTAAAATTATAAAAACACGTTCTCAAGAAAATCGTATTGAATTGTATTAGCAATCAGAATGTTACAATAACATTTTAAAATTAATCGAGTTGGTATAAGAACTGGGTAATATTTTTCTTTACGTCTGATTTTTTAAGAAGTATATAAATTTAATTAAAAGTTCTTACATATGTCTCATTCAACTACGACGTTTCGTCGAAAAATTGGGGACTTCATCAGGTAAAACTTCTTCAGGTTTTTACCAACAGACAAAAGATTTGATATTTTAAAGTGACAGTATTTCGTTAAAAAATAAATTGATCAAATGCACATTATTAATTTTGTTAAAATATATAAATAATACAAATTTAAATTTTTGAACGAATACAAATCTTCATAATAGTTTTGAGGAAAGAAACCCATAGAATGTGTCACATAATTAATCAACCACTTGAACAAACATCAGGACTCTGCATGTAGAGTGTTTGGCATTTGAACTAGGAAATTCTTTCCCACTGTGTACTTTAGTCCCTCAAAATCCTAATAACAAGGGAAACGACCTTATTTAACTGACAAATTTTAAAAAGTGGGAGAACTAATTAAAAAAATTAGATGCGATTTTCATTGTTTATGTGTAAAAAAGCTCAAATCTCGTACCTGCGTGTTTGTGGGTATGTATGTTCCGCATACAAATATAAACGCGTGGAGCAATTTCAACGAAATTTCGCACGCACGTTTTTCGAAAAAAATCAGCTCTGTAAGACACGGCTACCACCCATAGGGACGGGGATGGTGCGTCCGGAAATTTTTAAATATACATAATGGGCCGATATGTCAATCAAATAAATACTTTTCGGGGTCAATTAATTTTACGGTGTTTCCCGCGACACTATTTGTATTCGTGCGTGCGACGGCGGTGGCGACGACGTTCGCGAGAAACAGAAAGTGTCATAAAATCATTGGCAAAAAATGGGTAAATATCTAGGAATCCACATTGATAGTAAACTACTGCTTAAAAATCACATAATGGAGGTAAACAAGAAAGCCAGAAAAGTAATCGTTTTCCTGTATCACCTTATCAGGGCTAAACATTTAAACAAACGACACAAAATAATAATCAATATTCACGGTTGCCAAATTTAGGGCAAAGCAGCACAAAGTAATAAATCCATCCTCAAAAAAACACAACAGATGTTTAAGGTGGCCTCTAAACTATCTCACTTCTATTAGACCTACAGACCTTCAGAGGCAAAAATAAATTTCACTAAAGACGAAATAAGAAGACTTTCCATAAAACTCTACAACCGGCTAAAAGTTGCGGGTAAATTATATGCCACTTTAAAACCTCTAGGAATGAAGGTCCCTAGATCTGAAGACGTATATAAATTCCCTAGGAGCATTATTCTATGATCTAACACATATTAAAAATATAACTTCTGTTTCTAGTCATTTAATATAGGGGTTATCACTTCATTTCCCCCCACAAAAGCCAAATATAATAAATCATAAATAAAAAACCACCTGGTAAGGGCAAATTAGTCCGGTACTGTGGAGAAAAAATTCGATATGGCGTTCCCAGCTTAATTTGGTTTTAAAAGAGTCATAAAATGTCTGTTAATATCCTGGGATTCGCCGGGCACCCAGCTAGTTTTAAATAAAATTGGAAACCAGGAATTTTTTTGAAAAATCAGCTTTTCTTGTCGGAATAAAATTTTTGGACAGCGTCGAGCCATAATTGGTTCTACGATATCCATTCCTCACTGTTACGGCCTGTGTATATTTTTTTCATTCTCTTTATTGTAGGTTGTATGGAGCTGGTTATGTTGTTGCCAGGATATTTCAGGTGTTTCGAAGGTCTTTTTTGTTTGCTTCGGATTCTGATCGTTTTTAATAGCAGCAAACATTACGATGGCGTGCGCAAATGTACGTAATCCGTATCGAATATAAAAAAGTGTGGTAAGCGAAAGTTGGCTAGGGGAAGGTGCAGGCTGACGTGTAGTCTCCGTCGCCTTGTGATCCGACGGACTGAGCATGTGTTAGCCCTGTGACCGTGTGCCTCATGGAGAACGTGCGTGTAATTAGGCTTGCGAAGGAATCCTGCAGCGCCTGCCACGCCCACTAGTGCTAGAACACCGCGGCTGGCTTGCCTGAGCCCGCCTTGCTTCGTATTGATTCCAACGCACTGGCCCGCGGCTATTTTAAAAGCAACCGGGTCGCAGGTCATTACAACAACACATCCCCTATCTACAAAACATACTCTTTTATCTTTTTATTATGTTCAAGGCTCAAGCAGATACTTGAAATTTTTTTAAAAAAATACTCCACATCCGTGGCTCAATTTTTATGCGAAATATTATATTTATTATAAATATGAATCAGGCATTACGTGGGTAGGACGAACAAAGAAACAAAGTTAAAAATAAAGACACTAGTACAAATTGCAGATACTTGACAATTCTGTATGAGCGAAGAACTAAAAAAAACAATAGCGGCGATGAGGAAAGAAATCAAAAACGTTAGCACAACGTGAAAGACGAAATTATTCTAACGTTTCGAACAGCTAGCAAAACTGTTCGTTTTCAGGGAAATACGGGCGTTCATAGCCAGAGTACGGACTGGTCATGCAAATGCCGAGAGAACTCTCTAGGGGCTAAGCTGAATTTATCAAGTACGCCTACATACTGCTCAAGTCCTGCAACCTGGCTTCCAAATCTATAACGATTGTCAAATTATTTTTTTTATGCTGGCTTATTAAATAGTCAAATTCATACTGAATGCTGCGTATGTTTTTATTATCGTCCTTAAAATATCGTTTCTCTGTATTCAAACACACAAACACGATACCGAAACATACTGATCCTCCTCCTCTGTTTCTGTTAATACTGTAAACAATCACGGCGCCATTGTGCTTTGATTTGTAAACGCATTCATAATTCAATGACTCGGGTATGAATGGACTTTCCCCGTTAGAGTGCGGCGTGTTTCACAAAGAATCACCCGATTTGAAAATTAAAGATAAAAAACAAACAAAATTATAATAATCAATATTTTAACCAAACGACATTGTTCTATCCGAATATGGGCTCCATCAGGTTGACAATAAATATATTAAAACTGTACAAAGACACTAAAGGATAGTCAAAGAAATGGTGAATGTTTTCATTTTTGACCAACCTGGACAAGAGCATCGGCAAATTGCTGTTGACTACTTTGTACATTTTTTTTCTCTTAACAATAGTTTTCTCAGCTGTAGCCGTATTTTGGGTTTGTGTTTCGCAACAAGAAATGCTACAACCCTTCGTCATGTTTTATGCGTTCCTAATGTACTCAGGGACGTTTTTGTGACTGGCGATTCAGATCCATCAATTCCTGTCCGTCATCCTTCAACAATTCTTCGTCGTGCTCTTGGTATGCTTCAGAAAGGACAGACGATCTTAAGGTAATCCCCCAAAATCGTGTCCAGGAATACTATTGGAAGTCCTTCCGTAAGCTTTGTCGTTTGATTGGTTTCAGTTTAATGGTGGGAAAATATTTTTAACACAAATATGTATCATTGGAGGGTAAAGACGTATGGCCACAAACCTTACATTTGATTCACGACTGCGGTTATTGGTGCTTCGTGTCTGTTAACACGTAAAATCTCGGAAGCTGAGCGTTAATAAATATACGCAGGACCTTTTTTCGATGCCTTGTTTGGTTTTACATATTCAAGCTTCTGTGTTTTTTTCTTTCATCTCGATAAATTTCTGAAATTTTGGTTCATGTAGTATAGTAGTGTTGCTAGTTTGTCAACTTAAAAATTTATTATTTTTATTGTCCCGTCTGAAGTGTGTGTAGGTTTGTTGAGTGTTGACTTTTGTATTTTGCAGGTGAAAGGCCGTTCCCGTGCACTTGGGCTGGCTGCGGAAAGAGGTTCGCGCGCTCCGACGAACTCGCCAGACACACGCGCACGCACACGGGCGAAAAGAACTTCTCCTGTCCCGTCTGCTCCAAGAAGTTCATGCGCAGCGATCACCTAAGGTAAGCAGTGCTCAACAACCAACCGACAGCAATAGCGCCGTATTTAAAATCGTGATACAAATTGGGAGAAATGTTAACTTTGAACAAGAAACTTTGCTTTGATGTGGTAACGTATTCTGTTCAGCTGAGAGAAATGTCTGCTGAATCTGGGTGCGAAAACTTCCGAGTCGTTTCCCGCGGTAAAAACCTTTCATGCTTCATTTTCATACAATGAAATTACTAGAATAATATATTTCACTTCCCATTCATCACAAAGAATGTAACTCTCAAAAGTACCCACTAATAAAATCGTCGGTGGTACGCGAAAAATAATTAATAGCGGAAGTCGGGGCGGAACGGGACATTTATTATAAAATTATGGAAAATGAAAAACGACTTCATAAAAGTATTTCACATAGGTTTATTCTATTCTTTACTTAATCTAATATCATTGTAAGTTAAAACAACGAATTTAGATTTTTGATGAATTGTAAAAAAGAAACATACAAATTTCCCGTTCTGCCCCATCCCTGGGACGTGTTTTGTATATACAATTAGTGCAATAAAATTTAATTTAATTTAAGAAAAATCTTAACACATTTTGTGTTTTGTTTCTTATTCTTATTTAGCGTACGGTTGATCGCTTAATAATTTTTTCCTTTCGCAAACTGCAACTGCACAGTCTTCGCTAACATTTTCCCTTTTTTTCCGTTCCCTTTCTTTCTCTATGTTTTTTTTGAGTACAGCATTCTGTAATTCATTCTCATAAGTTGAGTCTGCCAGTTTTTCCTTTTTTTCTTGAGGAACACATTACATTTTGCCTTATAACTTGAAAATTAGTTAAATTTTACGCGTTGATGCTCCCAGGATGAAAAAATCAGCATCGATCTCATTGATTGATTATTTCTGTATATAATTGAACATTGTTTTGTGTCTGCATGGTAATTTTAGTGTAAATGATTTATATTTTGTTTATTTTTAAAAATGCAATAAATTAACTGAATTTTTTGTGTTGTATGTCATTTAAATGTTATATTAAGAGAATGAATGAAAACGGCCTTATATTAAATTCCAGATTAATTTAAACTGACGTTTCGGTACCTATTTGTACCATTCTCCTGAACATCAATGTCCATTTATTACGGCGTGCCTCGGAAGGAATAATCAATGTTAGGCTGTGAACGGCTTGTTAACCTTTTTTGAAATGTGAATTTTAACCTTGAGGAAGCTACAAATAGGTAGCGAAACGTCGGATCACATTAACGTGTAATAAAAGGCTTTCTGTCTTTGAAAGGCCGTTTAGTTTAATTTTGTTGGTATATTAAACATCTGAATGCGAGTAATTGTGCTAAGTGAATGTGTTGTGGTTGTTGCAGCAAACACGCCAGGAGGCACCCGAACTTTGACCCGTCAGTGCTGAGACAGCGCAGGACACCTCACAAGGCGTGCTCCATCAACTCCAGCGAAGGAACGCCGTCTGAAGTGCTGTCGGACTCCGTTCCGTCGCCATAGCCTTGCACGACGTGACCGGCGAGCGCTTTAACACTTTTGTTCCATCTTTCCTTGTTCCGGCTACTTTCGTTTGTTTTGGAAAGGAAGAGGCAGTTTAAAAGAAGTGAATGTACTTTTAGACTGGTGGCTCAAAATTAGCCTTCGAAGGCTCTTGAGGATTCCGATGTGTAAATCTTTTGGGCGTGATGTTTCGAGAACGTCTCGTCTCTAAAGAGATACAATTCTCGTCAGGAATTATTAAGCGTTTTCATTTCGCTATTTTAACTGAAACCATGACAGTTTTCGCATTGTTTTAGAGGTACTGGTTAACTGTACGATTATGACGACTCCGTTGAATCTCGGTATCTCACAGTGTTCTGTGATCATTGATATTTTACTTACATTAATTTGTTGTTTTAGATATAAGGACAAAATGTTTGTATCCCAAAAGTCAAATTTGGAAATGTTAGTTTGTTTGAAATTAATCTTAATTTCAGTAGGGAGAGTGATATGGAAACCACTTCTTGCTGTATTGTATTCCTTGTGATGTTTGTGTTGTCATGAGGTTGAAGATGAACATGTGGATTCATTTTCAATGCCATTTTTTGCTTCTCGTCATTTTTTCCCAATATTAAATTGCCGGTCTACCTCAATATAGCTTTACCTACCGGATCGAATACTGTGACTGAAGGAAAACAGTTGGTTTTCCATACGAACGTACACCCATTTCGGATGTGTGTCGAGGAACTGATTAATTATGCGATTGGTTCCGAAACGGTATGCAGATATATTACTAGTATATACCTGTTGTACATACAAAATTATTTATAGATCTACATATTTTTATATTGCTTGATTACAAAAACCTTATTTTGCGATTCAAACGGCGAAAGCGAGGAGCACAGTGTTCCGGTAATATTTCCCTGTTGCATTATCTTATATATGATGATAAAGGTAGTAATTGTAGCTTTTATAGGCGAGATTTTATCCATATTTTTTTATCAAATTTGATTTTTGGGTTAATCTGCATTCCTGATTTAAAACAGTAAAATTTATATTTTTGCAATTTGTATAACCAAAATTTAAGTAAGTGGTAGGACTAAAGGAAACCTTTTCTATTCTGTTAGTTTAATATGTATATACAATATATATAAATAATTAGTTAATGTTATGGATAATTGGAAATGTTAAAATATGTAAAGGGAAAAACAATGAATATTATTATATTAATTTTTTTCATTTCATTAATGGTATGTTTTTATAAAGCAGCAAAATTAATAATTATTGTTTCATGCATATATTTTTGCTGAAGCTTGATACATATATCATTACTGTGCACTTCAGTTGAAAGTACTAATTTTAAATGTTACATAATTTTGAGAAAGGTGATAGCTTTGTGACCATAGTGTTCTTATAGAGATCTCAGTCCTTTCACCCAGGATAGACTAATAGTTACTAGATAACATTCTGGGACTTATTTTAAAAGGTTTTATTCATTTTTATATAATGTGTCTCAATAAAACATAATGTTGACAATTGTACAGAATGTGAGTAGTGTCATTAGGTGTGTGGAAATACTGACCTAATTAAATTGATTTTGCTGTGGAGGGAGCATTTACCATACATATGGATGCTCAACTGTTCCTACGTTGAAATATTTTTATCCCCAATAATGAATTATTGTGATTTTTATAGGCAACTTATGGGCCACCGAATTAATTTTTTGCAGAGGCGAACATGGCTCTTGGTATGACTGGAAAGTGTGCTTTATTTATAAGTGAAGAATTGTACATAAAATGTTTCAATTACCTGTAGCCATATCTTTAATATCATATCCATTTTCTATTACTCACAATAGCACAAAACTTCAGGCCTTCTACTAGTGGCTGTGGCTCTCAAGATGACAGTTTTCCCACATATTGAAAAAAGTATTTGATTTCTGGCACCATTATGTATGTAAAATTTTCTGAGCTAAGTTGTTAAATTTTAAATAATTTCAAGATTTGTTAAAGAAATGCTTACAGAATTGGAAATTTAATGTGTTAGAAAGTGCATATGTTTTAAATGTATTTGAGCAACATTAGAATGTTATTTAAAATTTGTGCAGCAGTGAAATATACGGACCAAATATCAGTGTACGGAGTATGAGAGGCGTCACTGAAGGGACCAGAGAATATTAATTATCAAGAGATAATCCAATAATGTAAAACAATAGCTAGAAATTTATAACATTTTAAATTGTCATTTTGAGATACATGCCTTTGTCTACTATATCTATCTTTATAGGATGTTATTGTTAGAGTGATGTGATATAGAGAAAACTTTGTAGAATATTATATTTAATTACTATTTTAATAGACATTTTAATTAAATGTAAATAGCTAGTAGATTGCAATATTTCTATAACACCAGCATATGAAGTGTGTTTTATTATAAATTGAATAAAACTATTAAAAAAATGTTTCATTTGTGGCAATGAAACAACTGATTCATAAGCTGTGGCAAAGGTGAAGAAATTTTAGTTCAAAAAGTATTCTCTTCACACATACTGAACAAAAGTGCTTCAATCAATACATTTAATATGGTCCAAGTGACAAACTTACTTCATGTCTAAAGCAATCATTCTAACTAATTAAAGTAATATGGTATACCTAATATCTTCCAGGTAAAAATTCTTGTCAAAGATTAGCTTATCTATTTGTATTTTGTGACAAAGTCACACATTGGACAGTGAGGAATGATAGAAATTTCTATCTTTCCTCACTATACAATTATCATATATATACACAAACAGAAGCAAGGATATTTTACTATCTGAAAGCTATTGGACATACTTTCAATACTGTGATGTTCCATTCCTTTACAATTCGTTCATTTCTGTTATTGACCTAAAAAATTAAATGATATGGCCTTAAATATCAGAGCATGATATTCTGAATTGCTTCAAATTCTGAAATCAGCTAAATGTAGTGTTGCAATATATGAAGTACTGTAATTTATTTTGCTCTACTTTCAAAATGTTTACATTACAACCATCTGGGTTGCATTCAAATTTTTAATTAATTCTTGTAATTTTTTTACTCCAACATAAGTAATTAAAATAATTTAAACACCTTAAGTATGTCATTATTCTTTTTTAAATCCATTATACATAAATTTAGTTTAGAGAATGGCATTTGTATATTATAAAAACTAATCATTTAGCTTACCTTCTGGTTTACATACAATCTTATGCTGTGAAAATGCTTATCTGATAGAGTGGTTAAAAACACTTTTAAATATGTAAATACCTTTTACAAATAAACTATTTTCTATTCACAATTTACAGTGTCTCAGCTTTAGGAGATAGTCCAAGATAGAGTAATAGAACATTTCAAAGATGGCCAAAATGTATATTGGCTGTTAGGTGCATGTTTATGAACTGTGGTGCGATATCTTGACATGGCACATAAATTTTCCTTAAGTACTAAGTGGATAATTAACTGAGCATAAAATATAGAAAAATGCAAGTGTGAGAATGTATATTGTAAAGAAACTTATGTTTTTATATGACTGATTTCTCTTGTAATATGCATATTTTGCTGATTATGTTCATGATCATAAATTGAGAACTATCTTCAATTAATAGGGCCATGGATATAAAATATTTTTATTGTTCAGGATAATACAAACTGCTGTCTTATAAATCTTTAATTATAATTTTTGTGAGACAATATTAGGAAACTATGTATTTTACAATTATTAAAGTTTTATTTTTATTCCATGCCATTAATAAAATCTTAAATATTAAATGTATGTTCAGTGTTGTTATCTAAAAACAATATATATTTTGAAGAAAATTAAAATTTTGATATGTGTGTGCAGATGTACAATAGGAAAAAAATATTTTCAGAAGTTTGTTTTTTGGAAGAGTATATATTAATTTATGTTGACGTGTTCGGTCACAAGTTTTACTATGAAAACACTGAAATGTAGAATTAGCCATGTCAAAGATTTCCAAGCCATCAGTGGTGCAGAATATTCTCAATATTAACTGCATTGCTATGAAGCCTTATGGAGAGTAATTTAATCTTTTTAGAAGTTACATAATGCAGAGCTTGTTTTAATATTCGGAGTTCTCAGGGTATAGCTCAAGTATATTCCTCAGAGTAGAAGTAATAAATAATAGGTTTGTGAATCTTCAGTACTTCCTTCACTATATACACAAATGTTTCCCTCCTGCAAAAAGAGTCACTTCTAAAACAAAATGTGATGTGTGTAAGAGTTTGCAACAGGATACATCTTTAATTATAAATAATTTAGCTTATATTGTAAGTTGCAAATAAATATAGAGCAGATAAATAGAAAGTCAATCTTTTGGAAATATTGATCAGTAAACCCATTATTATAGTATGCTCAAAGTTAAGAGTAGGATATAAGAGTTATAATTAGGACTAACCAGGTACAAACTGTAGGTGTAAAGAAATTTCTCTTCCATTTGAAGATTATTCACAAATAAAAGATACATTTAATCAATATTGTAATCCACAATCTTTAGATTACCTGAGCATTGCAATGTAGTGTGGAAAGAAGTTCTCTTCAACAAGAATAGAAATGTCATCTTTATTTGGGGTATTCAAAATTATTCAGAGAATGTACATTCAAACATTTTAAAAATTCTATCCATCTCATGGTATGGGCTTAGATAAACTGAAAATTATTATAAGCTCACAATTGATAAATTTAAAGTTATACATTTTTGTTTCCAGATCTTTATTAACTGGTAAAAATATAATTATACATATTGACTACATAGGTTTGTAGACAATTATAAAAAATTATTGCAGGCAAACATTTAATAGTTTAAACATTGCTTTCATTGACAGTCAATTTGTGTGCTGAGTTAAAGTCTTACCTAATTGCAGACATTTCACATTGGCATGACATTCAGTAAACTTGTGATAAAAATTTGTATTTTCAATGGTGCTGTTCCATATAATGGAAAAAGGTGTATATTTAATTTTTTTAAACTGTTAGCTCTAAACATAACTGTGACAGTACCTACTATGAACTTATTCTCAAGTATGGTAACAAATGTTAAAATCATTTTGTATCAATCTTAAGCCTGCAATATTTTACCTTTATTGAAAAGTTCCGGGACCCTTTCCATTTAAGGATGAGGCATGTGTATAGTATTTGCATTGAGCGGTAATGACATGTTTAAAATAAATCTTTTAAGATTGTTTCTTGTAATAAATAGGGACAAGAGCTCAGGATTTCTATGATGTGAAAAGTAAAGGAATATTTTGAAAAGGGTTTTCTAATTAATTTACTGTTGTACATTTTGTGCTTTTGGAGATAATTTTGCAATTTTAGTTTCTTCTTCCTAAATATGATTGCCGTCCGTATTTTATATGCCTTGGAATTTCTTAATTCTTTCCAAAGTTACTAAACTTGCCAGTAAAGTGTAAATTTTAATTTTACGAGGAAGCTTGCTAGCAATAACGGTATTAAAATATAAAAATTGTGCAGTAGTTTGCTGTGCACCTGTATTCATATTGTTTATCAACAATCTTTTGAATACATGTTATTACTTTACTGCTTAGACGTGGAAGAAAATCAACATATAAGTGAAGTGTATAAGTGGAGATTATAGTAGGACTGTAACATTTATTAGCAGCAACAGCATAGAAAACTCCCTGCTCATAATCTGAAACAATGTACTTAATGAAATTGACATGTAAATACTTAATAATGTATGTAGTGTCATGTAAAATGGTACAAATATTAAACTTGTATATTTATGGATATTTTAAGAAATAAAGGGAATAATACTGGAATATTCATTATTGATTTCTTAATCATATAATTCCTTAATATATCCCAACACTATGCTTCAGCAGTTAAATAATAAATCTATTTAATAACCTATTACCTGATCTTGAATTGTCTATACTTCATCATTAAAGTACAAACAATATTATTCTTAAGAATATTAAATGTTACTGTTATCAAAGTACTTGTAGATACAATGAAAAAAGTTTTTAGTCTGATGAACATATTTACACACATTTTTTTTGCTATGCCAATAGAGCCCTTGTTAGGTTTTAGCCTACTTGGACGTCTGCAGTCTGTCACTTTCAATGTCACATTCCAGATTTAGTGTGCTTTGTGGTGGTCAGTGAATCAAATCTCCTTCAATCTTAAGCTCAGGTTTTGTAACCATGCCCAATTGTGGGTTTAGAATCCAGGATCTATGTGGTGTAACATGGTGATGCTGATTGCTATGTCACACAATATATACAGTCTGGCAAGAAGTGTAGTTACAATTATGGAAAAGAATAACTGATAAAAGTAATTCTTGACCTTCTTCAGATTAATTTATCTATACAAATTAAAGAATAACAAGATTTCAGTGCATATTCACACCTTGAGTTTTTCTTTCTGTAGAAGACATATTTACATACAAGAATTGATAAAATATTTTTCTAGGAAATGTGTTTTTACTTCACAATACAAATAATTGCAAGATGCTTAATGTACTGCCCATTTATTTAGAGAGATTTTTTTGCTTAAGTGTTGCTATAGAAACCAGGACCAGTGCTAAAGATTTATTGTTGTCATATTGCTACAAGTGAAGACATTATTTAAGGTTCCACAAATCTAAATTCCTGGGATTACATCTGATGAGCATCTTAGGTATATATGTGAATAGCCTTTTGTAATAATTAATCTGACTATATGACAATGCATTTTGATATGTTGGAAGATGAAAACACATGCTGTACAAAATAACTTTTCAGTAATTCTATATATAGCAATTGTTGCAAGCATGTCATTGGACATTATTAGCTATTTATAGTTGGCAATATAGTGGAAATGACCTGGCTACTGTAAAAACACAAACATATTCACATTTTCATTTATTAAAGTAATATTAAAAATTAAGAGGTTTGAATACATTGGAAGTAATTTTCAATGTGTGACCAGCCTTACTGTTGAAAATAAAATGGAACATTATTTCTTAAATTTTAATGAATTTATAATTCTTATCTGCCATAAAACTAAATTTTTCTTTTTAAACACTGTTTATGAGCTGTATTCATTAAATATTACTTTTTGTTTTGTAATGTAACTGTCAACACTGTAGATATTTTGAAATCTTTATTTAATTTAAACACATAGAAGTATCCATATAATTAAGATCAGGAAGTATTAATTTATGTCACTTTTACAATAATGTATATATTTTTACATGTTGTAAGATAAAATGATTGAAATGAAGATAAGTATCAGGAACCATGTTTTGGTTCATCAAGAACCTCGGAAAGTGGCTTGCTGAAAGCTGAATTGCGTCGAAACGGTTGTAATGGTGTAGTAACAGCTGTCAAACATGACAGATCCTTATAATTATCTTTCCAAAATGTATTGGGTGATATATGTGAATATAATGGATATTTCTCTGCTAGCTGAAAATTAAAAAGAGAACCTTACTTCATTTAAACATCTTCAGACTAGAAACAATACATATTGCCTATTCAATAATTATTCCAATATTCTAGCAATAACTTCAAACTTTCTATAAAAATGTATGGTTCATTTAGTTTGGAGAGAGAAACATTTTCACTCAAAAATTAATTAAAGAATTTCAGTACTGCATAACAGTAAACACTGGATGTTAACCTAATATATTAAACATTTATCATCTTTAAAAACTGCACTATGAAATGATGTTTTCTAACATGTTACATTTGTATTGATACAAGGTACATAAAACACTTGAATTAGATTTGAAAGTATGTATGCAAACCCAACCTTGATTTTCTCAGCTTCATCTGGTTTGCAAATTGACTTGTCATACGAATTGTATTCAGTTTTGTACTCTTCAATTTTGAATTGTTCATCTTCTATCTTTTGTTGTTCCTGACAAATTTCTTGCCAGAAAAAACGTTCCAAAAGTTGCCTTCTACGACCTATAACGTTAAGTACTTTACAAAATAACTCTTCAGTTTCTTTAAAAAAATGATTTTATGAAATATCCTTGATGTATATGTACTGACTACATATTATCTAATAAATTGTGTTATACACTACATACTGACAAGAAAAGCTAATTGTTTGGTCATCTATACAAAAAATTCTTTGTGCTATCCCATCTTGAAATACAAAAGAATTCCTACAACAACTCTAATTTCCTTTTTATATTAGGGTAAAAAAGTACATCATCCCTAAATTCAACACTATTAAAGGTGTCCTTCATGCAATGATTTTCAGTTTATATTTCTTGGATACTAATTGACTACTACAGCAAAGATACCTTTCCATCCAATATTGAACTGGATTTCCAGAAGAAAACAGTAATTAATCTTATTCATCCACATATACATATACTCCTTCAGAAGCAAAGTGAAAATTACCCTCCAGCTCTTCATGGGTTGTAATTCAATTACAAAATATATAAAATAATCGTAATAAAACTTCATACTCTTAAATTTATTTTTATTTAGAAATTCAGACTGAAGCAGTTATTTTCAGGTTAATTTAAAGATACTGTCATCATTTGTCACAGGAGAGGAAAGAGAAAAAACAACATTCTAAAAGCAGTCATTGCTATGGCAAATTTCTGAAACAAAATAAATAAAATATTCAATGAATGGTTGCCTATAAGCTATGGTGTAGAACTCATTATACCTTTACACAATACTTTGGTTATTTGGTATCCAAAGAGTACATGAAAATAGTATAACTAAAGCTTTGATTTAACAAAAGTCCACTTGTATCCATTAGCTTGAACATTTATTCCTTCATTCAGGCCATTTCTAATCTTGGTGGAATTTTGAAAGTTTTTATACATTCCTCGTAATCATTCAGATATAGCGATGGCCAAAGTCAGACATTAATTTACTGAATTATTGCATTCCCAATATCACACTATTTCCTCCACAATTTTTGTGGATGAAGTCAATTTATATCTGACATTGTTCACCATTATATATGGGTAGTATTAAATGGACAAATAAACCATATCAGCTCTATCAATGAATAATAATCAACAAAGATTTAGATAAACTCAAACTACAGCTTTTGATCATAATCAACCTGACCAAAAAACAATAATCAAAATGAGAAAAGGAATCTTCTTGGATTTTTAGAATTGTTTGATGTAATTGATTCTACTATAAAAAATAAAACAAATGTAAAGGTTGTCAAAAAACTTTCTTTTGACATTCTCTTCAACACAGTGTACCTCGTGGTTCTATTTTGTGACTAATTGTTCTCATTAAATACATTGATCATCTAATCCAAAATATAAATGATGTTTGGGGGGCTTTTTTGCTGACAACACTAGTTCTCATTTATAAGTCAATTCCATAAATTATGTGTGAATATAACAAATTGATTTATAAGCCTCCTTTTACGATATACATGACCTCTACAGAAGGCAATCAACAGTAATTAGAATTGAAGGTCAAGAAAAGAAAGCAGTCTGTTGCCAATGCAGTTTAACTTATATATAGAACAGGCAACGTAGAATGTTAAAATGGAATATGGAAAAGGAATTATACTGCAAGGAGAAGATATAAGAGAAGATATTGCAGTATTAGGGGAGTCAGAAGAAGACTTGGAAACCATAATAAATGGCATGAACATAGTCCTGAAGAAAGAGTTCAATATGAGGATTAATAGAGGGAAAACCAAGGTAATGGAGTGTAGTATGGGAAACAGTGGAATAACAAAGGGTGTTAGATTGGGAAGGGATATTTTAACAGAGTTAAGGAATTCTGCTACTGGTTGGTTTACCTTCAATTGATAGTAGATATTGCAAATCTGGGAAGCAGTAACGTCAAATTTTCGAGAGCCTGAGCCCCCTCCTTCAAGACAGGTAGTATCCAAATGTTGGGGCAGCCTGCCTCATATATATATTACACAAAATTCTTTCAGTGAGTATAAAACGTTTCAAATCAAACAACTTGATAAATAATCTGAAATTTTTTCTAGTGAAGAACTGTTTCTGTTTAATAAGTGAATTTTTAGAAACAAAAAAATAAATTGTTAATGGGCACACATTTTGTTAAATTCATATGCATATGTTGTCTATGTGTCTGAGAAAGAGTCAATGTTTATTTAATTCCACATTTTAATTGATCTAAGAAATGTATGCAATAAAAATGAATATCAAATCATCTGACTTTTCTGTTTGATCTATGCTTTAGTTGAGGATCATCTTTATTTTTGACAAGCCCAGTGAACTAACTTACTGTATTAAAGTTGGGCTGAAGCCTCAGAATTATATTTAGAACAAGTTCTATGGGAAAACCTTAATGTATTCAATCATGTAACAGTTTATATACTTTCATTATACCATATACTGACTCCCGCTTTTCTCCTATATTTTCTAGATTATGATTCTTTTGGTCACCTTATTAGTGTCTGTGATTTAACCATATAATGGCTGCATTATGATTAGTTATGAGTTTGAGGATAATATTTAAGGAAACCTGCTTTCCATCATCATTTATTCTTTGTATAGGCCTAATCAGTTTTTCCTAGTTCTAACATGTTTAAAAAGTTAGTGCTTTCATATGTAGAAGTCATATTTCTTTTATGTAATGTTTAGTTTGAATTGCTTGGGAATTAAAAGCACTATTTTTTTCTCTTTTACCCATCAGAATAAATATTTCTGAATATGTAATATTTGATATGTGAAAATAATATTCTATTTCTCTACTGTAGAACGATGTTTAAAGGTAGTTTTGATTATTATTTTGAAAAAAAAAAGAAGAAGAAGGAATTTGTAACTTCATTGTTTGGTAACATATTTATTAGCAAATTTGTGTTACTCAATTTTATTAGGATACTTTTTATGCCTCTATTTGAAGCATTCACAATTTAATTTATGTTCGAATGTTTATTTTCAAACATTGTTAATAATGGAGGAAACTGATTTAATACCCTTCTATAAAAATAAAATGCTAAAAATCAATAATTTGACATCATGTTGATTGTAAATAAAAAATGAAGCAATTTGTCAGCAAACAATATGAATGCACTCAGTAGTGAAAGCTAGCAATAAACACATTCAGGTGAGGTATATAGAAGATGTGTGATCATTCTGATATTATTTATACTATTAGAGGTTATAAATGTAAAGTAGTATGGATAATCTATATTTTCTACAAATAGAAAATTAATAACTCTCATACCTGTTGTTTGTCCAACCTTGGTGGGTATCTGAAAATGCTCTTTGGTAACACTTTTACCATATTCAGTTGGATGGCCAGGTACTCTAAACAGCCACGGTCTACTGTTTCGAGGGTGCTGAGGTATAAAACAGTCTGCATCATCACTCATTGCAACTGCAAATAAAGATACATTAATAATTTAAAGTGAATAGTTCATCACAATACTTTTTTAGAACTAAATAACAATTAAATGAATGCAAGGTGAGTGTGTAAATTATCTTTATAAAAAAATATATTAATTTATAGTCAAATGTGTTGATTTGAAAAAGATTTTGAAGGAAAGAGAATTTCAACAATTTTTGATAGTAGACATTGAGTTATAAACATTAATATTCCTTGAGATTATCATAAATAATAACATTAAAAGTTCTACTACTTCCTGAAAAGAACAATTATCTCGTTAAGTATGCTATAGGTCCCTACAATAGGCGCTTAATTATCTATATGGAAATTAGACTATTCAAAAGTTTTCATTGATGTACTGAAATTCAACTTTTAGTTAAGTGGAGACATACTTCTTAATCCCTGGATGTATAATCAAGTATCATAGAACGAGATATTTATTTGCTCCTTTAAATATTCCGGTAATTAGCAGTCTACGATAAAAAAAAGACATCTAGTCTGAATAAAGTCCTGTCCCTCACAAAAAGAAGTATCAATTACAAACGATCCCCAACCCGAAACTTTGGCCTGTATTGTTTTCTCAAAAATTAACTAACAAAGAAAATGTTTATGAATAATTATATTTCATTCAACTCACGTCACCTGATTTAGATGCGATTCCTTGTTTACAATTGTTATAGCAACGCTATAACACGTCAATATCTAATTCCATTCACGTCATTACGCAGCATGTCCATGCTTCACCCACATAACAATGCGTTAGCAGCCATTTACCGGAGCTTGGTAAATACTGTAGGTTTCATTAAAGCTGTGTTTAAGTATTAAATCTTCTTGCCACGAAAGTAACAAGTTATGGAAACGCCCCCTGCAATCATTTATTGGCTACAAGGTGTTTTCATTAAAATAGATATTAATCGATTCGATCTTATTATAAACCTGTTTGTGTGCTAAAAATAAGGTTGAATTTATTATTATCCACAGACCTTAATTAGCCTTTACATTGTCTTAATTTAAAATAAAGGAAGTTTCGTCATTAACTTACATTTATTTCGTGACTAATATGAAGTGACAAACTTGTGCTTTTATAATTTATTTTTTCGGCATGATCTATTTTTCGTGGACTGCGGCTATTGTTTCATTTTATGTCACTTTTACGTTTTGTAAATAGAATAGGAGCTTTTGAAATGTGGTGCTAAAGGAGAATGCCTTAAATGAGATGGGTGGACAGAATCACTAACGAAGTTCTAAACAGAATAAGGGAAGAGCGAACAATATGGAGAATTTTGACCAAGAGAAGGGATAAATTAATAGACAGGAAGGTCTTGTAAAATTAGTATTTGAGGAAAGTGTGTCGTTTAAGAATAGGAAAGGGAGGCAGGGGTGGAATGCTCTAAGCGAATTAAGGAGGATTGTGTAGTTATGTCGAAATGAAAAGGATTGCGCAGAACAGACTAGCATGTAGGTTACATCAGGCCAGTCTAAGGACTGACAACCACAACAACGTTTTGATTTGTATGGAGCCTTTCTATTGGTGGTTTTAAAAACCGAAACGGCCATTAAATCTCAAAATTCATAGTTTAACTTATTTATCCCAATTTACATAAGAGATGACAAATAAAAGAGAACGGTAAACTATTTGAATGTTATGAGAAATCTTCTTTTATTATTCACATTATTAAATGAAATTCGTTACACAATTCGCTTGTGTGTACCCAATGATAGCCTATAAATTTTTCCACAACACAACCAACACACTACTGGGCCCATAATCTAATTAAATTTAAAGCAGTGTTATTTTAAATTTTATTTCTTAGTTACCGAGAAATTACGAAACAATGCTGATTTTCATTGATTGATGTCCATCGATTTAAAGCAGAGTTCTTCATTACTGTTTCTTACTTTTTTGAGTAACTAAGCTTTAGGGAACGCTGATTTAAATTGTGAAAGTGTTTCATTTCAATGCAATTCGCACGATAATGATTATTATAAATTTAGTTTTCCTTCTATTAGGGTAATTATCTGGTGAGTTTGTCACTTGGTGTTGACTAATTATTTGAATAATAATAATAATAATAATAATAACGTAAGTGGAAATGCGACTCGAAATTTCTCCAACGTCCGGTGCTGCAACGTCCATTTCTCGATTGACTGTAAATAGAAAACCTCTGCAACACGTAGAATCTGTTACTCTAGTTAACTGGTTTCAATTCCCTTTGTCACAAACGCTGTTTTTCGGCGCGACGATTCTTGCTCTGCCCATTGTTGCCATTGTCACAAGGTAAACGGATCAGTCATTGTAGATTTGTGACGACAGTCGGAAGAACATGTGTAATCGAGGTAACAAGCTTCAATGGGTGTCGGAATTAATAAATATCAGGGAGTATACCAAAAACTTCTATGGACAAATTCCGATGGTTCGCGGCGAAAGTTCCTCAACACTGTCAAAGAAGGATGCTGAAATGATCAAACATCTGAGTTTCATGAACAGAATTTATGTTAACGACGATTGGTATCAAAGACTCAGTGAAAGTTGCAGGTTAGTGAAATAATATTTGATATTTACCTAAATTTAACCATATATTTTAATTATTGACTGAGTTAAAGCCGATCAAAACCAAGAATCTTTATCTATGCTTTGAACTGTGTACCTGGCGACTATTATGGAGTGTGAGCGGTTTATATGAAGGCATCGAAATATCTTTAAAGCTACCATCACATTAATTATGAAACATTATTTTGAATTAAAATTATTTTATTTCTGACTTTTGACCATTCATTGTATTTTTTTCTTATAAGATTTATAAATAAGGTAGCAAGGGAACAAGGAAAGAAAACAAGAAATATATATGAATTTTCTCCTGTCTTGAATGGCTTTAAATTCCGTTAAGCCACTACTTTACTCATTTTCTTTTCCACACAAATTATAGTAACTATCTCTTGTATATGTTAAAAAAGTGTTGAATATTTTGAGAGGTGGTACTAACCATTGAAACAAGAAAAAAAGTGTAATAAGCTTGGGTCCATAAATGCATACTTTCATAAAATTTGTTCACTTGTTCATAGTGGCAGAAGATGTTTGGTTGAGAATATGTGTGAAGGATACAGGTTCTCTAGCATCCCACATGGTGGACTGTGGAAGGCTTCAGCCAGTCCACAAAAACCTTAGATGGAGGAGCATGTGCTGCATTTTATTATATGAAAGGCCTGTATCAGGTGTGTTATGATTGGCGGCAGCAGAAGGCATAAGTCATCTTCTGGTCTTGATGGTATCCATACCACCTTCAGTGCATACAAGCACTAAGACCAGAAGACCACCATGGCAGATTGCAGTCTGTCAATAGCTAATACTGAAGTCTACTGCAGATCCACTGATTATATTTCCAGTTCAGGCAGACTTCACAACAGATAGCACTGTGAACTTTGGTTATCAGCATCAACATCATTTATCAATCAGAGTAGGGTGAGGAGTTCTTGGTGACAAATTACTGGGGCTATGTACCCTATCACAAAGATTAAATGGTGATCATTATCATCAAGTTATTGTATATATTGCATATTTTTTTGGAGGATGTGTCATGTCTGCAGACTACAGATGTGGGCTATGCACATTCTATAACATCTCAATATATTCACTACCATACACTTTAATATTCCAATTGTTTACTTTCAGTCAACATTTGCTTGATGTACCAAATGAGCCACCTGCAGTTGATGTTGAATCAATTAAAGCCAAAAGAGGGCTTTTTGATGGTTCAAAAATACCAAGTAATGTAAATCTCTGCACTCTTAACCATTTAAGTGAGAGTGGTGACAAACGGAATGAAAGCTTAGGAAATTTGAAATATACTAGTACAATATGGGTTGTAAGTACATTTTTTTAAGCAATTAAAAAAACAGTATACTAAATGATAATTAACTGCTTACTTTAATTTAAACTGTTAATATTGAAAATTCAGTCTTGCTTGAGCTGGAATTCCAGTTATCCATAATATTGTCTCTATTTTACCTATTAACCATATTTTTTTTATTAATTACTCCACCAAATATATTAGATACTACAAAATCATAACATAAATCAAGACTGCAATTTTTCTGGTAAATGATGTGGGAGTTATGTTTGCTTTGGTATATATTAACAATTATGGAGGATTGTAGCAGTTTCAAAGACTGGGTAGCTGTTCCTACCACAATACTGGCATCCTAGATTTGAGATAGTGTGAGCACCGAGTCCGAAAGGGTGATTGATATCTGGGTCAGATTACAGTCGAGTGTAGGAATTTACAATTCAACATTCACAGTGCGATTAATAAGATTGTGAAACTTGTGCTACTTCAATGCTTTCATTGATTGATCTCCTTCAAAAAAATATCCCATGCTATCCACTTGCCAAATACTCAAACCCTACCTTGAACAACTTAAAAAAACATAGTCCACCTCTAATCATGGCCCATCGTGGACTACAAAACCTCAAACTCAATTTAAGAGCAGGAATCATCAAAAGGAGCCTATTATATTATAATCTATTACTATATTAATATTAATATATATATATATATATATATATATATGAGTCAGGAAATGACATTGTCATGTTAATTAAAACAATAGGGAAAGGACAGAGGGATGGGAAGTAGGTGGCTTACCTGAGGTTCATAGATGGTAGACATCTTGTGAGGTTTAGATAGAGTATTTGAATTTTCAAAGCACCACCCCTTCATCAGAAAGTTAGGAAGACATTTCCAGTTCTGACGAGTTAGGAAGACATGTCCAGTGATCTGCTAGTTGTCACTGGAAATGTATTCCTAACCTTCTGATGAAGAGGTGGTGCCTGTGTGTGTGTGTACATTATATAATGTTATAAAATTACAGAATGACGATAAAGGAGGAACGAATGATCTTAAAGCGAATGAAGACATTTTGTTGATCATAAGGGTATATGAACCATTCCACTATGTAAATGGCATTAGAAATCTACGACCAATAAACTGTATGCATGAAATTGGTGTGCTTGGAAGTCAAACTATTGATAAACTCAGAGATAAAATCGTTTGCCCTTCAGATTATGCCGTTGAGGGTGATCTTAGTGAGAATCCTAATGCTATAGCTGATAGAATGGCTAAGGTAAGAATTCATGATATCATAACAAGTACAAAAGTTTAAACCGTGTGTATCCTGTATGACTTTGCAACACTAGCCCTCAATTTATTATATATATGTAATTGATAAGAAAAGGAAAGAGAAATATTAAGTAGGTGACTTACCTGAGGTTCACAGATGGCAGGCACCATATAAAGTTTGATGTTTTTTAATTTTATGAGTTAGGAAGACATGTCCAGTGATCTGCTAGTTGCCACTGGAAATGTATTCCTAACCTTCTGATGAAGAGGTGGTGCCTCCAAAATAAAATGTAAACAATTAAAAAGGACAGGAAAGAGAGAGAGAGAGAGAGAAATTTAGTTGCTTACCTGAAGTGTAAGGACTTTAAATTTTCAGAGGCACTGTCCCATTCATCAGAAAATTATGAAAAGCATTCAGAGTCATTTCCAGTTGTTGACTGAGCAGTCAAAATTGCTGCGTGGGTAGCTTTTTCTGTTAAACAATAGACCCCATGAGACCACCAAGTTTCTCTCTCAATGAAGGTCGGGGAAGAGGCAAGAATTACTTGGGAGATGAACACACATCCACATATAAATGCATATACATACAAATACACATTAACGTATACACACAAACATACACATATTAACACTGAATACTAAAATGGGTACACATGAACATTGTGGGATGGAAATTTTTTAATTTGCCCCGGTATCAGAAAAGTAGGAAATGCTTTCCAAGTGACGGCCGGCCTCCAAAAATTAAAAAAATTCCTTCCCAGTATGGTGACTTTGATTTCAATTTCAAGTTAGCCCTATTTTTCTCTCTCTCTTACCAGTTTCTTATAATTTATAAAAGTGGTAAAAAAGTGATTATTAGAAAATGATTTATTTATTTTATTTCCAGAGATATTTTTGTGACATGGATATTAAAAATGAAGTAACTATTTTTTATCTATTATACTTTAAAAATTGGTTTAAAATATTATTAATGAAAAAGAGATATTTTCATATTTAGCAGAATGTTTACTAATTAGTTGCAGTAGCTTACATTACAATATGTGAACAATAAAACTATGAATTGTTGGGTTACCAGGAGACAATTTGAGTTCTATTATTCTTGTTACTATGAACTTATGTTCTTTTTCGATGAGAAAATTTGTATATTAACAGTAGACAGCATATTAAATAATAGATCAAACTTTGTTTTAGACATTATTTGTCTAATATTAGTTCAAAACAATAGTTTTGAGTGTATTTATAACTAAGAACCAGTACAAATAACATAGTTTTATTAACAGGAGTGACATTTTATTCTGAGTTAATTAGTCTTAATTATGATTTGATATGTTTAATCTTGTTCTGAAATTAGAAGCTGCTAGTGAACTAGTTTTGTAACTTAAAAATGTCTGATATAAAATAAATATTTAATTTAATTTTTATCAATCTTTCTTGCAGGATATTTTTAGATCAGGCTTTATATTTGTTGAAGATACGTTTTACAATGACTTTCGTCATAAAGACAATATTGATTATAGTGCTGTCATTATAAATTGGGCACAAGGCAGAAAAATGGGACCTTTTAAAAAAGCAGAAATGGATAAAGTTACATTTTCTGATCTAAGTGTTCGGTTTGGATATCCTTATGTATATCAACATTTGGGTAACTGTGAACATCTCATTGTTTTTAGTGATGCCAGGTAATAAATGTACATGCTTGTTGTAACATTTGTAATGATATAATACAAATAATAGTTATAGTATCAGCAGTAGATGATTAACTGAAAAAATTGCTTAAGAATGTGCCCAATTCTATTGTAAGAGGCCTCTTCCTTTCATAATACTGTGAGCAGTTATATTTTCAGTTGTTTATTATTAATCGTTTCCTACAAATTAAGCTCAAATCTGAATTAAAATATTTCTTCTAATCTTGCATGTAATAAATGAATCTTATATAAGTAATCTTGTCAGGAAATTATCTTTTACATTGCTACATTTGTGGAAAGGGCGCTAATCAACTCTTTCTATTATCATAATTTCTGTTTATGGTCCAATTTATTAAACTGTATTTAAATGTGGTTACTCCTAAGCATATTGGGAAAATTTAATTTTGTTATTGAATTCATTTCAGTTTAAACTTGAGATTTATTAGATTTTTTTTTGTAATCAGGTTTGCCTAACATGTATTATTACCAAGATGAACATGCTATTAAGTGTACTATATTTTATAAAAGTATTTGTTTAATACATTTTGACAATAGACAACATAATGATTACATTTTACACTTTATTTTATTTCAGTTTACTTCTCAGCATAACTTTTTTAAGCTACTATATTCTGTTAAGCATAAAACATATTGGAATAACCACATTGCATTGTTCAGAATGTTTCAAAATGTACTTGATATCAATTTTCCAACCAATTTAAATTTAAATTAATAAAGTAATATTAACTACTGGAATGTTTCAGGCTTTTGCATTCTAATGATTCACTGTGCTCTTTGAACTATCCAAAGTTTCTAACTTTAAGTGGAAAGAAAACAAAATATTGTATGATCTGTAAATTTTATGCTGCTAGGTGAGTCATTTTTGTCTTTTAAAGTAATGTATTGTAATATTATAAATGAAAAAGTTCTCAGGTTTCCACACAGGTACAACAGCACATGAACATTTTCTTCAGCAAATACACTGAGTAACCCTTTGACCTTGACTTACCTTAAATTGGTACTAGGCATCTACTTAACAGGGAATTATGGAAAAGTTAATTTTTGAGGTTTCAAATAGTAGAAAGTTGCTATTCACCACTAGCAGTTAATGTGACTAAATAAAAAAATAATAAAAACATAAGTTCAAAGTAAATTAAAATAAATAACATGTAAAACACTATTTAATTACATGCAAAGCTCAATTACAAATTTACATGGAATTTAAAGAACTGAAAAAATTCTGACATTCTGATTATATTTTACTACACTATTGTATTAATTAAGAAAACTGCTTTTTGCAAACATTTAATGATAACAGTTTAATCTGCTAATAATATGTGTCCAATCATGATATAATTATTGTTTTATCTCAAAAATTCTGAAAATTTAAAGAAAAACCTCTCACTTTAGTCATTAAAAAACACACCATTTCAAAGTAAAACAATTCAATTAAATATTTCAATTTGTTTCAGGTGGGTAACATTGGAAAATGTTCGTGTTCCAAATGATCCATGCTATTTTTGTGATACTTGCTTTAAGATGTTCAATTATAAAGACGGGGAAAAAATAGGAAGCTTTAAAGCTTATGTCTATCAAGACAGAGCTTCTGTAATATAAACAAGATTACATATTTACAAATTAGTTTATAAGTACTTCTTGTGTCCATGTAAAACCAAGATGGAAATAAAAATGATTTAAATTTTTGTGAGTGAACTGTGCAAGTTATTGTTTTTTTTTTAAATGGCAATTGATTTGACTTTGAAACTGTTTATTTTGCCACCCAATCAAATTCTTTTGGTATTGTCACATATTATTGTCCACATAGCTTAAAGTAAGGGTTAGACAATGTTTGTCTACTTCTCTGTTCTTATCAGTTTCCATTTTAAAAAAGCTATAGAAATCTATTTGCTTTGTAACTTTTTGGATGCAATAGTAAGCCTTCTTCCTCAGAAGGACCTTGCAGAAGGTTTAGGCCATATTGATTATTGTCTTCAAGAGTAGAATTAGAACAGTATTGGATTATATAATTATAATTATAGCTGCATATGTGAACACATGACTTAATTTAGGAATAATTATTTGTTTTGTAATTTTAGGAAGCTTGACAATTATAAGGACTTTAAACTGCCCGCCTTCCGAAGCGATACGCTATCGTGGACTGCATAATTCCTGTCTGGAATGAGAGATGCGCATGCGCAATATTTCGTTTCACTTCCCTACACAACCCGAAGAACTAACACTTCTATGTGGTACAAAGAAAATAGCACTGGGCCGTACGTGCTAACACAGGCGGTCACATCAGGCTACAGTTTAAATGTTTCTGACTCTTTTATGTTGTTGTTTATTTGAATTAATCAAACGTCATTAAAAAACCACATTTAAGGGGCGGCATTTCAAAGACTTTCATAGCTCTGAGTAAATCACCGCACGATCCTGCATACAATATAATTTGTAGCCTGTTCCTGAAATTCATTTAATTTATGTACGATGTAAAAATATTTTCGTGTTAGGAATTTGTGCAAATTTGAATTTATATTTTCACGCTTTCAAAAATTCGTACCTATTACGTGTTATGTAGACGGAATTCGAAATGTTGCATATTACGGGCCATAGAGTATTATCAACATTGTAAATGTTGTAATATTAATATACAATTATCGTCATAAAAATGATTCCTTAGGGTAATGTAGCATATAATTTTAAAAAATAACGAGCCGCCACTGTTCTTCTGTGCAATTTACAGCTTTTTTAAAACTCAAGTAGGAGACGGATCAGGAATTAGAGGCTTCAGTAACTACATAGTATTTAAATTTATAAAATAAATTACAACGGTTAATTATTAAAGTACTTTAATATAATATGGGTAAGAGAAAAAAAGTTATACTTCATTCTATTTCGACGTTTAGGGTGAAAGAAGGAAATATTGGATTTTAAAAGTAAAGTTAATGGAGAGATAGAAGTTTCAGAGCAAAGCGCTGACTCTTGTAAGACAGAATTTATAATAATAACAATAAAATACTTAGTTATCAACTACTCGGAACTTATTTCAATTTAATTATCTGAAATGGCCCACATGTACCTCGCGTCACACTTACGTTTTAAATCCTTAGCGACTTACTGCTGTGAACTTGTCATTGCCATGGCACTTTTCTCTCCACAAAAGAACGGAACAAGGCAAAAGAGGTCTTAATGGACAAAGAGTAATCGATTAACATTAATCATCACCTTTTTTTCAAACCTTTGAGAACCACAGTAGTTCTTAATGAGTACTTGTTCGCGCAGATGCTTAAATGCAAGCCCCGCTTTCATAACCAGAACAATAAGTCATAATTTCTATTTCAAGAGAGAGCTACTTAAATTAAAATCTTTTGGGGTTTTGTATTATTGATTCTCCTTTAATTTACGTTGACTTTACATGGTAGTTTTAAAATAATGAAAATGGTAGATAACAGCAATGAATCAGGATATTGTTTTATAATTTAAGACCTGTTATACCGTAAATTTGTTGTTAAATAGGATCTCGTCAGATGTCAATATTAATTATGAATGGTGTGATATTTATCGTAATATATTATCTCAAATTGCCGACCTCCTGCTAACGTTGCTGCCTCACAGCCCAGAGGTCCCGGGTTCGGATCGTGAATGTTTGTGACTCCATGGTCACGAATACCGGGATTAAGACCGCTGGAGAATCGATACGCCGACCACATATCACTCCATGTGTGTCATGTAAGATGACAGTGTGCAGTCGACCCCGTAGGCCAAGTCCCTGAACGGGCTGTAGAGTGTGGTAAACCACTTGTAGTAGATATTAGATATTAATGTAGATAGTATCCAGCTCGTTCCACGGATATGTACGTCTTTTGTTCTATTGTGCGCGGGGATGGAATGCCTTTTCTATTGTCTTATCGGCTTGTTCTATGTTTCTTGAAGCTGTTTCTTCTTCTGGAAGGACGTGCCCCCGCATTAATTATTTTCCCCCGTCAAGGGCAATTAGGAGCGTCTACTTTCCAAAATTAAAAACTGTGTTTGGTGATCCAGATGGGAACAGAAAATGAGGTGGTGACGAAACAGAGATAAAAGAACAACCGGAGAAGCGAGGAGTTCTCTCTGGAGAGTAGACGATCTGCGTCCATAGTCTCCAAGCAGTCGGTGTAGAGAATCAGTCCACGCTGACAAGCCGAGGAGAGAAGAGTTCTCACTGGAGTTTGGACAATCTAAGTCCAGAGCCTGTAAACACTCTGCTGTCACAAGAGTCCTCTGCCACGTATCGTGGAAACAGCCCATGGGCAATTGCTTGCCGATTCCTGCGACCTGGGAGTCCAGAGGCCATCGGAGGACGACACAGCACCGGGGGTCCTGGCTTCATCGTCCTCCTCCACCACAGTACTAGCATCCGAGTCGGATCAGCCAACAAGTCACCCCTTAGGAAGAGCCCAACCACATTATACGTCTTATGTTCTCACGTTGACGCGATACTTTCGTTGTTTACATACTTTTATAATTCTGGGTACATAAATTATTTTCCTTCGCATAAAGTTAAATTTAACGACGTGGTATATATATATATTTATTTAAGTTTAGACAATTTGGTGTAATTTTCCTAAGCACCACGGACAACCTGTCAGTCTATGCGACTAGTCGCGATTGTAAATTGTGTAAATAGTTCTCTTCTTTTATTTATTTTTGGATAAAATATTAAGCAACAGAATTATTGTAAATACTTTTATGGAGAATATATTTCCGATCAAAATGAATCAAATTTGATATTTTAAATAAGTTGAACCCTACTCAAAAATTCATGTGATGGATTCGTTAAATATTACCAACAAAAACATTGTAAGATTAAGAGTCATTCCGCCATTCCACAAGAGCCAAAGAAGAAGATGATAATCTCAAATTATTCGACATAATATAGTTCGAGTCTAGAATTCTTTCCTACATTGAAAATGATTTAGGTCACTGGTTTTACCGACCTTTGTGATCACCGCAATCGCCTTCAGGTGATGGCCATGGAAACGTACGATTACGACTTCACCCGGTTGGAATCCCGAGAGAAGTTTATACATCTACTAACCTTTGAGATTGTTATTCGTTTAATCTCACCTTACAGATTTTTAATACTTCTTATTTTAGGAACTGAATGAACAATGTGTGTATATTCCACACCTCGCTTGTTAACAAATATTGTGACAGACTCTTTATTGACTGCAGTTTACGGATCCTATTAACTCGAATGAGAACTAATGGATTATTCTGAAACCTTTAGTAAAAAGTAATTTATTTCATTATTATTTTATCTCCGAATGTGGTTATTTCTCTCTCTGTAAACTATTTTTTTTCTGTTACTGTGGAACTTCATCTCAGGGCGAAGCCGAGGAGCAGTTTTCGCCATGTTTTCCGTTGTCTTAAATTGAGTGTTCCGGCGATTCGGCGGACTTGTGTGCAATTGAGTTAACTTGCCGAAGACTCACATCAGTAAATTCACTTCCCAGCTCTCCAGGCCTTCACAAATCTCTTTTGCACTGGCGTAGAGCAAGTTACGATTTCCTTGGTGGATGTTATTAGCCCGTGAAGTACGGCATGTAGGCCGAAATCAGTTTCGATATTCCACAAAAATGAACGAAATAGTAACAAAAGGATCGCTTATCTTAGACCATAAGCTTTCCCGCATCATTATTCATTATTGTTTTCTTTTTATTTAAAGAAAACTTCATCGTTCCGTGTAATACATACAAGTAGGTGAAACGTAATTAACTTGAGACTAAGCAGAGTCACCCCAAGGGCTGTCCTCTAACGCTGATCATATAAACAGAATGGTAATAGGCCTACATAATTAGTAGTAACAATTTGAGATAACACAACAATTAGGTAACAGGTTAACAATGAAGCGATAGGTTGTGGAGAATTTGTGTGACCTTTCCAAAGAATTTTATTTTGTTGATCATTGTATTTTATTAGAAAAATTCTAATACTATGGCTTACTGAAACCTCCAATTCCTCCTTATTAACGATCAGGATGTGATTGATTGAGTGTAAGTAGGTTAATCATTAAATAGTGGAGAACGTTATGAATTCCTTAAATTTATGTTTTGTAATTGTTACATTTCTCTGACTTCGTTTTAATCAGTAAAACCGTGAACAAGTCAAACACGTTTATTAAAAAAATAATACAACGTTTCGTTTTTCAACTTCTTCAGGTGTAACGAATTAGGGAAAATCTTTACGTAAAACCACATAAAGGAAGCCCACATAAGAATCTGTAATATTAAGAATCTGGACCCTCCCTCAACATATGTTATCCCACAGCAATAACTCATGTGTCAGCTGGTGTCTACAGTCACCAATTTCGTATTGATTCTGTGTCTGTAAAGGCTAAGGGCTTTCTTTATCAGCAGTCTGCAAATATGAAATCCATTATTTTTTACGTGACGTATTCACCAAATTTTAATGAGTTACTTTGCAACTATTTCAGACAACTACATACCAAACAGAGAAGAAGGGACTTCGTTTCTACCAGAAATCAACGACGACGAATTAAAGTGCCTAGTTGCTAATCAAATTTTATGTGCTTCTACGTTTCGTCCACAATTCTCTTAAAAAAATTATAAAATTATTCTATTTCTGACTTTTAGCCATTCTTTGTATTTTAATTATAATATTAAGTCAAATTAATTTAATAAATCAAATTATTGACCACTTTCAGACTTTATTCTTAAAACAATTTCCAAAAATAAAGCGTCTCGGTTCTTATTTGTATCTTCTTCAGGTTCTTATAATAATAATCACCATGAAGTTTCATTTTCAGATACACTATATTTATAAAACATAACACCAATTTACAATATTTTAAAAGTCTCACTTAAGGTACAAATAAGTACCGAATCATTGATTTCTTCTTTTTGGAAATTGTTGTAAGAATAAAGTTTGAAAATGTTCAAATTTTTTATATATTATTACATAAATCAAACGTAAAAATACAACCTTCAAATTAATTTAATAATTTTATTTAAGTTATATAATAATGTGTAATGTGTTTGTGTGTTGTATTTTATTTTATTCGTTATAATTGATTTAATACATGCCTGTATTCATACGGTTAAAAACCAAACAGTTTTTTTTACAAATACGTTTGGAATTCGTGTATAAATTCCTTATATTGTTATGTTGATTTATACAGATTAATTTTATACCATATTTTTCTAGTCATTTTTAAAGATAATGATGCTTTGGGCTTTTCCTATTTCCTCCGTGAAGGTAAATGAATAAATCTAAATCAGAATTGAGATTACCCTGGTAAAGCTATACTGTATGAAGCGTTTCGAACTATTAGCTGCTTAATTCCATTTTCCATGTTTCATGCTCTTTTAATATCAATTTTAGGAAAATCTTCAGTACTAGCAATCGGGATCGCATTTTCCGAGAACCGTATGGCTAATTCCATGTACAGATATATTTATTTTATTTTAGTCCGTCCCATTTCGGCGACACACTTTAATCAACATAATAAAAATGGAGTATGCTTGTATATTAATTGTACAGATTTAAACGCGTGGACGAAACATGTTGGTAAAAGGCCGAAGAGAAAAACTGGAGAAGTAATTACAGTTAAAAAATGTGAATGGGTCAGCAGATGAAAATGTCTGTGAAGTAACTGTGCACTAAATCAAGGACATCCGCCATATTTAATCCCATGCAATATTGCGTCTATTTCTTTACATACTGAATATATTCGAACAATTAGGGAATTGAAAAATACACACACTTGGAACGGCGACGATTTCTTTAAATACGCATGTTTGTATATTTTCGTTTTATGTAGAACCACCTTCAAACGTGACATATTTCACTGAAGCACAGCAGACTTCCAACTCGGCCATGAGGGAATGAACCAACAATTAATTTTTTTTCTGAGATGGTGCGGCAACCAATTTCATTTTTTCTGGACCACTTGGCTTGGATTGCCCCTTCCGGATAAATTTACTGAGAATAATACTTTTTCTTATTATATTCCCCGCTATCTTCAACCCTTTCTAAGGCAAGCTTTATGAACAGAGAACTGAGAACATCTGTCATATGCGATATGAAGTGAATCGTCTTTAAACTGGGAATGAGCAGCAAACGTTTCTTATCTTTTATTTCTTACTTGCTATTGTACCCCTAGTTAAAAGAAATAATTAAATTCTATTATCGTGAACCGTTCGAACACTGCCAATTATTTTTCACTTCACGAAAATCAAGGGCGTGGTCTTTAGTAATATACTCTTCAGAAAGAAACCCCACGCAAGATAAAAGAAGTAATTATGTTTGAGAAACATTCCATTAAAATATGAAGACGGATCGAGATTAAAGAGACGTATCCGACGCTAAGGATTAATTTTAAAAATTCCTGTAAATCTTTGAACGGCTTCCGTTGAGCGGCACAGATATTGACTTTATAATAATTGGCTGTTGGAGCTTGTGGTGACTGGGTGCATTAATTATTAATGACAAAAATTTCAATGTCACATTAGAAAAGGAACAATTTTATCATTTTGAATTTTGATAAATTTGAATTAGATATAAAAGGAAACATTAATTTATTAACATCATTTAAACTTTTGAGCCGGCTGCTTACTAAACTCACCGGAAAGCAAGAGAATCTACTAAGGGCATAGGTGTGTTTAAACAAAACTTGCCATCGAAATTTTACAATCACTCAATTAAGCTAGGGGTGAGAAACATAAATCGGGTACATCACCGCTTGTAGATCAGGAGCTGGTGATGATACATGTCTTCTTCGGTAAGGTCGCTTACTCCTACAATCAGCTATTGAGACTGAATTTTCTCCACTAATAATAATATTGGAATGCCCTGTAATGGCATTATGATGTAATTGATGTTATACTGTTGCGTCCACTACTCATAATAATAATCCCCGAAAATCTGCTCTCCTATTTCTTATATTAGCCTTCTTCTGCCAGGCGGGTTGTGCTAACTTTCTCCGAGGTTTTGCATTGTTTTTCTTCCGGGGATGACATGAGCCGCAGTCCGGGACGACATTTTGTTGCATCACATGTTTATTGCAACGAGACGTTTGCGAGTCCCGAACTCAGGTCTAAGGACTGACCTGGCATTCCTCAAGTGGTACTGATTTGTGTGTCTCTTTCTGGCTATCGATATCATCAATTGGATATTAGTTTAATATTAAGCAAACACGATCATTACTTGCTTGCCGTTGGTCTTGCAAGCAGCCTAGCTCGCTTTCTAATGTACATATATACAAAATTAATAAAAGCTACGGGGAAATTGTTTTTTATATATAAATATATATCTGTGGGGTGCAAACGCACACCACAAGCTGCTTATAACAGTCCCGGCTTCCTTTCTGGGACAGTGCCCACCGATTTTGTTATTATCACGCAATATGAAACATCTATCAATATATGGCGAGAAAATAAATAGTAGTCTCCACGGGATCGTGAAAAGGAAAATCGTAACCACAGAATGTATGTAACTGAAGAGTTTCCTCGACTGTGGCACGAGAAAGGGTGCTCAAAGGAGTCAAATACTGTTATTACATTTGTAATGTCAAGCTGTGTGCCGGCGTGTCTCTCAATTAGCCAAATTAAACAGTAACCACTAAGGAATGTCTGCATGTGTGAACCATGCCCTGTACTATATTCACTGCCTTCTTTCTTGCTTTTGTTAAGGTTCTGGAATCGAATAAAAAGTCTTAGATTTACATTTATTGTTGTTTACAATAGTCCTCGATTGAGGAAAAAGGATACATCATTCATTACAAGTAACAAATAATTTTAAGAATAAAATAAGGTACATAATTAATCACAAATATTCTTAAAATAAATAAATATGATAAAAAGTATATAGTCTGAAGTCATTAAAAACACTACACGCACACAAGAGCACAAACACACACTGAGAAATACAAACACACGCAATGGAGCTTTTAACTACTTTGATCTGCGTGACCAGGAAACTGTCCTTCCGTAGTAGCCCCAGGCAATACATGAAACAAACAAACAAAAGAGCAGAAAAAGTAGACAGTTTAAAGCTATTTGGTGTGTTATTTTACAGGGCAAAACTTTTGCAGGAACCTTAATTTTAAATATTAGAGGGTGGATTACGAAAATCATGTACAGAGTAAAACGCGCCATTCAATAGAATAGTTTTACTCTGCTTTACGAAACTTTTGTAGTTATTGTTTTTAACCTCTGAAGGAAGGCTGTTGTATTAAATTATCCCGGTATAATGGAGAGTAAGGCGATGCTTGTCTGACCTTGGAGCTGAACGATTTATGGTCGCGTATTCATGAAATTCGCCATTCGTTTGAAACAAATTAATGTTCCGCTTTACAAACTTCAAGATTTCATGAATCTATACGCTTGGTAAAGTAAGTATTCGCAAACTTTTGAAGAAAGGTTTGCAACGCGATCTAGAATTCGTACTAGAAAGTATTCTAATGGCACGCCTTTGCAGCTTAAATATTTCATTTCTCCTGGAGCAGTTTGCACAATTAGAGATACCATAGCACATAATTGAATGAAAATACCCCAAGTAAACCATTTTGACGTACTTTTTGTCAACTTGTTGCATGAGTGTTTTGAGAGAATAACAAGCTGAACTTAGTTTCCCAGCAAGCAGATCTATATGCTCATTCCACTTTAATTTATCATCAATCCGAAGGCCCAGGAATGGCGCATTGGCTGAAAATTTGTCTACGGGTCTATTACTAGCATCAGCACTAAACTGAACTAACTTAGTCTTATCTACGGTTAGGGATAATTTAATAACGTTAAACCAAACATTTAGACCGTCCAGAGTAATGTCTAGTTTCTTAATCGGATAATCGATGTTTTTATCTGCTATAACTATATTTGTGTCATCCGCGTAGATTTTAGAGTAGGTATGTATACTGGAAGATCATCTATGTACAGAATAAAGAAGTAAAGGCTCAAGGATTGATCCTTGAGGAACTCCACGTGTTCTAAATTCCCAATCGGATAAGTGAAGTTGGCCGTCTTTAGTTTCAACTACTACTTGTTATCTACGGTTTGTAGGATATGATCTTAGTAGACGTGACGTATTTCCCCGAATTCCATAATATTCCAATTTTTTTTAGTAATATTTGGTGATCTACCGTGTCTAAAGCCTTACAGAGATCAGCAAATATGCCAACTACCTTCAGTCCTTCATCCAATCAATTCTGAATATTTTGAATGAAGTCGACAATTGGGCTATCTATGGACTTTCCTTTAAGAAAGCCCTGCTGTGCTATTGACAGATTATTATATTTATTCAAGAAATGAAGTAATCTAATATATATTTTTTCAAATATTTTATAAAAAATAGGAAGGAGAGAAATGGGCCCATAATTTGATATTTCGAATGGTATTTCTTTCTTAAATAGGCTCTGAAGGAATCCTACGGACAGACAATAAGCACTTAAAGAAATTCTCAACACGTACAAATAGCAAGTTGATTTTTGACTTTCATAACAGAATGTTGCCTATTAACAAAAATTTTAGAGTTAACAGACGTAATCACAAAATTTTGAATATTATTTAACATAAAGTAGACGTTTCGACCATCCATCGTGGTCCTCGTCAATAAATTAAATCAAGTAACGCAAAGAGCATAGCCAAAAGATAAAATGAACCAAGACAATTCAACAAAAGATCATATAATTTATTTATTTAGTTATATGTTGATTTTTTCTGCATGTCATGTAAAGAGGCGAATATTTGTCAGCAAATTTATGCCTGTATTTCGTAGCGTAAGATATTAAGGGGAATGAGGTGACCTACTTCAGCTTTATGGACTCAACTTTGTCTAATTAGAGAACGGCTCACAATGGTGTATGTTTGGTCAAGTTTGGGGACAGGGCCGGATTCTCGGTTCCACTTCAATTAGATGAATTCCCGCGCTCAGCTATTCTGCAGTGTAATTACCCTGCCACAATATGGCAACCTATTGGTCGGAGGCTAAAATGCTTCGTGGTCACCGCAAGTCCAAACTGTGGAACCTTTACTCCGTTCTGATATAGCCGCGAGTTGGCCTGAACCCGAATAATTCAAGACTCCAAGGATGAATTTGCTCTCATATGAAAAACAAATAAAGTTGTTCTATTAAACCAGAATCACAGCATTGGGATTAAATCCAGTGCAAGGTCATCAAATTTAATTTCAGTAGTATATTTAAAGGTATTATCGTAATGCAATGTAAATGTGTTGGAACATAAACAAATCTCCATATCTTTTACAAGTTCAAGAACTTATTCTTCCAACTAATACATTTTTTGTAGGCATTATGTAGACTTTTGAATTTTTTTTCTGTGTTTACATTTTAAACAAAATAAACTTGACTGTAAGCAACCCAACGCTTCGTATTTATATGGCGGAGCGAGAGATAAACATTTTTGTATATTTTTAAGTACCCATAATACATAGTTACTTAAATAAAACGTTCATTAAATTTACAAACAGACCACATATATAGATCAAATACCTTATTCTTACAAATGAAATTAATTGTTTATGTGTAAATAGAGCACTAATTTCGCATGTGTGTGTGTATGTATGCATGTTTAGCATAGAAATGTAAACGCGTGGTGCCATTTCAAACAAAATTTGCACACATGATACTTATGACTCATAAATCATCAATGTCGGGGTAAGACACAGATAACACCCAAAGGGGCGGGGGTGGAAGGGGCGGAATATTTTAAATATAAAAATTAGGCCGATATTTCCGTCAAATAAATATTTTTCTGGATCAATTACTTTAAATGGCGTTTCCCGCGACGTCTTACCCTAATGACATATAGAACAAGATGCACGCTACCCTTACGTAGCCTGCGTGTAGCCGTGCGGCGGCGGCGACGACGACGTTCGCGAGAAACAAAAAGTAACAACTTGAGTAAAATGTCTGTAATATTTAAGCATTAATATTCCGGGCATAGCCGGGCATTCAGTTAGGGAAAAAATAAAATGTGGTATTGTTTCAGAATAATAAGGAATTATTTAATTAATATTACCGTTATATTTATGTTTGGATAAGACTTATTACATTTGAGAAACTGCATAAGGAAAATAGACGTAAATTTAATTCAATATTGAAAGAAACATGTTAGGTAAAATTAAAGGTGCTAGTAGGTATGTAAATTGATGAAGGTATTTTACGTAATGTTAGAGATCGTGTTTCATTTGAATTGGAAACTGATGATTTATAGACGTGTACATTTTCTGGTAAAAATTTGTATTTGAGATAATTATTAAAATATAAAGGTAAATTAATGTTTGTCAGATGCATGTAACAATTGTTGTTATTGATATTTTATATGTCTATTTATAATGTTTATACCTTACATACTGGAGAATAGCCACCACAGTATTCAACAGAATCCCCAAAATATTATTAAAAGAATTGAAATAAATCTCATGAGCCTTAGCGGGTTTCCAAGCGTGCCAGATACAAATCCCTCTGCAAATGAAAAAATAGATTCGTGTGTCAATAAAACACGACGGAGCATAACAAAATTCCGAAAAATAATCTTCTATAATCAATTCGAAGAATCTGAGATAAATTCAATTTCCGAACTATTTTTAGTGTCTGGCGGCGACTGGCGCTTCACGTTCATCTGCAGTGGAGAATATCAAACAGAATGCACTTAGAGATTGAGACAATACAAAAGAGAAATAAAAATCCTGCTGTGTAAAATCATCAATAGATCATATAGATTTTAATAATTATTTGAGAATTGTTAATGTTGATTGTATTTCTCCAAAATTTAAATTACAGTTATCTATTTTCTGTTGTAATTGTGTGTCTGCCTCAGATGCATCTGTGCAAATAACTGTATTTGCATACAGTGCAAGGCTATAATGTTTTAAAATTTCACGTACATTATATTACAAAATAGTTAGTTGTTTATATTTACTGAACTGAAGGGAGTAGATGATTTTCTGTAATTTATCTTGAACTGATATAAAATATTTATTTTTTATACGTTTCGGCTAAAATTTCCTCAAAATTTTCAATGACAGAAAATGATGCTACAACATCTTACTCCTGAGTCATCGGCAATCCTTGCAACAGCTCTGCTGTGAGGTGAAACGTACGACAAAGAAATACTCAAACTTACCACACGTTGTTGTAAAGCGAATTTGTAAATGCCAGCTTCTTCATTTACCCACAAGCACATATTTAATTTCCTCTTGCTGGTAGATTCTCTGAGCATCGGATATAGCAGAAGAGGGGACAGAGAAATTCCACCAAAACTTATATTATTACGTTAATGAACTGATAACAGAAATAATAATAATATCCTAATAAGTAGTAGTTAACCGAGAGATAACAGTGTCAAAGTAAGATGACCCCTTTATGGCCTGGAGCTCACTTCAACACAAAACTTTGTTAGGGCAACTTGGCCCTGTAAAAACTTTTAATACTGTCTGATAGATTTCCACCGTGATACAGCTTTTCTAGATATTCCTTCCATCTTTCTGCCTTTTCTTCTTTATCCAGAATTGACTTTCCATCCGCCCTTCTGATGTTCTTGCTAATATTATTACTTTCCGAATTTTCCTATAAACTGCGTCTATTTTCCCTTTCACCATAAAATCTTCAACCGCTTTGCATTTCTCGTGGAGCCAAGACTCTTTGGCTGCTTGCACTTCCTATCTATCTCATTCTTCAGGCCGTCTGTAGTGCTCTTTACCATTTTCATCTCTCGCGTTTGTATATTTACACCTTTCATCAATAATTTTTATTATTTATTGTGATATCCATGCTTGGCTCATGCCGTTGATCCATGCGGTTGATTTGCCTACAAGAACTGGACGTTTCGGACGTGCCGTTGAACTTTTAATGTTAAATATACATTTCTTAAACTTTTAAATATTTTAGTTTTTTTTGGTTAACAGGCATCTCCCTTTAATAGCATAGGGAATTGAAAAGGGGGAGGGGGTGATGCGGAAGGTAGAGCAAGGTACCCAAGGGTTGACAGCAACATTCAATGATTTCGGAACCGAGGGACTGAGCTTCGCATTGACAGTAAACTTATTTGTTGTCCAAATTAAATTATTAAAATTTTTTCATTTGTCGATTTGTTAATAAACCCGCCTCCCAATTAATTATTCAAAACCTTAGAGTCTCGTGCTGTCTTGGCTCGATGCTTGCTTTCTCCCTCAGGGCCACGCAGTTCATGACTGTCGTTTCTTTTATACTTATTATATTAATTCTGAGTATACAGCGGCGCCCGGGCCACCATTCGAGATATTACACTACGCGTAAAATAGGTTTCTAAATTTTTTTATAGTCTAACCAAATGCTGATGGTCCTTAGGGACTATCTTCAACTAGGATAACGTATTTCTATGTTAGTGAATCACTGTATGTGAACTCAAACAACCCAACGTCCATCTCTAGCGAGGATTCGAACCCGGGACCTGTGTGCTGCGAAGCAGCGTCGCTGACCTCAAGTTTCGGCCAAAATATTCGTAACACCCACGAATATTTATTCTACTAAAAAAGTTATATTTTGTTCTTTACATGATGTTAATATGCATAAAAGTACATTCGAATAATTCTTTTCTGTCGCTTATTATCGTTAATTTGTAAATGACTCGACGTTTTAGCGATTTGTTACGAATTACCTCATTAATTATATGCAAATCTCGTGACTTCCTGTTGGCATAGGTAATGAGCTGTAAGTGTTTTTGATTGCGGGAGGTCATGATTTTCGGCACTTCACACTCGTGCTTACAGAGCAGTTAGGATTCCGCACACGTGCCCCTCGAGAGCATGGCTCTGAATACATTAAATAATAACCACCGAAGCACACGCCACCTGCGGCGCCGTTTTATATGAAACCTCTCGTGTTCCTTATGCTTTTATTTCCCAGATTCAGTTTTATATGAAATCCCTTTTGTTTCTCATGCGTTTATTTCCGAAGAAAATTGAATTTCTATGTTTTTTGCTAAGACTTTGAAAAATAAAAATAAAGTAAATAATACGATGCCGATTACCTTCATTGCCTGTTTGAATTAAAATATGGAAGGGATTTAATCTGCATTATCTTACGACACTTTTAATGATTTATAAAGCCGAGGGAAATTCGTGGAGGTTGGACTTGCGGAAACGCATTTATACGAAGGTGACTACCCAAACAAAGAAAAAAAAGGGTAAATATTTTTTAATTTCTGAGCGTAGTTACTTGCAGCTCGATACACTTTTCCCAGCGATGTTTTAAATATTTTCAACCCATCTCTTTAAATTGAAAACAATTGCCTCCTCAAAATAGCCATCAACCGCAGGCTCCACTTCTCCATTGCTGACAACAAATCTTTATCACCGAGCTGTTTCTTAAGTTTGGAAATTAGTCCCAGGGAGCTGAATCTGTTGAATAGGGTGCATAAGGAAGAAATTACAACTTAAGCTCATTAATTTTTGCCATAGCGGTAATGGATGTGTTAATTGAGTATTTTCGTGATGAAACAACACTTTTTCCCCAAATGCAGCCATTTTTTTCCATGTGTCCTCATGTAGGACCATTTCTAATATATGTTTGCTTAATACTGGCCGTTGATTGTTTCACCTTCTTAATAATGAATGAAAATTATTCGACGCGCATCCCAAATATCTGACGCCATACCATTGCCATTTAAGTCCACTGTTTTGACTTCTCCTACGTGTCCGGTATTAACGGATGGATCCATGGTTATGAATCGAAACAAAAATTCTAATTTATTGATGTGGATCATTGTCAAACGCACGATAGAAGCATTTGATTAATGCTGCTGTTTTTTGTTTCATTGTTAGCAATCGCGGCACCCATCTTGCGTTTAGATTTCTCATGTACAAATTTCAGTCAATATGCGATGTACAATACTTTTTATATTACCTACCTTGTCTACTAGTTCGTCCACTTTCAGTCGACGATAGTAAAATACTAATTTTGCAGATTTTCGTCACAATATCTGGCTTGGTCACTTCATTTGGTCGACCTCCAACTCGTACGCTGTTGTCTTAGAAGCTTTACTACCAAATATTTTATTGGTGTAAACGATGGAGCAGATTCCTACAGAGTAAAATATAGCACGACTTTGTTGTTGGTTGGACTGATGTATTTAAAATGGAAGTTGGATCACAATACAATGACCAATTTATTACGTATTTACAAATTTATCGAGAGCGTTTATTAATGATATTTTCTTAAAATGTCAGCATATTGCATTTGTTTATTGGTTCCTTCATTTCTGAAATTAATTAGTGAATCTCTGTTTATGTTGATATATATCGCTTCGGTGATTCTAAGTTTAAATTTGTAATTTTCTTTTATGAGGATCTTAATATCATAGAAGTAGAATTCATGATATGTTGATTTTGGATGTCCAGAAAATTTCATTCATAAAATTAACAACTGGTATGCAGTCTTTTATGAATGATTTTATTTTTCTTCGTATGTAATTACAACTATAAAATTAAAGTTGTCCAAATGTTGTAAATATTGGGTTTCTCCTTATTATAGTGAGGGCAAGTGAAAAACATTTGTTTTTTTTATTCGTAAATTCCTTAGGAATTACATGAAAGCATATAATATAAAAATACTGTAAAATGTAAATCTGTAGAGGTTTATATTAAGGGTTTACAAAATTTTGATTTTTAATTCAGTCTGATATTTTTGACTCATGTTAAAGTAAGAACGTTGCACAATGTCATTGATCTGTATTATTTAACAGGTGTTTATGGAATGATGATGACTAAAAAGTCGAAAGCTCTCGTCTAGTAAAAAAAACTAATTTAACAATAAATATTGGAGCACTTATGGTTTTCAATCAAAAATCCGCCTATTCGGTCCGCCCTCGTAACTCGTACATGTAACATAAAACAAATGTGCAAAAACATATCATAATCAGATTTATTTACGCCGTGAAATGAATCTCCCCTTTCTTGTTTCCTAAGCGTGTATGACAGAGACAATATATATGATTATAGGTGCGTTAAACTAGTCTGGAAAGATATAGCAATTTTTATCAGTCCATTGTATGACTTCGACTTACGGAGAATATTTTCATGCCTAGTTTTGGACATTTCATATGTACGACGACATATATGTGGAAATTGCGAGTACAAAGAACTTCACCATGAAGTTTAGTGGTTTGGCCGTTTCCACACTTGTTAACCGCAAAGAGACTCCACTGAAACGTGTTCTAAGGGCTGAATTATCCGGAATCGTTTTTATACGTCTCGTGGGAATCGTAGCTCTTTGTCTTCAGGTCTTTGGCGCATCTCGGAAGTTTTTAATCCGTGGCACGTATGACACAAAAGGCTGGCTGGCGTTGCCCTTTTCCTTTCGGCGGAATTTATAAGGTTCAAGCTACAAATATATTGACAAGTCTTATTCATTCAGACGGCCAATGCATCAAATGAATATGCCTTTATATTTGACAATAGTTGCTTTAGGGCAATTGAAATAATTTAATTATTTATGAAATAATAATAGAAGTAACTCGGAGAATTAAGTTTACATATTCTATATCGTATTAACAAATTAATAAGTTTATGTGTGACCAATATAATCAGATGAAATTTTATTTAATGAAAGGTTTGGTTATTACCTTAGTTAAAATTAAATTCACAATATTTTTTTTTGTAAATAATAAAACACACAACGTTTTTTTCTATAACCATCACTAATTCGAATCGATTAAATATAACTACTCAGAGTTAACAGTCCCAATAAATTATAATTGTCTGTAGCGGATAAATCATTTGTTTGAGTGTTACAAAGCAAATAATATATTGAAAAATCAGTAATGGATCGTTCTCGCATTTCTCTCCGTACAACGTCCGTCTGCTGTTCTCGAATCCAATTCAGTACAACTGGAATAATAATACCTGTTCAATTGATAAAATGCGACATATATTCATTCACGCCCATTACTATAGTTTGATAGATAATTTTTGTGAGCTCTTCAGGTGTTGTAAAATCAATAACCTGAAAATAAAGAAAATTTTTATAATTTAAAGGTTAAACTTAAAAATAAATAACAAATGAAAGAATCGTTGAAAAAACCTACACATAAATGAGATAATATGAAAATTATTTCTACTTTACAAATTTAAGCGTGTTGAGAATAATTGAATCCATCTTACATCATTTCAGTAACCAAAACTAGGGGAGATGATGTTAATATTTTCAGTTGGAGGAATTTATGTTGTGTATACGACATTTCCAACACTACACAAGAAAAATGAGAACATATTTATAAAGCTGAATTTTTAAAAAATCTTATATATGTTATGAAATTTAATCTGTACTTTTACAACATTTTATTATTTTTACATTAATCTTGTTTGATTGTACTATTGTTATAGGTGATATTAAGAAGTATAAATAAGTGTCGTCGCCTTAAAATTTTATATGTTTTATGTTCTGGGAGCTTTAGATACACATTCTACCATATTCATCCATTTAGAATTAAAATTATCATTTAGTATAATAATACAAATAATTCTACATTACGAATATTACTTTACAAAGTAATTGTGTGCAGTGGACAAACATATTTTTTATTTTGATGCATATGTAAAGACTGAATTGTTATTTTGTATTCTGTTTTTATAGTTTTTAGTGGTTTGCTACTCAGGTATTTTATTTTACTTTTCTCTGTCGGGTACACTCAGAAACTGCCAGGCCCTTGCCAGGAATCGAACGCGGGACCTCTGTGATGCTAGCCAACTTTGTTTTGTGGAAGGAAGTAAATAATTTTTAGAATTTTGATTTATCTTTCTTACTTCCTAAAAAGAGAACTCTAGGTTTTAAATTATTCATTGTAATATTTAATCTATTTATAAGTTTAGAGATTTATTGTATAATACAACTGATTACCCACAATGCTCTTTAGATTATTTCATGCCCGTGGGTGTTAAAATCGTGACCGTTTAACGTGCAAATGCGCTGTCAAAATACCTTTAATTATCTGAATTGATACCATCCAACTCTCCAGAACTAAATTAGAATCTGAGACGGATAAAATTTCATTTGCATTAAAAATACGCACAAAGCTTAGAACGTTTCATATGGATACCCCCTTTAAAGAAATGCCGAGACTTCTTGATCCCCTTTATAGCGTCAAGTCAAATAAAAAGTTTTCTTCTCTCGAAATAAACTTGATATCCATTAATTACTGCCACTTACAAATTTCTTGTCCTCAAGTGGGAGCTTTTATTACACGACGAATTACTGGAGAAAACGAGAATAATTACTTTTATAGAATGAACAAAGAATTGTTAGTTATTTAACATTTACATGTCTATAAATTATACATGAATCACATTTTTCAACTGGGTAAACATTGGGAACGATTGCAGTTTCTCTTTGCGCTTGGATTGGCATAATATGGACTGTGAAATAACACGACAGCAGATTCAAAGGAAGTGTTCGGAATGGCCTCTCTTTTATTCTTTTCTTGTCTTAAATTGTCTGACTTACTTCTATTTTATTCTGCTCTCGTCTTAGTTTTTGCCACCCACTCATCATATGGATACGACGTGAACTCTTCACGCAGGATCCACTTATTTGCATGACCTACTAAAGAAGTCAATTCGAATTCTCGCCGCCTACGATGCAAATTTACATTTTACTTGAACAGTGTGTTTCATTTCTACATTCCATCATAGGACACAAACTGCAGCAATTTTAATGTAATGCAAGATGTTGGTTTGGTTTAAAATTATTGGAGGGGGATAGTGGGAGGGGAAAGGTTAAGCTTCCTCTATAAAAATCTCTACAACGTTATTTCTATTTAAAAAAAATAGCAGACGATATTCTGAAAAGCCGAGTTAAGTCGGAAGATCACGTTTAATTGGCTGCTTCCTAAACAAGTCGAGACTGATAAGGTAATGCAGCGGCCCTACAGAAAACGACACTACAGCCATCGGAAGGGCGTGAGACGACTACCAAGAGCCCGAGGTACATGCTGCAGGTTTCCTGCGCGTTGCTCTGCATCACTTTTAAGCGAACTCTTTGATATCTTCCACTCCCTTCCACATTCCCCTTTCAAATCCCTTACCGTGCTATTAAAGGGGAGATGGATTATTCTCACGTTGCCTACAACCCTAAAAAGATCTCCCTTACTATGTCATTAAAGCGGAGAGACATCAATTTGGATGACCGTTGCCATCAATAACTATAACGCATCGTCAGTTTGGTTCGATTAAAATTTTTTTATTTAAGTGCAGTACTAAACCTAGAAGGAATTTCCTATTGATTTGTTAGTTTATGTCAATTCCTTACCGCGGAGACGTAATGTTTCCCACTAATTATTTTCTCATCAAGTAAACCCAAAACCTAAGAAGATAAATCGATATATACGTATAATTTTAATTATGTTATTGAAGTCAGTCTCACTAATTAATATTTGGCTCGGATAATTGTGAATAACATTTTTTCTACAAAGATTGTTGTACATGAATTTCTTTTTTTAAATTGGCAATTTTGTAATGGACTATGTAAATTTTTAGCATCATCTTTGCAAGTAAGTATTATCATGCGACTATTCTGTACTCACATCGATAACATATTTATAATAGATAAAAAAAACTTGTAATAAACATTCCGTTCTTAGTAAACATGTACTACAGTTTTGGTAGGAATACTGTAACAATATAATTTGTTAAATCGAAATGTTTTGGGTGGTTTATGTGTGAAATGTTGCACATTAAATGCAATTAATCTACTTATGTTCTAACCGATGCAAATGCCCTCAGCATGATGTATTCTCAATTAATCTCTTTGGTCATTTTTATGTATGTCTTTGTTTCAGTATGACTGCAACTCTCACGTTTCTGGAAGATACGTAATGTATTAGAAATTGATTATAAAAATTACAAGTAATTTTCGTTTGTTATTAAGTAATTGATAACTACTTCTTGGCCATTATTTATTAAATTTTATAATGTTAGTTAAATAATCCTTAGTTAGGTCATTGTTATTGTAACATGATTTCAATTTTGTATATATTATATTCATAGATATATATGTTTTTAAGAAAATTGCTTCTAAACCTAGAATCAGTTCCTTTTTTATTTTGAAAAAAGAACTACCCGACGAAATTTGCATTACTGAAAACTAATTCATAAAAGTTAAGGTTGAAACTGGCTTTTTTGATGTAGGTTAGTTACGTATATGTTATTTTATTCAATTATTATTTATTACCACGAATATACAATGAGAATACCAGTAACAACGAAGACACTTTTAATTAAAAAAAATTGTGAAAATTTTCAAGCAGACCCTGTTAATGTGGAATTTCTGGAATCATCTTACATTAACAAATTTATATGAACGTAATAAGAGTCACATATCCCATAAAAATTTTTCAGAAAACACATACTAATGGAATCTACTTTAACATAGTACTCTTCCTGCTTAACTTAAAGACTAATGCATCAATCTGACTGAAAAAAGTATTTAAAAATTCCTCTATGTAATATATTGAAAATATTAATGTTTTTTCAGTTTTTAATGCATGTTACTTTTTACAATATGGAATCGTAATGAAGATTTAATTAAGAAATTCGTTTATGAATTGTTAACTAGTTCTTAATTTATATTGTCTGCTGATTCTGAGCTGCTTTATTTTTTTTATATTATACGAAAGTTGATCCATATACCCGAATGCTTACGATACATATTGTTCGTAAAATTAAATGTAATATAATTTATGTGATTAGAAAATCAAGGGAATTTTATTGCACGTGTGACTGGAGTCATAATAGCGTAGCAAGTACTCAGTTCCGACTAGGAGAAGGGACTGCCATCTTGATGGAAAAATATCCACGCCAATGTTTCAGACCACGAGAAGGTAAATGGAAATGGAGATAAGACTCGAGGAGGTGATCGGACCAAACCCTTGATAAATTCTTTCCGACTTGAACACTATTTTCTTCCCAGCCAGTGATTACTCGTCTCTCTGCACAGGAGAAATGGTCTAAAATAAGTATTAATTCAACGCCTCCGACATCAAAAATGGTTTATCTCCAAATGATGGCTAACATATTTCTTAAAATATATACAAATAAAATAGAACAGACTAAATTTATTTTCCATAAATACCTATGAACAGCAAAGCGTGGATAGCGTCATAATTGTTTTGTATCTACATCTATTTAATTTATAATCGAATTTACTTAAGAATCATGTTAAAAAAAAATAAAACCTTAATATGTTTCTACCCGTATAAAATTATTGGAAAATTAATTTTAACAATATAAAATAAATATACAAGAACAATAAACATCTATGAATAACATATATAAATAAAGAATTAACGACCGGTATAATCGACATTTACAAAAAATTGAATAATTATTAACATAACTAGACGTTTCGCCTATTCACTGTAGTCCTTGTCAATATTTGTAAAAGGGTAAAACAATATAATTATTTGAAATAGACAGTGGAAGGTAACTATCCATATCATTATAAATATAATTAATTCTGAGTTTACTAAATCTATACCAATAAATAAAATTGAAGTGTCTGTCTGTTTGTCTCGAATAGGCTCCGAATTTTCCAATTAAAGGAAAATTGGAAGGTTTAATAAAAGGAAATTTAACTTTAAAATTCGTGCATATTTAATTTCGATAATGATATTACAATATAATATAAATATTAATTATGCGGGAAAGTTTCTTGGCATACGTGCGTTAGAATCTCCAAAAACGAATGCGGGTTGCCTATTATCTTGATATGTTTATGCTCGGAAACGGCTTAACGAATTTCAATGAAAATTTCAGGGATTCAAACAAGGAATTTAAATTTAAATTTTCGTTTATGTTTCATTCCGATATATTTCAATTCAGGAGATATAAATGTAAATATTTATAAATCCATTGAATTGCCGTGCGAAAGGCGGCGTGAAAACCAACTGCGTGTTAAAAGTCCTATTAGGCATTACTATACCATTTATCCCATTTACTGTTAAGCGTGAAGCGATCATAAATAAATGATACTGCACTTTCGTTTTAGAGGCAAAATTAAAAAGAGCTATTTCCGTGCGAACGAAGTCACGGGCATAGCTAGTTTTGAAATAAAATCTACAGGATAATAGTTGGAAGACAAAATTTGGAATACATATTTAAAATTATTTGAATGATAATGAAAATCGGATAAAACTAAAACCTTGTCAACAAGATTAAAAACCATAGCTTTCTACTGATTTATTGGCTGATTAGATGAAAAGTTTAGTACTCTGCCAGAATAAGTAGATTTTTAGTACCTATTGAAACGTAATTTATTATTAAAGCAGCTTACAGAAGCGTCAAGAGAAGTATGAGAATTATATACAAGAAAAGATAAATTTCTGAAATGTTGTATATTAAATATAAAACATGATACATAGTAATTAAACAAATCAAATGATGTTTTATCTTTAATAATTTTATATTCTGTCTATTCTCTGATTGTATGATCTTTGTTTTTATATCTTCAGTTGGTTTCAAATACTGAGAAGGACCACAATGGATGATCGAAACATAGAGTTAATGTTGAAAATTCTTAATAAATTCTTGAGAAAATCATTATAATTTTTATTTACAGTGTAAAATATATCAATAATGACAGACTACTAATAGTCCTTTCTAACCACTTGCACGATTTTTCTAATATTACTAGTCATTAATAAATACAATTATTTACCAAAAGCTCATATTCAAAGTGTGAGTAATTTTTGAACCTCACATTTGAATGCTACTGAAGTATTTCCTAATTCTTTGATGTTATAAGAAAGTTTCTTAACAAATTTGATGTTCCGGTATACTCCGCCCAATTTTGTGCAGCTGACACTGAGTTATAATTGTTACGTAAATTATTTTTATTTCTTATATTAAATGAATTAATATCCGAGTTGGTGTTAAATTTATCATATTTATTTATTAAAATACCATCAACGTGTAAATTGACTGAGAGAGTAATTGTGTCTAATTTCTTGAATATATCTCGGTATGCAACTCTAGAATTATCCTAATGTAAAGTTATTAGAAATTATGATTCCATGAGACATTGAGGAATGGAAATAGACCTTATATATTAGTTTTTCTAAGCTGGTATGAATAGCCGAGCTGAACGTATTCATTGTTCAAGTTCAGTTTATTATCCAGTATTATCCTTTTACAGCATTAAAAATACCTTTCTACTTTATGACATCAGTAGTGAAATTCACAATAATACATAATGATAACAATATAAATAAAAATATGTTGATTTCTAGACATTAATGAGAATATTTAGAGTAGAAAAAGACGGTGAAAATAAAAGTGAAAAAGGTTAATTAATATGAAGAAGCATAGGTGGAATTATTCCGCAAAGGACACAAGTCGTATATTTTGTAGTTATAAAACTATATTTTTAATAATTTTGAAAACCCTAGGAAGACGTTATTTGAAGAATTAGTAATTAAATTATTCAAATTAATTGGTTTTTGTAGCGATCTTGAGTTTATGTAAGTGTATCAGAGTAAATCGATTCTCATTTCCTTGCGATACAACTACGCTGACTTTGGGTTATTGGACCTGGTGGCCATATTTCGCAGGATGAATGGAATGGGGTCTCCGGGCGACTCTCAATTGTGTTTGGTAGCCTCGTTCGCTTCCGCCAGGAACGGTTCCTACACCTGAAAACTTTTGCTATCTCTGCGCCGTGTCCCGCAGAATGAGATTTTATTACTTGAGACGAGGTCGGCCCAAGGAGCGCCTACATTCTTCCATAAAATAACTGGCGAAACATTCACACCGATTGAAGCGGAAAGATAAAAATGGACTTTTTATATTCACCGTTTCCCTTTCAGTCTACACCGTAGAATGGGGTATAGGTAATTTTGCTTGATTTCCCCTCTTATCGGAATATGAAGGAGACAAAAAAAGTGTTAGCGAAATGCACGACGCCAATTGAATAAGCCATTAATCAATTACTTAGATTTTACGATGATATTATTCAACATTTTGTATTTATGCTTTTAAATAATATTTATTATAATTTTTAAACCAAACTTAATTTTTTACACCAAAGTTAAATGATGGTAAATTCAAAGGATCAATACTATTCACACCATGTTCGTCTAAAACCTCGAAATCCAGTTTCACGTGAGTTTCAATGCTGTAGTTATCATTCAATTAACTGATGTTAGTAAATTTAATAATTATTCTGACTTTTTACTTTTAACATTTATTATCTAAAAACATTCAGTCAGGTAATTAAACTAATTTTATTGTGATAAAATAAAATCACGGCCCATATGAACGTTATACTTGTGACGTGGTTTTTATTTTTCGAATTTATAAAAATATTAAATAATTTAAAGTATATATTTAAATGGGTGGGCGCCAAAAAATCTCTAATTTGACTTTTAAAACAGTTATATTATTAACAAATATAAAAGATTCAATTAATTACAAAGATTTATAAATTAATTAGTTTTAATAAATGATATTTGCCCAGCTGAACCCTAACCAAAGAATTAACGTGGAAAGAGACTTTAGTAGATTTAATCTGCTTTACTCAGGGCTGTATGACGTATTTATACGCATATCAGAGCGAAAGATTATTTCCGTTGGTTTATTACTTTGAATTCACCTTTCCCTAGTTTTATGGTTGACCGGCCATCCTAAATTCAACGCAAAGGCAGCATTCGGATCGGCATGTGAAGCAGGCAGGTCTCTGATGTGGTTCAAGAAACATGTTTCCACTTTCACTTCCTAGTAACCCTTCTAGCCAGATTTCTCTGACTACTTGAAGCCAATCAGTCCGACTTTCCCTTTCGCTAGCTCCTCCGACCCTCTCCTCAGACTAATATTCTCCGACTCCTTGAAAATTTAAATTTTAGGAGGAGCCATCCGGTACCCCGGGCCAACAGCACTGTTAACCTTGGCTGATATGGGTTTTCACCAAGTCGCCAAAGTTGGTTTGAACAAAGCGCCCGTCTGACAGACACCGAGATTTATAACTTTCTTTTGCTTTCCGGGTTTAACCCAAGTGCGGAGCCTTGTGAACATCCCAGGATCTGCTCTCTATGGAAACTTCGTACTGAATGCTTAATATTGTAAATTAAGTTAGATAAATAAAATGAAATTTACAACTAAAATTTATACGCATTACAATACGAAGCTGAACGTAAAACATGCAGGCTTGAATGGTTAGGATACGTAATAAAAATGGAAAATATTAATCCAGGTAAGAAATTAACCTTCTTACAACCAGTAGGAGTAGGAGAAAAGGAAGACCGAAGTTAATGTGGCTGGGTTGGACTTTTAATCATCTACAAACACTGAACATAAAAGCATAATATGAATAAATGGAAGTGTGTTGTTAAGAAGACTAAGGCTCACTAAGGTCTGTATCGCCGGATAACAAGAAGAATAATTATTATAAATTATTTATTATTTTACTGTCGTCTTCGTCGTGTTGAAAACTTCATGAATTTCTTAACACTACAAACTGACTTCCCACTGTATTAAAAACAACAGATTTTATTTGAATATAAGTAAAAAATCAGTTAAGAATTCGTAGTTTTAATCACCTGTCGTTAGCAGTACGAAAAGTATTGGAAGTCAGATTGGAGAAGGAATACTGCTTTTGTCATATTAAGTGAAAAATTTGGTTATTGTTGTAAAGATTTCGTAAAGAAGAAAGTAAAACGTGGACAAAGCTGTCATTGAAGGTTAAGTAGCTGCAACATGACGCTGAGGCCGTATAGATGCGTATTTCCGGAGTACAACTGACGGACCTGCTGATGATATAGCTAATATACAGCCCCTTAATGAATCAAACTTTTATTTAATTTTCTTGTTCCTTTTATTATACGAATAACCGTAGATTAGGTATGTTATTATATTGTTTTATTTTCTTACATAATTACAATTCAAATTAAAAATTATTTCTTGTGAATTAGTAATATGAAACCTTCACATAAACCAATATTATTAGGATTAGGCTGAACATGGACGAGTGATTGTAAATGTTAATGAAATAAATCCGGAAAGGAGAGCGATGAATTTGTTCGTTTGATACGCCTCAGAAATCTTAGTTACCATCGAGGATTCCGTCGTAAACCCAAGGCAGTTTCCTTTCGGATTATACACCCTGTGAGCCATCAATTCATTGACAGTGCAGTCTTGAGCAAATAATGCATGTTCTTTGTCGTAAGGTACCCGTGAAGGTAGCAGGCGGGGAACGACGTTCCTTTCTACCTGCTTCTAGGCTGCGGTACAGTTTTAATGCTGTTGTCCATGCAAAGAGAGCTGCTTAAATTATGGAGTGGTTCAACCCCCAAGGATAACAAGATACTTGCCTCGCAGCCCCACTCTCAAATATTGCCTTCTATGCTGTTGCTTGCTCCCTTGAGCTCAAAAGTCTGACAACTTTGCAAGAAACAAGGAACGAGTCTATGTTCCTTAATAAACTGAAGATAATCTCATGAATATGGATCAAGTCTGTCTGAGCTCTGCTCCCTAAAACAGTCTGCCCAATTTTGTCCATCATGTATCCAACGAGCCATTTAGTCCTAGAGAATTATATGCTATCTTTCTCCTTACCTTCGTTTTATCGGCGGACAGACGATTTGATAGAAAGTAGTGTACAACTTATAAAACATCTTAAGTTTATTTATTCATTTTTCTATACTCCCTATTCACTTAAGGCTAAATGGTTTAACCAGAGTTTATACATATTATTCAAAGTATTTGTTTTAATTAATATTTTGAATGGATTTAATTATCACTTTCACTCAGGTTTCTGGTAGGTGGAGAAGTAGAATGGTCTTTTGATTTCAACTGGTAATATATGTTGGTTCTGTTGTGGTATTCAATCCTAAGACTGGTCTGATGCAACCCTCCAAGCTAACTTATCCTGCGCAAGCCTTTTACTTTATACATAGCTACCACAACCCATATCCTCCCTAATCTACTTAGCGTATTCCATCCTTCACCTTACTATTCTGGTCTTACCCCACACACTTCCCTATAATGCTAATTTTACAATACCCTCTTGCCTTAAAACGTGACCAAATATTCTATCAACATCCTTCATACTGTTCGCTCTTCCCCTATTCTGATTAGAACTTCCCCTGGTTAGTTACTCTATCCTCCCATCTGATTTTCAGAATTCTCCTATAGCGCCACATTTCGAAAGCTTTTTATTCTTTTCCTGTCTGAAACTCCTATCGTCCATGTCTGCAAATATGTATAAAATAGGAATGCACAATGTCGGATTTCTGGTGTTCTAGAGTTGTCACCTACGGGTGAATTTCCCAGATTATTTGTGGATCGCGAATCTTACATAAATTAATGCAGTTCAGATATTAATTTAAAAATAATTGAAAATCGCCTGAACGTACAATTTAAGCTATATCATATATAATGTATTTAGTTAAGTGCACGTCATCTAGACCAGTCTAAATATAATCTAATGTTCTCTTGGAAACTGAAGGATAAGTAAGGTCACACTCATGCTTTCCAAGAAAGTGTCAGACTAATGAAACAGACTTAATAAAATGTACAAAAGGTACGTTTAAACATTTAATCAAAATACAGGGTTTTTCTTGAAAAATAATGAGCCTGTAACATTAATGTTAATTTTGAAAAAAAGGAAAATAAAACGTTTTTACATAAAAACTTAAAGGTGCTCAATATGCTGACCTTGAAATTTATAGATTTTGTCTATACGGCATTCAGATTCATCTCTCTGTAGCGATAATGTTTTGGGTTACTCCTTACAAGGCTGTTGTTATTATGCGGCTCCTCACAGTTGTCGCTGAAAGTGGAGGCACAATATGAGTCTTATTCAAGTCTTCACAAGAAAAATCGCAAGCAGTGAGGTCTGGGGCACTTATGGGTCAGTGACGTAAAGTTGAATAATTTTGTCCAGTACGGTCGATCCACTGTCGAGAAAGCTTTCACATTTTAACAGTACAATATTTAGTCGTGTTGGACTCAAGTTCAATAAATATGAATTTTTGAAATTGGATTATTTATTTTGAAAAAAGCCTGTATATTGATATATATTATATAGTTTTATATATATACATTTTTCACTTTAACTCAGCTATTATAACATTAATGACTTGTATAGTTTGTGAGAACTTTTCTCTCTTCGCAGTGCCACAAAGGCATGAATGAATAAAGATGTCCAAATGTTATTTTTATATTAAGAGTAAAGTGCTGCCACGATAACAAATGTTTGCAGTAAATTTTAATTAAAATTAATGAAATATGCTATCAAATTTTAAAGCTCACATAACGTGTAAATGTGCGCCGTTTGCGAGAGCTATTTTGCACACATTAAGTACAACAATTTATAATGCAAATCGACCTGCTTCCCTGGAGCTTTACTTACGGCCATTCTCAAAGATAAGGGAAATTAAGGGTCCAATTGTGTTAAAAGATGGCTGGGATGGCAATTTGTTTTTACTTTAAATTAAGTATTATATATATATATAAAGAGAGAGAGAGAGAGAGAGATAGCATATATCTGATGAAGGGTTGATATACATGGAGAACGAATGACATTTTGACATAAATCGTTTTTGATTTAATAAATGATTCTCTGGTTATCAAGTGTTTATTAAAACAAAGTTTCTGCCAAAATAGTTTCAGCAAAGGTCAGCAAGGTAGTAGACTCAAAAGATGGCTAGTTGTGGCCCTTCTCAAATTTTGAATTTTTGGAGAGAAAATGTAGAGACGCCAACCCCATTGGAGTGCCTGGAGAAGATAGAAAAAGCGGGGTGATCAATGAGGTTTTTAGGAGAGGTGTGTTTAAGGTGGAAAGGACCTCGAAAAGATCATTAAAAATACAGTCATAGGTGAGAGGTCAGAGAGGAGGTGGCGAAACGGATAGTCGGACTGTCAGGGATTCAAGGAGTCAGAAAGGAGAGGCGATCTGGCTAATCCAAGTATCACGAAGGTGGAGACACGTTTCCTGAACCACATCAGCGGCCTGCCGCTTCACATTCCACCCGGAAGCTGCCTATGTGTTGAATCCAGGATTGCCGGTCAACCAGGAAACTAGTAAAGAATGAATGCAAAATAAGAAACAAATGTCAATAATCTCTCGCTCTCCTAAATTTGAGGGAAAATAAAGTAAATTAGGGTACATAATATTATATCATTATGATAAGTGGTTAAAGAAACCAATATAAGATATCAAATAAGTCCAACAGTAAATGTAATCAATCATAAACAATTTTTTTAGTAATAATTATAAAAATTATATAATTTTTTATTTAATGTAAAAAAATATCAAAAATAAAGGGTTATTTTGGGTTAACAGGCTACATGAGGGTGATCCTGAAACAGGCAACTCCCCTTTAATAGTATAGGAAGGGAATTGAAAATGCGAGGGCAAATTGAATAAAACTTCAATTTTGTCAGTTAGTTGGTTGTTTTAATTTACTTTCTTATAAACAGAAATAAATTTCTGTTGCTATAAATTATTAAACCGGTAAAAATAAATTTCCTGAATCGCAATTCTCATTAAAATTCATTATGCTTTGGATGGATTTTTAATGTCCGGCATTTTAATTTTCATTCCCTGTGTTCCGAAAATAGTTTTCCCATAGTGATTGAGTTATCTCAATTTTTAAGTTTCAAAGAGCAGATATACTTTATTAGGGAACTTCGTGATTCTAAATTCAAAACCAGGATGCAGAAAAATTTTTGAACAGTTTTTAGTGAATGAGGCAGATTGCGTTTTCGAACATTATTACTTATAGATGAAGAGTGAAAATATCGGTCAAAATAAAAGGCATAATTTAACGGGATGATTTACAATTTTAAAGTTGCCTCTAATATATGTATTTATCAACTTACTATTAATAGCCGCTGCAGTGGTTAGTCACAATGGAAGCAATCAAGGGGACAATTACAGATCCAGGTAATGCAATATCTGAGGCCACAATGGAATATGTACCATTGTGGGTCTTCTCATGAAATTAGTTCAGCATTGTATAATTATATTATACGTAGTATAATTTTCTATGAAAACAGCAAATCCTTATTTAGCAAACAAAAATGAAACAAATTTCCGGGATAAAAATAAATTTAATCATTAATCAAATTCCACACACAAAAAAATATAATTAGACACTGAATCAGTTCAATCAAAATTATTGCAGTTTATGCAGATGAATCATCATCGATAATTCGCTACCGGAGTCTTAACGTCTTTCAATAGGGTCCATGTTTCATTATCTACTTAAACTTGGTATGATTTGAGAGGAAAAGAATTCAGAAGCAAGGCAAGTGAATAGGAGAAAATTCAAAATTAATTTATAAAGACATACAAAACTTGAATACGTAATGTTTTGTCATATTTATCTGATAACTTTGAAGAAATTGAATAAAAAATTTAATTATTCATAAGTAAATGTTGATAAAATAATAATTAGAAGATATTTAAAAAAACACGATGTATCATTGAAAATTTTGACTCTATTGTGAGTGCAAGTTTACGTTACATGAAAAAAATACTTTTAAAAGTTATATTTTCATTCAAGAGGCTCCAAAGAAACGAAAGGTACGTATTGTTAATTATATTAATATGCTCCAAATTTTATATTTTTTAAATATTTAATGTTCCTGCCTAATTTAAATGTTGTATTCATTTCTTTCAATGAAGTCCGATAAACGAGTAGTTAAATAATATACATTCATTGATTTGAATCTGATTTTCTTTCCTCTACTTACTTTTATTTTTCTTCGCTAATTTTCCTACCAAATCAATGATACAGAATTAGTTTTACTTAGTTTAAGTAAAACTAAAAAATGGACTTAAATTGAAGAATATAAGGCTTTGCATTATTTACAGTACTTTTGATTGAACTTTTGTTTGCTAAATAAGGGTTCGTGAATTTCTGTCATAAATTATTAGAATGTCTGTAAACTTTTAGTTGAAATGCTGTGGTAACATGGCCCTTTGTACCAGTGGAACGTTAGGCGGGTTGCCTGTAGTTGAGGAGATTCTCTATAACATGAAATGACTTCAATGTGAAAACGTGAGTTTAATTCATGTAGCTTGTTGTTTCCAATGAGCTCTCTGAGTTACAAAGACCTCCTTGCTCATTGTTTGGTATTTGTCCTCTCTCCTCAGAGCTCTTATTTTACTCGGCAGTGAATAACCCGCTGCACAGGTAATCAATTTCAGAGGGAACCCGGTAGAATACGATATGCCGGAACGTTGTCCTCTTGCTGGAACAATAGCTCGACGGGGAGGCCATATTGCTGTTGTGTGACATCAAAATACGTAAGACAGGCTTGGCTCGCAGTTATTCAACACACGATATGAAGCCTATTGTGGCCGTCGAAGTACTGCGTCTGACAATGATGTGGACTTGAATTCGTTTGTGGGTAAACTGCCCTTGCCAAGACCAATGTGGGAAATAACGCCTTGTCATTATTCTCTTTATGAGGAAACAATATTCTGCACGAAAATGTTTGTCAAGCTTAAATGTCTAAAATAATTTGTTGCTCAGTACTCTAAAAAGTTCAGTTCATGTCGAAAAACTTATTAATTGGTCTTTTATGTTTTGTATTTTTTTTGTGTATTTAAGTACTTCAAAATTATATGTCATAATATTTATTTATTTAATTTGATCTTGTGGTATTAGGGCAGCCAGAAAAAGGCTTTGAACACACAATAAAATATTTTCGCCTCGCATTTGAGATTTCTTTAGGTATAAAAATTAAGCTGTTGGTGGACCTCACATCATTACTTCTTCGCCCTAAATAATATAAAACTGACAAATTTGATGTTGTAGATAATTTAAAATTAAGAAAGAACTAATTTGAGAAGAAAGACAAGAATGGAAACATGCCACCCGGCCATGGTATTGAACCCAGGACCTCGTGATATCCAGTCACGTGTTCTGCCAACTGAGCTATCCAAGTCGATCTCCAAGGACCGTATCCCGTTTGTATGAAGACATTTAATGTTCTTAACAATGATAGTAATGTTTCGCCAGGCCTGTTTGAGGGAAAGTACCTCCTTAAACGACAATACTCCTCTTCCCCTTTTCCTTCCCCTACTGTGAATTTAAACACGCCATGTAGAATATAAAACTGTACGTGTCTGTATCAAAATCAACACTAATTTGGGAAAATAATTTTGTGAATATCGTGTGCTGTAAGAGTTTAATTTAGATTGACCCACTGTTTGTAATTAAATTAATGCGAATTAGAAGAGAACTTAAAAATACTATTTTTAATCTAATGTAAACTTAACGAAATTTCTATAAATGCTGCGTCTTGAGTAATTTAATATATTGGACGGGTATAAAGGTATGGGGTAACTGGAATTCAATATAGAGAGTTCTGCAGTATGTATTTGAAAAGAAATAAAAAATTCGGAGACAAGGCTGATTACAAAGTCAAGTTGTGAGGGGTAGATATTATTAACGGTAGGGCTAGAAAGAAAGTCAGAAATTTCCGAGGACCCATTGACGACTTTCTGTCAAGAAGTACTTCCTCTCAAGAAGTTGAAAGGAGGCCTCTAAAAGTTTTTTTCCCCTCGACAAAAAACCGTGGAAGTCAATTCCTAGCAGCGAATCTCCGAGTCACTTTATATCATCACATGGTATCGTAAGAGATACTTCTGTAGACATTTCGCCGACTTTCTTCTTCGCAGATGATGTTTAATTAACATTTCTCATCACAACTCGTCATTTTCATAAGAAATGTGCTCATAAACGGAATAAATTATTGTGGGGTAAAATTTAATGTTAAAATGATCAACATTTCTGTTTCTGTGTTTCAAAAAAGTGTTCATTATCTTTAATAAGTTAGCGGGAGTTTTGATCACAAAAGTAGAGCCTTGTGAGAAATAAATGAATGAATTATTGTTTGCTTTTTCAACGCATTTTTAAAGGCTAAGTTTCAGTATAATATTATTGTCTGCGTTAATTATAAGACGTATTAGCAATTTAAATGTTGCATTAAGCAATTGGGATGATTATAAATACGACGCAGTCAATTAGAGGATAGCGGAAATTTCTTGATGTTGGCCCAGGAAGACCCTGAGACGGATAGGCTTGATTGATGAATGGAAGAACGAGTATTTCATAAAATTTAGTTATCACTAATAGGGTTATTTATAATATATACTGATATGTAACCGTGAAAATACCCAATTGTTAAAAAAATTCTGCATTTGAGAAAATTGACACTTCCAAGATAATAGTACACTTAATTTATTTACGATATCTTTTTATGTTTCATTAAATTGTAAATAAAAGAGATGGGGCTGGATTAAATTATTTAAATATTAACAAAATTTAATTAGGGTTTTAAATTATTTATGTACTTATATATTAAAACACAATTTTCTTGTCGTGTCCTGGACTATCTATATTACCAACAAATGTAGGTTTTAAAGATAAGTTAAATATTGAATTAACAACGGTTTAGGTCAGAGTACTCTTTATATGAGATTTGTCAGCGTTAATTACTGTGAGGTAACAAATTCTAGCAGATACCTTGGTTATAACGAACCTCTTTTAATATTTCGCTCGTCGACTCGGATTCCCGTGCATGTACTGAGCGATTCCTTCTTCCGGAAATTTATGGTTTATGCTGTAGCAACCCTTCCTCCTATAGGGTGTTATTCGGTAAGCGGAAAACAGGATATTTCACCCCATTTGAGCGATGAGGTAAAACCAATCTCCGCGAGGTCCTTCACGTCTCAACAGAGTTTTGTCTGCTATATTATAATTTATATATTCAGCTTTTATGTTTATTTTCTTCTAATTTATTTTCTCTTCTTGAATTAATCTTCCTTCCAACTTCCGAGCAACATTACTCCTTCTACCCTCTCTTCTTCCTCTTCCTTTCAACTTCAAACACATGTCATTTTATCTACACCAATCGTCATTAATTTTTTGCCCAGCGTGGGATACGAACGTAGGAATGAAGGGGTAAAGTGCCATGAGTCATTGTACCCTGGTGGACAAACATATTTAATCCCCTGCACCTAGCTAGCAAGAACATTTCCTCGCGACAATCTCGTGCATTTCTATTCCTCGATTTTACGTATCTTCTCTGCCTTTCTCCTAATATTATTATTTACTTTTCTGAATTTAATTAGTTCTAATTACAAATTAAATTGGGGAGGGTTCTACTGCGCTTTAAAATATGTTTTCCTTTCTGTGGAATAGAATTTTTATTACTGCTTGAGGAATTAGTCATGTAAATGATGTGTATATAAATAATTGTAGCAACTAGATGTATAACAACAACTGTTTTGAATAATAAAGAAACAGTTTCACTTAGGTTAAATTGAAATGAGTTTGTCTTGCAAAATCCTCTCTGGTTTTCTGAGAAAGCTCCGATTAATTATGCGTAGAGGAAAATGGAGATTTAAGTAAAGGAGGTAACCTGTATTTACCAGCAAATAACGAGAATTTTATCGAGTGCACACAGAGCCGAGACCAGAGGCGCCGGAAGCCGATTTATCTTCCCCCCCCCCCTGTTTGGTACACGTGAAGCTGTGTGCGCCATGGCATTCGCTACACGTTTCTCGGTTTCTGCTCATTTATTTCTTCACATTGTTTGACCAAGCAGCTGCACAGTGCAAACGGGCGAATATTTAATGGCTGAACGCGTAACTCGACAACTAATTAAATACTACTTTTCCTTAGTTAATTTCCACTCCAAATTCAACAGGGATGACTGTTAGCTCAACTCCGGAGAACAAACATTTTTTCATTTCCGTTTACAAATACATTCAAGAAAATTTAGTCACGCTTTTGTTCCATTATTCGTTTCGCAGGCTGTGAAGACTAATACGTAAGGTTTGTGCTAGGTCTAGGAAAACAGTGCTGACAATTTATTTAAGACTATTATTGTTTTTCTAGGTTCGTGTAAGTGCTGTAAATAATGTTTACCTGAAATTGATGTTTTTTAAAAGTTATATTGGGAATATTGGCATATTTTCCTCATAAATTTTGAAACGTATTTGACACTGGGGTAACTAAGCCACCGTCAAGCACTCAGTTTTCAAGATAAAAATAACAATGCAAGTTTTGACGTAGTGACAAAATCGTTTTAAATAAACGGCGTGGGCAGGTGCAATACTATTTTAATAATTCTCAGAGTGAACAAAAACATGTTACCATTATAAATAACTACTGTCTAAGTTATTAAGCTATTATTAAATGAATTGACCCTAACTTTTTATATCAGTCGCAGGAAATAAAAAGTGATATTTTTAACCATTTATTTTCCCCAGCAAGGGTTGTAAGAAGACACAGAAATAAAGTAACTAATGGCATGAATGGATATAGATACGAAGGGATGTAGATAATTTTCCTTACAATTAAAATTTCCAAGCCTCTGCAAAGTCAAAAAATATGAACGTATTGGATTATGTGTCGTGTTGATATTCACAGGGGTTTAGATAATATCTCTGTAGCAAACATAGAAAATAATAAATAGTTGCTTTGTCACGATTTCAGGAAGCTATCAGAAAGCACGTAAGTTGTTGCCAGCGGTGATGAGATAATCAAGTTGTTACATTTCATAAATTATGCAGTTCTAAGCATACAGGGCATTTGAAAAATGGAGAGCATAATTTCAAAAATGTATTCCCCATATGAAGATAATAAAAACGTAGATTATAATATCTCACCATAACGATTTTTCTTCCCTTTACAGTATTTCAAAATGTCCACCTCCTCCACGAATACACCAATGATTTTAAATGGCCCCACAAGTTGAAATCGGGTAAACGTGGACGTCAAGAAATTTGGCTACCTTTCCTGTCCATGGATCAACGAACGTTCAATACAAGTTCCGGCAAGGACATTACTGTGAATATCACTGCTTTGAAGAAAAATACTTCCGGACACATATTGTAATGAACTTTTTTATTGGCTACATATGGGGGATACAAACCTGAAATTATGCCACTCTATTTTTGAAACATCGTGTACTTACGTTTAGAATAGTAATATAATAACATTATAAGCTACAGCTTAAGGGCTGTATTTAATAAACTTTTTCTTATACGAATGATGCATTTAGCTAGTTGGTCATACGGACTTCAATGGATTTTCATGGTTGTAATTGCATGGAAAGTGAGTTGAGGGTCACACAACATCGTTCGAAAACGTTTTACTGATAAATTTCAGTCCTCTTAGTATAGAGAAAATTGTGTTCCTGGCCGAGAAAGCAGCAAACAAAAGTCGCCACGTTAACTGTTTGCTATAGGCTGTACTATGCAACAATCAATATTAAATAGTTGTACGTGAAACTCAAAACTTTCACTTGAAAAAAATAATAAAAAATATAACAATATATATTAGGTAACGCCTTGTTTGAATGTGAGAACTCAGAGACAGATGAATATATTTCAAAGAATTCTATATAAACTCTAGGTCCAAAGTGTTATACAGTTTACCAAGTTTTAAGAAAAGAGAAACAGTTTGTTTAGGAATATCATTGGGAAATGCTTATAATCTTGACAACACTATTATAACACTTGATGGAGAATATTACGCATGACACGAATGGGATTAAAGTTAGTCTCCATAAGCCCTCTTATGAGGAAATGGTATTCGTTACAGAATGAAGGATATCGAGAGACAAGCATTAACTGCATTGAGAGCTATATGATACTTCTTTTTGCATAGTAGAAAAGTGTTTCTTCACCGTCCATGTTCAGGAGTAATATTTAAGTGCCATTTTTCTTTTATGAAATGTCGTAGCATATCAACAGTCCTTGCACATTAGATACTACTAATGGTAAGCAGAACTATTGATTTTTATTATTTTTAAATGTCCAGTTAATATAAAAATGACAGCATGTTGACGTTGATTGGCAAAATAAACATAGATGATATAGTGCATATTACAAAAAAATGTAATAACTTCAAGAAAACTAATAAGTAGACAACGTGTTGAGATATTCTAAAATCAGCCCTCTTTTATGAGCTGTAGGAAGGTCAAATTATCAAACGCGTAGACAAAGCTGCAATTGAGACCACGTGACGTCTTTTACAGCGCAAGTAATTTGTAACGTCATGTAATGTCGGCGTTATGAACTACATAACTCACAAAGTGCAGTCTGAGTAAAAGGAAAATTCTGATATCTACCACAGTAACTCACGAGTGGTCCATTCATTTCCTTTGTTTTAAAAATGTTCATAAGATTTTATTACATTTGAAATAACTTTAAAATTCAACAAAATGGCGAAATGCTATAAAAATAACAGAAGTTAATTTAAAAGTCAATAACAATGATCAATAAATTATTATAAATAAAATTTATGTTATAATCTTTGTTAATTGATAAATAAAATGTCACAGGGAATTTAAATATTTGTTGTATTTCATTAAATAAAAAGAAAGGAAGAGGAAAGCGTAATTAACCATAAATAGTATTTTGCAGTCCTAGTTCTAAAATCATATTGATCTAAATGGCGATGAGAAATCTTTGCTCTGAGCTGACGTTTCCCGATTCCCGAAGGCGATCTGTTGCAGTAGTGAGCTGTGTGCCTATGGCTAAATGTGCAGATTATGGAAGGTAAGTGCTGTGTTGTGACAAGAGATTCAATTACTAGTGGTGTTGACGAGCTTGGGCGTGATGGTGGCGTGATAATGCTGCGTGACAACGTTTGCACTGCATATATACCATTCCCGAAACGCCAAATGACGGCTTAAGCCCACGTAATCGGATCAGTATCCAATGAAACATATCTAGTAAGACTACAACAGAGTGATAAAATTAAAACATGCAAGATATATGTGAGAGTAATATCATTAAAAAACAAGTAACAAGATAATTATCTTCATAAAATACCTTTATTAACCTGTTCTTAGGCTCACAAGAATATTTTTTCGTCCGATTTAAAGAAACGACAGGAGCTTTCGTCCCTTCCCGGGACATAGTCATCAGCGCGCTTTAACGTTATAATGCTGGTTTTTTCAGATGATTATATTGTAGAGGTTGCCTGCCCTCTCTCGGGAAAACTTCTGTACGAGCTCCAGAAAGAGGATAGGAAGGAAAAGCAGGGAAACAGACGGGAAGGAAAAAAAGGAGAATTTGATTATTTGTTTCTCGGTCTGCAGCTATGCTCGGCTGTCGAGCGGCGTGGACGGTGAGGGGAGTCTGACCCGAAACGCATGTTGTGGAGTGCCACCTGCATACGTCCGCACATGTTGGCAATAGCAGAGAAGGAGAAGATTTGTTAACTGCCTTCTTGAAAGACAAGTATACATAATCTGTATTCAATATCATATTTCTTTTGTGTTGTAATAAAGTGTTTATATGATTGTTCGGAGAACCACTGTAATTAATTCAACCTCCCCTCCAAGAAATAGCAGCGTGATAAAACAATCTCGGTGTCGCATTCTCTCCTGCCACTTATCCAATAGGGGCCAGCACCATACACCATACCAACCACTAGGTAGCAGAGATGACAGGACCACAGCGGAACAATATCCTGGAAGTGGATGAAAGCTCTTTTTTTTTAATTTGACGCACAATTATACTTGTTAACCTGAGAACAGGTTAATAAAAGCTTTTTATGAAGATATTAGGTAATAATTGTTTTCAATAAAATATGAACCATTGAATTTTATCTATGATTATGAAAAATGTAGCGGTCCAAAGCTTTCAATTCAACGTTCATAATATTTAAGATATTTAGTCTGTAGTCTATAAGTTTACTTTTAATTTATTTTTAACAGTACCAGGAAATAATAACCATTATCATCATCAAGTATAAGAGCCAAACGTGCCACGTAATTGCCGACAGAGGAGCTGACATCGACCACGCACTACTGTTGTCCCTGTTACGTTCGGTAATAAATTGATTCGACTGGCAGTAGTATAATAAATATTGAGTTACAATAGAATCTAGTGCTATTCCCTTCCAAGATAAGCCTTGGCCCCAGGGCTACACTTGAACGTCCAGGTCGGCGTCAAAATCCAGAAGGAAGTTCTCTGCTCATTGTCATGCTCACGCCACATGCTCGCTCCCCTCCACCTTTATTCCTACGCCACACTGCACCAAGATTTTCGGAAAAATGGTCCAGACGTGAGTGTGTGTTAAACTCATTGCGCCTGAAACTTGTCAGACTGTTGTCTACGATTCTTTCAAAGTTAGGATCTTTTTGGTTCCCCCAAAAATTTGTTACAGATTCAATAAAGGATTCCATCCTGTTTTCTCAGCGTCTTTTATTAAGGTTTCAAAGTTTTCGACTTAATAAGCTTTCGAATGTCAGGACCGACCTTAACAGGTCTTTCAGCTTCGCTTGACGAAATACTTCATCATTCAAAATTTTACGTGGAGCTGTAAGCAATTTTTGGTGTCCACAAAAGAACAAAGGTGGACGCTTTTTTCTTATATTAATTTATATCTTAAATAACTATCTGTACTTATTTCAAGTAATTTTGGCAAAATTAGTAGCTTTTTACACAATAAAATTAATTTTACTTCAGCAAAAAATTAACTTTAGGTTTTCCCTCTTCTTAACCTTCATTATTTAGTTTATCTTAGTTCTATAACTAATTATAAACTAATTTTAGAGAAATGAAGGGTTAACTACGGACATCTTACGCAGTATTGAAACCAAAATGTTGAACAGTAAGACGGATTCTTTTAAACCTGTTTCTTTCTTTATCTCGTTCAATTTGGCGGCGTGGAAAACGGACTTGCGAGTTTTTACCGCTGAATTGAATAAGAGACGATTAGTTCCCGCCTCAGGGGGAACATTAAACACACCGAAGGCTCTAGATCACAATATTTTCTTCGCTTTCTTTGTCACCAGGGGATTATGAACGTAAAACTGGTCGCCGAATCAATTTCAAGCAGTTCTAAATAGATTAACACTTACTTCGTTTAGGTAACGGAAATGTGTTTAATATTTAAAGGATAAAATATTATGACTTAAACTGGAAAAGACCATTTTGATGAATTATTTGAAAAGTCTTTATAGTATTTTTTGTTTGTTGTTATTAATTTGAGAGATTTGTTGAGTTGGTCAACTAATATATATAAGTAAGAAGATTGTTTGTTACTTTCCCAGTACCAGGAAGTCATTATGGTACTATAAGGGCCAAAAGTGTCATGCGAGAAACATAGAAACCAAAATTTTTTTAACAATCTTTACAAGGGTAATTAAAAATAATTAAAATGAAAATTAATTTTTCTATTGCTTAAATGTTTTGCTTTTTCAAAGAATCTAGCACCGGAACTGTTCCTTCCTTTCATGTTCAATCTTCTTCACTATATATTTTGTCGTGTTACACACTCATATGAGATTTATTTATGAAAAAAATCGTCTTATTTATAACTCTTCATTACATAAATTATAAAGGTGACTGGGACGAACTCTCATTTGTCGTACAAGCAAGCTCTTTTCACCAAATCTTTTATATAATACCTGTGCTTGTTCACTATGATCGTGGCTAGCTACTTGCACTGTTTAAATTGTGTACGTTATTAAATTTCAGTAATAACTTAGGTAAAGTTCCCTAGTTTGTTTCCTAGTTGACTCTCTTAGCTCGGAAAAGTTTTACTCGTTTATGCCTACGTAACTAGACTTTGCTTTGACTTTTCAGCATAATTTTGCTCCTAGAAGCTGTAATAGCTTGCGTGATGAGGCTTTGCATATAGATGAACGCTTTACGAAAATGAAAATGGCTTTCTTTGAAATACTTGCTTAATTGCATGGACGCTCACAAAGTAAGCGGATTGACAATTTTGAAAGTGCTACTTTCCTGATTATAGGGGGCGAACGAATGATTGGATGATTAATATTGAGCACTGTGGCAGTTTCTATTACTGTAGACAGCGAACGAAAGCGATGTAAATCCATTTATTTACAGGTGGTTAATTGGTTTCGGGTCTATAAACGCTAAATACATTTTTTAATTCTACTGCGGGTGGAGTATTACCACTTCACATGCAAATATAACTAATATAATTACAAATATCGTGAAAATTTGAAAATTATTATAAGATATTGTAATATTATTTTATAATATTAAGTTCGTCGCAGTTGTTTTTATTTTGTCAGCGAACACGTACGATCTGGAACAAATGAATTGTTAAAAATTGCGAGACCTGTAATATAATATAAATAAAGTACTTAGTGAATTCGATGATTTTGGGTCCTTGAATTGATATCAGGCACAATATTTGTAAATTGAATTCTAATATCTGGTGCGGCGTAGGTAGTGTTTCTGCTCTTTGACTTAATAAGCCGTAATAAGAAAATAGGTTTTAGGAAACGGAAGTAAAACAATAATAGCATGTTTTTAACTAGCGCAATAATCACATAAGACCGACCATTATATATTTCATACACTGATTAAATCATTAGATTTTCATAGTCACGTGCACCTAAACCTACAGGTTTAGCTGTCGTAGAAAAAGTATTCTGAACCCAGGAATCGTCCTCACTAGTTTTGGGAAAATATTGCAAAAGAGTTCATTTTCAAGTTATATAGATGTTCTAATAATATTATGGAAACTTTTTCATCTACTTTCAAATTTAATTCATTCATACATTCATGTATGGCAGGAAACCAATTAAGATCGTTAGATTCAACTTATGAAATGCAATATTGTATTTTTTTAATCAAAAGATCCAATTTTATCTCTTACATTAAAATTTATAATACTTTCTCCTTATAATTATAAGTTCATTGCTCTTTGTAAAAATATTTGCCAGATAGGCGAGTTAGTCATCCATGAAGGATTTTGTAAAATTTCAACAAAATGTCTCTTGAATTATTTTGTGCCTTCAAGATGACCAACAACTCACTTCGAAGCTCAAAAAGTGCTTTTCCTCTGGACAGCCATCTTACATCAGTAAAAAAGTATTTGTGTTCACTAGCCTTGTTATCGCACAAAATTTTAAATTATTTGGATTGAAGTGGCCACTAAAACTTTCGTGTGATTGACAATCGCTGCACTAGATGATCCTGACAGACTGAAATTAAGTGCTATTGAATTAAATTCCATAATCGAAGGTATATAAGATTGGTTTATTTTTTGGTCAAAGCTGTTCTTTGCCAAGTTAAATAAAATATTAACTGTATAATTGTGGGCTATGGCAATCTCTATCTCACTCGTACAGGATTCTGGTTCGCTGAACACGTCCACACTTGTTCATTGTTACGCAGCATTCCTATTGTAGCGGGAACAAGGAATAGAGTTTATTTGTTTCCCAACGTTGTGATTCGATTTTCTCCCGTTCGATGCAAACGGAGGTTTTGTTATACGAACTGATTAAGTGGTATTATAACAAGATAATATAACCCATAGTATAGAGAGAATCACTCCAAATGTTTGCGGAACACGCATTCAGGCCCGGCGGAACACAGTTTGGGAAACCTGGCTTTAGAGCGGTAAATAGCTTTGAGTCTACAATAAAAACTCAGTCTTTCCAATTTACTTTTCTTTTTAAGGGGAATTTATTGGTAGGCAAAAATAATATTTGTTTTCAAGAGTAGACGAGAAAATTACTTACAAAATAGTCTTAAAGGAGAAGTAAAACAAACTATTAAATAAGAAAAAAACTTGATACTGGAACCATCAGTTATGAGTAGATTGCTAAGGAAAATTGAAATACCCCAGTACTATTCCATCAATAGCTTGTATTGTAGAGAAATCTATGTAACAGAATCTAATCCTAACGTTGAGAATTTTTTCATTTCCCTATCCATGTCCCATCTGAAACAGTGCGGCCAAATTTGTCTGAAGGGGTCATGTTCAAGACAAAAGTTGTAGGATTTCGAGGGAGTCATTCGATGTATGAATTATTTTGAACTTTTAAGCTGCTGGAACATATCGAGAGCGGTAGCCTAATCTCCTACCTCATTCTTCGTGTAAAATTAGTGGTAATGACACGAATGATGGTGTGTATGAAATTAACTCATCAATATGAAAAGCTTCATAGGGGTGAAAAATGAGGTTGCCATTAAAAAAAAGGACTTAGTGCTTGCACTTTTCAATTATGAGTTTAAAAGCTGAAAATAATGCTAATGCATGCGTGGAAATTCCCCCTCGAAACCTTTCTACTTGTGTGTATAGAACATATTTTCGTTACCTGCCACCCATCAGAGATATTTGGCCGTACTGTTTCAGATGGGACACCCTTTATAAGATGACATGGAGGAATAAGGTAAAATGAATCATTAGAGGGCACTCTATAAAATAAGTAAACGACATTTCACACGCCAGAAAGTTTATTCTCAATTCAGCTCAGATCGTTTTGTTAATTATATAGAACGTACAATGACTTCAAGGCCACAGAAGCAATTAAGCAGTAATTCACGTCTTTAATGGTTCTACAAAGCGAACGATAAGGCTCTGATAAAGCTAGCGTGTTGAAGTTCTCTTACCTTCAAATATCACTGCAGCAACGAACGCTGTAAGCCCATATATATATTTGAGAAACTCTCAGAAACATCTTGGAAATTTGTTACTTCCCTTCAACGGTAACGACTTTCCATGGTTAAATAAATATTCTTATATGTAACGTTATTGCTGGTTTAAAATATTATTTTTTAAGCAGTTTACAGCCGGTTACATTTCAATGAAACTGCTCAGATTCTATCGTATGGTTGTAGCTGTATTTTTATCACTGTCCTTTCAGCTTAAGAAGAACGTCATCAGTTCATAACATTGACTAGTAAAGTGCGTACAAAATAAATTTGTTCCTCGTTTAAACTGTAATTATAAAGCATGCTGAATCCGTTTTGTAACAGTGCGATGATGAATGGAGATGATCTTTGAGGGGACATGATCGCAGGTGAGAAAGAGGGATTATAAACGTTGATTTTATATGAAAAAATTAGCTGTCCTCGAAGCTGGAAAAAGAAAAACAAGATGGCAAATTTACCAGAAATAGTGATTGGAGGTAGAGAGAAGGGGATGCAAGCCACGACACGACAGAAGTTTTTAAAAGGACAGTTTTGGGAGACGACAGCTGATGGGTAGTGGGAGAAACGGAGTTGATGAATCAGATTTGCAGAAATTTCTGGGACGTATTCGTCCCGTCGAAAGGAACCTCAGTATGTGCTATCAATGGAAAATATTTTTTAAATTCAGATGAAAATATTAAGCTGAGTTATATTTTTTTATCCATAAATAATATTGTTGTAAATTAAATCAATATTCAATAGTTAGATTTATCTGGATTTATTAAATTATAATGGAATTCACTAGCTAATTTTGTTGAAAGTATCTTTTAATCAAATAAAAATTAGATCAAACTAATAACGTTAGCGGAACGTATCGTCACTTTCTTTGGAACCTTTTCAGGTAATTGTTAATAAGATATTTGTGAAATTTTGCCCTCATATACTTGTAATTTTTTATATTTGCTCTTGAAGGGGTTACAAAGAAAGGAAGGATACGTCGTACTAGTTTCATTAATATGTTTAATTTTTATTTGATTAAACTATTTTTGTGTCAAAGATATCTGGAGCATTAATTTTAAAATAATTACAAAAATTTATATTAAACAACTATATTTATGGTATGCTGTGATACAAACTATGAAGAAGAGACTAGTTAATGGTACAAAGAATTGTTAAATACTGTATCAGAAGGCAAATTATGAGAGTAAAATAACTCAGAAATACTATGACATTGGCATTAACGTGGAAGCAGCTTTATTTCAGATTTTTAAACTTATTTCTGTAGAAAAACCTTTAAAATTTTGAGAAAAATACCATCAAATTTCATAAAAAAATTCTTTTGCTTGGAGAATTACGTTCAGAAGTTCTCATAAAAATAATGTTATTATGGAAGAGGGCCTGAGTTTATTTGCTATTTGGAGTTGTTCTGTTGGTGTTTCCTCGAGCGAAGTTTACGACCAATTTCGTAACAGGCAGAACGTGAAGTGTTAGTTTATGCTCAGAACTTTATGAGTATTCTACATATTAAGCGGACGTAGGGTTATAGGGAGCTATCAAACAGCTTCCAACTCACGGCAACAGGTGGACTTGTACTCATGGAATAGAAACGTTGCGTACCACGCACACAATATAATACATTGTACCGTTTACTTTACTAGTAACTCATTAACTATATTCAAATATTCCTCTTCCAGTTAAGTAGACAATCCGGCTTGTTATATCAATATCATACTCTTGCATGCGTACAGAATCCAGAAATTAAGTTCCATTATTTCTCTCAGGATTCACATGGGTATATACACAATTGGATGTATACATCATTTTATATAAAATACGGTGAGCGTGTATTCCTAATTCTTCTCCAAAGCGAAGTTGGTTTTTAACAGGTCCCACTTTCACACGTTTGCAACAACAAATGGAGCGAGAATGCTCGTCCTCTCTCCCTCTCATGCTTCCAAAATTACGCTTACAATAACAGAGTAAGCGGGATGAATGGTATAGGAACGCCTAATAGGCCTTTCAAATCGCAGTTAGTTTTCACGCCGCCTTTCGAGCGACAATATATTTATAAATATTTACTTTAATACTCTCTTAACTCAAAATGAAACATACACAAAATTTAAGTTAAAATACTTGTTTCAATCCATGAAATTTTCATTGAATTCCGTTGAGCCGTTTCGGAGTTATTCGAGACAAAAAAAGGACACAGTCAGATGGACAAACACTTCAGTTTTATTTATTGGCATAGATAAATCGTAGCTTGGGACACACGATATTCTTTACCCAATGATGTCGTATCAATTGAGGTAAATTTTTTTAAATGCTGTACGTCAAAGCTGGGAGATTAAAACGGTTGCTTATTAAGAAAAATATATTTTTATTTTTCGGTAAATACAATATCCTTTAATCCAATTCCCTTTTTGAGGCGACCTTTTAATCCACAGATTTTCGTTATAAGCAATGCTTCAAAAGTATTTTAAGAGCCATACTTTTATATTGTTATGTATATTATAATTAAAAACTTAATATTTATAAAAACTGGTACAATAAATGTCAAATGATTAAAATTAAATGTTTACAGTATTAATTTATTTATAGAGACCTAATAATAAAATAAGTAGAGTGAATAGGTTCCTCTACGTTAATTTGCGGTACGTATGCTCTGGGCTGGTTATACAGCATCTGATCAGAAATGAATAACAGTATGGGACTATAGTAAGCATGCGGTAAGGAAGAGGAAAAGGTGAAGCACGCCGTGCATAATCTGAAACAAGAGTTTACGTAAAATACTTTATTCCCATTATACATCATTTACCACAAAAAAATAAGTTCCATCAATTTCTTCACACATTTGATATGGTGTTCTCCCATCAAGTAAACTATTTACCGTTAATTTTTAACGTGTACTTAGAACTGACTACCTCCCATTCTTCCGTTTGTCACAGGCACAAAAAATAAATTTAAAATGCTTAAATGTTAACGCTACATACGGTGGGTTTTTGTGATGCGCCATGTGCTGGGGCGACTGTTGTGCTAATCACTAATTCAAAAAGCAGTCTAGTAACTATATCAATGAAAAATGCACTGTTGCGTTGCATTTTATTCTATACTCAGACTATGAGTGACTCATCAGAACAGAAAATAGTCTTTTAATGTTGGTTTTACCAGAAAATTAAGATATTTAACAATGCGGATTATAATTGGTACGCATTGCTTTGAATAGTACGATACGAGTTGTACTCACATGATTTATTTACAAGATCAGAGATTTTATTTGGTTTACACTTTTAGGCATAGTACATATATATATAATATTTCTAAGTGTTTGTTTGATATATTTGGAAATTTATACAATAGTTCGACGTTTTATATATTACCTTTGGCAAATTGTGTAGTAAAATAGCTTTACCCTAATCTATTTACATTGTCTATTGATAATCATAAGAACATTTATTTAAAACGCTGATACAGTAAAGCCCTTTGATTTCACATCCTCAGTCTGATTGGAGAACATATGAACAAACAGTTCACGATATCCTTCGGCCTGTTCCGTCATCCAAACAAATTACGTCTTACGAGAAACTTAAATCATTTGGTATTTGTATATATTTCGACTGCTGTCGTGTTTCAACCTATATAATATTAATTATTTAGATGAATTCACTGTCAGAAATATCATCGATTTAGTCAATTGGAGAATAAGATATATTTGAATATAATTATATTTATCACAGATGAACATAAATCGTCGGAAATTTATGTGAATGTATATCGTGATGCATTACCCTTCAATTAGCCATATGAGAACATCGAGAACTATTCATCTATAAATATGTGGTTTAACGACAATACTAACAATAATTCATATTAATTAATACACAAATATCATAGTATAAGGCCTATTTGGATTGATGGTGCAGTTGAAATTTCACTTTTACGCTACTGTACTCTTTTAAAATAAGTCGCTCACGTTTTTAAAGATATTTCAGTCAACACATATTCATATAAAAACGTGAGGATTGATCATTTTCTATCAATTCTATAACCACTAAACCCAGACAGGTTTTTAAGATTTAAAAATTATAAATTACATCTGTTTTCACTTTTTTACAGAACGTTTTTATTCTTTCCAGCAGCACTTCTGTTCACTCACAGATAATTATTTCGCAAAATCTGACGCTGTTTCACCACACGGCTGATAGATAACCTCACAGTTTTAAAATCAACATCCCTGAAACCAACTGGCAAGGATAGAGAACAAATATTGCTTTTATATAAGTTCTATATTCTTGGAAGATGTTCCTCATTTCATAAATCAATATTTTGACATTTATTTTAATCTTATTCGTGTTGCCACAATTGCGTAAAATTTCAAATAAGGAGTTGAAATGTATATCTTCAAGCTGAATATGTTCACAGTGTTTTTTGGTCATTTTGTAAATGTTGCAAATAGTTAAAAAGAGTTAATATCTCCTAAGTTGAAGTGCAAACGCATTTAAGCAAATCTCACTTTATTATTATTTACGCCAATGTAAATCCGTCGGAAGCTGCAGAGAGCTAATCGAAGGCAGGAACGACGGGCTCACTGTAGGAAGGAGGCGTCCGACAGCGTCAGTCGACGTCGGCGATGCTGTTGCTGGTGTTGCAGTTGAGGGGCATGGTTTCCGTCCTGCCCGTGGTGAAGCGGCAGATGTAGGTGCTGCCTCTGGTGCCACCATATCCAGGGTAACGATGGGTTCGAGGCCGCCAGCACCAGAAGCCGAAAGTGCGCTGGAATTCCTTACGGAACTTCCCTGAAACAGATCGAAACGACAATTTTGTGAAACCCAGTATGTATCAACTTTAAGAAGAAAGACAAGAATGGAAAAATGTCGAACGGACAAGGACCTCCCGATATCTAACCGGGGGCTCTACCAACTGAGATAATGCGAGTCGACGTCCAAGGACCAATTTAACATCTCTTCAATCCCGTAAACCTAAGCTTACCTTTCTTATAAAAATAGCCATATGCTTCAATTGAAGCATTTCCACTTCCTTAGACTTGAATTACATGCATGTCTAATAAATTTACGCAATGTACATTCTTCACGTACTTTCTAGAATTAGAATGATTAGTGAATTGGTAGGTGAGACCTAGCTTAAGTTTACGGGAATGGAGAGATGCTGAATCGGCCCTTGGACGTCGACTCGGATTAGCTCAGTTAGCAGAGCCACCGGCTGGATATGGTAGGTCCTGGGTCCGAGTCCATGGTCTGGTCGACGTTTGTCAATTCTTGTCTTTCTTCTAAAAAGTAGCCATATGCTTTACTGAGCTTCAATTGAAGCATTTCCACTTCCTTAGACATGTATCAACTTTATTTATTTTTATTAATAAGGGTGTTTTATACCAGAGGTGCCATTTATTCAGCATTCTATCCAATTCTATTTTTTTTTGCCGGAACAGGTTACATGATGATGATGATCCAGAAACTGGCAACTCCCCTTTAATACCATAGTAAAGGAATTGAAAAGGGAACGGCGGTGCGGTAGTGAGAGGGACGCAGCCAATGGTTCGTTATATCCCTCAGGCTATAATTTAAAGGTCCTCTCTTAAGGAGATGCAGGGAAAACCATAGATAACCTGCATCAGGTACTTCGGGCTAATGGTAGAGAACTAAAAATAAACAATGTTAAGATTTAGTAAAACAATCGAGAGAAAAAGAAAGAAGATCACAAGAATTAAGATCAGATAGGAAATGAACTGAAAAATAAACATCGTGAATTTATAACTAACTACCACTTGACATTAATTAAAAATTATATGAGATCAGAGTTGAATGAGTGAGAGGTAGCCATGTTCCCCAATTGAATTTCCAGAATCGATCTTGACCTAAGATGTTCATGGAATGGACATTGAGAAATGATTTGGAGAGTTGAAAGATTGAGACAAACCCTTCTGGCAGACAGGAGCACTGGAACTGGAAAAAATAAATGAATGCGTAAGATTAGTATGAGAAGCCCTGATACGGGATACCACTATTCGTTTACTTAAGAACATTTAGAGAAATATAAAGTTTCTTACAGAAGTAATAAGTTCGTAGTAGATGCTGTGTAGTTTGGCAGTGATTGAGTCTCGCCAGGGAGAATCAATAAAAATTTTCCATTGCAATAATGTGCTCTGATGACTTCTCGGCCTTCAAAACATATTACAGATATCGATTTAACCCATACATCAGCACGTAAATTACCGAGGATACCAAAGGATGCGTACAACTACCAACTGTTTCCCCGATTATTTAAATTTTTATGAACGACTGGCGTGAAAATTGTGAAATCTAAAATAGATTGAACATAAATTATTTATTTATAAAATTTTAACTTTTACAGAAAAGATTATATTCTTACGTCTGAATCTAGTACATATACAGGATAATTATAAACTTCATGAAACAGTTCAATAATTTTAATAGATAAGTGGCTAAATATAACGTAATGTATATGAAAGACAAACACTCAATTTATCAGTGTGGTGACTATCAATTATTTTTGGAATCAGCCAACAGGTGCGCCATCGACCGTAGTTACTCTGCAATTGAACTTCCGATTAGATGTGGAAAATTTCAAAAAGCACATTGAAACTTCAAGACAGAACAACATTTCAACAAATGATACTGCATGTAAAAGAAGAAGATTCAAAGATGTTTTACAATGTTTATAAATGTTACATGCTTGGTCACAAGGCACAAAGATATTCGGTAGTACAATTCTGCCCATACGGGCGGAGCATATCAGGAGTGCTGCGAAGCTGTGTTGTAAGTCTTCTATTATTGTGGTACAGGTGGACCATAAATTCTTTCTTTGATGTGACTCCATGTCAGAAGACGTCAACCAGAAGTCGTGGATGGCACTGGGGTAGCGCCAGGTCAACGGCTTCAACACGAAATATCCAGTTATTTGACATTGTCTCATTCAGGTAACTCGTATAAAATAATGGAAATGTGGAGGAATACCATATTGTGGAAAATGAAATCCCTATTATCAGTTTCAAGTTGTTGCATAAGCCAAAATTAGACAAAAATTAGTAATAAAATCAAATCAGACAAACTGAACAAATTTTGTTTTGCATTTTGGTTACTTATTTTTGTAATTAATAGTAATAGATATTTTAAGTGAGTTAAATCAGCCCTTTTATCTGCTTTTTTTATCTAAACAATTAACATTACAACGTTTCGTCTCTCATTTGAGACTTCTTCAGGTAAAAATTTAGCTGTACATGGAACCTCGTTGCATGACTCCTTCGGCCGAAAAATAACTGATTTATATATATATATATATATATATATATATATTGTCCATCCAATATGCCTTTGTAAATTAGTGAGTAAAACGTGAGTGGCCTTACGAAGAATAAACATCATTATTTCATTCTTCATTTTATCTCGAGGATAGAACAAGCGTTATCATTAAAGGTTAAAGGAAGAAAGATTGCAGGTAATGTAGGAGAAACGTGACAAGAATTTGAAGAGCATTTATGACTTTTATTTCTAATTAACATGTACATTCAATCGGAACATTGCTGGCTTGAACGTTATTTTAGCGTACGTTTTCCCCAAATTTACAGAAGATTCCAAAACAAATCGTTACAATTTCATAACTTTTTGCATTAAATCGTAATATACTTAAATGAGTTCCCCCCCACAAGCAGGAGTAAAGTTTCACAATGGCAATGTGCTAAACCCCATTTGATGGAACCAGATTGAAAAAAATAAAGCTTAGTGACAATTTCTCAATTTTATGGTTACACGGATCAATAAGGATTTGTCAATGCCTGGAAATAAGTATCAAACAAGGCTTAGCTCATTGCTGTCGGAATGTTATAAATTTAAGTGTTTAACTGGAGATAGATAGTCGTCACACAATAGGATGCGCAGTCGTTCATTCACTTTTGGTCCGCTAGACAATACTGACTTAAGAAAATATATTATGTTCTCTTGTAGGGACAAGACAAACGATATTGGTTTTGCGTCTAAATTTAAAAGACAGGTTAAGGAAAAAATGCCTACGTACATGGCATTTGAAGATTTAGAGAAAAGCCTTTGATAATGTGAACTGAAGCACACTACAAACTATTGTGAAGATGACAGGAACAAAATAACGAGAAAGAAGGCTTCTCCATAACCTCTACAGAAGGCAGTCAGCAGTAATTAGAATTGAAAATCAAGAAAAGAAAGCAGAAATCAAGAAATGAGCAAGATAAGGATGCAGTATGTCGCCAATGCTCTTTAACTTACATATAGAACAGGTGAGAAAGAAAGTTACAACGCAACATGAAAAAGGAATCCACAGCAAGGAGAATAAATAAAACCTGTAAGGTTTGGCGACGATATTGTAATATTAGGGGAGTCAGAAGAAGACTTGGAAACCATAATAAATGGCATGAACGTGGTGGTGGAGAAATAATTCAATATGAGGATTAATTGAGGGAAAACAAATGTAATGGATTGTAGTATGGGAAACAGTGGAATGAAAAAGGGAATCGATATTTTGAAGGAACTCTACTACTTGGGAAGCGTAATAACTAGGGATGGTAGAAGTATAGTAGACATAAAGGGAAGGATAGCACAGGCAAGGAAGGCTTTCGCAAAAAAGAGATATTTACTTATGGGTAATATAAGTGTGAATATTAGGAAATCATTACTAAAAATGTCCGTATGGACTGTGGCGTTATATAGGTGCGAAACGTGGACGGTAGAAAGGAAAATCTTTTAAAATATGGTGCTATAGGAGAATGCTGAAAATCAGGTGGGTGGACAGAATCACTAGCGAGGAAGTTCTAAGCAGAATAGGGGAAGAGCGAAGAATATGGAGGATGTTGACCAAGAGAAGGGATAAATTAATAAACCACGCTCTAAGACAAAAGGGTCTTGTAAAATTAGTATTAGATGGAAGTGTGCGGATTAAGAGCGAGTCCGTGGATGGATTACGATAATCAGATTACGGAGGATGTGGGAAGCCGTAGTTATGCAGAAATGAAAAGGTTTGCGCAAGATGGTTCGTATGGAGGGTTTCATCAGACCAGTCTTTGGACTGAATACCACAATAAAAAGGCCGAAATTATCATCCGTAAAAGTTGAGAGATAAGTAAAGGATGTGGTAAAAAGACATTGGCGTTGTACGTATGTCCCGATAGTAATAATATAATGAATGCTTTAAAAAATAATAGCTGCTTTAAGCAAATCGAATCCAACGGCTGTCTCACCCTACCGACAATACTCCCTCCCCCTACTGCGCATCTCATACGACTGACTCGCGATCTCTACCATCAGGTTCTCCAGGTAAAGTTACGACCATTCCTTTTTTTAAAATAAAGTATACTGCTTACATTTAACAGTTATTAACAATGATATATTTACGATAAAATATATAGATTAAAACAGGTTATTTACACAGGATTCCACCCTCAAATTCTTAAATGTTCTCAGTCTTCGATTTCAGTATTATCAGTCCTATTTGAATTGTATTTCAATTGGATCGCCCGTTAGTTCCTTACATTACAGTAATTAGTTTGTTAGTAGGATTTAATTTAGTAGTTTAGATTTTAATCTGCTGTTCTCGATATTTCCTATCATGGTTAACGAGAATCCGTGGTTAACACCACTGGAAATTTTCGTTTTGGATCTCTTGTTGCTCAAGTTCGCGATTCATTTCATATCAATAAACCGTGATAAAGCTGAATCAAACGCCACAACACGGAAATGACACTGGATGATTTGGTGCTATAACATACATTGAAGTCGAAACTAACAAATATTAAGTAACATCATGGGAGCGTATTATCTAACAGCTTACGACAGTGGAACATAGATCACTAGCGGATATTACTGGGTTCTACGAACAGAGAAGCTAACATACAGAAACGAATTCGGGCAGAGAAACAGTTGCAAAGTTTGAAAAACCATCTATTCATAAACTAAGGATCCGATATTGACAGCATTAATAATTTGAGTGATAGAAATCTTTCAAAATACCATACCAATGTCAGAAACTTGATTAATATACATTTCACAAATCCAATTAAATATAATTATCAAAACATGAAGTTGGAATCTAATTATGTTTTGTCATGGAGATGCCTGAAATTTCCGTCCTTTAGGTTTATATTCTCTTACAATATATGTACATTTCAGGAAGAAAACATCACATCACATTTAATCATGAAAACAATGAACACCTACATCAATTTTGATTTATAACTTTTATCATTGAGTACATATTATAGAAAAATTAAATTACAAAAAATCATTTAATTAAAAAATAAAGTGAAAAGTGTTTAGAAATGTCATTTACTTTGCTATTAATATAAAATAAAATGGTCTATAATTATGGAATGGATAATACAATTGTATATCATCTGCACCTAGGTACTGAATTATTGTTAAATAGTTTTGTAAAAATTTTATTATTACAAAAAGATTTAGAGAGCGTAGTTTTAATACATTTATTTAGTTAGTTTATTTTTAAATACAAATAAATTGAATATCTATAAGGTAAATTATTATCATTGTAAATTTTAATAAACTTTCTATATCAAAATTTGAAGATATTAAAATATTTCCTTAGCAAATTTATAGAGTTTTATATAACATGCGCCGTCACACATGATTGAACTCTGTAAGGTAACGAACTAAATACAAATTTTACATAGTTTATATTATATATGTATAGTTTAATTGAATTGAAAATACCAATGTAACGAAAAATGAGAATAAAATAAAGTGATTCAAAAATTTTCAATTGGGATAAATCTGCTGTATAAAAATTTAATGATGTCAGTGTCAGTTTCAATAGCCGTTGTCATTAAGCTCCAACTTAACCACTACTTGAAGGAATGAAATTCAAAATGTTAATTTATCCTCTTTAAAATAAAAGTACACGTACTTTGCAATCATGCAAAAAGGTACTGACATCGTCGAGTGAGCAATGAATTGTAAGTCTATCAAATTGTTATCATAAACTTGAAAAATTGTCTGATGGTAAACATATGCATGTGTATTTGAAGGGTGATCCAAAATGGTACTCACTCTTTGAGTGACTCTAATTATGCGCATAAACTCAAAAGTGCAATCAGTTGGAGCACAGACCAATGTATTGCTGGTCTGTAATACTCACTATAACCCGTGATATTTCAAAAAGGTGGTTCAGTCCTGAGAAAGTAATGTATGTTAGTTGAACCATTAAGTGTTTTTAACCACCCAGAACATATTGGATGGCAATATTCGGCGTTCGATGCAAAAAATAATTTCGTCTTCTAGATTTGATGCATTTTCAAATGTAACAGCTACTATGGACTGCTTTTAGATTTAAAAATTGGTCAATGAGCGAGTACGTCTTTTGGAACACTCTGTACATATTGAATACCGTATGCGGTTGAGCCGAACTGCAATGTAGTAGTAATATTACATTTCCACAATTTAAAAATCATCTAAGTTGTTTGTTTTCAGTAAAAAATTATTTTAAACTAAGCTAGGATAGTGTGATAAATAAGATGATTATTTTTTTTATTAAATATTGGAATAAGATGATATCAAAATATGAGTATACGATTTAATACTATTGTTTGTCATGTCTTTTGTGTAAGTTCCTTGGTTGTACGTGATCGTCTTCTTTGTCTTTCTATTCGTATCTAATGGCGGTGGAGAGCGTGGGAGCCGTGGACGCCGCGGTGGCCCACGTGACCCGGCGGCGCTGGGCGTCGGCCAGCAGCAGTCGCTGTCAGAGCCGCCCCGAGTCCGGCGCCCTGTACAAGGACCTCCCTGCGCTCAGGGGGATCTCGCTGGAAACCCCCGCGTGGAAGCCTTTCCCTTTGGAACGCGGGCAGGCGCAGTGCAAGAAAGCTCGCCGAAACTCCAGGCGGAACTTGCCTGCAACACCAACGGTACAGACACCAGCGGAAGAGGCAAAGGAGGGGAACACGTAACACTACACAACAGACATATCAAGCTAAGGTAGTCTATGAGGAAAAACAGGATAGAACGCTTCAACAGATTCAAAATCATCACCGAAGAACCAGCTCGATTGAAATAATAGGAGTTAAATAAATAAAGGGAAACCTTAATGAGCTGCGGATTTCCACTCTCTGATTTGGAGAATTTCTGAGCGGCGAAAACGGTAAAGAATGACAGACAAACATTTGGATCCGCAAGACGTCTCCGAGGTTCTGTTTCAAAGAAGAGAAAAAAAACGTCATAGCAAACCTGAAAATTTGTTATCTTACCAAAGAGGAACAACTTTCTGGCCATAAGCATAGGGTAACCAATCCAGAGAATTATCCCCTCCCCCAATGAATGAAAATTGCTCATATAAACTGGAATATTAACAACGAAGGAGAAACTTTTATGGCGTCCAATAATTGTTTTTTTTTATTCCAGAGGAAAACATCGTCAAGTCAATAGTTGTCATAGCCCAGTTTAAATATAAGTGTGCCATTTCATTGCATCTATAATAAGAATTTTAGAGAACTTTTAATTATATTTATTGTGCCTTTTTAAACATTTGTGTCAGTTGATTTTTTCTACTACTAAAGGTCTGCTTTTTATTCGCTTGGTATTTTGCACTGAAATACTTTTTTTTATTAAATTTACTTGGATTGAATCTTACGAGTGATGCAAACGTTTTGAGCCCCAAGAAAATTGCTATCGATACAAAAGTCATTAGTAACAGAAGTGGCAAAGATAATAATTCACTGATCACAGATCTGAGAACTTGAACACAAAGCGTTCATTCATCGGAATGTACACCCTGGACTCTGAACCTGACTATGGAAAAATTTGTTGGTAACTGTTCGAAACGGAAACGTATTACCCTTTCTTTTCTTCTGTACAACTAAGAGCTCATTATAGCAACCTCGAATATCCAAATCGCTCACTGAAACACGCCGATCATTAAGTAAAAATGCACGAGAAAACAACAAAACCAATTTAAGCCCAATTAATTTTTATTTTACAAAAAAGACAAGAATGAAAAGGTCCTGGGTTCGACTTCTGGACCCGGTCGATATTTTTTCATTCTTGTTTCTCTAATAAATATTTCCTTGCGCTCTTTGCCTGAGCTTCAATTGAAGCTTTTGACTTGAAACTTTAATTATTTCCTACAATCACGCATACTTTTGAATGTTTTTTTAAAAAGTAAATAATTTAAATCGAAACAAATCGTTTGCTAACTGAGAGTACCAGAAATATGGAATCATCTAAGGAACAGCAAAAAAGAAACAATTATAACCTAATCTTCCACAAATTAAGCTATAAATTACACTCAAAGAATCTCCAAAATATCGCCCAAGCAGTGGGAAGTAAATAGGACTACATTTTGACAAATATTTGGTTCTCATCTCTTCCTCTACTTCTGATGTCTAGTACTAGTTGCCTTAAATATTTCTTAATATCCAAATCATTTAGTCACCCTAGAAACACCACTGATATTGAAGTTTTTTACCTCATAGCCAACGGAAGCCCCCGAATAAGAATCCTTAAAATGAATAATTATTCTGTATCGGTGCAAAGGAAATGTAGGAAGTACTAATTAGAACCGAGACAGAGGAGTCCATGTCAGTGACACTCACTACGCAACTTCAAGTGCGCGGAGTGATACCCTGGCTAGTCATGTCGTGTCGTGTCTGTTGTCTGTGACCTCAATTTCCTGGAGTCTTCCGCTGAGATCAGTGTTCTACAGATGCTGCAGGCAAATTCCACTCCAAGTCTCGACGAGATCTCTTGCTCTAAAATCTTACAGACTGACACACGTCTGTCTGCTCGGGCAAGTTGCTAGCAATTCTATTTACTCTAAGAAACTGTTGACCGCACCGGGAACGTTATTGCAGGAACATAAAACACCAGACCTATTTCTTTTTAAAAAATTCTTTTTGTCAACTTTATTTTATTATTTCTAGTGCTGATAAATTTAATATTATTAAATATTTCCAAATTACATTACGTATATTTCGCCAAGTTTCTAACGTTTGTTATCAACACGACAAAGAATCTACGTTGTCTATGCGTTAGAATTGTAAAGTTTTTATTTTATAAGAGACTTCCAATTTCATTAAGTGACCGACGAGAAAGGTTGTTAATTAGAAATAGAATTGATAGTGAAAGAAGTATTGTTACCTTAACTTTTTTTTTAGTAGTAGAAAACTCATGAAAGTTTCAAACGGAACATTCCTATAAGATATAGGACACTGACAGCAGCGTAACTCCAAGGGTTAGTAAACAAACAAAAAAGAATACAGAAGAATAAAATCTTCATAAATATGAGGAATTGTGAGAGATGATTTTACAAGTAACACGACAAAGAAGAAAGTACAGAGAACGACCACGAAAAATTAATTATTAATGAAAAGACTCTTATCCTGTTTCAGGAATTTTTATTAAACAATTTATTTTATTTATATTTTAACCCGTATTTAGTGACATGATCTGCTGGAATATGTAATGAATGAATCATATAATGGGAAGGTATTTCATACGTTTCACTCTGAACTTATCTAGGTTACGAACAAGGAGATACAGACGGAGGAAAGGGATGCTATTACTAACATTCATGCTCAAATCTACGTAAGACAAGCAAAGCTGGTTCACAGGAAATAGTAGGCGAGGGAGTTAAGACGTGACGTGGACAGATAAGACAAACACGATGACAACATAGAGATAGACAAAAACTACAATAAAACAATATCAGGCAACTAAAATTATCTTATTAAAGAAGAAAATATGACAAATACATACTTATGAATTAAGAACAAATGCATATAACAATGGTTTTTTTTCCGGCGACAAAAACGTAGTTTAACTTTCTTATGGCTTTCTGAATTGACCTTACGACATTTGTCTAATTTTATGTCCCTTAGGATTCCTTTTCTCTTTATGAGGATTACGCTTGTTATTTGTCAGCTCTTTTACGGGAGATGTGAGGTGGTGTAGAAAGAGTTTCTAATTTACTTTCCCACGTGTGGGGAGGCGCAGAGCAAAGAAGCGGAGGAGGACACGCTTTTAAGGACGTTAATGGAGAAGGACGAAAGAAGAGTATGAAAGAGGTTGATTACAGAGTAATGAAACGTAATCAAAGCTAGGTCAAGAGAAATTTAAATTACAGATGAAAATAAACCTGTGACGAGAAAGTTACAGATGCCACATAGAACACAAAGAATTGAAAACACTTAATAGACAAAGAATTATAACGAGTAAATAGTTGGGCATTAGAAACATGCTTTATTCTTAATTAATATAGTTCAACTAATTTCATATTACAATAACACAAATATTGTTTACAAAACTTATATTATTTTTCTCGTTTGGACTGTTTTTTCAAAACTTTTTCCTCTTCATTTGCTACCTTCTGATTTATTGAACGCAGTTCACAAATTAAAGCCGCAGTCCGGAATGATGAATATTATTGAAATATAAACACACGTGGATGGCAGGTAATTGATATTAAATGAAAGTAAATTAAGTTTAACAACATGGAAAACATTAAATAAAAAGCACAGAATATTTATTAGGAAACGTCTAACCAGAATTTAAAAAATAATTAAATGAAATTTATGGATTTAAAAAAACATTAAATATTTCATAAAGTATTTACTGACTGAAAGGATTATATTGTCATTTTACTTTTCCAGGCGAAAACCCTTTCTTGTGCTATTTAGTATTTTGGAATTTAATTCAGATTTCATGTGTTACCAATCTAAAAAATTAGTAAAATACTTTGACTCCAGCACGTTGTATAACGTCATACGTTCTCGGTTAGGGGTTGGTAAATAGATATGAGGATAGAATCTGCTTCGCTTACGGGACGAAAAGGAATAACTTTGACGCAGTTAAATTAAGTAATTTACGCCAGTTTAATGAAGCACCAATTTAAAAAAACTTAAGAATGATGATCCTGTAATAGAGGCTGATAGATTCTTGGTACTCGTTTCGTGAAGATAACTCTGGACTGCAGTTGTTGGCACAGACAGCGAAAACGGCTTGGAACTCTGTTTGCCAGAAGAGATTCTATTTCTAACTTTTGGACATTCGTTGTACGTATTTATAATACATGTCTAACTGTAAAGTGGCTTTTAACAATGTGAAGGGACTTCTCGTCCGAAATACAAACAGGCTCAAGGATGCAATGCGCCACTTTTAATCGTCCAAAGCACCACGTTTGGCGCATGCGCCTCGGTCTGAATTACACTATATATCCTAACAAATTTTAATTTTTGAGGAAACATTTGAAATCTTAAATTGTAGTTTTAAAGTGGATTTTAGTCAGTTATGTTTTACAATCTCTGTCAAAATTTTAAAAATATTTAATGGCGTTTATCTTTCTTAAAAATAAAGTTTTCACAAGAAAGGTTCTCTATAATCTACTAGAAATTTAACAAATTTCATTGGATATTACTGAAAGACTATTAATATTTAGTTCACCTCAGTATTGAGTTCTTATGACCACAGAAGTGAGGTCCAAGCAGAAGAAGTGTTACCTGCGGGATGGGAGAACAAAACTACACAGAATCACAAGAAGTTAATGGGAAGCAGAGTTAATTAGTTTTCTGGATATGAGAGGACTGGGGGTTTTCGTGCGTTAACACTTGTTTTTAACATTACCTCTCGTGGTTTATTTAGTGCTTTCTGCATTCCATATCTTCGTCGTATCTTCATAGTTTCGAGAAATTGCCCATATTCTTTATAAAAGACAATGAATCGTGTAATTGTACGGTTTTTATTCCATGATTTTCTATTTTAGATTCCTGTATTCCTTTTTTAAGTTATTTTCATTTAAAGTCACATTAACTTCCGCTGTCATTATCTTACAACTGATTATTTATTATTATTTTATCTTTATATTTGGAAAGTACTATTTTTAAATTTCAGTCTACTACTTTCATAAATTGCAACATTTTATCTTGCAACCTTAGAAAATTCACTATTTTGTAGTTTTCTTTTCCTCTTAGGACGTTCCTTTTATGTTACAGGATTTGTTAAAATCTTATGATGTAATTATGAGGAAAGTAAACCCAAAATTTGTTTCAGTTGTCGGTGTGACCTTTCAGAGCATGAATGTATTTATGAATCTACGTTGAATCAAACGTTTCGTTTACGCGGTTCCAACTTCAGTTTGCGTGCAGGATGCAATGTTACACGTTTTCCTCTGTACGGTTTTATCAGATCAAACGAACCTACTTACATGCGAGGAGGAATGAGAAATGTAGTGTTTCCACGCGAGCATTAAACCTCTCAGACTATGGCGCTATATTCGGAAAAGAGGGTAATTAAAACTGTGGAAAGGAGATTAAACGTTCAGCACTGCAACTATTCGACATTTTAAAACTTTCTCAATTTTTTTTAAGGTTTTATTTTTGTTTGAAACACTTTCTCAGACGATTTATTACCATCTGTCGCCCGCGGTTTTAATTTTGTTTTATCTCAGTCAAAAAATCATAGTGCTTTCTTAATAAATGTTCTTCGTAAAGTTTATGTTTAAATAAAATATCGGAATAATTTGAAAACAAAATTATCAGGGTCATGCCAGTCGCAGAACCTTTTTTTGAAAAGAAGTTTTCTATATTTTTTGGGTCCTGTGTGTGAGATAGGTTAGCGATAAAATAATTGTGTGGCCTGAATAAATATTAAAATTAATTCTTTAATGAACAAATAAAGAAAATCTTTTATTAATAAAAGAAATGAATAACCGTAAAACTGTTATATGTAAATTATTAAAAAAGTATAGCAATTCTTGTTCGGCGCACTTCATCGAAGGTTAATTAAGAGATAGAAATATATTTCCATGGTTAAAACGTCGGTTGGGTTTCGTTAAATTTTGGAAAACTTCGTCAACAAGTTCACAGTATATGTTTTAAAAATTAAATTATATTCAAATTACTTTGTAAACAAATTATTTCGTGAATTCTAAATGTGAAATACATTCGTTTATTTCGATATGTATTTATATACTAAACAAGTTATCTTAAAAATAAAGAAGATATTAAGAAAGATAAACGTAAACAGTATTTCACGATTAACGAAAAAATGATGTCTGAATTGAATCATGGGTAGGGTATAATTTTACATTTTCAGATCTTCAACAATATGATTATTTCCATAGATCTCACAAGTTCGGGAAATTTAGATATACATTCAGTTACTGGATTCATTTCAGGACAAGCAGTCGATGTAGGTATTTTTCTTGAATTTTTGAATAACGAATTTAGATTTATAAATCCGTAACGAAGCATCGAGTTATTTAGGGTTTTACGTTGTTTTTAGTGGGTTTGGAGATCCTCGGGTAAGTTTTTTTCGAGTATTCCACAAAGAGGTATGTTTTTCAAAGCCAGCAAGAAACTTGGGAAACCAAACTACTGATACTAAATCTGATATAACCCTTTTTGGAATATTTATTATATCAAAACATTTGCTCTGTCAAACAGTTTAACAGATGACATGAATTAAGAATATTCATGTGACGCACAAACAATCCGTAGCTAACGTTTGATTTGCGCAAGAATCATTACAACAACAAAACACAAATATTCTTCATTATAACAATAGAAATAAAGAGATTAATTAGTGTAATATACGTGTTAGAAACATGCTTATCGTGTGCCGTATAAACGGAATTTGTTTCTGTTATGAGGTGACTTGATTTGTATTAACTTTTGTTGAGAACTGTACGTAATTAGCAACTGAGACGAATCCTCATTTCTTATCTTGCGAAATATCATAATGCTTTCCTTTAAACCTTGCATTGTCCCAACTTAATTACATTATTCTCCAGAGCAGAGTATTTTCTTTCTTTGCGCTGTCAGTTTGCATTGTACCTTTTTCAACATACAAGTAGCTGCAGAAATATTTTTTCTGCAGTGTCTAAAATTAAAATAATTGAAGGTTTTAATATAAAATTGAAGTAAATAAAAATATGAAAGAACAAATACTTGGGAGAAATTGATGGTGTGTATATAATATTATATTGTTATTAATTTAAATATAAAAAAGTGAAATAATTGATTAAATCAATCTGAAAACTAAATGTTTCCTACATTTTTGCCTGATGCTAAAACTAGGGAATAAATTTAAAATCACTTAATTTTGGAGAAATAGAAACCATAGTGGTACACACACACATATATAATCAATAAAATAAATAAAAGTAATAGTAGTTTTTAAAATATCTTGAAAGTTAATGGTTTGTTTTATAGCGTCAGAAATTACATTTATATTTATACCTTTCAGGATTCATGAAATGTGCTTAGTTATGTACTATATTTTCCGATTTTTATAGAATTTTCCTTTAATTAGGTAATTTGAAATGAATAATTTTCGATTTAATTAGGTATTTTGTTTATCTTGTATATAAACAGCCATTCCTTTCGTCTCATTTATATACAATGAAGAATAGCTATAGGATAAGATTTTCTCTTTTGTGATCCTAAATTCATAATATAGTATAATATAGTAATATTGTAAAATGAAATTACGGCTCCATCCGTAATAGCAGATAACCGCTCGAGATTCGTTTGTTGGCGGCTTGTTTGAAAGAAGCCGAAGAGGATCGTGTTGTTGAGAAGGTGCGGCACGAGTGCGGAACAGTGCAAGTGCTTGGAAATCTTGATCAGTCGAAGACGAGACATTATTGCGTAATAGTGGAATTGGGTCTGTGGAAAGTCGCGATCGTAGTTGTATATGTCGGATGTTAAACACGCTACTGGAATGGCGGTAGTGAGATGCTACACGGATTTGTGTTTGATTTAATTTGATAAAAGTTAAGCTGAATGCGATTTAACAATATTTATTGAAAATTAACTTTTAATGCAGTTGCAGTTTGTTTATGAACAAACGTTGTTGAGATCTGAAGCGCAGTGAAGAGCCTCAAGCTAAAACTGCACTTTCCCACATAACATTACTCACTGCGCTGGAGTGACACGTGGTTTTGGAGTGACAAATTCACATTCCAGTCTCAATCCGCCGGTCGTGTTGAAATGACCCTCGGCAATGATGTCAAACTCCGAACCTGTCCGCGGGGATCAAGTAGAATCCCGCTGAGCATGTTCACATTTATCAGCTCTTTTGCTGGCCGCAGGAATATATTTTTTCCTATCCTCCCTGGCACAATGCAGTGTTATTTCTCGAATATCAGACAGTTTCTTCTATTTTTACTGTATTCCATAAATTAAAAAAGAGCTGATCGCCTGAATTGTGCTTCAATAAATACAAAATTAAAGTTCCATGAAAAAATTAAATTCAACGAAAATTGACTATTTTTTGTTGTTTAATGTAGTAAACCTCCAGACAAGTGTAGTTACGTTACGTCAATAGTTTAATTTCCATTCTGAAAAAATAATAATATATCCTAAATAGTCAAAAATAAAATTTTAATAAAAATTGTGAAAAACAGTAGTATAAATCCTACTTTGAACCTTTTCAGGTGAATATAATCATTTTTAAAAATAATTTATCCCATTAATTTAAAAAATGAGAACGATTTATTTCTAGTGCAGGAGGAAATTTCACTCAAGCCAGATAATTTGTACTAGTAATTATATATTCCGTTATTTAAATAACTTGTTGAATAATTTCTCAGAAATATTTAATTTTCATACATTCCATTTTATGTTTCATCGTTTCTTTTTTTTCTACTTATAGTTATTTCTCATAGAATTATGTCTCTGTTCGTGTCATAATCCCTGTATTATATTTAGTGTATGGTGATATAATTTAAAACAGACGAAGTGTAAAACATGATAGTTACAATGTGACTGCTTGGGAACCAATAAACAGAAAATGAAGCCTTTAAGTGGAAAAATAATATAAACTTATAATATTTAATCTTATAAAATATAAATATATATAAAAATATAATATATAAACTTATATTAATCGTATATATTTTTATTGGGCAAATATAAAATTTTTTGATGCTGTATGTAATCGTCGTTATAAATAAAATAATTAAATTAATCTTTATTATTATTTTAAATAATTGGCCACGGTCAAGAATGGAATAATTTATATGAAAACGTTTCGGACCTCCTCAGTTCTTTACTTAAAATATAACAAAAAATTCATGTTGCGTCTGCAACGTCCGGAGCCGAAATTTTTCTAGACTAACGAGTGAGATGTTTCACGTCAGATCTATCAATTCGGCTGTTAATTTTAAAAAAATGACAAATAATTTGAACAAAATTTATTATTAAGTACTATTTTAAACTTTCTGTGTATTATTGCTAAATATTTCCATTTTTAGAACTGTTATTTCGACCTCACCGCAAGTTTACATTTTCATTCCTCTTAATTTCTCGTTTTTAATAAGTATTTTTTCATTCTATATTATAATTTCGTTATATTATATTTTTAATATTTTTTTGGGGATCTAAATCTCACCAGGTGAGATTCCAAATTAATGAACGAAACGTCGTGTACTAACTATTGTTAATATAAGTTTACATTTTTTACTTAAAGGCTGTTTTACCATTTATTAGTAAAGTAAAATATTATAGTCTAAGGAAGTAGAAATTCTTTCATTAATGGACCAATAAAACATAAAAGGTCGTGTATTATAAGGTTATATTTGAGAAAATATTAATATTAATTAAATATTTTAACAAAAAGTATACAGTCAGTATATTTGTCAGTTCTATTTTACGTAATTTAAATTTTAAATATTACAATGTTCCGCCTCTAATTTGAGACTTCTTCAGGTAAAGAATTAGCTGTAAATGGAACGTCACCGAAGGGGTTATGGTTCCATGTACAGCTATATTTTTACCTTAAGAAGTCTCAAATAAGAAACGAAACGTTGTAATATTTAATATTTAAATTATATTAGAAAAACTGAAAAAGAGGCTGATTTAACTCATTTATTATTAAGCTTATCCGCCATAACAAGGGTACGGTTTTAAAGGGTTTTGGTCCAAATTACACTATGAACAGGAAATATTCTCATTAGACACTGCATTCTTTATTGTAGATTAAGCTGAGTAATTTGCTGTTAATACGATAATATGCATGATAGAACTGGATTGTGACGTATCAACAATTTCTATGTTCTGTAATATCTTATAAAATGCTCAAATTAGAGAGGGTATTCTACCTGTGTACTTTATCGTTGTTAACCTATTAGATATTTGCTTCTCGCTTTAATGATGAGCCACGTATCCGTTCATACGTGACAATGTCAACATTTCCAACGACGGGTTTAATTTATAAAGTAAAGCGTAACGTGATTGTCCATTGTTGACAGGTTGGTGGACATTGCTGGTAGCCCTGTTTGCCGTTCGCAGTTGGCGGAGAAGCTCGCAAACAGACAGGCGTTGGCTAAGCCGTATTGTCCCGATTACTCACCGCTCATGAAGTTGTAGATGATTGGGTTGACAGCGCTGTTGGCGTAGCAGAGCCAGTGGGACAGCATGGACAGCACACCCGTAATGTCGTTCTGCGGCATGTCCGCAGCGTATCTGCACAACCGACAAAATCAGTTACAAGTGTCGGACATTTCATCTTGATCAACCTTCCACTGCAATGTAACATTTATATGACTGATTATGAGCTACACTATATTGGGCTTAAAATTAGTCTCAGTTTTACAAATAATTAATTAATTATGCTTATTAGTATTTTTTTTCATAAGGAGCTGTCGGTATATCAATATAAAGAAACCAAATTTTATTAAAATATTTTCAAAGCAAACTTCCCATATTAATTAGCGATAGGGAAAAGACGGGTAAAGTGATCAGGTTGGGCCAGTGTTTATTTTTTGTCTTCAACACTACTGATTTCTACCGAGAAGTGGCCAAACTATGTGCAATCAACACCATTAGTGTTGTCAGTGACGTTGACAAATGAAGCTTGCTCCGTTATCCTTATGTAAAAACGTTTAGGTTTTTCGATTGTTTGATGTAAGGTAAATCACGTATATTACTTTAATTGCTTCAATTTTATGTAGAGTTATAGGTTTTTTCTTATAAATATAAGTCACTGTTGTTTCCTTCGATTATATATTCACACGTGTGTGAACCACTCATACAGACATCCGATCGGGAAGGATGGCCACTTATCGACAGTTCATTTTAAATCTGTTTATCCCAGTGTGAATTAAATAATTCCATATTTTATACATAACATGACAATTGAAAAGCAACGCGCAATAAACGTAAGAAACATAAAGTGGGACCAAGCGCTAAGAGAGTTTTTACAAAAAAAAAAACTTTTTGAAGAAGGAATGAAAGAAAATTCCACTGATGAGGACAGTAACACAGACTACTTTTATTTGGAGGAAGCTTTTTCTCTATCTATAGAAAATGAAGGAGGAATAACGTCGGGCTCGTGAACTATGATGAGGGCGATGGCAACTCCACGTCCGTATTAAATTATGGATTCCTCCATCAGATTGTAAGATCACTAAGATCCTCCAATGTTGAATGAAAATACATATACAAAAATTCAGCAATTCCATGGACTTGATGCAAGGTCATCTAGTATAACCTACACAGTCTTATCACCATGAAACTGAATAATAAATATTACTGTGGAATATAAGCAGACCGAGTAACAACATTTGGAGGGTATACTGAACACCTGACCGTCCGCAGTCGACACGGTAGGCCCAGGCCCTCTATGGCCATGGAGAAAAAAACCGAATGTCACCAAAATTGCAGACAAAGTAAGAGAACAGACAAAATTTTTAATGGTAAAAAGTAAACCATTCAGGAAATAAAAATAATATTAAGTATATGCAGTTCTCACGCATTACAGTCCTATGATATCTAATTGCACATTTTGGAATTGACATTCTCTGACAATAATTAAAAAAATTATTCACGTTTTGGAAATTTAAATCAATTAAACGCCCAACTTGAAATTTCAAACGTGTTGCGAAAAATTTGCGTCAACAAAATTTTAAGATTAATGAAATATCAAAAAACAGACAAATACCCCAATAAACTTTGGAAAACAATCAGTAGGGACAAATTACATATTTAGACATTGAAAATGGTTTAAATTGAGATTAGGCTCTGAAATAGCAATTATTAAGCCAAATTCACATTCATGTAATGTTAAAACAGACACAGACTCTTGAGGCAAAATCTACAATATTGAAATCAAGGACCCATAAACCTCAAAGTTTTAAAAAATAATTTCCAAGGTCTTTGTTTAGATGGTTTACTGAATTATTTTCAGATTAGTTTATTGCAAACCATGGTAATGTTTAATACCTTTATACAAGATGGATGCGGACTTTGGCCGGTTACATACTTACATTAGCCCGGAAAAGGAAATAATTTGACAGTAATCTCTAGAGTAGGGCTTAACAAAATGAAAACAAATAGTCCCAATATGGCGGAATTATTTGTATTATCTCATCCCACGTTAATGTCACAGACCAGATCACGAATACGTATTTGAGATACATTTTCACACTTAAAAAATTACTCCCTCGCTTATGCAAGAGGTTTCTCAGCTTCACCCTGTTTATCCCTTGTTTTTTATTAATTGTTAAACAAGTTTTGCTTATATTTGTCTACATGTATGTAGATTGTTATATCAATAAAATTCATTCGTTTGATGAGAGTTCACGTCAGGACGTGTCGTATTTTTAATTAAAACTTAGTCAAATATTTGTCTGTTTTTGGATGTCCAGTTTTTCAAAACGTAAGCAAATATAAATAAATTAGAAAGCTTCCTTTCCAATTTGGATATAAAACCAGTCACGAAGTATTTGTTTAACACATAAAGGCTAAATTTGATTATAACAATGAATTATGGAATGCAAGAGAATACTGTTTAATAATAGAGATAAAAAGAAGTACAAGACTGAAATCCTTCTAACGTCTGCGAGTGCCGGAGTGGAAATAAAAACATTGAAATGAAACATCTTAATTTTAAACCTTTACCCATGTTTTTATTTTTCAATATATAACGGTTGCTTATAAATAGGGCGTGCCACTGTAGAGCACTATATATTAACACTAGGGGCCATTATTATCGGAAAGTCTGAAGATTGATTGGTTGTCGTCGGTCGTATAGGTCGTTCAATCACCACTGAGGCACGACGTAACAAAGATTGAAGTAAGTAGACAGTAGTTTTGTCCTCAATATGATCACAGCTAAATAGAATCAGCTAACAGCAACAGTACTTAAAATATTTCCAGTTCTGTAACTCATGAGTGTAGTTTATTTTTTAAAAACAGTCTGGCAGTGTGAGGATTTGTTCTTAAAACACTCTGAATGAAAGAAACAGAAGTTAGTTTTTAATTTCATAATGAGGCGCATTGAAATTTATTCAAAAAAATTTTCCCTTAATTCATAGTTATAATGATAATTACTCTGAAAAAGACGCTGTCACTTCACATACAAGTTATTGATATTTATTTATATAATTCTGGATTTCTAAATTAAATTTATTCCTTTAAATGATTTAATATTCGCTAATCTCAAGTAAACTGACGATTTTACAAGAATATATGAATAAAAACTTTTGTTTTAACAGGAAGTTGAATTTCAATTTTGAAGGGTAAAGAAATATCTTGGCAAACATAGCGTCACTATGTTTGTGTGTACATATTTCCGACGGTATAATAATAAGCGAAGACGAAATCAAACTAAATATATTCATGCTACAGTGTTGTAGGCTTCAGTTCTTCTTCGTTGTTTCTACAGAATATTAAGGGCCTTGGCCTACCAGGACGACTGCGAACTGTCATCTTACATGACAGGTGGTCAGCGTATCGATTATTCATCAGTCTTAATCCCAGTCTCCATGACCATGACTACACAAACATCCAAGTCCGTGCCGGGATTCGAACCTGGAACCTCTGTGTTGACAGGCAGCGAGAAGTGGAATGCGACGTAAATAAAATTCTGTACTTTCAAGAATATATATTTTTATTTATTTTAGCATATTGATCTCTCCTAAGTCTATATATATATATATATATATATATATATATATATATATGACTTAGGAGAATCCCTATTTCCCTCGGTCACGCCGTAACTTGAGAACGACTTTACCGATTTCATTCATATTTTTTTATAACTTTTATAACACTTTGTATAAGGTTCGTACGGAAAGAAAATTACTTGGAGATAAGACACGGTTTACAGCCCTTGGGGGAAGGGGTGAAACTTTTATATGCAATGAAGGCTCATATGTCAACCGAAAAAAATTATTGAGGTCAATAACAATATTCCGACAATATTTCTGTATAACTTAAGGGGTGAGGGTGGAAATGAGTCATATGAAAATAACAAGGAAACTACCAAGTTTGGTGTCGAAACCGGTGTAATGCGAGTTACATTATGACTTTTAATATACGATTTAAGTAAAAATTCATCCCTTAAATCGGGGAGCATTTATATTTTGTTAGAGTACTAAAATTATTTTTAGGCTCGTTATTGTACCGGGGGTATTTTTGAATCTCTCAAGATACTGGGAGTATATTTGAGGTTCATATTGTGACGTTTTCGATGCCGGATGAATCATGTGTTGAACAAGAATTAAATAATGTATATAATATAAATAACTACCAGGGCAACGCCGGGTCCCCAGCTAGTTTATTATAAATCTTAATGTAGTAAACAACTTTAAGGTATTAGTTAAATTGTTCTTGGACGAAAATCTGTCAGTGGGGTGAGTAACCACCATACTGTTGGATGAATATTGCTTGTGAGAGATTAGGTTAGATATTTCTGTCTCACACAAGTGGTAAAATTAATGTAAGTTTGTATGCACAGACCTTAGGATGTTGATGAGATGCACAGGCAAGTAGCAGAGTGCGAACATGATGACGACGGCGACGAGCATCTTGGCGGCCTTCCTACGGGAGCGCACTTGTCCTTCAGTGGTGGTGTTCACGGTCCCCGCCACGCACAATGTGTTACGGCGGCTTCCGGTCAGGGCTGCAGCATAAAAAGAAAATTATCATTACAACCACATACCTTGCGTGCGAGTAAAAACTCCCAAATTTGCTAGAACTACTCTTAATTCCGTGATTATGATATCTAACTAAACTCGGGGGTTCGTCGTTATAGGTGAAATAGCTGAAATACGAGAAGAAATTTTTAATATCTTAAATTCTGAATTACACACGAAAAATGTTCTGCTTGGATTTCTAAATATCGATTTCGCAAATTAATGTGTTTCTTTTGATAACGTAGTTTCATATTACGGTCCAGAATTATAACAGCTGTGAAATTTCAGAAGTTGAAATGTTGTTCCTTGCTAAACATTGTTAAAACCAATAAAAGGAGGATGTTAGACTTCGAAGTTTTAGCTAAGGGAAGGAAATGACTAGTCTGTTTGGGAGTTGGACTCAGGAAAATTCCGTTTCCGTTTCTTCTTCAGCGATCGAAGTATTTAGAATTCAGGATAGAGAATAGGAACGACTCGGTCCGTTAGGTCCGTAATTAAAAGTACCGTCTGAACTTAAAATGCATCAAAAGACGCTAGAATGGTTAATGAAGAATAAATAGATTACTGAGAAAAGGAGGACCCAAGAGTATGCACTGCTTGAAGCCAGAACAACGACTGATATTCCATTCCTCTGACTGCTGTCAGACTGACCCTCCACACCTACTGCTTTATATCGGCAACGTGCAGTGGGGAGCTAATCTCCAGTCTGTCAGTCACGAGGATATTCTAGAACTAGTTTTAACTGAATTTGTGCAAGCCCATATTTGAAACCTTAAGCGACTTTATAACTGTTTTCGTCATCTCTAAATCTGACGCCCTTGTTGCTTATTATTGCGTTATTCCCATACAGCTACATCCGTCAGTCTTTCTAGCTAAATGTAAAATATTGATCAATATATGACAAAGTTATCTGGAAAAAGCACTGTGAAAAACCGAGTACTGTAACAGAGTCATATATTTACAGTTTTGTGGGAAAATCGTGTATTTCCTGGAGAACGGTTAGATTCCTCGTTGTGCAGTTCACAGAAGTGAAAACTCCATTGTTTATGCGTGTATTTGTATTTCGCAGTGTGCGTTTATACTCTGTAGTGTTTCCAACGTTTTTAACTATGTCCTGATTATTTTAGTTATTTATTTAAAGATTGTTTGTAATTGTTTCCTTATTTTGTTCTTATATTTATTTGTTACTTGATTAAATGTATGACGTATCCTCTTTTCTGAACCGAGGACCAATGGAAACAGGAATAAATCTAATTCTAAGACCTAACATACGAGTAACTGCCGCACCAAAACTATAAAGTATTAACTCTATGGGAGAGGAATGGCGATCTGGTTCCAAGTATCACGAACAAAAGTGGAGATACGTTTCCTGAACCCCCTCAGAGCCTGACTGCTTCACATGCCGACCCGGAAACTGCCTTTGCGTTGAATCTAGGATTGTCGGTCAACCAGGAAACTGGGGAGGGCGAATGAAAAGTAAGAAATAAAAGGCAATAATCTCGCTCTGTTATTCGTATAAACACGTTATACAACCCTGAATCAAGTAGATTAAATTTACCTAAGTCATTTTTCTATATTATTTCTTTGGATAAATAAAATTTCTTAAAATTAATTAATTTCTAAATATTGTCATTTGTTGAATCCTTTACATTCGTTAAAAATAAAACTGTCTTAAATGTGAAGCATGACTACTCAGATTCATTTAATAGCTCTTTATCCCCGTTTTGATAAGATTGCAGATAATGCAGATTTAAGTTCATTGTAACGTTGATATGAATTAATAATTTCCTATAAACATTTCATTGCTTCATTGACACTGAAACCATAGATTTAATAAATTTGGATTAGTAGTTGATAATGGATTTCTTTGATTAAGTAATGAGCTTCTATGGTATGTAATGAGATGCAAATACCATTATATAAAAATATTATCACTGAAGAAAATTATTACCTATGATTATTCTGGCATCTTTGATGTATTCTGATCAACCATTTCGAGACAAAGCGACATAATCAAAGACGGTACTTTTGAAAAAGCTCATGATTCCTTTAGGGTTTTCTGTACAGATAAAGTGATTAATAACTATTGTCAGTGCTTAGAGAAAATGAGGCAGTTCTTAAGAACGATAAGAAGACGGCACGAAACCATTAATTTGATAGAGAATGTAGCAATTTCCTTGGAACATCTATTCTCCCGAGGGAAGATTTGATTTGTCCGTTTGCAGCGACGTGTCCATGAAGGATCGTTACTGTTCCTGTGCTTGACATGGTGGCAGTGGATGGTCATCCATTACAGTCAACCCAGGGCTGTCAGTAACGTTCCGTCCCAGGCATTCATCTCCTCCCTGCTTACACGCTGAGGATTACTTCCTTTGTTAATAATGTGCCCTCTGCTTTAGTGAAAAATTATACCACAGGAATACAGAACCTTCCATAAATGACATGTTTATATACCTGTTATTACAAAGTATATATCCATGATTTTGTATTATTTTGATGTTTTTTTCAGAACACCAGGCATATTAACTTCATATTTAAGAATTTTACTTCATGAAAGAAGATATTAATGTTTAAACGAGGTCAAAAACAGACAAAAATAAGTAAATCACTACAAAATAAAATTTAAAAGCAACTACATGTTTCGGTCCTGATCTGGACAGTCAAGTTGAACTAAATAACAATAAAACAAAATTTACATTACAGCCGAAGAATACAATAACGAAAGAGCAAAAGAACATAAAAATTTTAAGAAGAGAAGATAATAAGTATACATTTGATACATTATATTCCATAAATTAAGTCATTATATACTACTGAGCAAATCCGTGTCCCTTTTTACATTCAGTGTATTCATTTTACCTTTAATATGAAGCATATCTGAAACTAATCGGGATTTGTATTTTCTGTCTTTGTCTAAAATTTGGAAATTATCCCAGATAATTTAAAATATGTTTTGTCTTGTGAAAGCTTTATAATTTTGTGTATTGTTATTTGGTTCAACCTGAAGAGGATTCAGATCAGGACCGAAACATGTAGTTGTTTTTAATTATTGTTGGTTGTGTTTTTTCTTATTTTTGTCTGTTTTTGGACTCATTTAAACATTAATTTAACCTTACAAAATAAGATATTACTTAAAGAAAAAATTGTCCAAATATATTCTACGGCTTCAGTGAATTACTAATTACAGAAGCGGTATCCTTTGAAGTTGTGGGAAAATAATCAGATAATGTAAATGACAAACTCGATTTGTAATCATATCGATATGGGTTATATATATCACAAACCCCATCTCCATGTATAACTATTTGCTGACTTTTGTTTTATACAATCAACTCAATAAAAATTCTTTGTTGGCTCCATACAAAATTTACAATATCATCATAATCGACATACCGATTTTTTTCTATAAGAAAACTCACATAATGTCATATTTTACCACGGTAAACGTTAGGCTGAGAAGGGAAACGTTTATTAACCTTAATTATTTTTCTGTTGTTTATTAATTATTGTTTCATTTATTATATTCTTGTTTGTGGTGTACATGGATTAATATTTAATATGATAACAGTTATTTTTGGTGTTATTAGAATTTTTAAATAACTTATCATGTGAACTGTATTAATAAATGCTGTTTTTATAATATGATATAATTTCATTACAGAGAAAACGAAAACCGCATTCATTTACGTAACTATGAGAATCGTGGTTCTTTTAAAGTTAATATTTCACCTGTTGAACTCTTTTTTTTTTAATTTCAATATCAGTGGAATTCTTTTTGCGTTTGGGTTGGTGTTTAACTTGTCATTTGTAAAAATTGTGGTCATAGCGAGAACAAAGGAAAAATTTGTTAACAGGAAAGGCTGAAAAACAATGGAAAATATTACGATCACTCGTAAATTGTTTCACAATGAGCTGACACTTCTGTGTGAAATCCTGAAATCATTGCTGCTTCCAGGAAAACTTTGAACTTAACACCCGTTATTTTTTTCTCGATCGATACGAATTCATTTAATGGTACATTTACTTCGTAATATTAAAATGGGGAAATTTTATGTCGCTGACGAACTAAGATTTTATAAACTTTTAAAAAGTATTGCTTAACTACTTCAGCCGTTATTAATTATAATTAATAAATCACAGGAAAGACATGGGGTAAAGTTTTTATAACACTCAACAACTAACTTCACTAAAGACAATGGAAGGCTGATTTAGTCGGACAGGCAAAATGGAGAACGAAGTTCTGATGTCCCCATGAACCTGGATAATTGGATATCATCTGCAGACGCTGATTAGTCCAGGTCAGTGACCCAGAACAGATTAAAGTGACGCTACATTGGTTTCATAACGCTAATATTAGTACGAACCGCAAGCGGGATCTGTAACATCCAAAATGATAACAAAATTTACTTAAAGTTAAAAAGTTATGGGTTTCAGTGTCGCTTAAAGCAACGTTATTTCCAGTTAATATTTCTGTAAGGTTCATCTGTTGACATCTCATATCGCTATGTAGTTTCAAATTTCTTGTTTCGTTTCTCATAAGAAACTATATTAACGACACTTTCGTCGAACGTGACTCGTTCTATACTTGTTTTGCGACTTTGGATTTCATGAATAAATTCGGCAATGTTTCGGATTCTCTTATTAATATTGTTCAGATACGTTGATAAAATCCTAAGTGGTTCTCGATTTGAGTAACATTGAATTCCAACCGATTCCAATTTGACGTGTCAATGAAAGGTACTGCAAATTATGATTTCGACGCCTCGAACCAGGAGACATCATGACGCCATCAACATAACGCATGAACGCAGCAGATAACCTGAAATCACGGCGCCGTTTACCTGTATCATCCCGGAAACAAGATTGAAGCATTACTGATCCTACAAAATTCTCTGCTACACGCCCCACAATCCTTATAGTATAATGCACAAACTCAATTATTTAGCAATCTTACATTAGAGTGTCATACTAGTTTTCTGTTTAAATCTTATAAATAATATTGGTGAGTGAAAATCATTTTATTTAAATACAACCCATAAAAACTAATTTCATTGAATAGTAGGGAAATTGAAATGGTTAATGGAGGGAGCAGTGTTACAATGACACTTAATACACCCAGAAAGACCTGATAGTCTAGATATATGAAAGTGGTACATAAAGTCAATTTAAAATAAATATATATCAACACTGGATATTCATGTGCAGTGCGATATTTCTTAAATTCATTTTATAAAGTTAGCGAGGATTGGGAACTGGAATTGGCGACAGCATGCCGAGACTTTATGCCACCACTAATCCCCAGGGATGACATTTCGACACATACGGATATTATCTGTGGAAATCCGAAAGAAAGGAAATACTGAAATACTTAAATACCGCGTGGTTAATTAAACCATTGAGATTTCGTGGTCTAAATAAAATCGAGTAAAAGTTCCGATGTTTGGCGGTGAGGCTGTGTGAATTGCCATCCTTCTCTTGGAACTTGAAGGGGACCGAAGGGAGCTGACTTTTGGTCCGGGACGTTTGAAGGACGTCAACCTGGCGACGTTGAGAAGAGCGTCCTACGGAGGAACTGGCACAGACGACGCTACATTCAACCAAACATGCTGTCCTTGACGTCCATGGAGCGTATCGTCCACAGTTTTTGTTCTGGGATTAGTAAGAGATTTGATTGCTTCGCCGTACCTCCAAAATTTTGTAAATATTTTATTATTTTAGTTTTTTTAAATGAAATTACCATTTATTTTTTAATTACCCTTTAGGTTTTAATTCGAAAAAACCCTACCCTACACATATATATGTAAATCAACTTTTGAAGTAGCACTGATATATCGGTTAGCCTCCCAGAAATTTTTCCCAGCAAATAAACATAGAAGCTTCAGAAATTTCTGATTTATTGGAATGTGGAAGTCTCAGAGATAATACGAGACGTGATGCAGGCTTCTTCTCCTTGGCCGTTGTATCTCTGAAGTGTTGCCAAGAACCCGAGAGCAGTATTGCATTTCAAGAACGTCCTCCTCCCACGCAGCCGTACTTTAGCGATCTACAATTTATTACCACGAAATGGAACTATCACCATCACAGAATAGGTTTTCGGAAGCTAAACATGCTGCGATTGTGTATTTGCTTTGACTACGCGGTGAAGAAACAATCTAGCAATAGACAGCTGTAACCACTACGATAAACTTCTGTTGAGTGGACGTCTTTTTGGTAGAGTTAAGACGAAGAACAAACTAACAAGGAATTATTTAGTATAATATTAAAAAAATAACAAGGAATTATTTAGTATAATATTAAAAAAATACTATATTTTTAATTACATTTTATATTTTGCACAATATTATGGATTATATAGTTATAAATGTATAGAACAGTGCCTAAGGTCTGAGTGTCAGAAATCAAACCGCTTGCAGCGAGATATTGTGGTTTCTTTCAGCACCAAAAATTTCGTATTCCAACTTTTCTGAATCACAAAAACCAGCAAGCAAGCATTCAATCTCTTCAGCAGTAGTGTTAAATGAAGCGACAAGACGGCATGATAGTTTCACCCTTTCTTCCCGAGGAACACGCGCTTTCCCTCCCAGGCTTTCCGCCCTCTATAAATCACATCTTTCATAAGTGAAATATGAGAGCAATTACCTTTGACACGGCATGTGTTGGGCTATAAATCTACTGTTGGGAAGAAATCTATTCCAGTCAATCGACTATCCGATTTAACACCATCATTCGATTATTCGAAAATTTAAAAAAAATATTTTTAATGTAGACTATACATAAACAAGTTTATATATTGTTTTTATAAATATCAATCATTTTCCATTGATTTGACATGTAAGCTACAATTTAGGTAATAAAAATTAAAGGAATGAAATGTGACTTTTTTTTCACTAAACAGCTCTATGACGCGTATAGCAGGTGGCTCTAATAGGCAATGTACAGTTAGATAATATTTTATGCTACATTTGGAACTTCTTCTGCTGAAAAATGATGAATTCTGTTTCAGGTCGGAAGTTGACTGTGACAAGGCGGAAACAAAAAATCACTGGAACCTACCACAATGCGTCATAATTGGCAGATTAGAGTGAGTTTTAAATTTACCTTGCAATCAAAAACCACAAGTACGTCACTAAGTCTGTGGAGACGCTTATTACACAATTTTTAAGGGGGATTTGCCTAAATCAGGATGACCATCATGTAGCCTGTTACTCACGAAACGGCAACATTGCCTTTTATTTATATAGATGTACTTAATTTTGGTCAATTTATTGTTAGAAAATTTTGACCCTGAGACTAGATATTGTTTTTCTGTACATGTGGAGGACAGGTAAAAAATAGTCCAAAGAAATGCGAAACAGTCAAGTCAGAGACGAAAACCACAAAGTCAAGAAAACGCGAAGTGTACCAGGCGGAGTGTGGATAGAGGAAGAGATACGATAACGCTTTGATGACAGCGTCATAAAATACCCGCTGGAGTTGTAAATAGACGGCAGCCATTATACTTCTATAGTTGATAAAATCAATATTTATCAGAGAGTAATCCAGAAAGGAGGAATAAACTTTAATAATGCTTTTAAGATTGGCCCAAGTGCCACGTCCGGAGTTTAAAACTGCTTCTATAAAAAATTTCAGGACAAAAACAAACACTAAGGCGAACGCTTTATGAGTTGTTTATTCTTGAACTAGAAGTAATACCACCGAATCCCTGAGATGATTTGTAACTGAAAACTAACATAATAAATACTACTATTGTTTAGAAAGGAAGGTGAAATGTAAAAATGAAGTTGTGCATATACAGATGTTTTAAAATTAACATCAATGATTACTGACTTTTGGTATCCTCCTAATTCCTCTGAAATACATACGTCTAACACCCATAAAGTCTTCAGGTGCTATTAATCCAAGGTTAATTTTTTTACGTTTTAACTTTGCTCTAAACCACTATTTTTCTCTTGAAATTACTCAAAATTATAACTTTTGTTGTATCCTAGAAAAGTAGAAATATACACTTGGAAATTCATTGAAATCAGTTCTGAAGTTCTAAGTTTATAACCTTTAAAAGGTTTGGCAATGTAAAAATTAATATTTTTTAAATGACATACTCAAAAAGAATTTATTAAATGTCATGAAACGGTTTATGTTTTCAAATAATTATTAGTAAATCGTATAAAATTGTATTTCATTGTAATTTACTTGGATCCAGTGTGCGTGTTTTGTGTTTACCGCTGGAGATAATTAATTTTGTTAAAGGTATATTAACAACGTTGAATAAACAGTTGTTTTTGATTGGTGCTTGCTGAAATAATTACGCGGCCAGATTGATCAGCAGAATACACTACTGTGATTTTAATTTTTTTTTTAAGTTTTCTCTGCCACATCTTCACTCTTAACTTGAAAATAAAGCAAGCCACATAGGCAAAGTTGTGCACTTATTAAAACGTTCAACTTTTTGCGTTCTGCTAATACACAGCTCACGGAAGTATTCCAAAAGTAAAACAAAGACATTGTTTCATAAAATCAAATTTTCTCTTTAATTATTGAATGCCCTTGGCATTATCAAAGCGTTTCGTTCAGTCACTGACGTGATAATCACATGAAGTGATCATGTTAATTAACAGGAGGTGCGATAGTAAATGTTTTCATCGAAAATTATAGTCCTTCTTAGGATGAAAACAAAAAGTGTTTTCATATTGTTACCGCGAAAAAGATTTGGAGGGGAATTGTTAAAAATAATCTCTTTTTGAATAATAAATTATTTTATCTGCACCTCATTCATTATCGTTTCTAAAAAAGGGTGAGCTAATTGGGAAAAGTCGGACATGTTTATGTGTATAAATTGTTGCTCCAAATTTCGGACCTGAACTAATTAGAGGAGGATGTGACCAGTTGCTCCGGAGGGATGTGCGAACATCGCACGACATACATCCCTCAAATCTTGTGGGACTCGTGGTTGTAGCTCGTGATCCAGCGGGAGGAGAAACAAGTCACATGAGGCAGGGCGGGAAACTGGTTTTAAAAGTAGACTCACGTTAAATCTTATCCAGCGTTCTCCGCATTTCGAGTAGTTTGGATATTCCTAATGTTGTAGATAAACTAATAGTGTTTCGAGCACTACCACAAAATCGGCGTTTATTATATAGTATAAAAAGCACCCTCCATTGAGCTATCATCAGCTGTACAGATATACACTTTCAGTAAAATTCACGGAAAACAATTTCTTTTTAATTTAGGTTTGAATAAAACCAAATTTAGCTTCAAGTTTTACCAAAAGTAGTAACTTTTATGTTTCAGAGTAAAGTATTATTTTTATTAACACTACTTGAGTACTTATTTTCAGTGTTATCCATTTTGTGAATAATATTGATACGGGCAGTGAGAGCTTCTGGGTGAAAGTACAACTTACACTGAGTGGAGGAGTCGTGGTGGTGTTGCTGGATCTTCTGTTTGGTCTCGCAGTGTCCGGGGATGTTGTCTGAGCGCCAGAGAACTCTCACGATCTGACAGTACGCGATGGTCATGAAGAACAGAGGGACGAAGTACAACAGAGCGCTCTTGACGCTGTAGTAGGCCATCTCTGACTCGTAGCTCCACATGGGCACGCACTGCGTGAACAGAACCGTGTCCTGAGGGTAGCGCCAGTCCTTCGGCTGCGACGTCAGCACCAGCAGCTCAGGGACGTCTGCAACACAAAACATCACCACTTTACAATCATTGAGTCCACTTTCTGAAATATTTATTAATATTGCAAAGTAAATTTGTATGCATTTAGTATTTGATAGTTCAACTTAATACAACGGAACTTTCTGAAAAGTGCGATATGCAGAGTAAGAATAATTTAATCAGGTATTTATGAGATACTGATGTTAAAACTATATTAAAAATTAGTAGTTAAATATGAAGGGCAAGAAAAGAAAGCAGAAATCAAGAAACCAGTAAGACAATGATGCAGTCTGTCACCCATGCCTTTAACTTATATATATATATATATATATATATATATATATAGAACAGGCGGCCAAGAAAGATAAAAATGAATATTGAATGGGAATCAAAACACAAGGAGAACAAATAAAAACCCTAAGGGATGCTAAGGATATTGTGGTATTAGGGGACTCAGAAGACTTGGAAAGCTTAATAAATGTCATGAACGTGATCCCGGAGAAAGCGTTCAATATAAGGACTAATAGAGGGAAAACCAAAATAATGGAGTATAGTAGGGTGTTAGATTGAGGAAGAGATATTTTGAAGTTAAGGAATTCTGCTACTTGGGAACAAGGGATGGCAGTGGTAAGAAAGAATTTCGCAAAAAGAGGACTTTACTTACGATTAAATAATTATAAATATTAGGAAATCATTCCTAAAATGTTCGTATGGGTGCAAAACGTGGATGGTAGGAGTTGCAAAGAGGAAAAGAATAGAAACTTTCAAAATGTGGTGTTATAGAAGAATGATGAAAGTCAGGTGGGTGGACAGAGTAACTAATGAGGACGTTGTAAACAGAATAGTGGAAGTGAGAATAATATGGTGGACATTGACCAAGGGAAGGGATAGATTAATTGGGCACGTTTTGAGACTCGAGGGTCTCGTAAAATTAGCATTAGAGGTATGTGCGTGGGGTAAAACCGGAGGGTGGAATACACAAAGCAGATTAGGATGTAGTATATACGTATAAATGAAACGGTTTACGCAGAATAGGTTAGCATAGAGAGTTTCAAGAAGCCATGCTTAGAATTCAGTTCAACAATAATAACAATTTATATATGTACGAATAGTAATATTTTAGTGTTTATAAATATGATATTATCATAGATGAAAACTCCAGTTTATTTTGTGACATTAAGCCAAATAAATAATTAAGGTTGTTGTTTCCTGAATTAAAAAAGAAATCTAGCAAAATATTTCCAAATAATAAAATTCCAAATTCCAAAGCGGCTGCTGTATTTTATTGGAGCTTTCCATTACAACTGAATTTATAACACACTTAATCAGCAACTCAATGAGATGATAACCATAGAATTTACAGCTTCCTATTCAAATGAAAATCTATACACTCTTATGATTATTATAGTCTGATCTTCTTTACTGTATATTTATTTATTACAGTTATACTAGTTTCCTTTTGTTAATTTTCAACAAGTAATATTAGAGTTTGCATCTTAATTGTTTTGATGTTTCGTGAGAGAGTCCCCGTGGAATACTGCTAAGTTCTGTTGTTAGTGGGGAAGGGCGCACAGCTCTGCTGCTGACAGGGTCAGCGGCGGCGGTGAACAAGTTTACATAATTTTATTAACGTCAAATTAAACTTTGTGTGCATTTTCACTAAAGTTTCCATGCTTATCAAAGTTATTTTATTCAAGTATTTCAATAAAACATGAAGTGGAAAAAGAAACAGCGAATTCGTGCCAGTTTTAAAAATAATATATCATTAAATCTGTAAAATATTATTATATTTGTTACTTATTATAGCTATATTATGGTACATATGATAAGTGATTAACTATAAAACCTTATTGTTGTTGTTGTGGTATTCAGTCCTAAGACTGGTTTGATGCAACCATCCTTGTAAACCTATCTTGCGCAAGCTTTTCATTTCCTTACAACTAGCACACCCAACATCCTTCCTAACCTACTCAGCTAATTCAATTCTTGGCCTTTCTATTCACAATTCCGTCTAATGATATATAAAACCTTATAAGAATTAATATTCAATAATTTCAATATAAATGGTTCAAATTTGGTGACAAAGGGATTTTAAATATTTTTAAAGAGGGGATGGAAATATTTTGTTTTGGTTATATAAATTACACTCACTTTTATGACTTTTCAGCTATTTTATTTATTAAAGATCTACTTATTTTAGTATTAATTATAACTGTATAATTTAACAAACGTGTTTCATTGCTCAAGATAAGAAATACAAGTAATCTAAATCACCGATGGAATGAATTTAATTTCAGTTATAAATGTATGCATTTTTGGTTGAATACTTATATCGTCGGTTGGTTCTGAAGTTTGTTGACAATGATTAGGCAATATTATTATTCAGTTCTTCTGGTGTTCCATTGTCATTTTTTTCCTGCTCTGATTCCTACTCCCCATCTCCTGTTTCTCTACTCAGACAATGTAGTTCCCGAAAAAACTGAATTATGAGATCTATTTAACTGCAGCTACTGTTGCTAATATCTCATTAATGATGGTCCCATTTAACGTTATATTTATAATGTAGATGCGCTAGATTAAATGTTCAATAATTAAATTTTGAATTGAATGTGTAATGGGCGTTTTGTTTTATATTATATTTTATAGAGCTTTTAATCTATATAACTTTTATGAAGAGGAGCTTTAAATGAATTGCATTGATTTTTCAATAACAAAAAGGTTTATTTTTGCAAAACAGGGTAGACGTGGGGGTATGGCTTTTTTGTGACAGGCTTGTGGAATATGATCCAGGTTATATTTTATATTAATATTTCTGCCGGCCTGCTAATATCTCCGTTTTGATTTTATTTTGCGTGCTTTATTTCTCTGTCACTTTCTCGACTGACCTATGAATGTTTAAAATTGACCGTTTCAACCCCTTTGTCATTACCCTTACCCGCTGGGTAATTCCCCCGTTCTTACTCGACAGACGATTCTATCGAATATATCTAAAAATAAAATATTCCGCTACCCCTCCCCCACGAATTTATATGAAACCATAACCGAAAATCGTGAATCTTAGCAGTATATCTAAATTTTAAAAAACGTGATTTGAATTTTTATCCAGATTATATATAAGAAATAAGTAATAAACTGCATTACACTACAAAAAGATTCTAATTTGGGAGAATTTTCCATTATGATGATCTTGTCCCTGCTTTGTTTAATGTGAAGCCAGCCAACGTTAATATTAGTTAATAAACCATAATTTTCACAGGGAATGTAGCCAGAATTCTACCCACGCTCATGATTCCACGTAAAATATAGGTTCCCTCGTAAATGGAACCCTAGCTCACCACGTGCCATTAGGAATGGCAATTACGATATTATTGAACAAGGATCAATCAATAACTCTTGATAAAGCGTTTCTGTTACGCAGTTACGATTCATCCTAATAAACGGTAATACCTACGTAGCAAGCGGCCCTGATTATCATTATTAATAATAACTATCAATCTAATAAAAGAAAAATTAGTTATAATTGAAGCTCAGTCAACTATAAATATGTTTCAAGAGATATACGGTATAATTTTAAATCTCTACCATGGTATAAATGTATTTTTTTGTTGTTGAAAATCAATAACCTCAGATTCATTAGAAAAAAACTAAAAATATTATCCTAAAGATTTCTTAAAATAATATTTTTATTTCTTACAATTAATGTTTAGATTATTATACATTACTAGAAACAGAATTACTCCCTACGATTATTTACTGATTATGTTAGTTAAACACTAATTTCGAACTATTTAGAAATTTGTCGTACTTACCGAAACCCAAAGCTACCAACCAAATAATAAAGATGGCCGTCTTAGCCCTTCCAGTAGTGGACTTAAACTTAAGCGGGAAGCAAATGGCGTACCATCGGTCAATGGATATGAAAGTCAAAGTCAGCACGGACACCACCACAGACACCGTCTGAAAAATAGAGCATATTGAGAATATATCATTAAGGTATCAGTAATTTTTTTAAATTTACATGTACAAATTTGTGATAAGTAATTAATTGTTTTCCATAAAAATCCTTATGTGATTTTCCTTGTATCGTAAGTGGCGTATTGCGGGTCAGTCTATGTTTCAGTTATATTTGCTATTGCTTATCTGAAGTTGTGTTATATATATATATATATATATAATAAATTTATTTGTCTCTAATCATTAAAAGCAGCAATCTGTTATGAAGGATAGATATACTATTTTTTTATTTGATGTATTAATGATAAAAAATACAGTAAATGAATATAAAAATTTGAAATCTGACATACTTCGTCGATTCGTCGAAAAAGGAACAGTTAATATTGAAGTATTATGGTCGAATACTTCTTGTTAATAAATAATTTGAAATAACAATTCTTTCCGAGCTGAATTATTATCGCCACTGTATTGAATTCAAGAACTATAGACCATAGATTGCTGAATTTTAATGCACTTAGTCCAAAATTTGGGTTGCGAATAAATATGATTAATATTCATCTGATCCAAAATTTAGGAATGATGACTTTGTGGAATTACTATAAGAAATAAGACAGTACAACTGAACAAATTATATCAACGTTGATGGATTAAGTGGTGGGACATAACAAGTAATGATATATTCTTTTTAAATTTCAGTTCAAGAGAAATATGCTTTAAATTAGTTTATTCTCCAAATAATTTGATTGAGAGTTTTCATGTAATTTTAAAATTTATTTTTTTGTTTATAAATATAGTGAAAATATGAAGCACGTTTCAATAAATATTTAAATTTCACAACTTGAATCTTACAATAGTATATATTTGTAATATTCATTTCTACGATTGTATAACTTGATTTGCATGGCAGAGCGTGCGGAGAGAAACTCTGCTTCGTGCCTTAAAAAGAAATTTGAATTGTCTGTGTTGTAAATTCTTAGTTAGTATTCCGGAAATAAAATTCAAATTACTGAGAGTGGAATTTAGAATCTGAGCTCATTCCTCATAGGCAAGACTGATAGGAGTGTGAATATTTTCAGTTGCACGTACATAAAAATTAAGGTACAAAAATATGACGAAGGAAACTATTGGTTAAAGAGGGAATAATTTTGATTGGAGATGAATGAGTAGTAAGATTGTATTATTATTGTTTCATAAATTGTCAAAAGCTGTTGATTCGTAAACTTGTGTATTGTGGCGCGGAAAAGTGTAGTTATGTTCAATATATTGTTTCAATGTATGTAAATTTTATTCATTTGAAGATTTACTGAATTATTTTATTTCAAGTAAAACCACTATTTATAACCCTGGGAAAAAGAGTAAAAATTTCATTTTGGATACGTGATGTATTATGACGTCATCAGCGTTTTGATTTTCATAATGAGCAGAGAATATTGAAAGTTAATCTTGATTTGGGCTACAACTGTTACAATATGTCTTAAATACAAGCACGAATATTAGTTGTCTTTATGTGAAATATAAAAAAAGTGAATATACATATACAGTCTGTTATTTTAACGTTACTTAATGGGAACCATTTAAGGTTTCTTCACAAAGAAGTTTTTAAGTATAGTTAAGGAGCATGATTCACATAAACTCAGTCTGAAATATATTTGAATCAAAAATTTAATTGAGAAAATAATAGTTGCTTATGAATGACAGAAGATATACAGCGATAATAAATCAGTTCAACTCAAGCACAGAAAATTATGAATTAACTAAATATTTACCTTTATATTTATCAAAGGACTAAAACAAAGACAAAATATATTTAGTTCTACGAGACAGTGTTTAGATATTTTCGAATACTCAATTATTTGTCACTGGATTTTTTTCTGTGTGTTGCTGTTAATTTATGGATAACACGCATCAGCCCGCACAATTTCTGTGTTCAATAGTTGGCTGCGGTCAGCTTGGCGGGGAAAGTTCTAGGAATTTAAACTAGCGGGTTGGGTAGACTGCGGTTCACCCTGACATCATATGACATAATGGCCATTGATATATATCGAAGCTGTTGATTGCACAATCAGCAACCACAGTAACGAGAACTTTGGCTATTTTGCCCTTACGATCGTATTATTTATATACTACTCTAATTCCCTTTATTCATAGCAGAAAATGACTTAGGTTTATTAAAGAATGTAAACCGAATTTATTTCGCATTCTGCCAAGTCCTCTTCCGACTCTACAACCTCGAGGACTGTTTAACAATTTTATTACATTATTATAATGATGAAAACTCTCTACTAGTTTACTTTTTATAAGAAGAACATTAATTAAATAAATAAATCACAATGGCAAATAATAAAAACGATTCAATAGTCATCGTTTACATTTAAAATTAATAAAAACAGGGTTGAATTTTCCACCAAAAACATTGTCACTGGATGTTATATTCACTCCTTAGACGCGTCTGATGCAAACATCCATTATACCATATTTAAAAGAGAAGTCTATGACACTATCTGAGTAGCTTATAACCTTCCGCGCTTAGAATAATTACAATATTTTAAATACTTCCATTGTCTGTAAATTCAATATTATGTGTTAAGATACAGAGAGATGTGTTATTTTAATAATATTTGAATGAATTGGATAACGACACTACTTAAATTGCAATAAAGATTGAACTCATTATTTTGAAATATTTTTATTTGCAATTTTGAAGACTCATATTTAGTTATTTCTAACCGATATTTTATCTTTTATAAATAAAGCAACAGTATTTTTTTAAATAGGCATTTTGTCTGTATTAATGGATCAATTTTTAGCTACTGAAAAGATACAATAAATCAATAGAATAATGTTACAAATTTCGTCATGGCTATAAAATTGCAGAGTGGCAGAGTTTTATAGTTGTAAATTCAAATGTTTCGCTTATAAGACCTATTATTTCTAATAACTCGTGTTGATATATTTGATTTATATCGAAGAAGTGTTTTTTAAACGTTTCCATTCCATTTCTCCATAGAGCCCCTTTTTCATAAGCTCCTGTCGGTCTCCGTTTGAAATAATTTGAGCATCGCGTGACCCCAGGCAGCCGATACGACTTTCAAGTAAAAAAAAATTCACTTCTCCTGATTTATGGTTTCAATTTCTGCTAATGCGGAGCTTCTGATATGTGGGATGTCGGACTGTTCCTATGAGGTCGTATATTTTTTCTTTTGGAGAAGACCTACGGGACAGCTTGTCACAATGGGTTCTCACTCGTCGTAGGGGAGTGCTTCTAAGCAAACTAAATGGACGAAACTGGGCCAAAGAATGGACAATGGATCGGAAAACAAATAGTGTTTGACGTAATAATAAAACACTGCACAATAATATTATGTTTTTAACAATAAAAAAGGCAATAGTTTTTTAAGTGCATAAAAGTAATAAGTAAATAAATTTATATCTCGTTTAGAGTTACAATTTTGAGAATTTTTCTTTGTTCGCAGGTGATTATTTTTAAGCAGTGCCTTATTTAACTAGCGTTTTTTGAAACTTTTTTTGACTCAATTATATCAGTAACCATCCTGGTGTTACTATTGTGATAATTACATGCTTTTTTAACTCAAAATTTTAATTTATTTGTGTAAATTAAATTAAAACTAAAATATTTTTCGAATATTAGAGACTAATAAATGATTGACAATAAAAATAAATTTTACTAAAATTTTTCGGAATATTATAGGCGTATTTGAATTGTATTATATATAAATGAAGTGATTTTTAAATTGAATTAACGTAACAAATAGGTAGATAATTAAATTATATCATAACAGAACTTCAAAGAAAATATTAAAAGCACGTACCTTGTCTGATGGAAACGTGGACATTTTATAAATCACGCAAACCTTAGAATGGGGTGAATTAACTGCGACATCGGCCTTGGTCACAGACGATGTTATATTGAAACTATCCATATAATTCTATTTATCGGCTGTTCTTCTCTCTGTCTTTCAAACATCTCGGTCTGAGACTACTCTTGTCTCCCTGACTGATATATAAATGTTCTTTGCCTTTGTGAGACTACATTGTAACAGCTTGACATTACTGTTACCTTTTACAGGATCATTTTCTTGTTTTCGTATTGTACATCGCATCTAACTATTGTATTCTACGATTGCCGCCACTGACACGTCGAGCTCTACCTTGCTAATGTACTTTAAAAACGCTTTCATCTAGTAACTGCGAAGTCAGTTTCTTTTGCCACTTAGTAAGCCTATTTATGGTAGTAATAAGTTTTTTTAATGTCTTCGCTAATCCTCTTTGATAATTTACGATTTCTCTTTCATTCATTGGCCGTTTGTCCCAAAATTATATGAGAATGTAACAAACGATAATTTTTGAATAAATTATAAAAATACTGATTACATGAACTAGAAGTCAATTTTTTCTGATCGTTTGCCTGTAGCCAAAGTATCACGGATTTTCTGTTTTTTGGTTGAATTTAATTTAGATTAAATGTTGCATGAGATATGAAAATTGTATCTATCATATGTATATAATAGAACCATTTTTCACTTCACTTCACCTAGTTGAAAATTATAATATTAATTATAGTTGTTTTATTCAATTTCATGGACGATATTCTGACTATAGCCTGTTAGTAGGCATAAATGTGAGGTGTTCAATATGCAAAATCTTAATTTGGTGGTCAAATGATAATTGAAGAATTAATATTGTACAACAGCCTTACACGTAACCCACAAATTACGGAGGATTTTTAAGTGTTAGTTGAGCTTCACTATTTTCAGGATGAGAAACACGAATAGACGAACATCTTTTGCGGCTCGTTCATTAAACGCAATTTGTTCTAAAAACAGTACGTAAATCTTGATGTACGTCAAATCAGCCGTCCCCTGACGTAGCAAACGAATGCCGTAAACCGCGGAGCGTAGTCGTATTTACGACCCGTCACCCTGTCACAGGGAAATGAGCACGTGAAAATATTGAGGATCGGTGGGAAAATAATTTCTACATTGATTTAGTATCCTCCAGCTTAGAGTCCAAATCCCTCGGCCGGTCGTTAGGCGAAACAAAATTAAGCATCGTTATCTATTTCACCCCAAGTCCCGTAAAAGTTTATCTGCAATAAATTTGGAAACCATTTCCTTTTTTGCTTTATAATTGTTTCTCTATTCATCACTGTATTCAAATTAGTCTTTGGAATTAATTTGAGGATTTATAGTCAATGCAGTGTATTTTACTTTCATTTTACGGTACGCTAATTCAGATATGTTTATACGGTTATCTCATATTAAATATTAAAAGTAGTCTATAATGAAATAGAGAAGCCGAAAGAGATTCAATATGAGTCAAGGAGATCAAAGTAACTAAATTGGGAAATTATTTAGAGAGTAAAAATACTATTAGTTCGTATTTCTGAACACGAGATTATCATCAGTCATTATATAAAGGCAACGAAGCAGTATTAATTTACAAAATAAGCAGAAACTTTACTTATTTATGAAGAAGTCTGTAATCAGAAAAATATTTCAACCACTGGAGCTATTATTTTCAAATTATTTCTGAGTACCTTTGATGAGCTAAAGAAAATCATTGTTATTTGTGTATTAATTTACGTTTACTTAACGTGGCATACGAAAAATAAGGAGGGTTACTTAGAAATACCGAGATTGGTATCGAATCCTTTGTATTGGAATTCGTTAAGCTGATTGGTAACATCACGATGGCTTTTAATTCATAATGTATTCTATTAGAACACATATATTGTCTTATAAAAAACTAGATGTGTATAATATGTACGTCAATACAAGTGAAGCAAATATTTAAAAATTAAGGAGAGGGCGTGAAATTTTATTGGTCAATTTCATTTTAAGAGATTGTTCAGATTATTAAGCATTGCGAGTTCATGATAGACAAACCTTTTCTTTATTTCAACGGCGGGCTCACCAAACAATATGTTCATTTCTGATTTTACAGTTGAAACTGAAAACATTGTTTATAATCAACTTTAGATAATGGGTAATATTACAGTGATTTTTAAAAACACTACTTTATAATTTTTATCTCAAAACAAAGCCAGGAAGTTCTAGTTATTCCTTCGTTACCCTTCAGTCCCTTCCATAACGTCCTGTAATGATTTTCATCTGACGTCGAGAGGTATTCCCAACACTGCCGCCATTTAAAAATGACAGCATATTCCAACGAAAGTAGGCGAATTAAGTATGATACACCCCCAGAAATAAATTTTGTCATGGATAGACGATAGGGCAGGCAATGGTAAATATTTATTTAGAAATATGCGATTGGGTAGAGTCAACCTACAGGACAGCGAAGAGAAATGAATATTTATTATTATTGGAACATTATTTCAGTAATAATAAATACAGAAGAAACACTGAGAACATGAACTACTGGGTTCATATCGTGAAATGTCTCTACTCCGGATGTCCTATCGTAGCTTCATTACCACCAGAGGCCTCTGTTGAGGTAAGTACAGTTTGTGAGATTTGACATGTATTTACATACGCAGTAGGGAAAGGAGAAGCGGAGTATTGTCGTTTGAGGAGGTACTGCCCCTTAAAGTGGCTATTATCACTTAATTGTCTTCATACGAACGGGATACGGAGACTGCGACGACATCTTTCCAACACAGACTACACTTCTTATCTATTACATTTTAAGGATTCGTTTCTTGACGTACAGTACATCCTTAACGGACAGTAATAGATTTACAAACGCCAATATTTTCAGAATTCCTTTTACACTACTAACGTTTTCAACAAAAATCGGAGTAAAAGTGAGCTTCTGTCTATCCCCTACTACAATATGGACGGAGTTGTCCACTGAGCATCGTCTTGTCACACTATTAGCTAATTCTGCTGAACTGTAGCACTTTTTTAGTCGCTCCATGCTTATTTGATACAAGATAAATTAAGCGATAACATTTAAAACGTAATACTACAAACACCTTTTTTTATCCGTTATTAACGCTACATTCATTATTCAGTCCTTTTCTTGATTAATAAGAGATAGGGAATAATAAAATTCAAAATATTTAATAGTTATCTTATCTTTTAGTTTTTTTGTTGGCGGTGCTTTCAGGTAGACAATTTGAGAACAATATCAGTTTTGAAACGCATTAAAACATACTTTGTTGGCTAACAAAAACATGTTAATTTTTCCGTGTAATATCTGAATAAAGCTGGAATTTTTATTGCTACGCAACGTTTGCTGCAGATGAAGTGGTCTTTGCTTATCGTCGGAGTGTTGGATGAACAACTTGGGGCAAACTAATTACCACGCTTATTTCCGCGCTATAATGAAAAGCCAAATTGCTTCTTTACTTTAAATTTTATTCCCACTCGACACATGAGCTGCGTGCTTTAGAGAATACTCATTGAAATTCAATCCACATTCCGACCAACCTTACGGACAATAACGTTGGCGGGGTGGGATTCGCTTACACAATTTATCTCGGAACTGCATATTATAATCGATGTGTTGTGGAATGCATATTTGTTAGACGTTGTAACAGAAGCAAAAGTGGGCTGATGATGAGAGCGGGTTTAAGGGAGGCGATGTTAATTAACCTTGGAAGTGTAGGGCGGCGGTAATTCCCCCTCGCTAACTCTCCACAGAAACCCTAATACGCGCTGCTGATAACTTCTACGCTAAAGTTATTGCTCATTGAGATCCACTATATCGCCTCCGCGTAATCCCGCGCCCTTCTCAGATTCTGCCACGGCTCCAGAACATCACACACCACGGCGAAAGTAGCTATTCTATTTTACAGTTCATTTTTACCTCAGAACGTCACTTTTTCACTTGATTTATCGGCATCGAATCCGAGTTCGAGGCTCAAAACTCGACGGTTCAGCGCTTTGACAAGTGGAACACGGATATTAAAGAGACGAGACTGTTGAAATAGATGAGAGAAATGGGTAAGCGGAATATGAATAATAAAAAAGGGGGCTACATACTGCAAAATAGCTGATGACACATACTTTTCATCATCATTATCAGACATTATGATACACTTTTTCTTCTTCTATTATACGGCATACATTACAAAACAATTTTCTCCATTTCTCTCTTTTTATACTGTTGGGCCTTTCCACTTTCCACTTAGAGGTTTCTATTTTACAAATTCAATTAAAATAAACTTTTTAATTCATGGACCATCTTGATTTTCCTTCTAATCTTATTTATTAATTTTGCAACACCGAAACTGATTGGTGAAACATCTGGTTTTAATACTGAGACTATACAAATATTGATGTTTACCTCTTACTACATTTAAAAATTGTTTTTATTTATATATAAAAACTATTATCTTACAGATTATTAGTTAAGCCAATATACAATAATCTTACTACATGATGTATTTTGACTCTATTTACATGTGCTCGAGTATATTTTTTCCTATTGACCCCAATTTTTATTATTTGGGGTGGGTTAAATCTATTAATTGAATTTAGAACACTAACTGATACGATTAGTGTATTCTTGTACAATTCCATAATAGATAAAGTTTATTTCTAAGGATGTGTTCGTTTATTATAATGAATGGCGAAGGAAACCATAAAAATTTTCGGAGTTTTCCGAGTTACCGAGTTTCACAGGAACCGATTGTTATTCTCAGAAACGTTAATAATATGTAAAATTTTATAAATAATAATTTAAGAATTATAAAAAGATAATTACTTAACGTCTATTTTTCAAAAGAATAAAATAAAAATCTTAAATTCAAAGGGAAAAGAATTTCTTTCGTTGACGCTGAACCAAAGGTCATGAAACTAATTTTAGAAGATGACAATGGGAGGTCTCGGGTTCGATTTCCTGGTCTGGTAGACTTTTTCCATTCGTATCTTCTAAAATTAAATTATTATAGATCTCCTGTGGTGTAATGGTCAACGTCGCAGCCACAGAGGACCCGAGTTCGAATCCTGGCATGGGCATGGGCATGGATGTTTTAGTGTGTTTATAAACTGTGAATCTCGATTACAACGAGTAAAAATCAGTTACTCTACAGTAGTCACTAACAACCACAGCTGTTGACACGAATTTAAATAAAGTTAAAAAATTTAGTTTCTTATTTAATTACTATAATGTTTTGCCATAACATTTGGGACTTCATCAAATAAACTTCTATAGGATTTGAAACTTTGAAGAATGTAGCTAAATATTAATTTAGACAACATAAAGAGGTTCAAATTTACAAGAATTTTTGTCCTGGACTACCCTTCGATTCAGTGAGGACAAAACGTTGTAGGAATTGAATAAAAACTTTCTTTTACTGTAATTTGCCGTTTAATTTAATTTTATATAATTATAAATTGATGAATAATAAGTGCATACAATTTGATGTTTCTCCCACCAGACGAAACTACGTATTTGTAGATTAAATTCATACATACTCACATACATTATTGTTAAGACACGAGAATGAAAAATATTGAAAATAAATCAGACTTTAAAATATTTTTTGCAATAAAAATTTTGGGCAGGTTATGTAGTTTTATTTCTATTATTTTTTGTATGATTTAATTTAATTATGAATAAAATAGCTGCGTTAATCAGTTATATCACTGAAGTAAGATAAATGTAACTTAAACCTTTAACTGTTTTTATTGTTATACTTATTATGAATAAATAATTACGATAAAACACAATTCTAAGGTAGGTTCCTGTTTTTCGCAATCCGACTATCCAATGGAAGGAAAAAATTAGGAATTACCTGTAAAAATAGTGAGCGTTCCTTGAATCTTTTCAAATGTAGGGAACAAACCTCATATGTTTGTAAAGTGGAGCTAAGACCTTGGAAGTTGAAGTAATGTGTAAGACGAGCTCCGAGTCTTGAGTTCGGCTCAACTTAATTAGAGACAACACAATTTCACCGCAGAGCGCGTAAAATTAATATGCAGATAAAAGTATAAGACTCTAAATGAAAATATTCATTACCGTAATTTGAAACAAAGCAAATTAAATACAGATTTCTATCCTCACAAATATAGCTTCAATTTTATAACGAATGGCTTAATAGAAGTAAAAATATTGCAAATTAGTTAGTAAAATATTATTATCATTTGTTGAGAAATAAAAATAATTCTTAAAGAGTATACATATATATTGTTGTGGTTTGATGCAACCATCCGTGACAACGTATTTTGCTCAAGCCTTCCCATTTCCGCATAACTAATACATCCCAGATCCTCCCTAATCTGCTTAGCGAATTTCATCCTTGTCCTCCCTCTTCTTATCTTCCCTCTAATGCTAATTTAGCAATACCCTCATGCCTTTTGAAACGTGGAATATTAATCTATCCCTTCTATTGTTCGCTCTTCCCGTATTCTGCTTAGAACTTTCTCATTAGTGATTCTATTAATGCATTTGATTTGCACCACATTTGAAAGGATTAAATTCCTTTTCTTTATGCAACTCCTTCCGTCCAGGTTTCGCGCCTATATAACGCCACACTTCATACGAACAATTTTAGCAATGATTTCCTAATATTCAGACTTATATTACACGTATGTAAATTCCTTTTTCTTTCGCTAAGCCTTCCGTACCTGTGCTGTCCTACTATTTTTGTCTACTATATTTCTACCATCCCTAGTTATTATGCTGTCCAAGTAGCAGAATTCCTTAACTTCCTTCAGATTTTCCTTTCCCAATCTAACAGCCTTTGTTATTCCACTGCTTCTCCATTACCTTGGTTTTCCCTCTATTAATCTTCATATTGAACTCTTTTTCCAGGACCACGTTCATGGTATTTATGATGGTTTCCAAGCTTTCTTCTGATTCGCCTAATAGTAAAATATCATCGGCAAACCGTAGGGGATTTTATTTCGCTTCCTTGCAGTATGATTCCTTTTCCATATTTCGTTTTAACTTTCTTCATCACCTGTCCTATATATAAGTTAAACAGCTTCGGCGATACTGCTTCCTTGTCTTACTCCTTTCTTCATTTCTGCTTTTCTTGATCTTCTATTCTAATTACAGCTGACTGCCTTCTTCTTCAAAAAAATGAACTTATTAGAGAAATATGTAATAAAGCCAGGGAAAAATTATCTGTGTGAAAAGGAGCTCAAGATAGATATTAATTACGTTTATTTGTTAAATCATTCTTCATTTGGACACTGTTAAATTAGGAGTTCTAGGAATTCTGATCCCGCAACGGAACGTTATTATGTAGATATTCCTGTAATTAACGTCTGACAAGCAATGCATATTCATGCCCAGTTCAAGTACAGAATTGCGTGAATATTATTCAAGCAGTCATGATAACAGGACTATGTACATATTTAAAGATAAAGTCCTATAAGGCACTTAAACTAATGAAATTAGCGTATGTTTGACCAAATGAATTATGTGACGATTTTTTTTTAGTTAGATTGGGTGACTATCATTAGAAGAAGAAGGCCACTGGAACTAGAATTGTAATGCCATAACATGAAGAACAAATGTGGAGAACGTAGTGACTTAGAAAATTCAGAACACCATAACATCCGGATCAAATAAGTTTAAAATATATTAAAAATACGGTACACTCAACCACAATTGGATTGGTTGAGGAGTCATATTATTCGTACGTAACGAATGCGCTAATAGGTAATGTGGATTTTTAAAAAAGATTGACAGGAATTTAAAGTAAATTATAACTTCCAGTTTCTTAAGTTGGACGTCCGCCTGCGAGAGATGGCGCACTTGTAGACCACGCTGCCTGGCAGTCGCAGTGCTCTGTGACTTTCTCATTACAGAGTTCTTGCTGGCAGTATACAGTGTTGCTCAACTTAATTAGAGACAACGCCATTTCACTTTAGAGCGCGTAAAATCTTTATGGACATAGTACATCCACCTGAGGAAATTTAGTTGCTACGCTATTAAATAAAACCTGACTTGATTCTGTGAATCTAATTTGTTCACTTGGTAACAATGCAGAAAAAGTGAGACGCGATTTGTCACTTAAATTTATTGGTGATCCAGATAAATGTATCTAACTCAATCGGAATCATGTAATAGTCATGATCATTAGGGAAAAAAATATTAAAAAGTCAAGGTGTGAAATTTTGTCACTATGCTTTTTTTAAAAATAAAATAATTCATTTTTTAAGTGAATTTCAAATTTGTTCTATAGAAAAAACTTTAAAAACAATTACATTAGCAGGTCTCATGACGTGCATAAGCATAAATTTTCACGTACCTGATAAGCTCTGCAAAAGTTGTTCTTTTAAATTGTTCTGAAGTCTGTGGCCAAAATTTCTCTTTGTAAGATTTTATTTTATTTAAATAATTAATTATGTTATTTAAATTATTTAAATAAAATGAGGACTGACAACGAGGCTTTCAAGAAAAATAATTATATATATATATATATATATATGTATGTATAGATAGATACATGAGCGACGAATCGTCACTCTTTGTACTGACCGAGTGGTTCCGATTCGATCACGAAAAAGAACAGTTTGGTTCATCGCTAACTTAAGTATAAACCGTGCGTGAAGCTGTAAATAATATACAAATGTGTCACGTATTTTCAAGGCGATAGAAACGAATATTTTCCCCCTTATATTTATAGACCGTATCCGTGAACCTGTGTCCATCCAATCTGCGTGTCTACATATCCACGAAGGTCGCAATTATGCGAGACATAGTGTCCCTTTGTTCCAGGCGAATGTTCCTGGCGAATGGTGCAGTTGCAGAGAGAGGAGAGAGAGGATGAAAAATGGTACGGCAGTTCTCTTATGGGACGCGTAGAATGTCTCGACATAATTGGGCCGACGCGACGCGGTCACACGAAGCCTAGAAGAGTTGGCTCAGCCATATGGAGTCTGCGATAACGACCTCGAATATTAAGCGTTGCCAAAAAAAGTGGTGTAATATCTGCCTTCAATATATTAGGAGGACCTACGGTCCAAAGTCACACCGTTTCCAGATTCTTGTATTAAGAAAAAAGAATATTAAAAAAAGGGGATTATGTTTTAGTCTTAAATGTTATTTATTTTTAAAACGAGGTGTAAAATATGTTCTGTAAGACGACGGAAGTGGACTATTTTATATAAGGATATGTACTCATAGTTGCACGAAGAAAATTAAAAGATAGTCTTCAAAGACTTGTTTTAATTGTAGGCATGCACGATGATGCTATTATATATATATGTATATATATAAATTTACTTATCGGTCAATTTTAATTCAACAATTATACCTTACCATAAAAATATGGAATGTCATTGTTATGCACTGTATGCCGCAGACTATAAAGAGTCAGAAAAGTTGATTTTCTAATTATAATTACTGCATCCTTTGATTCACACCTTACATTTCTCTGGTTTCGTATTTCTTTTTACCTTTCAGTATGTTCCAACATAGTTTTATGACTTCAAAATTTTTTATAAGTAAAAAGACGGGCAATAATTTACATGCTGACTTATTGGCTGTCTTTTCATTTATTATACAGTTTGTTCGTCCTTCGCCTGTCTCGTACACCTTAACAGTTCCTCCACTTTTAACCTCATTAACTTAAAAACTATCTAAAAATCTGAAAACAAGGGACAAAAATGTCCAATAACGATTCAACAGCATAGACCCGAAATTTCAGTTCCAATTAATGTCTGAAATGCTATAAATTAAATCCAATTTTAAATCTTTTAATGTAAAACATCTATTACTGTATTTTCATATTACCTCCTTGGTTTCCTCTTATGTATATCTCTATTATTTGAACGTTTAGTCATACTCGGAATTTGGCGGTACGGAATCAAAGAGAAGCTACGTGAGAGTTACAGACAGGGGTAATAAAAGTCAGACACAACGGCGCTATTGGATTTACTCACACGTTCCGTGAAATTTGGCGTATAACAAGGAGGTTGGTGTTTTCCCCAAAATCATAGATGAGGGGGACAGGTGGCTAATTCCACAGAGGAAAGACAATAAGTTTGATTGGACAATATAGAGCCTCGCCACCGACGGAATACGAAATAAGACAGTCGGACGAGAGACGAAGGTGTTTATGCTTTAAACGTTAAGGAGACGACGCTTTGATGATAAAGGACGTGGAGTTTATGATCGGAGGCTAAGACTGGGCAGTTAAAGATAGGAAATTATCCTGACCACGGACAATAACAACGGCAGTAAGACGTGAAATAGTCCTGAGCAACGAGGAAGCAGCAGCGCTAAATATCTCAGTTTGTAACCTTTTGCCTATTTCCGAGTAGGATTATTGTGTTAGGTATTCTTCTCTATGAGAAGGTCCGTTTAAAACGACACTTAGTGTAGAGCTATTGGATTCAGTCATATAGGTATTGCAAATATATATAGTGTTTCTTTATAAAAATTGCCGGCTCATAACTTTAAATTGAGCAAATGTTAGCATATATGTAAATTTGTTAAATATTTCATCCTTATAATAATATTTCATTATAAAATAATAATATTCCGCCCCGTATTCATTTCAAGTTCTTTTTGTAGTTCACACGAGGTGAGATCCACGGATATTGTTTTGTTAAGTGAATTTTGGAACAGTAATTTTAAAGCAATGATGTAGAATCGTTATTAGGTGTCGTTGTCCCGTTTTCCATTGCCTATATCGGTTTTAATTAAAGGTGGCTTTCAGCATGCATCTCATTTGTTTCTCTATTCTTAACCTCTTTTACTTAACACTATTATAGGTACTGGAAAAATCGACAACAACCTCCAAAATATATTTTTGTTTTTGTTAATTAATTATTGACTGTCATATCGGACATTATATATCGGTCTTAATAAGGGATTTTATGAAACTTTTAAATCAGTCCATAGAATAAATTGTTAAGTTTTTCACATAATAGTTTCACCATTTTTATGTAGCACACACTTTTAGGTGACAGTGACTAAATTTTCTTTCGGCTGGACATATACACACATGAAATTCTGTGAAAAGTTCACAGTATCTGTGACGTTTTATATAATTATTTTTATTGGTTCAATTTGAAACCAATAAAATTATTCCCGTCTCTAATTTAGTTCTCTGTCGTGTCGGTGCCTGATATTGATTTGTCTGTCGTGCTTTTACATTATGATATCTCTGGCGTAATCCTCATCGGGTACATTTCCCGGCTACATGTTCCCTTGGATATACATAGATGAGGATTTGTTGAATTACTTACGTAACAAGTAGATTGGCACTTATCCCTTTAACTGGAAGCAGAGCAGAATATTCGGACTTGGCTACAGTGTATCGTAATAGATAACTAAAGTTAAAATATTATTTTCTGGACTTGAGTTAAGAAATTTAAGAATTCGTTTTTTACATTGTCATCTGTTAGTCAGCCTGGCGTAGTAATAAGGTAATTTTTAGATAAGTTTCGGTCTTCGATTAGTATTCGGAGGGAAATACAAGCTCGACTAAATAATGGAAGATGAAAAAAAATAAATAAATAAACAAAGTAGAAAAAGGTTTTCATTATAAAATAGACTTTTCGACTTGCAACACGTTTTTTCCCTTGAATTTTAAAGCTCAATTAGATTGTCATATATGACACTGTGAAAAATGCTCACATTTAAATTAATAAAATACTTGATATGCTCGAAAGTTATACAGGATAACTTATGATTGCTAAAATATGGAACATTAACGTCACTTACGTTTCGGAAAAGGTACTCCGCGCCGCTTACAAAGATAAAAAAATTATGGTCCCTGTTCTATAGACATTTAGACCTTTTTCTTGAAGAAACTAGTATTCAATTCTACCTCCTAAAGGCTTGGAATTTTATAAAGTACTTGCTTACACACACCTATGTTTATAGATTTCTACTTCGCGTTTATATTTCATTCCGTCAGTTTCGAATTTTATATTATGTATTCACGTACATATTATTAGCTCCACGTCAGATATGGAAGTAGTAAAAATATTTTTATTACTCTAAACAAACAAATACAATTGGCAAAATAAAATTTATTATTAGTACTGAAATTTTCTGGGAATAAAATATCGAAAATCACAACGAAATAACCCTGTTAAAATAATTATCAAAAGTTCAAACGATAAAAATCCCTAGTACAAGTTAAAAATAAAACCCAGAAAAGCAAAGAAAAATTAGAAAATCACAGTCGCTCCTTTTAATGTATTATAGAACTGTAATTATTTTTAGGAATATCTAATATTTGTTACAAACTGGTGGTAACTTTGTAATAATGTAAAAGATGAAGTATTTATAATATTGAAAGGAAAAGATAAATTCATATAATTACGGGGATAGTCAAATAATTTCCGATGTAATGCAGGTTTCAACTGCGTTGGGAAATAAAAAAACATTATACTGTCAAATCTTTCTGGCTTTAAGTAAATGTAACGAGAAAGTTACTTGTGATTTTAGCTATGAAAAAGATATTTTCCTTTTGTGCGAGGCTGTAGACATTATTACGCCAGGTTCCCTCATCTCATATAGTATTGTGAACTGGAAATTCGGTCTAGACCATGGCAAGTAAATAACAACGATTTTTCTTTAATGCACCAGGGCTTGATAATGATTGGCTGAGATGTAAATCTTCTTTCCCACAGACGTTAACGCTTCACAAACACTCAGCACTCAAGCTGCGTACCATAAAAATTGGATTGACTGCAAGCTCTGGGGAAATAAAACTGTACTCAAGTTCCATCCCAAAGACGCTACAGAGTCTTTCTCATATAAATAGTATTGTGCCAAATCATTCCGTTACCATCTAAAGTTTCCGTTTAACTCGAGGTCTCCGTAATTATTAAACTTTCATTCCTTGCGTGTTGTGAGTACGCAGAAAGAATCATTATGCAACTTTAGAATACAATTTTGTTGTCCGTTATTACTATCAATGATATGAAATTTGACCTAAAACCTCCATTTGTGACTTGAATTTCGTGAACCATATAGCTTATGCTATACATTACAAAATTATAAATGCAAATAAGAATATTCATTGAAACTATTCTTACAATTTATAACTTTATCCCATTCAAACAGGTCTGGTAAACAGAAATATTCATCATTGTATTTGCATAGATATATAATATTATTCTTACTCCTACATTTTTTATCCCGGGGTTATTAGTAGTATTACATTAACATAATGACCTAAAAGGATTTAATTTAATTCATAACAATTTTATTTTCATATATATTTACATGAAACACGCTTTGAGACACTATACAAAGTATGTAATTAAAATTTATTACCATGACAGTAAAAAAATTAAACGGGTTAACATGGGCGTGTAATGCAGTAGTGCTTTTTAAGTAAATTGAATTCACACATTCATTTCTGGTTTTTCCTCTTGTGACATGATCATTTTGGCGTTTTTCTTGAAAAATTTGGCTTGGACGTTTCACATCTTTCCCCGTAGGATATCTTCTGCAAGCGTTCCTCGGAGTTTCTCTTTAATTATGCTCACACATCAACTGCCTTCTCCTCCAAAAGCATCCATAAAGCATATTCTTTTTACAAATTGTCGTATGTTAAACTCTTTACCACTTCACCTCCAAAAGTTAGTTAAATAGCTTAAACAAGTGTCCAATTTGTCCCCTCTAGACCTCTTCTTGCCTGTTTTTAAAATATCCTGGCCGTTTTTGGTAATATCTCATATTTTTTCCTACTTCTACTTTATTTTATCCAATCGCAATTTTTCAGTTTTTCCCGATATTGCTTTCTTTAACAATGTCAATCCAATCGTTGTTACGTTCGATCGGTTTTTCTTTTGTCTGAGGTCGGTGATTTAATTTCTGCACAAAGCTGGAGACTTAAGTTTATGTTTGCATTTTTTTCCAATCCTTCTAAAGAGGAAGATGATATATCAACATGCCAAGCAAGAGACTCTCCAGCGATCAAGAAACAAGCATCTGGTGTGACTGGAAAACCCACGTTCGACGTTCTTCTGTTTTTCATAAAGTGAATTTTATGTTGTATAATTGCAGTAAACACGGAGAAATGAAATAATAAGCGTAAAGAAATCACACTTTTATGACTCAGTAAACATGAAAATAATAATTTAAATTGATGAACGGAAGTGAGTCCAGCGAGACGGCAGAATCTCTATGAAAGACATACAGCACTGTCGATACGGGACCCGAGGCTGAGAAATTCAAGCCGATATGGATTAACAACATCTCATGGGAATGTATCACTTGCCGGGAGTTCACTCCGGGGAAAGTCTGAAGGATGGTTCTCCATCCGGTGAAATTACCGCGAACTAACATTTGAATTTGAGGAGTCAACTGACGAGGTTTCCACCCCGCATGGTAGGAATGACAAAGCTAGTATGGAAGGTCATCAGTGGTGGACAAGAACTCTGACAGAGGAATGAGGAATCAGAACTCAGGAAAAGTCAATGGTGGATGAACTTTCGGAGATTTTGTCTTGGATTAGCTGTTATTCGTTAGTCAGGCCATCAGAGAAGGTTAAAAACATTTAGAAGAAGAAGATCTGTGAAAATTATCCGGAGTCATTGATCCCCTCGTCATTTCCTGCCACCAGATAAAGAAGGAAGAAGGAAACGACAACAAAGGTGATTTCCTGGAATTACTCTTTGGTACGAAGATGCTCCTTCCTACATATACAACAATAAAGTGTGTCAATACTAATTGCATCGAAAAGCTCGTGGCAAAATTTCCTGCTGCACAACACCGTTAACTTTTCATGACCCTTTAAATTTCAAAACTGAACTATTTTATCGGCCCTGCAACTGTAGCTGTTTGTGTTAATAAATTATTTATTATTAATTTATATAACCCTTCCATTTCCACCATTACTACGCGTTACTTTTTTATAAACAGTTGACGTGATGGTTTTTGATTGGTACTTCTAAGGTCACTTACGTGAATGACGGAGTCGTAATAGCAGAGCTCTGATTTTAAACAGGGAAAGGTTGCTACGGTTTAAATATTTTTCATTTCAACTTGCCTGAATTTCGACCATATTTATAGATAGAACTATACCTTTAATACGAAATTACATTTAAATATGTAATTTCGTAATAAACTCTCTATTGAATTATCAAAATTTCACGACGATGAACGTGAATATACTTTTTAGATAAAATAACGGTCTCAAAGCACGAGTTTAATTGATTAGCGCGGTGAAACGACAATCCAAAATAAACATTTTTTTATTTGCTTACCTTGGTAGGTACTACTTGAAATAACTCAACCCTTGTCACTTTTATTTACTGATTTCATATACACACAAATAAACTCTATAATAAACATAATCAACATCAAAACGTTGCTCGGCAACCCTCAGCGATAATTATAGTTCTCTAAGATGAACATACAAACTCTCGTTATTATTCGGCCGAAGAATTCCTGAGGTGACGTTCCATGAAAAGATAGATTTTTATACCTGACGAAGTCTCAAATGAGAGACGAAACGTAGTTTAGTTCAATATTTAATAAAATAAAAACTGAGAAACAGGCTGTTTTAACTCAATTAATCTCAATATTATTATAATTTTTCTCTGAATGTAATATGTTTATTACATAATGCTCTTTTGAATCACATTTTAAAGTAATATTGAAAATACAAAATTTTCTTATTGGATTTGGAACATATTTTTAAGAAAACGTACTAATGAGTAGAAAAGCGAGCTAAAACGGCAGAATTAACCTAATTTATATGCGTGTGTTCATAGTGACGTAGGGATCCACGTCCGCTGATGAATATAAATTAGTGTTATGAAAGCAGTTGCAGTAATTGTTTCGAATTTCAATTATAATACATAAATATTATATATGAAGGTACTCATTTCATCAAAATGAGCTGCGAACGCACAAATATAAAGTTAGAAAAACTAGTGTTCAATGATTCCAATCATATTTATGAACTTTTATAGTGCCACAATAATATCGCTGGGACTGTATAGAAAAGAGGCTATTTTACATAAAAAGGAACCAATTCAAGCTTATAAACTTGAAAGTTTAATAAATTGATACTTGTTTGAGGCCAATAAACACAGTTCTCGAAAGTCTATGATTTAGTCCATGAAAATGTATTATTATTAATCCTCCTTCCTTTATAGTGCATTTTGTCGTTAAGTAAATTATATGGATAATTTGAATCAGTTATTTCATGGAGCACCTTAGGAATAAAAATATAAATTTAAAAAATTGATTTCTCAACATCAGTATTGAATACAACACATTTGGCACTGTAAGATTCGCGACAACCTAATCTCTCAGTGGGAAATCTGAGAACTGTGCGCGCCTTTTCTTTCCTGCATCAGTTTCTTCATTCGAGGAAAAATATTCCCGCCAGTCTTGATTTCACTTTAAAAAGTAAGAATAGAAACACTTATTCAAATAAGTATGAACGAAGCAATTTTATACTTTTCAAATTTATTCCCCCCTGTAGAATTTATTTACCATTTATCATAAAACTCATTATTGTGTTATAATATATAAATAAATGTATTTGTAAATATATTTTCTGTACCAACTCTCCGGCTGTTATTTGGCAATCAGTGTAATATTTTACGTTTTTTCTGCTTTTCCCTAAGCTGGAGTACGTGTTACAGAGCTCACTGGTGGAACTGCAACCCCTGAGCTTATCTGCAACAGACACCAAAACTCAGAAGTTGTCCCGCTAGTTTAATGGCAGCCATTACAAGTCGCAGGTAAGAAGCACTGTGTTTTATTACGCATTGTATTTATTACGACGTCAGTCTCGAGTATTGAAGGGGGAGAACATGGAAAGGTGTCGGGTTATCGCCGAGAGCGAAGTGGCGCCGTAGAAGCGTAAGCAAATGGCTTCAATATCGCTTAGACTTCGCTATTTACGATTCTCCCTCCCCCCTTGACGAAAATGGGCTGTAAAGGCCATGCTGCTGCGAACAGTGTCGTAGAATTAAGATGCAGATTCTGCCTGACTAAGCAATATTTATGGAAACTGCCTCCGCGGGGTTAACAGTCACGCTTTGTGTCGCGGGAATTGCTACGTATTCAATTTGAGACCTTTAGAGGTCCTCTTAAAACGATTAATCGAAAAAGACATACAAACTCCTCAAATTTCCGTAAGGAGATAGTTTTCTATGTCATTTTCCATATTGCCTGACTTCGTTCCACCCTGTATCCTTCCACTAAAGTTCTAATTGTTTACGAACACTCTTCGTAAACTATTTCTTCAAAAATAGCCGAAAGTGCTGAAAATGTAATAATTCGTCACTAAACAAATTGTCTCTTTGAATATTTTACAATTTATCCCACGTAAACACGTAACTCAAGCAACGTTGAAAGACTCCCTTCTTTTCGACGACACCGAAAATTATACATTCGGAACGAAAATGAGCCATTTGCACCATTTATCGCATCTCGTTGCCAAACTGGAGGAGAATTAACTTCAACTCAACAGGCCTATCAAATTCTCCTATTATTTTTACAACTATACTCTACTAGAATTTAACTGCTGACTTATTTTCTTTTTCATGTTCGACGGGATCTTCTGCTGCCTCCTCCGTCGACTGAAAATTGAAGATTGAATTTTATCTTTCCTCTTTTTGTCGTTCAATTATTAATTGTAAAAATGGTATATTTCTTGTAATATTATATTTGACGTATCCTATTTCCTCAACCGAGGACTAATGAATTGAATAATAAATATAAATGATGGGCATTATGAATATGTTTATACAAATCAGATAACCGGATTCTACACGAATCTCGGGAGTGTTTGGGCACTGGATATTTCACACCCCCACTACATCACGTTGAATAGGTTGATCTTGTTGCCGTGGCTGGTCTGATGAAACTCTCCATGCTAACCTTTCTTGCGCGAGCCTTCACATTTCAGCATAACTAGCAAATCCCGCATCGTCCCAAATCTACTTACATCTCCTCTTATTACCCCTCACACTTCACTCTAATGCTAATTTTACGAGAACCTCATATATTAAGCTATCTCCTTTCTACAATTTCTATAGTCAACGTTTCTCACCTATATAACGCCACACTCCATACGAACATTTTTAGCAACGATTTCCTAATATTCACACTTGATTTACCCTAACTAAATTCCTCCTTTACGCGAAAAACCTTTGCTATCCTACTCTTTATGTCTACTATACTTCCATTATCCCTCGTTATTACGCTTCCCAAGTAGCATAATTCCTTAACTTCCTTCAAAATATCCCTTCCCAATCGAACAACCTTTGTTATTCCATTGTTTCCCGTATTACACTCCATTGCCTTGGTTTTTCCTCTATTAATTTTTCGTATTGAACTATTTTTCCAGGACCACGTTCATGCCATTTATTGTGGTTTCCAAGTCTTCTTCTCACTCCCCTTATACTACAATATCGGCGGCAAAGCGTAGGGTTTTATTTCTTCTCCTTGTGTTCTATAAATACGTTAAACAGCATGAGCGACGGACTGCAGCCATGTGTTACTCCTTTTTTGATTTCTACTTTCTTTCTTGAACTACAATTCTAATTACTGATGACTCCCTGCTGTAGAGGTTATGTGTACGCCTTCTTTCTCGACATTTTATTCCTGTGGTCTTCAAAATCCTTAGTAGTGTGTTCAAGTTCACATTATCAAACGCTTCTTCTAAATCTACACATGTCATGATCGTAGAATGTTTTTTACTATCCTTTCTTATAAATTTCTCATGTCCCTGCATTCTTCCTAAAACCAATGTAATCTTCTCCTAACTCGCATTCCATTTGACGTTCCATTCTCCTATATACTATTTTCGTTATCGCATTTCCCACCATAACTGGGTATTCGATAGTAATATCATTCACTCACCTATTGGTGTCATGTAACCATTGTTGCTGGAAAGTGATCTCCTCCTTTGTCTAGTCAGAGGTAAAACTACATCTTGAGTGAAGCTGTATCTCAGTAGTCCATAAAATTGTTATTAGGCATTAAAGTCAGTGAATTTTGAATCATATTTTTAATTACTAGCCTTAGGGAGGATGCAGGGGTTTCATCCCCCCAACACTCAATTGTGTTTATCCCGAAGTCGTGTACCAATTCGTGTACTAATTCTTTTTTTCTAGATTTATTATAAGTTGCATCCACAGTTACGGTCATTAGCGATTATTTTATCATTTAGGAATCTCCATTGTAAGGATTACATAATATATATTGGAAGACGCACAAAAACACCCAAGACCTTAACAAGAATTGAACCCGGGACCTCTAGTGTGTGTAGCGAGACAGTGACGTTAGCCATTACACTACAGACACCGGCTACTAATTCTTAAACGTTTTCCACATTTTCCTTTTTTTGGGGGTGAGGGGGTGGGGTGTGGGTGGGTAACGAGCTACATGAATCAAGCAATTAGCATAGTAAGGGAATTCAAAAGGGGGGACGAGGATGGCAGAGTAAGGTAGCCAAGGGCTAGGGCCCCCGGGCTATAGTTTAAGATTCCTACACATTTTGATCTTCCTTCATGCAACTATCCCCTCTACTTTCCTGTTATCAACATGTTTACATGACCTGACTTCAGCAATCTGCATCTCTTTACTTTTCTCACCTCTCCTCCTATTACGTAAGTTTTCAATTTTATCGTTTGCGTTCCTCCACAAATACATACGTTTTCTAATATTACCTAAACGTAGTTTGAAGCTTACTCTTCCCTAAAAATTAGCATTCTTAACAGGATCGTTCTTTGTGGTATAATAACTGAACGCTCAGATTTATAATGGAATTTAATATAAAATATTTCCTCATGCTGAAAATAAAGTTCATTAAGTATTAATAATAATTTATCAGTTATATTGAGTGCGCAGAATACTAATTAACCAAATAGAACAGACGCTGAATATTTTAACGAACTGCACGTTAATTTGAATACAAACTTGAGCCAGCACAATTACTGAAGGGAAACAAAGTGGAAATGACGAATATTTTTATTTTTGTACGTCACATTGCAGTCGGCGCTGTGTTACATCTGACAGGCTGCGAATGGTAACACTTTTTGTTTTTACAAACATGCGTTTTCTTTCAAACAATGCATGCTAACTCCTATTTTTTCTCCCCTTGCTTTTGAAAGCAAATTTTAAATAATGTAACGACGTTGAAAGCGACAGAGAAAGTATCAGTTGACTATATACGAATAACGTTTCTTTTTTCTAATTATAAGGACGCCAAATTACACTGAAGGAACAAAGCAAAATAAATTATTAAACGTTATACTAAACACCGTTATTTAGCTAATTTTATTCAAAGTATTATGCCATGTGGCAGAATTTTTAAAGCTGTCGGTGTTCTTAAATCAGTCAACAACTTGGTGCTGATAGGTTCCCTTTCTAGTATCTCTGCTGCATGGCCCACAATAATCTGCGAAACGGGGACACATAAACTATAAATGCATATCTCTGTATTTTTAGCAACCTCTTATATATTAAATTGTTTTCATTATTTACAAATTTAAATAAATTTAATTCCCGATTTATTTATTATGTTTTATACCCTTTACATTTTATTAAGTAACAAACCACTGAAGTGATAGTTTCGAACTTATGATATTCAGACACTTCAATCTGAACACCACAGATGAATTTTTAAAAATTTATCTTTAAATCACTTGAATCCGTTCAATCGATCTTCCAATGTCGAATGAGATATAACCAATTAAGTCATTTACATGAAAATCCGTTTATTTTTCAAACACAGAGCACAAGGGATTTTTATACAGTTTTATGGTCGATTTGTAGTCACGTTCATTTTTATTATTAAAAAGGAGAATGTTCTTAAGGGCTGACGGCGAAACCCATTGCATTTTGTTTAACTCGTACGAAATTTGAAAAATATTCAAGAGAAAACAGAAAATTTCATATTGTATATATTGTAGAATACCAATCCATTACGCGTAGATATTCCAACCTAAATGTTTTCTTCACTGGAACCAATAAATTTAAACCAAATATCAAGCTTCAACATCATAAACTGCTATTTATTTCAAAAAACGAATTGGACACAAACCACGCCATTAATAAAGACATTCTTCAAATTTTAAATTACGATAGAAACTATAAATCAACATTAGTATCTGAGATGTTAAACATGTGCATTCCCTTAATATTAAAGCTTAGACGTCACGCTGTATTTAAAACTTTATAATTTTAGATTCATAAGTAATAATTTTTAAAAATATTCTTATCGTATGTAAGTTTTAAAAAAATTTCTCATCTTATGTAAGGTTATTTTTTTACAATTGAAGTCACTACAATCCGTGATAATTGGTTTCATATCTCTGTTCTGTTATATCTAAAAGTCAGTATCTTTGTAATTATATTTATGACGAGGACCCACATCTGGAAAAATATGTTTATAAAAAATAGATTAACGTGACTATAAAGCCAGAATAATTTATTTTTTAGACTGTTAAATTAGAGAATACAGGAGAAACGTTTAGTCTATCAACGCAACTTTGGGACCTCATTAGGAACTATATTATTTAAAATTAAAAAGCAGACCTTAATTACATATTAGCTATGACTAGAATTTCAGTTCTAAATGAGCCAAAATAACAAAACGAACTTAAAAGCAGAGAAATGGAATCCATGGAATAACCAAAATTTCCGTTTCAAATATATCAAAATACTAAAGCGAATAAAAATAAGACGTAAATTAAATCTTCAAACTGAAATCTTGGTTACTGATTAAATTTATGTTTCCATTTAATTGCGTTTCTCGAGTACTCATTTGAATTAGACCGGTACAGTATTTGATCTGACACTATCTCTAGTTCAACACCTAATTTAACCGACATCGAGCGAGTCATTTTTCTAAAAATTTACTTTGTCACGCCTTCATATCTCATCATCATGATCATAAGAAGAACGAAGAGTCACTACTTTAATCAGAAGTCGTGTATGAATAACACGTACCGTGAAATTATGATATAAATTTTGGTTCACTACATAAAACAAATGTGAAAATATAATATTATTATACTTCATGATGTTAATTCTTAGAAAGTCACTCTTGAAATAATTTAAACGCTTAATACACAGTTAATCAAATCTATTAATTGTATTGATTGAAAATTTTATATTAGGCTATTATTAAATACACAAAATTAAAAAAGAATTGTTCATAACATAATATTCTCAATAATTATCACTTAAAATTATCTCGACACTCTTTGCAATTATAAATACATAAAAAGTAACAAAACACCCATAACGCAGGGTTTTTGAAGAATTCTCACTTAAATTATCCAGACAGTTTTTGCAATTAACAACAAAACTTTTAATGATTAAAACATTTCTTCTATGTATTTTTGTCATCCAGTCATACTTCCTGAAGTTTTAATTGCAAGATATAATTCGGTGAAAGTTGATTTGTAAATCTGCCTTGGTTCCACGAAAAAGAGTTTGTGGATCTAAATGAAACCGAAATATACAAACTTTTGTATTTAAAAATAATCTTTCGTATTGCTTTTCATTCGTTCGTATAATAGATTTAATTTGCTATTAATCGTATTAAATGAAATTATTTTGACTTTATTGGTATTTATTATGTGATTCATACTTTACTTCAAATTATTATAAATGTTAAATACTGTCAGTGATAATTTATTGCATTCAATAATATCGTTATTATGTATTTATTACTTAATTTATTAAGTAATTCAGAACTAATTGCAATGACAGCCCAAAAGTGAATTCTAAATTGCACTAATTGGGTAGCTTAAATATAAGTTAAAAATCACAGTGAAAAGATAGGCAAACGCTAAAATTAAATATTTACAATTGTTTTAAGCTGACAAACGATGTAGGAGAATCTAATAATCGACGTTGTAACGCTCAAAGGGGCGGTAGTTATTAATGTCAATTTATTGTTAATGAGGTAGTTAGCGACCATTTGTTTGAAGCCCTATTAACACGTGGGCCCGCTGTTTAGTTTAATCAGTACAAAATTGGTGAGAGCCGGTTTTTTTTGTATCAGTCTGCTTAACGGCATGAAAATTAGACTGACTAAATGAGGATAAATATTTGAATTAGCCGACACCACTTGAACAAATAAATGGCGTCGCCTACACGGAGTGTTGTGTGAACAGTGTAATCCGCTAAATTGTGGGTTCCATACACGGTCATCGGACGCTACCCAAAGCGGATTACGCTACCAGAGCTTTATTTCCACAGTGGAAGGCGAGGAAAGCAATCCCGGCCACTGGGCGATGTAGATTTGGCAAAGAGTAAACAGATCTGCTGACGTCTGTGGGCGTGATGACTCCCAAGGCTCGCGACTGTTTGCCTTACAGGTGGGTGGCTACACCACCGCAGAGGAAATTAATCTCGCTCCTTTGCCGTGGATTATTATATGGCTACTTCAACAGAAACGAAAATCGTTTTGTTTTCTGTATATTAATGGTTGAATCGAGAGTGACATGTTCCGTAATGACTTCGTGCACTATCAGGGGCTAAACTCGACATTTATTCCCCACCAGATTCTTTTCAATTTTTTTTCAATGAGGTCTGCGGCATCGGCTGGTTCATTCATTACAGTTGGAATCACGCCTCCTCTCATCGGCGTCAACTCGTTAATCTGGCCCAATTGTCAATACATGCCAATGAGGGGTTTAATTTCTGTCCTCACATTTTTCCGACAGGGTTTACAACTGAATACCATTAACATGTCCATAATGACTTGAATAATGATTACAGTTTTCGGTAATGAACACAGCAGCCACTTGAATGAAAATGATTTTGGAAGAAATCTATATGTTCAATAAAATTTATTGATAAATGAATTTGGCATTCATCATCATTCCTATAATATTGCAAGCATGAATTCCAAGTTCGCAAACTGTTAAAACCACTGAACGCAAATGGTTTTCAGCAGAAGCCAAGTCAGTGGAATTTCTTTCATTGAATACTTTGAAATGAATAAAGGGGGGATATTATTATTTTATGATATATAATATTTTTATAAGAATGAAATTCCATTTACAATGAAAAATACAATTCACTTTATATGAATATTCTAATTTTCTCATCTTAAAATTATAAGCCGGCAATTTTAACTCTATATATATTTACAAAAAATGATACAATTTGATTTACTTACAACTAAGTCCATGAGCTCTACTATAAGGGTCGTTTTAAATGGGCCTTCTTATAGAACAGAAATACTTAACACTAATCCTACTCGGAACTGGCAGTACCAGGAAATCGGTAAAAGGTTACAAACAGAGGCATTTACCATCTAAGCTTTAGTTTGAACCTTCCAGTAGCCGCTTCCTCGATTCTCCGGCCTGGATCACGTCTTACTGCTGTGGTCAGGACAATTTCTAATCTTAGCCTCCGATCATAATCTTCTTAATCTTCAACTTCTTCTTCCAACTCCTCGTCTCCTCAATCTCAGCGTCAAAATTCGTTTCTTCAGGGGTTTTAATAATTTTCCCCCACTTCCTTAGTACATATTCCGTCGGTGGCGGGACTCGATATTCTCCAATCAAATTTATTGTCTGTCCTCTCTGGGAGGAGCCGTTTGCCCCCCTCACCGACACATTTGTGGAAAAACCACCCTCCTTACTATCCTCTATCGACAAATTTCAGGGGTCGTGGGAAAAGCCCCAATAGCGCCGTTGACCCAGTCAGATTCGATGTCTGTACCGTTGATATATTCCTCCACCCCTTGTATATATGAAGCTCAGGTTCACATACAATTTTTTATTAATCACACTCGCCACAGTCTAATTCTAGGACATTGGAGAAAAATTTGACAATGTGTAAATTCATCAATGGTACATGTTTTTATTTTAAAGATAGAAGAGTTTCTTCCGATTAAGGCTATGCCCATGAAAACGATATTCTAAATACAGTTTCCTGATCTTTCGCTGCTTCAATTGGAAGAAAGTCCTCTATATTAGAATGCACCTTATTCAGTGTTCGTCCTAATATGGTTGAACTTGAAAGAATTATATAATGACAATATATAAAAATTATTAATTATTGTGTTCCGATATAAATAATTTTATTTGTTACCAGAACATTCTTTCTGGAGATATTTTAACTTGAATCGCCTAATTAATAACGTCAGAGCGTGAATATTTTGGGGGTTCACGTATCGATAACAGCCACCATATATCACTGGTGTAATATGTGTCCACGGGAAGGAATGTAAATGAGACATAGTCGGACACAGTCACAAATACATTTTATTACGTTTTGGTTGTAGTGAAACTCCTTAGCCTTCACTCACAGACAAATTTCAATTTACGAATTGTAAATACCGCGTAACGTGAGTAATTAAACGACCTTGACGCATCTAAAAGCTCAGTAGCGATTTATACGTCATTTTAATTTTGCAAAGCCGTGAAAAGTTTCAGGTTTAGGACAGGCACAAATGAAACAACCTTGTACTTTCTTCAAACCTTTACCTAATTTGAAGAAGAAAATAGTTTTCGACTTTTGTCATAATCATCTTGCTATATCGAATTTAAAAATACGTAGCGGCCTAAACACTGAATACACATTGTAAAATTTCATTTGGCAGAAACAAAAATGCAATTAATGTGACTCATTAAATTAAAATTAGAAATATAATTTTAAACAGGATGCAGTGTGTTAAGTTATATTTTATATTCCTTGATATAATTTAATTAAAAGAATTTAATGTAAATCATTACTATTAAATGATAAACTTTTCAAGTAGTTTTTATGAAACCATATTCACGAAATAATATTGTTTCCTATCATTTACAAAGGACACTACAAGCTTTAACTTCAGAGATGTCATGTAGCTTTTATTAGATAATATTGGTTTATTTTTGGAAATATAATGGAAAAGAAGCCATAAGGCACACTTTAAAGATCAACAATTATTGACTTATAATCAGGTTGCAATGCTTGCCTGGTAGCGGTATCGGTATTAATCGGTTTGAAGGACATCCAGCACCTACAAAGTTATGGGGTTGATGTCTACTGATTCGTTTCGTAGTGTGGAAACACACGTTTGAACGCCGGGGAAGGAATAAGATGTTTTTAATTCCGTCAAGTACCTTTCACTAGTTTTTATTTCAGCCCAGCACTTCTTTTGTAATAAAATTTTACTTCACCTTCGTTATCGCGTCCTATTTCATTCAACAGCCCATTATCCTATCAACTTTCCTATTCTTAATATGTTCGTCTGAACGCTCTGTATTTTTATGATCAATTCCAAACCAGTCTTGAACTCCAACCCTTTCCACACTTTAGATAATTTACCCAGTATGCCTTCCAATTTTTATCCTAACATTTTATTTCGGTTCATTATTACAATATCATTAACAAAATTTCCAAATTACAACATTTTGAGTAAGAATAATATTTTAAGGAGGCCTTAGAACGAACTGCCAATTCTTTTCTGGGAATCAGTAAGTTGCCTTTCGCAGTAAATTTACGTGCTATCTCATTAACTATTAATATTATTACATTGATCAAGTCTGCAGTTGAATGCACGAAACAGTTATTTGTTATCAATGAACAGTCCAGATTGGCGTCTGTTTTCCGTAATAACCCGAGCTTACTCGACTTACAATACGAATGCACACATTCACACTAACTGGATATTGTAATAAATATAACATACAAGTCTGCGTAATTATCCCCTTCCAATTTTTATTTACACATAAATGAATCAGAAGAGTTTTCAGAGCAACATTGGAAGTCACATTGAACCAAACACATTCTTAATTCCGGTGTTTCGTGGTTCCCAAAGGATGAAAAAGTATGTATAATGTCCGTGTGTGGCCCGTCAAGCTTCACTTCACACGTCAACCAAGTGTTTGGCTCGCACGTGTGATTTGATTTAATCGTACAAACGATAATGTGGAATTTGTGTCGGATAATTATGACATGTGGTTTATACTTATAGCGATTGTCTGTGGCAGATTGATAACGTGGTTTCGGATGACATTTACATCGTTATGAACTGCGGCTAGATGTCAATAGCACATACATAATTATAGAAGCATCCATCCAATTGAAGTAAAATGTAATAAGGAATGTAATTTCAACCCCGCTTTTGAAGTACCACACGGTTTTTGGAAATTAATTGCTATAAATAGCAGTGTAACAAAATGGTTGTAATTGAATCATCTCAGGCCAATAACGGCCTCGAGTCTTATTAAGGCAACCTGAATAGATTGTCCCTGTGCATAAAATCGGAAGGTTATTAAATGAATAAATTGCCTAGTCTTACAATGGCAAGTTTTGTAACTACGGCTTTCAAATCAATTCCTCATTCCCACACCCTTAATGTTACACAAACATATTTTGCTCAAGCTATTGATGGCTTGAAATTGCTTTGTTATTTACGACTAAAAAAACAATCGTTTCGTTGTTGGAAATCACAAAAATTTCATCAATGAACGTGACAATGTTTATTTTAAATTAGTAATTATAGAAGAAAGACAAGAATGGAAAAACGTCAACCGGACCAGGGAATCGAACTGGCTTCAATTGAGCATTACCACTAACTTAGATTAGTAATTATTTGAATGGCACTAAAAAGTTGTGATAATAAATTTTGAAATTTTTAATTGAATGTAAATAAGAAGCGGGAAATTTAATTGAAACCATTCGAAGAGAATAATTCGTGCAGAGAACTTCAAATACATCTTGTATATTTAAACTATATTGGAACTCGATCTATGTTTATCATTACAGTTTAGTATATTGACGGAGATTAAATGAAACTAAAATAAATCTTATTTCCCGTTGCATAAATATCTGCTTCTTTCCGCTAAGATAATAATTAATTTAGTGAAATGAAATGTCAAAAATAGATATATTACGTATTTTGATAAGTAACGTTGATATTGTTCGGAGTCCCTGCCGAACGAGTCGCATAAATTTCTTGGAAAGAATCCGCATTTCTAATATCCGATACACCTCACTGATTGACAAACCAAAACAACGGATTGTAATCCTGGATATTGGAATCCATAATAAACTCTGAATGCTGTATCCATGTTTTCTGGTAAGTTGAAAAATTGGAAAAGCGTAATGACAAATTGAGTTCGAATCTCTGATATGCTTTCAGACTTTGAAAGTTATTTAGGAATAGGAGAATGGATGAAGTTGGAAAAGATGTAGCCGTAGTTTAAGCAGTTCGCATATTTCCGATAGCCATCGCGTCGCGTCCCTTGAAGTTCCCCTGCTCGTCCACAAAGCGTCAGCAATACAGCACACAGACGCTAATACTAATCAATTCTGTCCATTAGGCTTCCTGGCTTGAAGAACTTAAGTCGTGGCACTTCGCTTGTGTGTAGGAACACAGCTCTGCCAAGTACGGCGTCTAACTTAAAAAAACATATCCCCACTGGATTAAAGATCTTTTTACAATGGTTGTAGTCACTGATAAAAAAGATTGAAAGCGACGTTTAGAATTATAGAAAAACTCATTCCCTCATCGATAGATAGGGGTAGGTAGATTTACCATTTTTTTAATGATGTCTCCTAAACATGGAAAATAATTTGTTTCGCATAGTAAACAAAATCAATTTTTTAAATGATAAATAAACACACTATTAAGGATTTTGAAAAGCACACGAATAAAATATCGAGAAAGAAGACAGTCAGCAGTAATTATAATTCAAGATCAGGAAAAAAAAGCAGAAATCAAGAAAGGAGTAAGACAAGGAGGGAGCCTGTCACCCATAATGTTTAACTCATATATAGAACAGGCGATGAAGAAAGTTAATACGGAATATGGAAAATGAATCATAATTTAAGGAGAATAAATAAAACCCCTACGCTTTTCCGATGATATTGTAGTATTAGGCGAGTCAGAAGACGACTTGAAATAGTGAATGGCATGAATGTGGTCCTTGAGAAAGAGGTCAATAGGACGATTAGTAGAGGAGAAACCAATGTGGTGGGAAACAGTGGCAGGGATTCTGGTACTTGGGAAGCGTAATAACTAGGGATGGTAGAAGTATAGTAGACATAATGAGTAGGATGGCACAGGCAAGGAAGGCTTTCACATAAAAGGGGAATTTACTTACGGGTAATATAAGTGTGAATATTAGGAAATAGTTGCTAAAATGTTCGTATGGAGTGTGACAACATGGGACTAACTTCTCTGAAGTATCTACAAATTTAAATGAATAAGCAAGTTTCGTGTTTTCTGGTCAGATTTTCTTCCAGGAGAAATAAGTTTCTGCAAGAAGAACATTCATATATCCACTGTTATCGTCTAATTTAAAAAGTGATATAGTTAAATCAATAATCCTTTAACAGCCAGAAAAAATAAATAATTTGTTTATTTCGTCACGAAAACAATCGTTCTTTTGCGCCTTTCTTGTACTTACTATGGATAACCTTACGTATTAATTTTTGAAGTTACTAAAGCCACTGATATTGTTTCGAGTATGATATTTGTGGTGACTTAATTAGATCTTATTTGAATTTTGTGGAGGTGGAAACAATCGAATATTTTCACTGAGTTTGGAAGGTTTACTTCTATTGTCACGCCATTGGCCCGATAACTGTCTTTATCCCTGGAAACGGAACGAGTTTTTCATTGTTTGAACGTCGGCAAAGTGCTTCTTCTCTGATAATGTTTTCTGCCGGAAACACTAAGCCATATAATCGCTTAAAGTCACAAGTAAATACCTGAAAGAATCTCTAAGAAGAGGTGAAATTAAACTATTCTTCACTACACGAGTGATTTTTTTCTTATTCATTTTGAATTAAAAAAACATCAAACGAGGACAAAATTGGAATTTTTGTTTGTATATTCATTTCTCGGTAGAGCGACATTTCGAATAGTTGTGCAGGTAAATTTTTGCGTGTAGTTTAGCTTAGAACGTGGACATAGTTTCCTCGCAGCAACTAATAGCAACGCTAATTGACGCTAGTGATTATTTGATAGTTGGAAACTGTCCACGACTGCAATAAAGTGACTGCTCTGGGATAGAGTTTTGGTGTGGGTTTGGGCATGGTCGCTTTGAGGGAGTGGTTTTGCTTTGTATTGCACTTGTGACCGCCTCTGGCCCAACTGTCGCCGACGGACTCCAACCCCAATCCGCTGCAAATGTGCAGACTCTGAACGGAAACGTTCGACGTTTTATCTGAACATAATGAAAGTATTCCACAACAGAATGGATTCTTACTAACTTACAATTAACAGTACTAATTAATAATAATTACTAAAATGAATTACGATTAAAGGGTCTGAATGCACTGAAGGAATAAAATAAAGGAAATCTAATATAGTTAAGCAGTAACTGAAAAGATTAGTAAAGGAACATCGCAAAGTAATTTTGATTTGATATGCAGGATACGTATAGAAGCCTCGATTGTATCGTCTATAATTGGATTTCTTTAGATACTCATTGCACTTCTCGTCTTCCAGAAGTTAATTTTCATACCTGACGGTAATTATCACCTTCATCAGTTCGAATGCACGGGATTTTATGATTCAAGCCTTCGCATTTCTTTTGATTCAGGTTTGAAAGTCATCTTATAATATAACGACAGATAATAATTGACTCTACAGAAGGCATTCAGCAGTAATTAGAATTCAAGATGAAGAAAAACAAGCAGAGATTAAGTTAGGAGTAAGACAAAGATGCAGTCCGTCGCCCATTCTCCTTAACTTATATACAGAACACGCTATGTACAAAGTTAAAACGCAATATGAAAAATGAATCATACTACTAGGAGAATAAATAAAAACACTCTGGTTTTGCGATGGTATTTTAGAATAAGGGGAGTCAGAAGAAGGCTTCGAAACTATAATAAATGTTGTCCTGGAGAGATTTCAGATTAATAGAAGAAAAGTTAATGGAGTGTACTTTGGGAAACAGTGGAATAACAAAAAGTGTTAGATTGGGAAGGGATATTTTCAAGGAAGTTAAGGAATTCTGCTACTTGTGAAGCATAATAACTGGAGATGGTATAAGTATAGTATACATAAAGAGTAGGATAGCACAGGCAAGGAAGACGTTCGTAACAAAGATGAATTTACTTATGGATAATATAGGTCAATATTAAGAAATTATTGCTAAATATGTTCGTATGGATTCTGGCGTTATATGGGTGCGAAACGTGGACGACAAAAGTTTCAGAAAGGCAAAGATTATAAGCCTTTGAAATATGGTGCTGTAGGAGAAAGCTGAAAATGAGATGGGTGGATAGAATCACTAAAGAGAATAGGGGAAGAGCGAAGAATATGGAGGACGTTGATCAAGAGAAAGGATAGATTAATTGGCCACGTTTTTACATGAAGGTCTTGTAAAATTTACATTAGAGGGAAGTGTGTGCGGTAAGAACAGAATAGGGATGGAAAGGATGGAATACGCTAAGAACATTAGGAAGGATGTGGGATGTGGTAGTGATGCGGAAATTAAAAGGCTTGCGGAATGTAGACTTTCATGGAGGGTTGCATCAGAACAGTCTTAGGAGTTAAAACAACAACAATTACATGACTATGAAGGCCAAACGAGTTTTAAAAAATTTTACTAGAGGTGCTAATTTTTTTTTGGCCAAAGCGCCTATATTATTTTTCTTCTTCTCTGAATAATCGTGTGTATTCAATGTGTGGTTTAATTTTGAGATATCAGAAAGTTGTGAAGATACAGTATCAACTTGAAAGACTTAAAATGATAATTTAAAAATAAATCGTTTTGTTTAGATTTTAATGAGAACCCCTTAACAGGCTTGCAAATACAGAGATACTGTGTTACAGTGAAATGCCGATTGATTAATAAAATTATAAATTAAGAACGAAAGAAATTCATTCAAGTGAAGCACAACTTTAAAGGCTATGAATCGGAATGAAATGATCTGGATGCAAAAATCTCAACCAATGGATTGTTGTATAAAGAGACGAACGTGAACTTGACTGAGGGAGCCGTTTATATCTTTCAATGAACGTTTGACTGATTTATGACCTAACTTTAATTAACACATAGTAATCCAACTCTTTATGAAGTTCTAAGAGTAGGCCATGCACACTGTGATTTATTGAATTATAGGTAATCCTGAGCTCTAATCTATAGAATACACAGATGAGCATCTCGTATCAAGCGGATATCTCGGGTTCAATACTCGATTCTATAGAAATTTCTTTCTTTCCGATAATTTAAATAAATTATAATTGCACAGTATTTTTTAAGACTGGTAGTATTGTTAGTCGAGCATATAATAACAACTGTCTTAAATTTAAGGTGTTTATATATGTAGTTGTTCAATTATATATTTAAGAGTTTATATTGTTTTTCAAATTTAAAAGTATCAGAAATAAAGAATAATTTTAATTTTATTGATTATTGAATATTTAACGTCAGCTAAAATTTTAAAACAACTTTAACAGAGATTTAGGATGAAAATTGTTGATAATTTTTAGAAATTGTTTGTTAGTTACGTTTAAACATAACAAATTTTATTTATAAAATGTTTTAAACAAGTATAGTCAGAATTTTTTTTTTAAATATTTAGAAATTCATCCCTCAAAATATTGGGGATGAAATTATTGTGCCGCTAATGAAAACTCTGCGGCAGTATGCATATCTTAAGCCATTTAAGCTTTTCTAGGGTTTCACTTGGATAACTATTAGGCGAACGCCAGGTAACATCCTTAAACTTTAGCCAAGGGCCCCTAATTAATCATGGTCTCCCATCCCCATTCCCGAATAAATCCCCCTCGTATTCTATTACAAGGAAGCTACAACAACGTGAATTACCCTAACGTAGACCGTATTTACATAAGAAGTGGGTTGTTGTGTTCGTACTGCATCAATTAAAATTGATTCCAGTCATAACTGAAAACAAGATTCTAGTGAATATCTATGACGAAATTAACACTATATTTCTATATATATTTCAGACATCTTAGAAATAACGTACACGACCGTAAAAGTGTCTTCTTTCTCAAGACCGAGGAACAAAAAGTAAGTTGAATGTTTGCCAAGCATAAAAGTGCGTTTTGATCTTGAGTGATAGCAGGAAAAGTTCCCGGAGAAAAAGTTGGTTGGAGCTGCCACTGTATACCAGAAGACGACGTTATAAAGGAAGAATACGAAACGGCCATTTCTGTTGTACTTTTTGCCACGACAATTCTGAAGTCTCCTCCCAAATGTGTGCGAGGATTTGAAGTAATATTTTTTAACTTTCAGCCCTTTTATTCTGGGAATTTGAAAGGTAATCAATATAATAATAGTTGAATATAGTAATGGCAAACTATTGTAAAATCTATACCAATAAATAAAATTGAAGTGCCTGTCTGTGTGTTTGTCTTAAATGGGATCCGAAACGACTCAACGGATTTCAATGAAAATTTGAGGATTTAAAATAAGGAGATTTAACTTATATTTCATTTAAATATATTGCAGAAGATATTAATATAATAATATATGTAATATAAATATTTTCTCGCATACGTGCGTTCAATCCTCCAAAAGTTGATGCAGGCTGCATACTCTTGATCTGTTTATGCTCCGAAACAGCTAAACGGATTTCGATTTAAGTTTCAGATACTGAAGCAGGTGTTTGTTTCATTTAGACATCTTTCAGAGTTCAGAAGATATTCAATTAAATATTTATAAATCCATTGTTACGCGAAAGACGGCGTGAAAACCATCTACGAGTTATGTCTATTAGGCGTTCCTATACTATTATCCCACTTACTGTGTTATTATAAGCGTAATTTTGGCAGCATGAGAGGGCGGGAGAGTGAGCATTCTCACTCCATCTATTGTTGCAGTAGGATTTGCGCCGTAATTAACCGATTGTTGAAAGAGAGAGCTAAATATTCTGATTAAAATAAACCTTTTTTGGATTGTCGATACGATCTATGCCTAAATTGGTTTTATTTGTCCCGTCAGGTAAATATTAAAATTTAGAAATTGCTCATTTTAATTGACTCCGAAATGTGTTCAAAACAAACTGCGAGTTATAACGTTTGCTCTGAAGCGATCATAAATAAATGATACCGTACTTTTTAAATATTCAATGAATTCAACTTTACCAAAATTCTGTACCAGTTGTTTCGTTTCTAGGGCAAACTATTTCCGCGCGAACATAGCTAGTAGTATATAAGTTATTTGCAAATGTTAATCATTGCATATGATACTCTGAAATTTTTACAATTATCATAACTCAATATGGAGTCATATAAATGAAATAAATTAGCTCCGGTAATCTCAAGGTAACCATTTGGCGTTGTATTGAATTGGTGGCTCAATTCATGACAAATACTAATTATTCGTAATCGTCGATTAGGGACAGAACATTGGCCTCGCCAATACCGTATCGAGGAACCGTGGATTTGGCTTAACGCAGATGAATAGCAACACTTCGGGGAGGCTTTTGTCGGCGAGTTTTGTGGTCGATTTGACGAGCGGGCTTCCGTTATTTACGGTGTTATGGAGGCGACTGTGCGGCGGTGATTGTGTTAGGCACGCCCAATAACCCTCTGATGGACAGAGCGCTGGTCCGGACAATTGGACAACTATCCCTCTCACTGCGCACCCTATGACACATCGGCGACTATATTCTCTGTTAACGACTCGCGAATTTCCTGTGCAGGAGGTAACGTTTTGTGTCCACGCACATTGGATTTGGGGTGGCTGGTGCGCCAGAGAGGGCGGAAATTCTACCGTCAATTGTTTACTTCAATATTATTGGATCTCAAAATCAGCTCAGTTCATTTCAAAGGGAAACGGTAACTTCCTAAGAAATAATGATACCACATTTATGGAATGATTCAAGTAATGAAATGGTTAGCGCGACAGTTAAGGTCTTTTTAAAATACATTTCATTTTGTTTTGACGGTGCAATTGTGCCTCGTCGTTGATTACAGAATTTGGAGTAGCTTTGATAAATTTATAGGCCATGTTTTTGGACATGAGGGTCTTTTAAATTTATCATTAGAGGGTAGAGTGTGGGTTAAGAACAGAAGATGAAGGATGGAATTAGATAAGCAGATTGAGGATGATGTGGTAGTAATGTAAAATTGAAAAGGCTGGCGCAGGATAGGTTAGCATGGAGGGTTGCAACAGACTAGTCTAAGGACTGATTACTACTACAACGACAACTGTATAATTAGTTTACTGAGTTTGGGATGGATCCCGAAGGCAGCTTATCAAGAAATAAATAAACAAATAGTACTATAGAATAACATGTGATATGAGTAATAAATATTTAACTTCCCTGACAAGTGAAATGAAAATTACAATCAATAAATACAAAAATCACCGTGTATGATTGTTTACTTAAAAACGAAATTTTCCACTTCACAATATACAGGAAAAATTTGTCTTACTTGCTGGAAGAGCAAACGTCTCTAGATCTATTCGGGTAACTTATTCCATTCTGCGATGGGTCTATTAAGGAACGAATATTTTCTTATGTCAGTGCATTGCTTTGAATGGGGACGAACGATTACTTGGTTTTCGTGAAGGTAGGCGAAAATGAGGGAAGAGGACCAATGATCTTTTTTTGTCCAAGAAAATCAATCAAAAGGTTCGATAAAAATCATACTTTAGGTTCAGCTGTGGTGATATTGCTGATAGATATCATTCCTACCACATTCACAACACCGAGTAAAAGTGAACTAAACAAATTCTTTAATATTCATAACTAATAAAATATATCTAAGAAAAAAAATTGTTATATAAATTGGTCTTATCGTTTTCATGATGAAGAATAAGATATTTAACGTATTATAAATTTTGCCTGCATTTTGAAGTTACTGTTCGTTACGATCATTTTTATAGTTCTATACAGTAAAAATTAATAATTTTTATTCAAATCCTCACTGAGTAGAGAAAATCGAACAAATACTGCAAGATTTTCAAAAGATAACGGATGGCATTGTCATACAACTATATTCCTCTGGTTGAATATTATTGACTGATTCTTGGTTCAATTGGCTCCAAATGAGAGCGGTTCGAACATATCGACAGTTCTTGGCCGTATCAGGTTGCAATGAATCCCTGGTACGGACTCGGTACTGACCGACAGTCACATGAGATGGAAGGTATTTTCTCGATTCTTCAAGTATCAGACTTCTGAAATCGGTCTTCTGTAAGGCACCAGATTGTGAAGGCTCCCGCTCTTTCTTGAAGCTTAGTATTGCTTTTGTAATAAACTTTTACTCTAAACTTCTTTCACGCGTTCTAATTTTTTCATGTTTCTCTGAACATGCTGATATGTATTACAAAAACCCACTGTCCTGAAGCTATACTTAATACCGTCTGACCGCTGAAGAGTAGAAAGCGCTTCAACTCAATCTAATCTTATCTGAAGACCACAAAGTCTAAATATCCTTCTTCATTTATTTATAAATCTCAGTAAGGTGCAATATTATAGCAATTTGACATGAGCCAGTTTTTTTACAGTTCTCTATAAAAATGCAATCATTTAAATTGAGTTAATCACTTTCTTGAAAAATGCGAAGATATGAAGCGTAGAAGTCAGGCAGAAATTGAAATGTCTGTTTCTGATCATAATCTGCAAGTAAATATAAAAATAATTAGACTGTAAGTGAGTCTTACTCAAAATTTTGTATTTTATTTATGTTGATTAGATTTAATAATTTTTATTATTTCATAAATTCATAAAATCGTTACAACGACATAATATATAATAATGGTTTTGTATGTTTATTCCTTACCCACGATATTATATTCCTTTTGGTGTCAATGTTGAATGCAATATGGAAGCTTTATGTTTCATTGAAATGCGTTATTGTAAAAATAACTATATTACTTGTTTAATAATTCAACGGTTTGGCAAAAGCTTAATTTACCATTTTTCCCGAAAATTCTACGCAATATTTTTATTTTAATTGCAAAAAAAGTAAAGCTTGTGGTTCGTTAATTCTTCACTTCACATTTTTGACAGTCGTTTCCCCTCCGGCGGACTTGAAAATTACACATCGTCCGTTTTCCAGTGAATATATAAATGGAGCAAATAAAAATGCATTTTTCCGTGTCGATAACAGAAACGGTTAATTTTTTTATGTTTCACTCATCCATGCAGGAGGTAATATATATATATATATATATATATAATGAATAATTTAATATAATATTAGGTTTAAGTCTTTCCATCACCGATACTCCGACTCTTGTTTTTCGATTACATTCCAAGATCACAACTGGGACAGATTGTAAATCATTGAAGGGACAGCTCAGTACCTCTGTGGGTCCTTGCCTCTCACTTTTGCCAAAACTGAGCAACTGTAAAATTGGGGAAAAATTTTCAAAATATTGTAAAATTTGTAGTTATGTTCATATATATTGTTTCAATTAAAATGTGACAATTGATGTATTGATTATTATGCGAGTGTTCACATTTGTGTACCTTTTTGTTTAGTTATTACTACTACAAATTGTGTAAAACGTTTGGGTTTTCATGTTAATACGTGGTTTATACACAGGATAATAACCAGAAGAAGGTACAAATAAATACCAAAATTTTGGTTTTTTCCTCTTTGGAAATTGTTAAAAATAAAAATAAATTGGTCGAAAATTTTACGTATTATTACAAAATCGGACGTTAAAATACAACCTCTCAAAATATATACTTATCTCTTATTACACAACATCTGCATGAGACTTGACGGTCAGGGTCTTCGTGGATTTTAGCTAGACACCAATTTTGTAATTAACTTTAAAATGTTATTTTTTAAGGCGAATATTTACATTAACAAATCACGTAAAAACAGGCAAAGACAAGACTAACCAAAGAACAAAACCAAAGGTCAAAACGTTTGAAACCAGCGACTTTTACTTCGTTTTATGCAATGATGTTAATCAGACACCAACTTTAAATTAATAAATATTAACATATTAATTTGGCATATCGCAGACGCATTGTAAAAATTTTTCCCTGCATGAATAATAAATAGTAATTATTCTTTTAATTTATGTTAAGAAAATATATTTTTTCGTTCATTTAGTGAAGAACTTTTCGCGGCTTTTAGAGACAGGTGAAAATGAATTTGTGGAACCACCCAAACTTCCGCGGCGTATAAAGGTAACTCTTTAGGTAATCACGAAATGTTTCAGGAAACCAGAATTTTAATATTGCGAGAGTTATTGACTTGGTGTAGGCGCATGAAAATTCTCTTCCACGCCGACAGTCAGAGGCCGAGGGCAGACACGGACTTTGTATGGAAATTACATGACAGTCTGTTTTGAGGAAGCCTCCGATGTAATTACTTTTCCACCTCGATACGCCATAGGAAAACTTCCCTTAATTTACAGTATCCTAAAGGGCATGAAAGGAAGAAATAAGGCTAGTCTAACGAGATCATATGCTGTATTGCGTCTGTGTAAATAAATATAACGAGGTGTTCTACAAGAGAAAGCCGGTTAATAGCTTAAAAAAATGAACAAAAGTTCTGTTGTTGCTGTTCATATAAATAACTAACACAATATTTTCGTGAAAGAAAGACGGGTCCTGACAACGAAATAAAGCAATATTACAGACAGAGTGTTAGTGTTTCTTAATTTATTAATAAATACATCGAGATAAAGGAACAAATGTTTGAAGACTAATTTTCAAAATTAAGCATTCTATTTTAAGTTATGAAAGAATTTGGAATCAAAGAGAAAGTCACTTTATACAAAGAATTTTAAATATCCCCATCGGAGGAAGAAAACAAAAAGAGGCTCTACCATTTAATCTTAAAGTAATAAGTATTGGATTAATGAAAACAATTATAATTTAGATTATATTAAAAATACTATACGCATTTACACAGTGGTTTCTTGAGTGGCTCTTTAAATAAGGTCTTCTGTTATACATCGTTGTTTCTCGTTAAATAATTTTATTATAGTATATCATTCAATGCTCAACACACATTTGCTCCTTCAGTAAACGTGAGATGCGGAGTTCCGGTGCTTTTCCAGCGATTGTCCGATTTGATATTCCGAGAACTGTTTATTCAATATATTTATCTAAAAATACTTCACCCGTTAATAATTTATTATGATTTAAGTCTACGGGGGTGTACCACAATAACGGAATAAATTTGTTTCAATAATCACATCATAATGACGAGATCAGTGTTTACAGATATTTATTTTACTACTCGCGCCAATAATAAATATCAATATTTGAAGTATCCATACATTCATATTTATTATACTGTACAAATATTGAATTTGATGTTAATTTTCCCTATTCACTTGATTTAATCGCAACTAATTTAAATTATGATAAAAATGTAATCAATCAGGCTTTTATAGGTTGACTAAACTATTATTGTCGTCTATTCTGGGGATGTGCGAGGTAATCACACCACAATAAATATACAGTTTTACGTGTGGAGTTGATCTACGGCTGGGTTGCAAGGTGACAGCTAATTGGATAATATGCGAGCAGAGCAGAGAGAATCTCTAGGGACTGGACATAAACGTGTTAGGGTCGCCGCACAAAAAGTCTGTTTTCAAACTAAAACTGATAAATTTTATAATAGTTCGTTGCCGGTGAAGCTAAACGTTCAAGTGTCTCATCATGACTTGTAGACTGAAATTCGGGAACATCCTGGTTTCGGATACTGGAGACGCGCCTGGGGCATACAACGGCCGGAGGTTACTTCCCCGGATTCCGTACGGCAGAACGGTGATAACGACGCCAGAGGCCGGATTCCACGAGCAAGGCTGTGAGGGGATGTGTTTCGAGCCAACAGACCATAAGCTGTATGAAAATCCATTATTTAACTTACATGTGAAGTTTGGAATATTTATTAAATTAAACACAGTTCTCGTTTGTTCTGATTATTCATCACTAAAATAGAAGGAATCACATTGAAAGCTTTGCCGATGTGATAGTAGTATTACGAGAGTCAGAAGAAGACTAGTAAACCATAAAATATGGCATGGACGTGATCCTGGACAAAGAGTTCTATATGAGGATTAATAGAGGGAAACCAAGGTAATGGAGTGTAGTATGAGAAACAGTGGAATAATAAAGGGTGTTAGATTGGAAAGGAATATTTTTAAGGAAGTTAAGGAATTTTGATACGTGAGCAGAATAATAACTAAGGATTTTAGAATAAAGCAGACAAAGAGTAGGATAACACAGGCAAGGAAGATTTTCGCAAAAAAGGAATTCAATTACGGATAATATAAGTGTGAATATTAGGAAACCATTTCTATAAATGTTTGCATGGAGTGTGGCGTTACATGGTTGCGAAACCTGGATGGTATGTGTTGCAGAAAAGAAAAGAACAGAAGCCTTTGAAATATGATAATCAGATGGTTGGATAGAATCACTAACGAGGTAGTTCAAAGAAGAATAGGGGAAGAGAGAACGATTTGGAGGACTTTGACCAAGAGAAGGGATTGATTAATAAGCCAAGTTTTGAGACGAGGGTCTTGTAAAATTATCATTATAGGGAAGTCTGTGGGATAAGAACAGAAAGGGAGGTAAGGGTGGAATACGCTAAGCAGATTAGGAAGGATGTAGGATGTGGGTTGCATGAGACCAATCTTAGGACTGAATACCAAAAAAGCTGCTCAGGATTATCAAACCAACCCAGGACGTGCTGAATTATTGGAAAGACTCTTTTTCAACTTGCATCTCGCGAGTCTCTAATTTGTCTTCCAGGATAGGAATATAATTCTTATTTTATAATAATATGTAACCGGATTTGTAAATAATTCCCAGGGACTTTTACAAAAACGAATTAAGATCCTCGTACCGACGTTGTTTCATTGAAAGTTGTGTGTGGCATTCTGAGATTCCCAGGGACATGTTTAGGGATCCCATTCCCCCTAATGAATGTGGTCCTCTGGTGGTAAGCGGAGCGTGAGGCGCTGATACGCGACTCTGCTGCTCGTTACGACGGCTTAATACGTGAAGAACAAAGGAATAGTCGTCGCACCAGGGCTGCCACAGCATTACGGTAGTAGAAAACATCCTTCTCCCTGATTCGTGTTGCTAAATGCAACACATCGCATCATAAGGGATTTAGTAAAGAAAAATGAGGAAAAACTGAACGAGAAAACAGATCCCACTTCGGAAAAGAAAATTATTCAAGAGTATAATAAATTATAATGTCTGTCAAAAATCTTGCGTATATGAGGAGTCACACTCAGGATCATACGCTAAGGGCGTGGTCACGTAATTACTTTGTTCTTAGAGGTCCTTAGTTTCATTCGTGTACACTATACTATATTTTCCATCCTTATCCATTAATTTAGTTTCATATCATTTAGAGACGTACTGAATTTTAAACCAATGTGCCTCTAAACAATTTACTCGATATCCCATGTTCACTGCAGGCTTTTAATAAGGTCGTAAAGAAATTGATTCAGTAAATGACTTTTTCAGTTTTATAAAACGGATAGAGAAAGCTCGGGAGTAGTCATGAATGACTCCCTGACTACAGTGACCGCTTCCTGCGTGGAAGGTCCTGGCTTCGACGTGCTAACAAAATTATTCAACCTTATTAACTGAACTCCAACTCCTTCACTCTTCACTAGTTTCTAAGCAGAGTGTTTTTGTAATCAGAGCACGTTAAACATAAATCTCATGTCTGGGTTCATGAATAATTTTAATGTGAGCGATATAGGTCGGTGGATTTCTCATTATCAAACCGAAAGATGAAAGTTAATTTTAATTAAACAGAATGCCGTTGCGGTTAATTATAACTGGAGCAGATGAAGTAGTGAAACTGACATTTATTGAAAACCGTTGGAATGAGGTTAAATTGTGCTGGTAAAAGACAGAGAAATGTATAAATGCCGTAAATTTAGCTCTTTAACAAAAACTGGACCTTAAAATATGACAAAATATAATTATAAATTAGTTAAAAGGATAATAAGAATTAATTTTGAATCCGATTTTGAAGTTTATTTGATAATTGTGAGGCAATATTATTATACAGATTATTTGGGTATTCCATTGTCTGATTAAGAAACAGAGGGAAAGTCAGATAGAGAAAATAATTTTATCTTTCTCCACCTCTCCCTCTCTTTCTATAATTATATAGAATCAATAATGGGGTTTCGAGTATGGACATGTCGATATTGAAAGGGAATAAAAAAATCCGTGTGTGAGGTATTAACGAAATTATTATTTTATTTAAAAGTCCTGTGTATGCCGTTATATATGGAATATCACATCGTTTAAATGACCTCCGCGGCTTCTCAGGGTGGCACGGATCCCAGTGGTCCAATGACTCTGCTATATAGATCAGGTTGAATTTGAGCGATGGACTGGGTTACGTTGACTTTAAGTGCATTGGTCGATTGCGGCTTATTGGCAAAGACCTGCGACTTCAAAAAAACCAACGAGAAAAAGTCTAGCGGGGAAAAATCACACGATTTTGGTGGCAATTCACGACACCTTTGCGAGAGATGAACATACCCTCAAATCGTTCAGGCAGAAAGTCCATCGTGGCGTCCTTTGTGTGGCACGTAGCACCATCCTGCTGGTACAGAATGTCGTCTACTTCCATATTGTTCAATCACCGTTGACGGTGATGGCCTCACCAACGTTGTTTACAAAAAAAAATGTCCGCCGCGGCGTTTATCTCGGCAGACCTGGAGTTACTTTGACGTACGAAAGTTGGCAGATTGTTCATCAAACCGGTCGTCTCGAATTTGGAGAGTCGACTTCGAAAGGTCACCACAGTCTGCCGTAAAATGACACTTAACGTTTGCACTGACGAAGAGTCGTTTTGATAAAAAAATTATCAATTGGGTGAACTGCTCAATCGTGTAACTTTCCTGGTGATTAAGCATCAGTGGCTAAATAATAAACAACAGATTATAACAAAACAACGTGGCCGCCACAGGCTACCGACATAATTTACTTTAAATCTTTCGTTTTATTACGAACAAAGAATTACAATATTAACTCGAAAAACAATGAAATGACATATCATTTTCAAGCATGATAAATTAATTTATCAAAACGATAACGCAGCAGAATGCCACAACCCAAAAAATATATGATACCTATTTATTTTAAGTGGCAGATCCTAATCACAACCTCCCCCTCTTACCAAAACGAAAGTATTTTAAAATATTGTAAAATGAATAATTGAGTGAGTTAAGTCATAATAATTTGATATTTATGAATAATATCTAATGGGCATACCAACAAGGAATACACTATGTCGTAAAAAATTAACGATTTTGTCAGGTACTATTTAAATAAAAAATAAAAAATAGACAAGTACTTTGTTATGTTATCGTAAATCAAGGAACGAAAGTACGCCCACGAATTCAAATTATATATTAACATAGGCCGTATGTTGTAATGACTTGTATTTTCTGTGCATAGAGAATGCAGAAAGTGTGTGTTACATCATGGAATCATGTGTGAACTAGAAAATATCATTACCCTCTAATAATATTATAAATAAAGTAATTATATTATGTAAATTTCATTATAAATAAAACATTGCAGGAGCTACAGTAAATTTCTGTAATATTTTAATTATAAGTAGAGTTACATACCATATTTATTTTTCAATTTATATTCAATTATGCCTATTTATTTATAAAAATATGTTTTGGAAAGAACTGAGGGGTCTCTGAATTTGGGGGACGAAACGCATTAAATTTATATTTTCCCCTTTCTGACATTTGGCTACTCTTTGTTTTTTTCTCTAATAAAATTGTTTTGTACAATATCAGTTTATTACTATAGATTCAAAAGCTACGAAATTTTGCTTATATCCATGAGATCGTGTTATTTTCACATGTTCATTAATTTATGAGGACTGTAATAGATAGTGGCTAAATAGTTTGTATTAAGAAGGTAAATCTTCTGAATGTAAGTATCGGAATAATTTTAGGTATCATCATAATCTTAAACATTCATAATAATACCAATCAAGTTTTAAATTTACCGTAGCCTAGTTACCGAGTACTTTAGATTTTCACAGCTTCGTTTACAGGAGCAAATATGTACTGCTTAGTTTGTTACCGTGTTCCTTTTCAATTGCACGGAGGAAATGGTGGGCGCTGTCCAATTAAAATGTAACGTTTTTAAATAGATCCCGCGTCCATTGAAATCTACTCCGCTGTTGTTCTACGTCCAACTGGCTCTGTAGGTCTTTAAATTACGTAAGTTTTAATTTGCGGCCACGTGGAAGCGGATGGACTCCCAACTCGCATGGAAGATTGCAGTTCAAAATTTTGCTCGTAAACTGAACGCTCAAACTTGCTTCTTAAACTGAAATAATTCATTAGGTGAAAATTAAGGCTCCATCTGGGGAATAATTAAATTAGAGTTCGAAGAATTCTTAAATGTATGAAAATCCCCACAGAAAAGACTTCACTGACAATATTAATAAATCTGCTCAGATAAAAAGTGTTAATTGTAAATAGCTTATAGCTATTTTCACTAAACATAATACAAGTGAACAGTGCTTGAGAATATATATTTACATGTTTTGCATTCTTAGTCTAGATTGAAGAGACGCTACTTACTTTTACATAACACATATATACGTAATTTTTTAATTATGATAGATCAAGTAATTTCCAAAATAAAGTTTCTTACGAATGTATTTCTTTTCGCAGCACGTGATATTGTAACGCTGGTTGCATACATGACGTCTGCCGGTCCTCTATGTTTCCTTAAAAACCTATGTAATTAATAAAGTTTTAGATAAATACTACTTCAAGCAACATTACACACGTCAATGTAGAGCTTACCTCTGTGAAGGAAAAGTAATTCCAAATCGCCTCTGCAATGAGCTTTAAAAAATATTCATAAAGCACTATTTAGGGGAAGTCGGGGCGGAACGGGACTCTTATGTTTAACAATTTTCTAAAAATTAGTGACAAAGATAAATGACTTCATAAAAGGGTAAGAAATAAGTTAATTCTATAATGTACTTAATCTAATATCAATATAACTTGAAACAACAAAATTATATTTTTGATGAATTTTTAAAAAGAAACTTACACGTTTCCCGTTCTGCCCTACACCCCCACCCTCCGGGGGGTAGAACGGGATAGGATGTTTTTGTATTTACAATTAGTGTGATAAAATTTAAATTTTTTTTAGTAAAATCATATCACCTTTTGTGTTTTCTTTCTTAAACTTAATTAATGTAAGGATGATTTATTAATCGATTTTTTTCTTTCAGAAAGAGATTTTGTTGCATCTAGCATTTGCCCCCACCTTTTCCGTTACTTTTATTTCTTAATCTTATGATAATATGTCGTTATAATTGCTCCGGCTTGGATAATAAATAATCATAAGCTTATCTTTCCTCTCAGAGTCGCCATGAGTTCTCCCAGGGTGTTATGAATTTACTTTAAAAGTTTAATTTTTTACCCATCATATTACATTTTGTTCACAGATCAAAGATAACAAACTCCCACAAAAACCGCACCAAAGAACAAAAACTTTCGAAACCACTGAATAAATACTAATATATTACAGTGACGCCAACTGCCATGTCACAATCTATTCTTTTTGAGTACAGAATTTTCTGTAATTCATTCTTATATGTTTTTGAGGAACACATGAAACTGTGCCTTTTACAGTAGTATCCCGTTCCGCCCCGTAGGCTAGTGTCAGCGTAAGGTTTTTAACCGAGCCTTAGTAAATGAAGTTTTAAACATTATATGTACCTTAATGATAATATATACCATCAAATAGTTAACAGCGGGAAGTTTCGTTAATTAACTTTTGTCGAAATGCTGCAAAAAAATAAGTCACAGAGACGCCAAAACAAGAGTTCATTCGGAAGACGCAGTCAGAACTTGGTCAAGTCGGTTGTCGGGATTTATGTTTGACAAGTTACAATGTTACACTCTAATTTACTAATCTCGAGCACTAAACAGTAATAAAATAGGGTTTCTTGTCCCGAACCGATGTTCTGTTCCGTCCCGGATTCCCTTATCTAAGAAAAAAAATACAAAAATAATTAGAAAGTCGTTGAGAATATTGTACCTACAGTATTGAAAGTACAATCCTAATATTCTCTCTTTCCGTGTCGACTTGTTTACTTGCCAGATACTCGTATTAATAACTAGGTTATTAAGACGTTCTTTCTGAGAATGTGAACGTGGGATATGTTAGTTAATTAATAATTTATTCCACTATCTGATTAAACATTTTAGTCGCCTTTTAAGTTGGTTTAAAAATAGAGTTTATCCGGACTAAAAAATGATAGGAAAAATTTAATAGTTTTAGGGTTAAATCTATCTCTATTTTAGAAATAAATAGTATGTATTAATATCGTTTTTTCTACAAAGGGGCTTTCCGTATAATGAGCCATATTCTGCTATTTGAAGAAACCAAATTATGGCAAAACTTTTTCAAAACAAATTAATTAATTAAATTGCATCATAAATAATCATAATTCATGTAATTCGAATGTTTTCAATTCAAATAATCAAGTAATTTTTAAATTCGAATGTAGAGCTATTGCTTTTTTGTAAAAAATAAAATTTAGTGCTAATATAATCATAATAAAAGTAGTTTTGGAAAAGAGCTTTGGTTAATCTTTACAAATTAATTAATGAGATCATTTCTGTTTGTGTATGTGGTATGAAATCGATCTTTCTAATTTTATATCAGAGCGTCGTCACGTGTTGACGCCTTGCTTGTGGTCTTACATAAGTCCAGATGACGTTCTATGTTTGATGAATCCTTTCCAGCTTCCTATAATCAAGTAGTTTTAAGTCTGTATTCTCGGCAACATTGAAAATCCCACGGATATATTAATTTTGAATTTGCTTTCGCAAGCTTAAAGAGCATGTACTAAGAATTTAATACGGACATTGATGGAACACGTTACAACTGTTAATTGGTTAATTAGAAAGATTGTTGTTGCAATCAAATTATAATCAACTCAAAAAGGTGCTGAATTTGTAAACATTACCCCATATTTTACTTACGTATAAGAAAAGAAGATTCCGAATGAAAATGTACGTTATGAAATATTGCGTGGTTCTGGATTCATCTATATATTAGGATAAGGTTCATCGGTCTACCTGACTTCATTGAATTCGCCACACGTTTAATTCAAAACGAATTCTTGGTAAATGTAAGATATGGAATCAAACTGCATATTTCGTTGAAACGTAAATAATTCCATAACTCTTTCGTCTCGTGGAACAGTTGTTTATTTGGATAGATGCGTTACACTTTTTACAGCGTCTGGGATGATACCCGTAGGAGCTTTATGGAAGCTAATGGTGCGCTCGGATACAGTATATTGGATCACTTCTGGTCGGATGGATGCCTTACCTCTCTAATACGGAGCCCCGCAAAGCTCAGACGTATACGTAGCAAGCAACGCTAATAATAAACCGAATTTATGGATTGCAGAGGCTTTCAATCGCTTCTTAGAGAACAAAGGAAAGTCCTTTACTATCGCAATTTCGAGACAAAAGTGTTTACTCGACGCAGTGTTACTGCGCACTGCCGTTTACCAGAGCCTCTAAGCAGAACAGGAGAAGGACTGCGCTCCATGTACACATTTATTATGTTAGTCGTTTAAAAAAGGGGATATTATTCCTATACGAGAATTAATATCAGTCACGTAGAAATATATGTTAATTACTATGTCATAATTTTCTTTGTTAAGATGAAACGTTGTATTCATTAGATGTTATTCTCTAACTTAATTGTATTAAAAAATTTCTTCTGACTTTATTGGCTGATTTATTTTATTATTGACTTTTCTCACTTCATAGATGAGCATATTTCCATGCTAACTTATCTTGCGCAAGTCTTATTTCCACCTACCTACCACACCCCACATCCTTCATAATATTATTAGCGTTTCCATCCTTGGCCTACCTCTTCTGTTCTTACCCCTCTAAAACAAATTTTACAAGACCCTCGTTTCTTAAAACGTGGCCTATTAATCTATACCTTATCTTGGTCAACGTTCTCCATACTGTTCGCTCTTCCGCTATTCTGTTCAGAACTTCCTCGTTATCCATTCTATCCACACATCTCATTTTCAGCATTCTCCTATAGCACCACATTTTAAAGGTTTCTATTGTTTTCTTTTCTGCAACTCCTACTGTCCAAGTTTCACACCCATATAACGACACCAACATTTTTAGAATATGAGTTCCTAATATTCACACTTTAGTTTAAATAAATTTATTATTGACTTTTTTTATCAATAATTTTACTTCCAATGTGATTCCCCATCCGGTTGTGTACGTTCATTCTTTGATTATTATGTGTCTACTTAATAAAGGCCGGGAGGCTTTTTTATGTCAAAAATGGAAGTGACGCTGCTTATTGTACGTCATATGGATATAATAATCCTCTTATCTCGTCTCTCTCCGAACTTTTTCGAGTACAGGGATATATAGAGATAGCAAGAGAACTAGATAATTAGTAATTAGATAACGGACAAAATTACGTGATAAAAGAAATACAACACAACGTTTCTGCGGTCTTTGTTGGTTTCGTGAGGTAATTTAAAATCGCAAGCCTGCTGTGAAAAATTTTCCCAATTTTTTAACAATATATTTTATTCATAATATTTTAATTTAAATTGCTTTCGATAATTTTTTTAATTCTACTAAACTTTGCTGTATTAAAATTATTATTCCAAAAAAATTAAACACAATATTTTTCTCATATATTCTTTATTATTTACCTTGAAATTAATGTGATAATTATAAATGGTTATGGATTTTTCGAAATAAATAACTTGATTTTTGGTTGTTTAGTAGTGCTTCATTCACTTTTTATTGAGTATTTATTTATTCGGTTTCTGATTGAGTTTACTTTCTTTATAATTTACAAAGTTCATAAACAATTACTTTCTGCTATATTCAATAATTTGCAGCTCTGAGTTTTGCATTAGTAAATTTTTTAATATTATTATTTTAACATTCCCCGTGATTCCGCTAATATTATAAAAAATAAAATTATCACTAGGGAATTTTTCTACAAATAGAAATGAGCGGATTACGTCTAGTCAATATTTGTATTGTATAGAACATCAGCTTTCATAATATTTGAAAATTATTGCAGAAATAATTAATATTGTTTGTTGTTACGCGTGTAATGTGATTCTCCGTCGACGGCGGAGTTCCAAAATCTACAGAACCGGTTCCACAGCTTTCAGCCAAACTGTTAATAGAGTTACGTTCCAAGCAGAACGCATGAACGGAAGACTGCGTGCTCTGGACTTCTGTTTTGCATACGTAACATCGCAATCGCTCGTACAAGAGCTCTAATATTTGCTCCTCCATCCGAGTCAATTCGGAGACAATTGAAAGCTCCCGGTACTTACCCACGTTGACGAGCGTCATTGGGGCTGCAGAGATAAACCAAAATCGTAAGGATGAGACGACATTTAAAGAAAATACATCATGTAAAGTTTAAATAAATTTTTGTTACTCCCTTCCAACCATCCTCAATATATACGAACAATAACATGAACATTGGACATTGACCTCAATGATAAAACATATTTTAAAAACTTTTACCCAAGCCATGCATTTTAAAATTTGTTCAAAGTTATTTTCTTCATACTCATTTAATAACTTTTAATTTAATTAATTCTTTGGAAAAAAATTTCTACTCATGTTAAATGTTTCTTCAAAGTTTACATGAATTTGACACAATCGTGAAATTTATTTTCATTAAATTTAAACATTACGGTCTCGTCGTGACGGAGCTTAGTGTTCTTTTGTGTCTTCAACTTGTATTGATTTCAATGACAAAGTAGCCATTGAAGGTGATAATTATTAAACGTGTGCTGACATTAATTTTTTTTAAATTAAATTTGTTTAAAATAAATTTAATACAAGTTATGTTCTGGTGAAATTACTGTACGTAACGTGATGGTCGCCAAAATATATATTAAAGGATGAAATTATTGATACATTCATGTGCGTGAAGCACCATTAACGCATCTCTGAACTATTCCCTATCACAATTTCCGATAATTGGACAGTGGGTTGTCAATCAATTTTCTTTGTCTTTCCAAATATTTTCGACTGTGCAAAACCGTGCAAAGCACACGACTTCTATCACCGAGTGCTCGTAATAGCTTAATTGCGAGGATATTCGCGGGAGATGAGGCAGGATTGAGAGAACGTGTGGTTTCCTGCCCTCCTGAGCTTTGCGGGACTCAGCTCCCGTGACGTAACCACGACGGGAAGAAATCCAGTTTCCGTTTCCTCAAGACGCTGCAGCAGGAAGCCAGGGAGGAAGGGGGAAGAACTCCCACGCAGAAGCCCCAGAACATTTCCTAATTTCTCGGAGAACCTTAAAGCCGGACGAAAGCCTGGAAGCAGTACTTAACGTTTTCTAAATAAAGATTTAAACGTGGGGGGAAACCTTACAAGAAATCAAGAAGTTGTTGTTGGACTTAACCTTTTGCGAAATCGAAACTGATGCCCTAAAGATATTTATTCGCCTGGATTTACTGAAATATTTTTCCCAATTGTTGCTCTCAAAAACTCACTTTCCATTATTAGCGAAGATTAGATCCGAACTGTAGACGAGATCGTTTACACGAGTCAAATTATAAATAAAAATTTCATAGTGGAAGAATTTGTTTCAATAATGACTCTGTTAAATGTGAGATTAAGTAATTATAAATATCTGACATATTTAAATTATGAAATTAAAAACAATGGCTTATAAGTCAGAAAATAAATCAAATAACTACAAGCAACAATGCAACTCAACGACGTTTCGTTCTTAATTTAGTACTTCATCAGGTGTACAAAGAATTCGAAGTATTGTACGTAAATTTTGTATAGCTAAAAGTTGATTTTCGTGTTTTATTTTCACTCTAACCAAAAAAAATTAAGTAGTTGAGTTCTCTTCAGCTGCTTAATTAATTTTTTTTCTAACTTGTAGCTGCAAAACATTGTGTTCAAAGAATAATGACTTTTTAGGCTCCTATTCGTTTTAGGTAACGGGCTACATGAAAGTGACCCTGAAACGGGCAACACCCGTTTAATAGCATAGGAAGGGAATTAAATAGGAGAGATGTATAAGGTAGATCAAAGTAGCCTAGGGTTGACTAGGGTTCCAAGATATAGTTTAAAAATAAATTATCTGTACTATTATAAATATTAATAAATTATCTACTAGAGAGAGGGAGGGGGGGAGGGATATTATAATCTTAAAATGTTTTGTATTAATTTCAGGTACAGAAGATAGTGGACCTAACGAATGAATGAACGAATTTATTGATACTGCTATTGAATTACTCTCGCTGGCAGTTACAACAAATAAGTTTAAAATATGGAATATGAATAATTACAATAATAATCATACAAATAAGCATAATAAATAGTAAATTACATTATTAAAGATAGAATTAGATTACTCATTATTGAGATATTATTTCGTCGCACTACTTCACCACACTCGCACTTCACGATCACTTACACTTCCTTATTCTTCCCTGGAAAACTTTGGTATTGAGATAAATGTTTTAAAAATTTCTGGAGGTAAATACATAATTGTTTTAACTAATATAAAAAACCATTTTTTATATAAATTCTGTGAGCATAAATCAACTAAAAAATGGCGGAGAAGAGTATAGGAAATTAATTGTTGACTATAGACCATTTTGTTGGTAAATGCTCATAAGAGACACCTCAGAGCTACCTCGCATGGAAGGATGCATTGTTGCCACGGTGCCACAAAAGAAAAAAATAAAGCCGCAAATGTTGGCAATGCATTGCTGCTTGACCCACCCTTTATTTCAAGCGTTGTCATTTGTCTATCCAATGTCACAAACATCGCGAGATCAACCACCAGTATAGTGTAGATATTGGATGAAAAATTTTCAAACAGTAGATAATGATTTGGATAATCGTCAAAACGTAAACTCATCAGCTATTTAGTTACTTCACAGATAAATGAGCTTTAATTTTTTTTAAAAAAAATAAGTAATGAATATTAGAGAGCCCAGAAATGTAAAAATCACAAGTGTTTTATATTTCACATTTACCGAATTTGTAGTTTTACTTTGAAGTTTTAATTGGTTCTGCATTAATCCACGAGTATTTCAGATTCGGAAAATCGCAAGTACAATATGATTGATTTGTCTTCTTTGTTTACTGAACCTTTGGTTCATTTCACTTTTAATATCGATAGGTAAGTCTGTATTCTACTATTCTACTTAGTGAAAAATAATACGAAAAATTAATTTTAAATAGGTCTCTTATAAGATTGATTATTTAAAATTCAACGAAATATTTTTTACATAGTAGACACTTCTGACAGGAACTATTACATCTGTGATAATCTGTATGGACCTTGAACAAATAAACAAATAATTACTTCCCCAACGATATGCTGTTTCGATCTTAAACAAATAAACGAATCGTGCTAATAAAAAAACTCCAATAATTTTGTCAATCAACCTTCGGTCTAAAAGAATCGCGCCTGGATGTGACATGGGAACCAGAGTTATGAAAAGGTCAGGAACGTCTGTCAAAATACGTCGGAAAATTCAGTCCACGCTTATTGAAAACTGAAATCTGACGTTACTGATACATGTAGCTATTTCAGGTGAAAGCGGTGAAGTGAAATATGGAAATAACTAATGTGTGTATTACACAAAGAGGTCGTGAGTGGATTGTGTTGGCAGGACTATAAAATGAGTACACAATGAAAGGGAAAGTTCTCTAAAAATTACACATTGAACAGTTGTGACGGACAGACAATGGAATTGAAAGGCAAAAATTAAATTAAATATGAATTAATAATCAGTCACGTATGCCACTTAATTAAAATAACTGGTTATGCTCCTTGCATAAAATTAACGGTTCATAACACACAAATACAGTATCAACAAAAAAAATCTCGTATCACATGGCTGCAGTTGATGATGAAACGAGATAAGTACGCTTTTAAAATTCCTTAGTTTTAATTATTTTTTCAATTGAAAGTTGAGTGTTTATTTTTTGTAAGACAACAGTTTATGAATAATATAAATTATTGCCTGGCTACTTCAGAGCACTTATGTCGGCTTTGGAAAGTTCGCAAATAAATCGCCATTAACGCACGATTAATATATCGATATCTTTTAGGCACAGGTGGCCGAGACAGACTAATTCCGAAATATGAATCTTCCCGAACACCAATTCAGGATTTCCGTTTTAACAAAGCTGTATATTCAACCGTTTTATCATTTATGCGCAACGTGCCCGGCCGTACATAAATCTGCAATTTGTTTTGAGCACGCTGGTCTCAGTTGCAGAGCTCTGGAGAATTACTTATCTGCCGTGTCTGAGGACACTCATTATTAAACGTTGTAATTTAACATCCGTTCAGCTTATTCACCTAACAAAAACCTTTGTTCGTCATTGAAAATTAGTAGTACTTTTATCTATTTCTTTTATGATAATAAAAGTGATATTTTGTTGGTTGGTAAATCTTAACTTTTAAATTTCTTCTTCTCCCTTGGTTCTGACTTACATTCAGGGTCTTGGCCTGCAGGGTAAACTTTTATATTTACCATAATATTGTCTGCTGCAATTAAAAAGTGTAAAATTTACAAGTTGAGATAGTGATAATAGTCATGTTTATACTAAAATGGTAATTTAAAAAAAATATTTTTACATCAGTAACTATCGGCAACATGATGAGAAACTAATTTGATTAAAATATATATTTGGATTTAATTAATTAAATAATACTAAATAAATGAGTGATCAACCATAAATTTATTAGGGAAAATCTCTACGTTGCGTTACTCTCATAGGCGCGCCACTTCGCGTGGATGAATAGATTAAAATAAATCTAAAAATTCATATAAAATCAAAATTAACATGCATGAGGCACATAATAAAATTACCTGGCCGAAAATACTGTTGACGTTCGATCATTAACAAAAGAGAAAGTAGGTAACATTGAATTTTTTAAAAATTCATAATAATAAGGAATTTAAATTTTTTCGCATTATTGGCTGAATTATTGGATCTTATGTTAAACATTTCACTCATAATTCTAGTGTAATAATTATGAAAATTTGTCAGTTTATTTATGAATATTTTTAGAAATATTTTGTAGAAGAAGGGAATAATTTTGAACGCTGAGTTTCATATTGTTTTTCGTGTTCATTGATTCGTGTCTTTAGAGAAGTGTGCTTTGTTCAGTGAAGTAACCTGAACAGTTTACTTGGTATATGATATTACGCTTGTCTGAAATATTAGTTTTCATATTAAAATTTTGGCAATCATTAATTGTTGTTCTCTAATGTCACTTTCATACATTGTAGCTTGAAAAATTACATTTTTCTAAGATGAATTAACTTAAATTTCCTGAATTTAAACTAGATAATCGGATAAAATTTCTCATTTAATGTAGCACGTTCTTGATCATTATATTCCAAACTACTAGTTTTACAAGCACGTCGAGTAACTTATCACACCGGTTAAATATAGGGAAAAAGAGAGCTTAAGCTTTTTCTGGGAGCTGCGACAGATAGCCATAGGTTCATGCCCCTTGCACAGAGGCGAACGCGGTTGGTTTCTTGTTCACGGCTGCAACAAAGAGATTCTTCTCACTACCAACTTTCATGTCTTAAAAACCACCTGCGTTTTCCACATGGAGCTTACAGAACTACGCTCCATTTCGGGAGGTCTTTGAAAGTTTGTATTATTATTACATAGCTGCTATTGAGAATTGGCTTGGTGACAGCTATATACAAAGTAAACACACTAGAATTCAAATAAAATAAATTAAAAACAGGGGAATAAATAAAGCTACACTATCAATATATTTTTTGTAAAATTATTTATACAATAATTATCTCAATACAATATCAACCAAGTAGCTTTGTACCGTTTCCAGTGCAATTTTGGCAACCATTACCTACACCTGATTCCGTTGTTGATGAACGCCAGAAGATTGCGCGAAACACGCTACAGCTAACAAGTTAAGGAAATGCGACAGACTTGTGTTCGAAGACATTATTTAAATGAGGCGCACAAAACTCAATAGAGGAGGAATACGCAAACGACCTGGAATAAAACAACGTTGGGATGCTGCATTGCAGAAGAGGCCAGAAGCCAAGCTGATATCGACAGGGAAAGGCCTGCCTCTGAGTTATGCTTCTGTTCATTTACGCAGGAGAGCGCAGTCGTAGTTCTCATACTGTCACACATAGAATTCAAAGAGCTGGCACACAAATACTGCGATACGAGAGGACCACGAACACATTTTACTGTTTCGGGGAAAAAGGACCACGGACTCTAGGCCAGCAGTCTTCCTGGTGATTCATACGAGCGGAAACATGGCAAACACAAACGAGAATCACAAGTCAATTAACTGTTTTGAAATTTAATGAGGTTAATAATACAACATAGCAATTAGCATTGAAATACGAAACAAGTGTTTCTGAACGTATTACTGATTTAATATGTTACCATGAGAAGCACTTGCAGGACATACAGTGAATCTATAAAATGAGGTTTTATAATTAGTACCAATCAATCAAATTGAAGTGTTTTCAAAGTAAATGACAAAATTACTACTTCTTCCAGTTTTTTATCTGACTGAAAGTTTGCTCCGGAACTGCTCAACGAATTTCAATGAAACTTTCAGGGATTAAAACAGGAACTTTTACTTAAAATTTAGTGTATATGCTCCATTTCGATGTCCTACAGGGTATTATGAGCATTTATATTGCTATATAAAATTAAATTAATTGAAATCTCTTTAAATTCTGTACCTTCTTTATTTTCTTCTGGCATAATAAAAAGTTTTATTTGTTCCAGTCTCTCACGAACGAAGTAGCGGTCGCATCCAGTTGTTTGAAATATAATTTTGAATGTGTCACATATTCACAGTCTTACAACTTTCCAGATATAAATTTATTATTAAAAGTTATATTTGAGGTGCATTATAGAGATTTTAAAAATTAATAATATGTTGATATATGAATTATTTCTTTATAATTAAATATAGAATACAATAATTATGAATGCCATTTCAACAACAATCTCCAATAATTATAATCATCAGTCATTATCATATATATATACATATATATATTAAAAAGTATTTAAAATATAAGGGGATACTTGAAAAGCCTGTGGGAATTTCCCTCGCAGGCATTTCCCCCCAGAGTGACTGTGAGGCTCACCTGATTATGTTTCTTTCTTACCAAAGTTCTCACATGCCGAGACACCTTCACCTATTTTAGGAAGTATATGTACTGGGGTCGAATACCTTGGGCATATGGTAAGAGTTGTCCGCTGATCCCATTGGATCAGTCGGCCAGCTGCCTCCTAAAACTGGTGCAGACATGGAGAAGGTAAATGCTGCAACCCCACAGCAAACTGGTCTCTCGTCATTCGGAAGGGCGTGAGAATAGTACCCAATGCCCGACCTACCAGATGCAGGTTTTCTCGGGTTTTCCCTGCATCTGTTTAGGTGAAACTCCGGGTAGGATCCTTAAACCATAGCCCGGGGGCCCTAGTCAACCTTTGGCTACCTTGCTCTACCTTCCGCATCCCCCCATTTTATTTCCCTTCCTATGCTATTAAAAGGGAGTTACCTATTTCAGGATCACCCTCATGTAGCCTGTTAACCCAAAAAAGAGGATACTTTTAATATATTTAAAAAATGTAACCAAAAAAAGATGATATACTTTTCGGTCATATGTTATTTTTAACTCGTTAACTAAATTTTGGTTTTCTAGTTGGGCAAGAGTAATTGTTGATGTATCGAAATTACATATTTGTTTTACTAAAAGCACGTGATTGTTTCTCACCATTAAAATTACTACTTAGTCAAACTTCATCCATTTTCGCTAACATTAACAGTAAGCCTGAAATGAAAAGGATCCTCATTGCTATTTGATCTACTGCTGTTCTTAATTCCATTAGTCCTCAGCAAATATTCCAGTAAATTATCTTTTATACATTGAGTTGCCAAAGTGATGTCAAATATTACATTTCTCATAACTAATAAATTATTTATGACTTCTTGTATTTGCACAAAAGTAAATTTTGTGTTTAATTTTAAGATTAAGAATCTGAGAAGCACTTGGTCTGATTTTATACTTTATTTTCTTTGTGTAACAGGCTACATGCGGTTACGTAGTATGAAACTATGATTCCTACAAGTCCTTGTGGAAGGAAGAAAGTTTCATAATTATATCAGAACACTGAGTTACAGTACAGGAATATAAATTTTAAATGCTATTTTTAATATATTAGTCATTGTAAATAATCTGTAAAGTGTTTTAAATTAAAATCAGCTTGATATTTTACAACATTATTATTTTTTAATTGAATCTTCACCGATTCCTTTTTTAACATAACGCTCCCTGCATTTTTTAAAACTGCCCGAAATTTTCTTTCACTAGTATAATATGAACTACTAGAGTATTGCAGTTTAAATTCCTCGATTTATTTAGAGTAATAAGTAAATTAGCACGCAGTTTTATGAATTTTATGGGAAGATTCATCAACTAAGCTTTTCTAAGGAATTCTGTGAGATGCCAATCGATAGAGTGTGTCTCGTTTTTATGACAGGCAATTATCGTGGCCCCGTTGAAAGCTCGAGCTACTTCTGAGATAATTGCAACGAAGTTGGTAATGGATTACGAATAATTAAGGCGAAATGAAGTGAGATAAGCTGTTAATTACAATTTTTTCTGCGAAGTATGGTTGCGAAACTGTAAAACCATTTTATTTGCTCTGTACTGATAATTTTTTCTAGAATACATTAAGCTAAGCCTGGTTAATCGCTAAATTTATTTGAAATACATAAATGAACATACGGCCAAATATGTCAGAAAACAATTTGAATTAACATTTAGTTATTATAAATACAACGTTTCATCCATCTTTGCAGGACTTCTTCAGGTTAATTCTTAAAGTCTAATCATTTAAAAATTTCATGAAGAAGCCCACGCGGATTATTAATTTGTTTTTCTGAAAGTCGGAAACTAATTTTTTAATTTATTTTACATAAAACGTATGTTTTAACAGAAACTGTCGTTTTTATTGTTCAATATATGTTTTATTATACTTTTATAAATATTATATATATGAGAACAATGTAATAATTTTAATAAAATAAAATATTTTACAAGAATAGAAATGATAAAATAGTGAGCCCGAATTTCGTCTTCTGTCGGAGATGATTTAAATATTTAATTCGTATACGGTAACACAGAAGATGATTGAAAAAGAATCATTAGATATTAATATTGCGCAACTATTCACCTTTTACCTCAGTTTTATTGAACAATGAGTTATTGAAGAGGGAAAACTCTCAAATTTAATGTGGTTTAAATTGACTTCCACGACGATAGATCGGCTGTACTGGACGAAATCATTCAGCTTTACATCATTGACCTGCAAGTGATATTTTTTGTAAGGGAGGGTATTTAAAAGGCCCAGCTTATGTCCCTTCACTTCCAGCAACAATTATGTAACTTTGGAATCCGTATAACGACACCCGTGGGATAAGTAGTCAAGACATGCTGGCTAGAGTGTGAGATGAATTTGAATACCGCATAGACCCATGTAATGTATCTATCTGTTGATATATTGAGCACCTTTGAGTTGTAAAATTTTATAGGCATTTTTCTGTATTAAGATTATATATTCATTATTTTCAAAATATATACATACATTAAATAAGATGATTCTTTCTAGACAGCCTGTATATTTTAAAAACTGAAATGTAACTATTCAAAAGAATCTCCAAATGTGGTTACTTTAATATTAAATTTTCATATCTTAATGCCTTCATTAAATTATATCTAATTTATTACTAATTTAGCAGATCCTTGAATTTAATTCTTGGCGTTCTTCGGTCGTACGATTTTTATTGTTGAAAATGGAGATATGAGTATGGCTCACGCTTTCACTTGCATAACAAAATAAACGCGAGGTCCTTCTTTCCTCTATAAACCATTACGTATGTCGTGTTTACTTTGGCCACCAGTTTCCCGGATATCTGCTTCACGTCGCCCTAGGGAGGGGAAACTCGGGGGATTTCATCTGCTCTGATGTCCGAGCAAATATACAGGATAAGGATCACTGACTGCACCGGCGGTATACCTTACAATGCCCACAAATGAAATCTCATTCATAATTTTTTTTGAGTCTGAAATTTACTATTTTTTTGTAAATCAAAACCTTTTTTATTCTATACTTCTGATATGAAATTATAATACAACATGTCTTATTATCCACAAGCTAAACTGTAGAAATATTAATTCAACAATTACTCATGATTTCATTTAAATTAGTGCTTACTGTATTAGGGTGATAATAAATTTTCAGAAAGAAATATTATATTGTTAGGCGATTAAAATTGGTGTTTCCGGGTGGAGGGAGGCGCTGTTTCCACGTAAGTAAACATTGCAGAATACACTGGGATTATCAAACAACGAAGGTTTTCCCGGTGTATTTGATGAAGAAAATATTCTCGGGTTTTCACCCGGGTCAAACAGCGATCAAAGCGCTACGTTCCGACGGACATAACCATTGCTGTCGTATTAAAGCGCTTGAAGATGACGGCAAAGTTTTCGTCCGTCGAAACGTCGCGCTTTAATCGCTGTTCGTCTCGGGTGGAAACCCGAAAATATTTTCTTTACACTAGGATTGTTAGGCCAGGTCTGATTTGTGGATTCACGGCCACGACCCTCACGGGAAATAACAGCCATGGAACATCTAATTTTAATCTTTCCATGACTATCAATGTTTTACTTATTTTGAAACTCTCAATGTGAGATAAATCTTATTTGAACGAATAGAGTTAATTTCGAAGCACGGTGTTGACGTCTTCTACAAATATTATCGTCTATTGTAGAAATGGATGCACAGGATGAAGTTCTCTCTGAGGAAGAGCTTTATTTCACAGTATGAATAAAAATTACGCTACAAGTAGAAAATTTGTGCTCTATACTGTTACATAAAGAAACGGATACGTTAAACATTTCCAAATGATTGATATAAAATACGAAGATCATCATTTAGTTTATGGAAAAATAGTTGTCCTGGAAGATCTATTCACATTTGGAATTAACAATTCTTGGGTTCTATAATTAGATATTATTAAAGAAAAAATCATTAAATATGTGACAGTTCGATATTCCTCATTGCAAATATTCACAATATTTACTCTTAGGCTAGTCGCATAATACAACGATTAAAATATTTTTATTTTGAATACCTGGTGAAGGTTTTGCAGGGATTTCCTTGCATCTATTTAGTTGAAACACCGGGTAGGGTCCTTTAACTATAGCCCATGGGCCCTAATCAAACCTTGGCTACCTTGCTCTACCTTCCACATCCCCCCTTTTCAATTCCCTTCCTATGCTCTTAAAGGAGATTTGCCTGTTTCTGGATCATCCTCGTGTAAAAAGAACAAAAATAACTCAGATTTCTGTCTTGCTCAAAGTCGCACGCTTTCCCGAAAGCTTGTAAAAATTATCAATACAAGTAGAAAAGTAATTTTGGTGTTATAATTAATGTAATGAAATTACATAATAAAATTACAGCAATGAAATGGAAGAGTATTATACAAAATTAAAATTAATTTTAGACCCTCTCAGTCGAAACAAGTCGGTGACATTATGGAAATCTAAGGCTGATTATAAAAGCCGCAATAAGGAAACTATACGAGACAGAATATTGGGATTAAGGTATATTAATTCATATTTAACTATTCATGTTCACCTCATTTGTTATGTACTATATTTTATCCACTATGCACAATATTTTTGTAGTCTTAAGAATGTATTTTACACTGTTAGAAGTTTCACGCTATACCAACAAATGAATCGATAATTCTTTCATTCTTTAATTTTCAGTCAACGTTAGAAGCTTAATAAATATTTTTTGATTCAATAACAATTGATAAACTGTTTCCGTTGTATTGATCATGTTGAACCATTCATTTGGATAGTTAATATTGATTAAAAGCTATCGGAAGCTTTTGACCAATCAATTTGGTGAATTCAACTGTAAAATGGAATTATTAACTGAGTCAATTAGTCCTCTACTGAATAATCAGGAAAGGTCAAACACCATTATATGTGTTAATATAAATTGACATAATTGAGAAAGCGTGAGACATCCATATAAAGTATGCATGAAAGAGAGTAAAAATGATACGAAAATGCCTTAACTGATATGGAAAAAGTACGTTTGATTTGTCAAATTTTTTTAATAGAATCAATGAACATAATAGATGATTTAATTAAGTAAATATCATCGGTGAATTTTTTAATAGACTGATCCATATGAATCAATCAATAATTTGTAAGGTAAATTTTTACTGAAAAGCCTTTCGATTATTGTATTTTTTCAAAAAGAATATTCGCTAAATTTAAATTAAATAGTTTAGAGGAAAATGTGCATTCATATGAGTGACATGTGACATTATTGTAATGGTGGCGCTGTACTTCATGGGGGACAGCATGGGATTCAGAGTTGCCATAGCGATGCTCAGTGAACTGTTTCCAATCGTGATGAAATCATATAGAAGGAAGGAAAACAGGATTTCCCGTATACAAATCTGATTCTTATATTTTACATCGATGCCACGTCGCTATGGAAGCTATCTCTAAAACTACTTCCTTTCTCTGTGCATGTTTCATTTAACTAAACTTATTTTCATGTTTCTATCATTTATTCGTAAAATTTTAAGTTCAAGAAAACCAATCTCATGTTACTATATTGGATAACTCGTTTAACACTACTTTAAGCCAATAAATAATTTATTAGTATTACACCGGAAAAAGAATATACCAATTTTATTACATCCCATTTAATAATTTTAACATCAACGAAAAAAACAGCCGGTAAATAAGAAACACTAAATAGAGCGTGTAATTTTTTTTTAAATTAGTCAATGCGCATATAAAATCAGATAACGTCTAATGAAACACTAAATTCAGAAGAAATTAATGAGACTTTAACAACTGAAAGTCCAAATGCTACATATTTTTTAAAAAAAATTATACGGAAAGTTAGCGAATTTCCTTATTTACGTTTGGAAAAATTTACAGTGGGGATTTTGCAAACCATATCTACTACGTAGGGCTTGACGTCATCTATTTGTTTCTCCGGAATTCATAAATTATGTGAGACAAAAATCATATACATTGGGATCAGATATTTTAAGTGGAAATATTTTTAAAATTCTCCGACAAATCTTTTCATTTACTTGTGAGCTATTCGGGCATCTAATTCATAATATTTCGAAATCCCCTTTAATGCGAATCAATATATCGTTACCCATTCTAGTCCAATACCGCTAATAGTAGTGACTAAAGGAGTCAGAAAACTAAGAAAAAATTAATGACTAAATTTCGGCCAAATATTTCCGCAACCAAATTTAATTAAAATAAATACGACGTTTCATACAACTTTGTGGAATTCTTCAGGTAAATTATTAAATAGATAAAATAATTACACCGTGTGCAGGGACAACCTCCAAAATATACATAGTATATACAGATATTCCGCGGCACAAAATTACTCAAAATGTAATTAGTTTAAAAATTAAAAAATTTTCGTTAATAAATCCACAGAATTGGATGAAACGTTGTATTTATATTGATTAAATTTGTTTGCTGATATATGTATTTTTTATTAATTAATTTACTTTAGGTCAAAAAATATTTTTAACTAGAGAAAAAAATTGAAACGTAAATGATTAATGACGTTTCTTTGTCTTCCATAAAATATATAGGAAGGATTTTGGTAACATAGAATTTATTTTCAGTTTAATTACAAATTTTTGTATAAATATTCCATTTATAATTTTGACATCAGTAAAATTTGCTACCCTGCGAGTTCTAACCGATATGTTTATTAACAGAATACAAATTATCGTTCACCCCCTAAAGTGTTTGCTCTCTCTCAGGATGTCAGAAACATTTATAGTATCAAGTAAGTTTTAAATTGCACACAGAACGTATGTACACATTCACAGTTCATTTTTTATTAGGTAGATAGATTTATTTAATGAATTTTGAAAACTTTTCCAGAAGGACAGATTTTCCTTATTCTGTAAACAGTCATTTTACGAATTCATGATTTTGCCACTTAGTTAAAAGTTTTATTTTTTACACTGATACATTTTTGAAAATATGGTAACATCGAATGATTGTGACGGGGCACCTTAAATGGTTTTCTATTCTGAAAGCCGCAGCATCAGAGCGTCCCTTTGGCTCGTTAGAAGCATCCTCTGGATAATTTAAGCAACGGCTAGCATTTCGAGGCATGTTATTCGTATTAAGAATACCTCAAAACACACGAAAGACATGAGACGAGAAACAACCGACCGCTTCCGTTGCAGGTAATTGGATTGTTTCTAACAATAAGCTTTACTCGTCGGGAGATTCTTTGAATCAGTCGCTGCAGATATATTTCTCCTCCGGAAAGAAACTAGGAGACGAGACGAGATTTTTGCTACAGAAACTCATTTCTAAAATTGGCCCTCATGTATTTTATTTCTTAAAAAATAAAACAGAAAAGTGGAGAAAGAAGGCGAGGGAATTACCCACTTGGTCTGTATACCTTCTATTTCAATAAATGAAGAAAAAGTTCTTGTTTGTATCTATTACTGTAATTGTATGCAGTAGGAGTGTTACACGGATTGTGGAGGAATTTTTGTATTTCAAATATATGTACACGTAATTTTATTATATTTTTCAATTGACACGTAATTTTACTTTTATCTAATTTCAGGTTCTCATAAGGTAATACTTGGGATGGAGACACGGTCATTTGGGATACGGTAAGAGTTTAAATATGATATTGGTGTGGGGAAAAAAATTCTCCATTCAGCCTCCGGAAAGGCGTGCGACAAGAGCAGAGAGCCCGACGCACCAGCTGCAGATTTCTCTAGGGTTTCTCTTGCGGATTCCGGCTAGCTTCCTTAAACTATAGACAAAGGGCCCAAGTTATCACTTCCCTACTTTTCTCTTTCTTTCACATCCCCCTTGCTATCCATAATTATTCTCTTTCATGAAAGTGTCAACTTCCTCTGGTAACCTAAGTAGCCTGTTTATTCAAAATAAATCCATGTCCATTTCCCACGTATCGTGTGCATCATAGAAGTGAAATGATGTGGGATTTTTTTGTAAAAAATATACTCAATTATTTTATTTTCACTCGGGTTCGAAACAACATCATTCTGGATTTCCCACTCTGTTTTCCGTTTAATAAATATTATGTTAAATATAAAAAATCACGCCTCAGCTGAGGAAATTAGTGAGACCGCAGTTTCCGTCATGGACTCTGTTCAGTGCATCTCATTTCCGACCTGTCAATAAACATGCAATGCGCACTCCTAACGTTCCTTCGTCCCGCTCGCTCTCCCCTTCTTTTTTTTCCCAGGCCTATCACGATGTTTTGCGGGGAAAACCGTTGTGGAACGTTACAATAAATACAAAAATGCTGGCAATTCACAGTCTCTGATTAATCTTCGGAACGCCCTTCCGGGACAAAGGATCCACGGAGCAGTATTTCAATTCCCAGCAGCTTGCTTGATGTTTTATTTACTCCAACCCTTCAACCTGCCGCTATTCAAATGGAGGATAGCGTATGGGCAGCGGGGAGAAACGGTCGATCGATGTGCGACGTCTCCACCCCTCGCAAAGGTGTAACAATTGGGACACATGCAGTATGAGGAATATTAATCAGTCGCTGACAATGGCGCCCTCGTGGCCGAAACTGTTGACCCACGGCGGTGCTTTTCGGTATCCTTTAATAACTCAATCGGTATCTGGAATTATTTTTTTTACAGTTCATCGCTCGTGAATTCTCATAACACTACATTGAAATTATCAACTACAACATCCCAACTCTGCAATGCAGTTATACCTAAACGTAATTGAACTATTTCGTGACTAAAAGCCCTGGAACACCAATTCATTGCGCGTCTTACAAATGTGAGTCATCACCAACTAAAAATTAATATTATTATAGTCATATTTATCAGCACATGTCTTACAAATGTTAGTCATTACCAACTAAAGATTAATAGTATTATAGTAATATTTATCAGTACATGCTCACAATAAAAAAGAACATAAAATTTTTTTGTGGCCAAAAAATCCTTATTAGGTCCCATAAATAGATATAAAACATTACTTTCGAACTGTATACAGTTAGTTTGATATTATGAAATATCTTTTGAATAATCTTCCTATTTTATTCATATGTCAGATAATACTTTAGTATTAGCGTATCAGTGTTAACTTGATGAAATAAAAGCCACAAGTGTATTTTTTGTTTTCCCCCAGCTTCTTAAAAATTGTCGCCAATAGTTATCATCTTATTTCTACATTAGGTTCTTTGAAGAAAACGTTTTGGTATTTTTGAGATTGGTATTTTTATATAATTAATTTTTAATTATATTACGATTCTTAATTTTGACACTAGTTCCAAGCAGTTATGGGTGAAACGTTCCGTATTAAATTGTTACTAAAATTTTCACTGTTAATTTTACAGTATCTAATTTAATATTATATATAATATCTTAATTGGTTGATCACACGTAATATAATTAATTTTCTAATATTTCGGATGATACATTACCGTCGCTTATGTACACCGACTTATCGGCTGATACATTTAATAAATACTATATTACTGAAATTTTAATAAATCTCTAAGCTACGTAATCTTCGAATGGTCCTGATATCAAAATGTGTTAATTGAATCACTTAAAATATATTCACAACTTAAATATGGATATGATTATTTACTAAGCACTCATTCAGAATAAATGTTTGAGTAAAACAACAGCAGAATATGTAGAATTCATCCCGAAGGATTTACCTTATTAGTCAACGAAGATTATTATTTCTCTCTTTCTTCACTCTCCAAACACAAGAATGTTAACCGTACTCGGGAATCTGGAACCTGGGGCATCCCCTTTTTCATGGCCAATGAAGAAGTTCTTATCTCGTTGCATTGAAATACAAATAAAGTTTCAAAGTAACCGAAGTGTATACAATTTGGTGTCTCGTTAGTTTTTTTTACTTCTTAATTCTTAAAATAAAAACCTCAATGTCACACCACGGCTTTATTATGCATTCTATGGATAAGTCACAAACACTTTTGAAGTTACTCATGCTGATGGCTTTAAAAATATCATTTTCAATACTCGATCCGTTGTTTCTTTTATTTTTTATTTAGTACGTAATTGGTCAGTTCTCTTGCGCATCTATGAAGGTTTATTATCTTGATAATTTTACACAGTATTTTCTACAACAATGTCAACTAAGAACTAGAGTAAGAATCAGAGTGGTTTGGGGTCAGAGGAGACAAGAAAATTAAATAAAATTTACAGTTAGGTCAAACAATGGAGAGGATTATTAGTTCGCTTTAAAAATATTTTTTTAAATTACATCGATCTGTTCTTTCTTTCTGTCGAACTTTATACTCTATAAAACTATTTAATCAGTATTTTGACACTTCGTCAGGCTTCAAGTTAAGCAATACATCATATTTACTCCTTGACTCCGTCAGCCGAAAAGATTATTGAATTTAATTTCGGCCGTAACCGTCGCTGGAGATGGTCCATGCGCAGCATTGTATTGTTATATTTTATCAGTAGTTCAATATAACAGGAGGATCGTTTATTATATATGTGAATGCCCACCGCATCATTTATTAATTATATTTAATGGATGTCACTTTTACTTATTTCTGTTCTGTAAGGTGAACGCTTTTAGACACTATTTAAGAATAAATTCATAATGGCTAGATTTTATACTGTATCTTCACTAGTTGCCGCTTTAGTTGCAAAGATAGGATGAGCAGTACATACAATAGTAAATTAAGTAACGGAAGTTCGGGGTAGTTCACAACTAGCGCAGACAGCCATGGATTACCCTTTAAGACCTTGCGGGTAGAAGAAGTTTATTGCCCCATTATAAAGTATTAACAGTGATAAACGACATCTACTAAGAGAGTCCCATCCAATGTTAAATATCAGCTCTCTTCAGAACTGAACAGGGTTCTAGTAAAATACTAGCGGGGCGAGTTAACTACCGTCTAGTTACGTATATTTAAATTTAATAAAGTGACAGCATAAAAACGACGTTACGACTATTTAAACGCAATTGCACTACTGTTTATTTAACGTACGTAATTAAATTGATTCATAACAAATTGCAAACGCTCTCATGTATCTACCCAACAAGATGAGAATCAGAATACCATTCAACATATATTTGTATCAGTTTGTATGGCGCCGAAAACCCTTTAAAATCATTATGAAATAATTTAACGGACGAAATTACTTAGAAATAGAAATTCAGCCAGACCGTTGTTAATTCGTGTACAGTAGATAGAATCACTTCTATTATAACTAAGTAGATTATAATTATTTTAAAATTGTTGTAAATGAGAACTTTACTTTCAATCACTAAAACGTCCTCAGGAGGGACCAGAAAGTTTCCTCTAGAGACGTCAAGAATGTTCCCATGCTAGATAGTCAACTTTATTTGACGAAAGTCCAACGGAGTTATGTTTCCACATCCACCATTAGTTAGTCTAATTTTTCCTGTTAATTTTTTTAACAGTATCAACGCGACACCCTTGTAACGTAAATTTCCCTTGAGAAGTGACCTCCACATCGCTAGGTGGTGTTGGTTTTTGCTTTGTTTTCAAAACAAACCCTTCCGTCCCACTATCAAGTGTGAGATAAACAATCGACATCAAAGAAAACTCCCACTTGACCTCATTGTTTCCCCTTGATCATTCAGCCACACCCTAACCCACTCTACCATCATGCCCGCGGACCACATCCTCATTAATTCTACAAAAATCAGTTCACTGCTTGTCAATCCTCACACACTGACTTCTTATGCCCCTCAGGTACTCACAATTAAACCTAACCCGTTAACGGATTAACCTACCCTCACGTAACCATGTTAATTATAAACCACATCTTATTTTCATGATTTTTAAAAAATATTGTATATACTGTATTGATATTGGCCTAACTGATAATTTGTATGATAATTGTTTTTATATATAAAAATAAAATAAAAAACAATCGACAAGGATCTACAACCTTCAAGGTATGCATCTGTTAGGGAATTGTCCTCTAGGCGTCTGCTTTTGAGTCGTCGCTCAGCAATACTGACAAAGTTCTGCACCAATTTGAATAAAATATTACCGGCCCGAAAACTACATCACAGTAGCTTTCTGATTGGGGGTAAGCAAGCAACTATCCACAATGCTCCTTCATGACAACGTTTCCTTATTAACAGATGCTCGAATGGAATTTCATGTGACCATTTATAAGTTAACGGTGAAACAGGAATATAATCTGAAATCCTAGCCACAATTGGGAAGTTTTCACAATCAGCCGCTGAAACCACGCAGAAGAGACTTCATTAAAATCAACTGCCATTGACGAGGACAAGCTCACTAACTAGGGTAGTAGGTTTCCGGACTAATTACATCTTCAACATCCGTGGTCGCTGCCCATTGTGATCGGCCTACAGCTCTTGGTCGGCCCATGTTCATTTTCTATGGGAAGTATCATCTGCGTTGACGATTCTGAATTGATTAGATTCAGAATCTGTAGCACATCCTTTTTGTTACAGACTCATACAAATTATAAAAATCAAATATTCACAATTCACCTGTCGTAATGATACAAGTGGGTGGTGAGACATCAATAAAATTGCGTTTCTTCAACCAAGTTGACCTGACTGGCGTCAGATTAATGTAAATGGAATTAGAATAGTTTTAAAAATTTACATGATGGAATCTACAAATATGGACGAAACGTCGTAATTATATTAACTAAATAGTAATTAATTTTTTTCTGACAACCTGACTGAATTTATTATTATTATTGGTACTTAAATGAATAAAAATTTGTGTGACATATCTATTTAGTTTAATAGTATAAAGTGGTAACATCCTAAATTGTTACGTTCCAAAAATATGTCAAATGATAGAAATTAATTTTGAAAAAATTTTAATTAGCATGATTTTGCTTCCATGAAAATTAATGCCGAAATTAATTTATTTACGTTAAATGTTTACATTCTCAGATGATATTTCAACTGCAATTAAGGATGCTGAAGAGTACAGGAATATAATATCGAAAGAAGAGTTATCCATTACCGAAGGCAGTCAGCAATAATTAGAATTGAAGATCAAGAAAATATAAGCAGTTATCAAGAAAGGCGGAAGACAATTGTGCTGTTTAACCTTCATATAGAACAGACGATGAAGACAGTTAAAACAGAATATGGAAAAGGAATCATACTGCAAGGAGAATAAATAAGAACCCTACGCTTTGCCGAGCATACTATAGTATTAAGGAAGTCAGAAGAACACCTGGAAACCATAAACTGCAGGAACGTGGTCATTGAAGAAGAGTTCAATAATGGAGGGAAAACTAAGGTAATGGAGTGTAGTATGGGAAACAGTGGAATAACAAAGGGTGTTAGATTGAGATATAGTAAAGGAAGTTAAGTTAATGAGTATGATAACAACTAGGGATGGTAAAAGTATAGTAGACATTAAGAGTAGGATAGTACAGACAAGAAAGGCTTTCAAAATAAAAAGGAATTTACTTATGGGTAATATAAGTCTGAATATTAGGAAATAATTGCTAAAAATGTTCGCGTAGTATGTGGCGTTATATGGGTACGAAACGTGTACGGTAGGAGTTGCAGAAAGGAAAAGAATAGAAGCCTTTGAAATGGCGTGCTATAGGAGAAGGATGAAAATATGATGGTTGGATAGAATCACAAACGAGGAAGTAATAAGCACAATAGGGGATGAGCGAACAATATGGATGACGTTGACCAAGAGAAGGGGTAGATTAATAGGTCTCATTTTAAGACGAGAGAGTATTAGAGGGAAGTGTGTTGGGTGAGAAGACAAGAGGGAGGGAAAGGATGGAATATTAGGGAGGATGTGGTATGGTGTAGTTATGTGGTAATGAAAAGGCTTGCGAATGTTAGGTTAGCATGGAGTGTTGTATCGGACCAGTATTAGAACTGAATACCACAACACATTGCAACTGGGATTAGGATTGACTAAATTGGCATTTAAGTAGATATTTATTTTGTGAAATAGATTCCATACATATGTGGTGACTCATGACCCTTACATTTAAGCGGTAAAGCAAAAATTATTTAGTTTTTGGTATTCGCGTACAGCAGGACGAAAGGCGAGGGTGGTTTGGTCAAGGCCGAGTAGGCGGGAAACGTCGCCTTTTACAACATTATTTATTGCCTGGAGTGTACTGTATTTGGACAGTTGGTCCCAGGAGCTGTCCTGAGAAAGACGGGATGAGAGAGCAGTGGCTGAAGAAGGAGCATGCGTAAAAGTTAAATTTGGCATGTTTTGAGAAAGAAGATTCATTTGATGGGAGTACGGACAATAAAAAGATAACATGTGATGGGGATTTAATCTGAAGAAGAGGCGCTAGAGGATCTAGAAGACTGTGTCCAGGAAAGGAACATCCGGTAACAGCAAACCAAGAACGACGTCACCAGGCAGAACATCTGGTAACGGCATTTTTACCCTGTTTTTCCAATTAAACCATTCTCGTTGATTCGCAATTGTTTTTATTTCAATTATATCGTTTGTCACCCGCGTTCCCGGGAGCAGCCGTTTAGAAGCTGCATAGATTCTTTTTGCTTTACCGACTCAGCCAATTTGATAATACATTTTATTCGTAAATTTATATTTTTACTAAAACTTAATTTGAGTTATATTTATTTTGTAAATTTTATATTGTAATACCACGATTTAGATTTCTATTATCTTCATAATTAAATGCAATATATTCAAATTAAATATATTCTTTTTATTATTTAACAATTCCTTGTTATGATAATATATTTGCGGTGTAAACAAGAGTAAACACCACACATATAAAGGGTTATTTATATAACCCGAAGATCTTGCTGTCCTTATATAGTTAACGTTATTCTGATTGTTATCTCATTGAAAAATTATATTAGAACTTCTGAAAGTATATGTAAATCAGTGGCGTTTAAATTCGAGTAACGCGTAGTTTCTATGGTGTTATATCGTTTGAATATGCTAAGTGAGTAAAATAGTGGGGACGTTCGATCGGCGTTCAGCCCTGATAAGCCGAAGCAGGATTTACAGAACGTGATGTAAGTCTTAAGGGAGACATTGCCCCAGACCTCTAACGTGACAAGAACGAACAAAATTTATAGAGCTGCAATTTTTGATATAATTGGTGAGGACGCTGACGGTAACAAACGTGTGATCTCGTTGAAATCGGGATGAAAATTGGTGGCTTATTTGATGGGTGAATGAGGCCCATCCTTAAATTTTCGTTTAAGAAAAAATAGTAATTAATTGGATTTCAAGTGAAGTAGCAGCAGTTCACAAAGACAGTGTCACATTTGATATTCGTAGTGCCTCTTTAATTCAGTAATGGGTATTATAAATCGCGTTCCGGGTGTAAGTGGTCCTAGGATTAGGCTAACCTCCGCTTTGGCGCAGTTACAGTGCGGATATTGACCAGCGCCGGCCACAAAGCTGGCCACTATATATCGTACCTCCGGAGCAGAGCGGAGTGGAGTGGAGCGGAGTGGAGCTGGCCACTTGATCACTGGTGTGGCGGCACTTGCCGCTAGCTGACGGGAGCCATAATTAATTTAAAGACGAGCCGCTCGTTAACCGCTGCAAGCTTTGTCTCTGTTCCGTTTGATGGTCTCGCTCCTCCAGGCATGTCACTTGGCGTTGCTGCCTGGATACCCCGGCACAATTTCCCATTCTGGATTAAGAGCTTCCTGCGGGTGAAGATGTTGAATGAAATGACATAAAAGCTTTTAGCACGGGGATGAAATTGTATAACTTGCCGTTTGGTGCACCTACACTGCTACGGCATAACTTACTGCGCCTCAGCCTGGCTAACATTACCGTAATTTTCAAATACAACTCTGTAATCGTCTACGGTTAAACTTCCTGCCCTCCAGAGAGACCCATTATCAATTATCCCTGACCCATAAACGCACACACGACGTTTTGTTTCTACCAGAACAGCAGACTTTTCTTCAAGAAAGGAAAGTGTAATAAAAAAGTTAAACTATTATGATTAATTAGGCTCAAGAGTTTTAAAACATTCATGAAAATTATTTTTTACTTTATTTGGTCGAAGGGATATGTAGGGTTAAAAACAGAAACAAATTTAATTACGACAAAATTAATGTTTGATAAGGAAAACAAGGGAACTGAATAAAATTGAACAACAAACGAACAACAGTTTCTTTGGGAAGGGGTGGGGGTGGGAATTAAAAGGCTACATGAGGATAATCCTGAAACAGGAAACTCCCCTTTAATAGTATTGAAAAGGGGGGATGCGGAAGGTAGAGCAAGTTAGCCAAGAGTTCATAGGGCCGCCGGGCTACAGTTTTATGATCCTACCCGGTGTTTCACCTAAAGAGCTGCAGGGAAAACCTTAGGAAACCTCCATCATGTAGGTCGGGCATTGGGCACTATTCTCACGCCCTTCCGAATGACGGGAGACGGGTTTGTTGTGGGATCGCAGAATTCCCTTCTCCGAGTCTCCACCAGTTTTAGGAGGCAGTTGGCTGACTGATCCAATGGGATCAGCGGACAACTCTTATTATATGCGCAAAGTCTTCGACCCCAGTACATAAACCTCCCGAAATAGGTGAAGGTGACGTGGCATAAAAGAAAAAAGAACCAGAACTGGCAATGTGAACTTATGACATCAACGGTACCGATAAAAGACTGCAACCGTTTTCTCTGGTTCCGGTTCTGACGGTCTGCTTCTGGTTGAAACGATCCGATTCTGGTTGTCTCTGCGTCGGGAAGATCTGGCTGCATGGGTCACGCCTTGGACCGAAAAAATAGTCGAGACATCTACTAAAATTTTAACAACTCCTCAGAACTCAACTCTGCTCTCGCCAACGGGCCGAATTTTTTAAAACGTTTCTGCTCTAAGTATTTCACGTCCTATGGTTCCAAATTTTCCTCTTCTTATTTCAAATAGCCAATTTAGTTGCATATTTAAATAGCATCCATTGGTTCGATTTTACATAATTTTTAGCCTCCCGATGAAGATAAATGTCTTTGCACATGTTTTACGTTCGTTCTGCAGTATTTGTTTCGAATTAGCTACGCATAGCTTCCAACTTGGCAGGAGTAAAATTTATTGAATTTGAAACGGAACTGCCATTTATTTAAAAGACTGTCATTCATTTCCAGTAAAAGGTTATTTTGCGGATTGATTGAATAAGGGTCTAGCGTTCAATCTTCGTCTCCATTCATAATCGGTTTAATGTCTCAATCATAATATCCCAATCATAAACTCGACGTCCCTAAACACAAAATCCACGTGCTTAATGACCCTAAATCCCTTTATATTGGGTTTTTAATAATGTTTAATAATAATTTTCCCCACTTTCATATTCCGTCGAGGGCTACGCTCGTATTGTCCTATAAAAATTCTTATCTGTGCTCTATGGGAGGAGCCGTTTGCGCATCTCCACCGACGTTTTTGGGGAAAACACCATCCTTGCTCATCAATTAGTGCCGTTAAATCTCACTATAATTGGAAAAATCCATTGGCGCTATTGTGTATTGTTTTTATGAACCCTGTCTGTAAACTACGACTTCTCTCACGCCGCTTGCCTTTGATTCCGCGCCGCCAAATTCCTCAAGTAATTGTGTTTATCTTTACATTATATTTTGACACAAAAGATTTGTTTGCAGTATATATTATTTACAGGATAGAACTAGAGGCTTGATTCTTCTTTAACGCATTATAATAACTAATTGTTCCAACTTTCAGACGCTGTCTGCTATTTTATGTCTGTATCTATGATTTAATAAAGCGGCATATGTTGACTTAAAGTATCGATTTAAGTAGTTATAATGAGCAGCACTTAGCGAGTGAAAGAGTTAGTTAGTGGGGTTGTGTAACGTGTAAGCGTAAGAGTAGAATTAAGAACAATGTAAACATAACGGAGAGGTAAATAATCACAGGAAAGTTTCAACAGAGTTCGTGCCGATTGATACTATGCTTTAAAGTCGGGACTTCCAGTGCAATTTCAGAAGTTCAACGAAATTGGTATAAATAAGGAGCTTTACGTTTTATCCGCCCGTTTGACTTTTGTATTTTACTGGTGGTGGGTGAGAATTTAACGTAGTCTCAGTTGTTTCCATTTCAGAGACAAACTTTTTATCCTTTTCTCTGTAACGGTAGCAAAATCAAAACACGAGTCGTTAAAATGCATTTTCGGAACGTATGCCTGTTGCACCTGAATACAAGAACAAAAACCAAATATTTAATAAAATTGGTCCGAGAATTTCTTTGTGTACAACGAACATCATAGTCGTTATTAGTGGATGGATAGACAAAAATAATTTTTTGTGTGTGTAGAACGCCTGAATTTATGAGGATTCTATGATTGAAGTAATCGCTGTCTATGACCATTACATGCTGCTCACTAGGATCCCAATGGATACCAGACTAGATCCCTGTGTTTCACGATCAGTTCCTTACCGCATTGTAACGCATAACAAACTTATCCCATTATCTACATTGGTTTAATTTTTATATTTGTAATGCAATAATGTCCTCCATATATAACCTGGTATTTTCTATCGCGTATATATTTAAATTCCTGAATGCTTTAAAGCCAAACTGTAATTAAACCTAACATTCCTCGTCGACCACACTGAACCAACCTAATGGGTCCCCGAATATTGTCCAACGACTCTTCGCTGGAAGTTAATATTTTTTCCTGTATATAGGACACTCTTTGTTCAATTCATGAAAATGCGGGGTTTCCCAAACATTATAGAACAATGTCATACAGAAGTCCTTTGAACGCGCACAAAGTACAGCGCATTTGAAAGCTTCGGTTTTTTTTACTAAAAAGCAGTTAATTCCACAAAGCTAGTAAAAAAGATGTGAGAGTTCATTCTGCGGACCGAACTTAAATTACTCACGAATTTTTTGTGTGTAAATAAAAACCGATAGTCAGACAGAATACGCAGATTAAGAACATTGTTTTAAATTTTCATTGTTCTCCATTTGTGCTCAATCTGCAAGTTTTACTTATTCGTGAGCATTCATTTGTACTGATGGATTGTATTAGAAGATTCAGCACTTCTGTTCTTCGTGGACGGTCATAAAAATTTCACCAATCTCACGTTTTACAAAAAAATTCAAAATAATTGTAATATGATTTCGAATAATATCAATCACTGAAGTAGGCGATATTTTCTGTCTGGTTTTTAAAAGGGATATGTCGAGCACAATATCATATGATTGTTGTTGTGGTATTCATTCCTAAAATTGGTCTGATGCAACCCTCCATGCTAACCTATTTTGCGCAAGACTTTTCATTTCTGCATAACTATAACGTCCTAGTCCGTAAAATGTTTGGCTTCTATAAAACAATCATATTAATTCCTACGAATTTACAGCTAAAACAGTAAACAGAGATATTTTTGATAAGTTAGGGGAAGTGTACCGGAGCTTTTGAACCAACTCTCAGGTTTTTCCAATATAACGAAAGCTTCGTTATAAAAAGAATCTCTCTCTACATTGATACCGGAAGAGTTTCGTGGGAGGGAAGGCGAAATGTGTAAAACCAAAAATTTTATCTGCACTGAAGGTTTTTATAGTGAAATAGTATATTACAAGATAATTTTAATTTAATTCTTATTACTATTTTTCAAAGAGGGCTCTTGAAATCAGGATACATATTCATAAATAGAATTTTATTTCATTAAGTTTTGCTTTGAAATTTTTTCGTCATTTTTGGCACAGTCGACTTCCATAACGTGTTAGGAAGATCCTAGACATTTCTCTCGGCGGACACAACGATTTATTTCTTACTCGTAAATGATAACAGGCACCTCCCCAGATATCTATCTTCCGCTCCGTGAAATGAATTGTTAAGTTCTATCCAAGTCTTCTGCAGAACGAACTGAAATGACAACCGATTTACCACAGGATAAAATTCATCTCACAAGAGAGAATGACTGTGACAAGGATTTATCCAACGATGTTTTCATTGCCCTTTCGGTCCGTAAGAAATGGATGATAACAGTATTTATATTACAAGATAAATTCATTTCTTAAGCGCTTTGAATTCCAATAAAGAAATGAAATTCAATGGGAAACACGTCAACGTGTTGTGAATAAAATTACAGTCTAATGAACAAATCTATTACTTTCAACAACTCCATTTTTATCGGCCAAAAGTTGACAGAATAATTATTACCACGTGCAGTAAACCACATTTAGTAGACATTTGGTATGAAGTAGATATAAATGTAGGTAGTTAGATTCTTTTTAGTATCAGGTTGGTCGCATGAAAATTCGTCTTTTGTTCCATTTTGCGCGCGGATGGGCAAGAAAACGTGTTAAAGTTGACCTGAGGTAAAGTTGGGCTTTAAGCAATATAAGTGCGAAATCTTCGATGGCAAAAAGATGTGAAGTTTTTCGTAGACGATATGCCCCGTTATAAATTATTTCTCCCCGCCAAAGAAAAATGGCGAGGATTGGATAAAATATTAACTAAGAGAATTGTAGTAAATAGTTTGATTATATCAATGATGGAGAATATATTTATGCTCAAATGTAATAAATTTGATGTTTCCATTAAGTAGTCTCGCAAACCCCAAAGTTAATGTGGTGTATTCAATTAAGGTTACAAAATAAATATAAATGAAACCAGGAGCCATCCGCACACCACACATGTTACAAAAAATATATCATAAAATTCAGCAGTCGTAAATTAACATTTTAATAATTTGCTTTCTCTTCAGACAGAGTTAAAACGTGAAGTCACTCAAGATTATACCATCATTAACTTCAACATCCAAAGTATGGAATAGAAGATTCATTGCCAATAATAATTGTACAGTTCTCATTTAGACCAAATAAAACTAATATTATAATACAACTAGAAAGCAATAATAAAGTACGAGCATATATGATATCAAGTTTTTAATTTGTAAAAAAATTATCAATGACATAAAAACTAAATTGTAATATTTTAGTATTAATGACTTAATCGAACACTTGCCTTACCACCATGATCATATCAATCTGCAGCCTCATTTATCAAATGCTAACTACATTTAATTGACGTGGGAAACAATTTGGGTGAATAGAAGTACTAACGAGGAAGTGTTAAGTAGATTAGGGAAAGAGAGAACAATTTGGAGGTCTTTGATGAGGGATAGATTAATAGGCCACGTTTTGAGAGATGAGGATCTTGTGAAATTAGCATTGGAGGAAAGTGTGTGGGATAAGGACAGAAGAGGGAGGATGTGGGATGTGATTGCTATGTAGAAATGAAAAGGCTTGCATAGGGTAGCATGGAGTGTTGCATTAAACCAGTTTTAGGACCGAATACCACAACAAAATCAACAAAAGGTTCAAAGAAAATGTTAATATTAATTACATTCGAATGAATATAATTTCATAGTCAATGTATCAGAATATTTTCTAAAACTCCCAATAATTTTCGGTTATAGTAACAATACGTATTGTACTAACAGTATTCATTTAATATATATTAATTATATTTCATGCAAATATACATGAAATTTTTAAGTTCAAAAATTAAAAGCTGACCATACTTATGTAGGTAAAATAATAAAAAATTTCGATCAAACTGTGCACGTAAAACTGGTATAGTACAAATTGTTTATGTCTAGTATGTAACTAATAAATAACACTTTTGAATATATGTTAGTCCTGCGTTATTATTTTTAAAGTTATGACGGATAACAAAATTACAGAGTTGTGATATTTTGAAGCAAGTATCTTCAAAGTAACTCAGTGACTCATTGTATCAGCGACGTACAATCATTCAGTCCCGTAATTATGCGGGTCTGTGCCTATATGGGACATATACATAGAGATTAGCAAGTGTTATTAGGAAGAGATATGCATAGTGCATGAGACTGTGACGGACGTGGCATTGTTACGACACTATTTGTCAATGCCTCTTTACGAATCCTTCCTCTCGTTATTAATCCTTTGATTTCAATAAATTTGACTTTGATGTGTTTCTAAAATCAAAACTAAACAATACACAACACTACATTGAAAATAAAATTGTTTAGTAAAATTTATTGTGCTTAATTTTTACCGACGTGTTAGTAAATAGTTAAAAGAAATTTTAGTGTAACTTAATATGAAACTTAAATGATAGAAATTTTACAAAAAACTGTTAAAAGTAAACAAACCTCTACGAAAAGAGGGTTACTGGACCCTGCAGGAGGAACTTCCTTATTTATTTTCGTATCATTGTTTCTAAACGTTAATCTTTATTCTACAGACTGTAGTTTGTACATTCCTCCTGTAGTTGTAGTCTTAGGAATCTTGTAAGGAGGTGGTCGACTTGCGACGATGAAAATCGCTGGCCAGTCTGCTACCTCCCTTGTCTCGTCTACCTGGCTTATTCCCTCTGTCTACTCGAAACTCGCTTGGCTTTCTACTTTCACTATCACTTACATTTGACATATATGATTGTGTCTCTGCTTCGTTGTCAACACAACTTCATATTTATTTTTAACTTCTCTCTCTCTCCCCCTTCTCAATTGCCTTCCTATGCTATTAGAGGGGAGTTGCCTCTTTCAGGATCCTCATATAGTCTGTAACTAAAAAAAGGGTGAATCACTACTTCTCCTAAATGGGAGCTTGTAATAATCTTTATATCTCGTAGTTATATTACTAGTTTACATATTATATCCTTATTCCCGGCTCATCAAAGTTCTCATATGCCGAGACACCTTCACCTATTTTGGGAGGTATATGTACTAGGGTCGAAGGCCTTGGGCATATGGCAAAAGTTGTCCGCTGATCCCATTGGATCAGTCGGCCAACTGCCTCCTGAAATTGGTGGAGACACGGAGAAGGGAATGCTGCGACCCCACAGCAGACTCGTCTCCCGTCATTCGGAAGGGCGTGAGAATAGTACCCAATGCCCGACCTACCTGATGCAGGTTTTCTAGGGTTTTCCCTGCATCTCTAGTTAACCTTTGACTACCTTGCTCTACCTTCCGCATCCTCCCTTTTCAATTCCCTTCCTATGCTATTAAAGGGGTGTTGCCTGTTTCAGGATCACCCTCATGTAGCCTGTTAACCCACCAAACAAGAAATGCGATACTAATACAATCTTAATGCTCATTCGTCTCCAATCAAAAGAATTCTCTTTACATATCTCTCCTTAGCCAATAGTATCCTCATATTATTTTCCATGCAGCATGAAAATTCTTCAGCTAACAGGACGTATGCAGAGATGATACCTCTCTCCTTCCTCTTAAACATGATCTTTCTTCACGAACTATTCAATGATATTTTTTTCTTTGTACTCATATTACAAGCTATCTCTCGCAGGTATTTCTGCCCAGAGTGACGATAGAACTTTCCTTATGGAATGCCTTGATCTCACTCTGATTTTAAGGTTTTCTCATGCCAGGCCCTTAATCTCATTTGGAAGGTGTATGGGCTGAGTATATCGTAAAAGTTGTCCGGTGATATCATTCGATAACTCAACTAGCAGTCTTCTAAAAGTGTCGCAGACACGGAGAGGGGAATACTGCAAACCCACAACAAACTCCCCTCCCGTAATTCGGAACGGCGTGAGACAAGTACCCAATAGACCTACCTGATGTAGGATTTCCAGGGTTTTCTCTGTAGTTCTTTTATTTGAATTACCGGGTAGAATTCTTAAACTATAGCCTAGGGCCATAATCAGCACCCTGGCTTCCTTGCTCTACGTTCCACAAACCCCAATTTCAATTCTCTTCTTATGCAAATAACAGGGAGTTTCCTGTTTCAGGATCCTCCTCATGTAGCATTTTATCACCCCCCTCCCCTCCTTATAGAAAAATAAAACTCTCCTTAAATATGCACTTTTAATGGGGTTTGCCTTATAGACTATAGGTTCTACTTATCCCTTAGCTGCCTTCCTCTTCCTTCCACATGCCCTCTTTCAAGTTCCCTTCCTATGTTATTAAAAGGGAGTTGTTTACTGCCTCTCAGAGAGTCAAATAAAATGACGCGAATAGAAAATACCTTAAACTGTTTCCCACCAATGCCGTACTTGTTTATAGATGAGTTTTCCACCTTTTTGTACACCACAATTTTCTCCAATTGGTAAAGAAATTAAAAACTAAAAGAAGTTAAAACGTAGAGAAGGGTATTTTAGTTTAAGAGTTCTGCAAGGAAAGTGATACAGCAAGTAAAATATTGTTTTCAACTGCATTTAACAGTTATTGAATATGGACAAGGGCCAAATTTGCTCGCTTTTGAATATTTTCATAAATTGTAATATAATTCAGAATTATATATAACAATTATTCACTTGATTCAAAATCTGTTGGATACAACAAATTATTTATTTTAATTTTTTCTAATATCCCTAGGCATTTCCCAGAAAATTTGAAGTAATTAAATGTGTAATGCTTTGAATCGTATGCAAAAGTTTCAAATCATTAAGCAGACAAAACTCACGAATTGTGAAATATACGGAATATAATTTACACGATTTGAAAATGCAGAAATGTGTTTTGCTCAGAAGAGAGAATAATTTACAGAATCGGAACTACAAATGCCGTAAGGGATTTATGAAAGCGACAGTCTATTCACGTTTTATGCGCAATTTTAAAAACCTCCTCGCATGCATGCCAAATGAATGGTTTGTGTAGAAGAGAATAAAATACTGCGAAAGAATTTTAAGTGACTTATAACCTTTCCCTTCAGATAAATCGAGCCACTCTTAAATCACCGTCTGCAACACAGTTTCATTAATAATGGATACGGAAAAGAAAGAAATATAGCATATTTAGATACGGAGATAGTTGGGAAGTTCTTTTAAATTGATTCCATATTCATAGAGCACTTCTTAAACCAACCCAGAATCAACCAGTTTGTCTCATATGCTATTATAATGTTATCAAAGATTTCCTCTGGATCATGGATTTTCTGTATAGGTTCTCTGACGTAACATATATTTTAGTAGAATGTAATCCTTGACTTATCGTAGATTATAGAAGAGCATCTACGGAAGCTATTAGTGCGTTTAAACCTCAGCATAAATGCCTAGCGTTTAAAAACTTTTTCGAGCCTCACAAACATAAGAGATGGCCTGTGTTTGCCGGGAGCAGTAATTACAATCTGCGAGAACGCCTTTAATTCCAAACTCTTTGAAGTCAAAAGATTACGCACGTCCAAGATACTTAGATAAAAACCTGCACATGAGAAAAGATGCTTTCTTCACCTTCAACGTTGAAGCACTGCCATTGACAAGCATCATGAATTTGTCATAGACTTTTTTAAGAAATTTCACCGAGCTCCTATCATACTCCGAGTTATAATTTTCAAATAATTATTAATTTATTTTAACTAAGAACAATTCTTACCACTTACGTATGTGAATATAATTTTTAAAATCATATTTATTTTTAAAAACATTTTTATCTACATTCTATAATTTATTTATATCATCCAATTATTACTGTCACATATTTTATTGTTTTTTTATTGCTTTAAGTTTCCTGCTGCAGCTTTCATAGTCATATGTATTGATAACCAATATTTTATAATTATTATATATATAGTAACAACAACATTAATAGTCACAATGTTAATGACCCTACAAATGGAAAATATCTTTGTTAAAACATAAAGAAGAGATACTATCTTTGACGAAGTGTTGTGTTATCTCTGGCTGATATTGAAACGAAGTTTGCTGAAAAAAAATATGCAAGACAGATATGAGTCCTAAATAAAAGCTATTGTGGATTATAGATAATGATCACTTCACCCCTGGCAAATGCTTTTGATTTGTAACTAGTGTCTACAGTGTTGGGCAATTTAAAACTGCTTAGAACACTTGTGAAAAATTATGTAAAGTTTATTTATTTGGTAGTACAGTAGTTTATTTTGTAGCAATTAAAACCACAAATCAATGCTGCGGTAAGGAGATTTCACCAAATTTTATCTACATCGTGATTACGTTTGTTTCTTTTAACGAGCTTATTTCTTGGTAAAGAAATTTTGGGTAGTATTTTACAATATCTACCACTATATTCCCCACAGATATAATGGAATTTAAAAAAATCTTATTTTCATTTAAAAATAAGTAAAATATACGAAACCTCAATTATATAATATAATAATTATAGTACGATTCGTTGGCAATGAACAAAATTAATTTATATTCCGGAATTATCTTGTTTAAATTTGGCATCAAATAATTTAATAAATCTCTTCAGAGAAGTATAGCGGAAATACTCAAAAAAGTAAGGGCATAAAAATGTTCCAATACTGTAGTGAATAGAAAAATAAATTGTAATAAAAAAATATTTTGTTAACCTGGATAAATTTACTATTAAGTATGCCTGTTGACTGTGATGTGTGTCAACCACACTGATCTATTTAATACAATAATTGCTTTCTTCTGCTTTCTTTCACCTCCATTGTGGTAATGATTCTGGATACCCGTAGGTCTCGTATAATTGCTTTGCTCCAAAACCTTTTTTTTTCACATCAGAGCCGGGTATGGGTTTCACTGAATGAGAGCAGAGAAATAAGCAAACGTACTCTCATCGTCTCTCTTCCGGTAACAAGCCCCTACAGCATCTAAAGTACGTAAACATTATTGTGACAAAATCGTATGAATTTGTTTAGACGCTACTTGGAATGCTTTTAAGGTCAAATCGGCTGCTGTTTGATAAGAATCATAGACGACATTTCCTGCTACTTTTTAGTTCTTTCCGTTATCCGTCTACTTATTATTCAACAAACATGTCCTGAGAAAAATTAAAAAATCACGTCTAAACTAGAAGCATTAGATTTTATAACAAAATTTTGATTATAATTCTATCAAAGCTGAAATATTTAAGGCAGAGTAATAATAATTATACACGTAATTCATTGAATAATAAATTGCTTAATAAATGCAGTTATGATTATATACATGACGTATTCAATTTTGGTATAATATTTTAACAAACGTTTTAACACGTTGAAGATAAAAAGACAACCTACAGTCTCCTGATTAATATTTTATAAATTCATACAAACTGGTGTTACATGGAAGATGTGTAAAAAATTACAAGCTTGGTTAAGTTCACTAAATTTTAACTGAATTAATGTTTTTTAACTGAATTAACGTTTTTTAACTATTCATTAACGTTTTTTACAGGAATAATTTGAAACCTCTTATAAATAATAATACCAAAGGCTCTCAGGTAATGGGATAAATAAGTAGAAAAGGACAATTATTTAAAACTCCACTTAGTATAAAGAACGTTTTGTTTTCCATAAGTCAAATCTATTCTTATGTATTGTTCAATGATTTGGCCACCTATACTGGAAATTGTACGAAAATAATTGAAGCAGTTGAGCATAATTTTTTAGATAATTATTAGTAATAAATATTTTTGTTTACCATTTTAGAAATCAATTACTTGAATCTGGTTGATATTATGTATATTTGAAAATTTTATTTAAAATAATTGATAATAAAATAGACTGCTTAACTTAACCGTTAAATTTTAATGTTCCTACAATATAGAAGGTCCAGATTAATTCCGATGGATTATTGTAACATTATATATTTTTAAATATTGCTTTCTTCTAAAAATCCGATGAATAAAATACTAAGGAGTGGAAATAAATTTAATATGGATTTATGTTAGAAAATTACGCGAATAATTTCGTATGATTTTTGTAATATAATTTATGATGTAATGTTATTAAAACTTAAATAATGTTTAATTTTACGAATTAACTGTTTAGTAAATCTTATGTATAACAATCTATATTGTTTAGTAAAGTTGTATTTATATATAATTAGATAATAGTCCCATATTTACAAATAAATAAATTTAAAAATAATGTAATAAAATTATGTTAATTTCATTGTAGTGAATATTACCTGCATTTGTAATTTCCGATGTTTATGTGTATTATAGCATTTTTAGCAAGAGAACTCATTTGGTATACTTAGTACTGCGCTTGAATGGAAGATTAGTGTTGGTAAATTTTCTAGGTAAAGCGTCTGGCGATGACAAGTTCACAGACACTCATTCAATTGTTTACAGATGCATCAAGGATTACGACAGACAACCACGGTTTCTTCTAGACCTTCTTTCTGCGCCACTAAAGCTCACTGGAGTCGACAGAGAAGTCAATTTGGCGAAGAAATGCTTGGTTTATGTTATTTGCCGTGTGAAACTAGTAGCATTCAACTTCAAACAAGTGTTGTCGACTGCTCCATTTCCCTCCACCGTCAACTGATAACTTGTCTGCAGCTCTACACATCTCGACTCTAACGAGTTCTAACTTGAGATGTTCTTTGGACTAGCCTACGATGTTCCAGCAACATTAGTAACTTCTCATCCATGCTTTATCGCAAGTAACTGTTCATAACTGTGACAAACGAAATAAGAAGCGATCAAGAGAATTTTCATCTGCCTTAGCCGCAGTGGCATTAAGCAGATTTAAGATCATTGGAGTTTTATAATTACTAATAATTGATGAGTCAATATGAGAAACTTCATTACTCCGTATGGAAACTTGGAGTTTAAAAAAGGTGAAAAAATTCTAATAGACGATGAAAGAATGGGAAATATATAGAGAAAGACGGATCGACCTGGAACAGATGAACAGTAAACCAGCGAGTCTGTTAGTCTTGTTGATATACGGATTTTCTTTTCGCGTCTTTCATATCTTGTTGGTCTCAGACTCTTTTTAATTAAAATGTTATCTTACTATAATTATCTTTGTTTTCTAAAATAACAGAAAAAATTGTCAGATTTAATCAAATTTAATATTAATAAAATATAATAATGATATAATGAAATAAACAACATAAATATTATACATTTATTTTAAATGTCTGAGGGCAAATGTAACAGGCAACATTGCGTCTAAAATGAAAATATCCAAAGGAAATTAATTGGTGTTATTATCATTTAAATACCAAGTAAAATTATACTGACGAAAATGAAACGGATTTATTTATAAATTTACAGTCCCTAAATAATAAATATAATTCATATTCAATGTACATTTCCTTTCATGTATTTCATACTACGAGGGCTTATAAAATATTATATAATAATTGTTAATGACAAAATAAATCACAAAAAGAATATAAAATTATTAACCTTCGTTTTGCAATAATTAAACGAATTAAAGTAACGTCGTTACTTTATTTAACAACAAAAAGAGTTTGATGAGAACTTCAATTTATTCACATAAAAATTGATTGAATAACCTACAACGTTTCGTCTCAAAGTAATTTACACTTGAGTTAAACACAATTAATGGTTAAGAGAAACTAAATTTACTAGAGATTGTGTATAAAATCCAAATATTCTGTATCTATTACGTTCAAGTACTCAATCATCCAAAAACGTCAGAAAATAATTCATTTCAGATTTGATGTACATTTCTTAGATTATATATTAACAGCATAGTGTGTGTATATATAATTCAAAATAGTTGTGTTAAAATTATTATTTAAGTCTATAAGTGTGTAACGCACTTTTAGTTTAAAATTGTGGGTACAAGTCCCTGTAACTTGTCCATTTGCCCTCCTGTTTTTTTTAAATATTATGTTATGTTGGAACGAAATTTGAACATTTTTATTTACTAAATAATATGATTTTAATTTCACTCTCAAGAAGGTGTTTCGTTGAAATTACATTTTTGGATATTGTAAATTAGCTGATGATTGGACGACAATCATCTTTCATCTCTGGTCAAGGATATTAGTCGTCCTTCAGATAATGGTTCTAATTAATAGGTCATAATATATTCAAAGATAATAATAGACGATGATTAGTAAGCATACTCATTTGTATTTATTTCTACGTGAGAATGTATTAGCGGTGAATGCATATTGTTGAGCTTCGGTGCGTGCCGCAGTGGCGCTGTGACGTGTCTTAAGCTGAGAGCATTAGTGTCGTGTCGAATCTGGGCGCCCTGTCTCCGCCTGTCACTTCCCACAGAGCGACAAAGTCTTAAAGACATTACACGCCCCTATATACATTCCAGAGTTTCCTCCAAACTGCACCACATTGAAAACATTAGCTACCGTGGGTTTGATTCACCAGCCACGAAGATTGGAAGTGAGCATACCAACTCATTGAAATTCGCAAGAAGTGATCGGTTTCGGCATACCATCGTCCTCACGTGTTCTATTATAAAAGGAAGTGATTAAGACCGTATTTTGAAAAGGGTAATGACCAACGCCATCTTGCTCAGGAGCCAGTGGTGTCAGCTACAATTTATCCCATCCAATATTCCATAAAACGACAGTCTTCTGCAGGAGTGAAATGTGATTTGAGCGGCTAAGTGAGTTTAGTGTCCGAAGTGTGTGGCGACGGTTTGCCTTGCAAATGACGTCAGCGCCCTCTGCCACAAAGACCGGCAGCCCTACACAATTAGGCGTCCCGGCATGCACATAATTTGCACTTAAATCGGGAGTAATTTTCCCTCCACTTCACTTTTGAGACGCCTGAAACAGCGTTAAGAAACCCCTCGACTACGACCTCCAATTAATACTCGTAACAACGGAATCAACACCGTCAATCCGGCTTTCATTACTACGGGAAGAACCTTCTAACGACCCCTAATATGATGAGAATATTTCTATAAATTATTCAAAAGTTATCCTTTTTTTTCTTTGATCCATACAAAATTAAAATATTTGTTACTAGTCCCATCTAACATGCAATTGTAATCCGTTTTATTATATTATATATTTGGAAGTGATGTAGACCAGATAGCTCAGATGGTTAGAGCAACTACGTTCTTAACCGATTTTCCGGTGTGGATCTCGGTTCCGAGTAGTAAATTCCGTCTATATTTTACTAAAGCCATTTTTACGAAGTAAATATCAATAATAACTTATAATTTTCCGTTAATAATATTGTTTCATACCCCACTTGAACTCATGGCGACGTTTCTTGTCGCAGGAAATTTGTGGTACTTGTGTGTTAGATGTATTTTAGCTTATAATAAGTCAATAGTAATAGTAACGCTGTAATTAATATTATTTATTGTATTCAATTATGTAATAAAATGTAGTTCATCACTAAACACAGCTCCTCAATTAAGAATTTATATTTTAAATAACAGAAACGTTTCATTTTCTATTTGTAGCTTCTTCATGTGGTCAGTAGTCTCAAATTCTATGTAGTAAATTTAGTAAAACAAAAATTATGAACGTTTCCTCACTTAGGATATAAGTAAAACTTGTTTGGTTTCCATGGTTACAGACCCTCTACGTGCAACTTAAATTTTTACAAAAAAAAACTGTCAGTTATTGATTACTAACTATTTTTTATAGTTAATAGAATAGTAAGTATTAAAATTGATCATCTTGTATAATTTGTAAAGTTTTTAACGATACATAAAAACGTTTCTTCTCGTTATTTTCATTAATTTATCAAATTTACTTTTTTTTCTATTTTCGAGTGCTCTATTTCATAGAATGCTTACTTATATATTATTTTATTACATGTGTATATAAACTGTGCTTATTTGGTTTTCAATGATTTATTTAATAGCTTGGTACAGATCCTTGCTTTTATTATAATTTATGAAAAAATTATATGTTGAATTGTTCTACTTCATTGGTAGAGTATGAATGAAATTAATAAATCGGAATATAAGAAAAATTATTAATATAAATACAGTTTAGAATGTGTAAAAATAAAAATCTGATACAATATTCAAGTATTTTTTTTAAAAAAAAGATCAATACATTAAAATGCAACACCTTTCGGAATCATTTGCTCTAAGCCCAGTCCCAGATAAGTTTATAAAGAACTTTGACTCTTACTATTTTTTTAAAATTAGAATTTGATTTTCCTAAACGATTTTTACCAGCATTCATATAATAGTCACTATATTTGTACATTATGGTTAGTGGTAAGTTAAAAGTAACGATTTTTGGTCATTATATAATACCGCAAAGTTAGTTTGAAAAAGAATCAAAAAACTTATTTTACAGTCTAAAAGCACACATTTTCTGGGTCAATTCTCAGTAAAAAAATTATTAGCAGCGAAGGGAATTCATTATTTAAATATTTGTGGAAGTTAAAAAGTATTTTATATTTTCTAGCATCTTTTTACAAATATTATTGTTATAATTATGCATAAATAACGTTCAACGGTTCACAGTTGAATTTGAAACAATCTTACTATTTTATTTATACAAATATCAATTTAAATTTAATTATTTTAAAAACCTTCAACGAAAAAACCTAAAGGTATTTAAATAAATTCTTATTTTTATCTTCATTTTATTAAGTCATTTAACAAATTTTATGATTAATTAATGGTATGTTTAGAATAGGTTTTTCCAAATAGTAATAACAAAATGAGAGATAAACTTGTAAAATAGTTTTTAAAAATATTTGAATTTTTGCCCGTTTGATTTTTAAATTATTTTGGAGTAATTCTCTCAATTACTCTTCATTTTCACATAATATTATTAAATATGTTGATTTTATTCTCACTTTTAAACTCAATATCTCAGTTTGTGGATAACGTGACTCTTGGTCCGATATCAGGAACGTCTACCACCGGAGGCTTGCAACAACTTTCGCAACTTCTTTCCTTTGATGTGAAAACTTCATCAGCTCCTAAAAATCTCTCATTATAAATCTCACAATGCACGTCGAAGCTACACAACTTGACGGAAGGGCAAAGGAACATAAGCTGAGATTCTGCGAAACCACTTTTCACAAACACAAAAGTAACTTGAGAGCTCCTAATATTTCTCCAAGTTCCCGCGGCCACTAACAAGATAAAACTCCGGCTCGAGGGTCGATTACTACACGAAATGAAAGACGGTGATGGCAGTATTTAAGGAGTAATTTCAAATTATGTAAGTCATTCTGAAACGGAAACGTTCATAAAAAAAATTCTGTAATTATTTCTCCTTAAGATTATTGGTATATAAATTGTTATGAAGAAACAACTATTTTAAACTTGATAAAATTTACCAATTTTTTATGACATCTAAAGACGAATTAAATTGAAAATTAATTTGTTAGTAGATATGACCAAATAATTTACGTAGATGAGATTTCTGGAGTAAGCTTGGGGTCTAACAGAATTTTAACTGAAACTATCCTTAATCCAGAGAGCTAATGGATGACGCAATAAATTTTTTAATACTACCTGTTCTACCCATGTACGATGTATATCAATAAAATTGTTCAAGGGACTGTATTTATCAAAGCATTTTCCGTTGTTATTACTTCAAATTATAAAAACGTCTACTCTATCTATAATGTTACTTTAAAGGAATAGACTGTCGAATAGTTATTTATTAAAACTGTTTAAATTAAAGTTTCAATGGTGGTCTACTCAAGTAGTCACGCGGGAGCGTCTGCTCGTTAGGGGCACCCTCGATATCGTCAGCGGTATTTGACGAGACTGAACAACACACATCGTCAACCAGTGGAATTTCCCTTTGCATTTGTCCCTCTCTGTAGCAATAGAGTCGTTCCTATCTGTCATTATTTTATGAAGCCTGACTGAAGTTTCTATGGGGCCAAGTGATACAACAATGGTTGCTTAACATCTCAGGAAAAAAGAATTTTTTGTACATTCCCTTATGTCTTGGCGGTTAAGAACTATTTTGTTTTTATTTTATTGTGCCCTGAGAAAAAAATTAGTTTTTATGCGTCTGCAGGTATCTAAAATTTTCTTAATTACTCAGCACTGAGTAGAACAGTCATTTTCAACTAAATTGCACCGGGTTTACGACATTCTGTACGACTACAAATATAGACTGTAATTATATGATTATTATTACATTTTATGTACTATGTTGTAACCGTCGCCGTGATTAGCAAAAAATATATACTTGTGCAGTTTTTATAAAAGAGAGGGAGGGAAGAGTCAGCTACTTACACTGTGTAACACAAAGTTATCGATTTAAAACTTTAAAAATACAATTTTCATGCGCTGATTTCAGGCCCTTAATTGTTTTTTCTGATTTTTTTGAGTGCTTTCGTAGTGTAGAATTTTTATTTGGTCCCTCATAACTTTAGAAAATGTTTGAAAAACTCAAATTTGAACTGAGTGTAACGTCTATAGGGAATTCAAGTCAGCATTGATAAGGAACGGTAAAAGAACTAAAAGAACCGACGATCACAAACTGTTCTTTGGAGAATTAGCGTAAGAATATTAAATTTTTTTACATTTGCTGTTAATAAATTTGTGTTGTATTGACTGTAGGAAACACAATACAGTTTATTTGAAGATAATGGAACAGTTTGTTGCTATGCAAGTAAGGAAATATTGAAACCTGCAAACGCAGAAAAGATTATGTGGTCTGAAGTAAAAAAGAACCGCAATTAGCATTGATTAACTCATGGTACGTAGGTCACGATATTTAACGGACCGTTTAGTTTATCTTTAGCCTAATTATAATAACACTGAATAATCTGGTCTGTTTATATGGCGTGGTGCAAAGGCTCGAGGATTAATTCTGTTTTGCTTAAAGTTACGTCTTCGGGGTGTTCCTGATATTGTTATCTCTCAGCACGATTGTTAAATATGTCGTACTTTCTACCGTCTTGACTTTTCTTGGATTACGAGTATAGAAGTGGACCCGTATCAGCTGATTTTATCGTATCCCGGCTATCGCACTTTTTATTCCACGCGTTCTATTCCTATCTTCCTATTTTGAATTTGTTTCCAATATCGTACAGATTTAGCAAGCAGCAAAACTGACCATTTAACTAAACGTGCTTCTGATTCTCGGAATTGCCATTCTCTCCCACCGAGACGAGTGAAGTAGGAAGTCAAAGTGTAGCACATTTCTATCTCGACGGCCAATTGAGAGCAGCTGGCGATGTGCAATCTCGCCTCGCACTTTCCCCGCGTAATGACTTCCTTTGTGTGTTCGTTTGTTGTCGTGCGCTCATAAAACTTGCCCCTGCAAACAAGGGTCGAGAGTCACGGTCTACCTCAGAACCGTTCACTAATAATCATCAAGTATTCGCTTAATGTACTTCCAATTACAAAGTGCAATTTCAACAACAGCGCGGCGACTCATTTACATCCAGCTACATTGATTGCGAATGGAAATATTTTTAATTCAGATATTTAAACTACATCACAAAGAATTTCCGCCATGATTTTATTGCAATGCCGAGTAACCGATGACCCACAAGAGTAAAATATTTGGGTACACCAAAATTGTTTTACGTCCCTTGAATCGCAGAGGCTTCTTCCATTTGTCTCTTTGCTATTTATTTATGGGTCGGTTGCTGAAGGATCTTTTCTTTTCGAGAACGACGTTTCTGTTGTTTCTCTACATAATAAAGTAAACTAAAAATTCAACTATTATAGCCTGGAAATCAATAAAAATCATTCTCTCTAAGATATTAAACTTAACATAGGCTTAAGTACTCAAAGTTACAGTATTCCTATTATATGTTTAACTTATACTATTTTTAGGTAAATAATATGTCAATACATATATAAACACAGATTTACTTACGTTTTTGGATCTTGATTGTCTGAATAACTCTGAGTACTTCACATACCTGAAATTGAAATAAATTTTAATAATTGTCAGTAATAAGTTTTTGGGAAAATCGACAGTTAGGAATAAAGTAAAAATGAGGAAAAAGATAAAACTCATGATTGATTTAAAATATACATATATTTGAAGGTGACTATAGAGAAGATCTTCATTCATGATGATAATGTTGAGTACCTTATCAATTAAATGACATACAAATAATTTAATCTCTGGACTATTAAAAAATGCTAATAGTTGTAGTACCAAACTTAATATATTTCTCCATAGTTCTAAGAAATACGAATGAATATTAAATAATATTGTTATAGTAACATTTAATAAATAGTATTAAATAAAAAGAGTGATGCAAATATTGAGCTATGTCATAACAATCAGGATATTTATCAGAAAAGAATTAAAAATAAGAGGGAATTAAACTTTATTTATAGATTATAAATAGGATTATTTGCAAGAATATGCTTTCCCTATACTGAGCAAAGATTTTTAAATTGTACAATATTCACCAAGATAACCTAATAAATTTCATATGAAAAAGCAATTAATAGTAAAGATTTAAAATCATATTTAAAATAATTTTCATGATATAATGAAATATATAAATTACTGTCAGTAGGAAAAGAGTGTGGATTTCTAGCCTGAAGGCATTAAAATAGAAATAGAAACATATGGTATCGCTATCTCACATTATATGGCTGCTGTAAATTAAGTCCTTTTGAAAAAACTAAGTGTTGCAAAAACAATTCAGTGGCAATTTATAATTAAATAAAATGTATTATAATGTCACAAATCCTTCAACATTAATTTAAATATTAAAGGTGGTAACGTGTAAGTCAGGCTTAAAAAATTTAGATCTCGAAAACTTTTATAATAAGTATTTGTCAATGAAGGCGGAGAAAAACAAGTTTTATGTAAAGCGTAAAACATTGCTGTTTACTAAGTTTCGGTGTGTAAAATTAACGATGTCTACTCAGTTCTATTCAGATGATTTCTAATACCAGAAATATCGTCGATTTTTCTCAGTAGTGAGTAATCGTTAAAATATTGTTTAGTGACGTAAATGCACTATCGTGACGCTTTTCCGGTTACGACTCATAGGATTTTACATTGCAATAAAACGCATTCAGGTTGAAATGATTGCGTCTTTAATAATTAACACCACGAATAATGCATATTTTATTTTATAAGTCTTTAAGTCACTAATATATTCTTTTACAGTATAAACAAATGTTTCTTTCATGAGAGAAACAACGTACATTATATTTCCACCTTTAGAAACATATAAATTATTATTTATAAATCCTAGATTGTTTTAATGTTGGTTAAATAATTATAGTACTGTAGCATCTACTTCATTCGTAGTAAACAGTTTATACGTAACGTGTGACATTATGTTTCCAGTGGTGAGTTACCACTCTTATTAGCAATTATAACTGTAAATATTTTAAGTGCTATTTTTAAATTCTTTAATATTATATGTCATTAATAACAGAGATCATTGCTCGTAATGTTCAATTACTTGTAAAAATGCGACTCCACTTCAAGTGCACTGTTTTTAGAAGAGAACATTAAGGTTTATAAGGCTATTTTCTGAAGTTGCTGTATTCCAGTCCAAGTACTTTCTGGCTTACGCTATTGTCGCTTCTTATCAACAGACAGAACGAATTGCCACTTTCTAGGCGAATATAACATCACTAGTCCATAAACTGGTAACAAACACAAATGTCTGCATTCCGCTTGAGTTAGTGCACTCATAACTCGTCTTCATCACTTGCGAAATACCCCTGCTATTTATGTGCAGTCTTTCAAAAACCAATTTTCGTCTCTCTACAATCGGTTGTTGAATATTACATAAATCATGTTAATTTATATTCTATACACAAGCATGGTGAATGGAATCCAGTCTTATACTATTTACAATTTATCTTTAAGTACTTAAATTCTTCTTATTTATGTTTCACCAATAAATTAGAATGTTATAATTTGATAGTGAACATTTTATCTCCAACAATGAATGGAACTTTAACGATAAATTGTGCAGTAATTATAAATTTGTTACAACATTTTTAAAGTTGGTTTTAAAAATACGGGATAATATTTTTTTAATTAAAATATTTGGTATTAAAAATTGTAGTTATTAAATTACAATTTTTGTGATAAAACAACAAATTTATGATGAAACATTCACAATCTGAACGTCATGAAACGTCATTGATGTATTGAACTTATTTATTGTAAATAAAAGTTGGTTGTTAACCAAACCATACAGGTTTTAAACCTTTAAATTTAAAAAGCGATGCAAAAATAAAATTCGAAGACAATTAAAGCTCCAAATAGAAATTTTAATTTTTTATTAAAATTTTACTAAATTTAGGCTTGTAAAAATTATCGCAACAAAGGACATACTAAGAAAATGAACAATTCGTAGGGCTAATTTTTATTTCACTAATTGGTCGACATATTTTCTAGTTTATTTATTTACTGAGATGCCAGATGAAATTAACTATTAATAATAACTGTTATAGTTTTTACATATTGAATTATTAATAAGAGAAAAACAAATAATGATTAATTAATTTTTTTTCATAGCGAATGCACATAATCTTTATACAATTATGTCTACAATTTCAATAAATTTATTTTGACCTCTTGAGGGTTATACTCTAAATTGTCCGTTTCGTCCATATTATTAATACATGATATGAAGTTATTGAGATGTATGAATTACAACAGCCATATTAGTAAAAATTATTATTAAAATATTGTAAAATAGAAAATAATAATAAAATGTCTTTATTTTCTTTCGGTTGGAATGGCTACGCAACGAGAAAAAAATTCATGGAAAAAATTATTTATGACAATTGATATTACCACCTGAAGAGGTTTGAAAGAAAGAAACTATACTTCGTATTGTGTATATTAACATTTTATAAGTTTTTTCAAAATATATTACTGGCTAATCTCTTTTGTAATTATTATACTCCATGCTCCACTTAATAGGAAAGCATTTGAATTTACAGATAATTCTTGCTAACAAGTATTCAAGAATGATGACTTGTCACGGGTTCGCCTGATCTAGTAGATTCTGAGAGAGGCGTAAACTAGAAAAGTAGGGATCCTTTGCAGTTTCTCGAAATTATAAAATCTGGCCTTGACTCTTAAATCGATGCCGATGCTGGATCGGAACGTAGAAAGAAAATGATCTGTGAGGATTATCTCTAATGGTTGTACAAAAGTAAGAAATTTCAGGAAATTTTGGTAATGTGGATAGGTACGCCTGAGTTTTAACAGGTAAGAATTGGAAGGTTGGGAATTTTACCAGTTTAAAACACAGATATCTAGTTTTAGATATGTGTAAAATTACAGTCAATATTATACACTGTAAAAAGTGGAAAAGAAATGGAAGGTTGTTAGGCTAGGGTCTAACAGGGAGTCGAACGATAGCTTGCGGGTAAACTGTACGCCATTGAATCTCCACCACTCGTGGTGTAATGTGGATGTCGTTGCCCTTGTATGTGGGACCGCTCATATGTCAAGTTGATCGCCAGAATTTCCAAGACACTGCCGGGTTTGCTCACCTGTGTTGCGATTGTCTTGAGGAATGCGTACATCTACCAAGGCAATGACCGACGATTTAGCGAAAGTAACAAGAATTCAATACACAATGCCTTCCCCGAATATTCGTGCATATTTGAACGGCAACCTGAATTATAAAATTGACACTGCAATTTTGTATCATTCACACTTTTTTCTAACCTCAGTCACATTCAAGATGCTTAAAAACGTCAATTATGAAAAGTAAAATAATATTAAAACCTCTGTTATTGGAAAAGCGTATTCAACGGCGTTAGCAGAAGAAATACGAGTTTAAAATGAGAATGAGACCAATGTGGTTTATTCCGTCTCTATTTCTGCTTGTGTTTTATAAAATATTTGTAATTAGTCCTTGAAAATTAAATTTTGTTTTAGGATTGCAAAAAAATACTGAAATTGATGTGTCATGCTAAGATGGGACAGAATTCGTTAAATTATTCCTCCGTTATACTGCACTAAATAATAGTAAGTCATAACCACAAAACGATTACATTTTTTAAATTAAGTATTTATCAGAATTTTAGAAGTTTGAATAGTTGTTACTCTATTCCACATCAAGTGTATAAAGTAGTGGACTGTTAAAATAGTGTTTGCTTCTGCAATATTAACATTTGATAACTTTCAGTGTTAAGTAATTTTATTGTAACAAATTAAGTAATTTCATTACGATAAATTAAATTCTTAAACGTTCTGTTACCGCGGGCATCTTCTCTCGTTTGCCGAGTTTCGCTCTTTAATTGCGCAGAGACGCTTTCCATATTTGGGCCAGCATAATCCAATATGTCCGCTAAAAAAGGAAGTGGCGAGGTGCGGGCAATGAAGCGCTCGATGTAGTATTCCCCATCGGCCACACAAAGGGCTGCTTTGTCGCTCTAATGCACGGGCCCTAACGCGATTAGAGACTCGCTCAAGACGTCGAGACGCTTCTCAAGTCCTGGCCGGGGCACTTTCACTCTCGTCCATTGTAATAGTTAGCCCGAGGTCTTATTGTTTCTCCTCAACTCTGGCTTCAGGTAAAGTCAACTCGACAAGACGCGCGCTTCCTTTACTTAAAACAAGGAAATCAATTTTCGTCTTCCTAAACCTCGCGTTGTACCACCTTTACTTAGAGAGACGAATCTCAAGATGATATTTGTAATTATCAACGTTTGTTCCTTTTAGACCGAAAGTTTTTCTTGCTGGGAACGAATAGTCCCCGAGTATTTATACAAAATTTTAGAGATAAGAAATTAAGAACAGGTCACATTGAAAAAACAGATATATACCTGAAGAAACAAATATATTACCAAAAGTGTCAGAGGTAAGTAGTATAATGACCTTATTTGTAATATAGTAGATAAAAGAAGCAAATTAAAAAATAGTGTAATATACAAATATAATCACATTTATTTCATAATTTTGATTTATTTACTAAAATTCTTTTCTAGAAATAATTTATAGTTACACGGAAATTCAATTTTCTTTTTGAAAATGTTTTAATTAAAATAGGCATTCGTAATACAGCAGCCACTGGGAAAATGCCCAATAGCAGCTAAGTAATAATAATAATATTACATCTGTAGCGTTTTCGTATTCATTATGCGCAATAAATAATTTGGGACCAATAAATAAGAGATATAAAAAAATATAATATTGAGAAAGGAGGCTTCTACCTCTACAGAAGACGGGCAGCAGTAATTAGAATAGAACATCAAGAAAAGAAATCCGTAATCAAGAATGGAGTAAGACAAGGATGCTGTCTGCCGTTCTTGCTGTTTATATATAACAGGCGACGAAGATAGTTAAAACGAAATATGGAAAGGGAATCATACAGCAAGAAAAAGAAATAAAAACCTTAGGCTTTGCCGACGATATTGTAGTATTACGGGGGTCAGGAAAAGACGTGGAAACTATAATAAATGGCATGAACCTGGTCCTGGTGAAAGAGCTCAATATGAGGATTAATAGAGGGAAAACCAAGGTAATGCAGAGTAGTATGGGAAACAGTGGAATAACGAAGGGTTTTAGATTGGGAAGGGATATTTTGATGGAAGTGAAGGAATTTTGCTACTTGGGCAGTGTAATAACTAGGGATTGTAGAATTATAGTAGATATAAAGAGTAGGACAGCACAGGCAAGGAATACTTTGATGAAAAAGAGGAATTTACTTACTAGCAATATAAATTTGAATATTAGGAAATCGTTGCTAGAAATGTTCGTATGGAGGGTTGCGTTATGTAGGTGCGAAACGTGGACGATAGGAGTTGGGGAAACTAAAAGAATAGAAGCCTTTGACATTTGGTGTTATAGGCGAATGCTGAAAATCAGATGGGGGGATAGAATCACAAACGAGGAAGTCCTAAACAGAATAGGGGAAAAACGAAAAATATGGAGGACGTTGACTAAGAGAAGGGATAGATAAATAGGCCATGTTTAACGACACGAGGGTCTTGTAGAATTAGCATTAGAGAAAAGTGTGAGGGGTAAGAACAGAAGAGGGAGGTCAAGGATGGAATACGCTAAGCTAATTTGAGAGGTTGTGGGTTGTGTTAGTTATAATGAAACGAAGAGGCTTGCGCAAGACAGGTTAGCGTCAGACCAATCATTGGACTGAATACCAACACAACAAAAGACATTAACCTGTAAGTAAATAAATATATGAGTATTATAATATGATTAGTATCATGCAAAACAATTGTATCAAGTTTAGAGGAAAGCTTTATAAAATATATTTAGACAGTTCCATGCTGAGTTGAAAGGTGAAAAGTTAAGACAAGTGCACACGGAAACATTTGCATATCTGTAGATTGAGTTGTGTGTTGCCGGAAGTTATGACTGACATCTGTGATTTTTAGAATGGGAAATTTCCACTAAGCAAAGTCTAAATCCTTTTAAGTCTTTCATGGAAATATACAAACTTTTCGATTCATCCTTGCGGCTTGCCGAGAATTGTTTTACATTTTACTGAAACGGATCGTGTATAGGTAGGGGCATCGAACTGCATATGTCGAGTGCTGAATTGTACGGATGAGAAACGTGGAGAATTGGAAGAGCAGAAAAGCTTTTGAAATGCGGTACTACGGAAGTCGTAAGAAACGAGGAAGGCTTGGGTAGAAACGGCTGGGGAAGATGACTTTCGACTGATGACCTCCCATAAAAGGAGAGTTATTATGTTGTTGAGAGCCCCGCAGTTTGTTTCCCTCTATTTCTTTGTTGAGTTCCGAAGAAAATGCCGAATACTTGACGCTTTAGTAATGTCGTCAAGGTTTGACGTCAACAGCACGCGTTCGTCTTTATGAGTCAGTGATAAAAAAGTCACGTTGCAGCGTTCCACAAATTCGTAATAGAAGAATGAGTGAAATAAACTTAGGTATATTGTAGTGGATTACTGTCCGATCTTAGAAGAAATTAATGAACAATAAAGAATTAAATGTATAATTGTTAAACTTCAGAAGAGCAGATGTTATATTTGACGTCATGGGAAGATTGCGGAACAGACGTTCATCACAGTAAAATCGCTCAGTTGGTTTACTTCCCCGAGAATGATGGGGAGTATAGAATTATGTGAGCATTGTTATTATATTCCCCTTTTCCCCGTCACACAAGTATGCAGCACGTAGAGAGTAGAGATTATCTGGCGGAGAATGCTGAGAATTCGTGGCACAATAGTTTCAGTGTAAGTAAGTTCAGTTTATTACATTCTTTGAAACCTTAGTTATTTGCTACATCTCGCTGTTGAGTTTGGAAGAGAATGGAGAATACGTGACACAAGAAGCGGCCGGCAGAGTTTCAAGTCCACGCTGGTTGGCTGGCTCTGTGAGAAAAATATATTTTGTCGCGTTCGTGTACAAGTGTATGGGGGCGCTCGATACACAACGCTGCACCACGCTGGAACGTCACAGCAGCAACTGCAGATTACTCCAGCACACTAGAACCTATGGCCATGATCTACATACTACAGGCAACATCTAAGAGTATTTTAGACAAAAATACGTATTACCCAAAAATAATAATTCTTGTAGTGTTTCTCTTTTTTCTTTCAGAAATATAGAAATTTTAAAGGACTATGATTATATTTTCTTTAGATTCGGAGTATTTATGTTTAATAAATTTCATTTTGAACTGCCACCAGGCTTGCGCCCAACTATAAACAAACAATAAATACAATATTACATTCTAAAAGTGATAAGGAGGTTAGTATCTGGTGCAAAATTCAGACTCACAATCCAAGAATTTTTTTGTGTCACATTGTCAGGCTAGCGATATTCCAGTTTTCCTGACAATGGTAAGGGAAAAGATACATGTCTTTGCTAGGACCACTGTTATGCGGTAGGTGACGCAGACCACTACACCACGCCAGGTCGGCGGGTTAGTATATGGTGGAACTTCAAAAATTGGCAACAAACGTTAAACGATATAAGGAGTTAATTGAGATACCAATACTGTGGTAAAAGCGAGAAATTGTTCTACAATGTAAGAGCTCCTTCGCTATCTTACCAAAAATCCCACATAAGAGAATAGTTTCACCAGTGGAATACTACACGCCAAGCTTATAAAAAAATTACAGCATCAGTGATCTTACTTCTTTTACATCATATATAGGTTTTGTAATTAAAATATATCCAATATGTTTTATTTGGGAATTTTACTCTAAGAAACAATTATATAAAGATACCAGGCAAGGGCGGAACTCGCTAACCGCATAGTTACGTACCCTTGGACAGTTTCCTTCCTCGTCTGGGCCATTCTCCTTCGATCGTGTGACCCAAAAACGTTTTAAGAGCAGGCGTGATCCCATAAAACCGACAGTAATTCTGGGTCGGACAGAGGCTCAGCTACCTGAGTCACTACGCCCCTTCATAAATCAGACATGAAGTAATCCTTCTGCCGCGTAAAGTACAAACAAAAAGTTGTGGAGGAGATTTCACAAAACCTATTAAAATAAAAAATTAAGTTATCTGACACTAAGTATAATAATTGAAATATAGCCAAACATTTAATTACTATTTAGTTAACATAAATACATTTCGTACATCAATGTGGACTTCAAAAGGTAAAAATTTTATGAACAAAAATTATATTACGCAATGTGGATCATATAGCGTTGTTGGAAAAAAGTTTAGTATAATCAGCCACATATTCCACACAATAGAGTATTCTTACTACACAACACTTATAACATAGAGAAACTTTTAGATTACTTCTCTTTAAAATAAGAACTCACATATTGTTTATTCTGATCACCGTGTCAGATACGTTGCCATTTCTTCCTTTGTTACGTCGTTCTCTTTGGAAACTGCGGGCTTCAATATTTTATACGTTTTTTAATCTTACGTGATATTTTTATTGCCTACAATCCTAGTAACCAATTTCATTTTTTAAGAAATTGCTCACTTAAATGTTATATCAGAATGAGCTTCCAAAGGTTAAATATTTCATCCTTTTAATCGAAAAATTTTCAGAAATATAAATGTTTTTTTTTTGCTTTTACAGGTAGAATCCTTTCTCCCGGAGAATGTTCACATTTCCAGAATTGAATTTGTTGCTCGTAAAAGCTTTAAAGTGAGTACGATCTATAAAAAAATTCGTCACCAATTTAACCGTATAATTATGAAATGGTCAAGGGTAATAGTAATCAAAGGTAGAAAACTTTCATAAAAAGTTTTCAATAAACTTTAATTTGACGGAACAGCGAAAAGGACGAATAAAAATGTACAAGACGAAGCAAAACACCGTCACGTACTTTTAAATCATTTTCATCTAACAAAAAAATGCTCGACAAGTAATCTGCAACTTCTGTTTGAATTATTCACTATTAATCTGATCTGTGCAAACAATACAGAAAGAATCAGCTCCTATTAGATAGAACCAAACAAACCCTTTTCTGAATCCAGAGTCAATAATTCGTGTAACGTTGTTTTCAATTTTATTTGCCAACCGCTATCCAAGCTCTCTTTACAGAATCAGAGTTTCTGTGTCCTTAATTGCCTTACCTTTTTTTATTCATCACGGAGGAAATAATCAGTTAATATTTTTGTCATTCTTCTTGTGTGTCCAGTTTTACGCCGTTCATAATTTCTCTCCTATAAAAATTACACGAATATATTTACTTTTTAGCTAAAATACTTTCTTCAAATTTTAACGACAAAGTAATTTTTTTGATACGTTGTACAAAGTAGCACAAATATGAGAAATTCGAATGCCAATGCAACACTTTATTTTTAAATTTGTGCCATTCTAACAAAAGGTTCAAAATTGTCTTTTATAATTCTCCGATTAGTAAAAATATGTGTACAATAATAATCAGAACATTTGCTTCATTTATTGTTAAGTTCCTCTAAACGTTAATCAATCTGAGAGAAAATACTTTTAGCTTGTTATTGTGCAAGTGTAACATAAGATACTAGTAATTTTACGGTTTCTGTGCTTCATTTACATAATCAACCAGACCACATTCAATTTTACTAGACATATATATTATTTTAAATATTTGCATCAGAGAGTTTGTTGGAATTATATTTGCCGTGAGTTGCGGGTTTGTCTACACAGCTCGAGCGATAATCACCCCAATTTGCGTAAGAAGTTGTTGAGGTGAAGAACTTCTTAGAGATGGGAATTAATTGATTTTGTAAAACTTAGGGAGTGGAAAAGTTTAAGTCAAATCAACTTAGTAAAAGGCGACGCGTGGTTAACTGAAAAAGTGTGGGTCGATGGAGTCGACTGAGAACCATATTAAATTAGGCTTCATTAAAGGTTAAACTGTGCGAGGGGAAAAGCGCCTCATCAAACTTATTTTGCCTAGTTAAAAACTCAGCGCTAACATAATTGCCAGAATAAATTAAAAGCAGATTTAATAGCATTTAAAGTACGATGTTATCATGCTCTTAATGTGGTTAGTATTTATTGATTGTTATTTACCATACGTAATAAAAGCTACCGTTAGAGGACGTAGAATTTTCTGCTCGAAAGTTCCTTGATCTGAATAGAATTGAAGAAATAGCAGAAATCCTGAAGTCGGCCGAAGTTCTAGCCAGTAAGCTACGATGCGTGGGTGGCAACAGGTTGGAGGATTTGCAGGCGAGTCACGACTCTCGCCTCTGGTTTGTCATCACACCTAACCACTCAACAGTTCTGTCACGTCAACACGCTTTACACAGCGCCCTTTTCTTCGTATTAGTATTCAGTTTTGAGCACTAATTTTCACTTTTCAATTTGAATAAATGAAACTGAAACTTTTTAGCAGCGAGATAATTTAATTGCCCGATAAAAGAAATGAAGTAAATTCTTGTGCCATAGTGGAGGCTGTGTTTATTTCATTATAACTGCTATAATCGAAGTGTAAGTTAAAAATGTTACCTTAGCCAAATTTTAATTTGTAAATTGCGTCAGGACAGAAACAGAAAATTAGACTGTTAATAATTATATAATTTACATTTTTATTACTTTTAAAATATTTCAAACTCGTATGTACTTAAATTGTGGATTTCATCGCACATTCAATCATTTTCCATCTTTGTATAACCAAACAAATCAGCCCTACAGATAACCTTTCATAGACTTTTCTTTCTCCATTTAATTCAGAAAATAATTTTATGATTTGGAGAAGAAAGAAGTAACAATGTGCGGGAGTGAAATTAGACCGTGCGATATTGGAAATAAAGAAAATAATACTTTAATAAGGCACTCAAACTTTAGAAAATATAAAATATTATATTTCAAAGAGAGTTGTAGGGCCCAACCAATTTTTAAATAAAGTCGGTTAGTCACCATTTTCTGGGATACTGTTAGTGATACAGAACTGAAATGTTTATAGTTTATTTTTAATCTTACGGTACGTGCATTGAGAGAAGAATAAACGATATAATATAACTTTATTTCTGATAAATAAAAATACGGTCAAATAAGTCATATTGTGTACCTACATGGTTATTTTTTTTATTCACAACATTTAATAATTGAATTTTATATGTATTGAAATATTCTATTGGTGTATTAGATAAACATCTCTTTGTCGAGGTTTGGTAAAATCAGTTATGGTAGTTCGTAAATTAGTAGAAACCGTCAGGTTATCTGGAGTCAGGTCATGTCATGAATTTAATGATAGTAACAAGAGATACGAACTTTTTTTTACAGACAAACCTTCAAAAAACATAGTGAACTAATTAAATAAATTCTTAGATCAACAACACGTATGTTGTCAAAATCGAAACCAAGCTTGAAAGCAATACCATATTTGGTGATCAGAATATGTTAACACCTAGAAAGTTTAAAATTAGCCTTATGATATTTAATGTTAATATTCAAAGTTATTTTTTAGCCCATATAACTTAAATTACAATCAATTTTTTATGCAGTGGAGAATTTACCTTTAGTGTTTTTGTGACCCTTAGCAATACCAGAAAAAGAAGATTTAACGTGAAATTACAGAAATATTTTGCTTTTCAAAGAAACAAGTTAGTTGATATGATAGCCCATGACGGAAAGGTAGAAAAACGAAACTAAACTGTGCATTACTCCTAATGGTTGTTACGTTAATTAATTACAGGAATTTCCTACAAACAAATTGTCCACTGCCAATATTGTACACAAAATTGTATTTTTATGATTGTATTTGAAGTTATATTTGCTGAAAAAAAGAACTTTCTTTTTTATATTATTATTACGGCTTTATGTGGCATAAAATTCAATTATATACTGTTTGTTCTTTTCTGTATATCTCTAGGCAAATAGTTTCATCCAAATATTTACTTATATCACGGAAATATACATTTATTACTATTAATTTCATGCAGAACGCGATTGGTATGTACATTTTTAAAATAGCAGTTGTTCTAAAAATGGGCTGTTACCATTTTACGACCCACGTTAACTCAGGAATCGTCACTGTCACGTGGCCTAACATCTTGGTGTTAGACGTTTTCATGTCGCCCAAACAATTCACTTCATAAAATAAAATTTATTTATAGTATTTCGGAGTTAACTATAATAAAAACTCAAATAAACACGGGATATTTTAAGCAATGGAGTTTATGATTGCAGCTTATTGTGTAGTGATGAAAAACGTTTCAGTTGATGATTATTTGAAAAATGAAAGTAATTTAGCATAAATTTCCCTGATTATTTATATAATTAGAAATTGGATATTTTATCATAGAAAGGCGCAAGTCACACATGCACATGTTTCCAGGTTTAACCGCGTTCGATTTACTGATTATATCTGATCGATAAATTGTATTTCTTAACTTAAAACGTTTTAATACAATACTGTTATGTGAATATTTATTGTGATGTAATAATGGCTTTTTTATAATACAAGTGTATAAAAAATTGTGTTTCTGCAATAGTGTTGATGGGAAATACTTTCACGATTAAACACAGAAAGTCTTCCTCTGAAAAGACTCAATTTTTTCTTTTTTTCTTTTACGTTCTCAAAACTACAAGTTGTTTAAAGGTTACCCTTATATTGTTCAATCTGCTTTCCGCCATATTTATAACGAGTTGTGTGTGAATAGGAGCAGTTACGTGGCTTTATATTTCCACCAAAGTCAGAAAACTAGAGTTGATAGGCTACAGCGACCTAAAACTTATTATATTGTATGAAGTCACTCCGCTACGCCTTTTACGGAGGAAACGGAGACGTTTTTCACAAATGGCTTCCTCTAGAGACAAATATTAGTTTCATTCTGAGAAATAAGTTTCTGCCTTCAAAATAAACAAACGCGCGTGAAATCCTACAAGTATTTAACGTGTTACTGTCAAGACAATTTCAAAGTAAAGCGAAATTTTATCGATAATAAATAATATAATATATCTCTGCAAAACAAAGAAGCATCAGCTATTTTAAATAAATACAGGAAACATCTATTAACCGGCAGAATGAGTCGTCTGTTAATAATTAATTAATAATTGAAATTAAATTTCTTAAAGGAAATATTGAACCAGTTCTACGCACGGTTTCTATTTTCGAAATAATTTCAGTCAAATTTGGTTAAATTAATTTTATTTTAGTAGCCAAAACTTCTGTTTATAATATTAGAAGAAAAGTGAAACAATTTTGAAAAAATTTTCTTCTTACACTGTAATTACTGTATGGATTTAATTTTTCTTGTAACTTTTTTACCATGGTTGATAAGGTATATCTACTAAAGTGATATGAAAATTGGTTTAAATATCAAATGAAATCTTGTTTCGTTAAGAAACGTATTGGAAAGCGAGTACGTGCTTTTGTTCAATCGTTAAAAAAATATCACGAGCATTATTTAGTTTGTCCTATAATTAATTTATATTAATAAGTTAAACTGCTTGTTTAATTTTCTCTATAAGAAATTTTTGTGAAATTATTGAGATTTAGTTTTAGCTTTCATCAGAGCCCCCTGTACCAAATTTAGGCTTTTTTTACATAATCCGTTTTTAATAACACTCGAGGCGTGTCGGCATGGAGGGAGGCACTGTTCCTCCCAAGCTCACACTCCTTGAGGTACATATCTTCTAAAACTTTACTTAGTCCTTCCTTACTTGAGTCATTGTGATAGGTTTATTCCATGTCACAATTATTGAGAATAATATCTGCCAACGTTTTTTCTTATTTAAAAAATAATACAACCCGCCAATTTTGATAATATCTCAGCTTTTAATGGAGATAGTATTCTTCTATATAGTATTCAACATTACAATTTTTTCATAATAGTACGATAAGGCACAACAAAGTCTACGATACAGATTTAAATTGGAAATAACAAATGGGAAAAATGGCAGATTCCAAAATAATCTGCCAAGGAGAGAAATCCGAACAGTTTCATTATGTTCAGTTATAAAATATTTATCAGATGTATTTGTAAATGAATTTATTACTCTCAATCACAACAGGCTTCATTATTTTGGGAAGCAGTTCCCATTCCGCTAAATTCTTACGTGAGAAAATACGAGCGGAACAGTTGTAATAAATTGAACCTCGTTTATGCTATCCAATTACATGAAAGTTAATAAACTGTCTTCACGCTCTATTTTCCGTCAGCTTTGTGGGGGTGATTGAAATGAATTACTGTAACCTCGCCGATACAAATTAAGTTGCTTGTTTCTGGTTGGCCAGCCTGGAGATTGCCTGTCCACCCACTCTGTTCTCTTGTAACTTTCACTCATGTCAGCCGCCTACAGATCGATGTGTTTTCAATTAATTGATGCCCATAAAATTGGGTTATTTTCTATATTCGCTATTACTAAGGGGTAAACATTTCTCTTTAGTAATAAAAAAACAGGTAATTTTTTTAAGTATTTTCAGAGACAGATTCTCAGAATTTTTCTCTTTAATTTACTTAGATGAATTACTCCTTAATGTGTATCAACATGTCAGTCATTAAAAATTTTTATTTATATATAAAATACAAAAATAATAGTACTTGTTCTTTGGTTAGTATAAGTACTGTTTTTTCTTTGAAATATCACTTGGATATAGAAGATTGCCACAGTTTATACAAAGCACAACTGTAACAGTTTACAACTTAATAAAATTTAAGTAAAATAAATGGTGTTTAATATGGTGAAAAATAACTTCTGGTACAAAATTGATAATTCCGTTTTCACTGAAAGAAATATTAGTAAAATTATTGCGACTTAAGATATCATCACAGACCTCTACTCCAATTTTCTGCCTTTTTTCATAATCTGTTTGAATTAGTTATCATCGCGATAAATTTTTATTAATTCAATCTATAAGCACCATCCAATCGAGAAAATGTATGCAGGTTAATTGGCAAACCTTCAAATCAGCGGATAGAGCAAGGATCTCTTTAATATCAGCATGTGTACGATTTCTTAATTACAGTTAGACCGTGCTAATATTATTCATACCATTATTCATAGAATCTCGAAATTCAACAGATTATTGATATTCATGCGAATGCAGGTAAATTTCAAAGAGAACTCAAATTACGTTTAAATTATCATTCATTACTCAGGCATACTTTTATTTCTTTTTTAAATAAGAGCAACGTTAGTAGTTAGTAATACAATTCACATTTCAATGTCGAACAAATATTTAAATCCGGCATAACCAATACAATCTTTAGTTGCTCTGGCAACTCTCCAACTCTACTCCCAATATATTCCCTCTCTCTCCTCTCACTAACTTGCCTACTTATTCTTATTATTTTTCACAATATAAGTAATATAAATATTTCAATTAAAGTGGCCGTTACAATCTGTGTTTCTAATATTGTTGTTATTTATTATAATACAATTCAGTTATTCGTATCTAAATGTGTTTAGACTTTCCTCTAATGTCATTCTCTAGTCTACACAGTATACAGAGCGCAATTACAAGCATGAAAATTTATTTAAATTCATTCAGACGGATTTAAGAATGTTTCTTTCAAACTTTACAAATGCTTCAGCATGAAACTGGCTATGCTCCTGTGAAACTAAAATGGACTCATTTCTGAAAGTGGAGGAGCGTCAGGTGGTGACAGCGCCGCCTATTAAGATGACGCGAGTTCGTTAATTAAGAGCCTTCAGACAACAACAGGCGTTTGTCGCCATTAAGCATTTCCTCAGAGTTTCTTATCGAGATCCTCTTTAATTACAGCACTTTATACTCAGCGGCAACGAATTACATATTTGCCTTTCTCATAAGCACCTAATTAATGGGTAATTTAAAGTAAACAAACGTCATTTACAGGCTAATTGCGAAGGAACTTCAAAAGATGGAATGAATTTTGAGTCTTTTAATTTGATAACCGCAACCGTATAAAATTTTATATGTGTAACGTTAACATATTGCAGTTTTACATATTCATTATTATCTTTATTACAATTCGAAAAATTTTTCCAGAATTTATAAGGGTGTGACAGAAGATGAAAAATAGACGAAATTTACTTTCATGGCATATAATATTTATTGTTTCATGAAATCAGTAAATGCTAAGAGGATCCTCTAATAGGTACATTAATTAAATCCAAACCAAAATGAGCTCACAAGTCAGGTTTATCAATATGATTGTCTGCCGTAAATCAGTAACAAGATTACCTTCAATTCCGATTACTTTGCGGCTTTTAAATTTCAATGTTCATGACAAGAAAACTATTATTAAGGCTAAATCCAAATAAGGTATTTAAACGATTCCCTCTGTTTACATATTTAAATGCTTGCTTTTCGGACGACAATGCATTCATTAAGGCACATATGCGATCCCCTCAGTCAAAAATACACTGTTTAAATGATTTCTAAAATTTAATTAACTATTAGTTATATAAATGACTTCCTCAGTCATAAACATGTTGCTTCATTGCATTACAATCGACAATTAATTAATATAAATTATTCACCGTCTCCTCACTGTACTGGTGTTCTTTCATTGGTCCCCTAACGACTATTGTTTGAATTATCAGCACCATCTGACTGTGGTAAACAAGAATAACATAGTTTCTGTTCGGAAAACTATCTCTGATTAAGAGATACCAGTGGCTAAATCTGATTACAAATAATATGTAGAACCTTTTTTGTTGTGAATCGGTTAATATTGGCTGCTCAAATGGTGGCCTCATTGTTGTGAATGAACAAGTCACAGGCGACCAAATTCGGTGCCTCTAATTGAAACGAGACATTATAAAAGTGGTTTAAAAGCGTGTGAAATAAGACGTGTTACAATCCCATGGTTTTGGTTTAATCTAAAACGATAACTATTTTGTAGATCTTCCTCGGTTTTTTAAAAAAGGTAATAGCTATGGTATCGTCACCGTGCACATCAAGAGCACTAACTCAGTCGTATAAGTACGCTTTTAAGAAATATGTTGAAGAGTATTGTAGGTTTGAATATCTATCTCATGCAATGCAACTTTAATAAGGTATTTTCCTATCCAAGTAAATCTTTTGTCATTTCTATGGCTTTCATTGCGGCCAAGAAGTTATTGTAGATTTTAGTGACACAGGAAGTTCGAGTCTGTTGGATTGGATTTGTGACCTTTGATTACGCTGCTCCAGGCTGCCAATATAAAGGAGTGAAATCCTTACGCGTCTTTCCGACACGCAAAACGAGATTCGGTGAAGGGTGTGGAATTCCAATAATCGTTTTCCGTCGGTGATTTTCGAGCGTCGCCTCTAAGGGAAACCGTAAAAGCGAGCCACCGACCAGGTGAGGCGGTAAACCTCGGACACAACCTCTTATTAAGGAAATATCGCATTTATCGCCTCAACTACAAGTGTATAAAGGTAACACAATATTGAAAACATAATTTGAAGATTACTTTCGTCCTGAAATATGGTAATCCATTAATATGGGGATTGCCAGTTTCTATTTTCATAATATGAAAATAGTTTAGGATTTTATTGGCTACTCAGAGCAGAAACAGAATTTCCCTCTTTTGTTAGAAACAGATTTAACCCTTTTCCGATGGAAAGCGGCGTGGTAGATGAACCTGCTTCCTCCGCAGACGTGTCGTAAAAGACAACTTTCCTGAGGGCAATCAGATCCTGATCCTGTTCTGAGCTCCCCTCTTCAAGTGACAGTCACAGTAAAGCGTGGAGGAACACAAAAACATTCCACGAAACCCAAAAATATCTGACACATGAGACGGAGGCATTTGCAAATATCCTGTCCGTTCCTAAACTAGAGAATATTCACATTATATTTTCGAAGAAAATTATTGTAATATGTTTCCAGCTGATATGTTATTAGCTAACATTGTTGAAAACATACTCCAACAAATAAAAACATAAGGCTTCTTTATGTGTCTTATTCCACCGAAGAACATACTCTGGAGGAAAGAAATTAATTCCAAGAGTCTCATGACTTTAGTATCATTTTCAACTGTTATAGCAACAATGATACACAGAATCTCAAATCACCGAAAAATACCAATTCAGGTAACGTCAATATCGTCAATAAATGCGAATTGGCAACGTTGCAGTCACTTTAAAATTTATAAACGACGTGCAATGCAAACGAATCAGGAAAAAAATATATTACGAAGAGAAGATTAACTGTAGGAAGCACATTGCAAATAAGTTTTAATGTGGCTTATGTCGACTATATCCCTGTACGGATTAGAAACACGTACTCTCAGCCAAAAGGAAAGAAAATTCCATGACAACTATGAAACGTTTTAAATGAATACCCCAGCAAAATTTGTCGGAAATATGTTCTAATAAAATGAACAATTATAAATATTGTCTGTTACACTTTATTTACAAATATATGGAAATTAGATTCATTGAAATTAAAGTGAAAAATTAATAATTTACCAATTAAAATACCCAGTTCTGAACTGAATTCTATTTATAATAGCACCTTATTAACTTCTTTGATAATAATATTAATGTTATTTGTAATTCTTCGAATACTTTAAACTTAGTCAAAAATATTGAACGAAAAATTAACATTTTTCATGAATAATGATTTTTTTTGTTTTCATAGTCGCACCAACAGCGAGGTCATTACCGAATTGCTATCTAGGTACCTGATTTAAATTTTTTCTGTTGGGTATATTCAGTCGGGTTACTTTAAAACACCCAGCCCATGCAAGGAATGTAACTCGGGACCTCTGTGGTGTGAGACTGTGACGTCAGTCACTAGAACACAACGATTTACTTATAATGGATTGGATGTTATATCGAAAAAACGAAACACACTTCATTTGTCCAAATTTAAAAAAATTATCTTTCAAATTAATTATTTTTATCCGTCTATATTTGTTAAAATAACCATAATGTCAATTGGTAAATTTTAAATACTACAGATGAAAAATGTATTATACAGGTCGACGAACAAAATGTTTCACATTGAACCCAATAATTATGCTTTTTTGTTATAGTAAATTATTTCTATTGTTTAAAATTATATTGTATTGTTGATTTTAAATATCAGCAAAACGCTTAATAGGTACGTGAAAGAGGTACATAAACGTCATTTCCTCTACAATGTGTGTGTAATGCTCACAGTTAAAAATTGTATCCATTAAAATTCATAAAATAAGTTATAAGTAATGTTCAATAAATTTCCACTTTTTTAATTATGAACATCAAGTTTGTAAAATATTTTTCATTTTACTTCTCAGATTTTCAAACTTGAAAAAAAATATTATTTGCATCTGAAACGGCTCCAAAAGATGAGCGATACGTCGTTCTGATTTTATTAATTTGTTATAATTTACAAAAATATCTACCTGAAACATTTGGCAGTTGTATTCATTTATTTCACTGAATTCAGTTACATAAAACTATTTTACATGTTTTGCTGTATAGAAATATAAAGTTAAGAGACAGCGTGGATTCATTCTTACGGAGGAAAGCAAATTGGATCGACCAATTCTGATGAGGAGCTGTTTTCTTACAAATAAGTTTGAAAAATTTATAAAATCAGGAAGAAGGAAGATTCATGGTATGGACTATTGTCTTTTTAGAAGAGTACAATTAAGATGAAACGTTGAGAACTAGTTCTTGTATCGTAAAACGAATATTTAAAATTTCATTTATTTCCCTTTAGATAAAATCTAAATTTACATAAAAACACTACTAATTTAAGAATGAAATAAATTAAGGATACGTTTTTCAAACATTTTTTATCTAGATTAAACGACGTTTCGTCACACCATTTGAGACTGATTCAGGTATTAAATTTTGATGAAATAAAAAAGTCAAATGTGTAAAAATCCTAACTTCACCGCCTCAAATGAAACGTCATTGAATCTGAATAAACACTGTGTCTGAAAAAGTTTTCATTACTTTTTTCATTTAATTATTAGAATATCAGATGTTAACTAATTTACTACTACATAATTATAAACGTAAGACATAGTAATTTAACATTCGTCTGGATGCTATATTACCATCTAGAATCTACATTGACAGAAAACAAAAACATTACGTAATGTATTAAACGTCTCTCTGAGAGAAAAGTCTGGGATTTAATATTTTTAAGTAATACAAAGTGTTCAACAACCTAAAAAGTAGGTGAGACGTTGCTATTAGTTAAAAAAGAAATGTGTGCATGAGTAATGAATGATAATTTAAACGTAATTTGAGTTCTCTTTGAAATTTACCTGCATTCGTATGAATATCAATAAGCTGTTGAATTTCGAGAATCCATGTCAAATAAATTTGTTTAAAAAAGATTACAGTTATTACTATTATTTTCATAGCGTTGGTCTTCTTCACAATACTATTTTAAAAAATAGGTGGATTAGTTAAAAAATTCTTGAAACATATATAAATATTTATTTTAATAAAATGTATTATAAAATTCAATTATATATGAACCTATTTATACTATAATCAGACATCAAATTTAAAAGATCTATAATACAAATCCTGAATTTATAAAATGAATAGTTGTACAAAAATTCTAGCTTTATTTTAATATTAGTATTATTTCCTTAAAAAGTTTATAAAGTAATTAATTGCTACTGGTGTGACAAATAATTCGTTTCTAAAGTATTTACTCGCACAGAAAGGAGAGAGAGTTACATGAATCTCTTCGGAAGGTATTTGAATTGCCAAATAGGAAGTGCTTCACATTCCCATTCCCCGAGCACACATGATTGTTTTTTTAAAAAATAACAATTACGCGAATAATAATGTGAATTATACTGTAAACAAGGAGATTTAATAATTTTTCTCGCGGATACTCGGCCGTAGAGGACTGGAACTGTGTTGACAGATGAGTTATATGACACGTTGGCATGGAAGCAGTGATATGCAAATTTTGTCGCGCTATTTCGGCATTGGCGGCTTTATGAAAAGTCTGGCGTGAAGCTTAAAATCCCGGTGGCCATAGAGGTGCGGATTTGGCAAAGTCTGTTGATATTGCACCGTAAGAAGCAGCGCCGCAATGTCATTCTCTTCTACGGTCATTCCAGTGAAGGGAAAGTCGCGAGCTCTTAAAATCCTGCCTTATAACTTGGATAATATACAACTCAACTTAGCACAATACTTTTCAGACGCAAAGAAATTACTTGCAAAACTTTTATTATTTATACAAAAATTGTACCTGTTCAAAAGCGACCATGTAAAAAATTACAAGAAACACCCATAAAATTTAATTGTACCGTTTAATACCTCTACACTTTCTTAAAGATAATAAAACATTATTTTATTCTGAACTTTAAACAACATGGCGTTTTATTCTATTAAATATACACATTTTATTTTTAATTAATGATATAGCCAGGAAGAGACAAAATTACGCGAGAAAAATAAATATTACACGTTGGTTCATCATGTTTCGTATTTACTGAAAATAAGACACTGTAATTAAAGCTACATAAACATAAAAAATTATAATATAAAAGCAATAACTCATTTAATACAATTTCTTTTGTCTACAATGTTTTGATTCTACTGACGAAAGTAACAAGGTTTACGGAATTTATTTTATGACCAAATGGCTATTACTACAGTGTTAATTTTAAAATAAATCTGACGTTTTCATAATTTCAACAATTCAGTTATTACAATGCTTTAACATAACGGGCGTTATTATTAGAACAATATGTACTTGTCTTTCAATATTACTGATTAATTTAACTGTAGAGGGAAATTCAATATGTAGTACAATAAACATAAAAGATTAGTTTTTTGTTAATATTTAATATAATTAGGATGATTCAGTAAATTATATTTTTAACGGAATTATAATATGAAGTGAAACTGTCATTGTAGATGCTTTCTATGGCTTGTGCTCACATGTCGACTGAGCCACAGAAGAGATTAATAAGTTTATGTGGAGCGTGTGCTGTTGGCACTAAACTCTTATCACTTTTCCATTATAGCAAAGGGCATTAAGGATTTCCTACCATCAGAATGGCGATAGAATCTCCAGACACTTTCAGCTTTTGGCGTGTAGGTGGTTAAAAGTTTCGGAAGCTAAGAGCATTCTGATGAGTGAGCAAGAAACCGTATTATGTACTGTACTATAGCAAAAAATTGACTCAGAAACTGATGCGAAATATTTTTTAATAATGTTTTACTTTTACCAAAACTGAAAATAGTGGCTGCAAAGTTTACTGTAGTGCATTGTAAAAACTTCGTAATTTTGGATCAACGTCGAATTGACCGTAAGTGGAAATTCGCACGAAACACAGAAGGAACAGCACAAAACTCTACAAAAGGCTTTTGTACTCGAATGCTCTGGATACTTTCCTATTCTCCTTCACAGTCCGTAGTTTGTTTAATTTATAATTTAACGTTGTTCCTCTTTGTTTACTTTTGTTCTATATAGAATAATTATATGACTGCAATATAGAGGATAATATACACTGAATTTAATTTTAAGTATATTGATTCATAATTAGAGATTTCATGAAGGAAAATAAGAACAAATGTGACAATTGGCAAAACTGGGAATTATAGACTCCTATTATTACATAAAATTCTCAATTTCAACTCTAAGGCTTTCAATTTTTTTAATGAGTTTTAAAGAAAGAAATACAAGCTTTGAGACATAATACATGCTAATAATTAAATTATTAATAAATACCACGCGTGGATTGCGGATACTCAATAATATATAATCCAATATATAACAATAATTAAGATGAAAAGAAAATTGTTAAGTACATAATATGGCCAATCATTAGTAATAATTAACATACTGGCAAGAGTCATCGGAGAAACTAGTGAAGCTATATATTTGGAATGTAGGTTAAAATTATTTTAATTTCACTAATTGAGTATTCCGATCTATATTATTTTCTTAATGATATTATATATATATATATATATATATAGTAATGTATAAGTGTCGCAATTTTTAGTTAATTCTGTCGTTTCAAATTATTTAACTATATTTAATTACTTTAATTATTGTTTCAACCGTAAGTTATCAGAATCATTATATATGTGATAAATATGTAGAAAATGTTTGGAAATATAATATTCATAACAGGTGATACATTTAAATATATACTGGACTCAAATTCATGTAAAAGACAAATTTATCTGACAGTGTAGTAACGACGTAATAACAAAACGTATATAACAAATTTTGTGTGTTCTTTAATATCCTCGCAGACATGAAATGAACTTTTAAATATCAATGCAGGAAAAGTCTTAAGCCCATATTCATCTTTATAGGGCATAGGAATGGATGAAATAAAATTTTAGAAGTGGTTCTCTAAAATTTACTTGTATTATTTTTTAATAAAATAATATGAACTGAGACAAAACTATGTGCAGGAACCGCAAAACACCTTTGTTTGAAGATTATGAATTCACTACTTTGCTCGTGTTTTCTCTCTGAGACGTCTTCCCTTTCGATTTTCTATAAAATGAGCGGATGGTGTTTCCTTTCCAGGTCATAACACTCTTGGAAACGATGTTGACGGAATGGTTTTCTCATGTCATTGCTCACACTAGCCTGTTCCCTCACAAAATCGTCACAACCGAAATAACATCTTTATGGAACACGGCATCTCTCTGCGTATCTCGGAGCTTCCGTGAACTCCGTGCGTGTTTCAATATATCCCTAAGCCTAAGTTAATATTTACGCAATATACTGAATAAAAGTACCAGTTTATGTACAGAAATAAATGAAACAGAATTTTCCACTAAATATTTTAATACTAAATTTTCTGCAGATTACACAGAGTTGAATATCACAATATCAGTGCGTTTCTCTTTTCAATATGTAGCAATCGCGATCAAAATTAAATATAAATAAGGAAGTCAAGTTGTAGGTATTTTAAAGCTGCCTTAAACCACGAAGTTAATTAAACAGACTGATATCTAAAAATTAAATTATTAGCAGTTTAAATAATTCTCCACATATCAGCTCACAAATTGCTCTTGCTGTACCTAGGTTCATTATTTTAGAAGTGATATGTTGTGCCATCCTAGCACTTAAGACAAATATAATTAAAATATAAACAAGAGATTAAGTGAACATTCGAATAGCAAAACTGCAGAAAACTACATCAAACTTGATGGTAAGAGTTACTTTCTGTTATATCAAATTACAGATGTAAACAGAGTGATAAGGGACTGGAATACTTTTCCTGCAAGCTAGAGGCTTTTCCTAAGAATACAAATGTTTTCAAAAATAAGTTAGAAACACTGAAAAGTTAGGTGTTTATTATGTAAAAAATAAAATGAAGGGGAAATATTTTAAAATTATATTTTTAATTGTTTTCTGCAATTTATCTTTGTTTTTTTTAGTTTATCGACAATTTACCTTTGTACTTTAATTTCATCAACAAACTGCCATCGGGCAAATGCATACCTGTATTAATAATAAATACAATACAATACAGTGGAAATAACATGATGAAGAAAATGTGTGTTGCGGGTTTTGCGGTCACAAAGAGGTGCTTATTTTTTTTGTTTATGCCTAAGGAGCAACTTCGTAATAAATAACGTCTATTAGAACGTTCATTATTTTAAACAACATTATCGGAGTTATTAAATTTCTTCGTTTCATACCAATTAGGATAATAAGAAATTAAGACGTTCAAATAATACTCTACAACGTCTCCTTCAATACGTTTTGACTTCATCAGGGACTGTCAAACGTAATTACAATGAGGTCTAATCATATTAGAGAAAAATATGTGAGGTATTTTTTTAAAATTGTTGTACTGTCTTTATTGGTTATTAATGTTTTCAGAAATAGAATACTAATTCATTCAGCCGCATGGGATATTTTCCCCAGCCAGTGAAAATCATCACATGAGTGCAATTTTAACGAGTTGCTATCGAGTTATTGAGCAAATAAAGAACCATTTAAGCATCAATATTGCTGTTGAAAACTATTCAAGATTCTTTCCGCGTTCACATTTGGGCATTTTATTCCGACTTTCTTTGTCCACGCTGAGCAATCCATCTGTTTCCTTAGGCTTCCCACTCCTGCGACGTGGCTACATGAGAATTTTGGCTATTCTGACAAGTTGGAAATGCGGTTGAAAGGGGACGCGATTGAATCAGCGAACACATTACGTTGAACGTGACGGCCCAGATGCTGACCATTCCAAAAAGTTAGGCGGTTTCCATCAATGTCGGGAGAAAGAGATTGCATTTATAAAGGATCTACTTAGACGTTGTATGAATAAATACATTTTTTGACAACCAAAAGATAAAGCGTGTCACTTACAGGACCTGTGCGAAGTTCATTACATTAATCGAGTATATTCATACCTACTTCCCGTGTATTCACCAGTTCTTTTGATATTTTAAATAAATAAAAAATAATATTACTACATTTACATAAATCATGCTCACAGAGACTTCAGAATTACCGCTTTTAATTGCTTTTGCATCTTTCCTTTTGGTAATCATCTATGTTACCATTCATAATGACAACCGGTTAAAATTGAAATTCTGGATTGATCAGCCACAAATTTCTTTTTAATTCATGTATCATTAAATCGGCTTCTCGCTTCGTATGTTCTGAGGAGTATATATATATATATATATATATATATATATATTTGTGATAAAAAAGGCGGATTTTGTGATGTTGTGGCGTTATGAGGCGCAGTTCGGCCAACAACAATGGCTAGTCGGCTGAAAGATGGTGATTGCCCGCGGGAGAGTCCCGCCGAGCGTGTGTAAAAAATGACGATGGTGAACCCCCGCGGGAAACCCCCGCCGAACGAGTGTAAAAAATGAGGGCGGGGAACCCTGAAATTTTGTGAAATAGGGGCATTCCCGTCGGAAGATTTAAAAGGGAAGCCGATGGATGGCTCAGGGCCAGAAGTGAGACGAGTGGAGGAGAGGACGGACGTGGACCGAGCAGATATGCAGAATTGAGACGAGTGGAGGAGAGGAAAGACGTGGGCAGAGCAGATGAGCAGCAGTCAGACGAATTGAGGAGAGGACGGACGAGAGCAGACGTGTCCAGACGTGATCAAATCCTGCAAGACGCCAGAGAGACGCGCAAACATTCGAGAGGTGGATGTTTGTTGGCCCAGTAATTGTGGGTAAGTTAGAAAAAAATTGTGAAACTTGCTCATTGCTCTGGATAAATAATATTTAATGATTTTTCTTTCTATTTTTCAGCTACTGCATACTCCATCTCTCGAGAGACCCAAAATCCCCTGAGATTAAGCCCGTGTATTCACTTTAAATTAATAAATTTAAATTTTTAAAATTGATCATAATTTGTTCCATTAATTAATTAATGTTTTATATCCCAAAAATTATATTACAATATATATACATATATGTAATATGTCCTTCTCTACTTGAAAAAATTATGTAATGTTATCCATATTTCTGACAATTTTATCTCTGAAAACTTCAAGAACGTTCTTTGCAAAGTCGTCAATCTTCCCCTCCTCGGAGCTTACATATTTCAACATTGTCATTAGTTTCCGCAAGCCATCTTTAATACTATACTTAGTGCTCCAAAAAGGCTTTGAAAACCTTCCACTGGTGAACTTTTAGAATCCCTACTTGACGTACCGTCGATCATTTATAAAACATTCTCACGTCGACTTAAACTCAGAACACTGCACGTTGAAGGCATGCATTAATTTTTAAATATTTATTTACCACGCTTTCTTGTTACAATTCCCAGTTATTCTAACAATAGGTTATATAAAAAAATATATATATTCTTACAAAAATCTACAAAGTAGTAGTGCAATCTGAATGGAGTCGTTTCGTCACCGGGAGTCCCACTTATTCAACCAAGAATTCTGGAGCAAGCTTTAAGCGTCACCTTTTGTAAAAAATAAATAATTTACTCTTAATTGTAGACTTTCAAGTAAATACAAATAATCTGTAATATTTCAAAAATTTGTTTTTCAACACTTATCGGAAGGTAACTGTATTGAGAAACAATAATCATTTACTGGTTAAAATGAGTTTTTCTGTTTGTTAAAACTAGTTAGCATTTAAGTTCTACTTGAGTAGCTTCATCGCGTGTTTGTTCGCAAATTGCAACGTTGAATCCCGACGAAACGTATTTAATTAATTAATTAACAGTGTGTCACACTACATCTCTGTTAAACTGAGGCACATTAATTAATACGAGGATTTGGAATTAGTGTTAAGCTGTTGTGGTTATTGAGCAACCCCCAGGCGGATTTCACGACCTGTTCCACAAGAATTCGATTATAACGCGAACAGATGCGAAACATTCAGACAGAGACTGGTCCGTTGCGAAATTTAATAGACAGAGGATTTTGCACGTAATTACTGTATTTAGTTATATTATTATCTGGCCATCGGTGTTGAACCCTAAATAAGCAGTGAAACGAAGTAAAGTTTCTTAAAAAAACGCGTAGCTTATAAAATTCAGAACAACCAAACATGATCAGAAATCTTTAATTTAATTCTCAGCCATCGTAGTGAATAGAAAGCGATATACAAGCATTTCTGTACCTGAATTGGTTGTATATGTTATTAAACCCTTAAATATGCCAGAGAAACGTGAAATTGTGGTTTTCAGTATATTTCCACTTCGCGCTTACAAGATATTTTGTGCAATGCAGCGATGTTTATTACCATACCTATTTTGCGAGAAGTGTTAATATAAAGTGTTCCGTGGCTTATAAATTCATCTTTTCCAGCCTTCTACATTACACGCTTCAGCGCTAAAATTTTTAATATCGCTCCTAGTAAGGAAAGCGCCGTGAAAATACACTAAAAATAATAATACGCCGAGGTACGAGATAAATTTCTTATAAATATTTCAGAAAATTATAAGAATATCTTCAAGAAAAAAGTGTTTACATTTTCAATAAAAAAATTTCTTAGAGAGCTTTAACAGTAATTGATGAAAAGTATAAAAAATAATGTGAAGAATTAACTACCCTATAACGGACTTAAAAACAAAATGAAGAATTTTTTAAATATCAAGTAGACGTTTCAAGCATCGATTGTGGTCTTGTCTATAAACTAAGTCAACTAAAGTTACAAACACAACGAGCTTAGAAAGATAAAATTAACAAAAAAATAATAAACCATCATATTATTTATTTAGTAGTAAACTGTCAGTTTTTATATTGACAGTAAATTCGTTTCTTTTAATATACAACATTCCTGAAAATCTTTCCTTAAAATTCACTTCCTTATTTAAAGCAATAGTATTATCAAAATTAAAAGAATTATTTAGATCCAAACAGTGTTTAGTAATTGGAGAGTGTTTATATAAAGGAAATTTTAAATTGGCTTTATGTTCCATAACCATTAGCCAGGTAATTTGCTTTATAGGCAAGGACCGCAATGGATGGTCAGAAAGCCTATTAATAGTTAAAAAGCTTTCAAAATTGTTCTGTTTAAGTCTGTTATACAAGTCATTAATTCTCCATATATTTGTTTTACTCAGAAGTTCATTGATCGTATAGTATAAAAAATTATGTATTATATATCACTATTAATTAATTATACTATTAAATTACAAATTATCAACTTATATTTCAAATCAAATATTATTTTATGTACAAAATTTCGAGGCAGAGTATTAAATGAAAAATAATATATTAATCTCTATCTCAAGTTAATTCGTATCATTGGAAAATCATTTATTTTCTCCAATATGTTTGGACGAAAGTTTTACTTGGTAACAGTCCTTGAAGAATCCTTTTACTCAAGCAAGCAAACCGCTGATACCAACGCTATAAGTTGGTACCACGTGCGTTTCACTTCACTAAAAATTAGCAAGAAATGTTCTCCACAACTTGAATGATTTTAAATTCTTCAATGAAGATTATTTCATTTTTCCCCAGTACTTAATTTCAGATATTTAAGAATCAGTGTTATCCATTAATAATACTAATTACTAGCGATAAGCACGACGTGAAATTCTTTAATTGAAACCTTTTGTGGTGCAAATATTAATTATTATAATATATTTAGCATTACTTACAATTTATTTCAGAATATTTGAATGAAAGAATTTCAAGTTTACTCAATCATCATACTTGAAATGACTGTTATAAACGTAAAGTTGTTTAGTCTATTGTGGATGTTCAAAACATTTCTTCATATTAAATGGTAAAAAATAGTTCTCATTAACAAGTAATCATAAGTTTTATTTCAATTATGTGAAGAATAATAATGACATGGTTCTAGTCATATTTAACATTTTGCTAGTCATAGTTATAGTTAATTGAGTTTGGACAAAGGTGAATAATTTAGAACCACGAATCTCAAATTATTGCTATGTTCATTAATATGAGTCTTTAAAGTGCGTTTCGTTCGGCCGATGTAACAAACATTGCAATCCAAATAATCGTGTATTCAACATCTTTAATAATTGTAACTAAGTTTAAATTATTAAAAGATTTAAGAATATTTCGAATTTCATAATTATGAAACAAGTCTATAAGTTTATATTTAATACTTAGGAAAAAATTCCATCTATAATTTTCAAATATCAACAACACTTTCAACATGTGTTTATCTATAGTAATCATTTCTGCAACTAGCACACTCGAAAACTTTTTCGTTAAAATTTTATAAATTAAAATATAAAAAAATGATAATAAATTTTCGTATATTTGTACTATAAATGTCATTTTTCGTAAAATCTTATTTTTTATATTTATAATTTATAGAAATTTTTATATGCACATGAAAGGTTCCAATGAACTCAACGATACGTTATACTATTATCATTAATATTTTGTCTGATTAAAATTTATTTTCAATGAAGTCGGATAAATATAACAATTAATATTCATTACGTTGTATTTAAATTTCAATAAAATGGTTTCATTATTTATTGCAATATTATGAATCAAGATGTGTGTGTGAAAGGGTGAGGAGGGGGTGGGGGAGGACGTTCAAAATATTTCTGCATGCATTTTATGATTTATTCTAAAAATATTATGTGATAAATATTACTACTTTATTTTGTCTGGTAAAGGAGCATAAGATGCACGTGTGTTATTACAATTAAGTGGTTGAGGTGATGCCGCAGCCGCTCAGGCTGTGGCTTATCTGCGATTTGCCAGCTGTTGGAGCTGATACCAGTTTCCTGTCTCTCAGAGCTGAGGGCTATGTTTAGAAAATTTGTGCTCGCCCCAGCACCGTATTTTCGCTTTAATGGTGCCGCAATTATGCACTCGCGAGCTGTTGCGAAGTTGCTCCATAATGCGTTACCTCCCGCAAAGCGCAGCTCACCTGAGAAAATCCAGGCGAAAGATAATAGTTGCGGGCTTATCAGACTACTTCTTATGCATATTATGATCTGAAGTGATTTCAGTCAAAATTCAGTCTATCAATTAATAATTATTATTAATAGAGAAACTTCAGAATTCATAATAATTCGGTTTAGGTCATGGAACTCTGGGTGAAAGACGAGAGATATTTGATTTACTCCGACATCTGGTGCCAAGACTAAATTTTTATTCAGAAAATACTAAGTAACATGACCTAATTGTAATAGATTGGCTTAGAAATATATAAACGCCACGTGGTGTCGCGGCTCTGTTGTAGGGGTGCCGTGAATATATTACAACATTAGACACATTCTGCCCAGTAATTAGTACCTTCGCAATCCGTTGTAATGCATAGACTGTATAGTTTTTGTATATTAATATTCACTTGTCGTCAATCTTTAGAAAAATATTATAAAGACATAAAAAAGAAACCAAAATATCACAGACAAAATAGAAGTTTTAATCAGTTACTACTACGTTTCGTCCTCAACTTTGAGACTGTCTGGTCATGTTTTTGAAGTCAAAGAGGATGCACGGCACCGCCATGGCAGTGTTACAATCGGAGCAGAGAGGTTCAGGAGACCTAGGAAAAAATTAATCAGTGAGGCAGGAGTGAATTTTGCACCAACGGCCTGCTGTCTTCTCGAGATGTTATGTGGACAAGTTACGTCTTTGTCGGACTCCATTTATTTATAGAGGATTCCTGCGTTTTTTCTTCTTCTACCTTTATTCCAACTTTCAGTCAGGATGTTGACGCACCCTCGCAGGTAGAAATACCCGAGAGAAGGTCTCCAGATTAGCGACTTTGGCTGCAAGCTCATTATACAAGATGTCCGCGTGAGCTGGGATCTTGTTGATGGTGATTTCATGGTTGTTTTCTTCTGTCTTCCCAAGAATGTCCCTGATTTCATTGTTGCAACCACTTTTTCATCGGTGATTGGAGAGTGAGTTGATCGCCATAAGAGTATCGGTCAAAATCAAAGTATTATTGGATGGGTGGTCTTTACAATATCGTGACTCCATAGGTATTGAATATATTTCAACTTTTGTGGTTCGTTAATTAACTTTAAATTGCTAAATTCAGCTGGGGAACTTTGGAACTTATGTGTAAAACACTCTTAAAGTCAGGACTGGTTACAAAGTGATAATTTCCAGGGAGAAGCTTGGGGATTTTTTTTGAACTAATGATTGGAGGTCAATTCTTTTCTTCAGGAGTAGAGACTTGAGAAGCGTATGGAATGGAATCGGGTGTGATGTTGTAAAAGGTCGGGGATGATCAACTGAGCCCTGATAGCTATGTTGGATTCGACCCTGGCTGATAAAAATCTGTTTTTAACCTCAAATGAAGTTGATTTTTGTTGCAATATAGTATATGTTTTTGAAGACCACAACTTTTATAAATAGTTCGAAAAATAATTTCAAGCAGGATTCAAGAGACATTTAGACCTCCATCTGAATTGACAACTTCAGAAGAGGAAGAATTTGAGCACCATTTTACTGAAGACATAAATTTGCAGCATTATAATTCTGATATCAACTTCGTATCTATGCAAAGACGGGATACAGGCGGTCGCTGTAAAAAAGGTACGTATTGTTTGAAAATAAACTTTTAACAAGGGATGAGGGTTGCTATGCACACGTTTATTCCGAGATTTGAGAAATCGAGTAGTGAGGAACAAAGTCATCCTCTTATTGTTTTAATTATGCCTCTTCTATATATGGTTGAAATTCAAACTTGGTGTTTCATTTATTACTATATTTTAGATCCAACCTAACCAATTTGTCAGTAAATTTCATATGCGTTCAATATACCACAATTTTAACTTTGACGTCTCGGAAAAATGCGTCAGAAACCAAAATGTTTAGAAACCACTGATATATACCATATACAAAGTATAATACATAATAACAAGGTTTAATACAACATATCTGTCGGAAGTAAAACATTTCCTCTGCTTGTCGGCAGACAGCGTCAGTAGCATTAATGCATTAAAACTAATTAATCCTTTGATATCTGCCGAAGAGCAGAGGAAACGAGTTATTTCCGATACAGAAGTTATATAAAATTTTCTTTATTTATTTTAAACATATTATATAATTACCATGATTTGACTGAGGAGTCACGTGTATACCTTAATTAATTTAATTGTCGTTTATAGAGCAACAGAGAAATATGAATTTTACTTGAGGAGCATTTATATATTTTACTAATTAAATTTTCCTTTAATAAGCAGCATTTCTTTCACTGAGGGAGTCATTTAAATTTTATTTTTCGTTGAGTGCAACTTCAATATTAAATTGGTCACCTATTCATTTCTATTTACTATATTATCTTGAAAGTTAAAAGGCAGTCATGCATTCAACAATGAGAATGGGAATGTTTTATTATTGTTCGTGTTACAACAATTTCGTCACCGTTAAGAAAAGGAAAAAGAATACTGAATTCATAATTACTCCAGGCTCTCACTTCTATGGATACAAACCATTGTTTGCCACGTGTGTTCATACGTTCAAATATAAGTACACATTACACTTATTTTATTAATGCCCTACTCTTTTATACATGCCCTGAATTTATTTATTATTATTATTATTATTCAATTTCTTGACGTACAGCATATCCTGAACTGACAGCAGTATATTTCCTAACGCCAATATTTCAGAACTGCTGTTACACTACCAACTTGTCTCAACAAAGCCAAGGAGTAAAAGTGAGCTCCTGTCTGCCCTAAGTACAATATGGGCTGAGTTTCCCACTGCACATCGTCTTGAAACACGACTAGCTAATTCTCCTAAACTGTGACATCCTTTAAGTTTACATATAAATGGAATCACATTTTTTTAAGTAAATTTGTGAAAAGCACTTTAGGAATTTTGTCTACTTAATCAGCTTGAATCCCAAAAGACGTGATAGTTTGTTTTCTAAATTAAATTTCTGGTACGACAACAAAAAGAAGCACAGAAATAAATAATATTTTATTTCATATTTTATTTACTTTATGTCCACCACACACTATGAAACTTTTCGGGTGCGTAAAACTTAAATATATACAAAACCTTCATCGTCAGGGTCAAAGAGAAGATATCAAAATATCATAGGATTGGACGTATATAATTTTCTGGGAACAAAATAATGGAAAACAAATTAAATTGTCTAAACAAAGAAATAATATAATTTTAAAATAAAAAGTTCAAGAAATTTTCCTAAAAAAATTACAAACTTCAGTAAGACAAAAGAAACAATAAATAAAATGGTAAGATAAATAGTCGTATTATCTTCACGAGTCTTTTTATTTTGTTTTAAAATTTCATTTCTGCTGGCAGATTGTCCTCAAACCTTGTTTTAGGTAAAATTTTTCAATCTCTTATCGACCAAAGAGATTTATTGAAAGGATTAGAGTTGTAGAAGAGACTAAATAAGTGTTGGGCTTGTCTATTAAATATCTAAAGGTATAAATAAAATTTACCAAAATAACGTTTTCGTTGCTGACGAGAAGAAAATATTTACCCAGTCCTCATGAGAGTTTCGTCAGATTTGTGGCTTCAATTGCCTGTAAGCCGATTACGGTTTCACGTGTCCATCATTTAGTAGCAAGCTCATGTAGCCAGCAGTTATTAGCCTTGAATATCATCCAGCGAACGGATTTGATTGATCAATATCACACACACAAGATCTGAACTTGAACACATCGCGGTCTGGACCGTTTAACAATCTCGTGTATTAGGCGCGATTAAGAGAACGGTAATCCTCTTTCCCGGAGATCTGCATGTTAAATGGAAGCTTCAATTTGAAGCTACTGAAAGCAAACAAGCTCAACTTCAAACATTTCAGGTCCTAACAAATCCAACAGTGATATAGGGTTTTCAAATTTGTCCGTTTACTTTAAAAGCCATTTGAGTAAAATGTAAAGCCAGTATCGAAAAGACGGTATATCTAAATTCTCTAAATGAGAATGTCGTATGCAGATTGAACTCACATGGGAAACAATGGACTACTTATGAATTTAGTATTCTTTTCCATTTTATGAACGGTTACGAAATATGGGGTAAGATGTTTTTACGGTTTTGTAAATTATTATAACACAAACAATAATGAAGCATTTACTGGGACGTTAAAGTAAGAGCACGCATAAAAGAGAAGGGCATTAGTAATGGACTGATATTTGAACGTATGAACACATTAATTCATTTATGTAGTAGGTTTAATACGAAATTTTACGACTCGGGGAGAATGTCGTATACAAAATGGGAAACAATGCTTTGTTTCCATAGAAGTGAGAGGTGGAGAAATTATCAATTTAGTATTCTTTTTCCTTTTCTGAACGGCAACGATATATGGGGTAAAAGTTCTTAATTAATTAAGCTGAAAACTGCCCTATAAGTCAGAAAATTTGAATATTAAAGCCTTATTTATAACAATAATTCATTCATGTCTTTCGAGTATAACCAAAACTAGTAGAGTCTGAAACCTCGATTCATTGCAATGGTGTCTGTGTGTGTTGTAGTTGTCAGACCTTAGGCTGGCCAGAGTAAAACAATTATTTTTACTAAAAAGAAAATGGTCATACCCGGGGAACATAAAATAGGAAACGAAAAAGTGCCGCTTGTAGAAACGTGTAAATATCTAGGTGTAACTTTTAATAAGAAATTAAACTGGGGCGAACACGTAAACTTAGTAGCGCGGAAGGGATGGAGGTCGTTACACAGTACAAGACAGGCCAAGGCTGCTGCTTACACTTCTCTAGTTAGAACTATCATAGAATACGGGACAGCAAGTTGGGATCCGTACAGAGCGGAACACATCAATGCTCTGGATAAAATTCAGAAACGGGCTGGGGTTAATAGGAGGAAAAGGACTAGACTTAGGGCACTGTACAAAGCTTACACGGACGAACCGGCCTGGTCAGAAATAAGGGAGCGGCTGACTATACCAAATTTCTTCTCTAAAAATGACCATAATTACAAAATAAAGGAAAGGGACCAGAAAACGGATGAGGGCAAATATTCCTTCGTTAACAGAGCAATAAGGGACTGGAATGCTTTGCCTGCAAGGGTACTGGAGGCTTTCCCTAAGAATATAAATATTTTCAAAAATAAGTTACAAACCGTGAAAAGTTAGGAACTTATTTTGTAAAAAATGGTAGGTAAATATTTTATAATTGTAAATTTAAATTTTTGTTTTTCTATAATTTATCTTTGTACTTAATTTACTAAATATTTTATAATTTTATTATACTGCCACCGGGCAAATGCCCACCTGTAGTGATGTGAAATACAAGGGAATACAAGCCTCCATGCTAACCTATCTTGCGCAAGCCTTATCATTTCTACATATCTACCACATACCACGTGCTACCTTGGTCTCCTTTTATCCCACAAAATTCTTTCTAATGCTAATTTTACAAGACCCTCGTATCTCAGAAAATGGCCTATAAATCTATCTCTTCTCTTGGTCAAAGTCCTCCAAATTGTTCTTTCTTCTCCTGTTCTGCTTAGAGCTTCCTGGTTATTTACTTTATCCATCCAACTCATTTTCAGAATTCTGCTGAAGCACAACATTTCTCAAGTTTCTATTCCTTGCCTTTCTGTAACTCCTACCAACCACGTTTCGCAACCATACAACGCCACACTCCATACGATAATTATTAGTAACGATTTCCTAATATTCATACTTATAACAGCTGTAAGTAAATTCCACTTTTTTGTGAAATCCTTTCTTTCCACTTTATGTTTACTATATTTCTATCATCCCTAGTTATTATGCTGCTTAATTCTCATAACTCCTTAAAATTATCCCTTACCAATATAACAGTCTTTGTTATTCCACTATTTTGCATGCTACACTCCATTACCTTGGTTTTCACTCTATTTATCATTATGTTGAACTCTTCCTCCAGGAACACGTTTATGCCGTTTGTTATGGTTTTCAAGCCTTCTTCTGACTCTCCTAATACCACAATATCAACTTAAAACCTTAGGAATTTTACTTAGATGCGAGGATAGTGATTCAGGAATATCTGGACAAACACAAGCACGGCTGGAACAGCTATAAAGGTTGTCACTGGTGAACAAATGAAACTACAACCGTGCATTTAAATTCCCGCGGACATGCAACGCTAAACGCATAGCAATAAGATGGAAGCCTCTCGGGTAAAATATTCCGGAGGTAAAATAGTCCCCCATTAGGATCTTTGATCATGGCATAGTTGGGAGGATGTAATAAAAACGTGTGTGCGGTGATAAGAGAATTGTATGACAAATTGAAATTAACGCTTTTCATCTTCGACAGGTAAGGGACTTGACGCTGATATTGTATAATTTAAACCACCATATCCCTTCTCACACTTACCACCGCATCATTACTTTACGTAATATCGGTTCATTCCTCTCCCCGGCAAATTTATACACTGTTGTAAAAGTCGAGGATCTGAGCTATTTATAGCATTCCCGTTTTCAAAGTGAATTAAAATATAATATACATTGCAAAAATGGATTACAGTTTTTAATAAAATTACTTTTCTGATTATAGTTCCAAGAAAAATATTGTAATATCACAGAGGATCATCATAATTCAGCCTATTTTTCTTGGGTTATCTGGCATTTGAGAGAATTTGCTTGTCTGTTCCATGTACGACACGAAAATCCGAATTATCCTACGCCTACGCCTCTGAGCCCCTCTAAACTGAATTACGCTTCCAATAAATTAAGCCCCTTTGACCCAATCACTTTGCCTTCTGCTTGCAGTGCCGCTACTAAATTTTAGCTGTAGTACACGTAAAATACATGTAGCACGAGCTTTGTGATGGTTCAAATGTATTTAATTCTAAGATTGTTTACGTATATGTTCTTAATTAATAAACTCTCACTGAAAGGGTGATATGAGGGTTAAAGATGAGTTGCTCCATTTAATATTTTTAATATTCCTTGAAATTATTAATATTTCTGAAGGTGAAAAATATACGGTCAAAAATTAATTAAATTACTTCAATGCGTTTCGTTTCATTACCTCCTCAGGTGATCTACAAAAATAATTATAATTTGAGTAATGAGATGAAAAAATATATAAATCGATTAAATATGCTTATATATAAATTACATAATATGTACTTACAGAAAAAAATCTTTAAGTTGTATGATATAAGATAGCACAAATATTTAGTGGTAAATTTGTACTGAAGCACGAACTATCTCCGCCTTTGAACGACTAAACCGGGGTTTCTGACATTTCCGTATTCCTTTATGGGTTGGAGGACCTTTTAAAGGATTATGCTGACTGAACTTGCGCATGCATTGATGCGTAAGCCACAAATGATTCAAACGGACAGGCTGAAAGTTTGGTATTATATATACATATATATATATATGAGTATGTGTGTGAGAGAAATACAAAAAAATATATATACGAAATAAATTTGGTTGGAAAATAAAAAAAATTGTAGATCTCGTCAACAGAGCATCCTACTGGGTCCAACTATAGCTAAGAACCATTCAGATGACCCCATAAATACAAAAAATCATCAGAATCGGTAAAGCTGTTTAGTAGGAGAGAGATTACGTGCCCACGCACTCCGAAATTTTATATGTAAAAAAAACACAAAATCACAGGAAGCAGAGTAGTAATGATGTAATGAGACTAGTTGTACAAAAATGAAGGAAATACCACCAAAAAGGTGCAATGCAGAGAGAATAAGTGAATTATGGAAATGTATTAGAATGTTAGGAAGGTGAGAGCTCACGGGTGAAAACTTTAACTGCGAACTATTATTAATGTTTCTTAAAGTAAGACTAGTGCAAGATGGATATGAACTGCAATAAAACGAGCGTATAAAGATAATTTCATGTATGATGAGTTTCCAAATTTTATTTTTTGAAATAAAAAAATTATTTAATGATAGTCAAATTTGGTTCCCGCCATGGACCTATTTGCCGCTGTGGACCAGACTTTATTTCGCGAACAAGCTCAGTAATTTTGAGAAAGCCAAGTTTTATCGCCGGCGAGCAGTTACAGCGGTCCGTGCCGAGGGAAGGGCTCCCTAGAGGCGCTGGCGTCGTGCCACGGACGCTCCGTCAACGTCGCTTTAGAGCTGTGCTGAGTTGCCTCAAAGCCAGCCAGCGCACTCCTACGCGACTGCAATGCTAACTAAACTGGCACAACACTTTAACACGGTCCGAATTAATCGTGCACTCCAAAAAATATTTCATTCAGATGAGTAGAGTTTCGGGGATCATTTCCGCTAGCAGTCTCACATTGCTTCATCTCACTAAATCTCCCTACTCACATGTCATAGTATAAAAACAGTAAAAAGTCATTTCGTACCCAAATTGTCCTATGATTTCTACCATCAACTATTGAAAAAATCATCCACCCAGCTTCGTGCATCCAGTCAACTTCAGAAATTGTGTGTGAAGGCCCCATAAAAATTTCTGTGATCAACACTCCGTATTTTCAGACGGTCGTCTTAAATAATAAAAAAATTATCGAAATAATCTTATTAATTAAAAACAATCGTAGCATAAATATTAAGAATTTTCTATTAAATACTGGAGAATGGAAACACGATTTGAGAAGCAGGGAAAGATTTTACTGTAACAAAGGGACACACTAATATATTCTTTTATAAACAATTATTTTATTATTAATTAAAAAGGTTTACACTTCAATTTGACGTCGGACAATTTACAACCGTTAATATTAGCCTCAGTGTTCAATGAGAAAATTAGCAAATTATGAGCTAGTAACATTTTTTTACAAATCTGTTTATATCAGTTAATATCAGCACTTCTGATAAACTGCATCTTCTAATTTCCTGCTTAACGATTGTACGGCCGTCTCTTCCACATCTTCGTCAGTAAAACATTACCATATGTTCCGAGGCTACTGTAATATTATACTTGGCTTCAATTTCGTATACTTGGCTAAATCAATTGAAAAATTAATCAAGAAAATTTTAAAAATGAAGTATTATTCTTCATAAATATAACTATTAAAATTTCCATTATATACTAATTGTTCAAAGTCTCGTAAACCCTTTTCGAAGCGCAGGAAACACTCGTAAATATCTTGATATTGGGTGAAACTAAGTTGACGTCCCTTAAACAAGTGACCCTATAAAGCATTTACATGGTATAATTTAATTTTATTTATTTGCATACTAAACGCTCGTATATTTTAAAGACACGCTCTTCCTCTACCGCCTCGTAAATTTTTGGTCCTTGGCTAAGGGATTAAAGGAGACATCCTATAAAGCAAACAGGTTTATACACTATGCTTATCAAATAATAATATAAAAAGGAACTTATTACAATATTTAATTTATATAAATGAGAAGACGCCATTATCTTAGCAAATAATTCTACTACTATTTAATTAAGAAAAATGCAACTATGTGGAATTTTTAGAATAATTATTCAATGGATGAAATATTGAAATTAGAGAAATTTGATGTCGCGGCTAAAGCCGATATTTTTAAAATATAGGATTAACTTTACCCTGTATTTACCAAAACATGGTTTTCTTCAAGTTTATGAAGGGAAAAAAATTTTCATACCATTTTTACTTACTGATCCTAAATTGATATTTAATTTAATTGTTAATTTAAAATCAGTAATGGTCACAATACAATGTAATAAGTAAATTTAATTAGCTCGCAAGTCTGTGACGACCAGGAAAGATTTTAAAGTTCGCATTTTACTGAATTTAATAAAGCTGACATCGAATTTTTTGTGTATTTGGTAAAAGCAATATATGAAGAAAATGTTTAATCGATATAATTTAGTGGATTTAATTACGAAATTATTTGTAGTGAGAAGTTCAAACAGTTGACTTCATTACGCAAATTATTTGAAGTATTAGTTATGGATTAAAACAGGCTTTTTCCATAAAAGAAGATCTTGAAAATAAATTAAAATATTCTGCTTCCACTTGCATACCATAAGGTTAAAAGTGTGCTGAGAAAAGTTTCGTTCATTGTCTACAACTGTTTCCAAGGAAACTATAACCGAAAATCAGTAATTTAACAATAGAAAGATAAGGTAGATGAGTTTCCCAATTTTTATAGCATCAATGATGGAAGGTTTAATAACGATTCTTAAAATGCACAATAAACGTTTCATTTACTTTCAATGCAACAAAAATTAATTAATTCGTCGCGTGCTTGTCTCCTGCAGAAGTAATTCAAATGAACAATGAGCATCATTGCTGAAATTATGAATTTAATGGTATATTTAAAAAGAGTAACAAGTCCTTTGTGTATTTAAGACTAGCTTTAAGCAAGCTGCTAGGCATGTGCCGCCACCAACAGGAACAGTATTGTCTTTTGGACAAAGGAAAACAGACTCTGCTGGCCTTTCAAAGTAACTCTTTAAACGAAATTGAAACTTTGGTTAATATTCGGTCTAGCAATACTAATTATTCAAATTCAGGTTTCTTTAATTGCATCCGTGACAGGTTGTTTTCTTTCTTAGGCGGGATTATAGCGTTGTTTTGTTTTGTTTCCATTAGCAAAAAAGGCGAAGAACTTGATTAATTTCATTATTTATGAAATATCATTGTACAGGAATGAATATTACAGTTGAAGAAATTAACGATTCCGATATTACAGTACCTGAAAGTAATGTTGACAAAAAAATCACTCCGAATTTGAAAGGTCGTCGCGTTGTATTACGTGCTAATGTTTCGCTTTCTCATATTAAAATCCGCCGCCACGCGTAAATTTTTCTCTTTCAGCCACTGAACGTTCACAGACTGAGAAGATTAACTGAGAATTGAAAAGTTCTCTGAGGCCGAGTTATTAGCGGACTTAGCACACCGAAGGGTGACTTAATTGCGACAATGGGAGCTCCACTAATGAAATGTCTACCACAGCACGTGCAGAGGACATCTTGAAATCTTTTCCCAAATGTACAAATTATTAATATTGTTAATTTAATTACTGCACACATGTATCAACCAAAACATTGGCCTTATGTAATCCTTACAAATACCACCAGGAAAAAAAGTTTGAAATATGAAAAATTAATTACCACAAAATTAAACATTGTCAGTCAAATTACACATAAATATAATTATTTATGTTTGATTATGATAGAAAATATATGAGAAGAGTTGATTAATTTAAGATAGATTTTTAAATTACACGTACAAAGAATTAGAGATAAATGACACAAAGTTTCATCACGACTTTTGGAACATCACAAGTATTATTCATAAAACAGAAAGAACATCTATATATCTTGTACAAATTTTAGTAACATCAATGTCTCTACGAATTATGGTAGTAAAATAAAATAATGATTAAATACCCAATCAAAATTACGGATTCATAAAATATCCAAATAAAATCATGTATTTCCAGTGATCTTTATATACGGAATTTAGATTTAAGTCTGTCTGACTTCATTGAATTGAAATAAACGATAACGGCCAATTCAATCAAAATTAAATTTAATAAAAAATCAGAATTTCTCAGTATGTGACCATTTTAAGTAAATAAAAATATATAATTTTCATTAAAAAATAGATATCCCAAAGTGAAAAATTAAAATCGAAATATTTAGAAGAAGTTTTATTGTGCATTTTTTACCTGAAAAAATCCCAAAATTGTGAACGAAACGGTGTAACATGTCTATTATGTTGATTAATAAAAACAATTGGCATATTGACAGTTTTTAGGAATACTTGTTAATTTTACAAAGGCCAGGAAAAATTTAATGTACCATTAAATATTAATTGAAGTAATTATTTTCAAACCGTAATCAAAATAGCACATACTCCAGTTCCTTTCTTTGGGACTTCTTTTGGTGCAAGAAAACGTTTATCTTTTTTCTTTAGTTTCTAAAAGTCTTAGATTTATTTAAATATAATTTTCACTAAATTTGTTTTCTTACTCATTTATATTGCCTTATTTACCAATTTAGAAACATTTTAATAAATTGTTTCCCGAAAATGTTTTATTTTCTACTTTTCTTAACATGAATATGATTTATTGAAATCTTATTAATCCTGACCATGGCCGGCGATCTAGCTCGATTGTGAATTTAAGTGATCACTATTTACCCTGCAGATTCACCATTTTGTTTGAATGTTTATTAATATGTAATTTTGTTTGGTTATTTAATCATTACTTTGTTTAACTACCATAATTGTTAGATACAAAAGGGGTAATAAAATTTGTACTTATGAATAACAGTTTAAAAATTCATGTTTAAACGTTTTGTCAGTTATCTATAATTATGTATACGTTGTGAATGTAATTTATTAAATTAATCCACTAATTTCTTATATTTTCTGACATAATCAACCAAAAATGATTATATTCATGTGCAATTTCTCAGAAAATGTTTAATTTCAAACTAAAAATTAAAATATGTAGCTCAATTCTTAACGCTGTACAATACCTGTATTATTTCGAAAATTATAGTTTTTAATATGAAGGAAGTTTTACAGCCGTGTGTATTATAAGAACAATGAGAGTAATATATTATTGTTATTATTACACAAGCAGTTAGGAAAGTTTTGGGAAAACGACGTCAGTATTTACGTCTCAAGAGTTCATAAACCATTAATCTTGGGAGAATATTAAATTTAAGTTGGAAGGAGCAAGTTATTACAGTAGAAAAGGATCTTGTCTGAAAAATGCGGCAAAGAAATTATAAAATTGGCGTTGGAAAGATATTCCGTTTATAAGCCAGGGTATAAGTTCTATTAGTTATTCGTAGTCATTTATTCGTAGTTCCTATTAGCATAAATTCTATACACTGAGATAGAGTTTAATATTTTCCCGATAGTTTCTGCAGATAATTAAAAAAGACTTTAACTTTTCGGTTTATTTTCTTTAGCATGAGAATTATACTTGGTCTTTATATTAAACTAGCTGGGTGCTCGGCGAAACCCGGGAGGTTAATTCTTAAATATTGCTTAAGTTATAATACTTTTCGTTTTTCGAGAAACGTAATCGTCGTCGTCGTCGCCGCACTACGTAAGGGCATAATGTAACCTGTTCTATAAGCCATTATGGTAGGACGGATAAAATAGTGCCACAGGAAATACCGTAAAAGTAATTGATCCCGAAAAGTATTTATTGAACGGAAACCGGCCGATATTCCATATTAAAAAATTTCCGCCCCCTCCGCCCCCGCCCCATAGCTCTAATTTCCGGGTTGCAAAGAACATGTGTGCAAAATTTTGTTGAAATTGCCCCACACGTTTAGGTATGTATGCGGAACATACATACGCACGCAAACAAATACGAAATTTGAGATTTTTACACATAAACAATGATATTTATTTATAAGAGTAACGTAGTTGATTTATCTATTTGGTCTGTTTAGCACGAAATTGCTTGTAAATTTAATGAACGATTTATTTAAGTAACAATGTATTTTAATTACTTAAAGAACATACAAGAATGTTTACCTCTCGAGTGCGGCGCACACGCTGAGCCATGTAAATACGACGCGTTGGGCCGCACACAGTCAATTTTAGCTTGTTTAAGATTAAACAATGGAGTGTGGTTTTATGAGACACTAATGTGTATTTAGTTATTTTTATTCGAATTTATTTTAGAACTAACGTTGCTCATGCAACGATAAAATTGCACGGGTGAGGGAGTTTATGACTTCGAACTTCAACTGGAATATTGTACTAAAAAAAATCTAATCATAAAATTCAGGCTTGATAAAATTGATTATTTTCTCTTTGTGTTGTCCTGAAGCAAAAGTAATAGTGGAAAAATATACAGAGAGCTGAGATAGCTAATTTGGCGGGAGCTAAAAACACACAAATAATATTCTATAGCTGGCAGCCGCAGGAAGAGTAAATATTAATATAGCGAGAAATTTTGTGCGATAAGCCAGTGGCGATGTACCGAGTGAGGTAATCGTGTGTATTTTGACAGTGATTTGCTGCAAGTGCTGTGCAAGTGCTTGCAGTGCACTCTAGGTGCGAGTCGTGAGTTTGTTCTGTTCCTGGTTCTCCAGCTGGTCAAAATTTTCAGCTGCCAATCCAGATTATATCTGCTTGAAGGAGTAGCTTTCAATCCACGAAATATGTACGCTGACAATTATTTACATAATAATTTCACTATATTTTGTACTGCAAAATAGTAACCTCAAAGTCTTATTAATCGATCGTTTCTAATATTTTTTGTTCCATCAATAATCCTGAAAAGAATCTAATGAAACATAAATTTCACTATATTTTGTATAGTATAATAGAAACCTCAAAGTCATATTATTCGATCGTTTCTAATACTTTTCTGATCCATCAATAATCCTGAAAAGAATCTAACGAAACAGATATACCGTAATAAATATAAATTCAAAATGTTAATCTTTTATACTAATTAGTAACATGTAATTGCAATTTATCTATGTATATCTTGAAACAAATTACAAGAATTGTTTTTTCTTTCGCCATTCAAAGAAGTCATGTATTAGAAAATCGGAATAAAAAGAGTTCTTGTGGCATGTAATTTAATTTGTTCATTACAATATATTTTGTGATTAATGCATTATATATATATATATATATGTTCTTAGCATAACCTTGGCCTGAAATATAATTAAAAAGATAAATTGAAATACTTTCCCAGTTTTTCCACAACACGGGTAAATAATTTATAATAATTAATTAATAAACAACAGCACTACAGAATACTTTTATTATTTTGGTAGGTACATTTATTATATTACACTCATTATTAATCAGCTTTAGAATAAAAATTCAAAGCTATAACTGAAAAGTTATTACTCATCTGTCTAAGCCTTGTCTGGAACGCACTTTACATTTAATTGAGAAGAATATTTAATGATTAGGAGTTGTTTCATGTAGACTTAAACGCATGATTACTGTTTAACGTAGCTAAGGCTGTAAACATGTCATCCAGACACTCGGAATAAAATCGGTGGCGTCTAAAAGTTTAATGTGCAACGAAAACTAATGTAGTGGTGAATTTCGTTTCATGCGTGCAACATAAGCTCTGTTTGTTATTCATATTTACTCAAAAATATTTTTGTATCAAGCATTGACTCTGATAAATGTTTTTTTCCAGATGTTTGTGCAATTTATAATGTCATCATACATGATGATAATATCTCATAATTGATATGAAAAAATGAATAGAACTTATACCGATGAAATATTTTGTATTTTATTTCTATTTATATTGATAATCTACCATTGGGCTTAAACCCGGTGGCAGATAATTTCCAATATAGATGCTACTCCTAATCTGAATAAACCATTGTCCTTTGTAATATTTAAACCCCTGAATCAAAGAAGATCCACTACAAAAATTTATAAAGTTAGCACTTCACTTCAGTATTTACTATGCATTAATATTAATTTATACTGTTATATTTACTTCATATTGTGGTATGACTAAAAATGAAAAACATCTTTGGCGAGAGAGAAGGAACCGTCCTTTTTGTTTGGGTAGGAGGAAGATTATTATTTTTTGAAATTTAATTCTCAGAGGCCTAAATGGGAAAACTATTCCCCGAACGTAATACGTCACAGTTTCCCTTCATTCTACACACGTTAACAGACTGTGACGTCACTAGTTGCACACCAATCACGAGTTAGGGGCGTATTCGTTAGGAATATAACTCCACCAGTTCCTGGAAGGGATTTTAAAGGACATTGATGCATTGAAGAGAGATCTACAAAACGGAATTTATTTGAATGGTCATAGTTCTGTAGCAAGACATTGTACTATTCTACTCTTAATTTGGCAAAGACCTTTGTGTAATGTGTTGCAAAAAGTTTAATTTATTTTTTCCATTGTTCATTGGTAACTTGATTGCATACTACAATTTTTGAAACCCTGAGAAAAAGAGTATAATTTTTAATAAAAAGCTCTCGGGAATTCACCCGGTTTATATCATTTTAAAAATACAGCGTTTCGACAACTAACTTCGCCAACGCCTTCAGTCCATCCATCGGGAAAGCCTACAATCTGTAGTATAATTTTTTTCAGATACGTGACGTATTATGACGTTAGTAATATTTCTTTGAGAATAACATATTTTTGGGTGACAAACTAAAAGAGGGTGATCCAATAAATTGTAGTTCCGCTTTAATAGCATGGGAAAGAAATTGAAAAGGGAGAGAAAGATAGCCAATGGTTGACTAGGGCCCCCGGGCTAGGTTTTAGGATCCTACTCGATGTTTCACCTAAAGAGATGCAGGGAAAACCCTAGAAAACATGCATTAGGTAGGTCGGGATATTGGGTGCTGTTCTCACTCCCTTACGAAAGACGGGAGATAAGATTACTGTGAGGTCGCAGTGTTCCCTTCTCTGTGGTCCACTAACTTTAGGAGGTAGATGGCTGACTGATCCAATGGGACAAATCTTACCGTATACCTAAGGTCTTTGATCCAAGTACATACACCTCCTAGAATAGATTAATGTGCCTATGCGTGTGAGAACCTTAAAAACCAGAGAGAGAGAGTACGAGGCATTCCCAACGCAGTCAAGTGAGCCCCGCAATCAATTTGGGGAGAAATATCTGCGAGAAAAAAAAGTCATATCTCCATCCGAGCTGTGTAATCAGTATATATAAAATTATTACGACATGTTTTCTTATTATTTAGCCTAAATTTATTTTCCTGAAGAAGATTTACTCCATACAATCCTGCAGGTAAATTATTCCAGTCGTTAATGGAGCTATTTATGAATGAAAATTTGCCAACATCTATTTCATTTTTTCTAAATGTTGAAATTTTGAATTGATGATCGCGACTACCGATATAACCGTGCTTTTGCATTTTGGATCTAATTCTAATCCATGTTTTCTGCCCCGTATAAGCTTTGAATAGCAAATGCAGTCCTTTCTTTCTTCCTCCTTTGTGACACGTTGTGAAATCACGTCAGAAACTTCATCCAATTAGGAATCTCGGTTAGTTAAGAGAGTAAAAGACAAAGGATACAACTAACGATGGAAGGAAAACGCTTCTGATGAGATAAATACTAACAAGTAATTCCTTTAATTTGCTCATAGGGCTTTAAAAATGTTTTCTAATTAAAAAAGAATTGGCAAGAAAAGTAAACAAGGACCAAAGTGGAGGAGGGAAATCTTATATATCACAGAAAGGTTTTCCAGTTTGATAGGCGTATAGTGTGACAGTCTGTTATAGGGGTAAGAATAAAAAGGAAAAAGCAGATGTGTTTATGATCTGTGGAGGATTAGTATTTTATTGCCTTTGGGGTTTCTTTGGTGAGAGGCTGGCAAAATGTTATAATGCATTTAAATTGTGAATAAATACACACAATTAATTGGAGATGAAAATAAAATGAATACTCATGGTTTTTTATACGTATGGACGACCTGCGGTCAGAAAAGTGATCTAGTTCAGGTAAATATATTGAAATGTCACTATCCAATGCGTACAAGAGTTTGGATACTCTATGCAATCTTAAGCCACAAAAATATTTGATTCCACGGAAGTAATAATTATAAATTGAAACAAAGATTTGAAATACAACAAAGAGGCTAGGGAAGACGTTCACAGCAGTAATTTACACTTGTTACTCAAATCATGACAACAAATCGTTTCCAGACAGAATTTTCTTAGACCATTTTAAAATTACAAACAAAATAGCAACGATTCCTTTCCTTGAAATCAATAGTGTACCGGCAACTAAAAAATAATAACAATGATTTCGCAAAATTAAATAGACGTGAAATGAAAAACTGTCACTAATATCCAAATTACGCCAGCTTGTTAACTATCAGATTACTTTTCTCTTAATGTCAGATACGTTGTTTTCTTATAATCTGGAAGACTTAGAAAGTTGTTTTAAAATCCTTTTAATTAAATTTTGAAAGGTAAATAAATTCAATACATACATTTATGCAACCAGCAGTACTCTTACTTGAGGCTCACCATATTTTCTCAATATGTGATATAATCATAAAAATGATGATAAAAAGGACAGTCGTATGGTTTCAAATAAATTATGCATATGTTTTTCGGTTAACTCAACTTTATTTTCGACATTTATTTAGTAACAAGTCCTTCAACCCCGTCATTGAAATTGTGCTTCGGCCGACTAACACTAGAGTAGTAGTTAAATTTATGTAGTATTAATGCCTTGAGAATTGGCGTGAATAATAATATAATAAGCGGAACGAATGTAATTTAAATCTTCCTTCGGAGTTCTGTTACCGGCTCGGAGCGATATTTCAGTTTTTCGTGAGGCTATCTGTTTAACTCCCGTGACACGTGTCCAGGAGAAGTCTCAAATGCGCCATTCTAGGCACGTTCCTAAACATTATTGCATTATGCAACTCAGGCAATAAATTCAGTATTTTTTTTCTCTCCAGCCAATTGTTTTACGAGATACCACACGATGCATAACTAACACAACTAGGGCAGCAATTTCTTTGTCCTCATTTATTGCGAAGCGAATATTTCACTAATTAATTAAGAAATTATTGTATAAGTTGTGTAAAAAAAGACAGTCACTCGAATTATTTCGCAGGAAATGAACAAATTCTTTTACCATTACTCATTTACAGTAGCATTAAATTTAAGTTTCTGACAAGGCGTTTTAAGCGTTTTTACATTCAATTTGTAGAAATTTTTGCGCGTTAATTATGTGATGATAACCTACTTAGCGGGAATAATATCTCAGGACACCGACGCGTAGAGCATCTTTTAAACGGAAAAAGCGAATAGACGTTAGTAATATTTTGTTCTGTCGTATTGCAAAGGGGCGATAAATGTTAAATTTCTGTTGGAAAAATTGACTGGGTTAAATGATTTTTCCTACCGCATAACAAAGTTGTAATTTTTTGTAAGTTTTATTTTTATATGTTTTGAAATGGTCGTCAAAAGATGATGCGGGTGAATGTCTAGAGGATTCTCAGTATGATTCTAGGGAAAAGAAATAAATTGTAGTGTAATCGTCATCATCAGTGAACATGGAGCACATAGGAAGAGTTGTTCGTTTTATCATGTAACTAGAGTATAAATCTCGAGTTAACCAATGTTTATTTACTGTTTCATTTGTTCAGAACAGCAAAAGAGGCTACCAGATGTCGTTGATAATTCATATTGACGAATTTAATGTGTTTCTAGTTGTAATTATTTATGCTACTTACTGTGGCGAATGAAACTTTCATCGACCAGACGTCAGATGATGACGTCATCGTATCCTGACTCCAAATCAGAATCTGCACCACTCTGGCCACCTACCGTCACGGGATATCTTTTCAGAAAACAAATTTAGTATTCAGTGCACGAGGCCAAAACCTAGAAAGGGCTAACAAACTTGCGAGTTATTGTAACCAACAAACGCCTGAAATTCAAGAGTAGTCAGATAAAATGTCATCATAAATATTAAAAATTCCGCATACAATTCAAAACTGCATAAATTTTTATATTACATTATGTATTACGAAGCGGATGAGAGTAATTTCAAATATTCTCAAATAATAATCTCTGTCATCATGTGATTATTTATATCAACGAGGTTTGGTTTGTGATCTCTCGAAATGAAAATTTCTTCTTCGCAAGTATAAACACCAAACGATATTTCCATCTCAAGTCATGTCTGACGATAAAAATTTATTCACTATAGGATCCGGTCATTATTTGACAGAAATTTCCCCGTACACATTTTCCCTAGAAAATATTCCGATTTACGTTTGCCCAACATTATTCCGTTTGACGCTGTAATTTACTGATCCATTTGATTCTTTGCATCATTTTTAATACGGTTTTCTTTTTTAAATACTGTTCCTATCCGAATTTGTCAAAATACTGTATATTTGACTCTTTATTGTTAACCTTCCTTTCACAGAAGATTAGTATTTTATATCTATCGATACACGGTTTACGGTAATTCATGTTGATAAACTGTTACGTTCCAGGTTTTGCGTGCTCTTTAAGCATTTATATACATAATTATAAATTTTCTTGAAACAACCCATATATATATATATATATACTTGTGATTTCTTAATGAAAAATATATTACACTTGTAAAATTTCTGCATGGTTCCTGTCGTGCTTTTGTGAAATTTTTTGTAGAAATATCGCCGTTTGACTCTAAAGCACTCGAGATATCTTCTTTTGAAGATAAAGGTAAAAATATCTTATTGATATATATCCCAAACTCATGTGGTTGGTGAAACAACTGATGATAACCGCGGACAATAAAATTTAAATTGTGTTGTTAACACATTTTATAGGAAGAATTAAAAGGATTCAATACAATTAATTATATACGTGAAGGTAATTTCAACTTACTGTTGCCTACACGGTTTGAGTTAAAGTTTGATATCTTAAACATGGAATACATTATTATATATATTTTATAACCGTGGTAATTTTTCCTCTTCTTAATAATTTTATTATATTTATAATAATGAATGAACACATATTAAACTAAGAAAAGAAATTTCATGTCTTAGTCTTAATTGAATGAACTTTAACCTTAAATGACACTGGAAATCAAGCGTTTTCTGGGGTTCCCTATTTTCTTTTCCATTTCCGAAGAGCCAACAATTGGGTTGGAGATGAGATAAGCGCAGATCACGTCGGCATCCGCCACGGAGGAAGTCAACTTCTCCTGGCCATTACCAGAATTGCCCTTGCATATTTTACGCCTAACTTAGATGAGGAAATCTAGGCTCTGCATCTTTGATGTGGCGCCATCAATCAGTTCCCCAGGTACGTCGACAAAGAGCCGAATCAACAGGTGTTCCGCTCGCAGCTTCCAGACATTCTACTGCCAACCGCTCCATTTCAATAATTGTAGACAATTTTTAATGACAAATTCTATTTGAATGCCATCTAATCTTCGTTCAGCCAAGGCGTCCATTCACTTAATTTAACAACGAGGTTGAGCTGAGGAAAATATCATATCAAACCTCGAGAAGAAAGAAACTCATCTTATGAGTGTTCATCCCAAAATTAAAATAATCAAATTTAATGAAGTTAACAATCTACTTTGGTCATTATTTGATTATCACAAACACGTTCTTACATTATTCTTGTGCTAAGACAGTAATCCTATATTCATATTCAAAAAAACATGCAAAGAGAGGGAAAATAATTCACAATATTGCTTCGTTTGATAGTTCATTTTGCCGCAAATTCTATGAACGGTGACGTAAATAGCATAAAGCATAAATAAAAAACTTACACGTGTAAGAACTCGGAAGTCTGCTGTTTAAACCACGTGTCATCTTCCTTCATTAAATCCGCTTGCTTAATTCATAATCCTGAAACTAGTCAGTCGCTCATTAGTCATACGTCCTCATCTTTATACAGAATCTTCCGTTTAAAATATGTTAAGAATGTGTTCAATTAAAACCGCTAGGTTTAATGGTATTCTTTTGATGACCAAAAAACCACTTTATGTAGTAGTCATGCGTCTTCGACAATATGTTATGGTTACAGAAGTATTAAGTAATACTAAACGTTCAAGCATTTAAAACAAAGCAGTAAATATTAAGTATGTAAGTTAATATAGTTTATAGAAATTTATTATTAACCATATGCATGAAAAGTATTAAGTAACTACTACGAAGTTCTCAAATCACATTATATTAAATAATAAAAATTAAGTAATATAGCGTAAATGCTATTATGGAAAACTGGTTTGAAGTGTTCTCTCTGCAACGTGATTTCTTTGACGAAGCTAAATCCAGGCGTTTGCGTTGTGTCCCGAGAGTTTCTCGAAAAGCGCTAATCAACGCCATATATAGTGATTCTGTCTTAATATGTTGGCGAAGGATCAACGTTTCTTTCCCGTTTCCCTCATCAACATGAACCAAATAGAATTTATTTAACACAGTTTTGTCATTATAAACACATCTCTGGGGCGACCTTCGTAGACGTTGATTGTTACTTACTAAAGAAGATTATTATAATAATAATTTTACACTATCGTTATTGATTTTCCCTCTTTCTCTCAATTATTCTTAACATTTTTAATGGGTCATGACGTAGTGGCTGAAAAAAACATAAAAGTCTACCAATTAACTCAGAAACTCACAGCATGTTCAGACATGTTGCATAAGCAGTTTCATCACCAGTATCAGTGCCTTATAAATTCATTAAAGAGAAAAACAATTTAATTCCAGTGAAGCGAGTCGCGTACATCATTCGAACAGCAACGTGTTTGACCCACTCCAAAATAATTGCGGGAAACTCTCGTCTGATCTCTGATATTGAACTATGTTAGGAAAAAAATAACGTTCTGTAAAGAAGCTCCTACGACGCCCACGCAATGTCTGGTGGAGAGGATGGTCTTAACGGTACCTATAATATACATATATCTTCTTAGCTCTAAATAAATCTAAATGGATGTAAACGTACTCATTTAATTTAAAGATGAGCATTTGCTGCAACTATGCCAAGTTTCAAAGGAAATATTTAGCAACAGATTCGCTATGTAAGGAATATGTGGGTACGTATTTTAATCTAGGAGAAAGGCGGAGATCTGGCCCCCACCTTTTGAACTCTTCTACATTGAAGCAGCTTTTCGTGGAGCACAATAGATATGGAGCTGTCGGATGTTTGCAAGCGACGCTGAGGGCCGGAGCCCAGATGCTCGAAGAGATTGCAATCGCAGATGGATGTGAATGTGGCCAGCGTGAATACCGGGGCCATCGCTCCATTATGCCGCAAGAAAACAGCAATCCAAGAAAAGAACGACGCACGGCGTCCGCTTGCCCCAAAAGCCTCGTAAAACTTGGACATTTTGTTAAACTTTAAATTGTATTCGGATGGTCTATTTTTGGCACATTTACCATAAAATTAAATGTTTCTCCTGGTATCACACTATTTTTTAAATTATTTATACGCTCCAAATATTAGGGTGCGGAGAAATATTTAAGACAACTGAAATAATAATTCCGTAATATTACAGAGAACTGTAAAAACTATTTTAAATTCTTCGTCTAAATATGAAATATTAACAAATGATCCTCATAATAGATCTGGAAAATAATATTTTCAACAAATGAACGATTAAACAGTCAAATTAAGTCATAAATAATATTTGATAAGAGAAAAGGAGTACCTTGGACCATCTCCAGGTGCCATTATAAATCTAAAAATGCCTTGTCCAACCACTCACTTCTAACATAACAAGATACGGTTTATAATATGGTACATAAGGTAGTTAAGTTTCACAACACCGTTATCATAAAATTAGGTGTTCCCCCATGGGAAATCATTTACCTTTCTTTTCGGTAAAATAATAACAGATTTGAAAGACAAATATTTCTTCTTATTTATTTTAAAGAATTAAGCTATTTTAGATATTTATAAATTTTGCGTAATACCTAACATATTTAAAATGATTTAATCCATATTTTATACAGATACCATCCTAAATTAAACTTTGCTTTTAAAATTAATAACGATTACTCTCTTAATTTTTTGCATGTGTTGATCATAATTTCTTTGGAATCTAAACCCCACTGATCCATGAAAAGTCCTCAATTACACATTCAACCACCTATTCCCCATAAAAGCTGTCGTTTGTAATCTCGTAATCGAAGTATTCACAAATTTATTGTCAACAAAAGTGTTAATATCATTCCACTATATTTCATTTACAAATATATTTCAATTAAATTAATTAAAACTAAACAACTTACTTTGTTTTTCGTTGTAATATTACCCTTTTCTGAAAACGTACAGTATAGACGTGTTGGCTTGTTTGGTAATTAAAATATTGGTTTCATTTAAAAATATATTAATAATGTATACTTCATTAAGAATATTAAAGATAAAATGTACACTTCAGGCAAACATAATGTTGTATACAAAATTAACTGTTTAGATTGTAAAACTCGTTACATCGGCCAAAAGAAACTTTCCTTAAAATCACGTATCGATGAATAAAAATATATTTTGTAATTCATTATTCAAATCCTCCAGTCACGTCCAAATATATTAATTTTAATCATAAATTTTATTGACAAAATAATAAAACTTTAGACAAAGAATATTATTATTATTATCATTCTAGATGAGTGAACAGTTACACACTAGATCCAGTAAATTCAGACATTAATGTGAATAATGATTATAATAAATCGGATAAAATATTAATGCCTTATTATTATGGTTTGTTTAGCGTACATTATAATAATTTCGTCATTGGTAATTTTTTATCATATAAAATACACTTAACATTTCGGCCTTAATGATCTGCGTTCAGCACGTTAAAAAATTCATTCGTTTGTGTCTCGTGAAATTGAAAGTAATGCTCCATAAAATTTCACCAAATTGTGTTACAAATGTCATGTTCATAAAATCAAGTTTTATTTATTTATTTATAAAAATTTAAATGCAATATAATAATAATAATATTTGTAACTGAAGAAATGCCAATAAAAGGAACAATAAGACCTGTTAATGTCATTAACTTGCAATATAATCTTCTTGATAAACTTTATTTCTAATATTTGTTGTATACATTTTTTTTATCAATTTTAATATTCTTACGTACTTTTTAAATTCTAATATTTTCTCCGGTTCATTAATTTCTCATTATGTTTATATAAAATAAATTACTTCAATATTTTTCGTATATTTGCAGCACATTTTAAGTATAAATTAATTTCGCGTTTAATTTTTAATTCTTGCTATTTCATGTGAATTTGAGCGCAATATAAAACTTGACTATCGAACATTCTTCTCTGTATTTGTCGAGAGAGAAGTACTTGTGAGCGTATTACTTTTTGAACTGATTACAACTGTTTCTACGATTATATCGGCCTGAAAATTAAAACTCCGTGAAAAAACGAAAAAATACAAATACTGATATTGCATTTGGTTTACTAAGCTTTTTATTAGATCCTCAGTTTTATGTTTCGTACAACCACTTAAAATATTTTTACTGTTCGCGTTGCCGGTATTTTTTAATAAAAATAGCAATGTAATTTTGGAATGAAAGGGTTAGCCGAAATCGGCAGACTGCAAGACTTTTATATAATTTTTATATATTTTGAAAGGTACTAAGCATATCTTTCTGGAGTAAGTAGGCTCCTAATAGACAACCGTCAATGATATTGACTTCAGAACTTTACGTTGAAAACAATCATTAATATAAGATTTTTAATATTTTGAATTTAAATATTGTTATAATTTTCACGCCTGTCACTGCCTATTTAAACTCTTATCATGGGAAAATCATAATTAAGACATGTTGCATATTGTTTCAATTAATTTAAAAATTACTAATAATTTACTATCGGTTTCTTATACAGATACAGAAATTATATCACATAAAATATTAAGTCTCATTGAAGCAAACTGAAATGTGTTAGTTCTCTCGCTCATTCCATCAAGAATTAATAGAAATAACGTTTCTTGAAGTAAAATATAAAGTAAGAAACACTAAACAATTTACTTAAAAATTATTGTTAGTCTACTTATATTTTTAATAAATTGTCGTGGCTTAAATATTCTCTAACTACTCTGGAAGAGTGATAATCTATAAAATGATTAATTTTTTTAAAAATTTCATCGAAATGAAGCACAAATTTTAATAACTATAAATAATTTTTCAACATATTTTTAATTTAATCTCATGCATCTAATTTATCTTCGAACGAGTCTAGAAAAATCCTGAACATAAGATATACATTTTTAAAGGAGTTCTATACTTACTGAGCTCAAATACGAAGGAAGATATCCATAAATAATTTATTAACATTTTATCGACAGTCTTCTTATATTTATAACGAATTTCAAGTATGAAATTCTATTGTAACGTGTTTCGAAAATTCTTTAAATACTCTAGTAGGGAGCATAATTATGAAACTCTTTGAGGAATGTGCCTGCACATTTTGCGGTTAACAGTTATTCTGAACTTCCCCTCCGAGTGAATCCGAATCGGGTGTTTTATAGTATCTTACTTATTTATTGGAATACTTTCCTCAATTTTCCTGAAACCGTTTTTTATTTCATGTTTCACGATGAGTATAAGTTCAACCTAACGCTTTAGTTTCATTACTTCATTACTTTTCAGCTATTATTTTTCATATATTTTCTACGGAACTGTTCTTACACATATATCCCTTCTTCAGAACGTGTATTATCTAAATATATTCACATAAAACTTTTTAAAGGCGTTACGAATTCTATAAATATATTTGTGTGTGTGCGCGCGAGTGTGTGTCAAGCAAATTTTTATGAACAATTTATTTTGCGTCATGATTAACGACATTTTGACGTATTATTAAATATGTATTGTTTTTATTTAACATTCTGGAAAACAGACTCATGAAATTAGATAAACAAAATTTTTAACTAAATTTGTTTTAAATTGCATTTTAATTTAATTAGCATTTAATACTATACAGAGAGTTCAGAAAAAATCGTTTGAAGAAATTTTGCTTATGCATTCAGAAAATCAACGAAGGTTGTTTAATGTGTATAATAGAATTTAACAATCCTTACGATTCTCTGAAGCATCTAATTGTTCTGTGGACAGTAATTCATAAATAAGTATATACTCATATAACGTCATTAAATTTCTAAAAAAAATTCACACTTATACAGTCACAGTTATTATATTTCTATAGTTCAAAAACAATGGAACTTTCAATCTTCAATATTCATCGATTTATTTACAATTCAAAATATTTTTTTTATTCCGTTGTAGTATGGCTATAAAAGAAATATATGTTTGCATAGTACTAGTAAGAAGAGATTATCATCTTTGGCGGCGGAGAGGTATCATCGCTCGGGACCGTCATCTTTGGTTGGAGATGGAAAGATATTATTTTCTGAAATAGAGAAGATATCTGCTAGTAACATCTACATAATTAATATGATTGTATAGTAAGACAACTTATTATCGTTTTCATAAATTGGAAAGAACATTTGATTCGTACATTTCGCTGTTGTGATGTGAAAAGTTTGGTTTTATGCAAAATATTTTGTTAAATATATATAAATCGTATTCATTTGAAGCTGAATCAAAACATTTGATTGCAAACCACGCATTTTAACGCGGAAAAGAGGACTGTACGTAATATTTCGTACACGTGACGTTATGACGTCAGCAATTTTTGTTTCCAATAGAAGGCACACACATACAAAAATAAACAGTAATATAGGGAAAAAAATATAAAAATTATTACACCGCATTTGCTATCGCGGTGGCTGGATAAAATTATGAAGTCGGCTGAGAACTGGAATTGTCATTAACGCAATTCATCTCCAAATGATGGCACTCGCAGCTCATGGTACCGGTTTAATTTTGTCAATGTTACTGCAAGCTGAATTGGTTTTAGGCCAAGCGTAAAATAGCGTCAGCTGGTTTGCGGAAAATTTAATAAACAGATTCCAGGAAGATTTATTTGTTCACAGCTGGCAGGCTGTCACTGCAGATTATCCAAGTGAAAACTGTTACCTGCTGTTTATTATCTTATTCAGGAACATAATGTGGTTTAACTTTCGTTTGGTGTTAAATGCATGACATTTAGATACCACCTTTGAAATACTGTCATAAATTGAGGTTTGTTATTTAAAACCACATAAACGTCTAATGTACGACAATAAGCAGAATCTTAATGAAAATAATTTTTATTTACTTGCTTTTTGAAATTGAGTTGTCCTTAAATTATTAAATAATAATTATTCATAGGTTAGCATTGTATCTGTAATACCGTCTTTAAAAAAATATAACGTATATTCAAGTGTGTATTAATTTGTGTTTATAAAAACCACAACATTTAATGATCTTTCACTAATGTCTTAAATCTTAAACAGTGAAACCCTTGTTGCCGGTATTTTCTAAAATCTCTCTTAGCACGATTTTCGAAATTATCTCTCAAGAAGGATTTTTTGAACAGAATCGGCTACTTTTCTCATGAAGTAAACCGAAACCAGTAGCTACTGTGAATTTTCTGCGCGTTTTCCAAATGTTATCATATTTTTTCTTAGAGACATTGAAGTTTCTAGATTTCCTCTCACTTAAGATAAAACTATATTAAACGTTTGGTCTCTAAAGATGTGAAAATGGCATTCTTTTGATATTAAAAATAATTTTATAAAACAATATGAAGTTAATAGCCAATATAAACAAGGATTAATGTGACCTATTTGCACTTTCTTCAGGTTGTGACTTAACTTAAAATTTATAGTGAAACGAGTGAAATTTGAAATTATAAACGTTTACTCAGCATGGCTTTAAGGAAAACGTTAAACACTAAATTAATATTTGTTGTTCGTAGACTACATCTTGTTTTATATATTAAAAACGAACGTAATATAAAAAATAATAATTATAAAAACATTCATCCTATGGAACTTAAATGTAGCATGGGTTGGAATTTAATTCTATAAAAAAAGTTTAATATGGCAATGAACAAATGGAGATAAAATGTCCCACAAGGCATTAAACCGTTTACTGAACTGGGTTTCCGAAATTATCTTACCAAACATTTTTGAAAAAATAAAATTATGGAATACAAAACCAAAAATATCACAAGGAATTATGCAGAATAATGATCAAAATATGTGAAGTAAAAGACAAAATTCATAGTATTATCCGGATACTAATTTATATTTTAAAATCCGTAATAATATTCTGCTGAAGAAATTCATCTCGGCAGTGGTGTGAAAAATAAAAAATTAGTTTACTTCAGTCACTTTCATTCCTTTAAGTCGCATGGGTAATTTTTCAAAGTAACTTTTCAATGTAATAAATTTTTTTATTGTTATAAATCCATCATAGTCAATTGGTACCAATAATGCCGGAAAATTTCCAAAAAAATTGGGCTTTCTTACTTTTAACTTAAATGTATTTCTTAAATGTAATATATAGTTCAGAAATTCTTAACTAGAGCAAAATTTAATAGAAGAAAAACTAAATATTGTCAATTGAACAGAAAGAAGCTCTTGTGTACAATAATAAACAGTCGACATGCAACAGGTAAAATATAATAAAATTAAGCTTAATAAAAATATAGACATGTAAAAATAATATAACACTATTAAACGTATTTTATTTCAAAAGGAAGGATAAATACTTTTCTAAAATTCACGACTTCTGGATATAGTTTATAGAATATGATCTATTAAAAAATATCTTAGAAATATAAAAGCGACTTTTTTCTCACAATATTTAGTGGTTATAACTTTTATGGCGGATGGAAAGGATTCAAGTTTTTTGACTTAATCATAGAAAACAACTGTTAAGTTTTTTTGGAGGAAAGAGTTTTATAAGAGCTATATATAGCGTGATAGCGTTGTATTTTATGTATTTGTTCCCAGCTTTTATTAACAAACACTAGCTGTAACGATTTATCGCAGGAGTAAAACGCAGGGCGTTTAATAAAAAAGCAATAATTCTGATGTTCTTTCAATCAGCTTTCCTGGGTTATCAGCCGGCTACAGTAAAATAGCAGCAAATACATGTCACTTGAAAAGTATTACCTGTTTCATAATAAATAATTTTAAACAATGAAATTATACAATTTTGAAATAACGAGAAGTCTCAGACGTTCTATAAATTGTCCTGACATTTTCCACACTTTACTAAAAGAAAATAAATTAAAAAGAATAGGAAAAAACGATATTCACTTCAGGAATCTGTTTAGCTTATTATTAAACTTTTTATGGTAATTAAACAATAATAATGAAGACGTAATGAAGCCAATAATTTTCTTAAAATAGAGTCAGTAATTTTTCTTCTATTATTTATTTTGATTACTCACTAATATATAACGGAAGTCAAACGATGAAGTACCACAAGGAAGGGATGGCTAACCTAATTAAAGTGAGTTCGTTTTTAACCGTAATATTGTGACAAAGATGTACGTACTTGATGTGTGCATTTTTCAATAAAGATATAAACGTTCTCTACGTAAATAATACAGTTAACGCCATAGCAGTGTAGCGTATATAAGGTAAGATTGTAATAGGAGACTCAAAGATATGTTGCCTTGAGAAATTCCCTTAAAGTCAATAACTTATCCCAGATATTTTGACAATATTATTATCTTATTCTTAATAAATTTATCAATTAAAATTTAATGGTGTTCAATATTAATAATAAGCATTTACAGTTTACTTATTATTGTGAACAAAATTATTCTATAACTTTCCTAGAGGACTTTGTTAAACCGTCACGACAAAACTCTAAATTTTAATCTTTACAGGTGTCTGATAATCCTATTACTCAAAAAAGGAACCAGAATATACAATTTAGTTGAATTGCCACGTGTTTCCCTGAAATTACAGGTCCGTAGGGAGCCGCGAACAAGACAATTAGGGATCCTTTATCAATATTTCGGTGATCAGAGTCTGGCCTTAGCCTTGCTATCGAAGCTGGTTTTGAACGTGGAAAGAAAATGAGATATAAGGTTTATCTCGAAGGATTTTAAAGATGCTAGGAAGGATTAGGACAGTTATGGTAGTGGCAGTGAGTTCGCCTGAGTCTTATTAGGTAATAATCGGAAGGTAATGGTATTTACCAGTTAAATACGGGTATGGAGTTTAGATGTGTATATTATAACAGTTACTAATATACACTGTGAGGAAGTAGGAAAGGAAGATGGCTAGATGAGAACTCTGACTGGGAAACCTACGTTACCTGCTGGCAAGTTGTACGTAATCGACTCCGCTGAAAATATGGAGTGCGAGGTTTTTAAAACGTGTGCGAGATATCATTCCTCTGAGATATCTCAGGCAGCTGACTAATACGCATGCTGTCAACATTTCTACGTCGCTACCGGGTTTAACGGCCTAAATTGCAGACGTCTTAAAGAGTGCGTCAAATCACACAGGGCGATAATGGCAATTCGTTATATAATAATCTGTTTTATTATTTGATAATATTTAATCACTATACACTGTACATCTGATTATCTATGATTAATTATAATTCAAACCTCAACATAGTGATAAGGAAGAATACAACAGCTTTAATGGTTTGTCCTACATATTGTTTTTCTTTCTATTCTAATATAATGCATATATATTGTAGCGGATTCCGCGTTCCTCCGTGTTCGAGGATTTCTTAATTCCTTTAAGGCGCCAGGTATTTTTCATAAAAATACCAAAAATGGATTTTAATAGTTTTAATTCCAATCACAGCATGAGGAAAATGTATATCTGCAGGGCGTGGTCATTCTCTCGTCGACCCGCCGACACAACCTGCTCCTTCCACTACCCCATGACGACTCCCAAAGTCTCGCCAGACTACATTGTTGGCCCAAGTTGCGTCAGTTCCTCAACAATTGCAACTCGCAAGCTGGCCTGCATTGTTAAGTGAAACTTTTCATGTTACAATATATATATATATATATATATATATATTTAAATATGTACTTCTGTTTTTATAATTTGAACCTTCATTTTATGGTTTGACGAGACGAGACAGGTAAATTTTTAAGTAAAACAAAACAAAAAAGTTTAAATAGAAAAAATTATTACATAAATCAATTTCACCTTGTGCAATTAATGGTCTTTTATATTTTAAAATTACCTGATGAAGTCTACAAAGATGGACGCAACGTTGTTATTGTAAATATGTATTCACTAAATAATAATTACATATTTTGCAGACAAATTTGGCTGTGTTTCAATTAAAATTCAATTTCATTTTTATGAGTACATTACTAAGTCATACCTACATCACGCTCCTTTTCTGAAACGTAATTATCGTTGGGGTGCGCAGGTATTACGGGTAGTAAAGTTTAATTTACGTTTTCACTGTTAACTAGAAGCCTACGAAAATGGAAACAGAATCTTAGATAACACCAGAGTGTATTAAATATAAAGATTTAATTCTCCAATTAACAAAGGAGATGGTTGGATTCGTGCGTCAGATGCTCTATTCCCATGAACGAAGAGAATGACCATAGAGGAAACCAAGCCACCACGTAAATTTCGAACAATTACTATCCGTGGCAAAGCGTTACTAGGTGAATTGAAGTCTACGTTATTGTTACATTGCATGCAGGGTCTGTGCCGTGTTTCCCAGAGAAGGGTGAGAGACTCTAGTGGCGAATGAAGGACGGGAACAATGAAGACGACAACGAACGGTCAAGTCCCAGGACTTGAGGGGCTTCGCGTGGCAACAACGAGCCAGATAAATTATCAAGTATTTCTCCAACAGGATTATTAGGTACTAAAATTTCCGAGATATTTATATAAAAACAGACAAGAAATAGACAAGGACACATCTCTTAGTTGGTGAGTATTCTGGTTGATGAACGAACTTGTACGTAGGTTCAGTGCTCAAAACAAATATAGAATATAGTTAAGTATATCTGACGTCAGTGATATTTTTGAGTTACACGGCCAATTTAGTTAGAATTAAACTTTAATTGAAACAAACTGAATTCCTCTCTACCAATTCCTTAATTACATGCCTAAACTCCACCTTCCCCACAAAAAACTATGGCTTGTAACGTGGTAGGAAAACATTACCTCATCATCAGTCGTAGTGACTTCATTCTTGGTATCTTTCCACGATATTTCGGTGCATATACAAATATAATCAGATTTATTAAATTTAAGTTGGGAATTAATTTTTACAGTTCTACCCTGTTTGGAAAACATACAATATAAATCTATTGTCTTATTTGATAATTCTGACATTCCTGTTATTTTTAAATATTCCAACAATTTAAAATAAGTCAAAGACTGTAAGGACAAAATTAACATTTTAGACAAACATAATTGCGTTTAAAATGCAAAATAAATTGTTTCGAACGTACGCGCTTCTTAATAACTAGTCTTAACAAACACAAAAAGAATTTCAAATTAAAAATTTGAATTTATACAGTTACTTCAAAACATATTTTATTATGCAAACGATTGTTTTGATGAGCGAAATGTAGAAGTTTCAGGTGTAGCATCCAATTATTATCCAAGATTGTTGAACGAAATGTTCAAACTTCAAAAATATGCTCAACAGCTGTGCGTATATAAGTCATTTCTGCTGTAATATGTATGAATGAAGCTCACATTTTAATTTTTTCTGGTTTAAATTCAGGAGATAATTAGAAAGTAATTTACCGTAAATTATAATTTGTAAAACTGTTCCCATTGTATTTTTAAATTTATATAAATCTTTTCCTACAACCGAAAAGGTTACAAAGATTTTATTACGCTCTATTTTTTATTTTAATTAAAATTTAATTCAGACTAAATTGCCTGTGGTACTCATTAACTATATATAAAGTTTATAACACGATTTTAACTCCGCAGTGATCCTTGATGATAAAATTAATTCAAAACTAGGACCGGCATATTCGTTATTTCGAGGTTTGTTTCCTTACTTGAGGCAATGTGTCACTTACTTTAAGAGCACAGCAGATGAAAGAGTAAGTTGACAACGGACACTCGTGTAACGCAGATGTTACGTGATTTATAAGGACCAGGGCAACGCTTGAAAAGAGGGAAGTTAAATGTCAGAGCCGAGAAATTTATGGGAAGCACCGGTTCGATAAAGTTTCATATGTTCCCACAAAATGGAGTTATAAAATTAGAAACGAGGGGGATTAAATTGACGATGCGGTGACGGGAAGATCATTTGCAGTTGCATCAAGGGTTAGTGCATGGAAATAATGTCACAGTCTATTAATGATTAGTCCACAGCTCGTAAAGGTCAAGACATTTAAAAGTGAATTAAAACTATTTGGACATTTTCCCCCTCTTTCTTAAGGACAAAAATAATTTCTCGAGAATTAGTACATGGTTACCTTTGATTTTGTACGCTATTATAGGATCCCATTGGTGCAGTTTGAGGATTGTTGACTCTGCTATCATCACACGGGTATAACTTCACAGTTGATTAAATGCTCACGTGCATGACTTGTCGTTTGTAGGAACACAACGCGCTTCGTTTCCCTCTCCCCATTCTCCACCGCTAAACTGTCGGCAGTTAGCACAAAGCAACTGTTACAGAAATATCTTCATTAGCATTTTCAGCATAGTTTCCATTCATTTATAAGACAAAAAATACTTTCTGCATCTTAGAAAAAATTGCAGACAATACACCATTGAAATTTTAAGATACACAACAGAGATATTAACTTGTAGGTACCATTGATATCATTTGATTTGTGTGGATCCTCGTCTTTTCAACTATGTATACCTCCAGACCTTGCACAAAATTAGCTTTCTTCTATATGTTATGTTCTCCTACTAATTACAACCTCAGAACAATGATGTTTACTAATTTTGTTCAGTACCAACTCTACAAACATTCGCAGTTATTAACCATTTAATGCTTTAGTTTTTCTTACAAATTGTATTGAAAACAGGTTTTTAAAATTTTTACTTAAAGGTTTCTCATATTTTAAAAATTTATTGGTTCGTTAAAATTTCAAAAGAAAACATAGACGTAATAAATAATGCATAATAACATAATGTAACACATAGAGCCATTGTATCCAAATTCCGATTCACATAGAAAAGAACTAATGTAAGTTAGTGGGAAAGCTCAATTGAAGCCCAGTAAAGCATATAGTTAATTTTTTAGAAGAAAGACAAAAATGGAAAAATGTCAACTGGAAAAGGGAATCGAACACAGGACCTTGCGATATCCATCGGAATGCTCTACCAACTGAGCTAATCCGAGTCGACGAGCAAGGACCGACTTAACACTTCTCCATTCCGTAATCGCAAGGTCCTGGGTTCGATTCCCTGGTCCGGTTGACTTAGATTGAGTCGAAATTTTCCTCTAACAGAAAGAAAATTTCGACTCAATCTAAGTTTAGTGTAGTGCAGTGATCAGTGCTGCGAAATCTCTAAAAATATACTACAGTGAAATATATTTCCAGTTTTTTTGTTTTGTTTCTTTTTTTTCAGGCAACAACAATACTATTCGTTTTTTTAAAAAAAATAATTCCTAATAATATGATTCCACACTTATTTATTTATATTGAATATAATTATACTTCCAACTATAGGTTAAATACGGTCCTTACGACCAGTTTATTAATTATTGTTTAAGTTCTATGTATCTGCCACCGGGCATCTGCCCATTTGTAGATTTAATAAATACAATACATTTTTCCATTCTCGTCTTTCTTCTATAGAAAAAAAACCTTTTTGCCAAATCATGAGCGTTTCCAACTAAATAAAGCCTTATATAACATTAGATTTTCGTCAATAGTGATATCCCCTTTAGGTATAAATGCCTATTGAAACTTTTTATTGAGGCTTTCGTAAGCTGGACAAATACTATTTAGTTTTGGATATGTTGCTGGATTATGTGTCTCGTTATCCGAGAAATGTAAATATGAAAAGGAGCCGTCAATTTTTATCTAATTCAGGCTGGTGTTCATTTTGAGATCCCTCTTACGATTCCTTAGGTATGGAATCAATGCCTGAATTATCCCAGTTCAAACCCTCCCAAACACTCCTTTATTTCCTTAGAATGCATAAACACCGCTTACCGTTTAAACATTGAGCGGTTTGGTACAAAACAAAAGAATTAAAAATTAATTCGATTGATTTCAGTAGAATATATAGAGTTTATAACCTTTGTACTGAACAAATTTGTTTATATTTTAAATTTCTATACTTATAAGTTATGCACTAATTGTCATTATTTTTCTCGGTTAGTTTTTTGCAAGATTTCACAAATCTGTATAGTGCTGCCGCACAGGTTTCGTTTCGGGCGAATTCAATTAGGTTTCGGGCGATGTCATCAGACTCGAGGCTCTCTCGAAGCACTTGGTTAATATGTGCACCAACACTCTTCAATAGCACTACATTTGCCGACGTTCCAGTGTTTTCTGTACTGATTATACCACTAATTTTCGCTTACATATCCAAATTGTATTGAAATACAGGACAAAACAATTCACAGCGGTGGCCCAACTCCATGTTTTAACAGATGCGTACCGAGTGAGCATCAAAGCGGCGACTTCGCACAATTTATTCCAGTTTTTACATTGTCCAGAAAGGACGGTATTCGTAACAACAATAATGTTAGCTTTTATTACTGCCAATTATCCAAACATAAGGGATACTTCGTATCAATGCGTTGTTACTTAATATCGTCAGAAGCTTCGTCTCGTTTCTCAGACATATTATCTACGGTGTGAGTGTAATAGTAAAATTAAACATGGTTTAATAAACATTATAACAGATCAATGGCACGGCAAGTTTACCTCTTTCTTTACATTATTGGGTCTACACTCAGTTCGTCTAGTGGGATGAAAGTGAATTACTATTTACACAGGTTACAAGAATGTTTCTGCTTATAAATATCCATATACAATTTTCTTAGACTTAACTCTAATTGAAATCGTTTACCAAAGATAATAATTACCATTATAATTCACATTAAAAGAAATAAATCATCTTACGGCGCCGACTTATATCTCTAAAAATTATCACACGTTCAAAATTAAAGAAAAAGAGCAACGCACAGGCGTAGGAAAATTTTAATTTGTAAATAGATAAAAATGCCTTTTGAATTCCTTGCTAAGGAACCAAAAGTGAGCAGCTGCAGTATCAGTGAAGTGCTAAATTTATTCCTAAACAAAGCATTAAAATAGTGAAGTTCAGCTAAGTGAGTACTGTGTGACTCCTAACTTCTCTTTCAGGTCAAAATTTCGTAATACTGGAAATTAATTATTAATTTATTGTATTTGAAATCTATTGTCCTTAATTTGTATATAGCTACCACCGGATAAATTCCCAATAGCAGCTAAGTAATAATAACAAATATAACAAAATTGATAGTGGTCTATATATACTCAAAATTCTTTTATGAATCATTTAACACTTCATTTATAAAGTCTGAATTTTGATACTGAGCTTCACACCATAACATGTTTGGCGTTATGAGTTTGTTCCATGTTTGTGCTGTCATTATTGAGACTTTTACGATTTGGAATCACCTGACGAAAGAAACAAAGGTCGCAGGTATCTTATGTGGTATTTATTCATCACTTAATGTTATCAATTCATTGTATAATTATTTATCTAATTAGTATAAAATTATATTCAGATTATAAAATAAACGTCCAATCACTTAATACGTTCATTTAATAGCGGAAACGGTACAGTGTTAATTTTTAAAACATTTTAATGTATATTAGCTAATATTTTTGTGTCAGTTACGTAAATCTAATGGATGTTCGAAAGAATTTAAACGAAAGTTAACATTCTGGTGTTTTCCCGTGAGATTGAAATTATACTATGTGTAGCTCTAGATTTTATTGATAAATAAAATTGAATTCTCAATTCTAATGGATAAAAATACTGAGAAAATTGTTTCTGTACTTCTGGATGTTTGCGAAGAAGCCGATGTTCCTTAGACAATCTGGCGAAACTCTGCGAACACTTTGCCTTAGCCTTTCCGCACTCAAAATATCGTGTTCCAACAAGAAGCGTTTGCAATCGTGCGGTTATAGCGGACGCTGGTGCTTGTTATTGGACCCTGTATTTGTCTGGCTTAATAGCTGTGCCAATATATATACTCTCGTTCGCAAATACTCTGAGATGAAACCTTAGCCCTGCCTCTATGTCTACAACATTGCCAGCAATTCTCGGTTTGTCCCCCTCTTCAGTACGGAGTTTACTATGAATCAAATCATCATTCGACCATTTCTTTACTTTTTATTTAATTTATATTTCTCTCATTGCCTAGTTGTTAAACTTTTATACTTCCAAACATACTATATCTATACAAGCTATGATAAAGTTACTGTCTCGTAAATCTTTGCGAATTAAAAAAATTGCTAAATTTTTTTATTTAAGCTGATTTTAAGATATTTTAATGGGTTTCATTTTAACTTTTTTCTATTAATAACAATATATATTTAATGGATTATTTACTTGCATTTATTTTAATACAAACTATTTTTTATTAATTTTTATTCAAAAGAGCCATACGTCGGCACTTGATTAAATCTGTGATGCTACTGAAAGGTTGACATTATAAATAAATATACTGTTTAAAATAAAATTTGTTTAATATAAATGTAATGATTAACGTAATGTGGTACTAATAACAATAGATACAACCTTATATAACAGACTAATCTTGAAGATTAGATTAACTTAATTAATACATTTAGAAAGACCAAAGTTTCAGTGTGAGATTAGCATCTTTCCCAAATGGCTCTGAGAAAGCTTCTACGATTGCATTTAACGTGGTTCTATCTAAATTTATTAATTACTTCACTCTAATTTGTAATATTTGTCTCTTAATTAAAGTCGTATCTATTTTTATTTAATATAAATTCCCTGAATTAATTTTAATATACTTCATTCAGGTAGTATAATGGCTATCAGCATAAATGACATACATTCTTCAATTCATATATTCCTCAGGTATGTTTTTCATGAAAAACTAATTTGCCAAAAAACTACGTTTTAATGCTAATTTGTAAATTATTCCAATAGAGTCCTTTATATGACTGAATATGTAATATAACAATTATTTAGGTGCGGTGTTGGCAACGTTGGTAGGAGAAATTCAAGGAGTTATAGAAGAATATTATCTTTTAAAGCGGTTGTATCAGGAGGGAATCAGGGAATGATCAACGCAAAAATTAGGAGATCCGGCGAATAATGTGAATGTTGGCGTACAAGTTCTACTTTAATAAATATAGTTTAGCAGATGGAATCAAATAGTAATTGCTGTGAGCCGGCGTAAAATTTTAGAAGATAGTTAAAATCATTGGAAGAACTAATATACGTTGCAAGCTCTTTACTTTATACGATCTTACCACACTAAAAACGTTTGCTACTAACGATCAAAGTACGTTATAATATGTACGATTTTACTGAGATTATAAGAGTGACGTCCACTGCATATTTAATCTAGCTTGGTTCCCATAAATGCCCGGTAATTCATTTATATTAACCTCTGCTGCAGTATTTAATCTCTTTGTCAATACGTGATTAAACCATCAGCGGAAAAGCTTCAATTTTTTGAACATTTACGATCTCACGTCCTACTTCTAATTTATCACGTCATAACCACCGCCATGACTCCGTAACTTATGCTACAACAGGTACGTTAAAGTGGATACATACATAAATGTATACAGAAACAGTCAATTATGTTCATAAGGAGAAAATACTTGAACCACCTCTTCGATCTGACAGTGTGTCATATTATATCTACGAAAATAAAATAGAGTATCCTTTTCTTTTTGGACAACAGGCAACTCCCCTTTAATAGCATAGGAACGGAACTGAAGTGTCGGGATGTCCTACTCTTTATATAACGTGCGACAATCATTCCCACGGCGACTTATAACACATTTTGCTTATTGCCACATCTGGCAGCCTGCAGCCATAGCTAAAGGCTAAAAAGCTAGACTGCAGAAATGTGGCTTCGAGTCCCTCTCACGCAACCATTTTTATACGTTTATTTTCATTTAGTTCCTTTACCTTTCGTTTCTAGTATTTTCTGTTTCGAGAATGTTCTTTTACTGGAATATTCTCGAAGTGGAGACAGTCTTTTCGGAGACGAAACCTTTGCACAGCACTTCGTGTTAAATAAACGTCTATAACACAAACAGTGTGTTTTACTATATCTCACGATCCTTCAGAAACGTGACAATATTTATTAACTAATTCAAAAGTATCATTAGAAGTTAAATGTAAGCATTATTTCAAGCTTTATTGATGTTTCAGGCAATTTAATCATCTGATTTGAAAGCTACGTGAGGTAAAATACTCTTTTCACATTTTCACAAAATTTTATTTCAAATACACTTAATTTATTCAATGTCGAATTAGTCATTAAATAATTCACTTAATATTTAAGAAATTACAATGCACAATATATCAGAGATCACCAATCAGAAATTTAAATGTCAAAAGAATGTCAAGGTACGACGCAATGAACTTGCGTGAGTCAAATGCCATAGATTATTCGAACGCTCACGTTGAAAATTTGGTATTATGTGTCTATTTATTTAAAAAATACTATATATATATATTTAAAAGAGTGAATTATAACAGCCTCTTTGTCAGTTCTTATTTTATTTAAAATATAAAATATACCACTGAGAAGGAAACTGTTATAATTCATTTAATTATTTATTTAAATATCAGATAACTTAATTATTTCTTTAAATAAAATTTTTCTGGATATCGACAATAACGCCACCTACCGTGTCCAGCTATAGCAGAGAACCAAGTAAGTGACCGCAGAAATACAAAAATAACAGATAATCAAAATGAGTCAAGCCGTTTAGGTATAAATACGAACATACGCACACCGTAATTTTATGTATAAATATATTGGTTATCCTTAGAGATTAACGATTTATATCAACTACGCTATAAATTATGTTGATATATTCCGATAGTCAGATCTGTAATTGCTCATTTTCCCAGTAGGTATCATAGTACAATACAATCGCCGAATCAGCCAAACGTAACCTTTAAATACATTGTAATATAAATTTGTTTATCGACGATAATGTAATCAGTATTGCTTGAATTTTGTTGCAGTAGTTACCATCGGAAAGAAGACTTCATATATTTTTAATATTATTTGAAGAGAGGGTGTTTTAAATCTCCATCTTTGTAGCAGTAACAATGCGTTTATTCTCGCGAATGGAGAGAAGAGTCAGAGCGACGGTATGAGAGCTTGAGCACTTTTTCAGACTGTGTATATTTAGTTTGATAACAATGGTTGCTTAATATTTTTTTGAGGAAGGAAAATATTATTTCTGAGAGGACTTGAGAGTTCATAGAGTCATTCTGTTGCTTTTGTTTTTTTTCCTCTACTCTTCATAAAATAATACCTGTAGAATATTATAAAGTAAATCTGTGACATCGCATTTATTACTAGCAGACGACTCCCGAGTGTACTGCGTTTGAGTTTATCTGAATGTGTATCCAGGTTCTCTTAATTTGCTCAATTATCTCATTCTCCGCACTGTTCCGTAGAAACAGCAAGACTTTAATCTCGGCCACTTTGACGACGTTTCTGTATTTTTGATTTGTGAGGTTTGTATACAAGCACTCTTGGGCACTGGAAGTCGCATTATTGCCTCCACGTTTTCTCTGTTTTCTCCAGAGACATCGTTATATAAGCTGTCACGTCGTCGACTCGACGCGGTCGACGGAAGTGACGCGCCCGAAGCACGGAGACAGCAGCTGACTTCCTCCTCCCTCCATCTCAGTGAGAATCAATAACGACATCTGTATTGCATTGCTCCACTGACGTACAAATAAGAACCGTCATCTATGTCGACGTAGCCTGACTTACTCACGTGTGCAATTGCCAGCTTCCGATATCCTCTCTGACAAGGCGGAACGTGACATGGTCAGACGCTTGCTCGGGATATCACCACATTTCTTCCCGGCAGTACTAAATATTTGAAAAAAAATACCCACTGTTATTTAGTATACTACAAAACTCTGCACTGATTCCATGTGTTCCAACCCATTAATCACTGTTTAAATAAAGACGTTTTCCCTCGTAAAGACTTCTTGGGTTTCTAACCAGGTTAAATATTAATACCCAACATAATTAACTTGTTTGAAAACCTTAGAATCATTTATATACACTTTACACCGAAGTTCTTGCTCCTTTATATGAATTATAATCTTTGTAAAGATGAAAAAATAATAGTTAACTTAACGCCAGTTTTTTACGTTATATAAAGATAAACTAAATGATCATTTCACAAACATTTTAAGATATTTCATTCTACTCAACGACGGTTCAGTACATTTTCGTACTTTCATCACTTTCGAATGTTCATAAACTAGTTTAAATTAATTTTATAAATATTTAACTTTAAACAGTCTGAAGAGATTATAAATAAAATATTGAGTAAAACCGATTAACATTACAAATAAAACACAATAAATTCCCTGAAGTCAAAAATAGAAGACTTATTTTGTCACATCAATTGAAGTGGTTTTTAGTGAACACATTCACTTTGCAAATACTCCTACATTTATAATAATAACATAGAGAGGAAAAAGCAAACTGGTACAGATAAATAATTTATGATGAGGTTTAACCAAGGTAATGGAATGTAGTATGGGAAACAGTGTAATAACAAAGATTGGGAAGGGATATTTTGAAGGAAGTTAAGGAACACTGCTACTTGGGAAGCGTAATATTTATGGATGATAGAAGTATAGTAGGCAAAGAGTAGGATAGCACAGGCAAGGAAGGCTTTCGCGAAAAGGAGGAATTTACTTACGGGTAATATAAGTGACAATATTAAGAAATCGTTGCTAAAAATTTTCGTATGGAGCGTGGCGTTATATGGGTGCGAAACATGGACGATAGGAGTTGCAGAAAGGAAGAGAATAGAAGCGTTTGAAATGCTGAAAATCAGATGCGTGGATAGAAGTACTAACGAGGAAGTTCTAAACAGAATAGGGAAAGAGCGAACAATATGGAGGCCGTTGACTAAGAGAAGGGATCGATTAATAGGTCACGTTATGAGACGTGAGGGTCTCGTAAAATTAGCATTAGAGGGAAGTGAGTGGGGTAAAAACAGAAGAGGAAGGCCAAGGATAGAATACGCTAAGTAGATTAGGGAGGATTTCGAAATATAGGTTAGCATGGAGGGTTGCATCAGACCAGTCTTAGGACTGAATACCACAAAAACAACATGATTGGTTTATAAATCGAGGTTCGTTGAGGCATTCTTTGCAGATGTCTGAAATACAATAATCTATAAGAATTTTGATTCAAAATAAAGACTTTTCGTCCCCAACTTTCAGGACCTCTTCAGTTATTTTTAGTCAGAAAAGATATTTCAACTATGTTCTGCATATACATAAAATTTGCTGTTCATGTGTAAATATTGTTTTTTTGAATATTCCGTATACACATTTTAACTAGGATTCGAACCTGGTACTCCTTGGTTGTGAGGCAGCGACGCTATCCATTATACCGCAGGAGGCCTGATTATACTTACCAAAATGTGTAACATGAAAAGTTACACACAACAATGCAGGCCAGCTTGCGAGTTGCAATTGTTGAGGAACTGACGCAACTTGGGCCAACAATGTGGTCTGGCGAGACGGAGGAGTCGTCATGGGGTAGTGGAAGGAGCAGGTTGTGTGGGCGGGAGGACGAGAGAATGACCACGCCCTGCAGATATAATTATTTCTCGTGCTCTAATTGGAATTAAAACTACTAAAATCCATTTTTGGTGTTTTTTGTGAAAAATACCTGGCGCCCTAAAAGAATTATAAATCCTCGAATACGGAGGAACGCGGGATCCGCCACAATAGGAATACTATATTTTCGTTTATTATCATTTTTAGATAATTATAAGGGAGAAAACAATAAAATGCGAAATTAATTCCTCGTTGCTTATACAGTAGTATGAGTAGTGGACGAAAATTATGTACAAAAAATAGTATATGGATTGAAGCATATGTGGTGAAAATTAACAGTAAGTGGCAAAATCTTGGAATACCTATGGAGTCCTTTCAGAGGAGAAGGAAAGGTAATCGAGTAAATTAGGAAAATCATTTAACAAGGAAATAGGTTAGAAGCCTACTGTGGAACAAGGAGCAAAATAATGTATTGTAAACTAATAATAAAGTATGCAGCAGGAACGAAAGAGAAAAGTAAAATACAAGAGAGGAATAATTCAAAGACACCGAAAGATAAGATCAGATACTGGATTTAAAATAGGGTTCATGATATCACGGAACAATATTATTGCGTTGGTTTGAGCTTATGGTGAGAATGAAAGAGGAGGTTCTTGAAATAACAGGAAAGGACCACAGGTAATGCCTAAAAAGAGGTGGGGGGATACAGGAAATGAAAGCAAAGAGAAGAGGGGAGGAAAAACAGAAGACATACTTTATTAATGAAAAGAGTTGTAGAATAATAGAAGAGTGCGGGGGTGATCAAGTCAAAAACTGACTAAAATGACAAGAAACTGAAAAGAAGAAAATTTTTTAAGAAGACCAATTTATGTCTATATTTTAGTATAAATGCATATTTATCTTACTCTGAAAAAATTAATCGAGTCGTTACTAGAAAACATATTACATATTAATTATAAAAACAGCGACTGTTCAATTAGTTTGGAGAGTGGATTAACGAACGCTTCAGACTATCAAGTATGCAATCGGGAAATTTGTGGCCGCAATCCATACTAATATTCACATTCAAACATTTTCATTAACCAAATGCTACTAATATGAGGGCACTTTACATATGTGTTTAAAAACCATTAATAATATTTTATTTTAAACTTCAATAATTATCTGTAAATGGAAGTTTTTTTTAGTAAAGTGAAATTATATTTAACTCTCAAAATCTGTATGTAGGGTCCCGGATGGTTGTAACCTCTTCGTACTTAAGGTTCATGTTTTTATGGGAAATCCAAACAATGAAGTGAACCATACCTAGCTCAAAACAGAACCGACTTACTGCGTCTTCGTGAGAATCCTCCTAATGCCAGAACAGTAGAATAAGTTTAGTCCTACATAGAGCAGCCATTATTTTTATATTTACGAGTCAATGTAAGATTTATAAATGGTGCCGTGTGTACCGACTTCTTCTTTCTTGCGGTATTCAGGAAAAAACCGTTCCGAAGTTTCTCTTTAATCTTGTCCGAGACTGAGATAGATGGACTTCCGTGTTAGCCGGGACTAAATCTCTTCTCACCCAACTCCTCCCAATATCCTTGATAAGGAAATTGGCCGGTTTTTGCACCAGTTTCCGATATATCAAGAGAGATGGTCTTTTTCCAAAAAAAATTTATCCTCAATAGAAACTGTGAACCCGAGGTGACTTAAGAGACGTGGCTGACAAAATGCTTATCTGTAGTCTTCTGTAAAGCTCAATTAAAATTATATCATGGATATCATGTGTTTGAAGCTAAGAAAGGTTGAATACGCGAGTCAGAGGTATTATTATTTATCAACGTTTGAAGTCTGAGGTAAACGTTGCTCGATTTCCCAATCGCCAGTTGGAGGCAATATCTCATCTGGGCTTATATAATTACCATAGGTTTCAAGATTTACACTTTTGAATATCTTCCGTAGTTAAGTTTCAATTTTCCACTAAATAACTTTTTTTGTCTTACAAGAGACGACGAAATAAAGTCAGTACGTTTATATATCACTCCAATTATTTTATGATTATTTAATACATAATTTTCAAAATTATCTCATTTATAAAATAATGAAACACTAATTTTGACTGATAAAACATGGTGGATAAAATACACACAATGAAAGTAAAACAGTATACAGAAAATTGAATATATGCTCCTTTGTATATTCTCTATACGCATTTAAACGCGTAGGCAAATTGCAAAAAGAAAACTTGGTACATGTATTATTAAAAACACAGAGAAGCCTTTAGCATGAACACGAAAGGAATTGTAGTTAAATATTTATATATATATATATATATATATATATATATATATATATATACGAATGCCTCAGCATGCATAAATTTGTGTCGTCAACCAGCATAGAGACAGAAGAAAGAGGAATCCGTTACATGTGGCGTATTTGATCAATGATATGCTGCGCTGTAAACACCACTAACACTTGGAAGGATGATAAAAAATAAATACGTAATTTTTTGACAAAAATACGTATTTTATAACCTCCTTACAACATGACATATTTCAATGATTCTCGACAAGTAGACTTTTCCCTTATTATTTTCTGTAATAAAAAATTCTGAAAATATCAAACGATAATAAAAAGACAGTAGATAATTTTTTAATCATAATTTAAGAAGAATTTTGGAAATCAGATGTGTGGATAGAGTACGTAACGGGAAAATTCTAAGCAGAATAAGAGAAGAGAGAGCAATATGGAGGACTTTGACGGAGAGAAGGAATACGTTGAGACATGAGGGTTTTGTAAAATTAGCACTACAGCGAAGTGTGTGTGGTAAGAACAGAAGAGGGAGTCCAAGGATTGAATAAGCTAAGCAGATTAGGGAGGACGTGATAGTTGTACAGAAATGTAAAAGGCTTGGGCAGGATAAGCTAGCATGGAGGGTTGCATCAGACCAGTCTAAGGGCTCAATGTCACAACAACGACAACAAACATAATTTAATAGAATTGTTGTTAATTCCAAATGATGACGAGTTAATTTCATGTGAATTATTTTAAAAATATTAGGTTATGTGTGTATTTAATAATAGTTAAATACGAAAAAATATCTTTCATTAAAACTCAAATTATTATAAATTAATATTAAAAGATGGCGTTACGCAACGCGTTTTAAATAAATAGACGAGACCCTACATTTCATGTTGTTTAAAAACTTTTTGATTGGGCGATTTTTAAATGACGTGGAGAGGTTGAGGGTGATATTTGTAAGACCAGGGAAACGTTTTTACCGTCTTAGCCGCGTTTATAGACTCCGACAGAAATTTTAGCCCCTTTGAAGTACCAAGAATCATTGCACCTCAGTGTTTTAAGATAACTTACTTTATTTAATGTACCAGGAGATTTCTTGTGACACTATAGCAAAACTCAGCGGTGACGTCGAATTGTGATTACAGACATCATAAGCCATCAGCCGCGAATCACCTTAATTTACCGTTTAACAGCATTTTATTACTTTAGTTAAGTGGCGCTTGAGGCACTTCGGATACCATAACTCCGGTTTTGGTTGAGATATTTATTTTTTTCCACGTAACTATATTTTTGCATCTATTCTAGCTGTAGGAATTAAATATAATTAACTTCATAAATATTGTTAAAGTTTAAATATTTACAGAACTTTAATAAAGGAAGGATTATGACTGGGCTGTTGTAAAGAAATAGACGTACTCCTTAAGGAATAATGAGCTAAATGTAATTACGATGCATTGATAAAAAATTTAAAATGTACTACAGGATAAATCGGAGGAGATAAATTCGGAGCGGAGTTAAGGATCCGGAGAGTGTTGAACAAATTTTGTTACAGTAGGGATATAGTATCAGAGATGAGGGATTATGGTGGAAGTGCAGGTAAACAGGGGATGATGGGATCTGGGATTAACTTCGATAGCACACAAGTCTTTCTCCACTCGGAAGGTAGCCTTGCCATCGGGTGCAACAAACATGCATACAAATAATTTTTGAATAAATAAACTAAATCTTATTGTTTCAATTTTCTTATTGTAAAGCTATGATAATATTTAATTTTTATTTAGTGCTACTTGTAAGGGACAGGGTCTTAAGAATACGAAATATTAATTACTAAACCCTATTTTTACTTCCCCGTTTGAAACAATAGATATATAGACTGCTTTTGTCCTGTTTTTATTGCTATGCCTGTACTTTATATTTACCAGATCTTCTAGAACACGAAGCTCCTGGTATTAATTGACCTGTATGAAATATTTAGGAAATAAATATTGTGTCTTTATGAATGTGTTGACTCATTGATTTGTTAAAAACAATACAAGTCCATCTTATCGGAGTAGGTGAGGAGTCAAGGACGCTATCGAGTGCATCATTTCACTACAAAACCAGAAAAATTAAAATAACTCAGAAGACAATTCAAAGTAAACAAAACTGTACATGACGAATGCTTTTTATGTTATTACGTTTGTGAAATTAATGAAAGTGTAGTTTAAATATAAATGTGAATAATATTATTTCAGGCCAATAGTCGTGTGGTAATTCGCTGAGTGCTTCGGGATCCAACTCCAAATCAAATCGATTACTAAATCCCGTTTAATATGCGAAAATGTTTTAAAATATTTTTATTACACACTGAGTTGACAAATTATTATTACAACCCCGTCAATACAATGTTGTTTTACCTTTTGCTATTAATACTGCTTGAATTCTTGGAAAGGATTCGATGAGATGTTGGTAGGTGGTAGGAGGAATTTGAGACCATACCTGATGAACTTAAAATTTTACTATACTGATTTTAATATATATATCTCACCCAAAAAATTCTCAAATTGATTGAGATCTGGCCAACGAAGCAAGATAAAGTCTCCGTCATTCTATTCCAACCATCTGAGGACAATGTCAGCTTTATGACAAGGAGCATTGTCCTGCTGGAAGTATCTATCCCCGGCAGAGTACACCATTAACATAATAGGATGTACTTAATCTGCGAAAATATTTAAATACTAATGGTTCACAATGTTTCACAAGAATCATAGGACCCATACTGTCCAAGGGAATATTCCGAAACCATAATATTGCCGCCACCGGCTTGAAGTGTTGCTCTTCGTATCCTTACTTTCGTGTTGTTTTTCTCCACGTTCTAACCATCTGCATGGTGCATTTGAAATCGGAATCCAACAGACCACACGGCCCTTTTCCAGCCATTCACTGCACAATCCTTGTGAACTGAAGCCGTCTACTCTTGTTCAAGTCCAGTAGAGGCCTTCCAACAGGTCGTCGGCTTTCATAGCCCATAGGGTGTGATGAGCGGTGAACAGTTCCTTCAGAGATGTCCACAGTTCAATCCTACATGAATATTCTCGGTTATTTGATGCACTGTTGCTCTGGACAATTCTGGCAAGTCTGATTTCAGCTCGAGCCTGTGACGTTCACAATCCTGACGTTAAGACCCGGTTTTTCGTTTTTCTTGAAACACTTGACAATTTCAGTCGTTTTGCTGATACTGGTTCCGACGCCTCCAGCGCCTACGATCATCAAACTCGGTTAAATCACGTCTGTTGCTTATATCTTCACAATAAAACACACTACAACTGATAGTTCACTTTTCCTGCATTCCCATTTTATAGTTATCTCGCCCTCTAGCGGCGACACATTGACGTGGTCAGGTGGTCACAATAATTAGTCCACCCATTGTATGAATAGAGGAGAATCACACTCTTGTATTTTTACCTATTGCCTCTCCTTCATGATAATGCAATATGTATAATGTCAGTAAATAAAATTACATTTATATGGAGATTTTGTAAATGGTTCTTCCGAAATCGAAGCGAACGAAATAAATATTCAATATATTTTACAGTCATTTAGCAGAAGATAAGTAAGTCCAATGAGTCGATTTCTTTATTTTAGCCGTCCACGATCACAATTAAGTGAATTCGTGTGACGTCTTCTGAAAATGTTACTCTGGTAAATAGATTCATCGTGAAGTTTGACTAATTATTTTTATTATTATTATTTTTAAACTAAATTAAGCACTAATTTGGCTAGGCTACAGTTTTTATTACATGCAGTCGTTGATACTAGTAAGAAATGACATTAGGAGTTATATTTGAAGTTGGTGCTTGTAGCTCCCTCTACCATGTGATGTTGATGGCTTTGATACTGGGCTACATCGTCCAGCGAAACGCTTGGCGTTGAGCGTAGAGTAGACAAACTAATGCGACTCTCTAATTAGAGAGAGAACGTCATTTTAAGGAAATTTTATTGCGGTGGGAATTGGAAATCCCCAACCAATTTGGTGGCAGCTACATCTCAGTGGTTCATGTTTAGTCTCAGTCTGGCGTTCTAGTGGGAAAGAATTTCTTTCTTGAAGTCGCGAGGAGGAAGGTACTTAGGGCTGACAAACTTTACAGAGATACAGCAAATGTGCGCGGCAATTCCTGCGGCTTGAGAAGTAAAATTAATGCCAAGAAACTTGGGAAGCTTTCGTAAAGATTTCTGTGACAACCCCCGGTTTCGTGGACGCAGATGTTCAATTTGCATTGCTCGCTTTACGGTGCGCGCCATCTACTTATCTGTTGCTGCCTTTGAGTCACGCCGACTGCCGCCAACTACTTAAGAACACTTGATGACCCACAGCCTTGACGTTGTTCGCTCCCGGATACCACGGGGACGAGAATTCTCAACAGTTTCGCGGAATATCAGCGGGAACATTTAATACTAATGGCCGCACATATGGTATCATTATTAACTATACAATACATTTTTCTGTTACTTACTTTCATCAATTTCAAGTTAATAAAAAGAAATACAATTTAAGTCTCTGCAATACAGTAATAGGGCGCTGCGGGAGTTTTCTCGCAGGCGCTTCAGCCCAGAGTGACTGTGGGGCTCATCTGGTCATGTCGGGAATGCCTCGCACTCTCTCTGGGTATTTTTTATCAAAGTTCTCATATGCCGAGACACCTTCACCTATTTTAGGAGGTACATGTACTGGGGTCAAAGACCTTGGGCATATGGCAAGAGTTGTCCGCTGATCCCATTGGATCAGTCGGCCAATTGCCTCCTGAAATTGGTGGAGACACGGAGAAGGGAATGCTGCGTCCCCACAGCAAACTCGTCTCCCGTCATTCGAAAGGGCGTGAGAATAGTACCCAATGCCCGACCTACCTGATGCAGGTTTTCTAGGATTTTCCCTGCATCTCTTTAGGTGAAACACCGGGTAGGATCCTTAAACCATAGCCCGGGGGCCCTAGTTAACCCTGGGCTACCTTTCTCTACCTTCCGCATCCCCTCTTTTTCAATTCCCTTCCTATGCTATTAAAGGGGAGTTGCCTGTTTCAGGATCACCCTCATGTAGCCTGTTACCCAAAAAAAAAAGTCTCTGCAATTTTTCCTTCCATTTCTTACTCCACTTCTTTTGTTTCTTCTGCTCAATAATCTATTTTATGAGGTTGTACTGTTTACAGAAGATAAATAATAAATAGTCAATCTGGCATTTAACCGTTCATTGCAATTGTTTCTTTGATAACAGCTATGCTGAAATCAAGAAATAAAAACCTTTCGCTTTTCCGACAATATTGTAGTATTAAGGAGAATCAGATGAAGACTTGGAAACCATAATAAATGGCATGAACGTGTTCCTGGAGAAAGAGTTTAATATGAGGATTAATAGAGCGGAAACCAAGGTAATGGAGTGTAGTATGGGAAACAGTGGAATGACAAAGGGTGTTAGATTGGGAAGGGAAATTTTGACAAAAGTTAAGGAATTCTGCTACTTGTGAATCGTAATAACTAGAGATGATAGAAGTATAGTAGACATAAAGAGTAGGATAGCACAGGCAAGGAAGGCTTCATTCATATACAGAAATTGCATGTAAAGTAGCTGATGAAATTCTTTTAAGTATTTGATGACCTAAAATCATATTTATTAATATTAATATTTTTATGCGGGTTTATTTTTTAAATCAATAACTGCAAAAGGAGATTAATTGTAATCGCTCCGAATAATTCCACGTGTCTTCAAATAATGTGGAATAGAACTTCTAAATTTATCATCATTAATATTTATTGTTTTTATACCTAACGGTTTTCTGTCCGTCGTAATTTTAATAATAAAACAAATCAAATAATTTTGAAAAACGGAGCTTTCAGCAATATTTCTATAAGTATCATCTCTACAGAAAAAATACATATATTTTATAAAACACATTTACAGTTCAACGGATGGCTATGGCAATATTGTCGAAATATTGTCTTCCATAAATATAAAATAATTTTAAAAAAATATAAATTATTGTTGTTAAAATTGTGACTGATAAAGAAAATAAATGGTGATGAAGTACAATAAAATAAAACATCATGAGTTAGTCATACTAAAATTATAATTATTGGAGTAAAAATTTGACGACGACAATTGCTTTTAAAACAGGAAAATATGAATTTCTCAGAACTTGACAAAAATATATTTCAACGACAACTTTCACATTAATCTGGGCGTAAAATTAATTAGCTTTTATGTGGTACGTATTTTTTAACTCATGAACCAAACTTCTGATGTCGATGACCCTGCAATAACTTAGCGCATTCGTTTTAGACTAGAGAAAGTAGGGGGCGGAATCTGACTTCTTACATTTTCCTTTCTCTTTGAGAGTTTATGATATTTACTATTCTAAGTAGTTTGTCATACGACGAATTTAATAAACGGTGGGTTATTATTTCGCATTTAGATTATTGCTTATTGAAAGTTATCGCTTTTTTTGCTGTAGCAATTCCAGAAAAACTCTATGTACATTATATTATCTTTTAATATATATAATTATATATATTATATATTATATTATCTTTAATATAAAACAGTCTTGGAAGGTGACCTACTTTAAAGATAGTTTCTTGCGTTGGAAGTTCCTTAAAGTCGCGTGCTTAGAAGAGTGCGAATAACCTGCAGAGTAACGAGATTCGCGTACGCTTCTAGACTAGGAGTCAGGCAGAATTCGGTGTATTTGCTTTACTGCAGGGGACATTACTTTTTCAGGGGAGAGATTGCTAGGAGCTGAGAGCTCCGCGTCCAGTTACGCCGAGTCCTCTGCCACTAGCAGGGATTTACAAATAAATTGCAGCGTAATTCCTTTCACTACTCTTCGCTTGAGCAGTGAAGAGCTCTACTGCAACTCATACCACTTACTTGTTCAAATACATATAATTTAAATAACACACGAAGAGAATTGTAAAATTAAATTCATAACCATAAATCATTTACAAATTTTTGAGAAAGTTAGTCAACCTCAGTTCTTTTTGTCTTATGCTGTTGCATATGTTCCAAACACTGTGTTTTTATACTCATACCGAATATATGGAATATTAATAGAGGTACGAAAGTTCAATTGCAGTTTTAAGAATAAAAAATATTAGACAACAAATTTCAAATCATAGATGATTGATTTATTGATTTTTATCTTTCTTTCTTATGTAGTAATATCCTAAGTCATAAATTTCCTGAAAGCAAAGGGAAACTACAGCTACAATTTCACGCAGACGTGCAACGCATAATGCATTACATTATGATGGCAGCCTCTCGGGTAAAATATTCCGGAGGAAAAATAGTCCCCCATTCGGATCTCCGGGTGGGGACTACTCGGAAGAATGTCATCATAAAAGGACACGGTCATTTTAAAATTATTTCTCCGTTGTTTGCATAGCTTAAGTAAACTACTAAAAAACTAGCTGATTACCCGAAGTTGCCCTTTCCAGTATTTCATTTTACAGTAATCTCTTGATAAATGGTTTATAAACGCCTAAGAAAAACATTACAACACCTTATAGCTCGCAGTGTGTTAATGCAGTGTGACTCAGAAGCCTGTTGCATCAGTCAAGCATCTTCTTATTGCTACCAGATCTTCCATTAAATCCACTTGACTATTTCTAGTCCTTTGTCTAGTCCTGAAACTAGCCAGTCGCACATTAGCGATGCGTCTTCTGATTTCTACCGGATCCTCCATTTAAAAGAGGTTCAGAACCTATTTAATTAAAAGCACAAGGTTAAATAGGAGCAAACGGTTGATATTTATTTCGGTGGTTCAAAAATAACAGCATGTAGTCTTCCTCAATATGTTATTGTTATATAAAAATTAAGTAAATCTAACCTTCAACCACCTTAAACAGAACAATAAATATTAATTAAATATGTAATTATAATTTGTGGAAATCTATAACTTACCATATGCAAGAAAATTATTCAGTAGCTACTTACAAATACTTCTATCCCTTTAAACGTAATAATAAATATGAAGTAATATAACGTAATTGCTGTTATGTAAAACTGGTTTTGATGTGTACCTTCTGCAACGAGTTTTTTTTGTTGGGAAACTTAAGCCAAGCCTTGCCCTGGTTTTACGGAGCGTTTCACGAAGAGCGTTACTCAGGGCTATTATATATAGTGATCTAATATAATTTGCGTAAAAAAAATTCTGTTCACATCTAATTGTATTGGCACAACGATTAAATACGCTTCTTTTTCATGAATTTTGTTCGTAAGTTTACGCCTATAAGTTAATATTTTATCTCTTTATTCTTAATTTTAACCATTCTGTTGTAATTTTCTAAGTTAGTTTAAATGTACAGTTGTTTTTCATAAATGTATCAGAATATTATAAATTAGAAAATTAAAACTGGCATTGCAATAAAATTGAATTTAACGTAGACTCAATGTTTCCGCCAACATTGTGGTCGTCTAAAATCCATTGAAGATCTAAAGACGTCCACATGGTTTACAGGCAAATTGCACTGGAGTTTAATTTAATTTTTTATAAATTCTTAACAATTTTAATTTGTCAATTTAAAAGTTATATTAAATGCTCTATTATTATTATTACTATCAAAAATTTGATAGTTAAATAAATGAATACAGCCAACTGAAAATAATTCAACCCACGAACATTTTAACGTTGTTTAAAACAACCTGAATATGAAACTCATTTTTGATTCTTGCAACAAGGATTTCCATGAACTAGCTGTTTTTAGTTTCGTTGATTGAAAATTTTATAAATTAGCTAGAAAAATAAAGTTAAAAATAAATTCCTGCTGTTCTATTTTTCACTTCTTTCGTGTAATCTGTTATAAAATGAGATGTATATATGTTTGTATATTCTTTATAAAAGGTTAAACGCGTTAACAATTTGGTGTACATATTTTTAAAAACCCAGAGAAGACGGACAAGGTGGAAGAAATTTTAAATTAAATCAATGTGAATTTATCAGCACTCACAGAGGATTGAGAGAGAGAGAGAGAGAGAGAGAGAGAGAGAGAGAGAGAGAGAGAGAGAGAGAATGCAATGAAATCAATTGCATCCAATATGGATACATATTGTTTACATTCTGCTATTCTATATTCGAGAGTTTGCTCGCATATATTCCCAATTATATTCTGTAATACTAATACCATAAAACATGAAAGAGTTATAAAAATAGCACCAAAGGTTTTCTCAAATCGTACGTTTGTTGTTGGCTTTGAAACAATGCAATTCAATGAATGTAGCTGGTCAATTAATGTGATAGCTATTATGAGACCAGTAAAATGATAATTCGAACATATTTGAAGTTAATTTGATAAAAATAATTATTACTATAAAAGTGACGCTAATCATTTAATTGATATTCTAAATTAGGTAACAGTGATTTAAATTATGTATAATCCACCAAAATCTGCTACAGAGAAGCAAGCTAATTTAAAACTTTTTGTAGTTAATTTTATCATATTTAGAGTAAACGTGACATAATTATCTGATTCCGTAAAACGTTTTTTAAATAATACATATCGCCCACGGTTTTAACCACATTTTGAGGTTAGGTTAACAGAATCTAGTGAAAATTAAGTTGCATCTCATTTTGATTTAAAGTTTTGGAGACGGATTTCTAATATAAAGGCTGCTGCAACGTCCAGGGCAATAATAAATTTTTGTTATATTTTAATTGAAGAACTTAGGACGTCCGGAAAGTTGGGGAACGAAACGTTTTCAATTAAAATAAATAATTACATTTCGGACTTTTGGCAATTCATTGTCTTATCGCCGTGTATTGTTACGAATATTATATATGACTATAAATAGCCGACAACAAGGGTTCAAGTATCATAGTATTGAATCAGGTACAAATTAAGTTCACTGTGATTGATAACTTATCGCCTTTAATTTTGGAAGAGACTATTAAATAGTATGCACAGTTATAATTATCTTGTAACTCGGTGAAATTATACAGGAAGAATTTGAGTTTACTGCGATTCTATGAAACCTAATATTATGAAAAATTCAACGATAAATGTAACTATAGTTAATATATTTCATAATTCATAAGTAAATGCAAATATTCAGACACCCTTGAATTAAAGTAGATTCAAGATTCTCACATAAAACCCATTTAAATTTCAATCCTTTGTGTCATTTACTTAAAATATTAGGTGTACTCATGACTTATTTGCTGTACAGGGATTATTTTTTACTCTGTTAAGGTGTCTGGAATATTTTCAACTACCATAAGGTAGAGTATTTTGTTAAGGACCACGAATATTTTTCACTCTGAATATTCACAGTAATTTCTCGTAAAATAAAGTGCTAATTTAATGTTACAGGAGAAATATTGACTCGGTTAAGGTATTACTAGTTATTATCTTGACTAATTTGAAGCATAGCTTAGTGTGTGTCCATCAAGTGGTAAATGGTCCAAGCAAAGTTACGTTCTCGGTTTCGTTTAAATCACGTATTGGCCTATAGATTCGTATCGAATTAATCCATTTTCTTAAGACTGGTCTAATACAACCCTCCGCGCTAACCTATCTTGTGCAAGCCTCTTCATTTCTTCTTAATTACCACATCCTCTCTAAACTGCTTAGTGTATTCAATCCTTTGTCTCCTCTTCTTCTCTCACCTCACGTACTTCCCTTTAAAACTAATTTTACAAGACCCAAAGGTTTCAAAACATAACCTGTTAATCTATCCAGGAACCTAAATAGCGTACAATAAATGTAATTCCTGTATATTTTTTACAAAAAGTATTTTTTCGACTTTCGAGGTTCTGATTCCCGTTTGGTAGAATCTTATAGGGATTAATGCTGGAACAATAAATCTATTCCACCATGCGCCTCGTTAGTAGGCAGGCAAAGCTTTTAATCGACGTGCTATTGTTCTGCCATCTCGGGGAGGGTTGGAGTTAAGGGCATTAGTAGCCGTCTCGTTGTGTTAATTCACCATGTAACATGACCACTGAGGAGCACAGCGAGGTCTCTAAAGAAATCGTGCCTAGTTAAACCTCGTATCGACGTCCTGTCGTTTGCATGTGCTCGCATTATATAGCAAAGAAGGTCCCGAGGATTTATCTTATCTGCCTTTGGACCGAGTAGAAAGAAATTGAAAAGCATCTATGAATATATTTACGAAAATAAGAGTCGAGCTTGCAGATTGAAACAGGATCAATGGCCGTTACTTATGCACGAGGAATGAATCTTTGAAAGCTGTTCAATTTCGATACGGGGGTATTATATTAGCATTGCTGCCATCGACTCCGGAAAAATACATTAAGTTCCCATTCATCAAACACAAAAAATATATATTGTGTATTAATGACAGAAATTATGCTTTAAATAATTTCGCAAAGTGTAAGATTTTTTAAGCTAAATAATGCCTCATTGATAATTATCCGCCCCCAAATATAATTTCGTTTCAAAATAAGTTACTCATATTTACCGTGCAATCACTGAAAATTACGTTATTCTTCCTTTGGGTTTCATCGTATAAAAAATGTAACAAGACTCACAAAAGTACGGTCAACTGGTTGCCGCGATAACTAATATTTTTCTGCCACATAACCTCATGTTTTAGCCGCTTTTGTTACTCCAAAAATTAATACATTTTTTGAAAAAAGAACAAAATAATTTATCTATCTGTATTTAATCTGTGATTCGCTTAAATTAATTAAATGATAATCAAAATATCAAAGAAACTGGAGGAAATTTTTTAATTTCTTCTAACTAATAACATTTTTTATTCAGTTTAATACGAAAATAATTTATTGATATCCTACACTGAATGTCAGCCCATCATACACATCAAACGACGCCTTTAGGGAAAATGAAGAAAGTAGAGGCGATGTCCTTCAAATTTATACACCGTTGTTTAATGCATAGTAATTAGGGAAGTACAAATCAACGTCTATTGTACTCAAATTTAATCTTATAAATATCAAAAGTTAAGTAAATTACGAAGTTGAAGAATTATGCAGTAATAAAACAGTCAAATACGTCAGAAACATATTTTAATAAAATGATAATACTTAAACAATTAATTATCATTTACAGATTTTCTAAATTTAATAATCAACAACGCATATTTTTATGCCTTCTTCAGGTTTTCTTCCTACAGAGGATATTAAACCAAGGATGGTGAAGTTAAAACAAAAATGTATACGGAAACTAAATCAAACTTATCACAAGAGTAACAAAACATAAAAATAGAATCACATACATAGTCTAACAATAGTGATCGAGATCCAAGGCAACACGTAACAATTAAACTGCATAAATTTAAAGAATAATGTCTGTAAAAAAAGGTCATTAATTGTTTAATTATATATAACAGACTTTAAATTTAAACCTTTTAAAATTATAATAAATTAGTTAAATAAAATTTTCTGTATATGAGTACGTGAATTCCATTTTATGTAACACATCCATTTAAAACAAGTTTTTGAGCAATTAAAAATTTTTTTATAAGTCTGAATGATTAAAAATTCGAAGAGAACAACATTTTACAAACATTACATTTTTAATACAACCATATCAAAATTTATCGAAGAAGCTTTCTTTTGGTAATTATTAGTGCTGTAAACGGCCAAATTTTAAATAATTTGAGGCTTGATAAAAGCAGAGCGTTGGTTATGAGTGACTTTATTTCCTAAGGCAAACCAAAAGAATCGAAAAGAAATTTAATTCTGTCACCTAAAATCTGAAATGTATTGATAAGGCCTCAAGAAGGAATAATATGCAACCAAAATTTGAAGGATTTCTCATTAATTACCCGCTGTACGCTGTGTTAAATAGATATTAAACATTAGTACTGTAGGTTCAATTGTGTTGAAGGATTGTCTATTAAATATTAAAATCCAAACAACGTATTATTTTGCTGTTAGCAGTTCGTTGAAAGATGACATTAGCAATTAATATTTCTGGTGTTCTGCTCTACGGCCGTCACACACATGAATCCTCCGGTGAATCGTTACAGTCTTCTGTCATCACCTCATAATTCATACACGTATGACAATGGCTTCACATTTGAGGCACAAATGACACATCATAAATTGTGCCCCCATTAACTCATGTCAATGGAGTGACAGACAATGTTTATAGACTCAATTGCAAACACGTCGGTTTTTTAAAATCTATTTGAGTAATTTTAAGAACGTGGCATTTAATGTGATAGTCAATTCTGAGTTTTAAACTAATACAAGATTAATGACTAATAATTATAACAATGCCAATATAATCAGCAGTCCAATTTCATTTTTATGTTGCCTTCTTTTCTTACAGTTTCTACTACATTTTGGTAAATTGTTTCTTCCTCCAAGTCATCGTTGGCTGCAATTTGTTCCTAGATTCCTAACAGGTTCATATATCAGAGAAAGGCTGTTTGTTTTGTTGGAGACGTGGCCAATCAAATAATTAATAATTGTGAAACTGGACATCGGTACTTTCCTAAGGTTTATGAGCAAAGTGAAATATCCAGTACAAAATTATTCCTTCCCTTCTGCATATGAGTAAGCGAATTATATTTTATGTTAACACATCCGTTTTAAACTAAATAAATGGTGTGTATCAATTTTCAGTATTTCTCACACATTTAACCAGTAGAACCTGGTACTCAAATGCTCATATGCTACATCGCCTAAATTAATTTAGGAAGAATTATTATTGGTGATTAAGAGTATAAATTCCTGCTTCCATTACAAAGACGTTAAACTGCCTTCTGAAACAGCCAGCTTGACCATCATTGCTCAGTCATCGTTAACACGAGACTTCGCTCTGAATTGAGATATACGCATGCGCATTATTCCGTTTCACCCACTTGCACAACCCGTAAAGTTTGACATACTGGCATTCCCTGGTACTACAAACACAATCAGACAACTGGTGTTAATTTTTTTGACGAATAAATAAAAATAAATAAATAATTATTGTGGTTTGTTATAATTAATCAAATATTATTTAAAATAAAATTTACATTTAAGGGACGGCATTTCACAGTCTTTCATGACAATAAAATTTAGTTTGTTCATTAAAATATGTACGAGTGAAAAATAGTTTCGTCTTAGAAATGTGAGACCAGTTGGTTTTAAATTATAAATGTAGCATATTCCTGGCCGCCATTGTAGTATTATTAATATTTTACCTAATAAATTATATCTTGAGGTGTGTCGCACTTAACTTTAAAAATCTCACAAGACGCCACTGCGTTCAACTCTTATTTATTTCATATTTTATTCTCTAGTTGTATATTTGACTTATCCTATTCAACTTAATGCGTACTTTAAGAGTTTTGAATTAAATAAATTGAAATGAACTGAAATAAACAAGTTCAAGACATATCAAAGGCGTTTAGTAGGTCCATGGACTTGGTTTGAAACTCTTATGAGTGTCCTCACATTCCAAAATTATAAACAACTTTTCTAACGATTACGAAGAATCAATTTAATCTTTACTCTAATAAGGCTAATTATGATCGAAGTTGAAATTTCTAAATCATTTGTTCCGAAACTATAAATTTTGTCGTTCGTCGTAGAAAGCAAATATTCCTCAATCCTTTTTTAATTCCTTGACCTAATCCTTTAACGCGGACAAAATTTACTATGCTCAATTTTACTACTATTTTTACACAAATTTTTCAACGCTTAGAACCAACTACTTTTGAAAATGAAAAGAGTTACATAACCGTAGTCCGATTACGTGTGCCCTTTCTGTGCGATATAGTTACAATTAATTTCTCCTCGTTATTCACTTTAATAATTGTAAGCTGTGCAAGCACACCATTGGCTCGCCCTCATTCCATTTCCTCGCTAAATCCATCTATCTTCTGAGACACTAATTAATTGGAATGCCATCCGCACTCTAAAGACAAATATGTTTGCGAAATTACTGCAGGGACCTCAGAACACGCTCACTGTATTCATCATACGTCTCTGTATACTAGACCTGAATAGATTTGAAACTCTGTGCCTCCAGGCACATGAAATTTACAAGATAACAAATGGGACAATTAATGACTACTTGCATATAAACCAGTCGCCTAATTGTCTTTCAATAATTAGATCCTATCGCATATTTCTTTATCTTCTTATCCCCGCTCATTGTGTACCTGGCGATAGTACTTCAAGTTCATAATTCCGTCAGTGATAAAAATAGGCAAGCATAAAGCTTCTTCACTCAGGTGTGAAAGATAACTGATTGCCTTGTATAGACCAAATATAGTAGATCTGTACAAGAAGGAATGATCAAACCAGATCTCTGACTCCTTCCGATAATGGGCACAGTGAATATACCACCAATCATTTCACTCCACTTAGATATATAAAAATTAATAAATTAGATTTTTAATTAATTATGTTTTATTGAGTAATGGTCACTGTGGCACTTCATCAAATCATACTTTGTAATGAAAAAAAACTTTTTTAAGACACCCATCAAAATATTACTGCTACAAATTATGTGAAATATATATTTATTAGAATTTATTTAAATACATTGCAGGTAATTAAATTAAATTTATATGAATTTCTTGTTGTAATAAACTGGAATGGACGCAACATATAAAGATTTTTGTTTTTAACATCGTTAATTAGTTACATTCCAGAGAGATTTGAGCAGCCGTCCTTGGGAGGGAAGATTTTGGGATGCGCGGACGTCAATTTTATTGTACAGTTGTTAAATAATTCTAATTGGACCAATTTTTCTAAGCAATATTTGCAATAAGGTCTGTAATTGAGGGATTATTTAAAATACCAAAATGCTCGCTCTAGTCCCTAAATGAAATGTTATTGGAAGATTAGTAGAAACATTGGATGAGATACAACGCGGATCGTTGGCCTATCTTGTAAATTTTCTTAACACTCGCACAATTGTGTAGTAAATCCAAATATAATCTGTTTTACGTTGTCACGTTTTCGCCTGAGATTGTAGGTCCTCAGGGAGCCGTAAACAAGAAAAGTAGAGATTCTTTGCAGTTTCTCGATGTGGCAGACTCTAGCCTTAACGCTTCAAACAATGCTCGTTCTTAACGTTGAAAGGAAATTAAATGTGAGGGTTATCTTAAAGGTTTGTATAAATGGAAGAGAAGTCAGGAAAGTTTTGGTATTGCGGGTAGGTTCGCCTGAGTCTGATCAGGTAAGAATTGGAATGTTGGGAATTTTTATCAGTTAAAAACACAGACATGTAGTTTTATATAGGTGTATAATTAGTCAATATTATACACTGAAAGAAGTGGAAAAGGAATAGAAGGCTGTTATACTAGGATATAACAGGAAATCGAACGATAGTGTGCAGTCGAGCTGTACGTGATCGAATTTGCTTGACCTTGTGAAGTGAGAGGCTTTTAAAGATTCATGGTGGATACCATTGTCTTAATATGTAGGACCGCTGATATATCAGTACTCGTCGGCATTTCTGCGCTACTGCCGGGTTTTTACACTTGTGTCGTATGGAATGCGTGAATGCAGTGATGAACTGCAACGCTAGTATTTGAAGTTGTCAGCAAGCGTCTGGGACTCGGGCCTTGGAGTGTGGTCCCCATAGCATAGATAGCGACGGCCTCTAAACGAAACCCCAAAAATCCTTTCTACCAGCAAATATCTCGGGACTATATATACCGCAGATTATCCGCAGGAACTGCGCCGAGGGAGGGAACTACTACCAACCGAATTGATACATGATTGACACGAAAGGTAGAATCAAAACAATATTTCCAATATTAGTGGCCAGTTTGATCCTGGTGGACAAGAAACGAAATCATGTGGTTGGTTTAGCGGCTGATTTGTCGTATTCTTGGCGGTTTTACGTTTATATTTACCTTCAGATGCAATCCTTTTTACATAGAAATACAGAACAAAAGTGGTAAGATAGGGGTCTGAAAGAAATTGACAGTATTCGTTATAAGACTTTCAAAATATTTTTTAAAATGTTGAGAAAATTAAAATAGGTATCAACAATATTAGAAATAAAGAAAAGCTAGAAAAGTTTCAAATTTTGTTGTGGTCCCAAAAAGGGAAGGAAACGATGGATTTCTATTTTTTTTGTAATTTCATGTGTATTTCTCGAATTTAATTGTAGTATGTAATTAAAATTTTTTACTATTTTAGTTATTTTACATATAAATTATATATATTTCATAAATTGTGCCGCAGTGTTTAAAAGGACAGGTCGTTGAATATGGATGCTCCGCTTTTTTTATTATACGATGAAATATGGTATTAATAACTGACTTGAGGTTATCCTATCAGATCAACAAAGTCTGAATCAAAATTCCCTCTTGTCAGTACCACAAATATATTTTCTGTTTCTTGTATCAGCATCTGAAACCAGATTCAGGCATCATACATTAGCGTCGTTCAACAAGGACATTCTCTGTAGCTACGATTTGATCTGTAAGGTCCCGCGCTGGTGTGAAACTCGGAACTCAGTCTACTTCCTTCCAGGACTGCATCGATTTGGTCGGCGATATGGCGTTATCTCTGGAGAAAGTGTCCTGCGACCTGTCACGTCGACTTATCCCTTCGGCTCGCCCACTTTGTCTCTCGCCAAATCCCTTCAAGTCAAAGAGACAGCTCCTGCCACTTCCTCGCTGATAATAGGTTCCAGACTTCGCCTCTTCCCAAACAGAGACAAGCGAATTACGTCTCTAAGTGCTCGTTTAGTCGGCAACTAACTCGCTTTCATAATAACGCAGCGTTGGGCACAAATGGAAGCGTGTCTGTCCATTAACTCCTACGGCCAGACACCGGTACACAATTTACATTCGCTCCAAACCGATTAAGCTGCTGCACAAATTTACTGATATATTTGCAACTTCAGAGGATATCAATAATATGGATTCAAGACATTGCATTGATGATGAGAAATATAATTCATAGAAATACTACGATTGTTCACAATTCCTGACATATAAAACCCTATATATTCATGTTTTAATTAATTTTTCTTATCTTAAACGATTATTATACTCATGAATTAATACTTTACTGAAGAAATGTCTTCAGAGAGAAGAGAAATTTTCACGACGCCAATCCGTTCTCTTCCTGAGATGCCTTAAAAGTAAGTAAAATATGTTGTTGTGGTATTCAGTCCTACGACTGGTCTGATTCAAACCTCCATGCTTAATTGCTGAAAATATATCTTTCATATAGAATTTCGTAGCTCGTGAGTATTTTTTTCTTCAAATAGTATTCAGCAACACCTTAGAAAATTAATTTTTTGACGAAATCTATGAACAATATTAATAATATTACAATAGTAGTGTTAAATAAACACTGCTGCGAATGAATACTTAGATTACTAATTCGGTATATATAATTTCCTGCAAGGAGAAAAAAAAACTTGAAAAGGTAACAATTGCATGAACGTGGTCCTGGAGAAAAGGTTCAATATCAGGATTAATAGAGGGAAAACTAAGATAATGGAGTGTAGTATGGGAAACAGTGTAATAACAAAGGCTGTTAGATTGAGAAGGGATATTTTGACGAAAGTTAAGGAATTCTGCTATTTGGGAAGCGTAATAACTAGGGTTGGTAGAAGTATAGTACACATAAAAAGTGGGATAGCACAGGGAAGGAAGACATTCGTGAAAAAGAGGAATTTACATACGGGTAATATAAGTGTGAATATTAGGAAATAGTTACTAAAATGTTCGTATGGTGCGTGACGTTATGTGAGTGCAAAACGTGGACGATAGGAGTTGCGGAAAGGAAAATAATAGAAGCCTTTAAAATGTGGTGCTATAGGAGAAATCATTAAGGTCCAGGTTAATTTAGGCCACCGGTAAGAAATAACTTTTCAAGAACGGCAGGTCAATGGTCAATTTATCTCTTGATTAAATAGTATTTTGATACAACATGGGATAATTTCAACTATTTAACATTACTTTTATAAAAGAAATTCTCTATTTGGAAGGAAAGAATTAGACGTTTATATAAGAGTTTACACGCTCACGTTCTAGGCCCGAACTTTCCTTTTTTCGAATCTGAATACAGTATTCGTGCCAATAGAAACGATTGGCCATGATTCTGCTTTCAATATTACCTATTTCAGGATTCCCATACATTATTAAGCCAGATAAATTTTAGTATGACTTTAGAATTGAAAAAATATATATATTTATATAGCCACATATCGTAAATATTTTATTGTGAAAATATAACAAACTGAGCTAATATCCTTACATTCACCTCTCTCGGTCTGCTTCTCATACGCATTCACTTATTTGGTATCTGTGGAAGGGGATTTGCAGTTGCATTCGCGGAATCTACTCAACACCCAGCCTTTCTTTTCCTTCCTTCCAAAGTCAACGCGGAGTTGTCGGAAATATCTGACGGGAAACCGTTCACTGAATCTGATTTCAAAGGGTTCTCTCGATATCTGAGAATTCAGTGTCTTTTCCACACGCTTCAGAAACTGAGATGGTCAATACTTATTTCCAGAAGATATTGATTTAACCGAGGAGTAAATAACGCCTAACTGAAGTTCTCATTTTAAGGGCCACTTTCCAATTAAGTCATATCTAATCTTCAACCTTATCTGTACAATTATATAACCTCGAGCATGTTCTACTTTCACATGAACTAACTCTTTTAATTTTTTTATAAGGATTTCATAAAACCCATTGTTAACGTTGTTAAGAACATTTTGATATCTTTGCCGTTGCCGATGTACGTGTGTTCGTAATTCCTCTCCTCCTAAACGGTTTGAAGTAATTTTTTGTTGTGTTTATGGCTCCACTTGGATGGTTCATGCCGTTAGGTGGCTATTTTCATTAATATTCATTTTCGTATTTCTCACATAAAGATATATATGTGAACCCAAGTTTTCAGTCTGACCGTTTGAATAATCTGTGGCATTTGACTTAGGCATCAATACATGCGCAAGTTGATTGCGTCGTAGCTTGGCATTGTTTAGACATATCGGTTTCGGATTTCTGAGCTATAATATATTCCATGTATTATCATTACCGTGCATTTTGAGTTATCAATTAATTCGACATTGAACAAATGAAATGTATTAGGAATAATATTTTGTGCAAATGTGAAAAGTGCACTGTTGTTAATCCTGTTTACTAAAAAATTTCATTTTCACCATTCATTTGTGCTTCTATGATGATAAGGGGTGTGAAAAGGTAGCTTTTCAAAAATGTGGCAATCTATCTGATGGTTTAATCACGTGTTGGTAAAGCAATTACAGTAAAATTAAATAAATGAATTATCGGGAAATTCCGGGCACCCTGCAATTTACATTCAAAAAAATAAACTACCACAAAATTTATCGATTAAATTCATTTTCAACCAATAACACAGTCCAATTTTGAGATTAAAATGCAATTACACTTTCGGATTAAAACATCAGTTAAATACAACTACAAATATATATTATATATTTCATTTTAATTTACCTGATCTTAAACCAATTTTATTTGGTTAAGTCTACAACCTCACATACGCAATGATTAGTTTTTTTCCCATTCCACACTCATCAACTGGATACAAGTTGAAATGTTTTATTTGTTGCAAATGTTGATAATGGAGGTTTGTTAAGGTGATAATTAAATTTATCTATTTGAAAATACCTTAAAATAAGTATTATTGACTATAACCATTTAAAGATTCGTATTTAACCTTATATTAACTAATCGGGTTGTTTCAATAGTAAAACTTAAATTACTCAAAGTAAATAGTTTAAGCCGCGAAAGGCATAAATTCAAGTATACTTCATTAAAGCTCTATTAAAAACATATCGCTCTGTAGGCCATATTCTGTTTTCCTCAATCCATTTTAAGCTTTGCCGCGTCCTGTACACCTCCCAATATTTTCAGAGTTTACCCTACGGTAACATTTCATTTAAAATTACTGATTTTATATGCGTGTACGTTATAGAGACCAGCGAAAAAAAATTATGGCATGCAGATTTTTCGTTAATGGTGTTATAAATATTAAGCCGCTTCGGCGTTTATGAGGACAAAATCATACAGGCGTCTGTAACAACGTTACATCTAGAATGCAAAAACATTTACATTCATTCAACACACCGATGTTAAATAACAATGCAAATTATTAGATATTTTATTAAATTACTATTTCATGTTGTTTTTTAAATTTGATATCGTATATGTCACATCATATCCTCTAAAAAGTTTAATTTTAAATTAATAAATTTTGTTACTTGAATGCATTATTAATTTAATATATTACATGTAAAAAGTTAATAATTCCATACAAACGAATAAAATTTTAAGAATACTACTTCATAAATTAGGCACTGTAATTTTGATACGTCAGACATCAAACATGAGAATAATACATATGTAAATAATTTATATTAATAAAGAAATATTAATGAATCACAGGCTGGTATAACATGTCTAATCACAGGGAGCGAATAATTAAAACATCTCTTCAAAATATATCCAAAAGGAAATATTAATGAATCACAGACTGGCATGACAAGTCTAATCACCGGGAGCGAATAATTAAAACATCTCCCCAAAATATATCTAAAAGGAATTTTATGCTACCAAACATATAAATGAATTACAGTTGGCATTCAAAGAATAATGCTTTCTTCTTCTTCTCCAATGACTCAAAAGCCCTCTTGAGGGCCTAGGCCTACCGAGGCGGCTGCGAACTGTCATCTGGCATGTATCAATTCCCCATCAGCCTTAATCACGGTCCTCGCGACCATGACGACACAAACATCCAAGCCCATGCCAGGATTCGAACCCGGGACCCCTGAGTTGAGGGAGAAACGCAGAAGGTCGGCAATAATACTTTACTAGTCCTAAATATTTTTAAAAATATTATAACTCCCATTTAATATTAGCGAAACACTAAAGTTAAAGATAATTAAGACGTTAATAATGAGAAAATAAGTCTGAAAGGAAAGCTTTCTTTCCATTCAATAATAAATGGGTCAGGTCGTCTTTGAAAATAAATGAGTAAACAATCTAAGTAGTCCGAAATAAAATTTTAACACGTGTTAATGAGAACATTGAAATCTCTTTATTTTCATATAATTCTATTAAACATGTCATTTTAATAAGCTCTGTTTTTTGTTTGAATATTTTTGGATTTTTAATAATTTATTATTGCACCTAAATATTTTCCAATGAAACCAACGACAAATAGTGCTATTTCCATTAATATGTACTAAATTGTTTGAATTAGTTTTACTCCTGATTGATCATTCTGCTTGTTAATTTATTTAAATCGTTTCAGTGACTCGAAATTACTGTTCATTTTCTTGTAATTCGTCTACATGTGACATTATGAGTTTCGTGTGTTATTAAAGATTTACACTTTTCATTAATCTTCATAATTACTTCCAAAATTCATAATCGAAATCAGGATTCTTGTTTAAGCCATAATGTTCTTTTTCTTATACAACAATACACTAACCTCATCACACCAAGGAATTATAGTCAGTATCACTCGGTACCTGTGAAAAAGAAAAAAAAATATTTATTAATTAAATAATTCAAAATATTACTTTGTGATTTCAAGTAAGTCACTATAAAATGAAAGTATATATTTAAAAAAGTCAAACGAAGAAATATTGGATGGAAAAGGGGGAAAGCCTTTCGTTTGTATGGAAAGGGGAGGAGGAAGGACGTGAATTATACCAAAATTTATTCTTTTCAAAAAGTAGTGCGTATATACGAGCTATGTTCTTAGGAAATACTCGTGTTTTAATGGTTGGAAAATTAAAGGGAAATAGTAAACATGTATCTATTTATTTCCAATAAATAACTAAATTTTGAGCATGATGAATGACGATCAAAGTAAACAATTGTTCTCCATGATTTTCAGCATCCCTTTGATCTCATTATCTCAGCAAAAATCGGTTAGTTTAGAATTAATTGCATAAACTGTGAGCAAATCTGTTGCTCCGAGGACACAACAACATTAATATTTTTCGGCCACTGTATTTTTCTATTCACGCGTGACCGTAAGAAGATATTCATGTTTCTTAATTTTTAAGTTCATATTCACCAAAATCATCGTAAATCTACTCATGCTGTTATTTTTCTCGGCGCGTCTAAAGATAGTTCTAAACCTCTTTATCATATTCTAACCTCGTCTTTGAAGTCCGTGACGTTTGTTGTGGCCATAATTCCAATAAAATTCGTCAGCTAATGCGTTATGATAAAACCTCACTTAGTTTGCCTCTAATGAAAGCAAACAACGGAAGTACAACTCCGTCAACGACGCTCTCAGTTTAGTATATCTCTCTTAAATTTAAGCTTCCTGTGTAAACCCTACCAAACGTAAAAATTTGGTCATCACGTATTTCGTTTTTCCGCGGTTAAAAATTCACGTACTACGAAAGAAAACGTAAATTTTACTTATTGAGAGTATGTAGATATATATTCAGCCTAGAGTAAAGCTCTTCGTGAAACGCTCGGAACATGTCGGGTACATTCGGTTTTAGCTTCGTCAGTAGCTAGTTTTTTCTAGTTTTGCTTCTACAGTTTCCTGACGCAAACTTATAAAACCTAAGAATTTTGAATCTTATTATTTTATTTTTGACAACTGCATAAGTTAAAAATCGTTATAAATTTGGTTATTTGTCTATTTTAATTTTTTTTATAATGAAATAGTTTTGACATCATAAAGTTGTTTAAAACATAATTTTGAGGTTGTAGGTTCTTTTCGGTTAAGTGTGCCAGAGATTGTAGCGAAGTGATTGGTGACGTCACAGTGAGATATATCCATAATTACGCGCAGGAATTGAAAAATATTACGGGCATTGGAACCATGATGAGCACATTACAATAGATCACAGAGCTCCACTAGGGATAGGGAGGACCTGACAACACGATCTACATCGCTTAAATCACATTACTGTACGGGGATAGTGAAAATAAGTATCCGGACATGACCGGGCACCCAGATATTAATGAAATAATTATCCAGGTCACTTTTATAATTGAGAATTAATGTTGTCAAATATTTAAATATATTTAATACTTGTGGTATTGAAACTGTTTTATAAAATCATGGACAAAACATTTCGATAAATATGATTATTGTATTGTATTGTATTTATTAAATGTACAAATTGGCAGATGCTCGGTGGCAGATACATAGAACTTAAACAATAATTAATAGACTGGTCGTAAGGACTATATTTAACCTATAGTTGAAAGTATAATTATATTCAATATAAATAAATAAGTGTGGAATCATATTATTAGGAATGATTTTTTTTAAAAAAAGAATAGTATTGTTTTTGCCTGAAAAAAAAGAAACAGAACAAAAAAACTGGAAATATATTACACTGTAGTATATTTTTAGAGATTTCGCAGCACTGATCACTTCACTACACTACACTACACTACACTAAACTTAGATTGAATCGAAATTTTCTATCTGTTAGAGGAAGTTCCCCAAACACTCCTGCAGGCAGATTGTTCCAGTCATTAATTGTCCTATTTAGGAATGAGTATTTTCCAACGTCTGTTTTTTGGTTCCTTGCTTGTAATTTAAACAGATGATCACTCCTCCCCTCCCGTTCCGAGTCGATTCTTTTATTCCATCTCGGATTCCCTGCCAAGGTTTTTGACCTGCAAAAGCTCTGTAGAAAATGTGTAGCCTAGCTCTTTCTCTTCTTATCTGTAGCGTTTCCCACCCTAGTCGCTTTACCTTTTCGTTCCCATGCCAACGTCATATTTGTACGAATTTTGCGGCCCTTCTTTGCACCCTTTCTAAGGATTTTATTTTACCTATCCTGTACGGATCCCAGCATGCTGCACCATATTCCATAAGTGGGCAAGCGTACTAATGACAAATATGCCAGCTCTTTAGATTTCGAATTTCCCTTCTTGAGTGTTCTCATGACAAAGTGCAAGGTGTTCCACACTTTCCTTGTAGCATAGTTTACCTGCTCCGCCCACCCCAGCTTACTGTTGAAATAAATGCATAGGTATTTACAGTTTGTTTCCTCGATCACTGTTTCCCCATCTATTTTATATATCGGGGCATATTGAACACGCAATTTAGTAAAAGTAATCGCCTTACTTTTACTATTGTTAATTTTGATTTTATTTCGCTTAGCCCATGTATTTAGAGTATGTAAGTCAGTTTGGAGAGCAGCTGCGTCTTGTTCCCCAGTTATTTCCCTGTAAATTACAGTCATCTGCAAAAAGTCGGACCTTAGAATTTATATTATTAGGCAAATCATTCATAAAAATGAGAAACAATAAAAATGGCTTTGATATGCAAGTTTCACATTTTGAAAATTAAATATTTGAGAAAAGAATTAATTAGTTTTCGTACCGAAATGGCTACTGATAAAATACATTGTGATGAGAATACAAGAACATCATTAAATTATGTTAATATACGCATACCGAGACAAATAACGAGGTTGATGCTGTAAGTTAGGTTGTTCAACACCGTAAATGATTAAAAATCGATTGAATGACTCGGTCACAATGTCTGAAATAAGTATTTTCTTTACCGTTGTCTTTTCTTAGCAGCGACAGAATTTAAAATTTTTAAAAAGCGGTACAGAAGAAATATAACGAAAAGTGCCGCGAGTGATTGGTCCATTTGGTCGTGCGTTGACGTTGGGCCGAAACCCTCGGGACGTAAAAATCTTTGCGTGTCGAATATTTTTAGCTCTGCAGTCTGCCGTTGAAGGTCCCGTTCTCTGTGCCCGTCGCTGGAATGTAATCTCCGACGGAAGACAACGGGGGGGCCGCATCTGGAATGTAAATTACTGCTCCTCAAAGGAAACACGAAGCCTTTCATATGCGTCACTTCGAGCCGTGCGTGGATCAAAGTTTTACGCGTACCCATCGGGAATGACGGGCATCTCTTCAGAGGATTCAATCTTTTTTGGTACATTAAACTGTTGAACGAAACGTTCCGACCGCCTTGCGGTTGCAGTTCTTCCTCAGACTGACCGGGTCAGTATCATAAACCCTGGCTGCCATTAATTTCATAGTTGCGGAGTATATGTTTATTCCATCAGATTATCTGAATCGACGTTGCTCTTAGCAGTCGAAAATAACTTCAAGGCGTTTGATGTCCTGAATTAGATTTAAGTGTTCTTGAAGAGATAAATTGGTCGGGCTTTCCACTTATTTATATGACCTGTACTTATAATTTCTTAAATTATTTAATAATAATTTTTATTTCATTAATCCTTTTCCAAAGAAGTAAAGAAATTTCTGTCATTAATTAATTTAATTTACTTTCTCATTTTTATATGCAAAACAAATTGTGAAACACCTTCCTTCACTGTTACAGTAGAATCCCTTTGTGTTCTCACTTTAATAAATGGTATTCTAAATATTAACTTTTGATACTACAGTAAATTTTATGTCGCACGAACACATTTCACTAGGAAAACAAAGATCTCATTACTTTTTTGGGGAGTAACAGGCTACATGATGGTTGGTAACAATTTAATTTCCGAGTAACTGGCTGCTTCATAGCTGAGAGACAAATTGGAAAAAATGTGAACTGTCCACTTGAAGACTCGTTAACTTTTTTCGATAAATTCTTGGTTTTTAAAAGGTCAAGATTCAAAATATCTCGACCAGACGTGGGAATGGAGCCCGGGACCAACGCTCTACCATCTCGGCTATACAACGGTGTGAGGCTGCTCCATCCTGAAGCTCAGGCTAGTCTACAATTTACCGAGTCGCATCGGACATCAGTGAAGAATACATACAATGTGTAAAATCATCACGAGTACAGTTGTTTTCATTCAAGACTAGAAGGAATCCTTTCAATTCCAACTCATCCATGTAAGTTAATGAACGGAATCAGAAGATCAGGATTGAAAAATCTCGACCGGATCAGGAATCAAAGCCGCCCTGAACTTGTAAATTAGTCTTCTTGATTGAGCTTTATCTTTAATCATTTCTGTCTGCTGTATATTTGTTTCTAATAGGCTCCAAAACGGCTCAACGGATTTCAATGAAAGTTTGAGGGTTAGAAAGATGAGATTTAACTTAAATTCGTAAATATTTCATTTCGATATATTGCATAAGATATTTTTTATAATATAATTATTCATTCTACGGGAATGTTTCATGGTATACGTGCATTAAAATCTCCAAAAAGTGGATGCGGGTTTACTCTACGAAACGGCTTAACGGATTTCAAATAAAATTACAGCGATTGAAACAGGAATTTTATTTTAAATTTTCGTGTATGATTAATTTCGATGTCTTGCAGAGTTCAGAATATATTAATGTAAATATTTATAAATCCATTGAATTGCCGCGCGAAAGGCGGCGTGAAAACCAACTGCGAGTTATAACTCATATTAGGTGGTCCTATACCATTCATCCCACTTATTGTGTTATTTTAAGCATAATTTTGGCAGCATGAGAGAGAGAGATGAAGTGCCAACATTCTCACATCATCTTTTGTTCCAGCAGGAATCGCGCTGTAATTAAACTATTGTTGCCAGCGAGCCAACTCCCTGAAGCCGTTCTTTGTATCGTCCATACGATGCATACGTAAATTGGTTTTATGTAACGCATCAGGTAAATTTTAATATTTAATAATTGCTCATTTTTATTGGGTCGGAAACGTGTGAAAGCGGCACCTGTTCAAAACCAACTGCGAGTTATGTTTGCCCTGAAGCGATCATAAAAGTATGATACCGTACCTTTTATATAATCAATGAATTCAACTTTAACAAAATTCTGTACTTGTTGTTTTGTTATTAGGACAAAATAAAAAGAGCTATTTCTTTGCGAACGAAGTCGTGGACATAGCTAGTTCCTAACAAAAATCTAATATACCGACCGTATTGAAACGCATATTTATCATTTAATAAACAAGCCAAAATTTTCATGAATATATTTTAATGAGATTTAATTAATAAATAAAAATTACAAGTCATATCGCTCCTTCTCGGAACCTCTTCAGATTGAGAATATGAAAATATTACAAGCCTGAATTAAATTTATTTCGTATAAAATCAATGAGTAGTTAAAGTGTTGTGGATCAAATTTATAGAGGTAAATAAAGCAATTCGTTCAGTTCTGAGGAAGAGAGTAATAAAAACGAAAAGTAGTAACTTATAGAACAAAAATTTGGAAGAAAGAGAGGAAAGGAAAAATGTCAACCTGACCAGGGACTCCAACCCCGAACCTCCTTTTTTCCGGTCGGTCACTCTACTACTGAGCTAATCCGATTTGACGTCCAAGTACCGATTCGACATCTCTCCGTTCCTGTAAACCTAAACCAGGCTCACCCTACAATTTACTAATCACAATCTAATTTGTAGGAATTTTGTGAATAATGGACATTGTGTAAATTCCTAATATATACTATTAAAGAGTTAAAAACTAGGAGTTTTGTGAATTATCTTCTGTCGTATTGCTACAAAAATTATAAATTCACAGACGTAAGACGCCAAAACAAGAGTTCATTCACGAGATGGAGTCAGAATTGTGTTAAGTCGACTGCCAGGACTTTTTCCTTGACCAATGTCCATCCGCATTTACTAATCTCCAGCACTATCCAGTAAAAAAACGGTATACCGTTCTACCCCACTATCCCATTCCGCCCCAATGTCCCCTACATATCGCCGATTCTAAATATAAGTATAGAATTCTCCTCAGGAAGGATCTTGAATATCATCAATGTCTAATTCATGATTGGTTGATTTTAAATGAAGGATAACCCTGTATTTATTTTAGTAACTTCCCTATATTGCTCCCTATTTAATTAATCAATGTTCTTATCCATGCTATAATTTCATTGGAATTTAATAGCTAATAATTTTATTTCAATTGCAATCACTACTTAACTCGATTTGAGTATATTCGGTGCCAAGTGTAATGCAGATCATGCTAATTTACCGTAACACAGATCCAAAATAAATTATTAGAAGAAGAATGACGTGTGCCGTGATATGAGACAGTAACTGAACTTTTAAAGTCATAAATCAAATAAAACCAAAACCAGTTTTTCTACTTTGACACGTTTACGATGTGAAACTTCGTTTGAAATTTGACTGAGAACAACATGACAGGTTTCCATATCTTGATCGGCCGTTAATCAGGCTTTAGTGTGATGTAAATTTCTCCACATGATACTGACTTCGGTGAGTTATCGGACAGGCTTCCACATATCAACGTTTAGGGGTAATTATCATAGCTGTACTAAAAAACGGAAAGAGAGAAGTTGATGGATCGTAACGCTTCACTGCAAGCTGATGTCTGTACTAAAATTACGTACTACACGTTTCCTATTTGAAGAAATATTTTATGTATAGTGTTAATGCACTGAAGCTGCTGTTATTTTGAAACATGAAATCCAGAGAATTAAAACCTTCATCGCAAATCCACCCAACGTAATTTACAAAAATTCTGCACCTCATTGAATATCTTTTATCTCTGTAAGATTGAGATGTGGTCGTAAATTAGAATAATTTAGCATATATAGCGATGGGCCACATGTTTTGAAACAGTGACCTTTGGCTTGAATAATTCTTGTTCATTTATATATATATAAAGTTTCCATCGGATCGCTGGCTATAGGATATTATGGACAATTTTTCTCGCTTAGCGACGGCTCTGGTTAAAGTGATACAGATTTACTCGACGAAAAATTTGGAGTCGTTGATAAAATTGCAGGCTCCATGTAGGAGGTGATGGATGGCCCACACTAATGGGGCGCCCTTGTTATTTGTCTGTGAAAATTTATGCTTCCGTCTGGAAACGTGTATTATGTATTTCATTGTCAGCACAAAAGACCTTTATGCCTCTTAATTTACGGAAAGATAAAGCTTCCGGCCGTTGTATCACTTCTAATAAATGAAATTGTTTAGCACTTAAGCTATGAAATTTTGTTTATAATTCTGTCTATTAAAATGACTAAATCAGTGTTATATATTTACCCTGCTTTAAAACCATTTCTCTAAAACAAATACATTGGCTGGTTTGAGACTTAGGTTTCAAGTAACTCTTGTACCAACCTAAAGAAATATTAGGAAACAAAGTTTTTGCCACCACTTCTCAGTTGTTTTTATATATTTGTTTATGATAATTTTAATACATGAAACATTTAAAACTTTAATTCCTTTCTACACATATAGAGTTTCTATCATAATCCCTAAATCCACATCTCACATACATTAATCTAATTTCATTTTATTATAATAAAAATAAAATCATTTTGTTAATATACATTTTTTGTTTCTACTTAAATTGTGGTAATTTGGATTTTATTCAAATTATTAATTATAATAAATTATTATTCTTAGTGCTATTACATAAAAATATTTATCAAAACAGTATTGTTAAGAATTTCATTTAAGAAAATCATTTTTATAGTTCCCTTATAATTTTTATTTATCAGGTAATGTATTCTATTATGATATTCTAACTTAGCTACAACAAATCCACATCTCACATACATTAATCTCATTTCATTTTATTATAATAAAAATAAAATCATTTTGTTAATATACATTTTTTGTTTCTACTTAAATTGTGGTAATTTGGATTTTATTCAAATTATTAATTATAATAAATTATTATTCTTAGTCATATTACATAAAAATATTTATCAAAACAGTATTGTTAAGAATTTCATTTAAGAAAATCATTTTTATAGTTCCCTTATAATTTTTATTTATCAGGTAATGTATTCTATTATGATATTCTAACTTAGCTACAGCTGGAATATTTGCTGTTATAATTAAGTGGCACTAATCTGCTGTAGTTTCAGTACTTCTATTGCGACTTTTCTATTTCTTCGGTTTTAATTTATGTCAGCTAACTTTATTTCTAAGTGTAATAATACAGATTTAGACGGATTTATTTTCGCCAATTGGCAACACGGTATATGTACTGGTTCATGAGGAGAGAGTGCAGGAGCCTTAATGAATTGGCATTGTCCTTTGAATCACTAATATATTTATAGTTCAAAACTTTTGTGGAGTTCAAAAATTGATCCAAGATTTTATTTACTCATTTTTCCTCGTGTTTGATGCTATTCATTCTACAGCTCGAGTGATAAAGAAAATTTGAATGACTGTGCAATGAAGTAAAATTAAAACTCTGATATTTCACTGCATTGATCTTACTCAGTGTAGGCTAAGTATTTAGTTGATAATTACTTGCTGTCTTACATATCCCATATCTCGTCGAGGATATTTTTCTATTACCACTAGAAAGTGCTACTTCTTTTCCCTCGAAACAGAAGTTTCGGTCACATGTAATTTTTTTTATATAGAAACGTGAAGTGCGGATTTTATATGTTTATATGTGTAATCTATTGAGGACGCACTCATTCTGTCACTAGCGCTGCGTGGTTGGATATTCATAACACCCAACTCGTAACTCCTTCCCAAAGTTACGAAGCCAAGCTGGTACGAGCAAAATTTAAAAACTTTAACAGCATCTAACACGCGTGGTAGCGGCTTGGCTCATATGAAGTCTCCATCCAAGCAACCACTAATATATATCCAATGTTTCTTTTAAAGGAGTGTATTAAAATTGAAAAAAAAATAGTATTAGGATATATTCACCAGTTTTATCAATTCTGAGTTGTATTTGACATATTTTACCACTTTTCAGTGTCACAAACTAAGCTTGTAATAATAATAGAAATATAACCCCTGGTTTTGACTTCCAAGACCCCTCACTTTGCTCTCCAGCACTTCCGCCGGGTGAAGAGGGTATGTTCGATCGCGACAGGGGATCGTATATCCTCTTTCTGAATTCGTGAAACAAAATGAAATAATGTGGTTGAGGAAGGGTGAATGACCAAAAATGATGATGAGAAATGGTCCACATCTAAAACTTATGACTGGTTAATAATACAACATTTAATAATCGTCATTCAATTATCTAATAGCGGAATACATTTTCTTATCATGTGGGATTATCTCTCATTTATTAAGTTCCCCATTAGCATGAATTGAAATATGTATATTACACACAAGTAGAAAGTCTTCAATTGAAGATCAAGTAGGAACGTATAGCTAATTCGGAAAAAAGGCAAGAATGTAAAAATCTGCATATAAAGCTGCACATAAGTTACTAATTAGTTTTAAGTCTTCGAGTGTTAAAGCTGACTGAAAAACCTTAAACTAAAAGTAAAATAGGAAAAAACAGACAGACTCACCTTATAAGAATGAGTTACAGGACTCTGTACCCAAATGAATAATTTAATAAAGAAATGGAACGGAAAAAGCGAAAAATGTTAGCAAAGACTTTGCAAAATACTTTTTTTAATGGAAAAAATTGATAAAGCGATCAACCGTACGCTAAATGAGTTTAATAAAGAAAAAACAAAAGGTGTTAAGATTTTTACTAAATTTAATTTAATTTTATTGAACTAATTGTATATACAAAACATTCCCAGGTGTGTTTATTTTTAAAAATTCATCACAAATATAAATTCATTGTTTTAAGTTATTTTGATATTATATTTAGAAAGGATTGAATAAATTAATGTGTTATACTTTTATTAAGTCAGTTTTCATTTTCCATAATTTTACAAAAATTGTTAAACAATAAGTGTCCTGTTCCGCCTCGACTTCCCCTATTCATGTAAATAGAGATTCACTTGTGAATTTGACAAATGAAGGGTCTGTTATCGAAACACGCTGACATTTTACCAACAAACCGTTAATAAAATTATCAGCAGTTACGCGGTCTTTTTGTCCTGTTTTATTATAATCAGTTATTCACAAAAGTTGATAAGCCTTATTGTGCCTAGCATAAAAGAAAGGAACTTGGTATTATGTGTTGCGTAAACTTTTGTAACTTTTTATTTTTAATATTTATCTTAAATAAATTATATTGATCACCGCTCTGTGAGTAAATAATCCATACGGGTTAATTAACATCTCTGGACGAATACGAGAGGTTTTCAACTGGTCTATTCCACGAGGATTTATACTGTTTTGTCAATTTATTAAAATATAAAATATTTGTGGATATAAATAAATGCTTAAATAAAAATATTATAAAGTAGTGATCTGTTGAGGTACGTATAGATAAGAATTATTTAATTTATTATCTTGTATTCGTCTGATTCCTTGTGTGATTACTTGGATATTGTACACTGTCATTCATCAGTATTGTTTTGAATTTTAACAGGTGATTTTATATTTATTATGAGTACAAAGTCAAAAGTTTTCAACGTCTCATCATAATTATATCGGATTTAAGTCAAATTCAAAACTTACACAACACCCGGATGTGAGGAACTGGTGGAGTAATATCCCCCACGTATACGTCCCTAACTCGTGATTGGTGCACAACTAGTGACGTCACAGTCTGTTAACATGTGTATAGTGAAGGGAAACTGTGACGTATTACGTTGGGGGAATAGTATTCCCCTTTGACCCTTTTATTTACCGTATACCCATAATACGTCACCGCGATGGATGATATTACATAGCGGGAAGCTTCATGAAAAACTAGATGTTTGAACAGTAATCAACATGTGGTCATATAGTGACCTCATCCAACAGCTGCCTCAATTCTGGTCTTAGCTCTCATCTGAATACATCTGAATGTATATCTCCATTATTAAATATAAATTTTCTTACAAATATCTCTTCCAGTTTTCGTCTTTAAAAGCATCAGAATTTAACGTTGCCGTATCGTACTTATTAAAAAACAGATATATTCTCAAGAAAATATTTATTAACACGCTACAAAGATGATACAATTAACTCCAAGGAACAAACTCTCGATTCCAAAGAACGGCATACAATCAAAGTTTTCTAAACGCCTCTATTATTAGACAACGATATAATCATATCACTCCTTGCCACCTTTCATCTTGTAAAAATAATTATTAGTCAATAAATCATAGGCTGATTAATAAGGTTCCTAATATCCCTATTGACAATTACTGTTACACAACTAAAGTCGTGCCTCAAAAAAATTACAGATTACCGTCAAAATACTGGTAAATGTTATAATCCTTTATTTGAATTCAATTTAATTTTGTATCTGAATAAAATAACATTTATACGTTTTATAAATTAAATTTAGGTCCTACTTAAATTTATTTTAGTACATATTTAAGAGGAAAGTATTAAATGATTAATATCAAAAAATTAATATGAATCACCTGCTTAATAAAAAATTCGATCTGTAAAGAAACACAGAAATTATATGTATGAAATTGTAGAAAAGAATAGTATATAATGTACGTAATACATTGATAAATGTGAAAATTTAGTCTTCAATACGTGATACCAAATAATAAAGGTGTTATTGAAATGTTGAATACAGAACGAACAATACAATACTTTCTGCTTCTTTCTGTTGCAAAGGTTGATTTCACAGCAGAAATGAGAGAGATTGTGGTCGTAAAGGGAATAAATTCATATTCTGGCGTTCTCGTTTGATTGTAATTATTTTCCGTTGCGCATCTCTTTGATGTAATCGTTCACTCAGCGCATGTAGGAACGTATTGTCCGGAGGCTGAGGCTGATGCACGCACGAGTGCCTGGCTGCGTAATGGAAGCTGTTGTTTCGGAGCTCTCGTGCAACTGGTCAAACTGTTGCAGACTTTGCGCCAAATGTAATCGCTCTGAATCGAACCTGGAAAAAAATCAAGTTTTTCCACGTTCTTGTGGCTGTACAGCTGAAATTGTGAATCTTCGGTATTTATATCCATCTGGTTTACGACTTTCAAGCACACAGGTCAATGTTTATATGACAGAAATAATTTAATTCATGCAGTCAATTTTGTCAATTTTTTTTATGAGTTATTTAAACGTCAAGGTTACCTTACCATAAAGTGAGAACATTTAGATTGATTTTGGGATTTAAGAAATCTCGCTTCTTTGGAATAACTGTATTAGGAGTACGACCAGGAAGACTTCTGGTTTCACAATTAAACAAGATATCTTCGTCAATCAAATAAATTTACTCAATGAATACGGTTTTATAATTCCCCACTTCCATGGCAAGCGAATTTATCAATTTCATTTATTGATCCCGAATTCTTCTTCTTCTTTAATGGCTCTACAGCCCATTGAGGGCCTGGGCCTACCGGGTCGACTGCGTACGACACATAATGAATTTGTAGAGAAACGTAGTCAGTGTCGGTTCTCCCACAGTCTTAATCCCAGTCTCCGTGACCATGATGAAGCAAATATCCAAGCTCATGTCAGGTTTGGAACCCGGGATTCCTGGGTTGTGAGGCGGCTAGGCTAGCCACTACACCACAGAAGGTCGGTATTGATCCTGAATTAGGAATTAATTTTTCGCTACTTATATTTCAATAACTTATTTCAATACAATTCAGTTAACGTGTGAGGCGTTTTTGAAATAATAATTAAAGGCTTATTAAAAGAGCGTTAACTGCTGTAAAACATTTAGAACTGTACGGTCAATGTTCACTAAACCACGAAACGCCATTGGTTTTCAAACATTTCAGATGTTTCATAAGTTCCTAGTATTTGAGGTAATGCGGAAAAAACCAGGTCAATCCCTTACGTGTCAAAATCCAATACTAGGGGATTAAAGGCGACGTCAGGTCTCGACAAACTGTCGTCCTGTCTAGCTCTCAATCTTTGCTAACTATTATACAAAAATTTCAATCTAAGAGAACTTCGCTACATTTCACTTTCTTTAACTTTTCTTCGTCTCAGTCATTCTAAGTATGAAGAATTATATTTTATTGGGAGTGGTGCTTACTATTTAAAACGATTATCATTCATTTCAGTTACTTGTCGAATAAAATATTGATGACGTGATAGTTCATTTTTTACGTTTATTCTTTGAATTTTCTGGAGTCAAGAAGCTGTTTTCGGTTGCATCCCTGGTAGTTGTTTTCCGTAAGTCCCCAAGTCAATTCTTTATAAATCCCAAATACTAACGAACATCTCATTTTATATAAAGGAAGCCTATATATTTTACTACCCAACTGATTCTATGTTTCTGTTACGGATTACTTTTCTAGAGTATAATTTCATTCGAATCTGCATTGGTCACCTTTCCACGATTTACATCCATGGCAACTGGTGGACCAGTTTCCTTATTATTCGTAACCAGATCCGGAAGAAGCCTGATGTTGCAACTTCTTCCTACGTGAGATCACAGCTGGTGTTCACGGTCTTCCCGACAAGGGTTGAAATTTCCAAAGTTACCTCTACACCACCGCGTGGAAGTCTCCAAATCGTTAACGAGAGTTGCCTACACACTTGATCCGTTTATGCTCCGAAACAGCTTAACGGATTTCAATGAAAATGTCAGAGATTTAAACAGGAATATTAACTTAAATTTTCGTGCATGTTTCATTTCGATATCTGCTAAGTTCAGAAGATATTTATGTAAAACTTTATGAATTTCCGCGTGAAAGGTGACGTGAAAACCAACTGCGAGTTAAAAGCCCTTTCGGCGGTCCTGTACAATTCATTCCATTTACTGCGCTTAGTGTATAGCATAAGAGAAGGGGAGGGGGCGAGCATTCTCGCTCCATTTTTCTGTTGTTAACAGGTAACATGAAGGTGACCCTCAAACAGTCAACTTACCTTTAATAACATAGGAAGGGATTTGAAAATGGAGGATGTAGAAGGTGATCTTTTTGCCACAATTTTACTACATGTTCTGACACTTACAGCTCGTATTTCTCTATTCTACTTATCCGCTCTTGCATATTCCAAATAACATCAATCTTCCATTAATTCATAAAAAAATTATATCTTTTCATACATCCATCATGCAGTTACAGCACTATCACGTGGGAGTTGAAAAACTATTCTGTTAATACAATACTACCAAAATACATTATATTACCCATTTTAATTTCAACAATACGTGCCCGTGTATTATAAAATATTTTCACTTTAAGATTTATTTTTGTTATGCATAACAATCAACTTTCATTCATGGTGTCATTACTCGAGTGAGACAACTATTACATTTTTTTCGAAATACCCTACATTCAATATTAATGTTTCTTTGCAGTTAATAATTCCGTAAGCCTGTCAGAAGCACTATAAAGCCTTTTCTTTCCGAGAATTCATGGATCGATCTATAGGGTAGAATGTAATTTAATTCAATTTGTAGACAAATTTTTTATTCTTATGCCCCTAAATTGTGTTCGGTGACTGCCTTAGACTCAGATTGACAATTAATGGAAACTATTATTGAGAATATTTTACATAATACTTGAAACAAGCTACTGTTAATTCGTTTATTATTATCGTTTTTACAGTACTCGTTACGTAAATTTCAAATATTTCAAAAAGATTTACAACCTGAAACGTCGTGGCGTGATTTGTGGAAATCTGCATAACGCTGTCTTGTTAGCGAGAAGAAGCAATCATTTATCCACTTTATTTCCGTCAGCGTTTGCTGAAGAACAAGGAGATAAATTGATGTTGGCGAAGAGGATTTGCGTAGGCGGACGGACAACAGGAAGTGCGCCTCTTCCGGCTCCTTGGCGCTTGTTATACGCCATTGGAGGTGCAGTGATTGATGAAAAGCGAGAGAGCTTCGCAATATTTACTCGTAAATGACAGCGTTCCGTTCGCTTCACACCTATATTTATAACTCTAATACCAACCCCGAGAGAACGAAACTTTGAATACTTTGTTATAAGTATTTGCTATTATAAGTGTTGCGCAAATTCCGTCAACAATTATTATTGAAATTTTTATAATATGTTTCCTTTTAAGAAACATTCAGCAGTAACTTAAAATAATTCAAATATAATTATATTTAATCTTTTAAATGATACACAGTTGTTCGATAACGCATTGTAATGAAACTTCGATACGAAGGAAATAACTGAAAAGGAAATTTTGAACAATCAAGAAGAACTACATCGACATGCTTTGTTGTAAAAAAGTTTGTATTTAAATGTACAGGCTATTGTGGGACGACGTTCACAATTCAAGAAACACAAAACCTTTGAGCTGCGCGTGTTTCAACGCCAGGCGCATTACACAAAGCACCAAAGATTTACACTTCAAAGAAATGAGCTCCAAGCCTCGATTCGTGCCAACAAGTTCATGGGGATTGGGCAAGAGGTAACTATAGTTTACACGCAGTGTCGATCGCCTGTCTATGTAATTGCCAACTTACGGGCAACATTATAGAAGAATTTCTTAGAAGTAAAATTGTCGCCATTTTGTCGCGGCCATCTTAATGTTAAACTCTATGACAATAGATGCCATACATTACAATCCACATCAAAAATGCATCACTGTTCTATATAATATCAGCCAACTATGTATAATTTTTAAGAAATTAATCATGATTTGGAGTTAAATTTTAATTTGACGGTTTATACAAGTCTGATTTGATTTATGCAGATAATATCAGTATTATTTGCAATAAGTTAAAAAATATATATGTATTCTACGTAAATAAAGGAAAAATAGATTACTAAACACTCAAATTGTTATTTGAATTCAAATATTTCAATTATCATTGATGATATGCAGAGAAATTGTTGCCATTTTGTCGCGGCCATCGTACAGTTAAACTTTGTCAATAGATGCCACAGATTACAATCTACATCAAAAATGCACCACTGTTGTATACAAGATCAGCCAACTATATATAATTTTTAAGAAATTAATCATTAATTAGTTAAATACAAAGAAAAATTACTGGCAATTTATATTGACGAAAACATACACTACGACGTTTCTTCTAGAATCCTCTTGTCTCAGTATTTGTATTCCACGCCATATGAGGATTATGGGATAAAAGTAGTGCATTAGAAATTTTTGACAATATATAACGTACCAGTAATTTTTCTTTTTAATTAATTAACTCTTAACTGGCTTCCTTGCTATATGTATTATAAATTTTCAATATAAATTACAAAAATGTGAATTAATCTATTTTAATAAATAATTTTAGTAGAAATAAAGAGAAAATGGAAAAAGAGAAGCTTTCTTTGGTATACATGAAACCTTTCCCCGAGTTGAAAATTCTAAAAGGTCTACATAAATTTTAATATCCGACTATGCGTTATTAAAATTCATTTTCTGGCCTTACGAATCAATCCGACTATGCGTTATTAAAATTCATTCTCTGGCCTTACGAATCAATCGCCAGTAACTTTTTTCGGGTTTTAGGCTTTAGTATGATGTATTTCTATTGTCAGATCAATTTCAGCTAAAATATTAAGTAAAAGTTATTGGTATTAATATGTTTTGTAATAGCTTGTTATGTGCCACGAACGAGAACAGAAATTTTATGGCTATTTCCGAGTAGGTGAGTTCCCCCTCTCTGATCTGGTAAGTACCTGGGTGTGCATTATCCGAGTCAGGGTGGCAGCTATAAAGTATGCGCTTTATCGTTAGAATGTCCCTATATCTATTACAAATAGGTCGGGCTTTTCTCCTAAATAAGTGCGCACGAGTAAGCATGGTGTTACCAGAACCGATCTTGGATAAGATGACCTGCTCCTTTCTAGTTAGGTAATCAGGGAAAATAATCTGTCGGTCGCCGCCACAGGCAGCCTTTTGTGTCTCTGAAAGCATCATACTTAACAATAGCCACACTTCAGAAATTAGTAATTAATTTTATTTTCACCCAGTTATGTGTAGGGTGACTGTAATTCGCTCGCTTTGCTTCAAGGGTATTCTTCTCATTTCCAATAATTTCCACATGGGACGGGATCCAACACAGGCATGGACTTCAAGACGTGATTAAACCATCAGATAGTTCGTCACATTTTTTGAAAATAAATCTTTCCACACTCCCTATCACAGAAATCGCACAAATTAAATCTGAAAATAAAATGTTTTGCGTAGATTATATTCTTCCGAATGAATATGAATATAAATCGTAATTCGAACAATGTACCTTTCACATTTTCACAATTCATATGTCCATTGTCGAATTAATCGTTAAATAATTCACTCACTATGCACGTAATTACATTACTCGGAATATATCCGAAATCAACAGACTAAAATAGAAATGTGAAAACGAAATCAAGCTACGACGCAATGAACTTGTGCATGTATTGATGCGAAAATCGAATTCCACAGATTATTCAAAAGGCCAGGCTGAAAAATTAGGATTACGTGATTTCTTACATGAATAATACAGTAAAGTATAAAAATAATTTAGTCGTATAAGTAAAAAAAAATTATGGATCTGGACAATAGCGCCACGTCCCGGGTTCACCTATAACTAAGAACTATGTAGGTGGTCCCATAAATAAGGCAAAATAGATTTCATGAAAGATCAATCCGTTTAGTTGGAGAACACTTGCATTATGGAATTTTATATATAAAGATGTAATATTTTCAGTCAGTTTCCGGTATTAAAATTACTTTATTTCTTAAATGACACTGAATCACATGGGTTGATAATAACCGTCCTTACACACGCCTGGCTCTTTTACTTGATCTCCGTTCTATTGTTTCATATCGGCAAAATAGTTTTTCTGGGAGAAATCTTAACATAATCCAGTTATCATAAAGTATTAATTACGTCATTTGTGGTAGCTTTCGACCTGCTACGTACAATACTAATTAGATACACTACTTATTTACTACTATATCATAATTAACTCCTTTTAAGCTTTAAGGCTGACAAATAGGTTGGAAAGCGGTTTTTCGTTTTCCGACGTGTTTTATAGTTTTAAAGAGTAGCGAAAAGTGATAAAGTAGTATTTACAATTAGAGGTTGAAAATGACCTAGGAAATTGAATGTCATTGGAAATAAAATAATGGATATTTTATGAATATTGGATTGTGGTTGAGTTTCATCATAATATTATCTGATTATTGTCTTTATAAGTCAAATCAGTGGATTTTTTTCTTTTGTCTTCGTTTCAGTGCTACATAACAGTCGACAAATTAGTGTTTGCCTTCTACTTCACTTTACTCATTGGCTGTAGTATTGGAGAGGCTCTAGCCTTCCTTGCTACCTTTGCTCTTTCGCCGTCGCCGCCTACGTGAGAATGTTGAAACAAGTAAATGGAGATGGTCGCATCGCCTGACTCCCAATACGGCTCTAGAGGGACCGTTATTGTTTTTCAACAGCCCTCGATCCTTCGCCAATCGATATGACAGACAACTACCGGGAAACTGGCATTTCCTGTCTTTCTAATCGCACAAAGACTGCAACAGCAGACGCAGATCCACTCGTTACCGAGACGGCGCGGCGTCGCGACGTCCCTGAGACGCAGGATACGGACTTTCAATGCAACGCGCGAGGGAACAATTACTCTCTCTCTCAGGATCCTCATGCAGTCGCCATTAAATATTTTACTAACAATTTTAACTAAGTCAACGCAAACCAGTTTCCAGAAATATGCGAGTAGTAGTCGTTACTTTTCTAACTATATTTCCCGTCTTGACCTTTCACTTAAATGCACTTTATTCTCCGAATTATGTTTCCTTTATCAAAGACAAATATTTTTCCTCTATCCACCGTTCTCTTCGCTCATTTGTCGTTCAGGCTCCCTTTTCCTGCGATATTTCAAGCCTCATATTCCTCAGTATGTTTCTAGTCCCTTATCACAATTATTGTACGAACTTTTACTTAATCTTTTTCTACTTTCCGTGTCGCTATGCCATAAACAATGTAATACTCGGAATAACATCTTTACACGTATGAAACTATATATTAATTTAAGTCCTGTAAAACATAAACGTGTTGTCCGGAAAAACTACAGTTAAAGTATGCTTTTGAATAATATGCTGTAAAGTGAAACAATCTATTCATGTGACTACAAAAATCTGTTCATGTAAGAATGGTTATTTTAGTGACATATTTTTAATTACTTAAGTTACGGTTTTAAAAAATGATTATCCCTAATATCGAAAGCTTTCAACCTGTTAACTTATAAATTTTGAGAGTGTTTAAGTGGTTGTTTTTTCTTTATCTGATAAACTATACACAATCCAATACTAAAAAATGGATATAAAACTATATTAAATTGAAAACCAAGCTGAAAATATTTAATACCTAAATTATTTATATAATTAACCCTCATTGCTTGATGACTTATGTGATCTCAAATACTGTACACAATTCTATTTAGATTAATCGAAAAAGGTATTGCTTTAATCATGTATTAAGCTAATGCGGCATGTGGTCGGGTAAAGTTTTTCGGCGTAGAGAAAACGACAATTAACGTGCGAAGAGATGTTTTTAGGAACTAGTGACAGTCGTTCAAAGCTCACTATGTGCTATGATGCATAATTCTGGCGTGCAGCATAAAATCATTTTGTGTGTGTTTATTTCGGTTGGAGTTCGCTGAACTATGATAATGTCGTGGTTGTGGTCAGATTAAATAATTACAGATTTATTAAATCACTGAAAGGCAGTTTAAAGATTGTACATAAGTTTCACAAAAAATAAGACAGGTGAAAATTTCCAGTATTAGTTATAAAATATGATTTACAATGCCTTTCCGTCGTTTACACAGGCTACGGCATTGCCAACAGACGTATACTGTTACTTTTAAATTATATATTCATTGCTTGTGTTGAATGATTTCGTCCGAAGGTCGAAAGCTCTCGTGTGTTTAATTTTTAAAGAGAGACTTTGGGGCTGTTTTACTTTAGTTAGGGAAAGTTGGGGTGGAACGAAATACATATTTTTTAACAATTTTTGTAAAATAGTGGAAAAAGAAAAATTATTCCATAAAAGTATAATATTCTATTAATAATAATAATAAGTTAAAATGAATAATTTTGATTTTTGATGAATTTAAAAATTTTCATTTCTGGCCCAACCCCAGGGGCAGAACGGGATAGGATGTTTTCTATATACAATTAATGCAATAAAATTTAATTTAATTAAAGAAAATTTTTAACAACTTTTGTGTTTCATTTCTTAGACTTATTTAGGTTAGGTTGACCGCTTTATCAACTTTTTCTTTCGCAAGTAGCCTTTTTTTTGCCACTTCTCAGTCTTTGCTAAACATTTTCCCCTTTTTTCCGTACCTTTTCTTTCTTAACCTATTCTTTTTGGTTACGGCGTCTTCTAATTCGTTATTATAAGCTGATTGACAATTTTTTATTGAGGATCCTATAAAAGTTTGCCTTATACAGTAGTATCCCGTCCCGCCCATCAAGCTAGACAGTTTAAAGTTTTCCACTGAGCCTTAATAGAAGCAGATTTAAACCTTATGCGTAACTTATATGCAGCTAAAGACACCTAGTTTACGAATATATTCTATTAAAGAGTTAAAGGTGATGAATTTTGTAGGTTACCTTCTGTCGAAATGCTGCGAAAAGTATAAAGTGACAGATGTAAGACGCATAAGCAGGAGTTCATTGACAAGGTTCAGTCAGAACTTGGTCAATTCGGTTGCCAGAACTTCCTCCTTGACCAGTTACAATGTTACTAGCATTCAAGACTATACAGTAAAAAAAGTATCTCGTTCCGTCCCTACTTCCACTATATCAGTGTGACAGTCAATCCGATTAAAATCAAGAAAACTAATAGTTTGGTTCCAACATTTTCAAATCGCTATAAATACTTCATTTGAAATTTTGAGTCTTTAGCATGATGAGAAAGAAAACTCGTAACTGTGTTGAGAGTCCGGGACAGTAACCAGAAGGTCGCAGACTAGCCCGGCTGTCATTTACATGTGTTTCATCTTATAAATAAGTTGGAGCCAGACTAACTGTAAATTTATGAGGCCAGTAAGGTGTCAGCACATGGTGGGAACATGTCTGTTTGGGATGCTACGTCCAGCTTTATTTTCTTGCAGCGAGAATCTTAAACAAGGTCGCGTGTTGCGAACATAATGTTTTACGGGTGAGAAGTGATGACAGCTCGCAAGATGTGCGTACTTTATTTCCTTTCCGCGGTCTATAAATATTTAAAGCGAATCTGTTGCCCGTGATAGTGAAACTAGTTGACAGGAAAGGGATGATGCACTATTTGCAGCGACCCTGCACCAGCTGCGGCCGCATGAAGCTTCGAGGTAAATGAAATATCGTGTTTGCGAGTTGCGAACTGGAATTTATTATGCCTGGGAATTCGAAGAAGTTTGTCTTAGACAGTAGCCGGGATCCTTCCATTTGTCACCGTATCTACGGCTGCAGTGTGCCGACGGAACAGAAAATATTGTTCGACTTCAAAGGCCCGGTCCTCCAAAAATACGAGATGCCAGTAAAAACCCGCCGATTTATTTTTTCAACTTTCAGTAGCTTGAGTCATTTCACGTCAAATTATTTGAACCTAAGAAATTTCAGATGAAACTAATACCAAATCTGTTTATAGGTAATAACCAGTCTAACCTACTTCGATAGGAAATCTCGTCGAAGGCTTCTATAAAATAACTGTGATTAATAAAAATACATAATTTATTTCTGAAAAGTGAATACATATATTAGCTGCCTAACGTGGAATAAGCATATTATAAAGCTTGAAATATGTTTCTGGAGTTGCGTCTCTCTTCTCTTCCTCGCATTATGAATGAGATATGGGAGAAAACTTTTACAATAAAGGCATTGACGGCAAGCCTGTTCATAAAATCCATATAATCCACCACACTGCATCTTTAATATAACCGTTAGAAAGTCTGCGCCACGTATACGTGCTCGTGCAATTAACGCGCTTTTTCTTAATAGAGTTCTTAATATACTGTTGTCTATCTACAAAAATTAGTGTTAAGTGAAGCTGTAAACATCAGAGAATTATATTATTTAATTTTAGTAATATATAACAATCGTTACGCTTTATTTTTTGTTTTTTAGGAAACAGGCTCCATTAGGGTGATCCTGAAGCAGGTAACTTCCCTTTAATAGCACAGGAAGGGAATTGGAAAGAGGGATGTGTATATCAAGGTAGCCAAGGGCTGCAGTTTAAGGATCCTACCCGGTGTATCATCTAAAAGAGATGCAAGAAAACTCCTTGAAAACCTGCATCAGATTTTTTATTGGGTTAACAGGCTACATGACGGTGATCCTGAATCAGGCAACTCCCCTTTAATAGCATAGGAAGGGAATTGAAAATGGGGTATGCGGAAGGTCGAGCAAGGTAGCCAAGGGTTGACTAGGGCCCCTGGGCTATAGTTTAAGGATCCTACTCGGTGTTTCACCTAAATAGATGCTGGGAAAACCCTAGAAAACCTGCATGACGGGAGACGAGTTTGCTGTGGGGTCGCAAACTTAAACACTAGTTATATTCTATTAATAGCATATCTTAAGTTTTCCAAAACTGAGAAATTAAAAAAGGTCTTTATACTAGGGATTTAGGAACTAACAATATGCCTAAAATATTTTTTCTCATTTATCTTCAATTATTAACGCACTCACTGATTCAAAATAACACTCATAATAAAATGTATTTAATTTTTATACCACGTTAAGAAAGTAGCTATATTAAAGACGCTTTGATAAATAAACAATACAGCCAATAAGTATATGTATCATATTAAATAAATATAAAATTGTTTGCCAGCAAATTCCCTGTATTGGTTACTTACTTATACTTAATTGTGTGGTCATTTATTTATTGAAATACACTTCTGTTTCGTCGAGATCACATTTATCATTAATATACATGGATGTAATGTAACTGACATTGAAATTAGCGTTAAATAATGGCCCTGAGTCAGTTATAAATAATTTACTGACAAACAAATTGGTAGTATACTGTGTTAACAAAACTATTTATTAGAAACAGAACGTTTCTTCCACAATGCGTGGACATCATCAAAACTGACTTCCGGATTATATATTTATTTAGTGAATTTTTTTAATTTTTCTAAGTCTTACAAGCTCCATAGTAACAGCATCAGTATTTATAATAATATTAAATTACTTTAAATTTTTAATTCGCTAACTTTAAATGTCTCATGATTCAATGGCTTTTATTTTACCCGTGCAATAATTTTAGCATAGAATATCAAAATTATTATTTTCGTTCCAAGATACTCACAAATTTACTGTCTTAACCTTAGTCTAGTAATTCGACTTCTCATAAGTCACTACTACATTCTTATATATTCGCCATACTTTGATATTACTTATATTTTAGGACTTTTTATTCTCAAGATTACGAGAAAATTCACGTCTTCTCGCTAATTTCCGATATTTTATCATCTCAGCGCCCCGGGATAGGCAAATTAAATATGCAGGAGCCGGCGATAAACGGCAGGTCATATTACTGCTTTTAACGTAGACGACGTCCTCGGAAGACGGAATGAAATTAAAGCTACAATAAAGGGAGTAATTAATTTAACTTTCAACAAAGGTTGAGCTTTAAAGAAACGCACAGCCGAAGAAATTGAATCAGGTAAGACATTCCATTGTAATCAGCCTATCACATTACGCTGAATAATTAATTCCATCATTAAATTAAGACACGGGATCCTAGATTATTGCATTGTATTTCTTTTAAATTTGTCTAATAAAGAAAAACATATAATAAAAAAACAGATATATTGACTTCCCAGACGATTAAAATACATACGTTTCTAAACATCAAATAACTAATATTATTCGTATGAAGTTATCTGAAAATCACAGAATTTAGTGAATAATGATGCATGTCATTCTTATTTTCAGGCTGTATCAGGATGAGATGTCTACATGTGACCAAATCCTAAATAATTTGATAGGTCACGATACAGATTTAGAACAAGTGTACAGGTATACGAAAAGCCAGAAAAAAACTTCAACTAAGAAACGGAAGTTGAAATAAAAGGATAGATAGTCCTACTAAAGTATTTCATAAATGAGCCGTTTCTTTGAAATATTTAGATCATCATAAAAATGAATGCAATCTACTGTAAGCTTTTTATCCATAAACAGCTCCCAAAAAAACTTCAAAACTTTCAATGTTTTTGCAATATAAATTTACGTAGATAATTAAATTACAAATATAATTACTTTTAAATTGATGTAAGTCCATTTTACAGAAAATTTATCAAAGAAAAACCATCCCACATAATTTCTCTATTTCATCTATAAGAAAAATAATTACGGTATATTGCTACAGTTTTGATTAGAAACTGTTTTGTTTAGAATATCTATTGAGAATATTAGTGAGCGATTTCAGAGAAAAAGGCCGAAATTAAAACTGTTTTAATTAATGCGTTTCGATTCATCTGTGTCTGTATCGGATTTGATAGTTTTAATAACAATTTTACAATAACAACTTTCGGGAAATTTATTTCTATTGTCTCAAAAAATTTCTTCGTTCTTATTAAACAAAATATTTGTGTGACATGTCAGTTGGCGTCACATTAATATATTAACATTAAGCTTAATTTAAACCAGCAAGTTTAGTTTGGTTCAACGTTTGACGAACTTCTTTGACAATGTGAGAACGAAAGTCGTTGGTTGAAGTGAGATTTTTTTGTTGTTGTTCTTTGGTCTGACGTTCTTTTTCGGGTTACGTAAAATGTGAATGTAATTATTCGTCTTTAAATTAATCTTATGAGTTAGCTACAAAATTGGTGTAACACTAAAATCCACGAAGAGCTTGAAGTAAAAATAAGTAGCAGGAGCATTTAAAGACGAATATAAATTTTGAATGCATAACGTCGCACTTGTGTTTCAAACATTTTGAAGGCCGATGACGACGATGTTTCGACAACTCTAATTTAGTTCGTCTTCAATCAAGCGGAAGAACTGTAGCTGTGGGCGTGCCTCGCATTTCCAGAGATCGTTAAGAGAGCGGAACATAGCTTGAATGACAAATACGATGGAAAATAAGCCTACTTCTATCCAGGCTTTCCGGTAACTTATCAAGTACATAAATACTATTATTCGGATGTAAATTTTTTTCCAATGTAAAAAGTGTTACCGAAAAGAAAGTGCTTTTCTTGCGTCTGATCTGATTATCAATATTCAACGAATATGAATCGACGGATGTTAAATATACTGGAAAATAGGTATAAAACGCATGTTTTTCAAACTGAATAATCGAAAATAAACTTAGAAACGATTACTCAGTTTACGAGGTACTCCATAAGCTATTATTGTTAATATAATTTTAAGAAAAAAACGGGTCTTTATAAATATGAAACAACACTGACAGCATAACGATATTGCAAAGGCCGACCATTCAATTGCACTTTGATTTTTACCGATTCTCTCACGGTGATCAACTCACTCACCAATCGCTGATGTAGAAGTTATTGCATCAACAAAATCAGGAACTTTCTTTGGAAGATAAAATGAAACAACCAAGAAATCACCATGTGCTAGATCCCGGATCATGTGAAAATCTTGGGAAACGAACTTGCTGACAAAGCAGCTAAGCTGGACGCCTCCTTGGAAATAAACCGCTTGTCTCTTCCAACCTGCTCACGAAAAGACTTATTGGTCGGGTACAGCAACCTCATAACTGAAAGTTGGAATAAAGGTAGAAAAGGAAAAAGCGTAGAAATCCTCTATAAAAGGAGACATACAAAGAGATAACCTGTCCTTTTCACATCTCGAGAGGACAGCAGGTCGTTGTTGCAGGACTCAGATCCTTCCACTCCCTCCTTACGCATTCATTACTATTTTATAGGCCTCCTCAGCCTTTCTGCTACGATTTTAACACCGCCCTGCCGTTGCCGCACATCCTCATTGAATATCCCCTCTATGACACCATCAGAAGGTCCACGCTTTTAAACCACTCCAGGAGTGAACTGAGTTCTTCTCCAGTGACGGCTCGCAGTCTTCTTAAATTCGTTGAAGAAATTGTAGTTCTTGTGAAATTTAAGAAGTCGTTATGTGCCTATGTGATCGTTTCCTCACTGGTCTAAAAGTGACTGTCCCTTCTCACTATTTCTAATGTGTTGTTTCTCAATTTCTATGTAATTTTTTGTTTCCTATTGTGAATATATTTTGTAGTTGCCAATAACGTCTCCTGTTGAAACGACTATAATCTCAATATAAAACGTTTCGCCTAACGATTGCCAAATTGATTAACACTTTTTTGAGACATTCCACAAGATCAAATTTTTTCTCCTGTTTGAGTTTCGGTTTTGTAGGACGCTCAGTGTGTTCTAACCCTCTCTTATACATATATTAAAACGAATTTTCCTGCTAGAGGAGTCCGAAGGACTGTAGAAGATAAGTTCATGGGGAAACTAAAGTAAGAATATTCGTTTCGCCTGTAATCCTATTGTGTGTAACGTGTGAAATGTTCCGAATAGATTGAGAACCGGACGCCACGTCGCTGCACTTACTAATTCTATTATTACTCCGTTACTACGAAATATGTTGACTTGAGCAGCTGTTTCAAAAATAGGCTTCGCAGTGGTGTCTATACTCGAAATATGCACAGACATTTTCTGCGAAACACGACGGCGGCGCTGAATCGCCAAGTGCGTGAAATAGAGCCAACTGTTCCGATGTTAAAATGAAATTCTCATATCTCTTGTAAAGGTTGCCAAACTATCTGTAGAATATGCAAGTTTTAAATTCACGATTATTAATTTTTATAAGATAGTAATATTCCAAACTTATTCTATTTATCTTTGTGACTTTATCTTTTTATTATCTTTGAGTATCCTCCAGTGTTTTTTTGTAGATTTATACCGATTTTTAATATATTTATAGCAACTTGATCAGCTTTCTCATCCGGACGGAAACATGTCGTTAATTTAAATTATTTATAATTTGTATTGTCCGATTTCGGATAAATTATAACTTTATTTAGTTATTAATCAATGCTCAAAGTTGAAATTTAAGATATTCTGTTTTAATGGGGAATTCTCGCCTCAAATGTGATCGGCTGCAGTACAATTTTAAAAAAATGTTTACGGTCATTCTCTTGACGTCGACCTACAGACAGTGCTGCTAGGAAGGCAGGAACATTTCATCGTGGCTATTCATAAAATAATCCTATTTTACAATCAAACTCACTCTCCACTTTGGGTATTATTGAGACCCAAACTTATTATGCTTTTATTCTCTTGAAAGTCAGATATCTTATTTACAACACGACACCCATCAAATCATTCTCAATCGAACTGATCGATCACGCCTCCTTCGTGTTTCATCTAACTTTAATTTCAACCAGCCTCATTCTTTGTAAATTGTCACCGATAATTTCTAGTGAAGAAGGAAATCTAACCCTTGTAAAAGGTTAATTTTGTTGCATCGGCAACTGGTTTTACGTTTCCTGATTAGAGGGAAGATCACTTAGAGTGCATTATACTTCGTCTCTCAAATATTTCCAATACATATGAGCCTTAAGATCAATTTGGGAATTTTGCAATGTTGTTCAGTTTGTAAATAATTAAATAATCGTCCTAGGTAATATTAGGAGTTGGTGCGTGGTTGAAGTTGAAGCCTACTGTTCCGTGTAATTAGCACGTGATCCGGAGGCAGAGCTCGTGCTGCTTAATAATGAGCGGTCTTTCTTCTCGGGAACACGATACGGTTGTGTGTCGTCACTTCTTTACGACCCTGGCTCATAAACAGTCTCACAGTCAGACGCTGTTCTCCACCAGATAGCATCCGCAATCTCGTAGTCTATTTGCGACTGGCAATCTCGTATACCCGTTTCGATTAAGGACATTCTACTCGGTTGCTGAATAAAACGAGATCTTGTATTCTTCACAATTCGCCTTATCCAATTTCGTGTATTTATGATCTTCCTCCACTTTTCCGTACAATATCAGGTGGCTTACCGACCTGAATCTAAGCGATTCATCCTGTTTTCACCCCGCTGATTTTATGTATGAACACGTACTGCAGAATGATTTGCAGACTTGAAGAGATACTAGAATGCTAAATTCACATGCATATAGTACACTGACTTCTGAAAAGTATATAGTGAAATTCTTAATATTTTCCCGGATTCCTTAGCCAACAATTCTAAAACAATAAACTACCCCAGTTTTACATAGACTCTAGAGTATGAACCCTCTTTGTATTCTGATTGAATTCTTGCTGGACAAATAAAAAATATCTATAATCTTATATATGCTAAATAATGTAGTGTTAATAAATAATAATAACATAATAAAAATTTGTACTTAACGAACAATAAGACACATTATTTTTTTTAGAAAGACAACGAACTGGAGCATATTTCTGTCTTCTACAGGTTGTAACTCTTGGGATTAATTACATAACTTAAGAACTATGATTTTAGAAATAAAATATTTTGAAATAATTCAAATGTTTGAGTGAACAAGATTTTTTTAATGAATTATTATAAAATACTATCCTTTTTTGAACAAGGTTGTAAGTTCTCCTTCGAGAAACACCCTAAGAATGGTACGAATAAGTATCCCAAATGTTGTCATTTTAAACTCACCGATACTAGTCATAATCTACGTTTCGTTTTATTTAGTAATAAGAAACACGTAGGCTGGCCCCTGAGGCACTGCCTCGATCCGCAGATGTCCCAGGTTCGATTCCTGGTAAAGGCTTGGATGGCGCGAGTTCCCATAATGAGATACGAGGCAAGAAATAAGGTCCGAAAATCGAAAATTTTAGACGCAAATGAGAAGTAGCTGTTAATGCGACTCTAAATATTCATACAGACGAAAATTATTAACTAATTATTTTTAGTTCGACTGTACAGTTCACTACGTTTCTAATTTTGTGAATTTTAAAATTAAAAAATTATTCCGTATCTAATTTGAGGTGATCATTTATATATACATCGAAAAAATTTTCACAGTATCATTTTCAGTTGGAACAATCTTCATTTTAATGTAATTACTTCGCGTAATATATACTTCAACTTTATATCTAATAATGAACGATAACCTTCAGACTATATTGGAATATTTGTAAGTTCTATATAATTAAAAAAACTTAAGTATATATTCTGAACCTATCATTTTTATTTTGTGTAGTCATATTATTTATTTCATTATATTTAACAGTTTATATATGTGTGGGTTAAATAAATTAAATGCACCCATTACTTGATGTTATGAAAATTTTTTTGTGAATGAAATCCAATCGTAGTGATAAAAATGATTTTGAGTAGACTAGAATATTTTCCTTTAAAATTTTATTTACGTAGTTACGTTAAGAAGTATATTTACACGAGTAAAATTTAACAATTAAATAATTAAATTCCAAAAACACACTATTAAATAGTGGGAAAAATAAAAAGTACAGTACGTACGTTTCGATAACCTTTCTTGCCTTCCTCTGACATGAAATAATGTTATATTTGTAAATTTTGAACATTTTCAGTGCGTATTCAAAACCTCTATACAATTTTACTGATGTCACACATCTGAGGATTGAAACAAGGATTGCCGAAACTTACGCAGAAAATTTATAATTTATGACACTTATTAGTCTCTTTTTTGGATTCGTTATTATTTAAAATATTGACAACTTCATGAATTTAGGTTGAACATTTTATAAGTAGTTGTAAATTGAAAGAAAAATATTTTGAACTAAAATTGTTATTGTTTTAAGAACATATTGATTTTTATTGTTGTATCCGGCACAAACGTATTCACTTGTTGGATAATCATGTGGGAATTATGATACTTTTAAATACTTCAATAATTTACGCCTTGTCAAAAACATTAAAAACAAAATTAAATTTTAAAAATTTTTTGTTTACATTATAATGCCTTTTACATGGCTCAAACTAAATGTCCTTTAAATCTGGAACTCGTGGACATAAAATAATTTGAAATTTGAACGTCCCCAATTATTCAGTCTCATAGCATATTTAATAAGCCAACCATAGTTTTGATTGCAAAAATGTAAAAATTTTTGGTGAAGAACCTAAATATTTTTCCTTCTCGATGATAAAAATCACTTTCAGCTATTAGCGTGAAGACGGATACAAATAATTTAAAAAATTTATGATAACTTGTTATGATAATTCTATATTAAAACATTACATCGTTTCAAACTTAAAAATTTAGCATACAAAAAGCTTTGCGTATATTACAGTTATTTCGTCAGCAATGCGTACACATTAAGGACGCTTTTAAATTATTGGCATAAATTGTAATCAATGTTCCACATTTTATTATTACAATTGTAGTATTAATATCATGTATATAACACCTATTTTCTTTGAATTTTTTAGATTAACTTAAAAGTTTTGTTGCACCTAAAGACGTCGTGCTATATGCAATAGCTCAAAGTTTTTATGTCGATTAAAATTTAAGTCTAATTAAATGAATCCTTTTTTATTTAGATTTTTACGAGTCTTCAAAATTAACTTTTTTTTCTTGGTTTATGGAAATTATTACTGTTATTAATTTATTTCTCGCTGTTAAGATATTATTTACAGGCGCCGTCGTCATGTATTACGTGAAGTCGAAGGCAGGTTTGATCTCGGAACAGAATGATGTCATGCCACATCTGCCACCATGTTGACGCTAAGAGAAGATGTTTCAATTAAGACGGCATCGTCGGGGAAGCCTCGTGGAACTCTGGTAACTATATCAAACTAATAACCATGGCTGATAATTGACACTTCCATACTATGAAATAATGATCATAGTATCGCAATATTTATTAGTTTCCTCGTTTATAAAATAATTAAATTTATTAGTTTCTTGAACTGTGCTCTCTCTCTCTCTACCAACAAAAATAATTACGTATTATCATGGTCGTCATATACAAATTTGAGATCTTTTTGATTAGTAAATCGTACATTCTTTCTAAGTTATATAAAATAAAAAGGTTCTTCAAGAAAGGCCACGCAATTGATTCAAATTTATTTCCATTCGAACGGGTATTCAAAATTGTGTCACGTTTCTAAAAGGACAAAAATTTATTAATTAACTTCATCAAAAATGATGATAACGTAGTTGTGTACGCCTTTTAAAATATGTAATACATAAATAAAGTACTCAATTTTATTCGTGTTAGATCGGAAACGTGTCGCTGAAATCGGATATGCGTGTTCAGAACTAAAGAGGGAAATCAGTCAGGAACAAAACAAAATGATATGGTCCGAGGCAACAGCAGAGATTAAATTAAATAAACATTGACCTGTCTGTTTTTTTTTCTTAATGCAAATTGACGGTTACAGTCAAACGGATTAACTGAAACAATCCTGACAGGTAAAAATGGAATTAACAACGCCGCGACAGAAAGTATAATAGTATAATAGTGACGTTCTCTAAAGTGTTTTGCTACAGTCTGTTATTTAAAATAGGTATTATTGTTTTCGTAAACTGTTCTAGATACACCAATGAAATTTCCCCAGTTCTTCTTTATGAGTATGGAAGCAGTTATGTGTTAGAATTAGAATTTAAATGAGACCACGATCTTGTTTTTATGGAAAATTTTATAAGTATTTTTTAATCAGTAACTAATAGTTTCCGTAAGAGTTTACAATAATCCTGCTTCATCGGCTTTGTAATGATGTTAGGCAAAATATCTGTAAATTTAACTTCTGTGTCTATAACATTTTCCTAAAAAATCACTTTCTGAACGATGAAAATCATAAATTATTTTCATAATTTTAAGCTCAATATTCAAAAACTTGTAATAGTTTAAATTGGTTTAGTTTAGTTTAAAATGGTAATATAGTGGCTGTGCGATTATATATCATGATTTACAATTTTATAATACATTAATTTAAATAATTTTTCCTGTCTCAAATAAATTTTAGATTCTAAATTTAGCTGTATGCATTTTATCTCAGCTTCAACAGAAGCATTGCTTCTGACTTTGACGTAAATGTTATATTTTTATACAAATAATCGTTTATATATTTGCTAGATAAGTATAATTTTTGTTTAGCTTAATAGTGTTTAGCGATTTCCGCTCTCAATATTAAATTTTTAACAATAGCATTAAATGTATTATTCTTTTTTTATCACATTATCACTCTAATAAGCATTTGTTCTATGATCTTTGGAGGGTTTCTTTTTCCAGACGAATTCATTTTTTATTTGTAAATTGTGACACTTGTTAGTGTAACAAATACTCTCACTTCTCGCATATTTTAAGTGAATAATAATTTATTATAAATGACTTATCGTTCAAAAATTCGTTATTTTACTTCACAATAGATACGTGATCTTTAGTAATAATTATATTTTTGGGGAACTCAGTTTACAGAATGCAACGATTTAGTCGACCTATAGGTCAAATGAGATAGCAAATGAACTACGCCGAAGGGCATGATGTAAATTATTAATATTTCAATAACTAGCCCTTGTAGAAACTATAGTTTTCTGCGTCGAATCCAGTGTAATTATCCACGAAATTCTGTATTTTCGTCGTGTTAGCGAATCACATTCACTTGATAATGCAATTACGAAATAATGTTTTAGTACCGCGGTCACGTTGCACTAAATTACAGAAGTTCGTTACACGCTATTTTGGAACCTGAATTTCCACTTTTGAGTCCCAATATAGCAAATAACGAAATAACGTCACGAAACTGGACATTGACGGGAAACGAAATTAGCTGAGGTCAGGAGACTCGGGTATGGACAATATTGTCATTCCACATCTGTAATGACTGTAGTTAACGGTGAATATTAGTCAAATAATTACTGGAGATGAGGATAATATTGTTGGTACGTCATCTGTAGGCACATATTGGTATCGGTTTACAAACTATTTCCAACTGTTATAAATCATGTGAAGCTTGTTAGTAATGAAAATAAATTACATTAAGAATTGTTGATGTTCAACGAAAGGTTCAGAACCCATCAACGCAGTTTGTCCAAAAGCAAACAAATACGGATTTGGAATTTAAGGCACGACGAACCAGTGACATGATCATTTCAAGTCTCTGATTTGATTCATACTAATTATTTATGATAAAAATTACATCTTTTTCTTTAAGTCTGATTCAGTCAATTAATTATTCGGTCGCATCCGTCATTTTTTTACAATTGTCATATAAAGATGAATCAAATGACATTTACTACTGCTAATTCAGAAGATTTATTCACCTTCAACGTTTCTTCCTCAATTTGAGACTTCATCAGGTATAAAGGTGATTTAAAGACGAAATTAGAAAAAAAGAAAGTTGCATATATATAACTAATAGTGGAGAACGTAATGGTGAAAAATAAACTATAGGGCAAACAGAACGTGTTCTTGAAACTGAAACAATAAACAATTGAAATTATAATTAATTGAAATCAATTAGTGACCTCTTTTCCATAGCCAGTTTTTATTTATATTACACGATGTTTCGTTCCCACTTTCGAGACTTCTTCAGTTGTTCCTAAAATATTGAAATTATAAATTATTTAATTATCAGACTTAATAAAATTACTAATAAACATTAATAAAACTTGCAATTTTTTAATTTGGATAAAATAAATTCCAATTGCCCAAAACAAATTAAAATTTTATTTATAAATTTCTTATTTCAAGTTTAATTATTTCATGATTGGTTACAGCTATCGTTAAATATTCGACGTTCATTGATTTACAACTTAAATCATAGAGTTGTCACAATCCAAAAATCACTACTTTTATTGGGATAATGAAGAAATTTCAGATTTTGAAAAAAAATAATTGTAATGTAATTCATTAGAAATTTTATTTATCAAAACGTCTGAAACAGAAATAAATTTAAAAATTCATAATCTTCCATTTTTCAACTTTTGATATATTTTTATATAAATAAATTGGTCACTTTTAGAATAATTATATTGCTATTGGTAAACATTATTGTTAAATTGAAAAGTTTCACTACTAATGTTATCTTACATTGCATACTTTAAACACTAGTTCTTAAGGTTTAATTGTATGTATCATTATTTATTTTATTTCCCATAAACTCATGCTGTTAAATTAGCCGGTCTACAGTTGGTCTATATTACTAAATGACATTTGGGTCGTAACGATCAAACGATGCAAATGTGGACGAAAAGTAATATATTTTGATCTTTAGTTTCTATCAAGATTTAAGTAAGATTACAGACATTAAAAAATGTACCTTTTTATTATTTACATTTTTTAACAAAACAAATTAATAACTGCTTATTTGAATAATTTATTTTTAATATTATTGCTCTGAATTTTTAGTCTTTGTTTAGTTTTTGGTCTTCAGTAGAACGTTTTCCTTATATCTCGTCTATATCTGATGAAATACCAGATTTGAGGACGAAACGTCGCAGCTGAATTTAACTTATGAATTGTCTGTTTAAGTGGTCACTTTATTTATGTTGATATGAATTTTAAAAAGACCGACCTGAAGAAAACATTTTTGTAGTCTCCGAGTTTTCTCTCTGCTTTTATTCTCCTATTCTTTCAGTAGTTTAAAAAGTTGATATTAAGCCATTTCAGGCGTTTCTGAAATCCGTGGAAATTACAAGAAATAGAACATGTCGATTTGCTTGGCAGCTCGATATGTGCCTGCACGTTTCTATTTATTTTGTTTAAGCACCACGACTTTATTAACACCAATTATACTATAACTCTTTTTGTAACGCAGGTTTATTGCTTCTATGAAGCGTAAACAAATTGTATGAACTACCTAGTCAATAGGTCGAGAATTCGTATCGCAGACAAAAAATATGCAGAATATGTTTTATTTTATCAACCATACGTACATGAGCAAGGTAATATATTTATTGTTTTTAAGAAAATTACTGTTATTAATGCTGATATTTCACTAAGCTCCTCCCCTTACACCACCAGCCTCAGTAATAAGCAGCGATAAAAATTAACATAATTTATTAGCAACTATTTATGCCTTAATAAAGTTGAGATTCTAAATATCAGTACTATGAAGCTAAAAGAAGAATATAACTCGTTCGGTAATTATTAAGATCATAAACAAGTCCAATTATCTTTGTATATAAATGTTTTGTTTCTTTGGAAAGGAGTTAAAAGATGTTTTGATTTAGATGAATCAATTAAATATTATTTTCTTGTAAGGGGAAGGCCTTGAACAATACGTGCCAGACTTTAAGCAATCAATTAACTTGAGGCAATTTCACTTTTTACACAAATTCATTAAATAAGTTCCGAAATACTCTCTATTTTGTGTGCTCTTAATTTATGATGGATATAGGTCAACACTTCCATTATAAAATAAATGATTTTACACAAAATAATTAAATTACTTTATTTATAAGGGACTATTTATTTTATTTATGAAAGACGATACCTTCACGGTGAAGTACCAAAGAGTATTTTCCTCTCATTCAAGCAGAAAGAGTGTAACATGCACTTTTCTTTCTTATGAAGTTCGTAAGTTTTTTTCATTTATTAAACTGTTAAAAGAACTGTCTTCTAATTAGTACTATAGTGTAACTGAAATTTATTGTTTCTCAGAAATTTTTTTACTCCTAAACACTTCTAAATTTCGGCTTCAAAACAAAGCCAATTTTGGGGAATTCTCTAAAGGTAAATTGCATTAATTATAAATGCAGAGACCAATTAACAATTTTTGGACATGTTATATGTATATGAAGTCATGGTCAAATAAATTATGCATTCCGGATAGTTCCAGTGTAATAATATGAAATACATACCATAATTTAAGGTCAAATTAATTTTTGTGTGACGACGAACAATAAAAACGCAATAAGTAACATGCGTTCAGTTAATTGGGTCCGTCAGAAGGGAAACAATTTTAGAGTGAATTTTCCATATGAAAGTAGAACGAAACGCGCTAATATACGAAAAAATTATATTTATCAATTAACGCTGAATTCCCCACGCTGTGGCGGATATTTAAATTCAACATAACTTCGCCCTTTGTACCGGGATCACTGACGTGAGAAGATACAAACTGTTGTTTGGATTTATGTACATAATATTTTACGTATTTATTTCACCCCATAAACGTGTTTAGTTTTTAGGATAATAAGACATTTTATTGCCAAAGTCTCCGGGATGCACAGCCTTAAGCGCCGATGTATTTCAGAACGAACCTTGTCTAGTAATTAGCTCTAATTAGCGAGACCTCCACCAACCTAGAATGCGGTCGAGCAAAGAAAGAGCCAGAGCTTTACGACCATGTTTTCCTTCTTCTGCTAACAGAAGAACGAATACAACCCTGGGATTTCATAAGGAACTTAGTGAGCCAGGAGGATTGTTCTTTATTTTTATCTGAGGTTAATTATTTGGAATTGGAACACTTTTTATTGTCTAATTTCAAATCATAATGCGTTCCCGCTAATATTTTTCATACTATCTCAAAGAATATTTCAGTAAAATAACAAATTTTAAATTGGAACTAGAATTATCTTCTTAAATTTTAAATATTAGAGGAATACCAATAAAATATTTCCATGGGAAATTAATATTCACTATGGTATATTACGTATAAGGAAATGAATTATAAAAATCTTTTTTATTGGCATTTTTTCAAAGTTTCAATATAGTACGTTTCGTCTCTCTTTTGAGGTCTCTTCAGGTATAACAATTGAGCAGTCCATGGACTGCTAAATAATTATACCTGAAAAGTCTGAAAATAGAGACGAAACTTAGTATATTGTAACTTTGAAATGAAACCACTGATAAAGAAGGCTGTTATGGTTCATTTAATTATTTAATTGGCAGATAAACCATTAATTTAAATATATAATGCCAACATATTTTCTCAATATGAGATTTATGAACCGTACACTTGATAGCGGTGAAAATGGTGAGTAGTATATCAGCCGATGAAATATTTATAGTCAGAGTTATGCAGATATGCGTTGAAACACGTAATTTAAAATTAATATCTCACGTGACTTTTTATTATTTCTTCGTATCAACAACCCAATAAAACTTACTTATACCGCATTTCCGATCAGTTAATCACATTTAAGAACCATGTTATCACCGGACGAACTCATTTGAGAAATTTTGCATTAACCTTTTATAGGTGTGAATAGTTATTAATTCTTTTTAAAAGTAACTCATTAACATCGTCATTACACTCTCATTTCCATCCGTATGTAATATGTGTAAACTTATTGCTTACTATAATTTTTTATTATAATGGAAGTGCCTATAAAATAAGTGCCCTTAATAAAATTATTATTAAGCATAGTTAAAAACCAATTTAATTAGTAAATGCTGAAACGTAATTCGTAATTCATACAAATTGATGTGATTGTTCCCATAAAACACTCCGCAATTAAACACTGAAATTGTTTTGGTGTTCACTGACTCATCATTGAATAACAGGAATTGACCATTCGCTTATCTTCTTCTTCCTTGGATCTTCAGCACATTCAGGGCCTTGGCCTACCGGGCCGACTGCGGACTGTCAATTTACATGGCATATTCATAATTTGGAGTGATAGAGGGTGAGCGTATCGAATTCCAGTTTGCATGGCCATGACGGAACCCATGCCAGGATTCGAACCCGGGACCTCTGTGTTGTGAGGCAGCGACGCTAGCCACTAGACCACAGTAAGTCGGCTCTTGTCCTTTATAGACAACTTAAAAGGCGGTGGCGATGTGCAGTGACATAAATTTTAACAGAATAGGTAAGGAACTCATAGATAATAGTAACATATAGTAAGTAGTATTAACGGAAAAATATATAGCTGAACTTCTAAACTTCTTTAAGGCTTGATTGCAGGAGTGCTTAACCGACCGGGCATATTATAAGCGTTTTGTTCTAACTTAAGCCAAACGCATTAATAATTTAAGAATCAGAAGATACATTGCGGTATTAATTTTAGCCCTTAATCAGTTCAGTAACATAAATACTCAACACAAAATTAATGGTCAGGAATAAACGACAAAAAATACAAAGATATTACAAATTAATATCAGAGACATGATCAAGACGATCAGTATCGCAGATTACGATGGCCCTGTGTACTTTAATCCTTATTTTAATGTACGTTTGGTTAGTCCAAAATTTTTGACTGATAATCGAACCAATAAATTGATAGCACAGGGTGTAAAGTCAATTACTCGGCAGAAAAAATAAGCCAGTGACTTATGGATCACTGTAAATTTTTTGTCAAAATTTCTGAGTAGTTTTAAGCGGAAACTATAAGCTTAAAACAAAGTTTCTTTCTAACGTTTTCTTCTGAAGTGTTAAACCTCAAAGAAATAGAATTATAATTGTTCCTCAACTAGCATGAATTTTCTTCGAAAAAAAATCCATATTAATTTACGTTTGTTACGGATGGTAAAAGGTCCTAAGGCTTTTTCGACTTGCGCAATGCATTTGTCTTTATGCACAGAGCTGCAGCTATTGTTAAAACTTGTATGTCGTAAATCCGATTAGCAAAGAGACGAACGTAAAAACCATTGAAAGCTTTCAGAGCAGCTCCACTTAGAGTCGATTCATGTCATCTCTTTGCCAGTATTCTTTCCCTCTTTCATTCTACAATTAACTTACAGTACAAAGTAGTCTTAACGTTCCCGCGAATTCAAATGTTACGCTTTTTTATGTGTTTCAATTACTGCGAGCTATTCTTACATGCAGAAGTGAAGGAGTTGAGTTCGGTCTTTGAGAAACACGTCTCTAAGTTGTTACAGGCCATAAATGTAGTTATTACATCAAATTAAGGTTGGGAAGAAGAGTGGCTCATAATAGGAATAAATTAATAACAAATAATGTTCCTCTACTTGTCTAACAATTTAATTGTGCATTCCACGAAAGTGCAACTATACAATTTTTCTGCGTTTATTTCAAGCTAAATAACTTATTTTATAATTTCCTTCTCAAGTAAAACTTAACATGCTCAACATTTCACTTTGTCTGGCGCTTCATTTCGATTTCAAGCTAGGTTTGTACATTATTTTCTTGTGCAACTTATCTGCAATTTTCTCATATTTAATTATTTCTTTAATTAATACGTGTCATGTCTCTGTTTCTTACAGAGTTGGACTCATCTGCAGCTGAAAACGTTTCATTGTTTATTCATTACTACATTATGTCTCCACGCAGACAGCTAATTTGTTATGTTTTAGAACTTCTAAGATTATTTTATAAATATGAACAAAACAAGAACCTCTTAAGCAATTTAATGTTTAAAAAAATATATATAATTAAAATAAAATTGAGTAAATAACAAAGAACATATACAGCAGAATAGAGAACAAACAATGAAAAAAGTTTAAAATGAGAATGTAAAGGGAATCAAAGTGCAAGGAGAAGAAATAAAAACCCTCAGGTTTTCTGATGATATTTTAGTATTAGGGGAGTCAAAAGAATACTTGGAAAATATAATAATAGGCATGAACGTGATCGTGGAGTAAGAGTACAACCTGAGGGTTAATAAAGGTAAATCAAAAGTGATGGAGTGTAACATGGGAAACTATAATAGCAAAAGGTGATAGATTGGGAAGGAATATTTTGTAGGAAGTTAAGGAATTCTGCTACTTGGGCAGCATAATAAGTAGAAGAATAGCAGACATAAATAGTAGAACAGTATAAACAAGAAAGAATAATAAGAAACAGGAATTTAATTACGGCTAATATAAAGACGAATATTAGGAAATCATTACTAAAAATGTTCTTACGGCGTGTGGCGTTATATGGGTACGAAATGTGGACGATGGGAGTTGCAGAAAGGAAAAGAATCAAAGATTTCGAAATGTTGTGCTATAGAAGAATGCTGAAAATAAGATGGGTGGATATAGTAACTAAACAGAAAATTCTAAGCACAATAGGTCCTACAATTCGTAGGACGTTGAACAAGAGAAGGGATAGATTAATGGGCCACGCTTTCAGACATGAGGGTCTTGTAAAATAAGCTTTAGAGGGAAGTGTGTGGAGTAAGAACAGAGGAGAGGCCAAGGATGGAATTCGCTAAGCAGATTAATGAGGATGTGGGATGTGGTAGCTATGTAGAAATGAAAAGGCTTACGCATGATAGTTTAGGATGCAACAGACCAGTCTTAGGACTTAATACCACTACAACGAAAGATTATTTTATATATCTCATGTTCATTTAACTTGAAGTTATCTATAAATTTAAGTTGAATTATTAGAATTAATTCTTCATATATTTATAATTTAGGAACAGTTGAAAACTTATCTATACATCTTTTAAAATTTAATGCATTAAAATCAATCACTATAATTGTTTTCAGAGTGTTGATTTTGTACCCGAGACAGGTTATAAGTACTTTTGATACGGATTAGTCTACTTTCTCTTGTGGAAGTAACGTAACGTTATTTGTAACACACAAATTTGGATGATTTTAATATTACATTTTCATTATAATAAAAGCTATGAGCATAATGATATCGGTTTAAGATCTTTAATTTTAATCTTAATTTTAAATCACTCCATTCTCCTTAAATTGATAACTTCAGTTTTGTCATTTGTCTTGCTACAACGAATTCAATGGATTTCATAAAAAAAAATAACTATTTTACTTAATGTAATGGAAATTTATGTATTACTTTTTATATGCTATTATATCGTTTATTAATAAATTATACCTTTATTTTAAAAATTTTATTCACAACAGCCTGAGTAGTAGTTGAAATTCTTTACAAAATATATTGAACAAAATTTAATTTTGGCTATTGGAATTTTTCAATTATGTTCATATTTTATTAAAGCTTTTAGAATCTCAATAAATCAATAATGTGACATGACAAACAAAAATTCAGAAACCAATATTAATATTTATTTAAGATCCCTACAACAATTCGTCCAGATTTGTGGACCGTTTCAGATATATTTTAAATGTATTAACTTAAATACATATTCTGGAAACTTTGTGTCGCGGACTGCATATCTGGAGGATTTTTGGCCGTTGCCGTCTCTGGAAGCAGTCTACGACGTTAAGTTACCAGAATGTGTATTAAGCCCACAAATCTGGACGAAGCGATGCAGAAATCGTAAATAAATATTTAAATTGTTTGCTGACTAATATATAGTTTTTATATTTTCTCTGCATAGTTTTGAGTATATTTTTCTATGAAACTGTCAAATAGAAACACATGTAATAGAGTTTTATAAAACTTAAAAAGTTGTTATTGTGGTTTTCAGTTAAAATATTTTCTAAAAAATTCGTAAGAGACGTGGATTTAAAGGAGCATGAGAAACCACTGTCTGAAAGGTTGTGGAAAAAGTTTTTTCTGAGTCTTTACTTTGTTTTATTTTAAATCGGATCCAGTACTTCGGTTTTCTACAATACTTGAAGTCTACAAAATATTCAGTCGAATAGTTTTTAAACCCTATTGTCCCTGCTATTTTAATCCATACCTCAGTAAACATTGGTATCAGTTACGTGATACATGAATTCGTCATTGCCTCCATGTTGAAAGAAGCTGATTGGGAAAGACATTAATGTGTCACGTACGGATGTCTCCAGACCATTTCCCTGAAAGGTGCGCAGTAATCTCGCTACACAACGCTCGCCCACGTGTGGCTAACGTCGTAAAGGACAAATTGCAGGTCCTTAAAGGGGAGACCTTGAAGCCCCGAGCACATAATCTCTTCTCAGGCGACTTTCCGCAGAAAACATGTTGTCAGGTTTCTCTGCAATCGTCAAAGAACCTCTATAAAACCAATTCATCCACTATACGATTGCTTGGATGGAGAAGATTCTTAATTGCTGAGATGCTACTCCAATTTGTCGTATAAAATCGGTCTGAATGATTACCCCACGTGGTAAACCTATTCATAACCAAAATATTTTCCTCGCAAAAAATCGGCGTGAAATGTTGAGGTTTTTCATGTCAATTAAAACACTTCAAAATATAGAGACTCGTATGCGTTGAAAATGTCATAAGTTACCGTTTTCATTGGCTGCTATTCACCATTCTAATAAACCATTGAATGAGGCACAATAAATTATAATAATTCATGACAAAAGCCTGCATTTAATGATCAGACGAAACTATCTGTCACTTATATGCTATAAGAAGCAGTTGAACACTTGCCATTTATTTAGATGTGCCAAGAATTATTATACAGAACTCTTAATATTTTCATATTGCAACAGGCTGTAAGTTCAAATAAGTAATTTTTTAATATTAATATAAAAAATACCGTGCTACTGGTCTATAAATGGAGAGGTGAACCTGGAAGCTCGGACCTATAGCCGAGTCGACAATGCCAGCTCAGTGGTAGGGCAACCGCTTACTTAGATGATATCCTGAGATCTATTTCTGTTTATATTTTACCATCCTAATCCGTTAATTCATTTTTAATTTTGTTTGTAATAATTTTAAGTTTGTAAGAAACCATGAAATTTTATTGTTCTTGTGTTCAGTCCTAATACTGGTTTTATGGAACCCTCCATTCTAACCTATCGTGCACAAGCCTTTTCATTTCTGAATATCTAGCGAATCCCATATACTCCCTAATATACTTACAGTATTCCATCCTTTTCCTCCCTCTTTTGTTCTTACCCCACACACTTCCCTCTAATGGTAATTTTACAAGACTCTCCCTTCTCTTGATCAATGTCCTCCATATTGTTTATTCTCCCCCTATTCTGTTTATAACTTCCTTCCTTCTTCGGGCTCCCCTAATACTACAATATCATCAGCAAAGCGTAGGGTTTTTTATTTCTTCTCCTTGCAGTATGATTCCTTTCTTATATTCCGTTTTAACTATATATAACTATATATAAGTTAAACAGCGACAGACTCATTCCTTGTCTTGATTTACGGATTTATTTTCTTCATCTTCTATTCTAATTACTGCAGCCTGTCTTTTGTATACGTTATGTATAAGGCTCCTTTCTAGATATTTTATTCCTGTGCTCTTCAAAATCCTTTATAGGGTGCATGAAATTTTATGAATTTAGATTCATACAATATACACGGTTTATAAAATCGCTTTACAATTATATTGTATGATGGAACAATATATATTTTTTAGAAAATAAAGTTACAATAACTGCTTGGAAATCGATAAGTAGTTAAACAGCCTATAAACCAGAAAAAAATAATATTATTAACAAAAGCTAGTATGTTTAATTTGTTCTTTAATTTGCCCTATCTGGTTATATACCGAATTAACGGTATAGATTGCAATTTCTGTTACATTGGTCAAACCAAACGCACGTTAAAAAACACCCCTGATGAACAAAAAATATATTAAAACTTCATGTCTTCACTCAGCCTAAAAAAAGGGAGACGAAACGTTTTAAATAAATATACTAACAACAAAGACTGTTCCAATTCGTTTAAAAATATTTATATTTTTCAAGAAAACGGTAAATAAAGGTACAGGAAATAGTTCATTATCGTGAATGATGAAATTAGGACAGCAAAATAAAACTTCGTCAAATCAGAGTTTTGTCCATTATTGCCAAGGAAGACTAAGGTAAACAGTCAACACGTAACGGTTGATACCGTTGATGACTATTGACAGGAGAGCGACATTTGTAAAATTAAAATTGTAATAAAAGTCATATTTGAGGGGTGAGGAATATCATCATATTGGGGTTCATGCAGTTTAATAAGCGATTTCAAAATCTGTTTCACACATCACTCTTCTACTTATATCTCACTTAAATTCAGTTTTTTGTATTTTACTCGCCTGTAAAAATCTTACAGCTATGAATGACCCTGTTGATTATCTGAAAATCATTTATAAAATCAGTACATCAGGAAAGCATGCGTTATTTCAACTTGCAGCTAATTCGTTACTATTCTTTATCGTCCTATTTGTGAATAATTCCTTTAAAGCTTACTTTATTAATGTTAATATATTAAAAAGTATGGCGGATATCGAACACAAAACCCGAGTATTAAAATTCACCGCGCAATTCTCTGAGCTGCATGATGTACGTATGTACGTGTTGTATGTAAAGTGACTTTGTAGACATGAAAATGTATTTGAATTGTGCCCTGAGGGAGGGAGAGAGAGAGAGGGAGAAAGGGAGAGAGCTGCAGTAACTGCTTATCAACGTTTCATATTCAAATGTTGCGCTCATAACTTTGCAAACTGCCGGCCGACGAACCGAAGCTGCTGACGAATCTCCAGGAATACTTTTTACATTCGCGTCATGAGCGTTAACGAATCGTCTGCTACCAGCGAGTTTCCTGCCTTTAAAATAAAGCCACCTTGGTTCGTTAGAGGCGTCGACACTAAAAATTCGACTCGGGCAATAAAAGAGGCGAGGAGCTGGTCTTTCTCGTAAAGCTCTGCTCGATACACTATTTGTGCTGTATGCAGACCACGAGCACGGCTCCCCTTCGTCATTTCCCCTCAAACGTTAAGAAAATTGAAAATCTAATTTAGGAGCTTAGCATAATTGTTTGCCCAAGTAATTATTCGTTTCTCGCCCAATCTTGGTCGTAAGAGTGTAAGGAGATGGAGCTATTACATGTTCGACTGCAGCTTCTAACAAGCAGCAGAATTGTGACAGTTTGTGTCCACAATTTATGGCTCAGCAACTTTATTTTACGTGTATTTTACAGTAACTCCTCGTCCGTTGACGGATAAATTATGAGTAAATGATGTTTCAGAACGTGAGTAAACAATGTAACCAAAAACATTATTCAGATCCTTCCAATCAACACCCAATAAGATCACGTTATTATACAAAAAATATTGAATATATTAAAATATTTTCGGAGATATTGATTAATTCCCATAATTATATAGCAATCATGATATATTAACCGTAGACTGGTTTTTATCAGCCTGGACCCATTTGAAAAAACCCACAATGTGTTTTTTTTTCTATTTGCAGCAAAATTTCAAAAATATTTACATTTAAAAACACTCAAGTGATTTTACAACATATTTTTTTGACTTCAAAATTTACAATAAATAAAAAGACTGACAATAAGTCAGCATATAAATTTATCACTTTTTATTCAAAAGAAATGTTTCGTCACATTTCGGCAGCAACCTTCGCTGGAGATGGTCCGCGACTCTAAATTCTTCACATGTACAATCAATAATCTTTTCGGCCGTGGAATTAGAGGAGTATATACGAAGAATTGCTAAATTTTGCGTCTGAGGAAGTCTCAAAAAAGGAGACGAAACGTCGCTTTTGAATAAATGGTGATAAATTCATGGTCTCTTACAAATTATTTTACTTTACCTATAAAATTTTCTCTGAAAATCGAATAACGAATACAATGACAAAACTCACAATTAGGAAGAAAGTAACAAGTAATGTATTTTATGTAATGTGGAAACGCAGTAGTTCATTATTGGCCGTCTCTTTCTTTATTGTCTAGTGATTATTGTGTTTCCACTGCTACTGCTGGGATCTTTATTTTATACAATTCCTGTATCCAAAAAAAATTCCAGTGGTCAAGAAACCTCTAAGGTACATCGTGTGTTTCATCTTTGTACGCTCTAAATGTATCTCAAATATTCATAGATACCGTAACTGGAGCTAGTTTTGGTGGGTTTCCAAGGAGACATGAAGTGTTACTTCTTCTATTGCTAAGCTATTGATCCCTTTGTCTACCAGGATATTCCTCTATCCTTAATCTGAAGTTGGCTGCTCGACCCATAAGGAACCCTCATAGAGTTCTACTTAGTTAAGTAATGTAATTTAGGACATGGTTATTGCGAAACATTGCATCTTTCGGGGTCCTTCATTAAAACTGAGTGATGAGAATATGACGAAATAGTCTTTGACCATTTCACTAATAGAAAATTGCGTAACAGGAAAGGGGTGAATACTCCAGTAAGTAAACTCTTTGTATTCAGGTTTCAGATTTATGTTTACAGAACTATTTTCTTCGCTCCCTACACCAATTTTGTATATAATGGATTTTGTATCGCTATGGAGTTTTTTAGTCACAAAATTTTAGCATCATTTTAGAAGATTCATTTTTTTTCTCCATGGCTCTACAGCCCATTGAGGACCTGGGCCTACAGAGTCGACTGCGGACTGTCATCTTGCATGACACATTCCAAATTTTCAGTGACACGTGGCCAGCGTATCGACCCTCCAACAGAGAAGATTCATTATAATTAAAAATTATTAATACACGTATTTAATTACAAAATATACACAGTGAATGAAAAAGAATCACAAGAACATCAGAATACTAGTGCTAAAGAAAGCATCGGCTAGCATAGGAAAAGAAAACGATTCAATAAATTTAACATTTCTTCTCTGAAAACAAAAATGAAATTTCACTCATCTTTGGACTACCTACTTCCATGACTGACAACCAACTATTGTCTTTACAATGACTTCCTTAAGAATAGAAAATAGCTCAGTGATTGAATACCAACTATTAAAAATATTTTACCTCTCAAGAAACATGAAAATTGCTCCACTATTCTTAAAATTCCAGTTAACATGAGCAATGTTCATTCACTTGGGGAGCGTGGTTTCATTCACTCGATAGTTCGTCCTAGCTTGGAGACAATGTGGCATACAAAATTTACATTAGTAAATTATATTGGCTGAAGTTGTATACGATAAAGACAACATGGTACACAGACTCCATTGTGTGCTGAGGTAAGGCACAACTACAAAGCGAATACTGTTGCTTGTGTTTGTCTGTGGTCATCCAATGACAGCTGAATCCTGTTTATAGACATATTGTTGTGGTCTCTGCTAATGGCTTGTAATGTCCTCAAATCGGATAGGCAAACATAATTTGGATCGTGAATGGAATTTGCTTGTAACAACAGATTTGCCAGAAAGTTACGGAGCTTTAAATTCATATATAGTAGCACTATATTCCCAATATGTCATTTCATTATAATAATGTTATCATCGTCATTTCTTATGTTTCCATACAAGTTTTAGGGTTACAGGCTACATGAGGTTTATCGAAAATGGTAACTCCTCACAGGAAGGAAATTTCAGAGAGGGGTTTGGAAGGGAGAGAAGGGCAGCCAAGAGTTAATTAGGTCTCCCGAGCTATATTGTAATGGTCCTACCCGGTATTCACCTAAAACAGATGGAGTGCAAATCCTAGAAAAGCTGCTCACGCTCTGCCGAATGTCGGGAGAGGAGTTTGCTGTGGGTTCGCAGCATTCCATTTTCCTAGCTTACGAGGCAGATGTCAACTGTTCCAATAGGATTAGTGGAAAGCTCTTACCGTATACCCGAGGTTGCGACACAGGAGCATACACCTATCAAAACTGACCAAAAGTCTCGTCTTGTGAGAAACGTAAACACAAAAGAGAGAAGAAAGCATTCCATAAAGTAGCCCCCATTATCTCTCCAGAATGGGAGGTCACAGGAACGTCCCCTCCCCTCTAATAGCCTAGGAATGGAATTTCAAAGGAGGCATGCAGACCGAGCACCTGCCGCTTTTAGATTGCTTCTCAACTACAACTTCGCAAATCATATGTTCAAGTAGTTTAATCGTGCTTTGGCGACCTTCAACAATAGAACAATTCTCTTATATCATTCAGACAAATAATATTTTAAAAAACTTAACTTTCGTAGTTAAGAGAATTCTGTTATTAATAATTATCTTTCTTTACCATTCTTGAAAATAAAACTTCATAAACGTTCTGCAAAAATAATATTCATAATTCTTTGTGTATTTTAAATAATATCGAAATATTCGTCCATTGCTTCAAAAGAAAATGCAAGTGAATGTAAAAGAACTTGGAATGGAATTTGTATAAAAAATAGATATTAAGAGCTGAAATTCATAGTTAATTTACACGAATATAATTATATTTTCGGGTTATCAGTTTTATAAACTATCTATATTTCATTTAACTGTATTGATCGATGCATGTAGTTGTGATTAGACTGTATGTAAAGAATCTTTTAGAGTGTAACAAGGTAAAGTAGAATAAATTTTGTACTAAAACATAACAATATGTGAAAAAAATTTGTATGGAACACAAAGCATATTTCAAATGAAGTAGCTCCAAATTCGGTTGTGTGAAAATGTGATATATATCTTTGTGGAAGTAAATATGAGCCTCAAACATACATTAGTATGTACTTTGAGGATTTATGTAATTTTATAGTGACTTTTGCAGTATCATCCGATTTCAAATTCTTTGATTAAAAAAGATGAGGTGTGCCTATTGAGTCTCCATTTTTTAGCGGTCATCGTGGTAATTAAACTCTAGCCGATTGTTTCCTTGCGACGTAATTACGGCTAATCAAGCGCGAATGTTGTATTATTATAATGTTCCGGCAAGCGAAGCTACGTAAATAGAAAAAAATAAAAGCAGCGGAGAAAAGGGCAATTAAATTATTCCAGAATCATTGTTGTGAAGTGAGCTTCGTCAACAAGCGTTAGAAGTAAAGAAGCATGAAATGGATAAGCAACAAATCATAAATGATGTAATGCCTGGCTTTTATGAATGAAATTTTTGTCTATATTGTAGTATGACAACAAAGTCTACGAAGAAAAATAAAATAAGCATATCTTTGCCTATTACATGGAAGAAGGATTACCATCTTTGGCGGCAGAAAGGAGAGGGATCATCTCTGGAGATATCATGTCAACTAAACATGACTTTTTTTGCATGCTGAATGGAAAACATTATAAAGGAAACTATTGGTTAAGGAGAGATATTCAGAGAGAATTATTTTGATTGGAGACGAATGTGGAGTAACATTATACTATTATTGTTTCACAAATTGGCAAACATTGTTGATTCCTAAACTTGTGTATTGTGGCGCGGAAAAGTGTAATTTTGCTCAATGTATTTTTTTAAGGTACGTAAACTTTATTCATTTGTTTATTTACTAAATTATTTTATTACAAGTAAAACCACGGTTTTGAACCCTGAGGGAAAGAGATGATGTTTTATTTACGTGACTCTTTCTGAGGCATTATGACGTCATCGACGTTTCGTTTCTCCTAACGACCCGGGCATATTTAAAGTAATATTAATTTTGTATATGATTATTGCAATATGTGTAGTAATAATGAAAAACAAAGGTCGTTCTGAATTATTTTTGTTTTCAATTTTGGACCATAGCTATATATTTGATATATATCATTTTACCGAGGCGAGGCATCGTTATCTTTGCTTCACCTTCTAAACTTGCCTCAAGAATGAAATTAATTGTTTGGAGTCGTATTTGTTCTTTAATAAATATTTTTGGGGTTTCGTCTACATAATTTGCAGAGCCGACTCTGATCACCTTGAGTGTTGTAATTCTTGTTTGCTTTTCCCGAGTGCCAGCGGTGGCAGGAGACCAAATTTTAATTCTACCTTAACAGGATTTTTTACACATTTTTGTAAATATTTCAATATTTTTTTTCTTGTCCTGTGACGATCATAGTTTAGTTTTTACCGAAAGACTCGCAATACGCATCCAGATAAAGTTATTATATTTCAAGTTATTAAATTGTCCTTTTGTTTAGATTATTATAAAGTCATTTTTGGTAGGTATTTTTCATTACGATCATAGCATGATCGTGTCAAATTTTCATCTATGGTGCAGTCGACGGATTCAATGAAAAGCACATCCATTCATTAACGTTCCAACGGACGTTAAAAAGCAGATATTATTGTGATTAATTTGTAAGGACTGTTTGTCCTCAGCCACATATATATGAATTTTCTGACATTGAGGGCTCCGGTATTTTCATAATGGGCGGATGTAGGGCTTCTGCATCGGACAGCAATTAAAATTGTGCGTGTCATCGAAGTTTGCGGGCCATTAATATGATCCGTTATGTTCGAGAGCACCGGCCTCCACATTCAGTTTAAAAATGGGCATTACCGACTGATGAGTATATATTGAAAATTATAAACATATTTCCATATATCCACTCGAGAAGTCATTTACTGCACAATTATGTATTGTGACTGACAAGTGGTTAAACGTCATTAAATATTAAGTATCCAGTTTCATACAGCACGGGTTTCCTATTCTCCAACCCCCCTCCCCCTCCTCTTCTTCATTTTCCAATCCTTTTTCTTGTGTATAATTTTTGGTTATTTTTTTTCTAGTGTATGGTTGTCGTTATATTATTTTCTTCGGCTATCTTTGACATTCCATCCACTTTACACGTTCCGCTAGTATTTCCTTGATTTTTTTCTCTAACATATTTTTCTTTCCACTAAATTTCTATATTTTTGAAACTTTAGAAGTTCTTTTTAAGACGTCCGTTTAAACAGCTTTGTGTCTAAGCGAAATAATAGTAATTGTCTTTAAAGGAAAATGAGCAAGAAGTGAAGTTAAGTGAGTCTAAATAATTATGGAGATAGTTATAGAATTTATCAGAATATAATTGTTTATTGTTAAAAAAATAACATTAATACATTTATAATTATATTTTCGTATCTCACTTATTTTCAGTTATCTATTTCACATTTCCATTGTAAAGATGATATTATTTTGATTAATTTTAGGAACTGTGTGTTCTTTCCAGCATTTATTTGTCCGACATCACCTTTACTTCAGTATTTACCTAACGAGCTTATAATTTATTATTATTTTTATTAATTATTATGTTATTTATTATGTTAAAAAACAATTAAACCTTTATAAAGTTCGGTTAACCATCACATTCATCATTTTGAATTTACACTTTATTCAATTGTCGATTTATATAATAAAAAGTTCCATCAGCCCTATTTCGAGCTTAACAAAAAATGACGCAAAATTATTATCATATCATACATTTGGCCAAAGTATTTTTTACTAGAAACAATAATTTATAGCTTCTCAGAGCTTATTATTCGGTGACTTATTTGTCCTCACAGTACTCTTTATCTCCCAATAAAATACATATTTCAATTACGATAACATAGTTTAAAAAACGCCTTACGGTTATAATTCAAATTTTTCAAAATTATCACATAAAAGAATAAATTAAAATTAATTTTAATTTCATAGCACTCACTGTCAAAAACACGATATCCACGATTTATCAGACCTCTGTAGCCCACCCCGCTGCATATTCCTATTGTACTGTACTACTAACCCAAAATCCAACGCGACACGAAACTACATTGTTATGTTGATATGTAAAACTGATCCCCTTTCTTTCCACACTCTGAATATAATCACGTTCATAATACAGCTCTTCTCGTCAATTTTAACGGATGATTAGATTAAAAAAAATAATAAAAACTATCGATGGTACTATGCTTGAATTTCGACAGCGTAAATTCCATCAATTGATTAATAATGATTTTTTTTTGTTTTATTGAAAGTCGTAACGTCATTTCTGGATTGTCAATTTCCACACCTCACAGCGCATGAAGGGTGAATGAATTAATTCCAATAGCGAATAAAAACAAAAATGACGTTGCTCAAAAGCGTTGAATTACACATGAGGGGAAAACTTCGATAGTCCAATAAATAGACGCCAACATGTACTATAGGATTAATAGACTGTGATGTGCGGTATTCCAACTTCTGGAAGTGGTTTCGCAATATGTCTGCCATTCGTAGAGATGCTGTATGCCTTTTATGTTTTTATGTCAGTTTGTATCTAAAATCCTCAGTCATACATATGGAACGAAGTCGTTATTATTCAACAGTGTAATTCGGAAAATACAATTTAAACTTAAATTTAACACAAAATTTACCGATTGTCTCATAAATATGTAAAAGATTACTTATATGATCACTATAGAATTCGTACCTCTCAATGTAATTCATTTATAATGCATTTTGTGATACCTGTAGGACGTCCAAGGTATAAATATTATTTTTTTAATAATTATTAATAATTTTCACTATCACAGGAAGTCTCAAAGTGGCTTGAACAATACCACATTTACCCCACATGTAAAAAAAAATTCTGCATGTTTGATTTATTATTATTCATAATGTCTTAAATTATGTAACTATATATTTAACTACTATAACAAACACTTTTGATAATTAAAAATGCATTTATAATCACAACAAAAATTATTTAACAACACAACTTCATTGTATCATTTTCAGGTTAAGCGCCATATAAATGGTTTGTAATCATTATTTATTAGGATTCTATAGTGACGGAACCTAAAATTTAATTATATATATCATTAACTTCTTATATACAATACGATTTTATATAGCTTAATATATCTGATAACTAAAAATTGTAAAAATTTCATGTGGTGAAGGGAACAACACATTATTGTAAATTACAAATTTATATTAAAAATTAAAAATAAACGGTACCGTTTGTGTCAACGTATGTAAGAAAAAACAATATAATCTTCTCAAATCACAAATTTATATCAAAAAATTGTCAAATTTTAATTTTAATCTTCCCGGCCGAGGGAGTCAAGGAGTAAATGTGATTCATTCATAAATTTGTATGTTTTGAACCATGTTTTTTATATATAAATTAAAAAATTGTGACATATCCCATATTTAATTTCTTGTAATATACGCCTGAGGAAGTCTCAAAATGGAGACGAAACGTCGCTTTTGAATAAATAGTGATAAATTTTTATGCTGACTTTTTGGCCGTCTTTTTATTTATTGTAAATTTTAAAGTCAGAAAACTATGTTGCAATTTAATTTTAAGCGTTGTATCACAACTTGGTATTTTATTTTTACTTTCAGCTATGAGTTATTAATCTAAATAAAATGGTATTAATTATAAAAAGTAAATTAAGCAGTAATAATCATAGCCAACTTGAGGAAACGATTATAACAATAAGTCAAACATTTCTATAGAATCTTCGTCTAAAGAGAATATAGAGAAATTTAGAAACGTTGTGCTGTTGTAGAAAAAATGTTAACCTCAATATATTAATTTGTATTATAAATAGTCCATTAATTAGTTGTTAAAAATATTTTATTAGTAATAAAATGTGTAAAAATAATATGTTTAAAAAATAAATTCTGAATTATATTAAAGTAGACAAAAAGCTGGTGCTAAAATATATCTTACACAGCACAACGTTTCCTTGCACCTTCCCAGCAGCGGAAGCTCATCTAGGATTCATTAGATTGTTTCCCATTTCCGTTCAATATCGAAACAGAAAGTTATAAAGCTAGTACAAAAAAATAATTCCGTTTTTCCTTAATTATTTGTAAGTAAGGAGTGTCGTTTTTACATGATTTAGATTTTTTTCTGCGTATATACCAGCAAAATATGACTATTTTTATCACCTCCACGTGATAACTCCCATCGATGTTTTACGAGCATCAGTTTATGTGACGAATTAAATATCATTAATTTGTCTCCGTGTCCGTGTATAAAACGGCCGATACACAACGCGATCTGTGTTCCTATACAGATTTTTTTCTAGAAATAGCATCTCCCTATTTAATATTCCCGTCATACAAAGGACCTACCTTTTCGGAATCCAGCTCACGTAGTGTAAGCTAACTTCCCGGATCATGTTCTTGTTTAAATATTTGGGCTACTTTATACACGCTTCTTCAGATATCTTCGCATAAAAGGTCGTCCTAGGGCTCGTTTAAAGTAAACTGTCCCCGGCAAACTGTAGTGTTTGGTAATGGAAAATGAGGATCCGCAATTTTTTCGACCAAGATTTTTGCATGATTAGAGGTTGGGCAAATTGCTTCATTTATTACTTGACATCGATGTTCTGTTTCTATTAAACAATCCAAACTTCCTTTCACTGAACGTTTGGTTCCCATAAAAAATTCTTTACCTGTTGTAAAACGATAAATCACAGGAATATATAAAATTAATTAATAATCTCTGTTCAACTGTAAAAAATTAAATATTTAAATCAGTTGGCTAGAAAAATAAAATCTCATAATTTGGTGGGATCAAAATTCAATTGCATCATAAAAGTGTTATGTTCGATTTATTTTATATTTACTACTCATACAAAAGGGTTTCATCTACATTGAAGTCCATCACATCATTTTTTACAATAAATCATTTTAATCTTTCGCGTTGAAACTTTTAATGGCTAATTAGAAGAGCAGTAGGTACGAATATAATGGAATACATTCGTTTTTCATAGATCATTGTGGATATTTATATATATATATATATATATATAATCAAAGTTTACCGTCGCTGGAGACTGTCCGCTACAACAAATGTCTCTAATGTAAATAGTTCATCAATTGAATAATATACCTGAGAAGTCCTCAAAGTTGAATGATACGTTGTATTTGAATTAATTAGATTATTTGCTGACATATTGGCAGTCTTTTCATTTACATATTTTAAAGCTTATTTTGCATAAAATAGTTATAATAAGATAAAAAAACTTTTCCTTTATAAAATGAGTAAAATCATATTTTACATTATAGAATCAAAATCATTACTTTAATTCTAAAATACTTCATTAATGAAAAAATGACAATAGTTCATTGTAATTATTTACACCTAATTATAAAGGTAAAATAAGTACACTTGTTTTCCAAAATTTTATTTTCAGAGTAAAGGAACAAGAAGAATTTTTTATTTTGCTTATTTCTTTGATTTTAACGAGAAAGTTGTTAAAAATCGATATATTGCGGTATACTGCACCTCTTTCATTTTTGTTTTGATGTTAGTCGCACCAGCTGCAAGGTTATTAACGACTGAACACGGTTAGAAAAACTTATATACATGTAGGACCATCATAGCATGGTTACTCCAAGCGCATGCTAGGATTCGAACCAAGGACCTTTGTGTGATGCGAGGCTAACAACTACATCACGTCGGCAACTCTTTTTGTTCAACAGACAGGCTCGCATATTGTTTATATAAATTACATTTATTCGTTGTATTCCATAAATGAATACCTGAATTGGGACTAAATGTATCATAATTATTTATTCCAAATACTATAATTGAGGAAATGAATTGACCAAATGGTGTAAGTATACCTAATTTCCTGAGTAGATCTCTGCATTGCAACCTAGAGTTTAGCAGAAACATTTTCCTGATTATACGCTTTAGGGGTACAAAAAGCTTTGTCCCCGAAATCGAATTCCAAATGACAGTAATTACTCTGAATTTCTGGTCTGAAAACCCTGTCGTAAACTATGCAACTACTGCTGTGGTAGAGGTTTTGTGTGTCACAGGTGCTACATCTGCCACAGTCCTTTGTCGTTACAGCTTGTACACCAATAATTTGACATAACTCTGACTGCATATGGTGCTGAACTTTGATTATTTATTCATCATTATTAGTCTGGATTTTCTAGCTAAGCTTATTATCTAATAATAAACCTGAGAATATTGTACTTTCTACTATAATAATGATACAGATTTCTATAATTACTGCATTTAAGGCAAAATTTGTTGAGTGAAACAGCACTGCGTGTGTCTTATTACAGTACAATTTACAGCAAACCAGTTTACAACAGCATTAAATACATTTTTTGGCAACATCTTCCTTATTTATCAGTATTCTTGTATTGAGAATAGGATATCATTACAGGCTGGATTCATTCATTTATTAAGTTATATATATTAAGAGAAATAGCAGACCTAAAATAGAACCCTGTGGAACTCCAACATTTTTATTTCCCCGATATTGCCCATTACAGTTCTTCAGTGTTACACTTTGCTTTCTGTTCCATGAATAAGATCCGAACTGCCATAGTATTTCTATTTTATATGTATATATTGACATTTACACAGCATATACCTTACATAGATAATTGATATCTTTTAATATCTTTTCCAACAAGGTGTATATGGCTTCATCTGATTTTCAAAATAAAAATCTGAAAGTTAATTATTTTAATTTAAATAATTAATGAACCTGATTTATATAACTCGCTCATAAATTTTTTAGAACATAGGAACGAGAGATATTTCTTAAAGACAGTTGTATATTTTAATGAGTTTGGAAATGCTGCGTGGTTACTAAGCTAAGTTAAAACTGGGCCCATGGTTCGTGATTACTTGACTTGAAACCAACCGTGTGCAACAAAGTGTTTTGTGATCAATAATCTCATAAAACATATTAATTGAAAATGCCAGATGGATTCCAAATTGCGAACGTTCCAATACCTGATTTTTAAACACGTTGAAGAATATTTCCTTCGTTTTAGAAAATAACAACGGATAATTGTATATACTCAAAAACTGTAAATGGATTTGGGGCTATTAAATTGTCAATCATTATTTCAAAGAAGCTAAAACTAAAAATTCAATATTCTACATTTAATCATTCTAATTATTTATAGAGCAGAAAGTAAAATGAACGAGGTTTACTTATAAAATCTATTATTTATTTTAGAATTTGTTGTACATATGTCACTCAGCATTTATAAAGGTGAAATTTAATTGAGGAAAACAATACCATAATGCACACAAGTTATTTCCTCTTCTTCGGGAACAGACATCAGATTTCATTACTGAAAATTTCTCCGAATACACGAGTCAGATGTTATTTCAGACCGATATCCAGATTATGAGCTCAATTTTCATTTATTGAAAATGAACATCGATTGACTAATTGGCCTGAAATGAGTTGTTATTTAATCCCAGCTTCCACAGAATGGCAACGCCGATGACGGCAGCTTGGCAATGGCGCTGACAGTTGCGAGGCGCTATTGAGCAATGGTTTATTACCTCCGTAAAGAAGCTACCAAAGCATTTTCTGACAGACTGGCATTGTGATGTGCACAAAAAATGGATTCCGTGAGTGTTAATTAACTTATGTTAAAACTCGAGAATACTAAATGATGATAATCTGCTTTTACAATTGCACTGAAACCTAATTAACTTATAATGGTAACCGCAGTAGTTATTGCAGCAATAAGGAATAAATGGCGCGATCCAGAAAAGGTAAACGAATTGTGGCTCAATTTATAACTTGGCGAATTTTTTAATTAGGATCAAATAAGTCTTGACGAGAAAAATTTGTCACCTTGCCTGAATGCCAGTAAACTGACAGATTGTTTGCTCAAGGTCAGTTAATTACCACGAAAACAGTAAGTACTGTATTCAATTACCAGAAAATAATTCATATTCCGAGTCTTCGCAGAATCTTATTTAGAAAATAAATAATGAAGCCCTTCTAGCGGTCAACATTAAAGAAGCATAGATACGTATTTTTTGATCAATAGACTTAATGAAAAATTACTGAACTTGTTGAACATATGTAACCATAAAAACCTACAATTACAGAAAAACTTTTTTATTGTTGCCATCTAATAAATTAGACATAAAATGAAGCTTTCTGTTCACATAGGCATCGTCAGCAACATAACTTTTCTTAGTCAATGCTACTACTAGTTGTGTAATTCACATAGTTGTTTTAACAAATTTCCATCTTTCTAAAGTAAAGACTTACATGGATGTAAATAAGCGCCAGGCGGTTAGGTACAGCGGAAACGCTACAGATGGAGAAGACGAGAATGTATTGAGGGGGAAATGTTGTTCAGAGCAAGTGTGAGTGAGTCTTTCAAATCCCTGTTGTGGACCAGGTTTGGGGTGACCATTGAAAGGACGGAAATTTAATCTCAGATGTGAAACTTGGCTCCTTGTAGGCCATAATAGGTCGTGATGTTCACGGAATCCCAGGGAAGGAATGAATGTTTGTGCTTGTCACGTTTAGGGAAACTGGAGATAAAACGTGCCACTGCAAGAAAAGTCCGGAATATGTCACTTAAGATGACAGTCTGGCAGTCGTCCTGGTAGGTCAAGACCTTAAATGGGCTGTAGAGAGTATGTAAATTATATCAGAATAAAGTATTTGAATTTAAGGAAAATGATTTTTTTGTGGTAGTAAGGTGTTCTTCAGAGATAAAAGTTCGCAAGGTGATAGAAGAAATTATATGTAACATTTCTGCTACAAATATCTCTACATATTTTATAGCTCTGTGAAACTCTCGGACAAATCGGGTACGCTCGGCTTTAGCTTTGTCAAAGATTTCACTCTTCAGAGAGCACACTTAAGTTCAAAGTACTTAGTGTTACTTCTACTTTTATGAATTATATACTTCTACAAATTAACCTATTTTATGAACTGAAACTTGATATCATCACCGAAATAAATATCAAGTATAAACTTTTGCTTCCATTAAACCTTACAGTGTTGATTCAATAGGTTCTTAACCTATTTTATGAACTGAAACTTAAAATTTTAAACCTAAATACGACCACATGGAACGATGATGATAATAAATACGAATGATTTTCTTAAATCCTTAAATTTTTACCACATTTTAAATAACCTACGAAGATTTAAAACTACATTTGCCTCAGACAATTTAATAAAACCAAAGCAATTTAATAGAATTATTGTCAATTACATACGTTATAATGTTCGATAAACTTTGTTATGTGTGTATTTTAAATTTTATATTTTTTAATTATATTCAATTAACATCATAATAAAATTGCAAGGTTATTCAAAACAGAATTTTAAGGTTAGAGACTATCTTTGGATTTGAGTGCGCATCATGTAAACGTTAAATAGTGACGTCACAAAGAGATATTTACGTAATTACGAGAACGAATTGAAAAAAAAATACGGGTATTGGATTCATGATGTGTATCCACAAATGAGAAGTTTCACTACATATATCTCCCACTGTTAATAAAACTTTCTGAAAAAGTTATAAAAAACGAGACAATGCGCTCTATACCACTTAAATGACATTAAATTACATTAGTGCCGAATTAAACATCGTGCAGGGATAATACGAATAAGTACCCGTGTATGTCCGGGCACCCTGCTAGTTTATTCATATTAAGCCACGTAACTAATTTTTGCAATTATACGGGTGAATTTGAACCTAAGATAAAGTTCCATGCAAAGTTGCTCCTGATTTAAAAATTTGGGAAACCAAAACTAGTATTATATTACATTAAATGTTATTATTGATTATACTAAAAATAAAATATTAATGACAATTATTTATTTCCGTTATTTTAAACTGCATTCTTTTTAAATAAATTTATTCACCTCGGTCAATAACTTATTTTATATTATCAATAAAAATTATTGGAAATTAATGGTACTATATGATAAGAGTTAGTAGAAAAGTAGTAGACGGAGAAAACTGTAAAATGACGGGAGAGTGAAACAAACCTATGAATATTTAATTCATATTCAATTCATAGTAACACTTGAAAAGCGAGAGATGGTAAAATAAAATTGGAAAGAGGAGGTCCATAGGTGACTTCATATGATCCCAGAAATTGTTACGCGAGGATTCCAATAATACGAGCTAATCGATTGGCCTAATCAACCTCTAAACCACACACGAGGTTATGTTGTTTATTTAATATTCCGAGGTTTGTAATGTCAGTTTGAATTAATGTAATGCTGAGAGTATTTGAAGAAAATGGTACTAACTTTGTGATTTTTACTTGTATTTCCGCACACTTTTGCGGCTGTGTCGAAGAGAAAGAGACTAGTGTGTGTTAAAATCAAAAGTCGCGGTGCACGTCTGGAAATAATCTCCAATCTCTTATATTTGACCGAGCTGAGCTTTCTACAAGAGTAGTCGATGGCCTCCCACGATGAAATGTGCAAGATGCTCACATAAATTGACGCTAGGTCAGTTCGTATAAAGAAGATTGGATGAACCTCAGCATCCACTCTCAGATTATATTTCTTGCCCCAAGGCTCCATTTAAGCCCTATGTGCCATAAATTGAAATAATATCACCTCCTGAACTACTTTACGTGTAATATTGGCCATATAAACCGTTCGCATGTTAATATTTCGATTACCGCGATAATGTAAATCACTTCGCGTGACTGAATTTCAGGAGGAGAAGTTGTGTAATAGTGACTCCAATCTCAAGAATCTTCGAGTCATGAGTGAACGAAATCACCACTTTTCTCTTTATTTTAATGTAAAAATTAATTTTAAATAGAGAAAGAGCTTTATGTTTCAGAATCACTCTCATGTAGCCTGTTACCCAAAAAATCTAATTAATATTTAAAAAAATACTCACTCTTAACCAATTTATTGTAATTTATTTAAAACAGTTTGCTCGTTTTATTTTCATGGACTTGACAGGTCTTACAAGTGTCTAGACAATTATAAATTAATTAGAATTAACGGAAACCTTAAAATTTTTGAACAAGAAACTTCAAGAAAATTTTTAAATTTTAAATGACTGATTTTTAATTTAGCTGATAATACTTAATAACCCTATATTTTTATCAGCCACACCCAATGTAGGCCAGCACAGTCTGTAATTATGTGCATTCCACAAAAAATCTGAAATATATGTATATACAAAATTATTGATTGACAACGGAAGGAATGTACAGTAGATTTGTTTTTATATTTAAAAATTCCATATCATTTTAATATGTTTCAATTACTTTGTTTAGACGACTATGGCATATGCCGAACGCTCCTTCAAAATTTAATAAAAATTTGAAATCAAAATTAATATATAGTTTGGATTCATTAAATGGTGTTACTGATTAAAACCTAAGGTTATTCTTCATTATCATCGAAATTTAAAACAAACTAAAACGGCGTTTCATCCAACAGTTGCAGTCATCAATATTTATAACATACTGAGGTAAAAAGGAACAAAGATAATACAAATCAAGGAATAGCCAAAAGATAAAAAATGAAGAAAGACAACATAACATGACAAATTTAGAAGTACTTACAAACATAACGAAACAAAAAACTTCATTCATACAAATGAAATGGGTGTGGAGTAAATAATAGGTAAAAATTCTCAACAGAATTATTTGTACTTATACGTTTATAGACATTTCATATTAATTTTTTCTGATGTGTGACGAGTTTTGACGTCAATTAACGAACTATTTGTAAGCCTTAAACTATTTGAATTCATACAAGGGAAATTTGTATCTAAATTTAGGAACAATTATTTTGGTACAGTCATTTCAAGAATAACCATTGCTACACCTAAAGCGGAAAGTAAAGTACGGAAATATTTAACGTCAAGTAATATTTTCTTGTAGATACCTAATCATCCGATAAACTTGCTCAAATACATTATGTTATGTTAAGTTTGTTTCGTCGAGAAGTAAAAGATTATTCTGCCAGCTCACGATATGGATGACGAAGCGTTTCCCTTTCTGTTGGTAAAAACGCTGACCCGCAGCTCAAGGGAGCGCAAGCTATAGAATGATGAGGAACCATTAACGCTGCTTCCGTATTGCTCGATCCCTTTACAGTGAAGTCGAGGGACCATCGCACAGTGTTCCTGGGTCTCCAGAAAAGGTACCTTAAAGAATGCTATCTACTTTCTGCCTTCTGCTAAACATAATTTTTTATGAATTAGAGATTTATTTCTTTAGTCCAAATATTTACATTTACAATAAGGTAGCTGCGTTGGGGAACAGATTGGAATCCAAAATTCGCGGTACAGAGTCTTCGAGGAACCATTCTTTCTTCCTAGGTGCGTAATTGAATCACGTCTCCCCTATGAATCTTCTCACGTACTAACATAACTTCTTCCTGAAACTTATGAGTACTTGGAGATTGCACACATACTGGCATCACAAGCTCGAGTTTTCCTGGAAAGTTGGGTGGAAGATTCCTGAAAACATAATTTTAAAGTATCCTAGAATCTACTTCAAATGGCTTACCTTCACAACATTCAGTCTTCAGTTCACGGAAAATGTCTCGAGCACATCATACGGCAAAACCAGCAAAATATCCCAGTTGAAGTAGCTAATGAAATTCAATGAATCACTATTTTTGATTATCTAGATGACTCCAGTTAACATGTATTAAGCAGTAAACCGTGTAAGGACTTTGGTCATACACTTGATATGAGTCAACCCACTGCTGTACACGTTATTTTCACTACTCAAAACTTGTCTGTATATTTCAATGCCGTTTCCTTTCAAAAATATAATTTATTTAAAATTTTAAAAGATTAGTAAAGATATGTCCCTTTAAGTTAAAATTCATTCATATTAAAATTTATAATTCTCTTTCAGCGTCTAAAAATGGGTCACTTTCAGTACCTCCTTGAATATTTGGAATAGGACACACATTTACTAAGTTTTTGCTGTCGACGTTTTAAGTTACACCTGATGAGGCTCTATTCACATATCATAACCGACATTTTCCTGGGTACAATGAAAAACGTTTACATTTGACTGCTAACCCACTGCAGCTGCGTAGATCAAAAATTTTTATCTTTACTAGTCAAGGATATTAAATATATAGTGACTGAAGTTTTATTTAAATAAATAGTTTTAAATTCCATTACTAAAATTTTTATAACTTTAATGTGTTCATCTCTACAAAACAAACAATTACAATATCCTATAAATAATATTTGTCGCCGTTAAAACTTTTCCATCAAAATGACCACTTCTTTCTTAAACGTTGCATTTGTATGCCTTCAATTTGTTCAAAAAGTTCTATAGTTCTCAACGTGGAATGTCGTCGATTTTCTCTTCGCTTCCAATACGAAAATCCTGCAAGAATAATTTACAACGCACCTATGATCCAAATAAAACATCCAATCTGTCATATATATATATATATATATATATATATCGCGACGTTTCTATACGAGGTTAACATCTTTCTCAAATTGGTCCTTAAAGGTAAACTGACAATATTTGAATGAGAACACTTATTTAAATTAATTTCATTTGTAAACTCTGTTTTTAAGCTTCGTCTGCATATTAAGGTCGTATCTCTTGTTGTTCTACATCACAGTCGTTAATTTTAGTTTATAAAAATTGTGACGTGGATTTTATAATTTTATAAATATATTAAAAAATTAGAGTTATATTTAAATGGGTGGGCGCCAATAAATTGCAACTTTGAAATTTAAATAGTTTTATTTTTAACAAAAGTAAAAGAATATACAATATTTAATTTTAATGAATCTTATTTGCATAATCTGAGCCATAAATAAAGAAATAATATTGCACGAGACTAGCAAATTCAATATACTTTTACTCAGGGCTGTGTTACGTGTTTATACGCATAGAAGAGCGAGAGATTATGTCTTACTTTAGATTCATCCTCCCCTAGCTCCCGGTCAGCATAGAAGCGGCAGGACACTATTGGGTGTCCTTTCATTGTTATGCTCGCAGCCAGATCACCTCTCCTCTCAGGCTCGAAGACAGCCAGTCAAACATTACCGTTTCCTCGTGCTGAACTCTCACCTTCAACTCTCTTTTCCGAATTCATTTTTGGAGATCCTCTCGAACTCGACCTCTCCTAAAACGTGATTAGTCTCCCCGCTATTTCTATCTTCCCCAGGTCCTCCAATGGGGTTGGAGTCCCTATCCTTCCTCTGCAAAAATTCAATAATTTGGTGGGGCCACCCTAGAAATCTTTTGGGTCAACCACCTAGATAACCTCGGCTGACTTGGGGCTTTTCGCCGGGCGGCAGAAATACTTTCAGACAAAGACTGCGCCTGTCAGGCTTTAAATTATATGACTGTGTTTGTCCTGCAGGGTTTTTCCCCGGAAGGGAGCCTTGCAAATACCTCAGGACTGTTCTCTACGTAATTTTGTACAAAACGCTTAATATTATAAAATTAATTTATATGAATACAACAAAATATATTACAAAATTTTATACGCGTCAAAAAAAATCTTTTGTTCAGTAAAGGTGTAACTATTTGGCTTTCTGAGAGATTTGTTATCTGTATGTTTTATACATTTCATTGATTAAGAACTAAAAGTTTGTCCATATAGCTGTAGTAGGTATTAATAGCAATAAGAAAGACCGACATATTATGGTATTGTTCAGTACATTTTTAATCACTTTCTTTAAAGTCAATGAAGAATCGATACGCTGTATATAAATTGATTGAAATGCTTACTTTAATTCTTAAATGTTCAGGTATGACTAATAATGAATAATGTTAGTTTTCGTAACAATATAAACGTAAAATGCATCTATTTTTGAAAAATTACATTAGCTTTCTTGGAGGGGAGGGGGTCTCTCCTCCGAAGGTTTTTCTAACATAATTAGTTGAGACATCGCCCCTTGAATTTTGGTTTATCGTGTTTCCCCAACTTCGCCTATCGTTTCTACGTTTATATTAAAAGAATTCAATATTAAAATATAACGTGTCTCCTTAGATGTGTCTGCCAGTCGTACCGGTTTCTACTGGTAATCCATTGATTTCTAGGAGCTGTCAAAATTAATGTTTTCTGTAATTTCTTGTTGTTATATTGTGTCTAGGAACGCATTCATAACCACAGTATTTTAGTTTTGCAATTTTACTGACATGCTTTTTCTTTCTTCAGGCGCTTCAATACCGTGGAAACAGACGCAGTTTTGAACATTTATATAGTCCGTGACGCATTGAAATGTGACAGTTTCGTTTTCGGTAACTGTCACAAGCTTTGGTTTTCAGCATGGACGTTTCGTGAAACGACTTTTCTTCCCGTTTTTTCTGCATTGACTGCTTGGCACAGTAAACATGCCGGATGCCATTGTTGGCTCCTGCAGAAACGCCCTGTCCACGAACGGTTCAGTAAACGCCCATAGTAAAATATTTATGGGCACGGAGCTAGCTGCCTTTGATTTGAGACCGCGAAGTGACGCATGCGCGAACCTCCGGGAAACCATTAGCGCTGTCTCAAAATAAATCACTCACAAATGCTTCAATTAAGAACTCGCAACCTACCTTGGATGGACTCATGCATATTGTCTACAAGCGTACTGGAAGTACATGATACGACGACGGTAAATTACCTCGAGTGTCGTACAGGGAACTGTAGCGAATTACAATCCGTGACTATTTAAACTGATGTTTTCTGGCGACATTATGCACTTACACGACATTCACACTCGGAATCCATTTTACATATATACTGTAAATAAAATAATACTTTATCTGTCCAATGCTTATAATTTTGATTTGCTGAAATACGGCTATATAAAGCACACGATTTTATAAATTACTCTACAAAATTTTATTTATTACTATTATTTGAATATATTATTTATGGGATTGGGTTTCCGGATTAGGGGTCAATTAGTAAACTCAGATTCACCGGTATTTTATTTTGTTGTCTGAACGTCACAATTTTCGAACATGAAAATCTTACTGCTACAGTCAACTAAAATACCAGTAAAAGCAAAAACATGATTTGAGTAAGGTAATACCTTAAAAATTGTCTTATTAAGGGAAGAGTATACACCTTTTTATGTACAAACAATGTAATGTTACTAGAATAAAATTAGTGTCTTGCCAACCTGAGTATTTAGTAGCTTTACTAATTAAATATTATTATGTAAATTATTTAAAACTAAAGCAAATATATTTAATTCATACTCATCTATACGAATTTTTTTTATTTTATACCTCTGCAACTGAGGAGGTTCCAGGAAAAATAATAAAAGGTTGTGTTATTCTTTGTCAGAGTTTTTGATTTGTTGGCCTCTTTGTTATTTGATTCAGTTGCTTTAAATAAAACTATTGTAATGATCTTATTACTTTATACGTACTTGATGTATACAGGGTGTAATAGAAGAGCACAAACTGAGAGGAGGAGCAAAGGGGATCATTACAAAAAAATTTCCATGTTTGCATTTTTGTCAGACGTTTCGTTACTACGCAATTTAAGCAAAGAAACAATATCAATAGCTATCTGGCGAATAGATGAATGTATAAATGGCAATAAGAAGAGTCCAACTAATACATCTCCGACAATACCAAACGAGACGTTAACAGAAAATGTCCCTCGGAAGTTTTGCGCCTGAGTGACGCGGGTTTGCGTCAGCCCAGAAGTACAGCTTGTGGCTATTGAACAGAATCCCGTTGGAAAACAATACCAGGCTTTCCGAATTCGGAGAAGCGTAGCTGGCAAAAATGTCAAGAGTGAAAAATATTTGTACTCACCCCTTTATTCCCTCTGGAAGTTTGTGTACTTATTACTGTGTATATATATTGTAATACGCCGGTCTTGCAACAGATACCACAAATAGATACGGGTAGTTGGCCTGTTTGAGAAGAGATCCGGGATATTATGTCGCTTCGCAAAAAAAAACGTAGTAGATTAATTTTGAGCCCGGCGTTGAGCAGGTGTATGTCCTAACAGAAACGGTACTAAACAACAACGGTGTTCGTTGGATGTCCGACATTCCTGGACATACTTTTTATACGTAATCAGACCTTCCAATATGGGGTAGTTTCGAAGGTAACGAAATTCGGAAGTCTCACGCACTTTATAAGACAGAGAAATTTGGGAAGCTGCGACATGGCACAAAGTGCAGCCTTGAGGATGCAGGAACCGGCCAGGACACCAACTGCTACAACGGAACTCCACATCTATGCGGTCACCGTTGCAGGTTTCAAAGGTCATTTTATGGCAAGTGCATCTCCTTCCTGTGGGGTGACCCTGAGCACATTATTTCTGTAAGGAGCAATGCGCGCGGACGACCAAATTCGTCTTTCGGAAAAATTGGTACGTGGGTTGCGTAAGGCCTTGGTCTTTCTTCCAGAGGCCCTGAAGCCCATCTGGTTGTGGCTTGTTCACGTCTCAGGACGTTGGAGTTCGACCCCAGGTGGCAGTGGTTCGCAGCCACACTTTCACCCTTCTATTTCCGAGAATGCAGGATTTTGAAAGCTAAATATCCACGTTGCCTCTCCTTTGATGGGCTTCGAAAATAATGCATGGTGGAAACCAATCTACATACATCCTGTCTTTAACACATATTTTGTATTCTAAAGTCTGTTATTCTTCTTAATAAATTATGGCCATATTTTTAGAAATAAATTACAGCTTTCGTAATGGGGTTTCTAGAATAATATATTTTTTAAGCTACACATTTTTAATGTTTGAATATAATAGCAACAAACAACGATTGAAAACCCTTGTGGTAGAATAATGCTTGTGTATTGTAGATAAACATTTTGAAAATTAAAGTGTATTTTAAATGTTACTATAGTGTATATTAAATAACCCCCTTTCCAACAATTAATTTAAGACCCCTGAGAGTCTAATTCTCGGTTCACGTTTCTTTGTAAGGCGTTTATCAGCTTTCTGCTTGGATCTCATAATTTTAATTTTGCAAACAATTGTCAATAATTACATAAATTCTATATATATCCTTAAAAGTTTACTTATATATACATATATATAAGTACACTTTTCAGGATTTAGCTCATTTTACATTGAAATAAAAGAAATTAATAAGCATCTGCTTAACTATACTTCATAAACCGAATAGTAATAATCTATATAATTTTTATATTCTACTTAAGAAATAAAATTCGAAGGGTTAATCGTATTTTAAATAAGACAATATTATACGGAGAAAAAATTACGCCAGGCAGTGGGAAAAAATCTAATAATAAGGCATTTCGACTATGAGGTAAAACGAAATAACGCTATCGTAGTCAAATATAATTTCTGTGAACATAACTCATCAGTTAATATTTTCTGGTTCACTTGACACGAAACGGGGTTCATTCATTTCTCAGGCTTCGCAAAACAATTGCTAAGATAACTTTCAACTCCACGGCTACGATAATAACGACAGTTATCTTAAAGGACGTATAATAATGTTTTCCTAAAATTTTAAAACACACCACAATAATATAAGAGTGTAGCGAGTATTTCTATCTAGTTATATATCTCCGATTCTGTGAGTGATTTGTTAATGGAAGTCGACAGTTCCTATCTTGCCAATGTTTTTCTGAACCGTTATAGAATTTTAAACTTATGGTGTGTTGAAGCATAGTAAATGATTTATTATAATTTTATAAAGATCTAATTTTATGAAAATTTTTAGAAGTATTCTGTCCATAACTAATAAGTATCTTGTAAGGACCCTATAACATATATTGATTCAATAAGTCCTCTGCTTACAAAATGAGTGAGATACGTGAGAAAAATAAGTTAACAATATGTGGCTCGTTCATCAGTTTATATATAAATAAAATGTAAAATAAATTATACAAATTAAAAGTTTATATTAAAACATGGCAGAATAAAAATGTTTTATAATAGTCTAATTAGACACTAATAACTACAATTAAGCATTTATTACTTTAATTCGGAATTAATTAATTAATTCAACCATACTTATCAAGGATAGAATCAAAAAAGTTCCTATTGGGTTACATTTTGGCTTATATAATTTATTCAGGCCGATGAGTTGAAAAGCAAGCAAGAACGACGTCAGAGAAAAAATACAAAATTAACTATGAATGATTTTTAACAAGAGTTCAACGAATGCTTCACGTTTCCATACTTTTTAAATATTTTCATAACTTTCTCATTAATTTCAATGTATCTGATAATAATCTTTTTCAAAATATGTACTACTTTTTTTAAATTTTAGAATTTTTCCAACAGGAATTTTATTTTGAAAAGCTAGCTGTTATTGTACATAAAATATCTATTTTTTACGGAAGTAAATGACGTTAACCAATAAAGTTTAATAACTTTATAAAATACTGAAACTCAAATTGTGCGATTTTCTCAAATCAAAGATTAGAAAACAAGTATTACCAAATTGTGTACCTATGAATCTGTTGTAAATAATTTAATTTATACCCTATTACCACTTCCCTCAAAATATAAATTGAATTGATAAATTAGTTGATTACATACTGTATACTTTTCAAGTTTATGAATCAAATGGCTGAGTTTAAAAATGGACAGTATTTTTGTTGATGGGAAATACGCAGAAACATTGTTTTGTCGATCATAACAGTCGCAATGGCATTGGAGTTAAAAATTAGATTGGAATCTCTGCATTTCGGGCTCGTGAACTTCCACCTTTGTAAAATCATAAGTGGATCGCCTATCGGGAGCACGCACTCGTAAAATCATCCTCAGCGATTTATTTTCCCCCAACACAACAGTTAATTTCATTTTCGGAATTGTGGCTTAGTGCTGCAAGATCGAAATATGCGGAAAATAATAGTTGAATTCTCTGTTAAATGTAGCGTAAAACTGTTTACCATGAAGTGAATATAATGCACGGAAAGAATTTCACATTCTTTTCAAATCCGTGCCCATACAATTGGAAAAGTACGATTTTATCTGCTCGCGTTATCGTAGAGCTTAAAGCTAATTTTTATTAGAGAATGTAGGTTTTCCCGGTGGATAGACTGAACAAGAAGTTCTCGGGATTTCACCCGGGTTATGTCAATCATTGGATACGACGTTTCGAAGGCTATCTCCGCCATCGTCTTCAGTTACCTGAAGACGATGGCGGAGATAGCCTTCGAAACGTCGTATCCAATGATTGACATAACTCGGGTGAAATCCCGAGAACTTCTTGTTCAGACTAATTTTTATTATTCACCAGTCATTAATGAGTAATATAAGTAAAGACTTTCACTTTCGTTTGAAAACACATTGCATTTGTTTTACAGACAAGTGTCACGGAACATATTCAGAATCAGATAATTAATGTTACTTGTTCTGATATTTTGGAATCGTTATCATCAGATCCCAAAGAATTTCATTGCTGTTGTGGTATTCAGCCCTTGGACTAGTCTGACGCAAGCCTCCATGCTAACCTATTTTACGCAAGACTCCACATTTCCGCATAACTACCACATCCCACATCCTCCCTAACCTGCATAAGTATTCCAACTTTGGCCTCCCTTTTCTGTTCTTACCACACACACTACCCTCGAAAGCAAATTTTACAAGACCCTCGTGTCTCAAAACGTGGCCTATTCTATTCTCTTGGTCAAACTCCCCCAAATTAATCTCTCTTCTCTTATTCTTCTTAGACTTTCCTAGTTACTTACTCTATCCACCCATCTGTTTTTTAGTAATATATTTAGAAAGCAACCATTCTTTTCCTTTCCGCAACTCCTATCGTCCACGGTTCGCACCAATATAACGCCACACTCCATACAAACATTTTTCATAATTATTTCCTAATATTCATACTGATAAGTATAATTTACCTGATAGCTATAAGAAAACTCCGACAAATAAATTAAAGTGAACCTGAAATCCTTGAAGCATGAATTTGTTTGATTGGGTTTGTCTTTGATGGTTAAATGTGCTATCGTGACGTATTTTGCAACAAAAACCAAGGATGTGATCTTTGGTTGAACAAACACTGCTCATTGCGTATCTTGTTTCTTTATATGATAAAGCATTTATTTATACTAGTAAAAAATAAAACAAGAAAATACTAACATTTACACCTGCCTCCATTTCACTCTTCTTCATTACTTCTCACTATTGAACGTCTTTTATTCGAACGAAAGAAGTCAAATATTAAGAATAGGAGATCACATTTTCAAACTTGAATTGTATTATAAAGGTCATTTTCGATATTTTAAATAAAAATGTAAGCACTCATTTTCAAAACTAATCGTCAAACAGAAAAAGACAAATGTCAAAGATTTAAAGGTGTTCATTGTTAATTATCGTAATTATGGTTTGAAAGTTTAACAATTCTAATTAAAACTTGTAAAGGTTATTTCCAGATTTTCTTTCTGTTGTTACGAGCTTAAGAGAAATAACGGAATCAAGAAGTGTCGTTTTTTGCTCAAGATACAAATGAAACTTATCGGAGAAATGTGATGCATATGTTGAAAGGAAATAGATGTTTTATTGTTGTGGTTATCAGTCCTAAGACTGGTCTGCTGCAACCCTCCATGCTAATCTATCCTGCACAAGTCTTTTCATTTCTACATAGCTACCACATAATGACTAATCTGCTTCGCGTATTCCATCCTTCGCCTCTCTACACTGTTCTTATCCCACACACTTCCCTCTAATGCTAATTTTACAAGACCCTCACGTCTGATTTTCAGCATCCTCCTATAGCACGACAGTTCAAAGTATTGTATTGTTTTCCTTTCTGTAACTCCTACCGTCCACGTTTCGCATCCATATTTCATTAAGACCATTGTTTTGTTTTTTATATAGTTAAACATATTAAATAAAATACAGACAATTTCCGTCTTTAATAATTATCGTAGATTAAAGATGGACGTTAAAAGAAGACCGTAAACATGAATGTCAAAATATCCACAAGTAATTTTCTTTGTCGGAATTATTGCATTAACATTTTGTTGTTTATCAATACATATATCATGAGCCAGTTATTAGAAACAGGGTATAAGAATTTTCTAAGTAAAGCACTTCGTGATTGGCAATGTTTGTGTCCCTGCAATATGATTTCCGACTATCCTCCATTCCTTCTTTTACTCCCGCGCATTTAATATCCTTAGACGGCACGAAATGTCTCTTAAGTCTTGATCCTCACGTTGATTAAAATTTTCAACAGCTTTTTCTCCTTTCATATTCAGCCTAAAAACCCTCAACTGCCTTTATTTTGTCACTTCACACAATTGCCTTCATCCGGCTTCTACGGTGCCATTCAATTTTTTTCCCAGTCTGACTTTTATTATTTTTTTGGCTTTCCACCAAAGTTCACCTTTCTTATGCATTGAATATTAATTTTCAAATGAATCTAAATATCCACATTTAGGGGGTACCGCATTATTTTACTTTAACAATAAAGTTACTTTTACTGAAGGAACTTTTTGGTTTTTCACCTGTAACAGTGATACATTATAAATATGTATTTACGAATTTGTAAATTGAAACTTAGTATTACGTTTGGTTACGTAACATTTGATTAAGTTAGATTCTATTCCAAAGGAACACTTTAATGGAAATGACGATTTCATTTAAGGGGAGTCGTAAGGCCCATATTCTCAATGTAAGGAAATCAAATCTTGAAATGGACTGAATTATTTGAATACATAGACAACTAAACTTTCCGTAAGTTTACGAACATATCTTGAAAATTTAATTATTTTCCTGAGAAGGAATAATAGAAAGCCGCGGACTAGAACCTTACGAACAATGGCTACTCGGTGCAAGAGTTCTAAGAAACACGTAACAAAGCCGCTCACAGAACTCCACAACGAAACTGGACGACGTTTTACTTGAAAACAGACCTGGAAAAACAAGATGAAACCAGGACAAGGTCGATGAAACATATTCTGTCTGTCTCTTTGTATGAAAATAAAAATGATTATCTCCAAGTTCGAATAACTAAATGGAAAACTGTTTATCAAACAAAAAGGTTTTTACTGGAGCTATTAATGAGATACATAATCTGACTTTCAACCTCATAAAATATTCGTGAAAATATAACAAAATAATGCTTCTATTTTACTTAACATAATCTAGTTTAATATTTTGTATATTACTAACGAAGGAAATTGTCGGTTCTCCGTTTCTTGATCCAACGAGAGTTATTATGGAACTTCAAAATTCTATATAAATAACTATTTGAAGTTTGTTTTTATAAACTATACAGATTTAAATAAACAATCTTTCGTCGTCGTGAGAACAACTTTAATCATTATTACTAGTTTTAAACGAATTATAACAGCCTTCTTTGTCAGTGATACTACATTTAAATCATTATGAATGAGCCGTATTCTTTAAAAGTGGTGTAGTTCCATAATTAAGGGTTTCATGATCAGGGAGACTGGGATTAAGACTGGAGAATCGATACGCTGACGTTTCATTTTCATAGTCATGTATTTACACCACATGTCTCAATAATATTCTAAACTTTATTAATAAATATTTATTTAATAGTTTTGATAATATTACCATAATCATCTCAGCAAAAACTATAATTAAAAAAATATTTTTCATTACAAAATCCAATATATATACAGTTTTTCGGTAGTAAGACATTTTAAATCTTTTTGTTGCTTTTAGACAGTTTATGGCTAAATTTTACATTTAATTAGTTAATATTGATTAACAACAAATGAGTAGTTTTATGAAATTGGTGTAAGTACTTCTTTCACAAAAAGTTATCTAATGAAAGTAATGAATGCAATCTCCTATAAGTTTAAAGAATCAGCGAAAAATTCCTTCAACATTTTGTAAATATAAATTTACGTAGTTAATGAAATTACAAAAACTTCGAAAGTAGTAACACATAGTTTCATTATTTCATCCATAAGATAAAACAAATGTTAAATTTATAATCATTGAATAATTCTCATTGGGAGATTCAACCGCGAAAAATGGCCTGGACAATTTTTTCCCCAAGATTCTATATTTCTATTTGTAGACATACATCAACTAGAGTTTAGCGAAATTTTAATGTTGAAAAAATATATAGTAATATAGTAAAATTAATTATAGGCCAAAGCTCGTTCGTTGAAAGATTTAAGAAAATCAAAAAATAAATAATGGAAAATTATTGACATAAACTGTAAACCCAAATGGATGTAATACACAATTATCTAAAATAATTGTTAATGTGACTAATCGTGACTGTTTGCCAAGATGAACCATATTATTGTACTGTATTAAAATTATTTGACAATTAATAATTTAGAGTCATTATAAATAAGTTTATCCTTTAAAGCTCTAAAGCATTACAGCTGGAAATGTCGCGTGTTTATCTTTTAAATGTAAACATTTCATATCTATTAGTAAATAATTTTTAGAAATAATATGAATTAGGACGCTTCATTTACAAGTAGAAAGTAATTCTACTCTAGATTTATGCATTATGTATCGTTAATTTCACAATTGCATTATAGTTTTCATATAGTGTTGACTATCTTTGTAATATAAATCTTGATCTCCAATTAAACCACATTATTTCATACGAAAGTTAATAGACTGGTGTTAAAATATTTCTATTCAATGTACTGAATCAGAGGAATAAAATTTAATTGCTAGATTATTAGCATGAAGACATCACAATCCAATCAACTTGTTGAGAATAAGTTTAAACCTACTGATGGAAAAAATTAATGTGGAGTCTATTGTGTCACGTATTTTAATTTGGGAGATTACGTAATAAAATAGAAGGAGAAATTCTGTATTGTGGCGTAAGTCATATCATTAGCATACAATGTTGAATTATATATATACATATATATTCTTAAAAATTATTTCCAAATAACTTTTTTTTAAATTAATTTTACATTAATAATAAATTCGGTTTTACGCCGCAAATTCAGCGTTTCCCCTGATAAATGAATTATTCATTACATTATTCCACTTCGGGTCGGTCTCTTTACGGCTTGGTTGCGACGTACACGGGCCAGAGTAATACATTTGGTGACATTTGCGCCGGAATCGATTCGTGTGGCCAGCTGCGGAGCCCAAACACGTCCTCGGGGACGAGGAACGTCTCTGTGGATGACCATCGTAACCCTGAGCTTCCCACATCAACGTTTCTCACGTCAGCTGTGACCAAGGACAACCAAAAAAAAAGTATGACACTCAAGAAAATTGAAAATACTGAGCGGCGAACGGATTAGATAGCAATGTTGAGCAAAAGTTATCTTTCAGTTCGATCATTATGAGTTCCGACAGAGCGATGAATCGGACAATCAAATGCTTTTTTCCGAAGATATACATAGGTCAGGTCCTCAACATGCAGAATAGGATTCTTCACCAAATATTTGTCATATACATGCAATTAAGATCATCCATGAGGGCCTGATAAGTCACCGGGAGATCTTGCATTTATATCTTTGACCATATAGCCAGTTCGTCTACATTAGCTTACATTACGCTGCAAATATTGTTGTAATACTATTTATCGTGTTTTCCGCTGACTGCATGGTACAATTAGACTCTTATAATGTCGAAAATATTTTTTATATATATTTACACAAAAAAATCTGGAGTGCGTGTTCGTAAATATTCTTGGCCGATTTTGATTAATTTTCTTTTGTATTTATTGGGTCACTTGATGGTTCTTAGATATTGTTAGGTGTCGCTGTTGTCCAGATCCAGAACTTCCTTTAATTTTTAATTATTGTTATATTTCTTTTGAATTTCTCACACACAATAAAACTTATAATCTATATTTTCCGCCTGAACGTTTGAATAATCTGTTGCATCTTAGAGCAATACAATGCAAGTTCATTGCGTCGTAGCTTGGCATTGTTTTGTCATTTCAGTTTCGAACTGCTGAGTTGTAGTTGCGTTCTACTGAGTGTATCGATTAATTGGACATTGAATAAATGAAGTGCGTAAATGTGAATTTTGCATTGTCTATACGCATGCTCATTCGGTAGAATTCTATCTTGCCTCGTAAAAAAAACATTTTATTTTCAGCGTTTATTTGCTCGAATTTGATGGCGCGAGGCGTTGAGAGGTATATTACTAAACACATGTGGCCAGACCAATGACATTTCAACAGTAAGTGAGTAGAGAGATTATGTAGTAAAAAAATAATTAAAGGAATTGCAGACGCTTTAGTTAACTTAGATTGCTGTTTGAGAATAAATAATACAACGTGTAGAAACAATAAATGGGAGAGATATACATAGAATAAAATTATTCTCTTGGCTTGTACGACATGCACAATAAAGATTATATTATTTTTCTGACTTATTGGTTGTTTTACCATTTGTTTTTAAAAATTTATTTATGACAAAATATTGGCACAAAATTTGACGAGTTACGTAGTTTGTGGAAACCTGTAATGACTCACAACTTCATATTTTCAGCAAGCCCCATTCATTTTACAATCTGATAATTGTGTTTCAAGATAAACTACTTCAGAATACGATGAATCTTCCAATTTTTTATGAGTTACCTTATTTCTATAAATTAGTCCATTTTGCAAACTTGCAAATAATTAATTTAAGATTAACGATCGCCTTAGTTCCACGTTATTCCGAATACGTTTCACATGCGAAGTGGAGAGAGAGTATTCTAACAACAGTCGAACGACACACAACAGGAATAGGAGAAAGGAGAGCGAGTCATTGCGTCCTGGTCATTCGACTGGTTTGTGTCTTGATTATCTTTTTATTGTCAAACAATTGACTTCCCAGTGTGGTTCTTTTGCAATCTCTCCTTCCTAAGCAAACGCCCCCAGTATTCTACTTACAAACTATATAAGTAATTGTGTGAACGTGGTGCATTAAATTAAGACCGTAAACAATTTAAACTATTTATAGACGATTTAAAAATTGAGATACGAGGCAGTTATCATTTGTCTATTTGTCTCAACTGAGACCTCACTCGCCAGTAATGCAGGGAATCATTCTTCGCATAGCAGCCAATGGTTGATAGCGTCGTTACCGTACCACAGTCTCTAACTGCTGTAAACCACATAGCTAAAAATCCATTCCAATACCGCAAAGGAACTCATAAACAACGAAGCCAATTTCCATTCATTTGAACCGCATGACCGCACATTAACTTGCCTCTGTGAAGCAGCCCCGTAACAAAGATAAGCGTTTTCTAATTAATTACTGTTCTGCCGAACGACAGGTTGAAGTGGAAAAATTTTTCTACGGAGAACATTTTCCTCTTTCAAGGTAAATTACACAGGGGTGGTTATCCGCTGCCTTCCACCGGTTGATGATGGAGCTTTGCACTACTCTACCGACTTAACGTGGCTCTGCGAAGTTTTTTGCTGATAGTGAATAAGCATTAAACTATTACACAACACCCATGCCCGTGCCAGAATTCGACCCAGAACCTCTATGTTGTGACGCAGCGACCCTAACTACTACACCACAGGAGGACTCAAGACTTTTCTACTTCATAGTAATTATAAACAATTGAAGTTTGAATTCATTTTCATAATGTTTTATGCCAAAAAATACAATTTCCCGATATGATTTCGGACACATCTATTATATTTATTTGCTATTTCTCAAAAGAGTCTTCAGAAGATGTAATTTACTAACATTTTTATCATATAAATAAAACGCGGGGAACTGACACTTACGAAGATTTACAACCTCAAGATGTCAAGCTCATCTAATAATTTTTATCACGGTGGATTTCGTTACATTTGTTCTATATTCATCTGCAATATTACAGTTTTAAGAAACCATGCACAATATAAACAAAGAGCTTCGTCTTGAATTTTTTTTAAATTGATACATACCTATCTATATAATTTTGCTTTATATAGCGTTAAACAACATATATTAGTTTTTGTTAAAAGCCACGTTATTGGAAATATGTATTGGTTTTTGATAAAAACTGCTATCAAGTCATCAACAATTCCCTTAATATTAAAAAAGGTAGTTCATAAGGAATGTAAAAATCTTTATTGGGCACTAATGTAGACGTCAGTCCTATTCCCCTATATCAAGACAGCTTTTAAAGAGATCTATTTTTGAACTGTGGAACAGGTGCAAGCGATAAAGGCGGTCCTTTTGCAGAGCCTCGCAAAAGGAAACAGAGCTACAGAAATGTTTTGGCAGTGGAAGGTCCGTATGCAGGAAATGCGATTACTCAATGGGATTCTGTTTCTATGCTAAAATAAGTGAATAGATTTAATGCACTGCAATATTGTATAATAATATTTTGTCTATTTTCAGAAATAGTAGCATAATGAAGTATGAAGCACCAGTACGTATCGGGTGTATAGTTAATTTTTGGTGTTACTGTTTAATCCTAACATTTCCTGATTCTCAAGTTCAATTGTTATAAATACTACAAAACACTGTTTTCTCACGTAAAATATCCTTAAGCAATACTATAACAGTCACGTTGATTTACAGTTGCAATTCTCTTTGATCCGCTGATTTACAGAACTGTAATATATGTCGCATTTGTGACAATGGCACGAGATTTGCAGTCGCCGAGAAAAGCTGCCAGATAAATACTTCAGGAGACGACTACATTTTGAATTTTTAAATCATCGTGTACTGATCAAAGTATAGTGTATTTGCGAAATTAAGTGTTACTTGTAAAGTTTATAATACAAATAATAATTTGCAACCTTACTTTTCAGATAAGTTCCTTTTGCAGTGTTTCTTCTCTAAAATCCTAACATCTCCTCTTTTATTGACATATATTATGTCGTTCATATTATAAAATTTATAATATTATACACTCAACCGAGTTGAGAGTCCTACGTCTCCCTGTAACTCATTTCTATTAGTCCGCTGCAGTATTTGATTCGAGAGTAATCTCTTTCAACATGTGATTAACCCATCATTAAGATACACATTTTTGAAAATTTACATTTCCTTGCACCCTATCATTGAAATCGCACTAATTAACGCTGAAAATGAAATGCTTTATTTAGGAGGTTAAATGGAATACAGCCAAATGTAAATGTGTATAAATCGTAATTAAAACAATGCACCTTCCACGTTTGAACAATGTTGAATTAAACCATAAATAATAAATTCAGTATGCACGGAAGAACAATACACAGAATATATGAAATCAGCAATCATAAAGTCAAAACAATGTCAATCTACGACGCAATGAACTTGCGCATGCGTAAGTCAATTGCCACAGATTAATCGAACGATTAGGCTTAAAAGTTAGGATTATACTTTCTTTTGGGACAAATCTAAAACAAATATTTTAAAAGATTTGGCTGGAAAATTATTTTAAAAAAATCTGGATCACGACAACTAAAGCTAGTAACTATACAGGTGATTGCATAAATCCAACAAAAACAATTCCATCAATATCGTACAATCGCTTAAATAGAGAAGAATTCTGAACACACCCACACATGAAATTTATATATAAAGACATGTACTGTCCCAATTCATTATAATGTTATTTTATTCATATCTGTAATTAACCTCAATTTGCCATGTCCTATTTCCTCTGAAGAGGGTTAATGAACTATGTAATCTAGTAAGATATCCACTGTAATTATTGTAAACAAATGTTCTTAGTTATAGATTCTTCCATATTATCAAAAATTTTATTATTATATAATACACTCCATTATATAATATGAACATGGTATCTACATAATTAGAGTAATGTCTGTGTAGTACCTACAAATAAATAAATGAAAATAAATTCAAAGCGAAATACCTTTCAGGCACACAAAAATGGGAAATATTTTTAAATTTAGGAGAGAAACAGTGTTATTTAAAAGATGAAGCAAACCTCACAAATAAGAAAAGATCATATCTCATGGCTACAAGGAAAGAGGGCGTAATGGAGACACTAGTCGGAGTAAATGATTCCATGTGGGTTTTTTTTCTGACACAGCTAGCAAGAGGTTAACTTTTATTTTCTGTCTGTGCTTTATTTCCGCTCTTTCCAGGCGCCGTCTCTAGACTTTACGGCGACGAATTGGATGTCGCTAAGAAGGCGTTTAAAATTGCTGACGGCTGCTGGTGCGATTCTTCTCGGCACTTGTCAGCAGTGTAAAGGAACGAGGTCCAAGGTCTACTCATAAACAGACTACGTACTGCGTAAAGTCATACAATAACTACGCACTCGTGATCAAAAACTGATCGAGGGAAACTTGCGTCACGTTGGTTCGAGATGAGCCACGTAGGACGAGTAGCAAACAAGGACGTAAACCCTTCATCCGCTCCTTTTATGGTAGCCATTACTCTACCTCATTTAATTTCCCATTTCATGCGATTTTTATTGGACCGCTTTATCTTACGCCGAACGGATCTCAAGTTTCCATCATATAAACTCACGAAATACCTCTATTAAAACTTGAAGAGAAAAAATTATTTTTAAAAAAATTCTACTATATACAAATGCTGCCAGAGAATTTATTTATAAGCAAATTTCACGTGGAGATATTCCACACGGGAGATATAAATATACAGTGAAACAAATATATTATTTCAGATTTCCCCGTCCTACTGCGGTGATAATCTAAAGGATTATTTATTAAATGAATTTTAATTACTTGGACGAAAGTAAGGAAAATTTTCAATGATTTCTTCCAGCACCACGCATTTGATTGATTTAAAACTGCGAGATGATACATACTCATGACACTTTAAAAATTCTTATTTTCATACATTATAAAAAAAATTAAATTGCCTTGCACTAACTGAACTCCATCAGACGATACGGAATATTAAATCATTGAAATGAATCTTACCGTCTCATGCGTAAGCGTAGCGTATTTTTATTCGCATTATAACGACTTAAAAGTTACTAGAGCTCAGTTACTTCAGTTCCAACAGCAATATTACTCAACTATTACAGAGAGAAAGACTTGCTCTTTTTTCCGGTAAATTGAATTAAGGAAGTTCTTTTGAAATTTACTGATCTGCACTACATGGCATCATTACGACCTGTTTATTTTATCTTGTTTAACTGTATAAAGACACAGGGTGCACTTTAGTGGATTAATTTTATAAATGAGTGTACTATTAAATTTTAAAAGCAAAACACCCATTGCTATGAAGATTTTAGGAATATATCAGGGCTTATCACTTATTTTTAAACTGTGAATTGGAAACATGATTTTCAAACGTAGTCCACAAAATGAATGTATTCTGAACGTCGTTGAAGAGTAATAATTTTCTTGCTGAAATGTTAAAACGCGGTAGTGAGGAAAACAAATTAATTAAGCATATTAATAGCCAAGACGTTTATTATTAAGATAGATATTATTTTGTAATTAGCCAATTTTTATTTATGAATAAAATAATATTAGCGTTTTGTAACAATCGTCAGTCTTCCTGGAAACAATTAATATATTAAGTTTTCCTGTTACTTTTAATTTTTTTGGTACGCCTAAAATTTCACTTGTTACATGTTTCACAATAAATTATTAATGATTATGCAGATCAAATATGTTACAATTATCTCTATATATAATTAAAACATTGGGTAATGCTTTGCAAGAAAAATAAAAGAATGTTGGAGTGCGAAGATTATTAAAAAAATTAAATAAAATTCAACAAGTAATTATCCTAAGTTTTCCTATGTCACCGGTATTCAAATACTCTATTCTGTTTAGAACTTCCTCGTCAGTGATTCTATCCACCCATATGATTTTCAGCATTCGCCTATAGCACCATATTTCCTTTTCCGAAGCTCCTATCGTACACGTTTCGCACCCATAACACGCCACACTCTATACGAACGTTTTTATCAACGATTTCCTAACATTTACGCTTATATTATCCGTGAATAAATTCCTCTTTTTTGCAAAAGCCTTCCATTTCTGCTATGCTACTATTCTTCTACCATCCCTAGTTATTGAGCTTCCCAAGTAGCATAAATCCTTAACTTCCGTCAAAATATCCCTTCCCAATCTAACACCGTTTGTTATTCCACTGTTTCCCATACTACACTTTATTATCTTGATTTTTCCTCTATTAATCCTCATATTGAACTCTTCTCTAGTACCCCGTTCATGCTACTTATTATGTTTTCCAAGTCTTCTTCTGAATCCCTTAATGCCACAATATCATCGGAAAAGCGTAAGTTTTTATTTAATCTCCTTTCAGTATGATTCCTTTTTAATATTCCGTTTTACCTTCATCGCCCGTTAAATATATAAGTTAAACAGCATGGGCGACAGATTGCATCCTTGTTTTACTCCTTTCTTGATTTCGGCTTTCTTTTCTTGATTTTCTCTTCATAAATAATAATACACACATGATACGTGACCTAATAGCTATTTTTTAATGTTAGCGTAACGTCTTACAAATCTGTGTGATCAATATTACTAGATAAATCAATCTACTTGAAGAATGTTATTTTACTCTCCGGTTTCAACATTAACCACAGAATAAGAAAAGTGAGGAATGGGGTTTTTAAATTACTTTTAACTAAAATCAGCGGGAAGTTTCAAGTGCTGTATATTAAGAACAGATTGCTCTATTGTTACAGTGATAATATGAGACGTGTGAGGAGAGTGACGTGGGCGGACCTCTCGTCGTGGAACAACTGCAATTACGAGGTAAGATGTACCCCCGAAGCAGATAGACTTGGAGATTGTGTGGTTGGTTCGCCTACTAGGCCTAAGGACGTCCCAACTTTGGCAATAACAGCGGAGAGGACGATCTCATTACACCTCCTCGGGGTCTCCTCCGTGACAAACATGGGCCCCTGGCCTCCCACAGGGACACCTCACTTGTACAGATAAAATAATCGGAGGTAGGTAGGAAGACAATTCTCCGTATATCAAGCAGTGCAAATGCAAAGGACCTCCATGCCACGTGGACGCTTGGAACAGCCCCATCAAAGGATTACACTTATCAGTATATAAGATCGTTTACATTCTGAAACGAAAAACCGCGAAAGACATCGTAATCCATTGAAACCAGTTTAGTTTTTAATGCCAAAGAAAACTAAATTTAATTTAATCCATTAAATAACAAAACAGTCACAGACAATCTATAAAAAGGCTTGGCAGGATTATGACTGTCAAAAAATGTTATGCCCTTAGAAGTTTCGACAAGGGATTTGCGAAATAAAATTCTCTTAACAGGCAGTGCTTCTCTTTAAGCTACTTAGTACTTTCGTTCTTCGTTGACGTAAAATCGCTAGCTGAATAAAAAAAGTTTGACGTTTTAAAATGAAGCAATACATAGGCAACCGAAAATAGCCACCAAACTACTTAGGTAATTTCAGTTGGAACTAACAACACTTGTAAAACAGAAAAAGGAATTTGTGAACCTTGAGATGAATTATAAGGCAATAGTTTGATTTTTATATTTCTTTCTGAACAAGACTGACCCAGAAATACGTTACGGTAAGTCAACATCCATACCATACTATTAGTTAAATAATGTAAAAATTCAATGATACTTGAAACATACTGTAAAAAACCTGCATAAACTCTTATCAGGCTACCTTTTGGTTTATTTACATAAATGGCGTAGTAAGTAATTAAAACGGGGGATGTTGAAGGAAGAGGATTAACAGAAGCCCCGTGTGTGTAGTTGTAAAACTGAATTTTATAAAAGGATACCTACAAATATTTATTGAGAAGGCCAAGTAAATTTTGGTGATACCACATTATAATCACAGAGACTGGGATTAAGACTGCTGGAGAACCGATACGCTGGCCACGTATCACTCCCAATTCAGAATGAGTCATGTAAGACGACAATCCGCATTCGACCCGTTATGCCAAAGCCCTAAACGAGCTGCAGAGTCATGGAAGAAAAAGGAGATACCGCATAATAAAAGTAGGCCGAAATGCTATCCAAAATAATAATTTAAAATTAAACATATGAAAGACTAAAATTATAATTATAAATAATATTAGCGGCATCGTAAGGTTTCACAGACGAGCATAAAAATCTTTTCAAGTAAATCTGGAGTGTAGAAAATTAAATGAAATCACGTAAGCTTTATTGATTTAATAATATTCACTCCAAATGTACGGTAAGACAAAGAGAAAGGACTAAGTACGCGTAGAATGAGTTAATTTAATGCCGATTTAGAAATGCATCTCCCATTGTATCAAAAACAAATCTATTGACTCCGAGTCGTTGAAATAGTTGTTAATGATGCTATTGTAAAAGGTCCATAAGTTCAGAATCTTACTATGGTAAGAGACAGATATCATCATCAATCATATGTTATCCCAATACGGAGACAAATATTCTTTTTGTAACTATTTGAAAAGTTATTCCAATGTCATTGCTGAAATTAAACCGCTTCCTGTAAAAATAAAAGTGAAATGTTAAGCCCTATATTTAATTTCTCTGGGTTCTGTGTTGCACACAGCCTTATTAGGACGAACGTGTAACGCTTTAAGTGAGGAATAATTACACGAGAGTAAGATTATTTACTTGTACGGCGCAGCAAAAAACGTAATTAGTGGATTATTACTCTTTGATGGAACGAAGCCTGGCACGGCGCTCAACCACTCACTAACTCCGACATTTTGGTGATATTGAGAAGAAAGGGACAACATAACTCATTTAATAAAAATTTTACTGGCACAGAATTCGTAACAGTTTTCGATAAAAAAAACTTCGGATAGGAAGTAATTATAGATGGAAACAGTCACTGCTATTATTAATTCTAACGATTCAGTGAAGAAATTATAGGGAAACTGAAGTATAAAAGTATAATGAAACAGTGCTAATAATAATAATAATTGCACAGTAATAAAAATAATTATGAATTCAAACATTAACTTTAATGAAATTAGGAACGAAGGTAAAATATAAATTATCGTCGTTTATATCAAAAAATAAATTTAAATAGAGTTGTTTTATAACATAAATGTTGTATTATTTATATAATCGTAATATAATTACATGGCATATGTTCTACTGTAGCACTTTTCTCAATCATATAATTTTATAAGTATATTTTAGAATAATTTGAATATTTCTGTATTTTGTCCCCAATCGTTCTTTATCAGTCCCAGAAAAGAAATAATATGAATAATTCTAAAATGAAATGAAAATAATTGAAAACCGGAGAATGCAACAATATTGTCACATTTATCGCACGGAAAACGTTTTTTTTAATTTGATAAAACACGATTACATTTATTTGACTTCCGTGAAGTGAATTAATAACATAGCCCATTTACTCAGAATTAAATTTTAATCAAATTAAAAAAAATTCTAACTGTAATACGAACAACACAACGTGTCGTTGAAATCTTTTGAACCTCTTCATGTGCAAATGCAATTATAAATAATTTATCCTATGACGTTAATGAGAATGAATTCACATTTCAGATGGCATTAACAATTGTACAATATATATGAATATTTGACTAAAATAATATTTTACTATGGAAATTAACATTTTTTTAATTATCCTTATTATTAAAATTGCGTCATTGACAACATACCGAATCAACTATCAGCCATATTAAATTTAAAATTTTTGAAGAAAAATATTTTCAATTATATTTCTTCATTTCTTATAGTTATATATTTCTCAGGTGTGTGTTCAATTTTCTTACTCAAGTATGTATGTCTGTCTGTCTGTCTTTTGTGCATTATTACACCATTCATCGAGTCAGCATGAAACTTTCGGAAGTTGTTGAATAAACTCACGTGAAGGTTTCTGGCACAATACATCTAAACTACGATAGTAGGTTCTGTATATATAAACATATAAAAAACGTGAAAAATATTCTATGGGAAAGGTTTCGTGGCCCATACGAGCATCTAGATTTTCAAAAGTTCATGCGAGTTACCTATACTCTTGATCTATAATACTATATATTTTTTAATGATAAACATTTCACGCCGTAATTAACCTGTCGTTGGCAGAGAAATAATAAACTTCTTTGGATCGTCGATATACGTTGATTTTTTCCTCATGAGTTAAATCTATTTCAATTTTAATAAATATCACACAATGTAAATTTAATGTTATCGAAACGAGTTTTCTTTACTTTATTTTTTTTCTACGATCGAGCAGACGCGCGATGGGTAAGATAGTTCATATAATAATTTTCTCAATAGTGTGTGGCACATAATTATATATTTAATTACATGTACAATATTTTTTCAGTTGTGTAAATTACTCATTCATACCTTTACTATAAGTAATGATGTATATGATTTCTTATTTATATAAATATGACAAACGGAACCAATGAATTCAATATAAACTAAAATATTATTTAAAAAATAGATCTACAATACTTATTACAGAGCATATACATCTTATTTGTATATATGAGTAACAATTTTGATTTTTCAACTTCATTAACTTTCTTTGTTACGTTATTGCGTTGATTATTGATTTTAATTTATAGACGCCACAATTTCAATCGACAGAAACAGCCGAGGAAAACAATCAGATTGTGTAGAAGTTAGTAATATGCCGCATTTTCCCACACTTACGTATCTATTAAAATTATAATTTATTATACAACTTCCAGTGCAAATAACGGTTCGTTTAAAGAAAATTACGAGACTCCCTCGGTCATTTATTTTTATGGCGGTGCCAATTGTTTTTCCCTGCACACTAAAGCCAGACAGACTACTGTTCTATTCTAACGTTGACACAATACAGGTAATATCTGCAGGAAGCCGGAGCGAGACTTATGCAGGATCGTGACTTTCGTGCTGCATTCCTCACGTATTAAACATATGAGACTGATGGATATCCTTTTGAGCGTTCGTGTATGAACTTATGGACACAATGGAGCCATATCTACAAACCATTTACTACAAAAAATAAAGGTATCAAATATTTTAACCAGTCCGAATAATGTTAATATCTCTCTCGTAAACAAAACAAATGGATGGACTACTGTAATTAACCACTTAATATGTATGATCAAGAATATATATATATATATATATATATATTATTGATTTTAATTCTTCATTCAATGAGCACAGACTGAAAATTTAAAATAATATTTTCTTATGATGCGTAAAGTGAACACTATCGTACAGAAACAGATAATTTGATTATTATATGTGTCATTATTCACATTTGAACTAGATGAAAAATTGACATATACACAATTATCAAGTATACAATTTCATGCACCAATCTGCAATTAATCAGATAAATATTCATTCAGACATGTTTTTGTGTTATTCGGTTCTAAACCTACTCTGATACCACCCTTCACCCTAACCTATATTCCGCAAGCCTTTACATATCCGCATATTTCTTCACAATCTAACATCATTTGTTAATTCCACATCCTCCCTAAACTGCTTAGCGTATTCCATCCTTCGCCACCTTCATCTGTTCTTATCCCACACACTTCCCTCAAATGCTAATTTTACAAGATCCTCATGTCTTAAAAACTTGGCCTATTAATCTATCCCTCTTCTTGGTCAACGTCCTCCATATTGTTCGCTCTTTCCCTCTTCTGTTTAGAATTTCCTCGTCAGTGATTCTAGCCACCCATCTGATTTTCACCATTCTCCTACAGCACCACATTTCAAAGGCTTGTATTCTTTTCTTTCTCCAACTCCTACCGTCCACGTAGCATTATTATCGAAATGTGTTTAGGCATAACTTGCCATTATATATTTTCACTATGAAAAATTCCTATAGGTGAAATATTTTGTAAAAATGTTTCCGAAAATTTCTAGTTTTTAAATATTGTTTTTATGCATCACTTCGGGACGAAACTTCACTATTAGTAATTAACCGAGAATATTGAGTCACATTAGTTGGCCTTCATGATTCTTCTGTAATTAGTAGGAACAAATTGATGTAAAATTTAAAAATATTAATTTTTTTACACCTTCATAAGTGCAGGAGTTATGTTGGAAGTTTATTGGCGTGCGTTGCAGGTTTCAGATCCCGAAGATGACGCCAAACTGCGCCTAATACGTGTAATTCCGACGTGTTTCTAGACGCAAGAGCGGCCGCAATGCACAAGCCTGAAGGCTAAGAGGCCCATCTGTGGCGAGCTTTAAAACCTTTAATTGCCACTAAAGTTTATCGGCCCGACTCCGTCGTGTTGAGGAAAAGGTCCTGAATCTGGCCTGCAAGTAAGTTTCAACCAAGAAGAATTGAATTAATGTCGGCAAACGAACTTTCTAACCGCGATGTTAGGTGAATAATTTGTAAAGGGAACATTTGATAAATATTTTATTTATACATTATTCGATCTGCATGTGTACTTATGTGCTTAAATAAACATTAGCCTAATTTTGTCTCTATTAAGTGGACAAAATTTGCATAAATACGTCAGACAAAAATTTTCATAATTTTCCTGAGGAACTGAAAGTCAGATTCAATTTTAAACTGTGAGTGATTTGTTCTTTTTATCCCCATATGTTACTGTAAACAACAGCACGAATTATACCAAAGTATAATTCAAGCAAAACAATATTTATTTCTATGCCTCTAGTGGCTAGCGTCGCAACACATAGGTCCAAGGTTCGAATCCTGGCATGGACTTTGATATGTTTGCCGTCATGGTCACGGAGGCTGCGATTAAGATACGCTGACTACAGATCACTACAAATTCTGAATGTGTCATGTAAGATGACAGTCCGAAATCAACCCGGGAGGCTTAGGACCTCAATGGGCTGTAGAGCCAAGTTATAATAAACTAAACATATATCTAAATATGTTTTATGAATAATTAAATTTAAAAAAAGGTTTCTTTGTAAATAAATCAGATGAGAGACAAATGACAGATGGACGAAAATAATAAAAATATAAATCTGCAATTAATATTATCATAACTGAAATATATCTAATAATGCTCTTATCTTACGATATTTTATACATGACTTGAACAAGTCTGTAAAATTAATTAGTCTAAAATAAATTGTATAAGATGAAATAATTTTAGAAAATCTATTACTCTTCATTCAGTTTCCGATTTCATAATTGCGAAAGTATGAAATACCTAATTTCGAAATGGGTAATTTCGTTTAAGTTTTGAATTTGAGAGAACAATTTGGAGGGCTTTAACCCAGAGAACGGATAGATTAATAGGTCAAGTTTTAAGAAATGATTATCTTGCAAAATTAGAATTAATGGAGTAGGAAAAGAGGAGGAAGGCCAATAATGGAATACGCTAAGCAGATTAGGGAGGATGTCGTAGATTTGTCAAAATTAAAAGGCTTGAGCTGGATAGGGTAGCGTGGAGGGTTGCTCATCAGACCATGCTTTCAAATTACAATAATTTTGAAGGTAACTAAATTTATAATACAAAAAAAATGTGACTTAATATTTTCTGTTGGCCGTAGTCAGCTTATCACCTTTTATTGTTGTTACGTTTTATTTAAAATGTACCAAGTATTTACGATACGGCTCGTATTGACCTTCAGTTTTGTTTGCTAGCTTTGCACTCCCAACTAAATCTATAGCTATCACAATTCCCTAATTCATACTGCAACGAAATGTTTTCTGCGCCTACAAGCCTTGATCACTAACTCGAGGAGATATGAACATCCACGTATTTTTTGTGCCTATTGTATTGGCTGTAAATGAGTTTTCCACATGATTGGATTCTGGAATGGAGAATTGTGTGATGGAAAAAACGTCCAGGTCGTGTTTTAATTCAACGTTTAATGTCGTGAATTGAACTTCAGGACAAATATCAATTGAATTGAGGTGTCAGAAAGGTTTGATTGCTGTCGAAGACAACGGATTTGGCACACAAATAATGGCCTTTATGCTTTATATTTACTATTTTTGTCTGTATCGTAGGTCATCAGATTTGTAGCTGCTATGCGCTCTGTGAAAAAATTGATAGTGACTTAAATAAATCTGACCTCATGGAAAATGAGCACGTAAAATATAATAAAACTTTAGAATAAGAATTTAGTATATTAAAACCATGACGTGCCAATGAACACAAAAATAATTTCAAGTCAGTCGTACTCAAACATATTTATGTAGATAATCTTCAATTTGACTGGAAAATGTTAAAATTTTAGACGAAAAAGATAACTAATATTCCGTATTTATGAGAGCTAAGTTACATATAAAATTCAATAATTTGACAATTGTAATGAAATTTGGTGACAATTGCTATGTTATTCAATCAGTCGTGATGCTCATCAATTACTCTGAGTAAAATTATTTATTCGCGGAGATCAGCTGGCAATAACGAGTCAGCCAAGACGCCGATCAGGCGGGGATACGCGACCAGAAACGTGCGAAATCCTCAGTTCCGGGGATTAGCAGACGTTATTGTCCAGGGCGTTAAGCCCCTCGGCAATTTTGGAGGTCGTTTCTCCCTCCGAAGTCGGATGACCAGCTTGGGTCAAGATATAAATATAATGTGGCATCCACCCGCATGCTTGGGGTATGTGGAGAGTTGGCACGAGATGAAACAAAGTATATAAAGTAAGGAAATGAATTTGAAATAAGGAGCGTGACAGGGGATAGATTGGAGAGAGTCCAGAACAAGTAGGATTTCAGGGGAGTGCTTGGTAGTCATCACGGCAGGAGAGAAGATAGAATCTAGAGTGGAATTTTTGAAGAAGGAAGTCAGAGGAGATGAGGTAGAGAGCCTTTGAACAGATAGTATAGAAATTGGACTACGGAACTCGACAAGATAGTCTGAGAGACGGCAACGAGTTATCTTGCAAGCTTAATAGAAGGAAAGAAGTATGTCCCTACTCCTAGGTGAACTCCAAGCAGCACCAGGTGGAAACCCGTCCACGTAATTGCCAGAGGCCAGAAAGGAAACTCCGGGTGCGATCAAACTTCATCGAAGTTGAACCTCAGATACCAATGCTGACAAAGGCAACAGCCGCTTCATAACACGGAAAATCAGTTATGTCAGTGCCAATGTATCGAAATTGCATATAACTACATTTCTGCTGCACAATAATTCCCACATAAATGACCCTAATAAATAGAATAATCCTCTTGTTTAATGTTAGTTTGAGCTAGCCGTGGTATTTAGTGGCCCCTAAACTTTGTATTAATCATAATTTGTTTTAATCTTAACGTAAAGAATTTGTCCTAATTTACCTAGAATATACATTCCACCAGTTCCATTATAATGTGAATAATGACACCATTAATTAAAATAAGATTTACAATTACTTATTATTAGGAACCATCATTTCAATACTAATTTTTAACGTCAACGAAACTGAACACTAATGTAGGATAATAACAGTCATTTCGGTCACAAAGTTTGTGCGCTGAGTACATTAAAAATTTTATCCACTTACCTCATTAAATAAATTTTAAACGTGTTCCGTATATATTTTCATAGCCTTGTAATAAATTTCTCAAGTTTTTATAATCTCATTTTATTTGTATTTTTAGTATTATAATGTTTTAATGTTGCACCTGAAGAGGTTCCAATGTCCGAAAGACACGTCATTCTATTGCTATTAAAGTGTACTAAAATAATTGGTTAATGGTCACTGAGACTGCTGGAGAATCGATACGCTGACCACGTATGACTCCAAATTTGGAATGTGTCATGCAAGAAGACAGCCTGCAGTCAACACGACAGGTCATGGCCCTCAATAGGCTGTGGGAACAAGTAAGAGGAAAAAGAAGAATAAAATTATTACTCAGTAGTTTTGTTTTCCAATATAGAGTGACAAGTTATGGTTCTACACCAAATATTTCGAGACAGAGAACTTATATTGGGGTACTCATGTGGCTGTTTTATAAATGAATAAAATAGCATGTCGAGGATATATATATATATATATATATATATATATCGTTGAACCCTAATGTCGTTGGCTAAGGTTATTACAATAAACGTTTCGAAGGCTGAATGCGTCACTGGTAGCTACTAATATTGAACGAATCACCTCACAGAACTAACTAAATTAAAGATAGTTTTTCAAATACATTTCTGTCGTCTCTCTCTAACTTTCAGTAACTAAGACAGTAATTGGCTAACTTTAGTAATGACAGCAATTCTGTACTGCAGCTTACAAAAAGTTCCATTAAAAATAAGAAAATAAATTATTGAAGTTAAATTTTTTTATTTCATTTAAAAAGTCGATTAAGTATTGACTTTCAATTTAGCTATTACAAAGTTTTAAAGTTAAACGGTTTTAAAATCTCTTTAATATATTTGTAAACTGTTAAGTGAAAAGTAGTCGGAATATTGTATTAGAATTTCATGGACGTGTGATAGTCGGCATTAGTTGGCCTTAAATGGTTCTGCCCATTAATTTTCTTTCTCTCGATTTCCGTTCACCTTATCCGTTCAGTCACTGGAGTGTCAGGTGTGGCATGTAAACGGCCGTCATCAAAATTCATTATCTTCATATCGTTTTTAATATCAGTTGTTATTAAGAATCCTTGTTGTACTGATTAATTATAGGAAATTGTACTTTCATTGATATTACTTAGAACTTGTGTTAAGTTTATATTCGAACGATGGAGGTCCTTTAAAAATCACTCCTTTTTCATATCCCAGTCATATTGAACCATTTAAAATAGAAATTAGGTTATGAAAATATATTAGAGGGGGGGCAGGAATGTTTCTGAGGTGGTAGTGTGGTAATCAATCCAAAGACTGGTCTGATGCAAGCCTCCATGCGAAAGCCTTTCATTAATCTGCTTCAAATGCTCAGCGTATTCCATCCTTGTCCTCCCTCTTCCCACTAATGCTAATTTTCAAGGCCCTCATGTCTCAAAAGGTTGTCAACGTTCTCCAAATTATTCTCTCTTCCTCTATTCTGTTCATATCTTCTTGATTAGTTACCCCATCCATCCATCTGATTTTCAGCATTCTCCTATTGCACCACATTTTGAAAGCTTCTATTCTTATCCTATCAAACCCATATAACGCCACACTCTATGCAACATTTTTAATAATGATTTCCTAATATTCATACTTATATTAGCCGTAAGTTCCACTTTTTTGCGAAAGCCTTCCTTGCCTGTGCTATCCTACTCTTTATGTCTGCTATACTTCTACCATCCCTAGTTATTATACTTCCCTAGTAGCAGAATTCCATAAATTCCTTCAACATATCCCTTCTCAATATAATCCTTTTTTTGGATGTGTTTCTATAGTCGCATCAACTGCTAAGTTATTAGCACGGTTAGGGTAACTTATATCCACGTAAGGATATCAAAGTATTGTTTCACAAACATCACAAACGTCCAAGGCCTTACCAGGTTTCGAACCCGGGACCTCTGGGTTGTAACTCTGTTATTCCACAATTTCCCATACTACACTCAATCACCTTTTTCACTCTATTAATCTTCATATTGAATTATTTCTCTAGGACCACATTCATGCCATTTATTATATTTTTGAAGTCTTCTTCTGACACTCCTAATACTAAGATATCATCAGCAAACCTTAGGGTTTTTATTTCTTCTCCTCGCCTATTGATTTCATTTCCATGTTAATTTTTAACTTTTTTATCGCCTGCTCTACATATAAGTTAAACAGCATGGGCGATTTACTGCATCCTTGAATTTCTTCTTTATTGATTTCTGCTTTATTTTATTTAAAAAAATTACTGATGACTACAGTATTATGACCACATTAATTAAAAGCCTAGTATTGTTATACGTAATTTTTTTATGAAGATCGACCATTATAATATATAGTAAAAATTAATAAAGGCTTAAAGTAAACAAGAAATTTACTACTTACGTGAATTTCCAAGCCGATTTCGAACAATGATAGGTTATCTTATAGCTTTCCTTTTTGTACGCGATAAAAGGAAACTGATTAAGCATCTCCATGCTGATACTGAATTTATTGTTAGACTATTATTCACGTTATGAGTAATCTTCATCACGTTTCTCAACTCAACGTATTTCAATACACATCCGTATGTCGTACAAACGTGAAACTCAAATTTTAAATTACCTTCCTTTGAAGAATTTTCGTAATTTACCTATTAAAACAGATACGAATATTAGTTTCATGCATGATGGTTATTGTGAGATACCAGAGATAAATTCTTAAAAGTATATAAAATCCATAGAAATACGAAATTGGTAAATTATTTTATCAGGCAATGGCGCCCATAATACTTCGAAATTAACAAAGAAAGAGCGTGAGAATTAGAAAAGCAACGAGCACGGTTAAATATGGACAAGTATACAAATATAGAATATAGAGTTCTCGGGATTTTACCCGTGTTAAATCGCTTGAGAAGAAACAATACTTCGGTTGTTATCTTCGCCAGAGTCTTCAGATAACTTTTAACGATGTCGGAAATAGCTACCGAAACGTTCTGTTTCACAACCGATTTAACCCGTATTCAATTGATTCGCCGGGAAAGTCTAAATTCACTAGTCTACAAATGTAATCAGTGAGAGCGGAAATTATATCATGCTATTCTAATGAGACTTTCAACTGTATGGAATTAAGAACAAATGTTTAATAAAACATTTTAATTACTAAAATCGCTTTCTTTCTTAATTTAAGTAAATAAGTATAGTACAATTAATCTAATGTAGACATTATAATTGAAAATTCAGGGCTTCACTTTATTAATAATAGGTATTTCTTCGACCGAAACTTATGACTAGTTAACAATTTTTATTAATTTAATTTTTGCTTAATCATAGCAACTTATTAATATATATCCAATAATCTGGCCTTTTTACTAGTCAATATCTGGAGCTAGAGATTAATGTGACTTTTTCATTTAAATAAGCAGTGATAGTAATATAAAAATGTAATGTAATGTTTTTAACCTTCAAGTTATTTGGTTCTGAAAATTATTGCAAGCAACGCCGAGTGATTCAAAAAACTCCCTGCTGATTTGGTAAATTTTTAATGATACATTAATGAAATAAATAAATTGATTTTTATTCATGAAATTTTAATTTAGTTTTTATTCTCATAAATTTCTGTTAATAGCAAGTTTTTTTTCGTTTCTTCTGTAAGTAAAATCCCAAAGTACGAGCACATTAGCAAAACTGATGTTATTGTAATAGGCGCATCAGTACCACTTCTGGTTTCTTTTCCATAGAATCTGTTGTTATTCCGAACAATGAGTCAATTCTGTTAAAGACTTCACTATTCTCAGAACAGTTTCAATGGCTTCAAATGTAATGACATTCCCTCCGGTAAGCCATTATAAATATTACTAGTCACGGGTACGAACGAACAATAACACAACCGCTTTAAGCTTCCAGGTTACTTTTCGACATTTGATGTATAGCTGCTGGTGTTCTAGTTTATAGCGGGTGAGAATCTTCAAAACAGACTTTGATTTTTAATTTCTTAACGGCAAATGCGTCTCAGACCAACTTCCTTTCTTTCTATTTAAGACTAAAAACATGCTGGTTGATCAAGGCATACTGTATTCTTTGAATTACTTCACGTTAGAATTTATTTACTGCAATTAAATGATCCCTGAAAATCTATAGCTAAAAATTTTTAATTTTCGAATTTAAGTTCATAACGGTAATTTTTAGGTTCTATTTACCAAAATTATGGCATAAATTTAACTTTTACTAAATTATGTGGCCCAATTATTCGGACGAATCAGGTAAGATTCGTGGATCGATTCCCAGCCGGAATTAATTCAATTTATTTTATGTGCGGTCATGAGTAATATTGAAAAATTGATATATTTCTTGTGGCCCTACGAAGAGTTTTGTGTGTCAATTTTAACTGCCCACTAATTGTTTCAGACATTGAACCAAACACTGGAACTATTTGCTTCTGAAAAAGGTGTCTCTTCCCAATCCTCGCTTTTGCATAAACTCCCTATATGCAGATATACAATAGCTGTGTATAATTTATTAATATAAATAATAAATTTCCAACATTCCTACAATAGCTGGGTTTATTTACTTTGCTCTTGCCAGATTGTTTAGTCACATACAATATATATATACAAAACCTTTTCATTAGTTTTCTCACTAAGTAGTGCTACGTAATTCTTAGTTGTCTATTTTCCTGTATCACAAGGGCATTAAACTTCTAAACGTATATTTCATCAGACCGTGAATTTGACAATTTTGGAGAAAATTCATTAATTCTAATCTTCGACAAAGTATCAAATAAATAAACAGAAATTATACTTTATCCATGAAAAAGTATAGCTTATACTTTCCTAGAGTCATCGAATTAAAACTTTTAAGCGAGCACATTACTGATTTCGTGTTTCATGTTATCATAAAAGAGGACATATTACGAGGAGGCAATCAGTTTCAATTAATTATTTGCACTGCCTGATAGAAACACTCAGCCTTCGTATAAATTACTGATTTCACTCCCATTAACTTGTGGGACATTTCCAGCTATCGCAAGCCTAGGAAATAGGTTTCAAAGTTCCCAAAATGTATTACGGACTTAGTGTCTCGGAAGAGAAGCGTATAAATCGTAACACCGAAGTTAGCAACCCAACCGATACTTGCCTACAAGCGACCACGTTCAGTTTAACTCCGGTGAAAATGAATTTGGAACTCCCTTTACATGAATCCAATTGGATCTGCAAGACGAATGTATAATTTACAAACAGCCGCCCTTCACAGGTACGGGGACCATAAAAGGAAAACTACTGCCTAAATGAATAACAAATAAGAATAATAATCTCCACATCGCTAATATTCATCATTTGCAAGTCCTGCATATTTTATCCAAGAATTATAATTTAATATGACTGATATGTGATTTAGGTTTCTGTATTCTAACCTCCATCTTCTTCTTAAAAAGATTCATTCTTAATAACAAAACTAATTAAAATTCTCTTAAAATATGTAAGTATAAAAATCTGGACTTTTCGGTAATAATTTTTCATATTTTTCGTAACAAATGTTCAATTAAATAAGAAAAATATTTAAATAATTTAAAAAATATATAATAATCTGTGCAGACAATTGTACCAATTATGCTCCAAAATTTCAGAATTAAATATTTATGTAAATTATTATTTTAGATCAATATTAGTTTTCCTATTAAAATGACGACTGATAAAAATACTTAAAGATAGAGAAAAGAAACATCGTGTATATTTTATAGGCTGCCTGACAAGTTTTTAACTAAGAAAATAAAACTTTCATACAACAGTTTCATACACAATGCTGAATGACCTTATTTGCTGAACATAATGAATCCTTAAAGGTATATTGATCTGAAATTTACATTTGCCTTGAGCTTTCAATTATTATTTTTAAAAATTGGGTTATTGAAATAACTAAATGGTTTTAATTTTAGATTTAAAAAGCCATATAGGTACCAAATTATCTAATCTCTGAGGAAAAAATGTTTGGATTAATAGATTTTTTTAAATTTCACACTTGCATGTGTTTTAAAATTTTTAATTGAAACGTAAATGATATTAATTTACACTCTCAGATGCAAAACTCGGACAAAATTAAGTTTTTGTTATACTAATCTAATAATGGTACTTACTATACAACACTTTTACTACTCACATTATTATTGGGGGGGGGGGACAGGTTGCATGATATTTATCCTGAAACAGGCAACTCCCCTTTTACAGCATAGGAAGGAGCTGAAAAGGGAGGATGTGGAAGGTAGAACAAGGATTGACTAGGGCCTCCGGGTAATAGTTTAACGATCCTACCCTGTGTTCAGTTTAACAGGCTACATGAGGTAAACTCTTTGAAGAAAGGCCTGAATCTCATAAATCTCATAAATTAACATTTCAGAGCGCCTTTATAAAAATTATCTGGTAGAAATATCTATTTTTTCACAAGTCTATCAACGTGGCTTGAATAAATTTCCTACAAGACAGTTTTAATTTGTGACTTACCGTGCATTTTTGTCAATCACATACTTACACTCCCCTATTTCCGCCATTTCCACAATGTCTAACAAACTTTCATCATGATTTGTGTAAATTATCCTAATCTTCTTCTATGCTGTAAAAATATATGAATTACAGCGGCCTATCAAGCTGATCATTACAATAAGGTACTATGACATTGAACGTTTACCATTTTCTGTTCGTCTGTCCATAAAATAAGGTTCAGTCACTATTTTAATCATGATGTAGATGAGGTAATTCCACATCAATTTATTTCATAATAAAATTCCTACTTACAATGGAAGGTTTTTAAAAAAAATTAGCAAAGTTTTCAAATCGTATTTATAACTTCCGTCAACCATTTGTGAGTGGAAACAAAAAGGTTTCTCTCGTAAAACTTTCAATCCATAGACCATTGCCGGCGGCTAGTATGACATAACGACTAAAAACTCGATGTTTGTCACGTTTCTTCGTCGGCAATAAAGGAATCGCCAGCTACGTTCGTCATAGAACCGTTTTACCCGCACAACTATGGTTATTCGACTTGATTACTTTATTTTAAAAAATTATTACTTGGTCATTAATTTACTAATTATTCATGAAAACAAATAGTTTATATTATAAAATTTACAAACATGTAGGTACTGAACGACTCAGTTGTTTTCCAGATTCTGTTCCAGATTGAAAATCAACGTTTCTCTATTATACCCTTACTGGTAAGGCATTTCTCCTTGCTCGAGCTATTGCAGAATATAAAATCTCCTTTTCCCGAACACTACTTTATTAATGGAATTCAATAAGCACATCAAATTAACCAAAAAATATAACTAACGGTCATCTACAATGTTAACCACTGTCATTGGAGGTTATAAATTGAATAAAAAATAAATAAAAGAATGAATTTTGATATTAATCCGACGCAAAAGTTATTTCATAATCTGGGGCAGATGAGCCGGCGCCGTCATTGACACACGTGTCCGAAACTCCAGTTACCAATAACGTTCAACTTTCTCATAAGGTGCTTGTAAAAGCAGCACTGCATTACTCTTGAGAATTTCTTTCCAATTTATTTTCAGCATAAACTTAAAACTCTTTCACCAGAATAATTGGAAATTAATGCTTAAAACAAAATTTGTTCGAAAAGAACAGTCCATTGATGCAATACTTCAAAGTTTTTTTTTCACGTCCTGTAATACTATAACAAAATGGCAGCAGTCCCCACGGCATCCTAATAAGAGTAAAAAGATATTTTATTCATTAAATGTCACGTGGTACATTTTGATTTTCGATATCAATAATAATTTTTGAGGCGTAACACGATTTTGCTTGCCCTTATTTCCTTATCATCGGACTCTTTTATTATTCTCCCAGTACAGGAGTAAATTTAACTTTAGCAACGGTTCTACTATCCAGAGAATTAAAATTTACTGTTATTTCGTTTTATATTGCACGGCAGTAAAAAGTTTTCTGAGAATATCACTGATAACATGTAATTAATGTTCCTATTACAAGAGCTTAAATTTATGTGGAAACTAATACGGGAATTCAAGCTCCCGAATGTACTCCATTTGTAAAGAAAATACACGAAGAATTCAAATAATTTAGTATGTTTAAAGTTATGTAACAGCCGACTCTTAAACGATAATATACTAAAAATATACTCATTGCATTTTCACTTTCTGAAGTTTGCGGTACAATATAGTGAAGTAAAGCAAATGGTATATAAAGCTTAATGACATTTTAAATGATTCATAAATATCGGAGCATCTGTTTATTTTATGAATTTTATATCAGTATTAAACAACATCCCGTAGAGCGTACAGAGGAGCCAAAATTCAAGAATGTGTCTTTTCTCTTTTTGCCCTTAAAATTTCAATTGTAAAATTTTGTTTATTTCTTGTAATATTATATTTGTCGCATCCCATTTCCTCGACCGAGGACTAATGGATTGAATAATAAATCTAAACCTAAAAATCTAAATGTAACACATTTACCAATCGAAGACGAAACCGAATCAAACAAATTCATGCTTCAATGATTTCAGGTTCATTTAAATTTATTTTTCATAGTTTTCCAACAGCTATCAGGCAAAGTATGAATTTTAGGAAATAATTATTAAGAATGTTTGTATGGAGTGTGGCGTTATATGGGTGTGAAACGTGTACGGTAGGAGTTGCAGAAAGAAAAAGAATAGAAGCATTCGAAATGTGGTGCTACAAGAGAATTATAAAAATCAAATGGGTGGATAGGGTAACTAACGAGGAAGTTCTACGTAGAACAGGGGAGGAGCGAACATTTTGGAGAGACTTGACCAAGAGAAGGGATTAATAGGCCACGTTTTGAGACATGAGGGTCTTGTAAAATTAGGGGTATTAACAGAGGAGGCGGGTAGGGATGGAATACGCTAAGTAGATTAGGGAGGATGTGGGATGTGGTAGAGCTACCATAGCTCTATGGAGAAATGAAAAGGCTTGCGTAAGATGATAGCATGGAGGGTTGCATCAGACTAGTCTGAGGACATCAGGTAAATTATAAATTAAATCGGAAGCATAAAATAGCCAAAAGAGAGTAACTTCAGGAGAATTCAGGTCTCGTTAATTCTACTTATCCCACGTTTACATGAATATGTGGTTGAATATTTACGAAGGAAATGTTAACGTTTGATGGGGGTTCCTTATTTTTTGTCTTCCTCTGCAAGACTCATTTCTCTTTGGAACATTTTCCTGACTATAATTTTTTTTAACGTGAAAAAAAATAATTATATTAGTTTACAGCGTGAACGTGCATTTTAGCAGTGATCGTGCACGGTCTTTGACACTGAAACATGTTCGTGGTTATAAATAAGCGATGTGATGTAAGTTGCAGACAGACACCTGTCACAAGCCTGCTGTGCCCCTGTAGGGACGACTTGTGAACTTGTGCAGTCAGAAACAGAAGCAATCCTCCACATCGCACGCGCTGTTTATTTGGGGCCTTCAACGTCTGTCGCTGTTCTGCTTCTATCTCGTATTTTTAACCGATACGTTTTTCGGAAATTTACGACAAGTTTTCCTAAAAGGACATTTAAATAAGAGTTATTTTTTTAAAAGCAAACCATCGCTCTAAATGTCCTGACAGATGACTTGGTAATGCGAATATGCCACTGGAGCCCACAACGCCACAGAAGAAAGTCATCAACTACTTATTAATTCAAAAGTTAAATATCAGATTCTATTTTATATAAAGATATGGAATCCAAACTAAACGCAATTACATAATTGGCCAAGAAAATCCGAGATATTCAACTGGTTGCTATCGTTTGTTGCTCAAACCAAAGCTAATTTAGCATACACATTACTGGATCATTTAAAGTTAAATATTGAATCAAATTTATTTTGCTACTTAATTAATCATATTTCGGCTAATACTCGCAATATAATTTATTATTGCAAGCGATTGTGATCACAGCGATCGGAAAATGGACTGTGGGCGTCCCGCTTTATTAATTAATGTAAAATTAGTATCATATTAGTGTCCTTGAATCATCCATGTGTAAATTTGAAAAAAAAACATCAATGCGTTGCGACCCGCGTCACAGACGGCGTCCATTCAACTATGATCATAAACATGAAATAAGTCGACATATTCAGAAATTAACTAGTTGAAGTACCCGCCGTTGCTCGGTTTCACGTGAATAATGAATCAGGAATGCAATTAAAGATAAGTTTATTATAGTACTTGAGGGTACACTACAATCTATTTCTACGGTCAATCCAACCTATTTTCATTCTTAGGTTGTGTAAATGGCGAAGTAGTTTTTACAGAAATTTATCATTTTGACAAATTTCCGGTGGTCTGAGATGAAAGGTCATATGACAAAAATAATAAAGAAGCGAATTTTCAATCGGCCGTGTGGCGTCTGAATTTTTCTAAAATCCTCAGTTGTCGAACTACTCGGGCCTAAAGTTGGTGGGAGCGAGACAGGGAGGGAGGGGGTCTACTTTGGAAATGCAAATATCTACTGATAGGTGTGAGTGAGTCAAAGAGAATTACTCCTTGCTCGTTTCTTCAAGTTGAGTACGGACTTTGCTAGAAAGGAAAACCGCCGAAAAAAAACCTCTATAAAGCGGAAAAACTGAGGTTTATCTTCACATTGTAATTTCTTTCATATTTACGGTATCGTTGTTATTAAAGTTTATTTAGTTTAATACATTTACCTATCAATGTGTAATATTTTATTTGCTTTTGCAAATTAGCAATTACTAAATATTAAAATTAACCAGATCCGAAAAAAACTAATTTACGTATTCATCGTATTGACAATCCAAAGAAATTTATTATTATCTGTATGCCAAAGATAGGTTAGTTACGACGCGAATTTATTATAATTACAAAATATATAGTATTATAGACCAAAAATATAGGTAAGCCGCATCCACAAAAGTGAAATCAAACTTTACGTAAAAGGTTTCGTATCCCATATGTGCATCAAGATCTTCTAATCTTGATGCACATATGGGACACGAAACCTTTTACGTAAAGATTATTTTCACTTTTCTCACATAAATAACTTCATTATATTTATAAAAAAAGTAATAAAAATCATGGGCAGCTGATAAAAAATTCTGCCAAATTTTGTCAAATTAGGAACAGTAATTTGGACACCTATAGCTGGGATATTCATACAGACGCAGTAGCAAAGGTTTTTAGATATATGAATGTTGGGAAGCAAAATTTTTTTCTACAAAAAATTTACTGTTTTAATACGTATTTTATTTCCAAGCAGATTATTTCTAGCTATTTAATCTTCTTCTTCACCGAGTCTCGATGTACTAAAAAATTTTGCTGAAAATCTTTTCCACGAAGATTTGGAGGTTACTATAAACCACTTATAAAAAATTATATTTCGCCATAACGTTATTTCTATACACAGATTTTACCCATAAATACTTGTTCGTAACAATTGCGAAACATTAATAGATCCCGATATTAATTATAATAATAGCAGGCAGCTAAAAGAATATTCCAGAGAAAGACTCCTGTTTCACCTTCGATTAATAAAATTTACATGAATATCATAAACAACCCTTTTCCCAAGTAAAAGGGGTGGGTTCACTTTTTCGCATGTTTTCCCCCTGTGCTTTATTAAATATTTATTGAGACTCTGGCGCTGCACACTGCCGCCACGGACAATTAGCGG